>JAVLUX010000013.1:6022500-7520000 GCA_032164185.1 Moxostoma hubbsi | reverse complement strand
AATAGTTTTGCTTTGCAAGCACCACTAATAAGTATGTGAGATTACAATAGTGTTATTTTGCAAGCACCACTAATAAGTATGTGAGATTACAAAAGTGTTCCTTTGCAAGCACCACTAATAATATTTATCTGAGATTACAATAGTGTTGCTTTTTCAAACATCCCTAATAATAATAATAATAATAATATGTGCTTGTACAATAGTGCTGCTTTGCAAGCATCACTAATAATAATAATAATAATAATAATAATAATAATAAATATGTGAGATTACAATGGTGTTACTTTGCAAGCACCACTAATAATAATAAGTATGTGAGATTACAATAATGTTGCTTTGCAAGCACCACTAATAATATGTATCTGAGATTACAATAGTGCTGTTTTGCAAACACCCCTAATAATAATAATAATAATAATATGTGCATTTACAATAGTGTTGCTTTGCAAGCATCACAAATAATAATAATAATAATAATCAGTATGTGAGATTACAATAGTGTTACTTTGCAAGCACCACTAATAATAATAATAATAATAATATGTGTGATTACAATAGTGTTGCTTTGCAAGCATCACAAATAATAATAATAATAATAATAAGTATGTGAGATTACAATAGTGTTACTTTGCAAGCACCACTAATAATAATAAGTATTTGAGATTACAATAGTGGTGCTTTGAAAGCACCACTAATAATAATGTGAGATTACAATAGTGTTGCTTTGCAAGCACCACTAATAATAATAAGTATGTGAGATTACAATAGTGTTGCTTTGAAAGCACCACTAATAATAATGTGCGTTTACAATAGTGTTGCTTTGCAAGCATCACAAATAATAATAATAATAATAATAAGTATGTGAGATTACAATAGTGTTACTTTGCAAGCACCACTAATAATAATAAGTATTTGAGATTACAATAGTGTTGCTTTGAAAGCACCACTAATAATAATGTGCGTTTACAATAGTGTTGCTTTGCAAGCATCACAAATAATAATAATAATAATAATAAGTATGTGAGATTACAATAGTGTTGCTTTGCAAGCACCACTAATAATAATAAGTATGTGAGATTACAAAAATGTTGCTTTGCAAGACCCACTAATAAGTATGTGAGATTACAATAGTGTTGCTTTGCAAGCACCACTAATAATAATAAGTATGTGAGATTACAATAGTGTTGCTTTGCAAGCACCACTAATAATAATATGTGCGTTTACAATAGTGTTGCTTTTCAAGCATCACAAATAATAATAATAATAATAATAAGTATGTGAGATTACAATAGTGTTACTTTGCAAGCACCACTAATAATAATAAGTATTTGAGATTACAATAGTGTTGCTTTGCAAGCACCACTAATAAGTATATGAGATTACAATAGTGTTGCTTTGCAAGCACCACTAATAAGTATGGGAGATTACAATAGTGTTGCTTTGCAAGCACCACTAATAATAATAAGTATGTTAGATTACAATAGTGTTGCTTTGCAAGCACCACTAATAATAATATGTGCGTTTACAATAGTGTTGCTTTGCAAGCATCACAAATAATAATAATAATAATAATAAGTATGTGAGATTACAATAGTGTTGCTTTGCAAGCACCACTAATAATAATAAGTATGTGAGATTACAAAAATGTTGCTTTGCAAGACCCACTAATAAGTATGTGAGATTACAATAGTGTTGCTTTGCAAGCACCACTAATAATAATAAGTATGTGAGATTACAATAGTGTTGCTTTGCAAGCACCACTAATAATAATATGTGCGTTTACAATAGTGTTGCTTTTCAAGCATCAAAAATAATAATAATAATAATAATAATTATGTGAGATTACAATAGTGTTACTTTGCAAGCACCACTAATAATAATAAGTATTTGAGATTACAATAGTGTCGCTTTGCAAGCACCACTAATAAGTATATGAGATTACAATAGTGTTGCTTTGCAAGCACCACTAATAATAATAAGTATGGGAGATTACAATAGTGTTGCTTTACAAGCACCACTAATAATAATAAGTATGTGAGATTACAATAGTGTTGCTTTGCAAGCACCACTAATAATAATATGTGCGTTTACAATAGTGTTGCTTTGGAAGCATCACAAATAATAATAATAATAATAATAATAAGTATGTGAAATTACAATAGTTTTGCTTTGCAAGCACCACTAATAAGTATGTGAGATTACAATAGTGTTGCTTTGCAAGCACCACTAATAATATTTATCTGAGATTATAATAGTGTTGCTTTTTCAAACACCCCCTATAATAATAATAATAATAATATGAGCTTGTACAATAGTGTTGCTTTGCAAGCATCACTAATAATAATAATAATAATAATAATAATAATAAATATGTGAGATTACAATGGTGTTACTTTGCAAGCACCACTAATAATAATAAGTATGTGAGATTACAATAATGTTGCTTTGCAAGCTCCACTAATAATATGTATCTGAGATTACAATAGTGTGGTTTTGCAAACACCCCTAATAATAATAATAATAATAATATGTGCATTTACAATAGTGTTGCTTTGCAAGCACCACTAATAATAATAATAATAATAATAAGTATGTGAGATTACAATAGCGTTGCTTTGCAAACACCACTAATAATAATAATAATAATAATAAGTATGTGAGATTACAATAGTGTTACTTTGCAAGCACCACTAATAATAATAAGTATTTGAGATTACAATAGTGTTGCTTTGCAAGCACCACTAATAATAATATGTGCTTTTACAATAGTGTTGCTTTGCAAGCATCACAAATAATAATAATAATAATAATAATAAGTATGTGAGATTACAATAGTGTTGCTTTTCAAGCATCACAAATAATAATAATAATAATAATAATAAGTATGTGAGATTACAATAGTGTTACTTTTCAAGCACCACTAATAATAATAAGTATTTGAGATTACAATAGTGTTGCTTTTCAAGCATCACAAATAATAATAATAATAATAATAAGTATGTGAGATTACAATAGTGTTACTTTTCAAACACCACTAATAATAATAAGTATTTGAGATTACAATAGTGTTGCTTTGCAAGCACCACTAATAAGTATGTGAGATTACAATAGTGTTGCTTTGCAAGCACCACTAATAAGTATGTGAGATTACAATAGTGTTGCTTTGCAAGCACCACTAATAATAATATGTGCGTTTACAATAGTGTTGCTTTGCAAGCATCACAAATAATAATAATAATAATAATAAGTATGTGAGATTACAATAGTGTTGCTTTGCAAGCACCACTAATAATAATAAGTATGTGAGATTACAATAGTGTTGCTTTGCAAGCACCACTAATAATAATATGTGCATTTACAATAATGTTGCTTTTCAAGCATCACAAATAATAATAATAATAATAATAAGTATGTGAGATTACAATAGTGTTACTTTGCAAGCACCACTAATAATAATAAGTATTTGAGATTACAATAGTGTTGCTTTGCAAGCACCACTAATAAGTATATGAGATTACAATAGTGTTGCTTTGCAAGCACCACTAATAATAATAAGTATGGGAGATTACAATAGTGTTGCTTTGCAAGCACCACTAATAATAATAAGTATGTGAGATTACAATAGTTTTGCTTTGCAAGCACCACTAATAAGTATGTGAGATTACAATAGTGTTGCTTTGCAAGCACCACTAATAATAATAAGTATGTGAGATTACAATAGTGTTGCTTTGCAAGCACCACTAATAAGTATATGAGATTACAATAGTGTTGCTTTGCAAGCACCACTAATAATAATAAGTATGGGAGATTACAATAGTGTTGCTTTACAAGCACCACTAATAATAATAAGTATGTGAGATTACAATAGTGTTGCTTTGCAAGCACCACTAATAATAATATGTGCGTTTACAATAGTGTTGCTTTGGAAGCATCACAAATAATAATAATAATAATAATAATAATAAGTATGTGAAATTACAATAGTTTTGCTTTGCAAGCACCACTAATAAGTATGTGAGATTACAATAGTGTTGCTTTGCAAGCACCACTAATAAGTATGTGAGATTACAATAGTGTTCCTTTGCAAGCACCACTAATAATATTTATCTGAGATTATAATAGTGTTGCTTTTTCAAACACCCCCTATAATAATAATAATAATAATATGAGCTTGTACAATAGTGTTGCTTTGCAAGCATCACTAATAATAATAATAATAATAATAATAATAATAAATATGTGAGATTACAATGGTGTTACTTTGCAAGCACCACTAATAATAATAAGTATGTGAGATTACAATAATGTTGCTTTGCAAGCACCACTAATAATATGTATCTGAGATTACAATAGTGTGGTTTTGCAAACACCCCTAATAATAATAATAATAATAATAATATGTGCATTTACAATAGTGTTGCTTTGCAAGCACCACTAATAATAATAATAATAATAATAAGTATGTGAGATTACAATAGTGTTGCTTTGCAAACACCACTAATAATAATAATAATAATAATAAGTATGTGAGATTACAATAGTGTTACTTTGCAAGCACCACTAATAATAATAAGTATTTGAGATTACAATAGTATTGCTTTGCAAGCACCACTAATAATAATATGTGCGTTTACAATAGTGTTGCTTTGCAAGCATCACAAATAATAATAATAATAATAATAATAAGTATGTGAGATTACAATAGTGTTGCATTTCAAGCATCACAAATAATAATAATAATAATAATAATAAGTATGTGAGATTACAATAGTGTTACTTTTCAAGCACCACTAATAATAATAAGTATTTGAGATTACAATAGTGTTGCTTTTCAAGCATCACAAATAATAATAATAATAATAATAATAATAAGTATGTGAGATTACAATAGTGTTACTTTTCAAGCACCACTAATAATAATAAGTATTTGAGATTACAATAGTGTTGCTTTGCAAGCACCACTAATAAGTATGTGAGATTACAATAGTGTTGCTTTGCAAGCACCACTAATAAGTATGTGAGATTACAATAGTGTTGCTTTGCAAGCACCACTAATAATAATATGTGCGTTTACAATAGTGTTGCTTTGCAAGCATCACAAATAATAATAATAATAATAATAAGTATGTGAGATTACAATAGTGTTGCTTTGCAAGCACCACTAATAATAATAAGTATGTGAGATTACAATAGTGTTGCTTTGCAAGCACCACTAATAATAATATGTGCGTTTACAATAGTGTTGCTTTTCAAGCATCACAAATAATAATAATAATAATAATAAGTATGTGAGATTACAATAGTGTTACTTTGCAAGCACCACTAATAATAATAAGTATTTGAGATTACAATAGTGTTGCTTTGCAAGCACCACTAATAAGTATATGAGATTACAATAGTGTTGCTTTGCAAGCACCACTAATAATAATAAGTATGGGAGATTACAATAGTGTTGCTTTGCAAGCACCACTAATAATAATAAGTATGTGAGATTACAATAGTTTTGCTTTGCAAGCACCACTAATAAGTATGTGAGATTACAATAGTGTTGCTTTGCAAGCACCACTAATAATAATAAGTATGTGAGATTACAATAGTGTTGCTTTGCAAGCACCACTAATAATAATAAGTATGTGAGATTACAATAGTGTTGCTTTGCAAGCACCACTAATAATAATATGTGCGTTTACAATAGTGTTGCTTTGCAAGCATCACAAATAATAATAATAATAAGTATGTGAGATTACAATAGTGTTACTTTGCAAGCACCACTAATAATAATAAGTATTTGAGATTACAATAGTGTTGCTTTGCAAGCACCACTAATAAGTATGTGAGATTACAATAGTGTTGCTTTGCAAGCACCACTAATAATAATAAGTATGGGAGATTACAATAGTGTTGCTTTGCAAGCACCACTAATAATAATAAGTATGTGAGATTACAATAGTTTTGCTTTGCAAGCACCACTAATAAGTATGAGAGATTACAATAGTGTTGCTTTGCAAGCACCACTAATAATAATAAGTATGTGAGATTACAATAGTGTTGCTTTGCAAGCACCACTAATAATAATAAGTATGTGAGATTACAATAGTGTTGCTTTGCAAGTAACACTAATAATAATAATAATAATAATAAGTATGTGAGATTACAATAGTGTTGCTTTGCAAGCACCACTAATAAGTATTTGAGATTACAATAGTGTTGCTTTGCAAGCACCACTAATAATAATAAGTATGTGAGATTACAATAGTGTTGCTTTGCAAGCACCACTAATAATAATAAGTATGTGAGATTACAATAGTTTTGCTTTGCAAGCACCACTAATAAGTATGTGAGATTACAAAAGTGTTGCTTTGCAAGCACCACTAATAAGTATGTGAGATTACAATAGTGTTGCTTTGCAAGCACCACTAATAAGTATGTGAGATTAAAATAGTGTTGCTTTGCAAGCACCACTAATAATATGTATCTGAGATTACAATAGTGTTGCTTTGCAAACACCCCTAATAATAATAATAATAATAATATGTGCATTTACAATAGTGTTGCTTTGCAAGCACCACTAATAATAATAATAAGTATGTGAGATTACAATAGTGTTGCTTTGCAAGCACCACTAATAATAATAATAATAATATGTGCGATTACAATAGTGTTGCTTTGCAAGCATCACAAATAATAATAAGTATTTGAGATTACAATAGTGTTGCTTTTCAAGCATCACAAATAATAATAATAATAATAATAAGTATGTGAGATTACAATAGTGTTACTTTTCAAGCACCACTAATAATAATAAGTATTTGAGATTACAATAGTGTTGCTTTGCAAGCACCACTAATAAGTATGTGAGATTACAATAGTGTTGCTTTGCAAGCACCACTAATAAGTATGTGAGATTACAATAGTGTTGCTTTGCAAGCACCACTAATAATAATATGTGCGTTTACAATAGTGTTGCTTTGCAAGCATCACAAATAATAATAATAATAATAATAAGTATGTGAGATTACAATAGTGTTGCTTTGCAAGCACCACTAATAATAATAAGTATGTGAGATTACAATAGTGTTGCTTTGCAAGCACCACTAATAATAATATGTGCATTTACAATAGTGTTGCTTTTCAAGCATCACAAATAATAATAATAATAATAATAAGTATGTGAGATTACAATAGTGTTACTTTGCAAGCACCACTAATAATAATAAGTATTTGAGATTACAATAGTGTTGCTTTGCAAGCACCACTAATAAGTATATGAGATTACAATAGTGTTGCTTTGCAAGCACCACTAATAATAATAAGTATGGGAGATTACAATAGTGTTGCTTTGCAAGCACCACTAATAATAATAAGTATGTGAGATTACAATAGTTTTGCTTTGCAAGCACCACTAATAAGTATGTGAGATTACAATAGTGTTGCTTTGCAAGCACCACTAATAATAATAAGTATGTGAGATTACAATAGTGTTGCTTTGCAAGCACCACTAATAAGTATATGAGATTACAATAGTGTTGCTTTGCAAGCACCACTAATAATAATAAGTATGGGAGATTACAATAGTGTTGCTTTACAAGCACCACTAATAATAATAAGTATGTGAGATTACAATAGTGTTGCTTTGCAAGCACCACTAATAATAATATGTGCGTTTACAATAGTGTTGCTTTGGAAGCATCACAAATAATAATAATAATAATAATAATAAGTATGTGAAATTACAATAGTTTTGCTTTGCAAGCACCACTAATAAGTATGTGAGATTACAATAGTGTTGCTTTGCAAGCACCACTAATAAGTATGTGAGATTACAATAGTGTTCCTTTGCAAGCACCACTAATAATATTTATCTGAGATTATAATAGTGTTGCTTTTTCAAACACCCCCTATAATAATAATAATAATAATATGAGCTTGTACAATAGTGTTGCTTTGCAAGCATCACTAATAATAATAATAATAATAATAATAATAATAAATATGTGAGATTACAATGGTGTTACTTTGCAAGCACCACTAATAATAATAAGTATGTGAGATTACAATAATGTTGCTTTGCAAGCACCACTAATAATATGTATCTGAGATTACAATAGTGTGGTTTTGCAAACACCCCTAATAATAATAATAATAATAATAATATGTGCATTTACAATAGTGTTGCTTTGCAAGCACCACTAATAATAATAATAATAATAATAAGTATGTGAGATTACAATAGTGTTGCTTTGCAAACACCACTAATAATAATAATAATAATAATAAGTATGTGAGATTACAATAGTGTTACTTTGCAAGCACCACTAATAATAATAAGTATTTGAGATTACAATAGTGTTGCTTTGCAAGCACCACTAATAATAATATGTGCGTTTACAATAGTGTTGCTTTGCAAGCATCACAAATAATAATAATAATAATAATAATAAGTATGTGAGATTACAATAGTGTTGCTTTTCAAGCATCACAAATAATAATAATAATAATAATAATAAGTATGTGAGATTACAATAGTGTTACTTTTCAAGCACCACTAATAATAATAAGTATTTGACATTACAATAGTGTTGCTTTTCAAGCATCACAAATAATAATAATAATAATAATAATAATAAGTATGTGAGATTACAATAGTGTTACTTTTCAAGCACCACTAATAATAATAAGTATTTGAGATTACAATAGTGTTGCTTTGCAAGCACCACTAATAAGTATGTGAGATTACAATAGTGTTGCTTTGCAAGCACCACTAATAAGTATGTGAGATTACAATAGTGTTGCTTTGCAAGCACCACTAATAATAATATGTGCGTTTACAATAGTGTTGCTTTGCAAGCATCACAAATAATAATAATAATAATAATAAGTATGTGAGATTACAATAGTGTTGCTTTGCAAGCACCACTAATAATAATAAGTATGTGAGATTACAATAGTGTTGCTTTGCAAGCACCACTAATAATAATATGTGCGTTTACAATAGTGTTGCTTTTCAAGCATCACAAATAATAATAATAATAATAATAAGTATGTGAGATTACAATAGTGTTACTTTGCAAGCACCACTAATAATAATAAGTATTTGAGATTACAATAGTGTTGCTTTGCAAGCACCACTAATAAGTATATGAGATTACAATAGTGTTGCTTTGCAAGCACCACTAATAATAATAAGTATGGGAGATTACAATAGTGTTGCTTTGCAAGCACCACTAATAATAATAAGTATGTGAGATTACAATAGTGTTACTTTGCAAGCACCACTAATAATAATAAGTATTTGAGATTACAATAGTGTTGCTTTGCAAGCACCACTAATAAGTATATGAGATTACAATAGTGTTGCTTTGCAAGCACCACTAATAATAATAAGTATGTGAGATTACAATAGTTTTGCTTTGCAAGCACCACTAATAAGTATGTGAGATTACAATAGTGTTGCTTTGCAAGCACCACTAATAATAATAAGTATGTGAGATTACAATAGTGTTGCTTTGCAAGCACCACTAATAATAATAAGTATGTGAGATTACAATAGTGTTGCTTTGCAAGCACCACTAATAATAATATGTGCGTTTACAATAGTGTTGCTTTGCAAGCATCACAAATAATAATAATAATAAGTATGTGAGATTACAATAGTGTTACTTTGCAAGCACCACTAATAATAATAAGTATTTGAGATTACAATAGTGTTGCTTTGCAAGCACCACTAATAAGTATGTGAGATTACAATAGTGTTGCTTTGCAAGCACCACTAATAATAATAAGTATGGGAGATTACAATAGTGTTGCTTTGCAAGCACCACTAATAATAATAAGTATGTGAGATTACAATAGTTTTGCTTTGCAAGCACCACTAATAAGTATGAGAGATTACAATAGTGTTGCTTTGCAAGCACCACTAATAATAATAAGTATGTGAGATTACAATAGTGTTGCTTTGCAAGCACCACTAATAATAATAAGTATGTGAGATTACAATAGTGTTGCTTTGCAAGTAACACTAATAATAATAATAATAATAAGTATGTGAGATTACAATAGTGTTGCTTTGCAAGCACCACTAATAAGTATTTGAGATTACAATAGTGTTGCTTTGCAAGCACCACTAATAATAATAAGTATGTGAGATTACAATAGTGTTGCTTTGCAAGCACCACTAATAATAATAAGTATGTGAGATTACAATAGTTTTGCTTTGCAAGCACCACTAATAAGTATGTGAGATTACAAAAGTGTTGCTTTGCAAGCACCACTAATAAGTATGTGAGATTACAATAGTGTTGCTTTGCAAGCACCACTAATAAGTATGTGAGATTAAAATAGTGTTGCTTTGCAAGCACCACTAATAATATGTATCTGAGATTACAATAGTGTTGCTTTGCAAACACCCCTAATAATAATAATAATAATAATATGTGCATTTACAATAGTGTTGCTTTGCAAGCACCACTAATAATAATAATAAGTATGTGAGATTACAATAGTGTTGCTTTGCAAGCACCACTAATAATAATAATAATAATATGTGCGATTACAATAGTGTTGCTTTGCAAGCATCACAAATAATAATAATAATAATAAGTATGTGAGATTACAATAGTGTTGCTTTGCAAGCACCACTAATAATAATAAGTATGTGAGATTACAATAGTGTTGCTTTGCAAGCACCACTAATAATAATATGTGCGTTTACAATAGTGTTGCTTTGGAAGCATCTTAAATAATAATAATAATAATAATAAGTATGTGAAATTACAATAGTTTTGCTTTGCAAGCACCACTAATAAGTATGTGAGATTACAATAGTGTTATTTTGCAAGCACCACTAATAAGTATGTGAGATTACAAAAGTGTTCCTTTGCAAGCACCACTAATAATATTTATCTGAGATTACAATAGTGTTGCTTTTTCAAACATCCCTAATAATAATAATAATAATAATATGTGCTTGTACAATAGTGCTGCTTTGCAAGCATCACTAATAATAATAATAATAATAATAATAATAATAATAATAATAAATATGTGAGATTACAATGGTGTTACTTTGCAAGCACCACTAATAATAATAAGTATGTGAGATTACAATAATGTTGCTTTGCAAGCACCACTAATAATATGTATCTGAGATTACAATAGTGCTGTTTTGCAAACACCCCTAATAATAATAATAATAATAATATGTGCATTTACAATAGTGTTGCTTTGCAAGCATCACAAATAATAATAATAATAATAATCAGTATGTGAGATTACAATAGTGTTACTTTGCAAGCACCACTAATAATAATAATAATAATAATATGTGTGATTACAATAGTGTTGCTTTGCAAGCATCACAAATAATAATAATAATAATAATAAGTATGTGAGATTACAATAGTGTTACTTTGCAAGCACCACTAATAATAATAAGTATTTGAGATTACAATAGTGGTGCTTTGAAAGCACCACTAATAATAATGTGAGATTACAATAGTGTTGCTTTGCAAGCACCACTAATAATAATAAGTATGTGAGATTACAATAGTGTTGCTTTGAAAGCACCACTAATAATAATGTGCGTTTACAATAGTGTTGCTTTGCAAGCATCACAAATAATAATAATAATAATAATAAGTATGTGAGATTACAATACTGTTGCTTTGCAAGCACCACTAATAATAATAAGTATGTGAGATTACAATAGTGTTGCTTTGCAAGCACCACTAATAATAATATGTGCGTTTACAATAGTGTTGCTTTTCAAGCATCACAAATAATAATAATAATAATAATAAGTATGTGAGATTACAATAGTGTTACTTTGCAAGCACCACTAATAATAATAAGTATTTGAGATTACAATAGTGTTGCTTTGCAAGCACCACTAATAAGTATATGAGATTACAATAGTGTTGCTTTGCAAGCACCACTAATAAGTAT
Organism: Moxostoma hubbsi; assembly: GCA_032164185.1. Lineage (NCBI taxonomy): Eukaryota > Metazoa > Chordata > Actinopteri > Cypriniformes > Catostomidae > Moxostoma > Moxostoma hubbsi. The sequence continues at coordinate 7,508,057 of JAVLUX010000013.1, read as the reverse complement.
GGGAGATTACAATAGTGTTGCTTTGCAAGCACCACTAATAATAATAAGTATGTGAGATTACAATAGTGTTGCTTTGCAAGCACCACTAATAATAATATGTGCGTTTACAATAGTGTTGCTTTGCAAGCATCACAAATAATAATAATAATAATAATAAGTATGTGAGATTACAATAGTGTTGCTTTGCAAGCAACACTAATAATAATAAGTATGTGAGATTACAAAAATGTTGCTTTGCAAGACCCACTAATAAGTATGTGAGATTACAATAGTGTTGCTTTGCAAGCACCACTAATAATAATAAGTATGTGAGATTACAATAGTGTTGCTTTGCAAGCACCACTAATAATAATATGTGCGTTTACAATAGTGTTGCTTTTCAAGCATCACAAATAATAATAATAATAATAATAATTATGTGAGATTACAATAGTGTTACTTTGCAAGCACCACTAATAATAATAAGTATTTGAGATTACAATAGTGTTGCTTTGCAAGCACCACTAATAAGTATATGAGATTACAATAGTGTTGCTTTGCAAGCACCACTAATAATAATAAGTATGGGAGATTACAATAGTGTTGCTTTACAAGCACCACTAATAATAATAAGTATGTGAGATTACAATAGTGTTGCTTTGCAAGCACCACTAATAATAATATGTGCGTTTACAATAGTGTTGCTTTGGAAGCATCACAAATAATAATAATAATAATAATAAGTATGTGAGATTACAATAGTGTTGCTTTGCAAGCACCACTAATAATAATAATAATAATAATAAGTATGTGAGATTACAATAGTGTTACTTTGCAAGCACCACTAATAATAATAAGTATTTGAGATTACAATAGTGTTGCTTTACAAGCACCACTAATAATAATAAGTATGTGAAATTACAATAGTTTTGCTTTGCAAGCACCACTAATAAGTATGTGAGATTACAATAGTGTTGCTTTGCAAGCACCACTAATAAGTATGTGAGATTACAATAGTGTTCCTTTGCAAGCACCACTAATAATATTTATCTGAGATTATAATAGTGTTGCTTTTTCAAACACCCCCTATAATAATAATAATAATAATATGAGCTTGTACAATAGTGCTGCTTTGCAAGCATCACTAATAATAATAATAATAATAATAATAATAATAAATATGTGAGATTACAATGGTGTTACTTTGCAAGCACCACTAATAATAATAAGTATGTGAGATTACAATAATGTTGCTTTGCAAGCACCACTAATAATATGTATCTGAGATTACAATAGTGTGGTTTTGCAAACACCCCTAATAATAATAATAATAATAATAATATGTGCATTTACAATAGTGTTGCTTTGCAAGCACCACTAATAATAATAATAATAATAATAAGTATGTGAGATTACAATAGTGTTGCTTTGCAAGCACCACTAATAATAATAATAATAATAATAAGTATGTGAGATTACAATAGTGTTACTTTGCAAGCACCACTAATAATAATAAGTATTTGAGATTACAATAGTGTTGCTTTGCAAGCACCACTAATAATAATATGTGCGTTTACAATAGTGTTGTTTTGCAAGCATCACAAATAATAATAATAATAATAATAATAAGTATGTGAGATTACAATAGTGTTGCTTTTCAAGCATCACAAATAATAATAATAATAATAATAATAAGTATGTGAGATTACAATAGTGTTACTTTTCAAGCACCACTAATAATAATAAGTATTTGAGATTACAATAGTGTTGCTTTTCAAGCATCACAAATAATAATAATAATAATAATAATAAGTATGTGAGATTACAATAGTGTTACTTTTCAAGCACCACTAATAATAATAAGTATTTGAGATTACAATAGTGTTGCTTTGCAAGCACCACTAATAAGTATGTGAGATTACAATAGTGTTGCTTTGCAAGCACCACTAATAAGTATGTGAGATTAAAATAGTGTTGCTTTGCAAGCACCACTAATAATATGTATCTGAGATTACAATAGTGTTGCTTTGCAAACACCCCTAATAATAATAATAATAATAATATGTGCATTTACAATAGTGTTGCTTTGCAAGCACCACTAATAATAATAATAATAATAATAAGTATGTGAGATTACAATAGTGTTGCTTTGCAAGCACCACTAATATTAATAATAATAATATGTGCGATTACAATAGTGTTGCTTTGCAAGCATCACAAATAATAATAATAATAATAATAAGTATGTGAGATTACAATACTGTTGCTTTGCAAGCACCACTAATAATAATAAGTATGTGAGATTACAATAGTGTTGCTTTGCAAGCACCACTAATAATAATATGTGCGTTTACAATAGTGTTGCTTTTCAAGCATCACAAATAATAATAATAATAATAATAAGTATGTGAGATTACAATAGTGTTACTTTGCAAGCACCACTAATAATAATAAGTATTTGAGATTACAATAGTGTTGCTTTGCAAGCACCACTAATAAGTATATGAGATTACAATAGTGTTGCTTTGCAAGCACCACTAATAAGTATGGGAGATTACAATAGTGTTGCTTTGCAAGCACCACTAATAATAATAAGTATGTGAGATTACAATAGTGTTGCTTTGCAAGCACCACTAATAATAATATGTGCGTTTACAATAGTGTTGCTTTGCAAGCATCACAAATAATAATAATAATAATAATAAGTATGTGAGATTACAATAGTGTTGCTTTGCAAGCAACACTAATAATAATAAGTATGTGAGATTACAAAAATGTTGCTTTGCAAGACCCACTAATAAGTATGTGAGATTACAATAGTGTTGCTTTGCAAGCACCACTAATAATAATAAGTATGTGAGATTACAATAGTGTTGCTTTGCAAGCACCACTAATAATAATATGTGCGTTTACAATAGTGTTGCTTTTCAAGCATCACAAATAATAATAATAATAATAATAATTATGTGAGATTACAATAGTGTTACTTTGCAAGCACCACTAATAATAATAAGTATTTGAGATTACAATAGTGTTGCTTTGCAAGCACCACTAATAAGTATATGAGATTACAATAGTGTTGCTTTGCAAGCACCACTAATAATAATAAGTATGGGAGATTACAATAGTGTTGCTTTACAAGCACCACTAATAATAATAAGTATGTGAGATTACAATAGTGTTGCTTTGCAAGCACCACTAATAATAATATGTGCGTTTACAATAGTGTTGCTTTGGAAGCATCACAAATAATAATAATAATAATAATAAGTATGTGAGATTACAATAGTGTTGCTTTGCAAGCACCACTAATAATAATAATAATAATAATAAGTATGTGAGATTACAATAGTGTTACTTTGCAAGCACCACTAATAATAATAAGTATTTGAGATTACAATAGTGTTGCTTTACAAGCACCACTAATAATAATAAGTATGTGAAATTACAATAGTTTTGCTTTGCAAGCACCACTAATAAGTATGTGAGATTACAATAGTGTTGCTTTGCAAGCACCACTAATAAGTATGTGAGATTACAATAGTGTTCCTTTGCAAGCACCACTAATAATATTTATCTGAGATTATAATAGTGTTGCTTTTTCAAACACCCCCTATAATAATAATAATAATAATATGAGCTTGTACAATAGTGCTGCTTTGCAAGCATCACTAATAATAATAATAATAATAATAATAATAATAAATATGTGAGATTACAATGGTGTTACTTTGCAAGCACCACTAATAATAATAAGTATGTGAGATTACAATAATGTTGCTTTGCAAGCACCACTAATAATATGTATCTGAGATTACAATAGTGTGGTTTTGCAAACACCCCTAATAATAATAATAATAATAATAATATGTGCATTTACAATAGTGTTGCTTTGCAAGCACCACTAATAATAATAATAATAATAATAAGTATGTGAGATTACAATAGTGTTGCTTTGCAAGCACCACTAATAATAATAATAATAATAATAAGTATGTGAGATTACAATAGTGTTACTTTGCAAGCACCACTAATAATAATAAGTATTTGAGATTACAATAGTGTTGCTTTGCAAGCACCACTAATAATAATATGTTCGTTTACAATAGTGTTGCTTTGCAAGCATCACAAATAATAATAATAATAAGTATGTGAGATTACAATAGTGTTACTTTGCAAGCACCACTAATAATAATAAGTATTTGAGATTACAATAGTGTTGCTTTGCAAGCACCACTAATAAGTATGTGAGATTACAATAGTGTTGCTTTGCAAGCACCACTAATAATAATAAGTATGGGAGATTACAATAGTGTTGCTTTGCAAGCACCACTAATAATAATAAGTATGTGAGATTACAATAGTTTTGCTTTGCAAGCACCACTAATAAGTATGAGAGATTACAATAGTGTTGCTTTGCAAGCACCACTAATAATAATAAGTATGTGAGATTACAATAGTGTTGCTTTGCAAGCACCACTAATAATAATAAGTATGTGAGATTACAATAGTGTTGCTTTGCAAGTAACACTAATAATAATAATAATAATAAGTATGTGAGATTACAATAGTGTTGCTTTGCAAGCACCACTAATAAGTATTTGAGATTACAATAGTGTTGCTTTGCAAGCACCACTAATAATAATAAGTATGTGAGATTACAATAGTGTTGCTTTGCAAGCACCACTAATAATAATAAGTATGTGAGATTACAATAGTTTTGCTTTGCAAGCACCACTAATAAGTATGTGAGATTACAAAAGTGTTGCTTTGCAAGCACCACTAATAAGTGTGAGATTACAATAGTGTTGCTTTGCAAGCACCACTAATAAGTATGTGAGATTAAAATAGTGTTGCTTTGCAAGCACCACTAATAATATGTATCTGAGATTACAATAGTGTTGCTTTGCAAACACCCCTAATAATAATAATAATAATAATATGTGCATTTACAATAGTGTTGCTTTGCAAGCACCACTAATAATAATAATAAGTATGTGAGATTACAATAGTGTTGCTTTGCAAGCACCACTAATAATAATAATAATAATATGTGCGATTACAATAGTGTTGCTTTGCAAGCATCACAAATAATAATAATAATAATAAGTATGTGAGATTACAATAGTGTTGCTTTGCAAGCACCACTAATAATAATAAGTATGTGAGATTACAATAGTGTTGCTTTGCAAGCACCACTAATAATAATATGTGCGTTTACAATAGTGTTGCTTTGGAAGCATCTTAAATAATAATAATAATAATAATAAGTATGTGAAATTACAATAGTTTTGCTTTGCAAGCACCACTAATAAGTATGTGAGATTACAATAGTGTTATTTTGCAAGCACCACTAATAAGTATGTGAGATTACAAAAGTGTTCCTTTGCAAGCACCACTAATAATATTTATCTGAGATTACAATAGTGTTGCTTTTTCAAACATCCCTAATAATAATAATAATAATAATATGTGCTTGTACAATAGTGCTGCTTTGCAAGCATCACTAATAATAATAATAATAATAATAATAATAATAATAATAATAAATATGTGAGATTACAATGGTGTTACTTTGCAAGCACCACTAATAATAATAAGTATGTGAGATTACAATAATGTTGCTTTGCAAGCACCACTAATAATATGTATCTGAGATTACAATAGTGCTGTTTTGCAAACACCCCTAATAATAATAATAATAATAATATGTGCATTTACAATAGTGTTGCTTTGCAAGCATCACAAATAATAATAATAATAATAATCAGTATGTGAGATTACAATAGTGTTACTTTGCAAGCACCACTAATAATAATAATAATAATAATATGTGTGATTACAATAGTGTTGCTTTGCAAGCATCACAAATAATAATAATAATAATAATAAGTATGTGAGATTACAATAGTGTTACTTTGCAAGCACCACTAATAATAATAAGTATTTGAGATTACAATAGTGGTGCTTTGAAAGCACCACTAATAATAATGTGAGATTACAATAGTGTTGCTTTGCAAGCACCACTAATAATAATAAGTATGTGAGATTACAATAGTGTTGCTTTGAAAGCACCACTAATAATAATGTGCGTTTACAATAGTGTTGCTTTGCAAGCATCACAAATAATAATAATAATAATAATAAGTATGTGAGATTACAATAGTGTTGCTTTGCAAGCACCACTAATAATAATAAGTATGTGAGATTACAATAGTGTTGCTTTGCAAGCACCACTAATAATAATATGTGCGTTTACAATAGTGTTGCTTTTCAAGCATCACAAATAATAATAATAATAATAATAAGTATGTGAGATTACAATAGTGTTACTTTGCAAGCACCACTAATAATAATAAGTATTTGAGATTACAATAGTGTTGCTTTGCAAGCACCACTAATAAGTATATGAGATTACAATAGTGTTGCTTTGCAAGCACCACTAATAAGTATGGGAGATTACAATAGTGTTGCTTTGCAAGCACCACTAATAATAATAAGTATGTGAGATTACAATAGTGTTGCTTTGCAAGCACCACTAATAATAATATGTGCGTTTACAATAGTGTTGCTTTGCAAGCATCACAAATAATAATAATAATAATAATAAGTATGTGAGATTACAATAGTGTTGCTTTGCAAGCAACACTAATAATAATAAGTATGTGAGATTACAAAAATGTTGCTTTGCAAGACCCACTAATAAGTATGTGAGATTACAATAGTGTTGCTTTGCAAGCACCACTAATAATAATAAGTATGTGAGATTACAATAGTGTTGCTTTGCAAGCACCACTAATAATAATATGTGCGTTTACAATAGTGTTGCTTTTCAAGCATCACAAATAATAATAATAATAATAATAATTATGTGAGATTACAATAGTGTTACTTTGCAAGCACCACTAATAATAATAAGTATTTGAGATTACAATAGTGTTGCTTTGCAAGCACCACTAATAAGTATATGAGATTACAATAGTGTTGCTTTGCAAGCACCACTAATAATAATAAGTATGGGAGATTACAATAGTGTTGCTTTACAAGCACCACTAATAATAATAAGTATGTGAGATTACAATAGTGTTGCTTTGCAAGCACCACTAATAATAATATGTGCGTTTACAATAGTGTTGCTTTGGAAGCATCACAAATAATAATAATAATAATAATAAGTATGTGAGATTACAATAGTGTTGCTTTGCAAGCACCACTAATAATAATAATAATAATAATAAGTATGTGAGATTACAATAGTGTTACTTTGCAAGCACCACTAATAATAATAAGTATTTGAGATTACAATAGTGTTGCTTTACAAGCACCACTAATAATAATAAGTATGTGAAATTACAATAGTTTTGCTTTGCAAGCACCACTAATAAGTATGTGAGATTACAATAGTGTTGCTTTGCAAGCACCACTAATAAGTATGTGAGATTACAATAGTGTTCCTTTGCAAGCACCACTAATAATATTTATCTGAGATTATAATAGTGTTGCTTTTTCAAACACCCCCTATAATAATAATAATAATAATATGAGCTTGTACAATAGTGCTGCTTTGCAAGCATCACTAATAATAATAATAATAATAATAATAATAATAATAAATATGTGAGATTACAATGGTGTTACTTTGCAAGCACCACTAATAATAATAAGTATGTGAGATTACAATAATGTTGCTTTGCAAGCACCACTAATAATATGTATCTGAGATTACAATAGTGTGGTTTTGCAAACACCCTTAATAATAATAATAATAATAATAATATGTGCATTTACAATAGTGTTGCTTTGCAAGCACCACTAATAATAATAATAATAATAATAAGTATGTGAGATTACAATAGTGTTGCTTTGCAAGCACCACTAATAATAATAATAATAATAATAAGTATGTGAGATTACAATAGTGTTACTTTGCAAGCACCACTAATAATAATAAGTATTTGAGATTACAATAGTGTTGCTTTGCAAGCACCACTAATAATAATATGTGCGTTTACAATAGTGTTGCTTTGCAAACACCCCTAATAATAATAATAATAATAATATGTGCATTTACAATAGTGTTGCTTTGCAAGCACCACTAATAATAATAATAATAATAATAAGTATGTGAGATTACAATAGTGTTGCTTTGCAAGCACCACTAATAATAATAATAATAATATGTGCGATTACAATAGTGTTGCTTTGCAAGCATCACAAATAATAATAATAATAATAAGTATGTGACATTACAATAGTGTTGCTTTGCAAGCACCACTAATAATAATAAGTATGTGAGATTACAATAGTGTTGCTTTGCAAGCACCACTAATAATAATATGTGCGTTTACAATAGTGTTGCTTTGGAAGCATCTTAAATAATAATAATAATAATAATAAGTATGTGAAATTACAATAGTTTTGCTTTGCAAGCACCACTAATAAGTATGTGAGATTACAATAGTGTTATTTTGCAAGCACCACTAATAAGTATGTGAGATTACAAAAGTGTTCCTTTGCAAGCACCACTAATAATATTTATCTGAGATTACAATAGTGTTGCTTTTTCAAACATCCCTAATAATAATAATAATAATAATATGTGCTTGTACAATAGTGCTGCTTTGCAAGCATCACTAATAATAATAATAATAATAATAATAATAATAATAATAAATATGTGAGATTACAATGGTGTTACTTTGCAAGCACCACTAATAATAATAAGTATGTGAGATTACAATAATGTTGCTTTGCAAGCACCACTAATAATATGTATCTGAGATTACAATAGTGCTGTTTTGCAAACACCCCTAATAATAATAATAATAATAATATGTGCATTTACAATAGTGTTGCTTTGCAAGCATCACAAATAATAATAATAATAATAATCAGTATGTGAGATTACAATAGTGTTACTTTGCAAGCACCACTAATAATAATAATAATAATAATATGTGTGATTACAATAGTGTTGCTTTGCAAGCATCACAAATAATAATAATAATAATAATAATAATAAGTATGTGAGATTACAAAATGTTGCTTTGCAAGACCCACTAATAAGTATGTGAGATTACAATAGTGTTGCTTTGCAAGCACCACTAATAATAATAAGTATGTGAGATTACAATAGTGTTGCTTTGCAAGCACCACTAATAATAATATGTGCGTTTACAATAGTGTTGCTTTTCAAGCATCACAAATAATAATAATAATAATAATAAGTATGTGAGATTACAATAGTGTTACTTTGCAAGCACCACTAATAATAATAAGTATTTGAGATTACAATAGTGTTGCTTTGCAAGCACCACTAATAAGTATATGAGATTACAATAGTGTTGCTTTGCAAGCACCACTAATAAGTATGGGAGATTACAATAGTGTTGCTTTGCAAGCACCACTAATAATAATAAGTATGTGAGATTACAATAGTGTTGCTTTGCAAGCACCACTAATAATAATATGTGCGTTTACAATAGTGTTGCTTTGCAAGCATCACAAATAATAATAATAATAATAATAAGTATGTGAGATTACAATAGTGTTGCTTTGCAAGCACCACTAATAATAATAAGTATGTGAGATTACAAAAATGTTGCTTTGCAAGACCCACTAATAAGTATGTGAGATTACAATAGTGTTGCTTTGCAAGCACCACTAATAATAATAAGTATGTGAGATTACAATAGTGTTGCTTTGCAAGCACCACTAATAATAATATGTGCGTTTACAATAGTGTTGCTTTTCAAGCATCACAAATAATAATAATAATAATAATAATTATGTGAGATTACAATAGTGTTACTTTGCAAGCACCACTAATAATAATAAGTATTTGAGATTACAATAGTGTTGCTTTGCAAGCACCACTAATAAGTATATGAGATTACAATAGTGTTGCTTTGCAAGCACCACTAATAATAATAAGTATGGGAGATTACAATAGTGTTGCTTTACAAGCACCACTAATAATAATAAGTATGTGAGATTACAATAGTGTTGCTTTGCAAGCACTACTAATAATAATATGTGCATTTACAATAGTGTTGCTTTGGAAGCATCACAAATAATAATAATAATAATAATAATAAGTATGTGAAATTACAATAGTTTTGCTTTGCAAGCACCACTAATAAGTATGTGAGATTACAATAGTGTTGCTTTGCAAGCACCACTAATAAGTATGTGAGATTACAATAGTGTTCCTTTGCAAGCACCACTAATAATATTTATCTGAGATTATAATAGTGTTGCTTTTTCAAACACCCCCTATAATAATAATAATAATAATATGAGCTTGTACAATAGTGCTGCTTTGCAAGCATCACTAATAATAATAATAATAATAATAATAATAATAAATATGTGAGATTACAATGGTGTTACTTTGCAAGCACCACTAATAATAATAAGTATGTGAGATTACAATAATGTTGCTTTGCAAGCACCACTAATAATATGTATCTGAGATTACAATATTGTGGTTTTGCAAACACCCCTAATAATAATAATAATAATAATAATATGTGCATTTACAATAGTGTTGCTTTGCAAGCACCACTAATAATAATAATAATAATAATAAGTATGTGAGATTACAATAGTGTTGCTTTGCAAGCACCACTAATAATAATAAGTATTTGAGATTACAATAGTGTTGCTTTGCAAGCACCACTAATAAGTATGTGAGATTACAATAGTGTTGCTTTGCAAGCACCACTAATAAGTATGTGAGATTACAATAGTGTTGCTTTGCAAGCACCACTAATAATAATATGTGCGTTTACAATAGTGTTGCTTTGCAAGCATCACAAATAATAATAATAATAATAATAAGTATGTGAGATTACAATAGTGTTGCTTTGCAAGCACCACTAATAATAATAAGTATGTGAGATTACAATAGTGTTGCTTTGCAAGCATCACTAATAATAATATGTGCGTTTACAATAGTGTTGCTTTTCAAGCATCACAAATAATAATAATAATAATAATAAGTATGTGAGATTACAATAGTGTTACTTTGCAAGCACCACTAATAATAATAAGTATTTGAGATTACAATAGTGTTGCTTTGCAAGCACCACTAATAAGTATATGAGATTACAATAGTGTTGCTTTGCAAGCACCACTAATAATAATAAGTATGGGAGATTACAATAGTGTTGCTTTGCAAGCACCACTAATAATAATAAGTATGTGAGATTACAATAGTTTTGCTTTGCAAGCACCACTAATAAGTATGTGAGATTACAATAGTGTTGCTTTGCAAGCACCACTAATAATAATAAGTATGTGAGATTACAATAGTGTTGCTTTGCAAGCACCACTAATAATAATAAGTATGTGAGATTACAATAGTGTTGCTTTGCAAGCACCACTAATAATAATATGTGCGTTTACAATAGTGTTGCTTTGCAAGCATCACAAATAATAATAATAATAAGTATGTGAGATTACAATAGTGTTACTTTGCAAGCACCACTAATAATAATAAGTATTTGAGATTACAATAGTGTTGCTTTGCAAGCACCACTAATAAGTATGTGAGATTACAATAGTGTTGCTTTGCAAGCACCACTAATAATAATAAGTATGGGAGATTACAATAGTGTTGCTTTGCAAGCACCACTAATAATAATAAGTATGTGAGATTACAATAGTTTTGCTTTGCAAGCACCACTAATAAGTATGAGAGATTACAATAGTGTTGCTTTGCAAGCACCACTAATAATAATAAGTATGTGAGATTACAATAGTGTTGCTTTGCAAGCACCACTAATAATAATAAGTATGTGAGATTACAATAGTGTTGCTTTGCAAGTAACACTAATAATAATAATAATAATAATAAGTATGTGAGATTACAATAGTGTTGCTTTGCAAGCACCACTAATAAGTATTTGAGATTACAATAGTGTTGCTTTGCAAGCACCACTAATAATAATAAGTATGTGAGATTACAATAGTGTTGCTTTGCAAGCACCACTAATAATAATAAGTATGTGAGATTACAATAGTTTTGCTTTGCAAGCACCACTAATAAGTATGTGAGATTACAAAAGTGTTGCTTTGCAAGCACCACTAATAAGTATGTGAGATTACAATAGTGTTGCTTTGCAAGCACCACTAATAAGTATGTGAGATTAAAATAGTGTTGCTTTGCAAGCACCACTAATTATATGTATCTGAGATTACAATAGTGTTGCTTTGCAAACACCCCTAATAATAATAATAATAATAATATGTGCATTTACAATAGTGTTGCTTTGCAAGCACCACTAATAATAATAATAATAATAATAAGTATGTGAGATTACAATAGTGTTGCTTTGCAAGCACCACTAATAATAATAATAATAATATGTGCGATTACAATAGTGTTGCTTTGCAAGCATCACAAATAATAATAATAATAATAAGTATGTGAGATTACAATAGTGTTACTTTGCAAGCACCACTAATAATAATAAGTATTTGAGATTACAATAGTGGTGCTTTGCAAGCACCACTAATAAGTATGTGAGATTACAATAGTGTTGCTTTGCAAGCACCACTAATAATAATAAGTATGTGAGATTACAATAGTGTTGCTTTGCAAACACCCCTAATAATAATAATAATAATATGTGCGATTACAATAGTGTTGCTTTGCAAGCATCACAAATAATAATAAGTATGTGAGATTACAATAGTGTTACTTTGCAAGCACCCCTAATAATAATAAGTATTTGGGATTACAATAGTGGTGCTTTGCAAGCACCACTAATAAGTATGTGAGATTACAATAGTGTTGCTTTGCAAGCACCACTAATAATAATAAGTATGTGAGATTACAATAGTGTTGCTTTGCAAGCACCACTAATAATAATAAGTATGTGAGATTACAATATTGTTGCTTTGCAAGCACCACTAACAATAATATATGCGTTTACAATAGTGTTGCTTTGCAAGCATCACAAATAATAATAATAATAATAACTAGATTAAAAAGTTTGAGTACAAACTTTAGGTTGGCTTGAGAAAGCCTAGCATGAAAGTTTGAAGTAGTTGTAAAAGTTTGAAGATTTAAGGTTTTTATTTTGATGTATAAGTATTAGTAGTTATCAAAGTTCAAAGTTTAAAGATTATAAGACCATTCAGTCTATCAAATAGATTAGATAGATTGATAGATATTGACCCTCAGATAGATAGATAGATAGATAGATAGATAGATAGATATTGACCCTCAGATAGATAGATAGATAGATAGATAGATAGATAGATAGATAGATAGATAGATAGATAGATATTGACCCTCAGATAGATAGATAGATAGATAGATATTGACCTCAGATAGATAGATAGATAGATAGATAGATAGAGACCCTCAGATAGATAGATAGATAGATATTGACCCATAGATAGATAGATAGATAGATAGATAGATAGATAGATAGATAGATAGATAGATATCAACCCTCAGATAGATAGATAGTTCGAAAGATAGATATAGATAGATTGATAAATAGACAGACAGACAGACAGACAGACGGATAGATTAATAGATCCTTGCTACCCTGAGTCCCATGAACAAAACCAGAAGTCTTTATGTTGTTCTGGTGCAGAGATATGTAATTTGTTACTTGGTTGCTAGGGTAACCCCATCTGATTGCTAGGCAGTTACCAGAGTAATACATATCAAGGCTACTTTCCATCATGAGTGAAATAAGTCAACCCGGAAGTCTCTACGATTTTCTGTTAAATAGATATGTGATTTGTTACTTGGTTGCTAGGCTATCCCCATCTGGTTGCTAGGCAGTTTCCAAAATGTTACTCATAAGGCTCCTTGCAATCCTGAGTGAAATATGTCAACCCCTAAGTCTCTACCATGTTCTGGTTCAAAGATATGTGATTTGTTACTTGGTTGCTAGGGTAACCACATCTGGTTACTAGGCAGTTACCAGAGTGATACATGTCAAGGCTACTTTCCATCCTGAGTGAAATAAGTGAAACAGGAAGTCTGTATAATTTTCTGGTGCAGAGATATGTGGTTTGTTATTTGGTTGCTAGGGTAACCCTGTCTGGTTGCTATGCAGTTACCAGGGTGATACTTATCAAGCCTCCTTTCCATACTGAGTGAATCAAGTCAACCTGGAAGCTACTATACTGTGGCTATGAAGATTTTAGGTCATTACTTATTGGCTGCTTGATAAAAGAAATCCTCTGAGGGAGAGAGAGAGGGAGATGTGCAGGGCTGACAGGCCCTTTTTTGTCTGTGTGTGTGAAAACGTCAGTTGGGATTTAAATTTCTGAACATTCCGCAATGTTAAGTCAATGGGAGTTTTTCCGATATTTGATCGTCATTTTTAGGAAAACCGTAAGTCCGATCAGTTAGAAAAGATATAGCACACTATTCGGCATTAGTCTGAAGGTCTGTGCCGAGTTTGGTGCATGTAGCTTAAAAGCTCTAGGAGGAGTTAGATTTAGAATTTTAGTCTCAGAATAATAATAATAATAACTAGATTAAAAAGTTTGAGTACAAACTTTAGGTTGGCTTGAGAAAGCCTAGGATAAAGTTTGAAGTAGTTGTAAAAGTTTGAAGATTTATGGTTTCTAGTTTGATGTAATTATAAGTAGTAGTTTTCAAAGTTCAAAGTTTAGAGATTATAAAACCATTCAGTCTATCAAATAGATTAGATAGATAGATAGATAGATAGATATTGACCCTCAGATAGATAGATAGATAGAGAGATAGATAGATAGATAGATAGATAGATAGATAGATAGATAGATAGAGTATGACCCACAGATAGATAGATAGATAGATAGATAGATAGATAGATAGATGGATAGATAGATAGATATTGACCCTCAGATAGATAGATAGATAGATAGATAGATAGATAGAGTCTGACCCACAGATAGATAGATAGATAGATAGATAGATAGATAGATATTGACCGTCAGATATATAGATAGATAGATAGTCATTGACCCTGAGATATAGATAGATAGAGTATGACCCACAGATAAATAGATAGATAGTTATTGACCCGCAGATAGTTAGATAGATAGATAGATAGATAGATATTGACCCTCAGAAAGATAAATAGATATATAGATAGATAGATAGATGATAGATAGATAGATAGATAGATAGATAGATAGATAGATAGATAGATAGATAGATAGCTAGACAGATAGATATATCATTTTTTACTTGGTTGCTAGGGTAACCCAATCTGGTTGCTAGGCAGTTTCCAGGGTGATCCTTATCAAGCCTCCTTTTCATTCTGAGTGAATAAAGTCAACCCGGAAGTCTCTATGATTTTCTGTTGCATAGATATGTGATTTGTTACTTGGTTGCTAGGGTAACCATATCTGGTTGATAGGCAGTTACCAGAGTGATATATATCAAGTCTACTTTCCATCTTGAGTAAAATAAGTGAAACAGGAAGTCTCTACGATTTTCTGGTGCAGAGTTATGTGATTTGTTATTTGGTTGCTAGGGTAAGCCCTTGTCATTGCTAGGCAGTTACCAGAGTGATACTTATCAAGCCTCCTTTCCATCCTGAATAAATTATGTCAACCCGGAATTCTCTACGATTTTCTGGTGCAGAGATATGTGATTTGTTAGTTGGTTGCTAGGGTAACCCCATCTGGTTGCTAGGCAGTTACTAAGGTGATACTCATAAGGCTCCTTGCAATCCTGTGTGAAATATGTCAACCCCTAAGTCTCTACGATGTTCTGGTTCAAAGATATGTTATTTGTTACTTGGTTGCTAGGGTAACCGCATCTGGTTGCTAGGCAGTTACCAGAGGGATACATATCAAGGCTACTTTCCATCCTGAGTGAAATAAGTGAAACAGGAAGTCTCTATGATTTCCTGGTGCAGAGATATGTGACTTGTTACTTGGTTGCTAGGGTAAACACATCTGGTTGCTAGGCAGTTACCAAAGTGATACTCATAAGGCTCCTTGCAATCCTGTGTGAAATATGTCAACCCCTAAGTCTCTACGATGTTCTGGTTCAAAGATATGTGATTTGTTACTTGGTTGCTAAGGTAACCCTGTCTGGTTGCTATGCAGTTACCAGAATGATACATATCAAGGCTACTTTCCATCCTGAGTGAAATAAGTGAAACAGGTAGTCTCTACGATATACTGGTGCAGATATATGTGATTTGTTACTTGGTTGCTAGGGTAACCCCGTCTGGTTACTAGGCAGTTACCAGAGTGATACATATCAAGGCTACTTTCCATCCTGAGTGAATAAAGTCAACCCGGAAGTCTCTATGATTTTCTGTTGCAGAGATATGTGATTTGTTACTTGGTTGCTAGGGTAATCACATCTGGTTGCTAGGCAGTTACCAGAGTGATACATATCAAGGCTACTTTCCATCCTGAGTGAAATAAGTCAACCCGGAAGTCTCTCTGATTTTCTGTTGCAGAGATATGTGATTTGTTACTTGGTTGCTAGGGTAATCACATCTGGTTGCTAGGCAGTTACCAGAGTGATACATATCAAGGCTACTTTCCATCCTGAGTGAAATAAGTGAAACAGGTAGTCTCTACGATTTTCTGTTGCAGAGATATGTGATTTGTTACTTGGTTGCTAGGGTAACCCCGTCTGGTTGCTAGGCAGTTACCAGAGTGATACATATCAAGGCTACTTTCCATCCTGAGTGAATAAAGTCAACCCGGAAGTCTCTATGATTTTCTGTTGCAGAGATATGTGATTTGTTACTTGGTTGCTAGGGTAATCACATCTGGTTGCTAGGCAGTTACCAGAGTGATACATATCAAGGCTGCTTTCCATCCTGAGTGAAATAAGTCAACCCGGAAGTCTCTTTGATTTTCTGTTGCAGAGATATGTGATTTGTTACTTGGTTGCTAGGGTAATCACATCTGGTTGCTAGGCAGTTACCAGAGTGATACATATCAAGGCTACTTTCCATCCTGAGTGAAATAAGTCAACCCGGAAGTCTCTCTGATTTTCTGTTGCAGAGATATGTGATTTGTTACTTGGTTGCTAGGGTAATCACATCTGGTTGCTAGGCAGTTACCAGAGTGATACATATCAAGGCTACTTTCCATCTTGAGTGAAATAAGTGAAACAGGAAGTCACTACGATTTTCTGGTGCAGAAATATGTGATTTGTTACTTGGTTGCTAGGGTAACCCCATCTGGTTGCTAGGCAGTTACCAGAGTGATATATATCAAGGCTACTTTCCATCCTGAGTGAAATAAGTGAAACAGGAAGTCTGTATGATTTTCTGGTGCAGAGATATGTGATTTGTTACTTGGTTGCTAGGGTAACCCCATCTGGTTGCTAGGCAGTTACCAGAGTGATACATATCAAGGCTACTTTCCATCCTGAGTGAAATAAGTGAAACAGGATGTCTGTATGATTTTCTGGTGCAGAAATATGTGATTTGTTATTTGGTTGCTAGGGTAACCCTGTCTGGTTGCTATGCAGTTACCAGGGTGATACTTATCAAGCCTCCTTTCCATACTGAGTGAATCAAGTCAACCTGGAAGCTACTATACTGTGGCTATGAAGATTTTAGGTCATTACTTATTGGCTGCTTGATAAAAGAAATCCTCTGAGGGAGAGAGAGAAGGAGAGACGCAGGGCTGACAGGCCCTTTTTCGTCTGTGTGTGTGAAAACGTCAGTTGGGATTTAAATTTCTGAACATTCCGCAATGTTAATCAATGGGATTTTTTCCGAGTTTTGATCGTCATTTTTAGGAAAACCGTAAGTCCGATTAGTTAGAAAAGATATAGCACACTATTCGGGATTAGTCTGAAGGTCTGTGCCGAGTTTGGTGCATGTAGCTTAAAAGCTCTAGGAGGAGTTACATTTAGAAATTTAGTCTCAGAAGAATAATAATAATAACTAGATTAAAAAGTTTGAGTACAAACTTTAGGTTGGCTTGAGAAAGCCTAGCATAAAGTTTGAAGTAGTTGTAAAAGTTTGAAGATTTACGGTTTCTAGTTTGATGTAATTATAAGTAGTAGTTTTCAAAGTTCAAAGTTTAGAGATTATAAAACCATTCAGTCTATCAAATAGATTAGATAGATAGATAGATAGATAGATAGATAGATACATACATATTGACCCTCAGATAGATAGATAGATAGATAGATATTGACCCTCAGATAGATAGATAGATAGATAGTTATTGACCCGCAGATAGTTAGATAGATAGATAGATAGATATTGACCCTCAGATAGATAGATAGACAGATAGATATTGACCATCAGAAAGATAGATAGATAGATAGACAGATAGACAGATAGATATATAATTTTTTACTTGGTTGCTAGGGTAACCCAATCTGGTTGCTAGGCAGTTTCCAGGGTGATCTTATCAAGCCTCCTTTTCATTCTGAGTGAATAAAGTCAACCCGGAAGTCTCTATGATTTTCTGTTGCATAGATATGTGATTTGTTACTTGGTTGCTAGGGTAACCATATCTGGTTGATAGGCAGTTACCAGAGTGATATATATCAAGGCTACTTTCCATCTTGAGTAAAATAAGTGAAACAGGAAGTCTCTACGATTTTCTGGTGCAGAGTTATGTGATTTGTTACTTGGTTGCTAGTGTAAGCCCTTGTCGTTGCTAGGCAGTTACCAGAGTGATACTTATCAAGCCTCCTTTCCATCCTGAGTGAATTATGTCAACCCGGAAGTCTCTACGATTTTCTGGTGCAGAGATATGTGATTTGTTAGTTGGTTGCTAGGGTAACCCCATCTGGTTGCTAGGCAGTTACTAAGGTGATACTCATAAGGCTCCTTGCAATCCTGTGTGAAATATGTCAACCCCTAAGTCTCTACGATGTTCTGGTTCAAAGATATGTGATTTGTTACTTGGTTGCTAGGGTAACCACATCTGGTTGCTAGGCAGTTACCAGAGGGATACATATCAAGGCTACTTTCCATCCTGAGTGAAATAAGTGAAACAGGAAGTCTCTATGATTTTCTGGTGCAGAGATATGTGACTTGTTACTTGGTTGCTAGGGTAAACACATCTGGTTGCTAGGCAGTTACCAAAGTGATACTCATAAGGCTCCTTGCAATCCTGTGTGAAATATGTCAACCCCTAAGTCTCTACGATGTTCTGGTTCAAAGATATGTGATTTGTTACTTGGTTGCTAAGGTAACCCTGTCTGGTTGCTATGCAGTTACCAGAGTGATACATATCAAGGCTACTTTCCATCCTGAGTGAAATAAGCGAAACAGGTAGTCTCTACGATATACTGGTGCAGAGATATGTGATTTGTTACTTGGTTGCTAGGGTAACCCCGTCTGGTTGCTAGGCAGTTACCAGAGTGATACATATCAAGGCTACTTTCCATCCTGAGTGAATAAAGTCAACCCGGAAGTCTCTATGATTTTCTGTTGCAGAGATATGTGATTTGTTACTTGGTTGCTAGGGTAATCACATCTGGTTGCTAGGCAGTTACCAGAGTGATACATATCAAGGCTACTTTCCATCCTGAGTGAAATAAGTCAACCCGGAAGTCTCTCTGATTTTCTGTTGCAGAGATATGTGATTTGTTACTTGGTTGCTAGGTAATCACATCTGGTTGCTAGGCAGTTACCAGAGTGATACATATCAAGGCTACTTTCCATCCTGAGTGAAATAAGTGAAACAGGAAGTCTCTACGATTTTCTGGTGCAGAGATATGTGATTTGTTAGTTGGTTCCTAGGGTAACCCCATCTGGTTGCTAGGCAGTTACCAAGGTGATACTCATAAGGCTCCTTGCAATCCTGTGTGAAATATGTTAACCCCTAAGTCTCTACGATGTTCTGGTTCAAAGATATGTGATTTGTTACTTGGTTGCTAGGGTAACCGCATCTGGTTGCTAGGCAGTTACCAGAGGGATACATATCAAGGCTACTTTCCATCCTGAGTGAAATAAGTGAAACAGGAAGTCTCTATGATTTTCTGGTGCAGAGATATGTGATTTGTTACTTGGTTGCTAGGGTAAACACATCTGGTGCTAGGCAGTTACCAAAGTGATACTCATAAGGCTCCTTGCAATCCTGTGTGAAATATGTCAACCCCTAAGTCTCTACGATGTTCTGGTTCAAAGATATGTGATTTGTTACTTGGTTGCTAAGGTAACCCTGTCTGGTTGCTATGCAGTTACCAGAGTGATACATATCAAGGCTACTTTCCATCCTGAGTGAAATAAGTGAAACAGGTAGTCTCTACGATTTTCTGGTGCAGAGATATGTGATTTGTTACTTGGTTGCTAGGGTAACCCCGTCTGGTTGCTAGGCAGTTACCAGAGTGATACATATCAAGGCTACTTTCCATCCTGAGTGAATAAAGTCAACCCGGAAGTCTCTATGATTTTCTGTTGCAGAGATATGTGATTTGTTACTTGGTTGCTAGGGTAATCACATCTGGTTGCTAGGCAGTTACCAGAGTGATACATATCAAGGCTACTTTCCATCCTGAGTGAAATAAGTCAACCCGGAAGTCTCTCTGATTTTCTGTTGCAGAGATATGTGATTTGTTACTTGGTTGCTAGGGTAATCACATCTGGTTGCTAGGCAGTTACCAGAGTGATACATATCAAGGCTACTTTCCATCTTGAGTGAAATAAGTGAAACAGGAAGTCACTACGATTTTCTGGTGCAGAGATATGTGATTTGTTACTTGGTTGCTAGGGTAACCCCATCTGGTTGCTAGGCAGTTACCAGAGTGATACATATCAAGGCTACTTTCCATCCTGAGTGAAATAAGTGAAACAGGAAGTCTGTATGATTTTCTGGTGCAGAGATATTTGATTTGTTACTTGGTTGCTAGGGTAACCCCATCTGGTTGCTAGGCAGTTACCAGAGTGATACATATCAAGGCTACTTTCCATCCTGA
Source organism: Moxostoma hubbsi (assembly GCA_032164185.1). Taxonomy (NCBI): domain Eukaryota; kingdom Metazoa; phylum Chordata; class Actinopteri; order Cypriniformes; family Catostomidae; genus Moxostoma; species Moxostoma hubbsi. The sequence goes on along the minus strand of JAVLUX010000013.1, from coordinate 7,487,197 downwards.
GTGAAATAAGTGAAACAGGATGTCTGTATGATTTTCTGGTGCAGATATATGTGATTTGTTATTTGGTTGCTAGGGTAACCCTGTCTGGTTGCTATGCAGTTACCAGGGTGATACTTATCAAGCCTCCTTTCCATACTGAGTGAATCAAGTCAACCTGGAAGCTACTATACTGTGGCTATGAAGATTTTAGGTCATTACTTATTGGCTGCTTGATAAAAGAAATCCTCTGAGGGAGAGAGAGAGGGAGAGATGCAGGGCTGACAGGCCCTTTTTCGTCTGTGTGTGTGAAAACGTCAGTTGGGATTTAAATTTCTGAACATTCCGCAATGTTAATCAATGGGAGTTTTTCCGAGTTTTGATCGTCATTTTTAGGAAAACCGTAAGTCCGATCAGTTAGAAAAGATATAGCACACTAATCGGGATTAGTCTGAAGGTCTGTGCCGAGTTTGGTGCATGTAGCTTAAAAGCTCTAGGAGGAGTTACATTTAGAAATTTAGTCTCAGAATAATAATAATAATAATAATAAGTTTAAATAGGATTTCAGTAAGTTGGCTTTCTCAAGCCAACCTAATAAGTTTAAATAGGATTTCAGTAAGTTGGCTTTCTCAAGCCAACCTAATAATAATAAGTATGTGAGATTACAATAGTGTTACTTTGCAAGCACCACTAATAATAATAAGTATTTGAGATTACAATAGTGTTGTTTTGCAAGCACCACTAATAAGTATGTGAGATTACAATAGTGTTGCTTTGCAAGCACCACTAATAATAATAAGTATGTGAGATTACAATAGTGTTGCTTTGCAAGCACCACTAATAATAATAAGTATGTGAGATTACAAAAGTGTTGCTTTGCAAGCACCACTAATAAGTATGTGAGATTACAATAGTGTTGCTTTGCAAGCACAACTAATAATAATAAGTATGTGAGATTACAATAGTGTTGCTTTGCAAGCACCACTAATAATAATATGTGCGTTTACAATAGTGTTGCTTTGCAAGCATCACAAATAATAATAATAATAATAAGTATGTGAGATTACAATAGTGTTACTTTGCAAGCACCACTAATAATAATAAGTATTTGAGATTACAATAGTGTTGCTTTGCAAGCACCACTAATAAGTATGTGAGATTACAATAGTGTTGCTTTGCAAGCACCACTAATAATAATAAGTATGTGAGATTACAATAGTGTTGCTTTGCAAGCACCACTAATAATAATAAGTATGTGAGATTACAAAAGTGTTGCTTTGCAAGCACCACTAATAAGTATGTGAGATTACAATAGTGTTGCTTTGCAAGCACAACTAATAACTAGATTGAAAAGTTTGAGTACAAACTTTAGGTTGGCTTGAGAAAGCCTAGCATAAAGTTTGAAGTAGTTGTAAAAGTTTGAAGATTTACGGTTTCTAGTTTGATGTAATTATAAGTAGTAGTTTTCAAAGTTCAAAGTTTAGAGATTATAAAACCATTCAGTCTATCAAATAGATTAGATAGATAGATAGATAGATAGATAGATAGAGTATGACCCTCAGATAGATAGATAGATAGATAGATAGATAGATAGATAGATAGATATTGACCCTCAGATAGATAGATAGATAGATAGATAGATAGATAGAGTCTGACCCACAGATAGATAGATAGATAGATAGATATTGACCATCAGATATATAGATAGATAGATAGTCATTGACCCTGAGATATAGATAGATAGAGTATGACCCACAGATAGATAGATAGATAGTTATTGACCCGCAGATAGTTAGATAGATAGATAGATAGATAGATATTGACCCTCAGATAGATAAATAGATAGATAGATATTGACCCTCAGAAAGATAAATAGATAGATAGATAGATAGATAGCTAGACAGATAGATATATCATTTTTTACTTGGGTGCTAGGGTAACCCAATCTGGTTGCTAGGCATTTTCCAGGGTGATCCTTATCATGCCTCCTTTTCATTCTGAGTGAATAAAGTCAACCCGGAAGTCTCTATGATTTTCTGTTGCATAGATACGTGATTTGTTACTTGGTTGCTAGGGTAACCATATCTGGTTGATAGGCAGTTACCAGAGTGATATATATCAAGGCTACTTTCCATCTTGAGTAAAATAAGTGAAACAGGAAGTCTCTACGATTTTCTGGTGCAGAGTTATGTGATTTGTTACTTGGTTGCTAGGGTAAGCACTTGTCGTTGCTAGGCAGTTACCAGAGTGATACTTTTCAAGACTCCTTGCTATCCTGAGTGAAATAATTCAAACAGGAAGTCTCTACGATTTTCTGGTGAAGAGATATATTATTTGTTACTTGGTTGCTAGGGTAACCCCATCTGGTTGCTATGCAGTTACCAGGGTGATACTTATCAAGCCTCCTTTCCATCCTGAGTGAATTATGTCAACCCGTAAGTCTCTACGATTTTCTGTTGCAGAGATATGTGATTTGTTACTTGGTTGCTAGGGTATCCCTGTCTGGTTGCTATGCAGTTACCAGGGTGATACTTATCAAGCCTCCTTTCCATCCTGAGTGAAATAAGTGAAACATGAAGTCTCTACGATTTTCTGCTGCAGAGATATGTGATTTGTTAGTTGGTTGCTAGGGTAACCCCATCTGGTTGCTAGGCAGTTACCAAGGTGATACTCATAAGGCTCCTTGCAATCCTGTGTGAAATATGTCAACCCCTAAGTCTCTACGATGTTCTGGTTCAAAGATATGTGATTTGTTACTTGGTTGCTAGGGTAACCGCATCTGGTTGCTAGGCAGTTACCAGAGGGATACATATCAAGGCTACTTTCCATCCTGAGTGAAATAAGTGAAACAGGAAGTCTCTATGATTTTCTGGTGCAGAGATATGTGATTTGTTACTTGGTTGCTAGGGTAAACACATCTGGTTGCTAGGGAGTTACCAGAGTGATACATATCAAGGCTACTTTCCATCCTGAGTGAATAAAGTCAACCCGGAAGTCTCTATGATTTTCTGTTGCAGAGATATGTGATTTGTTACTTGGTTGCTAGGGTAACCCCGTCTGGTTGCTAGGCAGTTACCAGAGTGATACATATCAAGGCTACTTTCCATCCTGAGTGAATAAAGTCAACCCGGAAGTCTCTCTGATTTTCTGTTGCAGAGATATGTGATTTGTTACTTGGTTGCTAGGGTAATCACATCTGGTTGCTAGGCAGTTACCAGAGTGATACATATCAAGGCTACTTTCCATCCTGAGTGAAATAAGTCAACTCGGAAGTCTCTCTGATTTTCTGTTGCAGAAATATGTGATTTGTTACTTGGTTGCTAGGGTAACCCCATCTGGTTGCTAGGCAGTTACCAGAGTGATACATATCAAGGCTACTTTCCATCCTGAGTGAAATAAGTCAACCCGGAAGTCTCTCTGATTTTCTGTTGCAGAGATATGTGATTTGTTACTTGGTTGCTAGGGTAACCCCGTCTGGTTGCTAGGCAGTTACCAGAGTGATACATATCAAGGCTACTTTCCATCCTGAGTGAATCAAGACAACCCGGAAGTCTCTATGATTTTCTGGTGCAGAGATATGTGATTTGTTACTTGGTTGCTAGGGTAATCACATCTGGTTGCTAGGCAGTTACCAGAGTGATACATATCAAGGCTACTTTCCATCCTGAGTGAAATAAGTCAACCCGGAAGTCTCTCTGATTTTCTGTTGCAGAGATATGTGATTTGTTACTTGGTTGCTAGGGTAATCACATCTGGTTGCTAGGCAGTTACCAGAGTGATACATATCAAGGCTACTTTCCATCCTGAGTGAAATAAGTGAAACAGGAAGTCTCTATGATTTTCTGGTGCAGAGATATGTGATTTGTTATTTGGTTGCTAGGGTAACCCCATCTGGTTGCTAGGCAGTTACCAGGGTGATACTTATCAAGCCTCCTTTCCATACTGAGTGAATCAAGTCAACCTGGAAGCTACTATACTGTGGCTATGAAGATTTTAGGTCATTACTTATTGGCTGCTTGATAAAAGAAATCCTCTGAGGGAGAGAGAGAGGGAGAGACGCAGGGCTGACAGGCCCTTTTTGTCTGTGTGTGTGAAAACGTCAGTTGGGATTTAAATTTCTGAACATTCCGCAATGTTAATCAATGGGAGTTTTTCCGAGTTTTGATCGTCATTTTTAGGAAAACCGTAAGTCCGATCAGTTAGAAAAGATATAGCACACTATTCGGGATTAGTCTGAAGGTCTGTGCCGAGTTTGGTGCATGTAGCTTAAAAGCTCTAGGAGGAGTTACATTTAGAAATTTAGTCTCAGAATAATAATAATAATAATAAGTTTAAATAGGATTTCAGTAAGTTGGCTTTCTCAAGCCAACCTAATAATAAGCATGTGAGATTACAATAGTGTTGCTTTGCAAGCACCACTAATAATAATATGTGCGTTTACAATAGTGTTGCTTTGCAAGCATCACAAATAATAATAATAATAAGTATGTGAGATTACAATAGTGTTGCTTTGCAAGCACCACTAATAATAATAAGTATGTGAGATTACAATAGTTTTGCTTTGCAAGCACCACTAATAAGTATGTGAGATTACAATAGTGTTGCTTTGCAAGCACCACTAATAAGTATGTGAGATTACAAAAGTGTTCCTTTGCAAGCACCACTAATAATATTTATCTGAGATTACAATAGTGTTGCATTTTCAAACACCCCTAATAATAATAATAATATGTGCTTTTACAATAGTGTTGCTTTGCAAGCATCACTAATAATAATAATAATAATAATAAATATGTGAGATTACAATAGTGTTACTTTGCAAGCACCACTAATAATAATAATAAGTATGTGAGATTACAATAATTTTGCTTTGCAATCACCACTAATAAGTATGTGAGATTACAACAGTTTTGCTTTGCAAACACCACTGTAACGTTGCCACATAAGGCAAAGCACCTGTGTAATTATGCTAATTGACTAAATTGTTGGTTGTCAATTATTTCTATTGCTTTGCCCGGTAAGCTGTATTTTACCCTGACTAATGTGATATTTACGCCCCCACACATGTTCTCGCGATCACTTCCCGTGAGATCTCGTCACGGGATGACGCAACATGTAAACAGGAAGGACTGGCATTTTGAATAAAAGAGAACGATATGCCGGTCATCGATAGAGCTGCTCCTCACTCTCTACTACAATTGTATCTGCGTGGATTATCCCTTTTGCTGGCTGTTTTTTGGAGTATTATATGCCGTTCCTTGGAAGAGTACGACCAAATAACGCTTGTTTGGATTACTCAACTCTGTGGACTTATAACAGTCACTTCATCGCACTGATCCTGCTCACGGTTTGAACACACACCGGTGAGACCGAGCTAACATTGTTTGTTTGTGCGTGCACTCTGGATAACGAGACTCTTTACATACCTACCTGACATTCCCACCTCAACATATATATATATATATATATATATATATATATATTTCACTGTCTTGTCAGCGTTGTTCCATTATATGTTTGTATATATCTGTGATCTCTTAAATACACTTGGGTTTATTGTTAAACATCTGTGTTTGAGTGAGATTCTTCCTCCATATTACGAATCACTTAAGAGCAGCACCGATCCCTTTGAGTGTGTTAATACTTCCTATTTTAATAAATAGGGGAGTGTTACATAGTGGTGGCCCGTACGGGGAAACGTGCTGTTTCTGTTTTGTTAAATAGTGATTCTGGTGTTTATAAAATGGAGGAAGAAGCATATATAAATGGAGGAGGAGATCGAAGTATACATGCTGATATCATGCATATGGATGTGACTAATTTAAGAGGTAGCACTGATGAAGCCCTAGTGGCTGATTTCACAGCAGGCCCATTTGTTACCAGACGTAACCCTGCTGCTGAAATAACATCTATGCTGAGTTCCATGTATATTTCTGATGATGAAAAAACTGATGATGAGGATGATGAAAAAGAGGTATTGAATGTAAATGTTGTACAAACAATGCAATCTGAGATTGATAAGCTAAAGGTGGATTTATTGGCTCTTAGTGCAAAAGTACAAAATAATGAACAGGAGGTAATATTGTCCGTAGATAGTTCTCTTAATAGAGAAACCAGTTTCCGGGAAGCAGTGAACGCTAGCTTGGCAGATTTAGAAGATCATTTCCAAGGGTCAATAGAGAAATTGGAGAGAGCCGTGGTTGACTGTTTGCTGAGGAGAGATGCAAGATGGGAAAGTCAAATGAAAAAGTTAAGATTCACCAGTACCCCATCTCGTTCTCAAATACAGACTTTTGACCCCGTTCCTTCCTATTCTACTGTTAAAGAGGTGAGAACTCCCATTCCAGCAGCGAGAGTTAAAACCCCACCTGCCACTAGGATCAACGCTACCTATGATGTCACTTCTGGAGCTCCACTAACGAACATGGCTCACCCCTCACTTATGTCCAGTATCTCGTCTTTCTGTGGGAGACCCCCAATACGACTGGAATTTCCTTCCTTTGGGGAATCATGTGAGACATCTGATGTGCTCCAGTTCATTGAACAATGTGAAAACTTCCTGGACATCAGGCCTCTTCCTAGCGTGGAGCTCGTCGGAACTCTGAGTACAGTACTCAAAGGACCTGCACAGAGCTGGTGGAAGGCTGAAAAGGCAAAGGTAACTGATTGGAAATCTTTCAAGGATGCTTTTATGTCTGCTTTTCTCCCAGAGGATTACCTTACCGAAGTGGAGGATAAGTTAAGAGCCCTGGTTCAACAACCCTGTCAGCGGTTGAGAGATTTCGCCTACGATTACCGAGCCCTCTGCCTAAAATGGAAGCCAGCTATCACTGAAGAGGAAATGGTGAGCCGAATCCTTAATAACATCAACCCAAGGGTTGCGGGCTGTCTGAGAGGGACGGTGAAGTCTGTGGAACAACTGGTGAAGGTAGGATCCATGGTAGAGAAAGACTGGATGGGAGCAAAAGATTACTGGCAGAAAGTGGGCAATTTGAACAGTAAAGAAAAGGCGACTAAAAGACCTCCTGAACGGAATACATCTAAAAGTCTAGCAGGATTATCCATTGCACAACCCCATCCTATAACATCCCTTCTAGTAGTGCCTCTAACGATAAAAGGACAAGAGGTGAAGGCAGTGCTGGATACTGGGAGCACTTACACCCTTATTCAGGAGAACCTGTGGAGACAGTTAGGAGGGGAAGCGACACCTGACCCCCCAGTCCCTCTTCAACGGTTCATTATGGCTGATGGAAAAATGCACCAGGCGATTAGTAAGAAAACAGTCTGTTATGAGTGGCATGACAAAGTATGCAGGCTGGATTCCTACATAATGAAGGATGCTCACCTGGCCTTTCCCCTTATAGCTGGTCTGGATTTCCTAAGAGCCACTGAAGCCATAGTGGATGTAGGACAAGGGAGATATGGACTGAAAATGGGCAAAGGATATATTTATCATCCATTCCTAACTGCACTTATAAATCCTGTGCTGTCTACTAGTACGATGGGTGAAAGAGTATGCTCCACTGCTGCTGTGAGTCTCTATTACGCCTTACCGCCAACCTGGGATCCCCCAATCTACGACGTACACACACAAGTTGCTCCCATCTGGGACTCCGACAATCAGGAGGAATTACGGAGGCTGATGGATAATTGGCCTCATACTACCTCCAAAGTCCTAGGCAAAACATCTGTGGAAACAACACAAAATCTTACTATCTGACGAAATGCCTATGAGATCCAGAGCTTATAGGGTTTCACCTTTCAAGAAGAAGATTATTGATGATCATGTGGAACAAATGCTAAAAGACAACATCATCGAACCTTCCGTCTCTCCATGGTCATCACCGGTAGTCCTGGTCCCCAAACCTGATGGTTCTTACAGGTTCTGTGTGGACTATAGGAAGCTTAACAGTATGACCATACCTGACGCATATCCAATGCCCATCATCCATGACATCTTGGAATCCATGGAAGGCGCCTCCTGGTTCAGTACATTGGATTTGCAGTCTGGATACTGGCAGGTCGAAATGGAGGAAAGGTGTAAAAACAAAACCGCTTTCATCACCTCCCAAGGACTATTCCAATTCCGCTCCATGCCATATGGATTACGGAATGCGGCAGCCACCTTCCAGAGGCTGATGGAGAAGGTCCTAGCAGAACTGAGAGGGAAGTTTTGGTTTGTTTACATTGATGACATTATAATCTATTCACAAACTTTAACGGAACACGTCCAACATCTGAACACCATTCTGCAACGCCTTTGCCAAGCCTCGCTTACCCTGAACATGAACAAGTGTCACTTCTTTAAAAAAAAATTAAAGTTCCTGGGACACATAGTCTCAGAGAGAGGAGTGGAGGTCGATCAGGAAAAGACCCGGGCGATAGCTGAATATCCTCAGCCCAAAGATATTAAAGCCCTCCAACGCTTCTTGGGATTAGCAGGATGGTACCACAAGTTCATTCCCCACTTTGCCGACATCACAGCTCCGTTAAACAACTTAAAAAAGAAAGGAGTAAAATGGGATTGGACTCCTGAGTGCCAGACAGGTTTCGAAAACATCAAGACATTATTACAAGACCCACCTGTATTGATGCAACCTGACCTCAACCAACCTTTCCAGGTACACACTGATGCCAGTGATGTGGGCTTAGGAGCTATCATCACCCAACTAACCCCTGAGGGGGAAAGAGTGATAGCTTACGCATCACGAACTTTACCAGGACCTGAGTTAAACTATTCAACGTCTGAAAAGGAGTGTCTGGCTGTAGTCTGGGCGGTGGAAAAATGGAGGCATTACCTTGAAGGGAGACAGTTTGACATTTATAGCGATCATGCTGCCTTAACCTGGGCCTTCAATAGCCCTAAAACCTCCTCTCGGCTGACCCGATGGACCCTTAGGCTGCAGCAGTTCAGCTTCAAAGTCCATCACAGGAGAGGATGTCTAAACCTGGGGCCAGACGCCTTGTCACGAGTCTGTGAATCTGAGGAGAGAGAAAGGGTGCACTGTATGGCCATAACAACAACGACAAAATGTGCGTCTGACATACCCAACACATTAGATGAAATCGCTCAAGCACAAAGTAGTGACAATGCGGTGTCTCTTCTACAAATGTCACAAAAAGCCAGAAAGGTTCAAGATCACCAAATTACCTTTGAGGTCCACCAGGGGGTGGTATATCGCCGGGTGCCTGTCAAGAATAACGGAGATAAATTCCAACTGGTTGTTCCTCAGGCATTAATACCTGGATTCTTACACTACGTACACGATAACCCTCTGGGAGGACATCTGGGACGTATGAAAACCTTACTGAGGCTCTTGGAGGTGGCGTGGTGGCCCACGGTACGTAAAGACGTCTGGCAATACGTCAAAGGATGCTCTACCTGTCAGAAATACAAACATGACAACACAAAACCCAGCGGTTTCTTACAGCACACTCAAGTGGCAGAACCAGGTCACACTTGGGGGATGGATTTCATGGGACCTTTCCCGGTCAGTAAGAAACAAAACACTTACCTGCTGGTGTTAGTGGATTATTACACCAAATGGGTAGAGTTGTTCCCCCTTAGAGACAGTAAGACCCCTAAGATCGTCAAAATTCTCAGAGAAGAGATCTTTACACGATGGGGGGTGCCGAAGTACATCATATCTGACCGGGGAGCCCAATTCACTTCCAATATGTTGTCAGAGCTCTGCAAAACCTGGGGAAGTGTCCAAAAACTTACTACCAGCTATCACCCGCAGACCAACCTGACGGAAAGAATTAACAGGACATTAAAAACGATGATTGCGTTATATGTGGGACACCATCACGAGAAATGGGACCAGTGGTTACCCGAGTTAAGATTTGCCATCAACACAGCATATCAAGAAACTACCGGTAGAACACCTGCTGAGTTAATGATGGGCAGACAGCTGCAGGGTCCACTAGAGAGGTTGATCCTCAAACCCCCCACACCGGACCAAACATCGTATAACCAAATTGAATGACAAAAGATCATGGCGGAGGAAGTAAAGCTGCGAGTAGGAGTGCAACACGCTAGACAAGCTAGATACTACAATGCCCGACGGAAGGATGTACAATTCCAGCCGGGAGATCTAGTCTGGATAAAAACTCACCCTCTCTCATCTTCTTCCAATAAATACTCTGCCAAGCTAGTGCCCAAGTGGGAGGGACCGGCTGAAATAATAAGGAAAATGGGGCCAATAAATTACACAGTTGGTTGGGGTGACCCATATAAAACAGACATTATAAATGTGGTGAATCTGAAACGTTGGTACGGACGATCTCCTCCTATGCCGAAGGCTGGGGGGGGGGGATTTATGTAACGTTGCCACATAAGGCAAAGCACCTGTGTAATTATGCTAATTGACTAAATTATTGGTTGTCAATTATTTCTATTGCTTTGCCCGGTAAGCTGTATTTTACCCTGACTAATGTGATATTTACGCCTCCACACATGTTCTCGCGATCACTTCCCGTGAGATCTCGTCACGGGATGACGCAACATGTAAACAGGAAGGACTGGCATTTTAAATAAAAGAGAACGATATGCCGGTCATCGATAGAGCTGCTCCTCACTTTCTACTACAATTGTATCTGCGTGGATTATCCTTTTTGCTGGCTGTTTTTTGGAGCATTATATGCCGTTCCTTGGAAGAGTACGACCAAATAACGCTTGTTTGGATTACTCAACTCTGTGGACTTATAACAGTCACTTCATCGCACTGATCCTGCTCACGGTTTGAACACACACCGGTGAGACCGATCTAACATTGTTTGTTTGTGCGTGTACTCTGGATAACGAGACTCTTTACATACCTACCTGACATTCCCACCTCAACATATATATATATATATATATATATATATATATATATATATATATATATATATTTCACTGTCTTGTCAGCGTTGTTCCATTATATGTTTGTATATATCTGTGATCTCTTAAATACACTTGGGTTTATTGTTAAACATCTGTGTTTGAGTGAGATTCTTCCTCCATATTACGAATCACTTAAGAGCAGCACCGATCCCTTTGAGTGTGTTAATACTTCCTATTTTAATAAATAGGGGAGTGTTACACCACTACTACTACTACTACTACTACTACTACTACTAATAAGTATGTGAGATTACAATAGTGTTAATTTACAAGCACCACTAATAATAGTATCTGAGATTACAATAGTGGTGCTTTGCAAACACCCATAATAATAATAATAATATTTGCGATTACAATAGTGTTGCTTTGCAAGTACCACTAATAATAATAATAATATGTGAGATTTCAATAATGTTGCTTTGCAAGCACCACTAATAATTATGTGAGATTACAATAGTGTTGCTTTGCAAGCACCACTAATAATATGTATCTGAGATTACAATAGTGTTGCTTTGCAAACACCCCTAATAATAATAATAATAATAATAATAATAATAATAATATGTGCATTTACAATAGTGTTGCTTTGCAAGCACCACTAATAATAATAATAATAATAATAAAGTATGTGAGATTACAATAGTGTTGCTTTGCAAGCACCACTAATAATAAGTATCTGAGATTACAATAGTGTTGCTTTGCAAACACCCCTAATAATAATAATAATAATAATATGTGCGATTACAATAGTGTTGCTTTGCAAGAACCACTAATAAGTATCTGAGATTACAATAGTGTTGCTTTGCAAAAACCCCTAATAATAATAATAATATGTGCGATTACAATAGTGTTGCTTGCAAGCACCACTAATAATAATAATAATAATAATAATAATAATATGTGCGAATACAATAGTGTTGCTTTGCAAGCACCATTAATAATAAGTATGTGAGATTATAATAGTGTTGCTTTGCAAGCACCACTAATAATAATAATAAGTATGTGAGATTACAATAGTGTTGCTTTGCATGCACCACTAATAATTATGTGGGATTACAATAGTCAAGTCAAGTCAAGTCAATTTTATTTGTATAGCGCCTTTCACAACACACATCGTTTCAAAGCAGCTTTACAGAAGTTCAGCATTAACAGACGATAAAAATGTAATGTCTATAAAGTCGATAAATCATCATCCTTGTGCAGGGCTCCAAACTGCGACTAAAAATGGTCGCATTTGTGACCAAATAAATTTATTTGTGAGTGTAATTTCTGTCAAGGTCGCCATTGGCGACAGTAAAAGTTTACTCCCTTTTGATTTTAAATAGTGTTGCTTTACATGCACCACTAAAAATAATAACTAGATTAAAAAGTTTGTGTACAAACTTTAGGTTGGCTTGAAAATTCCAAGCATGAAAGTTTGAAGTAGTAGTAAAATTTTGTAGTTTGAAGATTTTAAGTTTGAAGTAGTAACATGTTTAAGTAGTAGTTTTCAAAATTCAAAAATAGATAGATAGATATATAGATAGATAGATAGATAGATATATAGATAGATATGTTCTAGTTCAAATATATTTGATTTGTTACTTGGTTGCTAGGTTAACCCCATCTGGTTGCTAGGCAGTTACTGAGGATATACTCAAAAGACTCCTTGCTATACTGAGTTAAATAAGTCAACCCGGAAGTCTCTACGATGTTCTGGTGCAAAGATATGTGATTTGTTACTTGTTACAAGAAGCATACCAATTTTCAACTTCATTGATCATACGGTTGCGGTAGTGGTTTTTTGTTGTTGCGCCCCCTATAGGCGAAATTATTCGTAGCTTTGAATGCATCCACAAAATGCCCTGTTGTATATGTTTATCAAGTTTCGTAACATTTGGCCATTTGTTTGGTAGATATTGGTCAATATGTACAAAATGGACAATGCCTGACAGGGGACTACCTACCCTCAAAGTTTCAGTTTGGTCTGCACGATCAGTGTTAGGGCAGAATATTAAAAATAATATTAAAAAAAATCCTTAACCCTTTGGGCTTGAATCTCTAAAAATCCTTACAATTACAATAGGGATTTTGCCCTTCGGTCTTGAACCCCTAATAAAAATTCCTTACAATTACAATAGGGATTCAGCCCTTTGGGCTTGAAACCCTAAAAACCTTACAATTACAATAGGGATTCAGCCCTTCGGCTTGAACCCCTAATATAAATCCTAGCAAAAACAATAGGTTTCTAGCAAGTCATGCTTGAACGCCTAAATACAGCTGCTAGCAGCAAATAACGAGGTTCAAACAGTTTAAGGACATTACACACATGTGTAAAAAGGTATTAGTTTTATTTAGCAAGCATGTAACCACCTAGATCATAGATGGAAAAGACAATTTACAGGAAATACAGGTAATTTACCTGTTTTTAATTTACAGGTATTTAAATCGTGAATATTTAATGAATGATTTGATTGACAGCAGTTCTACTTGAGGCAAAGTTGTTCAGAATGAAGAGGTCTAAGATATGATATGCATATTGTGTCTATGTGTGAAAGTCAGTGTGAATACTGAGGAGTAAAACTCGTTAGAGCCACTCGGTGTCCGATTTCTCCACTGAGTTTTGTGCCGATTGGCCTCCGTTAACCTTGTCTAATAGGTGCTAAAACTTCATTGACCGATGGCGACCATGTTTTTAGATACGCCAATGTCCTCATAGACAGTCATAGCAGATTAGACAAAGACACTGCATGCCGATTTTCAACTCAACCAGACTGTTGCGTAGTTACAGCCAATTTCATGGGGGTTTTTTTTGTATTACTGTGCCACCATGTAGTAAAACTGAACCAACTTTTCTGGGCGACCAAAAATTTACCTCTTACATAAGAATGCCAAGTTTGGTGAAAATATCTAATTTCCTTCAAGAGTTATAGCCATTTACGTAAAATTGGCCACTCCCACTTCCGATGTTTTCACATAGCAAAGCCATCTCGAGCCAAATGTTCAAACTTTTTTTGATCACTTTTGAATAATGAGATATTATGTTGGCTTTCTCAAGCCAACATAACAATATGGATTCATTAATTTTTAATGATGAAAAGCTCCCTTTCTGATGAATCCTTATTAAAAATTTACACAAGGTAAATTAAAAACTAGCCGAAGAAGATGAAACCTTTATTTTTGGTCACACATCCTACATTTTGAACATATACAGTGAAATTCGTATTTTTTTTTGCATATCCCAGCTAAGCTGTGGTCAGAGCCCAGGGTCAGCCATGATACTGCACCCCTGGAGCAGATAGGGTCAAGGGCCTTACTCAAGGGCCCAACAGTGGCATTTTGGCAGTGCTGGGGCTTGAACCCCCGACCTTCTGGTCAGTAACCCAGACCCTCAACCACTGAGCTATAAAATGATCTTAGTCCTCTGAGCAAAACTAATAGCTCATAAAAATGGGTGTTAGATCATGAAGCTCCTTTAGGCGGGCATCTGAGCAAAGCTGATTGTTTGGGGTGAATGGCTGTGTGGGAGTGAATGCATTTATGTTTTTGAATGACTGTGACTGGATGCGTGACTGACTGTTTGTGAGTGTGTGTTTGGGAGATGGAGCGACAGACAGCTGCTGTCTGACAGGGGTTGCTGCTGCAGGTAGCAGCTGGGCCAGCTCACCTGTCATGCAGATCCAATCCCGTCCATCAGCGCCGGTGAGCAGGAAAAGCCTTACGTTCATTCAGAGTGGACCGCAGAAAGAAAGACAGAAAGAACAAAAACAAAGGTAGCAGGCAAGCTCCATGAGTAACAGTGGAATATAAAAGAAAAACATGCTCCATCTATCGCCCTGTTCTGTAATAACATTCAATAAAATCTGGAAAATTCCTGGGATATATGTGTAATCATTTAGATCATTTAAAATTAGGCTAAGCCATGATCTTACCATGATCTGATTTTTTATTTTTTTTTGGTCACATCGCCTTTAAATATGGACAATATCAGATATAGGTCTATATATACAAAAGACCAGGGCTAGTTAATATATAGGAAAATTTTCACAAGTGTTATGTCTTAGTTACTATAAGGTTTTAAGCAAAAAGTCCAATTGCACAAATGTTTGGTTTTAAACACTTATTCAATCCTGAAAAAATAACTGTTCGTAAATTCTATACTCCAAACAAAAATTCTGTATATTATCTCAACTGTATTATAAAGATTTTATCCAAAAGGTTGAACTGTGTTCTCAGTGTTATATTTCATAAATTTTAGTTTGGGGAAGTTGCCAGATTTATATTGGGGCAGGCTATTCCATTTTTTCATTTGTTGTAATTTTATACAATTGATTAATTCAAATTTCAGTTGGTTTGATATTTGTGTATGTTCCCCTATGCATGTTAATGATTTTGTGCTTCATAATTAAGTTATTTTTTCCGTAAAGCCAATTACGAAAGTTGCAATAAACCTGTAAAACAGATCAAGTTCATGGGCAAGGAAGAGGCGAGAATCCGGCTTGACATACAACTAAAGGTTTAATGTAAAACTCAAAATACAAACACATAAGACAACGGACATGTCCGTGAACGATCTCTCTCTCCCACACCGCCATCCGCGAGTGGCCTTTATCCCTCTTGATGGCTTGATCAGCCTAATACGGGACCGGGCGTGCGTAATCACGCCCCAGTCCC
Source organism: Moxostoma hubbsi (assembly GCA_032164185.1). Classification (NCBI taxonomy): domain Eukaryota; kingdom Metazoa; phylum Chordata; class Actinopteri; order Cypriniformes; family Catostomidae; genus Moxostoma; species Moxostoma hubbsi. The sequence goes on along the minus strand of JAVLUX010000013.1, from coordinate 7,471,680 downwards.
GCCCTCCACCGTGCCACATTCCTCCCCCGTTCTTTCAGGCTGGGGATCCCCGGCCTGACGTACATCCCCTGGGGGGGCGCATCCCACGCGGTCTGCCGGCGGGTCATCCCCATCAACCTGGACGAGGGAAACAACAATAATTAAAAAAAACCGTGGGGGGGTCCTTCCTGCACTGGGCAGTACCTCCCCTCCCACAAACACCATAATTTAAAAAAGAGGGAAAAGGCCAACGCAGAGCGGCAGCGCGAGAGAGAGGAGAGAAAGATAAAAAAAAAATAAAAATAAAAAAACTTACTTGCCGGTTCTCTGATATGCTGTAGCTCGTTCCTCAGCCACTTCTCCACCCTCTAAAGGACGACAGCCACGCCTCTCCGGGCGGATCGGAGGCAGTCCTCAGCCCCTGGCGGACGGAACGCCCCGCCGCGTTCCCGGGGTGTCGAAGGGGCCTCCCCCCGCCCCTGGCAGCGGTTCTCCCGCTCCAGGCGGTCAGCGGCGAGCCCTCCCCCCGCACGCGGTCGGCGGTATCCAACCCCGCTGCGTTCCAGCGGCTAGTAGCAGACTCCCCCCGCCCCTGGCAGCGGCCCTAACCGCTCCAGGCGGTCGGCCAGGAGCCCCTCCTCCCCTCGTGGTCGGCGGCCGTTCCTCCGCGTCCAGGCGGCTGGGCTCCTCCGTCCCCCGGCAGATGGCCGCGACTGCTCCGCTGGGCAGTGGGGAGAACTCCGCTACGGCGCATCCCTCTTCCTTCCCGGGCTTCGGCACCAATGTAAAACAGATCGAGTTCATGGGCAAGGAAGAGGCAAGAAACCAGCTTGACATACAACTAAAGGTTTAATGTAAAACTCAAAATACAAACACATAAGACAACGGACATGTCCGTGAACAATCTCTCTCTCCCACACCGCCGTCCACGAGTGGCCTTTATCCCTCTTGACACTGATACGGGACCGGGCGTGCATAATCACGCCCCGGTCCCGCCCTCCACCGTGCCACAAAACCATAAATAGGTTTTTGCATCCTGGGTACAAACATTTAAGAGGCTGGGAAGAGGAGAAATGAGTGACTCGGTCAAATGCTGGTGAATAATATTGAAATATTATATATATAATATATTGAAATATATATAATACTGTGGTCCCTGCAAATACTCACAATCTTTATTAAAAGTTAAAAGGTATCATTTTTAAAAAGGCAGCTGACCTAGAAGCAAACACTCCTATCTTTTCAATGTTATTTTCATGATTTCTACAAGCTATGAAAATAAAAGCAATGTAAAAAATAAATAAATGGAAATGTATTTCAACCCTAATGTGCTGAAATATAACAATTAATTAATCTTCATATGTACCTTTATATGCTTACCCTTTTAGGGATAAAAAGGATTATTCCAGGGTCAATACAAGTTTAGCTAAAATACATAATTTGTGGCGTAATATCGATTGCAACGAAACATTACAACTTGTCCCTCATTTATAAAAAAATTCTAAAATAAAATGGTTACAGTAAGACACTTACAATGGAAGTGAATTGGGCCAGTCCTTAAAAATTTAAATGAACATTGTTTTAAAAGTATAGCCAAAAGACATAATAAATAATGTGTTAATATTTTAATTTATTTTAGTTTGAAAAAATATAGATATTTGAATGTTTATAGATTGGTCCCATTTAAAAAAATATTTTTCAATATTACGCCACAAATACTGTCTATTGAGCTTATCTTGTATTGAACCAAGAATACTCCTTTAATGGCAGGTTCCCATCTTTTGTGACACCATGCACCAATATTGAGGCATGTCACATTATGTCAACATGTGTCTAGCACCTAACCCATCACCATAATGCCATAGGCAGTTTTTACTGTCCTCCCTCTTCTTCACATCAATTGTCAACCAAATACACAATTATGGCAAATGATGACTGAAATGAGATAAAAATAAAATCCAAATTCAGACCTGAACTGTTACATTGAATTTTGCAATGAATTGCAGCAATTCATTGCAACTTCTATATATGAAAGTGGCCTAAATCGTAATTGAAAATGTCAAATTAAATGGGATATTTGCTGTTCAAACTGTCAAAAAACAGATGTGAGGGAAACAATTGATTAGGGCCACATTCCAAAAAAGATCTTTGAATATAGTTTTAGTGGCATTCCTGGCAAAGACTCAAAAATATCAGTTTCTGTATGCTTCTCCTCTTCAGAAAGAATTTGTTTGTCTTGATGTGTGTGGCGTTGATGCAGCCTGCTTGAGCAGCCAGGTTCGGGATTGGGCTGATAAAGAGATGACACTGTGGATAAGATAACACAGCCATATAGGAGACATTCAGATGAGGGGCAGGATGAGTGCAATGCAGAATTGGCATCAGATAAAGCAAGCTGAGCCCCTAGAGGGCAGAGAACAATAGGGGGAGGTGGAGAAGCAATGAGCTGAATAAAGAATCGTTTCCAGAAACAAGCATTGGGGAGTGGGCTTAAAAGAGTTGTCTGGGCTGGGCTGGCGGTATGAGCCTCTGAGATCCCATCCATTAACCTTATTGAGTGTGCTCACACTAAAAATTAATTAACACATAGTCAGCTGACTGTGCCTGATAATTTAGACATACTGTTGCAGTGAATGCAATTTTAGAAATACAAACAAGATTTGTAGAGTGTAGAGATTGTTGAAATTTAAAACAAAAATAAGTAAATTAAACAAATGCTTTTGATCAGGAAAATATTGCAAAATGAAAGAGACAAGTATTAATCATAATAAATCAGTAGTTTATCTAAACTAAAAATATGAGTTTAATATTGTATGTTTACCTTACAGTGTATTTATATTCTTAATTTCTAAGTAATAATAATGAACTTACTGTCTAACTGTTTTGTAGAGTTTTGTTGAGCACTTATGTATTGTAATTGTTATTACTATGGTATTGTTGTATTGTTGGTAGTGTCGTATTGTTGGGTGTAATCAAATGACAACATTAACAATTACTGTAATCAAATAAATTTTTAGTAGAAAAAGTAGTGTAGTGCATTACATTTAAAATTATTTTCAAGTACAGTATTTGGGTTACATATCGTCTAGGTTAAATATGTAACCTCCGTTCCCTGATGGAGGGAACGAGACGTCGTGTCAAAGAAGCGACACTAGGGGTCTCTCTTGAGTGCCGAATATGCCTCTGATGCATGAAAAAAGGACAATGAGAAGTTGGCAGACAGTATTTGCATACCCCGCCCCCGGACATACGGGTATAAAGGCGAGGAAATACTATGAGCTCATTCAGGATTTTTCTGAGGAGCCGGGAGTGTCCGGCCACCTCAGTGGCTTGGCTCAGCGACGTGGCCGGGAGTCTGTCGCTCACTTCGACGTCGTGTTGAAGAAGCGACACTAGGGGTCCACTTCAAATCACGCCATGCGCTGAACCGTGTACGTGTACTGATGACACAGGAGCGGGCAGGTATTTCACGTGCCAGGACGACCAGCTGTGTCAGACTGCACGTACCCTTCCCCAATGCCCCATAAAAGATGTTGTAATCCTTCTAGTTACCCAAGCAGGGGAACAAGGCAACGCTTGCCAACCTGGGAAAGGGCAGAGCCTAGCTGAATTCCTCCACTGAATTGCGGACCCAAAGGGCTAGGGAGGAGTCATCCAGGGAGCCGAGTGAGTGGGATCTCCTGGGAGGGAAAAGCGCACTGTTCTACCTCGGCCGAGGGAAAGGGCGCTGGACGCAAGCGATTCACCCGGTCAGACCGTCAGCGTGTACCGAGTTCTACCGCCTCGGACCTGAGAAAACACAGGACAAGACTGACTCAACCCTGAGGTTGTAAAACCTCACAAAGGTATTGGGTGTTGCCCAACCCGCAGCTCCGCATATGTCTGCCAGAGAGGTGCCCCTAGCCAGTGCCCACGAGGATGCAACACTCCTTGTTGAGTGACCCGCAAAGGGGGGGGGGGGCACGGCCTGGGTGTGGTAGGCCAACAGGATGGCGTCCACCAGCCAGTGGGAGAGCCTCTGTTTTGAGACAGCGTTCCCTTTCTGCTGTCCGCCAAAGCAGACAAAGAGCTGCTCAGAATTCCTGAAGTCGTGCGTGCGGCACGTACCGGGCACAGCAACGAAGGGGCTGGGCCTGCCTCCTCCTGGGGCAGCGCTTGCAGTTTCACTACCTGGTCTCTAAAGGGTGTGGTAGGAACCTTGGGCACATAGCCCAGTCGCGGTCTTAGGATCACATGTGTGTCTGCCGGACCGAACTCCAGGCAAGTGTCTTGATGGAGGCGAGCGTGATCAGCAGGGCCGCCTTTAGAGATAGGGCCCTGAGTCTGGCTTATTCACATTAGAGGATAGGCAGGCTGGCCGTGAGGCAAGCCGCTGTTGCCTCGAGCACGGACGGGAGTCAACGAGCGTGCCGGGGGGGGGGGGGGGGGGCGGTTTGTTCGAGGGGGCGTACCCGGCAGAGCTGCACCCGCTGCCGTCCCCAGATCGCCTCCAGCGCCAGCGGCATTGTCCTCAATCCCGTGGGGAGAAGGAGCGATGCGGGGGGCGGCTGGAGTGGTGTGCTTTCTACTGAAAGCGAGCCGCAACCGCAACGTTGCCATGGTCATGCTCTCGCAGTGAGAGCATGAACCATCCACAAACGCTGCATCGGTGTGATCGCAACCCAGACACACGAGACAACGCCTGTGGCCATCTGAAGCGGAGAGCACTCTACCGCATCCAGGAATTACTCAGGGGCGGAATGGCATCTTTATAAAGACGCGTCCTGAAAAGGACGTTCAACATCACTGTGTATTGCTCTTTTAGAGGAAAATACTCTTTTACAGAGAAAACCACTCTTTAAGAATTAAAACTCTTTTAATTTTGCAATGTGGAAGCGCCCAGGGGCAAACTGCACTTCTCCTGCAGAAAAGGAGAAAAGCCGCTGATGTGCGCTGTAGATCCATCAGCAAGCAAAGCGTCAGAGGAACAGGAACATGTGTGTAACTCGCAGCTGACTTCTGACACGACAAAGGCTCCAAAGAAAATTTATGAATGAACTCATAGTATTTCCTCGCCTTTATACCCGTATGTCCGGGGGTGGGGTATGCAAATACTGTCTACCAACTTCTCATTGGCCTTTTTTCATGCATCAGAGGCATATTCGGCGCTCAAGAGAGACCCCTAGTGTCGCTTCTTCGACACAACTTCGAAGTGAGCGACAGACGGAATTTTTACAATAATACTATTTTTGTAGAATACATTTGTGGCAGCGGGGGCGTGGTCAAGCGCCCGTCCGGAGAGGGAAAGCGGTAAGGGCGTTTGCATCTGAGCTAAATTATGTCTAACACCTGTCTCTAATTTCAGTGAGCACGGGGAGAGCGGCATAAAAGAGCCACAGCACCGCCAGTTAGAGAGAGAAATGCCAGTCCAGTGTTGGCCTTGAGAGAGAGCTCTGTATAGATTGTTTCATGTTCACTGTCCTCTAAATATTAATTAAAAGCTTACCTTTTGAGTTACGCCCCTGTCTCTGTGTCCACCCTCCTCGTCAGTCTTGTGAACCCCGTTAAACTGGTGCCAAAACCCGGGACATTCCAACAATGGAGAAGGGTCACCCCATAGAGTCCTCCCAGCTGGCCGAAGTCCTCCAGTCCCTCGCTACCCTCCATCAGAGCCACCAACAGTCCCTGCTTGAGCTCAGGCAGGACCAAGATCGGCGGTTCTTCGAGATCATGCGGGCTCAAGCAGAGGATCGCTGTGTCATCCGGAGCCTGCTCAGCCAGGAGGCCACACCGGCCACAGCCGCGACCCCGGACGCCTGTGCCACGCTGCCGCCGCCCACGTTACAGAAGATGGGGGCGGCCGACGATGCAGAAGCCTATCTAGATTTATTTGAGTGAACGGCGGAAATCTGGGGCTGGCCGCAAGACCAATGGGCAGCCCGCCTCATTCCTCTCCTCTCCGGGGAAGCCCAACTCGCGGCGCAACAACTGCCGACAACAAGCCTCTTGGCCTACGGCGATTTAAGGAAAGCCATCTTGCAGCGGGTAGGTCGGAGCCCCGAGGAAAACTGACAGCGCTTCCGGGGCATGAAGCCAGAGAAGTCCGACCGCCCGTTTGCTTTTGCCCAGGGGCTCCGTGATGCCTGCCGGAGGTGGCTGTTAGTGGGGGACCGCGACGTCGAGGGTCTTGTCGATCAGGTGGTGTTGGAGCAGTTCATCCAACGCTTGCCTCAGAAAATGGCGGAGTGGGTCCAGTGCCACCGCCCGGCGTCGCTGGAAGCTGCCGTCCAGTTGGCGGAGGACCATATCGCGGTGATCCCGAGGGCGGACGAGCCCTCTTTCTCTCTCTCTCTCTCCCTCTCTTCCCCCTCCCCCTGTGTTTACTTCCGCTCTTCCCCACTCCCCCCAACCCTCTCGCTCTGTCCTCTCTCCAGGTCCCGTTGCTGCCCCACGCAGGCGAGGAGCCTGGTTGAGACCAACACCACAACCGACAGCATCAGCCCATCCCTCCTCCACCACCTACAGCCGCTCTCCCCCTCAGGTGGGGGCGTCCGTCGAAGCAGGTACGGGTGTGATGTCTGGGCCGGCCTGTCGGAGGTCCGGGGACCCGAGCCACTTCCGCGAGCGGTGTCCGTTGATGAAGGTGGGGGCGGTGGTCCGGGTCGCCGATCTCCCACATGCTGCCCCCGATCGGGCTGGAGCGTACCGGGTTCCGGTAAGAATCCAGGGGGGTATACAGCAAGCTTTGCTAGATACCGGTTGTAATCAGACCACCATCCATCAACGCTTGGTTCAACCCGAGGCTTTGGGCACGGCTAAGCGGGTAAGGGTGAGGTGTGTGCACGGGGATGTTCACAGCTATCCGATGGTGACCTTGCTGCTTAAATTTCGAGGGGAAAAACATAAAGTGGAGGCAGCGGTTAGTTCCCGCCTCACCCATCCTCTGATTTTGGGGACCGATTGGCCTGCATTTAAGGATGTTTTGAGGGAAACGAAGTACAGCACTGTAGAGAAGGAGTGTTTGGCCATCAAGTGGGCGGTCCTCACACTCCGCTACTACCTGCTGGGGCGGGCCTTCACTCTCTGCTCGGATCATGCCCCACTGCAGTGGCTCCACCGCATGAAGGATACTAACGCCCGGATCACCCGTTGGTATCTGGCTCTCCAGCCTTTTAAGTTCAAGGTGGTCCACAGACCGGGGGTGCAGATGGCTGTCGCCGGCTTCCTTTCCAGAAATGGGGGGGGAGTGGTAGGCAGGCCGGATGGCGCCCCGGCCTGAGTCGGGCGGTGGGGGTATATGGCAGCGGGGGCGTGGTCAAGCGCCCGTCCGGGGAGGGAAAGCGGTAAGGGCGCTTGCATCTGAGCTAAATTATGTCTAACACCTGTCTCTAATTTCAGTGAGCACGGGGAGAACGGCATAAAAGAGCCACAGCACCGCCAGTTAGAGAGAGAAATGCCAGTCCAGTGTTGGCCTTGAGAGAGAGCTCTGTATAGATTGTTTCATGTTCACTGTCCTCTAAATATTAATTAAAAGCTTACCTTTTGAGTTACGCCCCTGTCTCTGTGTCCACCCTCCTCGTCAGTCTTGTGAACCCTGTTACAACATTTAAAACATGAATTATGTTGATATATATACATCTATTTGCGTATTGTTTTATGAAACCTTAAGAGTGTGCACTCTCTAATGAGTTAATTAACAAGGAGGATATATTGACATTAATTTTAAGTCTTTAAGCAGGAAAACAAAAGCTTTTCTGTAAAATGTGTTTAAGGCTGAAAAGTAACTTTATTAGTAATTATTAATGTGATTACTTTTTAATTAAATTATCAATAATGTCAGTAATCTGATTAGAATTTTATAGATGTAATTAGTCATTTGTAATGAATTTTTAAGTGACTTATCCAACACTGCATGTAATATGTGTAACACGGACACTGAAGACTTACCCTGCCTATTTATTTTGCTATTTTAATTATGCATGATTATATGCTTAGTAACATTTAGTTATTTGAATGAAGCATTGTTTTTTTCCCTACCATCCATGACCCTATTAGAACAGGCATGTGACCCATTTTTCAGGTTCAGCACACCAGTTGAGAAACCCTGTAATAAATTAAATCCTGTTTGCATTTGTCCGATTGCATACGCTTTCTTTTTTTACTGCAATTAAACTGCAGGCATTTTATCATGCACACACATTTTCTCCTCTGTGTTACATGGATTATTGCATTGATCTTAAAGCACCGCTTATCTAGAACAACCATAACAACAAACAATAGGCGAGGGATTTACATCGATCTCAAACCCTTGCCGCACTGGAACAACCAACAACAACAAGCAATTGTGGTAAGTCATGGAATTCTCTGATGTTATTGCTTCCTGCATTAAATGCCACATGTTTACTATGGCTTCTTCCGTCAGCAGGGAGGGATTTACATGTGATAAATGTAAGGAATTTGTCAGGCTGACAGAGAAGTTCAAACGCTAGTGGAAGTCATTGAGAAAGAGAAGCTAGTGGATACTGTTTCAGATGCGGGTATCATTTACATTACATTTACATTTACATTTATGCATTTGGCAGATGCTTTTATCCAAAGCGACTTAACCTGGAGTTAAGTGCCTTGCTCAAGGGCACAATGGTGGTGGCCATGGGGTTCGAACCAGCGACCTTCTGATTAGCAGGCCTGTGCTCTAGCCACTACGCCACCACCATTATCAACACCGTATCACAACAAACAAAACACACACTTTGGTTCTGGCTGTAGAGCCCCTGCAGCAGAGCATTTGGGTGACATCTTGGCTGCATTCTCGCTCAGCAAAGCGACATCACTCTCCCATTCCTATTAGGGTTTCCAATCAACCCATTGAGAATCATGTTGAAAGTGCCCTGGTTGTAGGAGATTATATTGTAAGGAACATGGAAATAGAGACTCCAGCAGCTTTTGTTAAATGCATTTCAGGGACTTGGGCATCTGACATCAGAACAAATTTAGAAGTGCTGGCTAATACTAAATGTAGATATTCTAAAATGGTTATTCATGTAGATACTAATGATGTCCAGCTTTGCCTGTCAGAGATCACTAGAGATAATGTTAAAGAGGTGTGTGAAAATTATGTCAGACATTGTAATATGCTCTGGCCCCCTCCCTGCTTGTTGTGGTGAAAAGGTTTATAATAGATTAGTGTCACTAAATGGCTGGATGTCTGAGTGGTACCCGGAGAATAGCATAGGATTTATAGACAGTTGGAAGATTTTTTGGGGTAGACCTGACCTACTAAAGAGAGTTGGACTCCATCACTCCAGGGTAGGTGCCACTCTCCTCTCTAGTAATTTGGCTCATAAACTCAATAGTGATAGTATTTGACTAACTGGGGCCCAGGTTAGGAAGCAGACACACTGGCTAATCCAAATGTCCGCTAGCTTCCTTGAGACTTCACACAGGTCACATAAACTACAACACATAGAGACTGTATCACCTAGATATCATATAGAGACTGTGTCTGTTCCCCGAACTACCAAACAAAAAACTCTCACTAAATTATCTAGAAAAAAATTATTACGTTAAAACGTGAAAATATTAATAATATTTAAGATTAGCATAATATAAATGTAGTGCTACTAAACATTAGACCTCTTTCAACCAAAGCACTAATTATAAATTAAATTATTAGAGATCAGTTTGGATGTGCTCTGTTTGACTGAAACCTGGCTTAAACCAGATGAATAAATTAGTTTAAATGAATCTACTCCCCCATGTAATTGTTATAAACATGATTCTCGCCTGAAGGGTCGGGGAGTAGGTGTTACTACAATATACAGTGAAATTTTTGGTGTTACTTAGTGGACAGGATATAAGTTTAAGTCTTTTGTACTTATAATGCTAAATGTGACATCATCAGATACTAATAAAAAAAAAAAAAAAAAAAAAAAAAAAAAAAAAAAATCGCAGTCATCTTTTGCCCTTGCTACAGTATATAGATCACACGGGCCATATTCTTATATCCTTGGTGAATTAGCAAATTTTCAATCAGACCTAGTAGTTACTGTGGATAGAGCTTTAATTATTGGTTACTTCAACATTGACATAGATAATGAAAATTACACATTTGGATTAGCATTTATAGATATTTTCAACACTCTTGGAGTCAGACAAAATATGGCAGGACAGTAAATGATGAGAGATTTTTTGGGTGAACTAAACTTAAGTGATAGCTCAGCCATAATTTAATTTTCTGTCATCTTTTCCCTACCCTCATGTTGTTCTGTGTGACCATCTGTATTCTGTGGAACCCAAAAAATGTTAGTCAGAATGTTAGGGATTGACAGTCTCAGTCACCATTCAAATTCAAAATATATATGGAAAAAACACATTCACTGAAAGTAAATGGTGACTAAAATCTCTTTATTTTGTTGCATGGAAGAAAGAAAGTTATACAGTTTTGGAACAATATGATGGTGAATAATGACAGAATTTCCATTATTAATAATAATAATTCTGTAATACATGTTAAATGTGTATTATGTAATGGAATGTAGGGAGCTGACGTCCATAATGTTGTTTGTGAAAGTAACGAGTTACTATTTGAGTACTCTTTTAATTGGATACTTTCTTACTCTTACTCATTACAAATTAATTATTTATGTTGCACTTTTACTTGAGAATTTGTATTTTTTTTAAGCAATTGTACTTTTACTTGGGTACAGTTTTTGGCTACTCTACCCACCTCTGGCCTGGTTTCTCCAATGTTATTTTTCTCCATTAACCAACATCTTATGGAGTTTTGTGTTTCTTGCCACAGCCACCTTCGGTGTGTGCTCGCTAGGGTCCTAAATACAATTATTTAATTATTTATTTTCATATAAAAGTTACAATCACATTTTATCAAACTACACAAGATTTTATAAATATTACAGTTTAATTTTCTGTTAATACATGATTTTCTGTAAAGCTGCTTTGAAACTATGTGTTGTGAAAAGTGCTATACAAATAAAAATTACTTAACTAATACTTTTATATATTCCACAGTACTGAATAATTGCCATATTAATGCACCAAGGTATTTGCATGGTATTTATAAGGTACTCCGAAGGTATATTTAAACACATGGTAAAAATACCATTGTATTCTGTGGTACTTTTTGCTAGTGAGTTTTTACCTTCATATCTAATGAATAGCGGTTTTATGTCCAGTTTTTAAGAGCAGAAGCAACCAAAGATACCAATAATTAATTATGGCTTGAATTATGGATAAAGATACACAACAGAATCTAAGATGAACTGGCTATGAATCTAAGATTAACTCATTTGACTGCTAAGACAAAGATGCTGAATGTCCAGCCACAATGGGAGAAACAAAGAGAAAACTAACTTTCATGTGCATGAAAAGGAGAGAGAATCAAGCCAAGCTGTTTTAATGGTGGAAAAATTGACAGGAGGCAGGCTATTTTTAACGGTGCACATTGCACCCTCTTTCGCAGGTCTTTGTCGTTAACCTGTGGTGGCCTGCATTCATGGCCACATTGAGGTCCCCTGCACAAAAGGTACAAAAAGATACACAGGGTTGTTGGGAGTTTTGCAGCTGGCCAATGCCCATGATCCCACAAATGCATTTCAATTGGTCCTGGGGATGTTAAAAAATGGACTGGGAGTTTCAAGTTAAAATAAGGCACACAGAAAAACAAATAAAAGACCTTGGTACACACATACACGCACACACACACACAACACATTTACAAGCAACACAGAAACACAGAAACAAAAAGGCTCTTGTAATGCCAACTGGGGTCTTGATGAAAAATTAAAACAATACGATATGGAGACTGTCAACAGCCTCCACACTTCTGCTGGGGGCCTAAAAAACAGATGTAGCAACTCTGCACACACATTACGGCGGCCCAACTCAAGCTCTCAGCATAATGATGATGGCTCTGTCTCTGCTCTGTACTTGCTTTTAAAACCAACACAAACACAGCAAAAAGCAGAAAGGAGGGATAGGAGTCTAGACCTGTCCTGTGTATCTGACAAACACACACAAACACACTCGTATACAGAGGTTACGGGTCACCTGTGTAACCTGTGATCCCCTGACCACTCAGTTGAGTGGCTGTTTCTAAAAGAGCCAGATTAAGATATCAACATCCTTACATTCCACGTGTCCTTGTCAAGAACATCAGGCTTTAATACCTCCTGACAGAGAAGCTTAAGCACCCAGTGATTCTACTGCATATCAGAGCCTACATAAACAGAAGCACTTTATTGCTCTCACTTTGGGATAGGAAAAGAAGGTTTGAGCTTCTGCATTTGTGAATGGATAACATTACCGTTAACTGTAGCAGATCTGTAGTCTCATTATAAATTGTAATTATAGTACAAGATGGCAAAATTGTAAGAAATTTCAGGGTGGAAGGGGACAGCCTCCCTTTCAGCCTCTCTTGCAGAAATAATAGCACTGACCTAACTGTGCACCTCTGTGGGTCTTCAGCATGGGAAGAACACCAATTCGCGAACAAGCGCCATTTCAGGGCGTAAAGTTGCCTGGTAGAAGGGGCTCTGGTTTGGTTGATCATGGCTACGACCGTGGGTGGTAGACCAGATAGATCTTCCATGTCCCGTCCAGGGGCCAGACGTGGAGGTTCCAAAGGTCTGGGTGCGGATGCCAGAGCATGCCCCATCCCTGAGAAAGAAGGTCTTTTCTCAGGGGAATTCGCCAGGGAGGGGCTGTCACGAGGAATACGAGATCTGAGAACCAGGCCCGGGTGGGCCAATAAGGTGCCACAAGGGTGATTTGTTCCTCGTCCTCCCTGACCTTGCACAGCACCTGTGCAAGAAGGCTCACTGGGGGAAATGCATACTTGCGCAGCCCCGCAGGCCAGCTGTGTGCCAGTGCGTCTGCCCCGAGGGGAGCCTCTGATCGGGCATACCAGAGCGGGCAGTGGGAGGTCTCTTGGGAGGCAAACAGGTCTACCTGGGCCTTGCCGAACCGTTCCCAAATCAGCTGGACCGACTTGAGGTGAAGCCTCCACTCTCCACCGGGAAGCGTTGTCGTGACAGCATATCCGCTACCACATTGAGGTTGCCGGGGATGTGAGTGGCGCGCAGCGACTTGAGTCCAAAGGAGGAGACAACAGGCGAGTCGTGACATGTGCCAGCGCAGTGGGGCCCCTTTCCAACGGCCTGCTACTGCGCGCCCGTTGCACACGGCGCCATAACCCAATCTGGAGGCATCGGTTGTGACCAAGACATGACAAGGAGCAGGGCGTTTCTTTGCCGCCGGAGGATTCCCTCGGTGAGCAGACGGGGCATGGCCCATGGCGGCAGGCTTGTGGCAGGGCAGGATATGAGAGATAGCCTCCGTCTGCTTCTTCACCATGGAGAACTGCTGGGCGAAGTCCTCGACAGTGTTGCTGAAGAGGCCGAACTGGGAGAGGGGGCGTTGAGGAAGCAATCTTTGTCGGTCTCACGCATCTCAACCAAGTTCAGCCACAGATGACATTCCTGGACCACAAGCGTGGCCATCGCCTGCCCGAGTGACTGCGCTGTGACCTTCGTGGCCCTGAGGACGAGGTCGGTCTCTGAGCGCAGTTTCTGCAACACATTGGGATCAGGGCTACCCTTGTGCAGATCTTTGAGCGCCATGGCCTGGTGGACTTACAGGATGGCCATGGCGTGCAGGGCAGACGTGGCCTGTCCAGCTGCGCTGTAGGCTTTGGCAGTAAATGATGACGTTGTCCTGCAGGCCTTAGAAGGGAGCACAGGGTGACCCCACCAGGTGGTAGGGACATAGATGGAGCGCAACAGCCTTATCCACCTGGGGAATCGCCATATACCCACTGGCCGCTCCGCCGTTGAGGGTAGCGAGAGCGGATGAGCAGGCTTTGTGACGAGTGGAGAGAGGGGCTCTCCACGAAGACGTCAGCTTATCATGCACCTCCGGGAAAAACGGGACCGGGGGGAGGGGAGGCTGTGAGCGGTGCGCAGACCCCAGGAACCAGTCATCCAACCGCGATGGTTGTGGGGAGGATGGAGGGTTCCAGTCCAACCCCACGCTGGCGGCGACCCAGGCAAGCATGTCGGACATCTGTGTGTCAGCCTCAGCCTGGATGTGCTGGCCCGAAGGCAGTAGCCCAGGGGAGGCATCAGCGTCAGACGCCGCGCTCTCCGATGCAGCGGTGAGCTCATCCACCTCAAGCTCTAGAGGTGGTCCGGGGGGCAGGTGGTCGGAGGGGGTGTACCTGGCGGAGCTGCACCTGCTGCCATCCCCAGATCGCCTCCATTTTCCTCTTTCTATTGAAAGCAAGACGCGACCGCAACGTTGCCATGGTCATGCCCTCGCAGTGAGAGCATGAACCATCTGCAAATGCTGCCTCAGTGTGATCGCTGCCCAGACCCACGAGACAACACCTGTGGCTGTCTGAAGCGGAGAGCACTCTACCGCATCCAGGAACTACACAGAGGCGGAATGGCATCTTTAAAAAGACGCGTCCTGAAAAGGACGTTCAACGCTGCTGTGTAAAGCTCTTTTAGAGGAAATTACTCTTTTATAGAGAAAATCACTCTTTCAAATATAACTCTTTTAACTCGCTGCGCTGTCGAAGCGCCCAGGGGCAAGCTGCACTGCCGTGCAGAGAAGGAGAAAGCCGCTGAAGTGCGCCGTAGATCCAACAGCAAGCAGAGCGTCAGAGGAACAAAGCAGGAATCTGGTGTGTGACTCGCAGCTGGTTGCATACATGATCATCGGCTCCGAAGAAAATTTCTGAATGGACTCAACATATTTCCCCGCTTTTATACTCATATGTCCGGGGGCGGGGTATGCAAATACTGTCTTCCAACTTCTCATTGGCATTTTTTCATAGACCAGAGGCATATTCGGTGCTCAAGAGAGACCCCAAGTGTCGCTTCTTCAACACAATGTCGAAGTGAGCGACAGACGGGGAACTATAAAATTACATTGTTTATAAGTTTAAATATGTTTTAGTTTATTATTGGTTGAGTCCTTGATAAATTCACAGTATGCCTACCTCTTCTCAGTCACTACTACACCACTGATTGGTTGGTCATTGTAAGCTTTTGCGTGAAGTTGTCATGAGACTATGTTGCCTATTCTCAACCAGCATATTTATTTATGTATTTTTTTATGAAAAATATCTAAACATTCTTTAAAGAAGATACATTTATCGGAAAAACTGCATGACAAAATAAACATAAATTATTTTTTATTATTTTAATAATTTGATTTCAAAAGGTATCTGTTGTACTCATCATAAATAAAATATATGAAAATAATAAAATACAAAAAAATAATGCATTAATGCAAAGAATAATGCATTTATATATATATATATATATATATATAATTTAATTTAATTGCCCAATTGTCACACATTATACATACATTTCTGCATATATACAGTGAAATTATTTATTTTTCACATATCCCAGCTATGCTGGGGTCAGAGTGCAGGGTCAGCCATGATTCGGCGCCCCTGGAGCAGATAGGATCAAGGGCCTTGCTCAAGGGCCACACAGTGGTGTCTTGGCGGTGCTGGGGCTTGAACCCCCAACCTTCTGGTCAGTAATCCAGAGCCTTAACCGCTGAGCCACCACTGCCCTACAACACCACTGTGTGTGTGTGTGTGTGTGTGTGTGTGTGTGTGTGTGTGTGTGTGTGTGTGTGTGTGTGTGTGTGTGTGTGTGTGTGTGTGTGTGTGTGTGTGTGTGTGTGTGTGTGTGTGTGTGTGTGTGTGTGTGTGTGTGTGTGTGTGTGTGTGTGTGTGTGTGTGTGTGTGTGTGTGTGTGTGTGTGTGTGTGTGTGTGTGTGTGTGTGTGTGTGTGTGTGTGTGTGTGTGTGTGTTTAACAGGCTCACATGATGGGAGGCGGGAACCGGCTGAGCAGTCCACCAAAACTTTTTGTGACATAAAAGAACAAAACACAACATAAAACTGACACACACACACACACACAACTTTGTGCATCTCTCTCTCTCTTTCTCTCTCAAACTGGCATTCCCGGCTCCTCTTTATCCCTCTCTCTTTATTCCTGATTCATCGCCAGGCGTCCATTGTTACGGCCCAGCCATGCCCTCATTCTCTTCACATACTGTACCACCCAATGCCCGATTCAGGCTGGGGAAACCTCCGGCCTGACTTACTCCCCCTCTCCCTTACTGGAGGGAAGGAGTGGCCCTTTTGGCCATCCTTCCATCGTTCGGTCTTCCCCGCCTCCTGGGACTCTGAGTAGGATGAGGGGAGGGAGAGAGGAAAGGGAAAGACCAAGTGGGAGAGACAGAGAGAGAGGAGAGTGAGAAAAACTGGCTCAGGTCCTCAGCCAGCTGTGCAGCGGTCCTCCGCGACGTGGGGTGATGGCACTGGACATGGTCTCATGGCGGATGGCAGCGACTCCTTCATCTCCTGGTGGACAACAATGGGCTCCTCTGCCTTCTAGCGAACCAATCCAGTACCACCGGACCATACCTCTTCAGCGTCGCAACCCTCCATCAGCAGTGAGGGCTCTCTGACAGCGCATCACTCCTCCCTCCCAGGTTTTGGCAAAAATATAACGGGCAAAACATGATGGGCAAAGAGGAGGTGGGAACTGACTGAGCAGTCCATGGCAAATTTTAATGACACAAATGAAAAAAATACAAATAAATCTGACACACACAACTCTCTCTCTAAAACTGCCATCCCCGGCTCCTCATTATCCCTCTCCGGCTGATTGGGCTGATTCAGCACAGGGCATCCATCGTTACTACCCAGCCACGCCCTCCTCCTCATCACAATATAGCATTAAACATTAAACAGAATCAACTTGTGTCAAATAATGTGACTTTATTTAGCATCCTTTTAATTATATCAGTGGTAAGCATATGGAAACAATAAATGGACATAGCACATATGAATGACCAAACGAAAAATTAAACAAATAAACTTGATATATAATTTGTTCGGCTCATATGTGCCATTTGTCAAAAGTGTTTCTAAGTTCTACAGTGTGTAAAATGAACAGTAACAGGGTCTTCATTTTATCAGATCTTGCATAGGGAGCTCAAAACTTGACCTGTTCTGAAGTGTGCAGTGCTGCTGGAGAAAATCGACAAACTTGCACACCTAATTGTTATTGCGGTAGTGTTTGGCCTGGAGACAGTCAATAGGAATCAGGGATCAGCTCCAGGGCTGTTGCTCCCACTTTCAGTGTCTTAGTTGTAATGCATCCCTCTACTAACAGGGATCAAGGTATTAGGGATTCAGGTTATTTGTATTGACTTTATGTGCTGTCATGCCGCGTTTCAGCCAACTCATATTTGTGGAAATTGCAAATTTCACTTTGGAAATGTCACCAGCATTTAATCTCATGCAGTGTGGTCAATACAGGAATGTGGGCTTGATCGGGCCGTGTTATTGCACAGGGGCTGGGAGCTTCCCTTTTTGTGATGCATCAACCCACTGGTAAAAGAGGGGAGTGGTCCAAAGACCTGAAAGTGAATGGACAGAACCATTCACATATGGATGATACGAAAGATAAAAATTACATTATAACAATATATCTACAGATGAATCATTTATTGGTTTGAATCTGAGCTTTGTCAAGTTCATATCAAATTTTCTTAACCTAGTCCTAGTTAACTAAGGTCCTCTGGAAAAATAAAAAGTATTTATGCTCTTTCACAGCAAAAATCACATATTAAAGACTGGTGACCATAAAACCATATTGAAATTCTAGGCACAGGTGTCTAATGTTGGCAACGTTAAAATAAATAAATACTTCAGAGGTGTCCATTTTACAGTAATGTACATTTTCATAAATTTCACATTTTGAATCAGAGTTAAGCGTTTATTGCATATGAAGGTATTGCATGAGAGTACCCCTTTCTCATGCGTGTTGTTATGACTGCATTTCAATGTTTCTTTATGCATTTGTATAGTAAATTAACACCTTTATAATCCATTAAGAAAGGGAACATTAATGTAAAGTGTTACCAAATGTTCTTATTTGCAGTAAAAACACAAGTTTTAATGTTTGCAGATTGTTATAAAATAACAAGGACTAATATTTCTGAGGACAGAATATCTGCATGCAATTTTTATAAAAATATTTGCTTTCATCGATTGATCGCAGAACAAAATATGCACACAGAACAAAATGTTAGCCAGTTTATTCTTTAGAAATTAATTCTAAAAATACTATATATTACAAAGGATATAGTCTAATAATTGCAATGCTGCAGTCCATGCAAAAATAGCTATTACTTGGCAATGAAGCATCACCTGCTTACGGTCAATTTCTGCCAGGTTTCAAGGCCTAGATGGATGTGTGTGGTACATTTGAGGGTATATATGAGCTGGCTTTGCTTCACATCTCATACACTACAAGTCCATTGAAGTAAATTGTATTTGTATAGAGGTTTTCACACTACACATAATTTCAAAGCAGATTAACAGAAAATAATTTGAAAATATCTGTAATATTCTAATTGTTTTAAAGTTTGCATTAAGCAGTTTCATTGGGAAAAAAAAATGTGATTGAAAGTCATGCTTTAAAATGTGTTGTCTTTAGGCCCCCAGTTAGCAAGACAAAGGCTACTGTGGAAAGGAAAACTCCATAAGATGTTAATTGGTGGAAAAACAAACTCCATAAGATGCTAGTTTGTGGAGAGATAAAACTTTGAGAGAAAGCTATGCTCAGCTAGGTGAGCACGTTCCCCTCTGGCTATACAGCATGAAAATACTATTTCATACTAATTCTAGTTTTAACTTGATTGTTACAGGTATAGTTTTACTGTCCTGCAGTGTGATACTATTATTTTCTTGATTCTAACATTGTTTCAATTGGTGTTCTGAATTTATGTAGATGATATAAATTACAAGCAAATTGTTAACATTAAATCTAACAATCAGCCCATCAGCTTAACCTGTCCTGCGGTGTAAACCTCCACCTAAAACTTCTTTAAGCAATATTATAATTATAGTGCATGCAATTATCATGAGCTCATTGAGACTGCATGGAATTTTTGCAGTTTTCAAAATAAATTTGTCACACAGCAGGACATTTTGACATCACAAGGCTGATTAAAATAACTTTCCCCTTGTGCATAAAAACTTACTGTTTAAAAATGTTATGCCTGTACTATGTTTTGAACCCAAACGCTGAACACAGACAAGGAGATTGAGACAGAATGATAAAATGGTATTTAATAACAAACTGGGAATAGATAGTTGGGAGTAGACAGGTGACTGAACTGCTGCTGGAGGCTGAGGGCTGGACAGGCAGGAGGCATTGGTAGAATGGAGTGGTGATCTGGATGGTTTGGCATGGCAGGCATGATGGAGAGCGGATCTGAAGACTACTGAAGAGGTAAATGGTTGAATACAGGTTGGAGGCTTGGATGGTGAATCTGAAGCACAGGGAAACAAATACTGAACAAGGTAAGCAAAGAACTATAAAGTTGGCCTTAGCATCTGTACCACTCTGTAGACTTAACAATCTGGTGATGAATGACTGGTTTAAGTAGAACAGGCTGGTGATGAGATGATGACTTGCAGGTGAGAAGTAATCAGCAGGGAGAGCTGCCACATCACCGAAACAAACCAACTCACAGACAAACAGGGGGAGACAGACAGACAGAAAACACAGATGGAGAAGGCAACATCCTGACAGATATAGTATATATTTTGCAAAGCAAAGTGAAATAACCATTGGATTGGATTGCGATTTTGATCCATTTTAATGAGGTAACCCCATCCCTTTACCTAACCCAGTCATTTTCTATCTGTAAGCTTATGTTTGAACATATGCTTCTTGTTTTTTTGTTTTTTTTTACTTAAAAGTGGGTATGGGTTGTTTACTTCCTCCTGTCCTTTCACAAATTGCTTGGCAAAGCAAAGAAAAGACTGGGCAATGAGCAGGCCAGATCATCCTCTGACTGCTGAGCCTGGTGCTAATCTTGAATCAATTAAGAAAATCCACATGGGGTCAAACTGCATATACTGCAGTGCCTATGAGTTCTTCTACATGCCATTATTACAGTCACATGTTCAAACAAAGAGCAGAGGCTCGACATATCGGCAGCACTAGCTAATAAATAGACCGACAATGAGCAAAATATTGATCTGATACAAATCTGCAGACAGGCTTCAATTCTGTGATTGGTTATTGTGTGAGCTCACAATAGGCTATTTTAAAGTACAATGTACAAACAAAATGACGTAAAATAATGGTAAATGCATGGCAGCAATGGCTGCCAAATGTTTACCATCAACTGAAATATGGGTTTTAACATGTTTAGACTGCAAAATTAAATAAACTAAAATAACATGTTTAAATTAATTTCAAATAGCATGTTAACACTCTTAAGTTGAATTTCCATGTTGAAAATGCAATTTGAAAGAACATGTTTCAACTATAAAATCAAATTATTTGTTTTGACTGTAAATAGAAATAACATTGTTAGACCGTTAATATTTTCAATGTAATTATTGTGCCTCGCCAACAAACTTATTTCAGTATTTTAACCTTAAAGTAGGTTTACTTTATCATGCATTAGACTTAAACGTAGAAACTTTTCATTTCAGGACCTTTTAAGCTCAAGCTCGACCCTACACCACAGTGGTAACCCCACAATTCTAACATTACAGAAACTGTTCTAAATCTCAACATAACAGAACATTAAATAGTTATAAATCTCCCCCTTTATTCCTCTTGCACCAAAACACATTAAATCGCTCTTAATTTTAACATTTACTCTCCCCAAGTCTCATGCAAAGCATGATGGGAAAAAAACTCCACAGTAAATAATACAGTTATTATACTGTATTATTACAGTTATTATACTGTATTTAATGCTAAATTTAATGTTATTATTTAATGCTAAAAACGTTTTACACTTAATCTGTTTTTTATTTATTTATTTATTTTTAGTCTATAATGGGCCCTGCGATGGACTGGCGACCTGTCCAGGGTGTACCCCGCCTTTCGCCCAATGTTAGCTGGGATAGGCTCCAGCCCCCCGCGACCCTGTAAAGGATAAGCGGTTGACGATGGATGGATGGATGGATGGATAGTCTATAATGTTAAACACTGTAACTACTAAAGGCCACATGATGACTTAAAGTTCATCATGAGTGACTGTGATAAGTTTAATTTTATGGGCATTGGAGGAGTCAGGAGGCAACGGAATGTCAACGTGAGTATTTTATTACTTTTCAGTATCACACAAAAACTTTAACAAAAAAGTGGTACTTAGTGGCCAAACAAACACAAACAAGTCTTTGTTAGTCAGGCGGGCACATACAGCCACAACTCTCTCTGCTGTCTCTCTACCACAATGATGCTCTGTAGTGCCTTATCAGGTCTCCCTCTGCATCACTATAATGAGAGACAGGTGTTAGAGTAATCACAATCCAGGTGACGAACCTTACTGCTCTCCCTCTCCCGCAGACACACTTGACGCTGTGATGGAGAGAGGTGGTTTCCATAAGGGACCGGGGTGAATTCATTTGGATGGGGAGTCAACTCCGGCCCAAGCTCTGCCCTCTCTGGAACAACCGTTGCCAAAGCTACAGGCACTGCCTCCCTCCATGGTTTGAGGAGGTTGAGGTGGTAGATTTGACGTGTCCCTCCCCATCTGTTCACTTAACCTCATAATCGAGATCTCCAACTCGTCTTGTGACCTCAAAGGGTCCTTGCCACTTGGCGAGTAATTTGGAGCCCAATGTGGACAGCAATACAAGCACTCTATTTCCCTGTGCGAATTTGCGTACGTTCTTGCGCTTGGAGCAAATTCTCTTGTTACCTCTATGCAACCATGCAAAGTTGCATAGAGGCACTGCTTCCGAATATCGCATTGCATAGTCCACCAGAACTAATACAAAGAGATGGCCGCATGCAGTCCACTCTAATTGCCAGACGAGGTCCATGCTAATTCTCTCAAAGGTGACCTCGATCAGTGGTAGAGGGCACAATGGTACTTTTGGGGTGGCCGGTGGATTTATCAACTTAATATCCAGCCAAAAAAATGAGTCATTATATGGTTTAAAGTCTTTTACTGGTGTAATAAACATGAACTAAACTGCATAAAAATAGCACAGAACACCCCAATTGTACATAACTGATATAAAAAATAAGAGGAAACATATCTATTTCTGTAAAATACAATGAAATGTGATGTCTCACGCAGGGAATTCTGGGAATGCCCAATTATTGTTTTTCACCATGATTTTAACAAAATTTTACAGTAAAAATATATGTAATCTCTTGTTTGACATAATATAAAATTTTACCATTAATTATTTGGTACTTTTACATCTAAAACATTTTTTTTTCAATATTTTACTGTAAAATGACATGTATTGTCTTATTAAATATATTATAATTTTATACTGTATATGTTCAGGTTACTACCTGTTAACCAATTTTTTTTTTTTTTTTTACAGTAGCATTTTTGCATTCTTTTTCTGTTAAATTACATGCAAACATAAATGCCAACATAAATGGTTTAAGTAAACTTGTATAAAAAATTTCCACAGTAAGTGTTTTTAACTAAGTGTCATTTCATTTGGTGAAAATGTCAATTTGATTTGAATACATTTATTTTTTATGGGAATTTAACTCTTTTATTAAATTTGTTTTAATTATACTGTATTTTTACAGTAATATATATATGTATTTATATTATACTGGATATAATATTAAATACATTTTATGTTAGACTGGAAGAAGTGTTTTTACAGACATATTTTTACAGACATCTCAGGTTAAAAGTTAATATTTACATGTAACAAAACATGACGTTTACCTTAATTTAAAAGAGAATGCCTGCTTTTGTAAGTAACACATATTATCAGTTAAGTAACAGGGAAAATGTAAATTGTGACTAAATGTATTTTAGGGGAATTTTACACTTTTAATGAAAAATGGGGAATTAATGTTAAATTAAACTGCATTTTCTCTGTAAAAATACATTTATTTTTTACAGAGTATTTATTAAGCATGAGAAAGAAAAATGCTCCTTAAAATATATTCTATATCTATAAAATGGAGAGCTAATTATTTCAGATTAGCCTCAAATACAGTGCTAAGTATGACACCCTTTAGTGAAAATGTTGTATGTATATATTTATATTTTAAATTAATGTAATACCAATTTGAGTTTAAAATGTATCTAAAAATGTAAAGGAATTCTTCATTTGGTATGCCCCCCCCCAATTGCTTTAATGTCAACATGCACTTTAATTAGCATAGATTTCACATAGACCTTTGTGCAAAACCTGATGATCCATATTATCCCAGCATGATTTGAGAATGTTCCAAAGAGCATCTTGTGTGCTTCAGTGTAAGTTTATTGGACCCCACTGTAGTATATGTTTCTGAAAATAGTTTCCAAGATTTGTTATAGAGCTTTGAACTGTAACCAACCGAAAGCTCTTCGTGAGGCATTTGAAGATGGAGAAAGAATAAATTACTCAGTTACCACATATTCTATGAACAGTTGACCAATTTCAATAAGGAAATTAAACATGCAAGGCAAGCTTATCCTCAAAACTGATTCCTGACAACTGGAACAATCCCAAAATCCTTTTCTCAACTATTGACCATTTAACTAATCCTGTTTTTTTTAAAGTCCAGCTGTATACCGACCAAATCTAAATGTGAAGAATTTGCAACTTACTTCAGACGTAAAATAGACACTTTTAGAGTGAATTTATCTCAATGTAAGCTAGGGCTGGACAATTAAGTAAATGTTATTTTCAATTACGATTCTGGCTTCCAACGATTATGAAAACAAGGTAATCGAGATAAAATTAATATTTTCCCCGTTGATGAACATTCAGGTGCAGGGATGCTCGTCACTCGCGTGCGTGCATTTGCTGCAGCTAGATTATAACTTGATGGCTTGCGACGTAGTGAATCGTAATATATGTGTCAAGTTCACTGTGTGTATCTTATCATGAAGAAAATAGGCGATACGCAGCTCTATTAAGTAGAGAAAGTTTGTTGAGTTAAAGATGGATCGAAGTGAACATAATATGAGAGTGTAGCCTTAGTCCATTATACACTGGAAAAAAATATATATTTGGATTATTTTTTTCTGGCTTGTTTTCCAAAATAATATCTAATACTCCTTTAAAACAACATACATTTACTTTAGGAGCTATACTGCAGATTGTTATTGGAGAATGTTGAATACAAAATTTAATCAGGGCTCAACATTAACACTTGTCCGGGACAAGTGGATTTTTGAAAGGGAAAGTGAAAGATAATTTTACCCGACCGGATAAACAGACTAATTAAAACGTCAATAACGAAAAAATAACTGGCTATACTGTATTTGTGATACCCTAGGCCTGTGTCACTTATTTGAAAGTTCATATTCTTATTCTGCTGTTGAAAGTAATCCAGAGCATGTACTTTTATAATTAGCTAGCGATCTAGGAACAGCTGTGCCCTGTTTGATTGACAGGCAGTGTATGTGTGTGTGCTGAGCATGTGCGTGTTCCGAAAATGTTCTCGCTAATGCGCACCTGAATGGTCAAATATATTTAAAAATTCCACCAAAATGCCCGTTTTGGTGAGTTATTGATATAAACACAGAGAGTGATGTCTAAAGTGAATGTAAACAGCGGATAAAAAAGTGGATTTGTATTAAAATGTCAGACTTGTCAGACTAAGCGAATAGACCTGCTGCTGTCTATTGTTTCATTCTAATAATCAAACAACCACTACAAGAAAACACTGACTGCTCTTGACTGAGTAACTTTAGTAGCTTTAAAAAGTATTAATGTATTATAATCATACAGTGAAGACCATAAGTAGTTTTATGTTGCACTTCATTCTGAATGTTTAGTTGAATACTCTATAGCCTACTGCTGTTAAAAACTTTTAAAGCTTTTAAAAAAGCATCGAATTTTCTTAATTTTGTTCTATTATTTTTAATTTATTTCTATTCATTGATGTTTTTATTGTTATTTTATTACTGACTCTATTTTATTACTGATTTACTAGTCTTGAATATTTATTTAAGAACTTGAAACCATTCTTGCATTATTATTAACATAATGTGATAATGAATAGCCTTTATTGAACATGTTAGGTCATGCTGCAATAACTTTATAAAAAAGTAGACCTTATTCTGTAGAACTATGAGCATCCCTGCTTATAATGGTGGTGATGGAGGCTTTCCTTTATTTGACTATCATATGTAACATAAAATAATTATCATATGACAATACAATCCTTCCCTACCCAGTGCAGTTTACATTTCAAGTTCAAGGAAATCCAGTATAAAAAGAATAGTTTAAAAAACAACAAAAATAATCGTGATCTATTAACCAAAATAATCATGATTATGATTTTTGCCAGAATCGAGCAGCCCTAATGTCAGCATATGAATTTCAACACACCAGAATGCTTGTCTACACATGAGGAATCTCTAGAGAAATTTGTCCTGGTTGATACTGAGATGCTTGGTAAAGTTATCTCCCAACTAAAGCCGGCAACGTGCTTTATAGATCACATTTCCACATCCTTTTTTAAAACACTTTTTAGCTTTATAAACAAGATTTACTTAATATTGTAAATGATTCTCTTCAGATGGGTGTCTTCCCTACTGCCCGAAAGACTGCTATAGTTAAACCCCTTCTGATGAAAATCAATTTAGATGCCACAATCCTTAATATTTACAGACCAGTTTCCAATCTACCATTTTTAAGTAAAATTTTTGAGAAGCTTGTTTTTAATCAGTTTTTAATAGATTTATCAGATTTTATGATTTTTTCCAAATACCAATCTGGTTCCCCGTCTGTCGCTCACTTCGACGTTGTGTTGAAGAAGTCTGAAACTAGGGATCTCTCTTGAGCGCCGAATATGCCTCTGATCTATGAAAAAAGGCCAATGAGAAGTTCTCAGACAATATTTGCATACCCTGTCCCCGGACATACGGGTATAAAAGCGGGGAAATACGTCGAGTTAATTCAGAAATTTTCTTCGGAGTCGATGGTCATGTATGCAGTCAGCTGCGAGTCACACACCTGTTCCTGCATCTGTTCCTCTGATGCTCTGCCTCCTGTTGGATCTATGGCGCACTTCAGCTGCTTTTCTCCTTCTCTGCATGGCAGTACAGCTTGCCCCTGGGCGCTTCGACAGTGCAGAAAGCTTAAAAGAGTTTATTGTAAAAGAGAGATTTTCTCTATGAAAAAGTATTTTCCTCTAAAAGAGATTTACACAGCGGCATTGAACGTCCTTTTCAGAACGCGTCTTTTTAAAGATGCCATTCCACCCCTGTGTAGATCCTGGATGCGGTAGAGCGCTCTCCGCTTCAGACGGCCACAGGCGTTGTCTCGTGTGTCTGGGCAGCGATCACACCGAGGCAGCGTTTGTGGATGGTTCATGCTCTCACTGCGAGGGCATGACCATGGCAACGTTGCGGTCACAGCTCGCTTTCAATAGAAAGCACGCCACACCGCATTGCTCCTTTTTCCAACAGGATTGAGGACGATGCGGCTGGAGTTGGAGGCGATCTGGGGATGGCAGCGGGTGCAGCTCCGCTGGGTACGCCCCCTCGAACCACCCGCCTCCCAGCATGCTCCTTGATTCCCGTCCATGCTCGAGGCAACAGCGGCTCGCCTCATGGCCAGCCTGCCTATCCTCTAGAGCTCGAGGTGGATGAGCTCACCTCTGCATCGGAGAATGCGGCGTCTGACGCTGATGACTCCCCTGGGCCTGCCTTCGGGCCAGCACTCCCAAGCTGAGGCTGATGCGCAGATGACCGACATGCTTTCCCAGGCAGCCGCCAGCGTGGGGTTGGACTGGAACCCTTCGTCCTCCCCACAGCCATCGCGGTTGGATAAGTGGTTCCTGGGGTCTGCGTGCCGCTCACAGCCTCATCCCCCCTGGTCCCGTTTTTCCCGGAAGTGCACGATGAGCTGATGTCTTTGTGGAGCGCACCCCTCTCCACTCATCACAAAGCCACTCGCTCATCCACTCTCACTACACTCGACGGCGGAGCGGCCCATGGATATACGGCGATTCCCTAGGTGGATAGGGCTGTTACGCTCCACCTATACCCCAGAAACCCTACCACCTGGCGGGGTCGCCCTGTGCTCCCTTCAAAGGCCTGTAGGACAACATTGTCATTCACTGCCAAAGCCTACAGCGCCGCCGGACATGCCGCTTCTGCCCTACTTGCCATGGCCCTCCTGCAGGTCCACCAGGCCAAGGCGCTTAAAGATCTCCACGGGAGTAGCCCTGATCCCGATGTGTTGCAGGAACTGCACTCAGTGACCGACCTCGCCCTCAGAGCAATGAAGGTCACATCGCAGTCACTTGGGCAGGCGATGGCTATGCTCGTGGTCCAGGAACGTCATCTGTGGCTGAACTTGGTCGAGATGTGTGAGGTCGAGGACTTCGCCCAGCAGTTCTTCGCGGTGAAGAAGCAGATGGAGGCCATCTCGCACATCCTGCCCCACCGCAAGCCTGCCGCCATGGGCCATGCCCCGTCTGCCCGCCGAGGGTGTCCTCCTGTGGCTAAAAAACACCCTGCTCCGCCTCAACCCAGGCCCAGCTCTCAGCCCCAGCGTTGAGCACACCGCAGGAAGCAGACGCCCCCCGTCTCACGGACCCCCTAGAGGACTCCTGAGACGTTCGACCCAGGGACCAAGACGTTAGCTCCGGAGATGGTAAGCAGACCACACCGTCCCCCGGAATCTTTTGTTGAAATTATTTCATTTGCCACCCACATTCTCAGTAAAAAGCTATTTCCTTTGTCTCTGGGTCACCTGGCCCGCAAATGCCATTCTCACGGCACTCTACCGCCAGATCTCAACATTCCCAGCATGTTGGACGCGGACCCCCCGCCTTCAGCCCCATGACTGTTACCCAGCCGGCTGGTCCTGACGAGTCTAGAGGACGCCTCCAATGGACCTCCTCCTCAGTCACTAACCCGCCTCCTGCCGGGTGTGCGGAGCAAGGTAAGTGCTTTGAGTCTTTTCTCAGCACCAGATCCTCGGGAGATGTCTTCACCTCCAGACGCCGTATTAACTGCTCCAACCCACTGCGAAGTCCCACCGGGTACGTCAAAAATAATTATCCCCTTGCTGCCCCTAGCACGGAGTTTGTATCCGTGGCTTTCACTTCCCATCTGTCTCGCTGGCTGGCCCGGACCATCCGACCTGCTTATGCAATTCAGTTTGCCAGGCCCCTTTCATGAGTGTCCGCTTTTCCGCATTACATGGCAAACATACCAAATCCCTGTGCGCGGAGATCGCTACTCTCTTACTCAAAGACGTGATAGATCCTGTCCCGCCAACCGAGATGAAGAAGAGTTTCTACAGCCCTTACTTCATCGTACCCAAGAAAGACCCAGGTAGACCTGTTTGCCTCCCGAGAGACCTCCCACTGCCCGCTCTGGTATGCCCGATCAGAGGCTCCCCTCGGGGCAGACACACTGGCACACAGCTGGCCTGCGGGGCAGCAGGTCAAGGTCAGGGAGGACAAGGAACAAGTCACCCTAGTGGCTCCCTATTGGCCCACCCAGGCCTGGTTCTCGGACCTCATACTCCTCGCGACAGCCCCTCCCTGTCGAATTCCTCTGAGGAAAGACTTTCTTTCTCAGGGACGGGGCACGCTCTGGCATCTGCACTCAGACCTTTGGAACCTCCAAATCTGGCCCCTGGACGGGACATGGAAGATCTAGCTGGTCTACCACCTGCTGTTATAGCCATGATCATCCAAGCTAGAGCCCCTTCTACCAGGCAACTTTACACCCTGAAGTGGCGCTTGTTTGCAAATTGGTGTTTTTCCCGGGCTGAAGACCCACAGAGGTGCGCAGTTAGTTCAGTGCTCTTATTTCTGCAAGAGAACCTCTCCTCTTCAGCCTGTACCCTTCCACCCTGAAGGTGTATGTCGCAGTAGACGGCAAGTGTTTGGGTAAGCATGACTTAATCATCAGGTTCCTAAGAGGCGCATGGAGGTTGAACCCTCCTGGCCAAGCCTGTTCCCCTCCTGGGATCTCTCAGTGGTCCTCGTGGGCCTCCAGAGACCACCCTTCGAGCCACTAGAATCAGTTGGACTCAGGGCTCTGTCTTTAAAGATGGCCCTGCTGATTGCGCTCACCTCCATCAAGAGGGTCGGGGATCTGCAAGCGTTCTCTGTTAGCGACACCTGCCTGGAGTTTGGTCCGGCAGACACATATGTGATCCTAAGACCACGACCGGGCTACGTGCCCTAGGTTCCTACCACACCCTTCAGAGACCAGGTAGTGAACCTGCAAGCGCTGCCACGGGAGGAGGCAGACCCAACCCCTTCGATGCTGTGTCCGGTACGTGCTTTGCATACCTACTTGGACCGCACACAGAGCTTCAGATGCTCTGAGCAACTTTTTGTCTGCTTTGGTGGACAGCTGAATGTGCAGCAGATGTGGCCTCCGCAAGGTCTTTTCCCACTGAAAGAATAGGAAACTGAGTAAGACCCCTCGATGCATGTAAGGGCCCCGGCTGTTCTTACTCTATGCAGAGAAACATAGAGAGAAAAGAGGCCCAGCCAGGCTTGGCCCGTTCCCAAGTTGGCAAGCGTCGCATTGTTCCCCTGTCTAGGGTAACCATAAGGATTCTGACAAATTTTTTGGGGCATTGGGGAAGGGTACATGCAGTCTGACACAGCTGGTCGCTTGTGCACGTAAATTACCTGCCCGCTCCTGTGTCAACAGTACACATACACGGCTCAGTGCATGGTGTGATTTAAATTGGATCCCTAGTGTCACTTCTTTGACACAACATTGAAGTGAGCGACAGACAGGGAATGTCTAGGTTATGTATGTAACCTCCATTCCCTGATGGAGGGAACAAAACGTTGTGTCCTCCCAGCCACGTCGCTGAGCCGAGCCACTTTTGTGGCTGGACCATTTCTGGCTCCTCAGAAAAATCCTGAATGAACTTGACATATTTCCCCGCTTTTATACCCGTATGTCCAGGGGCGGGGTATGCAAATACTGTCTGGCAACTTTTCATTGGCCTTTTTTCATAGATCAGAGGCATATTCAGCACTCGAGAGACCCCCTAGTGTCGCTTCTTCGACACAACGTCTCGTTCCCTCCATCTAGACATTTTTGGACCAATTATAGTACAGAGACAGCATTAGTCCAGATTGTAAATGACCTCAGGTCCAATATGGATATGAAAAAAACCTTGGTTTTAGTACTACTAGACTTGAATGCAGCCTTTGATACAGTAGACCACTCAATTCTTCTAGACAGATTACACAGATTGACTGGCATCTCTGTTACAGTATTTAATTGGTTTAAATTTTATTTTACCGATAGAGGATTTCTTGTAAGCATGGATGAATGTTCAACTGAAATATATAAAATGAATTTTAGGTCCTACTCTTTTTAACCTTTATATGTTTCCACTTGGAAAAGTCACCTGGAAGCACGACATTAATTTCATAGTTATGCTGATGATACACCCTTTACATTGCTGTGTGATGACCCAAGCTCAATCGATGCTCTTTATAACTACAGTATATTCAAGATATCAAATCATGGATGGCTGAACATTTACTACAGCTCAATCAGGACAAAACTGAAGTCTTGATTATTGGTTTTAATGCTCAGAGATAGAGTACCTCAATGAGAAACTGCAAGCACTGGCTTTAAATCCATGTAAACAAGTGAAAAATCTGGGAGTCATCTTTGACTCAGATCTCAGTTTTGAGCTCCACATTAGATACATAACTAAGAATGCATTTTACCATCTGAAGAATATTGCCAGAGTGTGCCCATTTCTCTCTCTAGCCAACACAGAGACACTACTGCATGCTTTTATTACCTGCAGGATTGACTACTGTAATGCTCTGTTTTCTGGTCTCCCCAAGAAGAATATATCTTAACTTCAACTGCTTCAAAATTCAGCTGCAGGTGTTTTGACAAAGACCAGAAAGAGAGCACATATTACACCAATTATAAAATCTGTGCAGTGGCTCCCTGTCTCCTTCAGAATTTATTTCTATTTTTTTTTTTTTTATTTATTTTGGTTTATAAAACTCTTAAAGGGTGTGGTTCCACCTATTTATCATATTTGCTACTATCCTATTGTAACGTTTAGGAAGAAGTCAAGAGAGCTGGTTCTAGGTGCGGCTAAGGATTTTAATAAAAGATAATCAAATACAAATAATGGTTAGCCACAGGAACAAATAAAACATCCACGATGGGAAACCAAGAACAGGATCAGGAACAAAACACGGGTGGTCTAAATACATACAACAACTGACAACGAATGATAAAACAACAGGGCTTTAAATACACAAAGGATCATGACTAAATGAAACACAGGTGAGGACAATGAAGGACAGCTGGCAGAGATGAGAGCAGGGGATGATGGGAAGTGTAGTCCATGGGGAACAGATGACAGAGGCAAAACACAGGGCAGACAACAGTGAATCGTGACACCTATGATCCTTCAGGACAAAAATCCATGGTGAGGTATCCTTTCATTATTATGGCACACATCTGTGGACCAACCTTCCTGAAGACCCGAAGGCAGCAGGGAATGTTGATATTTTTAAAACCAAACTTAAGACCTTCCTTTTTAGTGTGGCTTTTAATTCAATTTTAAGTCCCAGTTCCTTACTCCCTGTATTTAATGAGTCTCTTTATTTATACAATTTTATTTATAATATTGTTTAATGCTTTGTGGGTGGGTATTTGGTATTTTTATGTGTAAAGCACTTTGTGTTATATTCTGTTTGTATGAAAAGTGCTATACAAATAAAGTCTGATTGATTGATCGACTGATTGATTGATTGATTGATTGATTTAAAACTTTATTTCCAACAATTTGAATAAAGACAGTTATTATTGCTATAAAATTCTCATGAAGATAAATGTGATCCTAATGGAACTACTGCATAAAGACTACTGCCCAACATTATTTACTGTATCAGTGCAGGGTTAGTACCCTTCTAAGTGCACAGGCAGCTGTTTATTTATGAATTGAAATTAATGGAGTAACTGAAACAGAAAGGGTTGAGGAGATTTATATTTGCACTGCTAATTCGTGTGCTAATTTTCAGAACAATGCAATAATTAAAAAGTACTCTGAGTCTAGTTATGAAAATTAGCTTTCTGAGAAAGTGTTGCAATACACACAATATGCAAACAAAGAAACTCTTTTCTTCTGAATTCTGCACAAATATTATAACATAATATCACACAAAACAACTGAATAAAGGAGCACTGTGGAATGTATTATGTATGAAATCTGACATTTCAGAGCCATTTGTGTTTTAGAGATACCACAGAGATGAATGTGACCTGGTTCTCTGGTTTGAGTAAGCGAGCCACAATGTTGAGCCTCTTGCCACCATTCAAAATCCATGTGCACATATTAGTTCTGAATAATTTCAGATTTCTCCTCTGCAGATTAGATTAAGACAACCATGCATGTATGAATATTTCCCAAACTCAACTCAAAAAGTAGCAAATTAATACAACATTCCATGATTCAAAAACTACTGAGCAACTCTATATGTAACTGCAAGGGGCTGTATTATGAACAATAATGCTTTCAGATTGTTTAGGATTCCTCTTATTGCCTGCACACTCACCAAGGCTACAAGATGTCACTAGACCGGTGTCAATGACAAAAACGAGGCTTCAAAGGAAAAATATGCCATTGATGTGTTGCCAAATGGTAAAGCCTACTGATTATCATTGCCTTTATCACACAAGTCCATTTAATTCCTTTCAGTTAGAGACTTGCCATTATTATAACCAAATTAGCAATTGCGACCCGCGCAAACATGCAGGGATTTAGACTTGTCACAATGCACACACAAAGGGGTTCTTGTCTGAAGATGACATCCCATACAGCAGGGCGTCCTCTATCTGAGATCATCATCAATGCCCTCCTGCTGGTTGCACCAGTCCAACATGATAAAGTAGCCTGGCCTGCATACAAAAAAAGAAAAAAAAACACAGGGACAAACCCTTGCTAACTTGCTCAAGCCATTCCTCCCAGCATGAAGACACAAAAAGCATACACTATCAACACAGTTAACTATGAGAGTGTATTGAATGTTAATTGATATCACAGATCAGGTCAGAATCCCTTTAGTCTAGAGGGTTTCGACATTCAAAAAAGAGTGTAAGAATATATGTCTTTTGTATTCTATGGAAAGAAACCCATTTTATTTACTATGACGCTACATTGTAAAAAACCGCAGTAAAAAACAAAAAACAGTTTCTTTTACTGTTAATACTGTAATGTCTTCTTCTGTTTCTTTGTCACGCTGAAGTCAGAAGAATGGTACTATTCTGAATGGTGTTCCTACTTAGTCCTAGTTCCCTATCAAAAAAACTACAATTTGATGCTGTGCTGATTTAGCGCTTTGGGAACGTCTTTAGGAGTGACCAGCTGTGAATATGTGTGCAACACGTCAATGAAATTGACTAGAATTTATAGCCTCTGCCGGTGACATCTTCAGGATGCACCTGTACAGGGGCTATAAACAGATGAGCCACAGGTGCATCATCAGATCTTTTGTCTTCAGATCACTTGTGTTTCTTGACCTGTCAGAACTTTCTACTTTCCTCTGTTAGGAGTTAGATTTTTTAAGGCAGTGCGCAGAAACCTTTCTCTTTTCTAAAAAAAGAATAAACAAGGCAAGCAGGGTTAATGCTCTATGGCTGAGAGGGACACACACCAGTTTTGTTTTGTGTGTTTGGGGGAAGAGCATGCTGCTTTTGCGTTGGTGCGGGGCGGGTGCGAGCATTGCGATGTGTTCTCAGTGAAAATGCTTCGCACTCGTCTTGCTTACTTACGAGAGTCAGTGCCCACTCTTCCATCTTGGGGCTCTCTTATGGATCTGGCTAAGGAGCGAGAGACGGGTCTGTCCCTGCCGCTCACTCTCTCCTCAGATCCAGCTGGTCCTTCTCGTGATCCTGAAGCGTCCTCCGGCGCCTCTTCGGTTCATGAGGGGGACCTTGAATCTCTTGAGTCTGCAGACTTCGAGCTACCCACCTCATGCATTCCACGCATGATAACAAAGCGGCAGAGGAATTACTCGGGTGGTTACTCGTGCGGTGGCCAGGCTTCAATTAGACTGGCCATGTGAACAAGAGACCCCCAAGCGCTCCAAACTGGAGGACAGATTTCTTTCTTTGATGACCTCCATGAAGAGCTCTCTCGTTCATTGAGGAAACATTATACTTCCTGTGTCTTCGTGCCCTCGACGTCGACATATTCGACTATCATGGGTACTGAGGCATGGGGGTATTCAGTGATGAATGAGTCTTCAGAAGAGACACTTGCGGGTTATCTCTTGCCTGGCTTGGCATCATCGCTAAAGAGACCCAGTCTCCCCATAAAGGTGCAGGACCACCTCTACGCTTGAGGGGAAGGCTTATCAGGCAGCAGGTCAGGCTGGTGCTGCCCTGCACACTATGGCAGTGTTACAGGTGTACCAGGCTGACCTGTTGAAGGAACTGAGTGTGGGCACCACCGTCAATGAAGAGGCTTTGTCAGAGCTTCATCGAGCCATGGATCTGTCTCTCCACATGACCAAAAAGATGGCTCACACCATTGGCCGGTTTATGGCTGCTTTGGTCAGCACAGAGAGACACTTATGGCTCAACCTGTCGGGCATCAGAGACAAGGACAAAGTTATCCTCCTCGATGCCCCGGTTTCACCTTCTGGCTTATTTGGTGATGCTATGAACACAGTTATCACCAAGTTCCAGGAGGTGAAGAGTCAAGAGGAGGCCTTCAGGCAATTAATTCGTCGCCGCTTTCAGGGGGAGGGGCCGTCGGCCACCCAGCCCCACCCGGTCCTTCTAGAAGGGAGGCTCAAAAACAAAGCGTGGCAAATCGTGCTCTCCCTCGTAGAGTCTGGGGGCCGGTTCATTGTCCTCAGAAGCCCCCAAAGCAAGTCCTCAGGGCAGTCATCTCAAAGAAGAGAAAACCCTGACGGTTTTGCGCCCAGCCTTGTGGGGGTAGCTCCCCTCGTGTCGGGCATGTGAAACATCAACATGTACCTTCCCGATGCCCCCACGAAACCTCTCCATTCCCGCCGCCTCTGGTGTATCGGGAGTTAGTGTTTTCCAGCAAAATTTTGGGTGTTCCGTTGCTTCCTGCCGTAGTCCAAGACATGGAATTCTCGACATCCCCTCAACAGGAAGTGTCAAAATTTATTCCCATCTCAGATAACCTGGCAGTGTGTAAACTACTGCCAGGTGTTTCTATGTGGGTTTTAAGAACAGTAGAAAAAGGCTACAGAATTAAATTTGATCTTTTGTGAAACCAGAACAAGCATGTCTACTGTGAAAGAACTGCAAAACCTCTTGGTCAAAGGGGCCATAGAACATGTTCCCCTTCCAGAGAAAGAGTCAGGTTATTACAGCAGATACTTCCTGTTCCCAAGAAGGGTGGGGGGTTCCGTCTGGTTTAGACCTTCGAGGCTTGATTCGCACAGTCAGGGCGTTCAAGTGCAAGATGCTAACTGTCAAGACGGTCAAAAAATCCAACATCATGATTGGTTGGTCACGATAGATCTCATGGATGCATACTTTCATATAGAAATTCTGCCACAACACAGGAAGTTCCTGAGGTTCGCTTTTGGGGGCGAAGCTTTCCAATATCAGGTTCTTCCATTCAGCCTAGCCCTATCACACTGCAAATTCACGAAGTGAATGGATGCAGCACTGGCTCCTTTGCAACTCCGGGGCATCCGCATTCTGAATTATATAGACAACTGGCTGATACTAGCACAGTCACAATAACTGGCATTTTAGCACAGGGATATCGTCTTAGCTCATATGGTTTCTCTGGGTCTGAAACTCAACATCAAAAAAAGTGTTTTCTCTCCCACTCAGCAAATTACCTATCTGGGGGTTGTATGGAATTCGATCATGATGTGGGCACAATTGTTTCCCGCTTGAATCGTGTCCATTCAGAACACCCTGAGCAAAGTCAGGCTAGGCCAAGGTTGCACTGTTCGTCAGTATCAACGAATACTAGGTCTCATTGCATCTGCGTCCTCGGTGATCCCTTTGGGCCTCATGCACATGAGACTGTTTCAGTTGTGGCTCAGAGCCAGGGGATTTCATCCAAGGGCCAGTCCACTAAGGCAGATAAAGGTTACGCGGCGCACATACTTCTTCCAGTATTTGAGAGGCTGCCATGTCCTGGTGCAGGTGGAAAACACAACAGTAGTCTCTTACATAAACCATCAAGGAGGTCTACGAATCATGCCAGCTGAACAGACTGGCATGGCAGATTCTCCTTTGGGCCCAGGGCAAGCTCCTGTCAATCAGAGTAGTTTATATGGCTGGATGCCTGAATGTGGGAGCAGATTTACTGTCCAGACAGAAAATACCTACGGGGGAGTGTAAACTCCACCTCGAGGTAGTGGAACAAATCTGGTTGAGATTTTACAGAGCAAAAGTGGACCTCTTCACCTCCCAACAGACAGTACAATGTCCCCTCTACTTCTCTGAGTCACCCAGCCCCCCTAGGTCAGGACGCGATGGCACATACATGGCCCAGAATGTGCCTGAATGTGTTTCCTCCGGTTTCTCTGCTCCCAGGAGTCTTGGCCAGAGTTCCCCAGCAAGGGTCCTGCCTCTTACTGATAGTGCCGCGTTGGCCGAACAGGGTATGGTTCTCGAAGATAATGTCTCTCCTCGACGGCTCGCCTTGGGCGATTCCGGACAGGAGGGACCTTCTGTCTCAGGCGCAGGGGACAATATTTCATCCCCAGCCCGAACTGTGGAACCTTGGGTGTCTTTGAAAGATGGTGCAGTGCACATAATGCAGATCCTGTTTACTGCCAGGTTGCTACAGTTCTGGATTTTCTGCAGGAAATATTATCAGCAGGCACATGCCCCGCCACTCTCAGGGTTTATGTGGCCGCTCTATCAGCTTGCCATGCCTTGATTGATGGGATGCCTTTGGGGAAACATCCACTGCTTGCTCACGTTGTTCATGGAGCCATCCGTTTGAGACCACCTGCTAGGACCAGGATCCCTGCATGGGACTTAGCAATAGTCCTTGAGGGTCTGGTTGAGACCCCCTTTGAACCTCTAGAGTCAGTGTCTGATAAACTTCTGACTCTCAAGATGGTTTGACTTATGACAATTACTTCTCTAAAAAGAATTGGTGATGTGCAGGCTCTGTCCGTCTTGCCATCCTGCTTAGATTTTGACCCTGGAATGGCTAAAGCAATATTGCACCCTCATCCTGACAACCTGCCTAAGGTTCCTTTCTCGAACTTACATCCAGTCACTCTCGAAGCCATCTGCTCCTCGTCATTTATAACACTGGAGAAGGAAAGACTTCACGGACTTTGTGTCCAGTGACACAAAAAAAATCAGGGCTCACTCTACCAGAGGGGTCGCCTCCTCTAAAGCTTTGGCCAGAGGTGTCCCTGTGCAACATGTTTGTAATGCGGCGGGCTGGTCCTCTCCGCATGCATTCATAAGATTCTATAGTTTGGATGTTCATGCCATCCAAACTATAGAATAGTTTGAAGAGCAGTCCTGGGGGATCCTCAGAGCGGCAATGAAGCACAGCATCTCGTTCCACTTTTATCAGGGAACAGGGGTTACAGTTAAGTAACCCAAGACGTTCCCTATCAAAAAGCTACACTTTGATGTTGCGCTGATTTAGCACTTGGGGAACGAGAATACCCATGCAGCCGCACTATGGATGTCCGGACCACTTACGGCTGTGTAGTTGTGCTCACAAGAGCACGAGAGTTCTCAGACATGAGCTTGTGATGTAGACTCAAGGACATAAGAGCCCGGGATCCCCCCAGGACTGATCTTCACGCAAAATACCTGACGATGCACCTGTGGCGCATCTATTTATAGCCCCTGTACCGGTGCATCCTGATGATGTCACCGGCGGAGGCTATAAATTCTAGTCAATTTCATTGATGTGTTGCACACATATTCACAGCTGGTCACTCCTAAAGACGTTCCCAAAGCGCTAAATCAGTGCAGCAACTCGTTCCGCTTTTATCAGGGAACAGGTGTTACAGATAATTAACCCGAGACGTTGCCTCTGCAAACACTTTTGAAGTCATCAATTCACATTCATAATTACCACTATACCATATTGCACATCATGTATATAGGTTTCTTATGTTGGCAGCTCCTTAATAAATGGTTGAATAAGTGTTATAAAGCACTTATAACATGGTAAACTGGCTCCATATTTGGCAGGTATTGCATGAAAGTCATCCTTTTCATGCATGTTATTACAGTGCTGTATGGCCCTACATCTGCACGAGGCTGCAGGCCTTGTGCTGCAGGTAATCACAGCCATGCTGATTTATGGCCACACAACATAATTGCGAGTGTGATATTGCTTTGATACAACAGTTCAGTGAACAAGTAAATTAAAAATTAGGAAAAACCAAGGATTGTCACAAAAAATGCACTTGTGCATGGAACTACTTTCTTATGCCACGGATCAGGATCTGCCATTGCTAGTTTGTAAGATGTGCCCATTGCCTGAAACTACCATACTAATAAAAAAAATATTTCTTTAGAATTAGCAAGGACGGATTTGGCTGTTTCTAACAAGTTATTGGAGAAACAAGGGTGTGTGTGTTTGTGAGAGAGAGAGTGATTAGGCATGTGCAATTACCTGCGTCTGTCCTGACTCCCAAGCAGAGATGAAAAGTAAAGCTATATCTTTAGTGTAAATAAGAAGCTGGCGAATAAGAAGCTGTTTTAGTCAACTTGTTGAAGATAATCGCATTTTGGTCAAATGCATAATATTTTCTCTATGTAAAAAATTGCTTTCTGAGTTGGGTACTGTCTGAGTATTTTGCGGTAGCTGGTTTGTTTCACTCCTCTGCCATGTTGAATGTTTACAATATTCCCAACACAGTACTTCTGGTAGATATGCAGCTTGACGGTGTGTGATTCCTTCATCTGTTGTATCTTTTAGCTATGATAAGACTTAATGCTGAATTTGTTATTTTAATTTCCTAGCTGTAGTGTAGCAGTAATCCCAGCGTCCAGCGATTATTGAGTGAGAGACAATGCCGATGACTTTGGAGGAACAGCTAGCTGACTCAAATGAGCTTTGTCAACTCAACTGGCTCATAACACATAAAAATTGTCTTTTGTCACCACCTGCTGGCTAAAATATTTATTGTCACAGGAAAAAATGTAAAACCATATGTAGCTGCTTTTAACACCTCTTACACTTAAAAATAGATTGCCACAAACACAAGCAGAGCGAAACAAAGAGTTAAGTGTCCGGGTGCTGCTGTTCTGAGACTTCAGCACTCTTAGAAAACCTCTCATCCAATCAGATAGGAGGACCAGAACTAATTGTTGTATAAACCCACAGATTAATGTTTTAGAATGAATTTCTAAATGAATTTGGTCATTGTTGAAATCCTTTATTAATCCTTTACAAAGGGAACACTAATGTAAATTATTTTTATTTAATTTACTATTAACATTATTATGAAAAACTTACAAAAATATAACTTATTAAATCTTATTAAAAGTTGTGAAAAATTTACTGTGAAAAATGTCAATGTGGATAGCGATATACAGTAGTTAATTTAAGATCTTGCAGTTTTTGCATACATTATTTTTTAACAATAATTAAATTATTTGAGCAAAGATCATTGTGAAATGGCATCCTCACTACACTGTACTACACGTTTCTGCACTGTAGTCCAATAAGAAATTGCTGGCTCAATTAGTCTCTTGCCTTTCTGATGCAGTTCCCTATGGCTGTAACTATAATTCCTTTAGCCTGTGACTCTGTAAACTTGGGTGGCCATGGCTCTCCCTAAAGAGTACAATACAAGCTAAGTTTAGCAACACAAATCTGCAATAACACAGCTCCTAGCTACAGCTAATCCTATCAAAATGGACTCCCATGCAGAGACAATGAGAGTCAG
Source organism: Moxostoma hubbsi (assembly GCA_032164185.1). Classification (NCBI taxonomy): domain Eukaryota; kingdom Metazoa; phylum Chordata; class Actinopteri; order Cypriniformes; family Catostomidae; genus Moxostoma; species Moxostoma hubbsi. Next base: position 7,431,804 of record JAVLUX010000013.1, on the reverse strand, counting down.
TGAAGGCTAATGACTGGGAGATGTCATACATGAAATGATGTTAGCAATTAGAGGACATACGCCAAACTCTCGAGAGTTGCTCCACCTAGGCCTAAAACCAACATGCCATGCCACTGAGCCCTGCACAGATCATTCTGAACAACCTAAACAAACTGCAGATGTTCTGACATAGGCTCGAGTGATGACGTGCACCTACAAAGTCACAGATGCAGTTTAAAGAAATCTGTCAAAAAATAAACACTGTTTACCATTATTATTTTGTTATTTTAATTGTATTATTTATAGGTCACAATACCTTTTTATTTTGAAAACATTAACGGCTTGATTTAATTTTGGACAAGGGCACAAACATAGCATCGCAATCACTATAAGACATCTAAATGGTACATACACTCTCTGAGGTCTTATGTAATGCATATATTAATCACTGGTAAATTTGTTGCACAATTACAGCACTGAAAGACCACCAGGTCTGGCGAACCTTTAAAGAAAGTTTTCATCCCACTGATTTTTCTCTCCTTACACAAAACCCAAAGCCTAATTTGCTATCATCAGGACTCTTTGTTAACCTAGGGCTGGTATTTGGGATTAATCCTCCACTCATACACAGAATATGGCCCCAACAGGCATGGACAAGATCAACTTCCAAGGTTTTTAAGAGACAAACCTTTGTGAATTATGCCATGTTCAAGGCTGAATACATTCTTTCTTTACAAACTGAGAGATGAGTTGGACAGGACATAACTTGGTTGCTTTGTGTTTGCCAAGTTACAGAAACAGATGGCTACTCTAAGTGGGTTCATAGTCTTATCATTGTCTCTGCCTGCTACTTTAAAAATGTCCACAGCAATTTGTGTGATAAATACTTGACCTTGTGACCATGTGACCCTGCCTCTGTATGTGAATCAGTAACAATTTCTCTATAAATGAATATAAATATATTTAAATATGTCTAAATAAATATAACCACTATTATATTTATTACAATGACTGTTTGTTTTTCTAAATTCTGCTAACATCTAAATTTCCCCATATTGACATTCCCCAAATTGTAACCTTTAAGTGTTATTGATTCATAATATTTTCAAAATAACTATACAGTCAGAAATGTGTGTATAGAAGCCCCATTGTTTGCATGAAATTTATTGACTAAAAATGGAGGGGATCCTGCATTTTAATTTTTTTTTATTTTATTATTTTCTAACATTTTATTAAATATTCAAATTATCTGCACTGTGGTTTGTTATTGAATAATCACCAATCTTGTAGTTTTATTGTTTAAAAGAAAGATTAGGAAGACAAAAAGTGGCAAAATATTGTAAACGTCTTGGTTACAACTGTAACGTTGGTACTGACGCTGTTTCAGTAACTGACACTATGGGAACTCCAGGATTTACAATCTCTGAAGCCTAAAGCCCATGGCAATCTATTGGCAGATTGCACCAGATGCTCCGCCCCTTATGTGTGCATCATCGCAGGCAAATAATACAGAGCACAGAGCCATTTAATCAATATTTCTTCTGAAGAGCCAAACTGGTCCCTATTCAGCAAAAAATCAATAGTGTGTCAAAGCTATGTAGTGTCTTTTTTTTTTAGCTTTTTGATAGGGAAACAAGTTTACAGTCGTAACCGAGACGTTCCCTTTAAAGTTGGTCACTTTAACACTGCATTAGTAGATGAAACTATGGGAACCATATACCATAATGCCGTGCTACTTATACACCAAAGCAATGGCCACTAGCCAGGATAGTAAAAAAACATTGGAAATTAGTTCTCCTTCACAGTTAGAACCTGGGAAAAGAGGGAAGAAACAGCCACAGTATAGAACAGAGCAAAGGTGTTCTGGGATACCCAGCCTACTACCAGACAGCTGTCCTCCAAGGACACTTTTTCCCAAGCCCAGGAGGAAGCCATGCTCCTGGTAGAATGAGATTTAACACCAACTGGACAAGGTTCACTTTGCAAATCATAAGCAGGCACACAATGGCTCCAACTACCCAGTTCTCTAAGCTTAATGTCAACCTTTGACAAGCATGTTTAAAACTCCTGTCCTTGTTCGACAGGGCCTGAAGGTGCCCTACATGTTCCACTGAGGCCAATGCAAGCAGCAGCACGGTCTTCAGTGAGAGTATACATAGGCTTACCACACCTAATGTCTCAAACTGGGACTAGTAACCACTTGTAACAACAGTGCTAAGTCCCACACTGTACCAGTAGTGATGGTGTGAGAGCAGGGTGTGGGGCCTCAGCCATCTAGCTCCCCTATAAAATTTACTGACCAGGGGGTGTCTACCTAGTGACAACCTGCCTAAAGGGTCATATCCAGCTGCTATGTCAGCGAGGTAGAATTTGTGTATTAATGGATAGAGCCCTGCATCCAAGCACTCTTAGAGGAAGCAGAGCACTGCTTGCACAGGGCAATGCACTGGATCCCTGCCTTGGAGGGAACACTAGGCCACAAAGAGGTGCCAATTTAGAGCATAGAGCTACTTAGTGTCAAGCAGTGACTAAGACAACTCCTAAATGTCTAACAAGCCCCATTCAAGGGCAAGACATGGAGTCTCCACAGCTCTGGCTTGGAATGCCAGATTGTGCCTCAAGCTTGTGAGAGAAGACCTCTCCTCAAAGGAACTCTCCACAGAGGAGAATTCCAAAGCTCGAACAGCTCTGGAGACCAAGTGCCGTTGGGCCATTCTGGTACAACAAACAGTAGGGTTTCCTTTTCATACCAAAACTTGAACAGTACATGGTATAGAAAGTGAACAGGAAGGAATGCGTACTTGAAATTTGCTGGCCATCGCTGGCGTCAGTGAGTAGCAGAGGCAATAGTGCATCATCTCAGGGTTGGGACAGGTCCACCTCAGCTTTCCCGAATACAATTCCAAATCCTTTGAACTGTCTGAGGATGAAGACTCTATTTCCTGGTCTAACTCCCTGATGCAAGAGCAAGTCTGCACTGCAGTTCAGGCGAACGGGGACATGCACTGCATATATAGAGAGGAGATCATTCTCGATCCACAGGAGCATACAGTGTGCCAGAACCAACATGGTGATTTATGTACACCAGAACCACAGTACTGGCCATTTGGACCAGAATGTGAAAGCTCCACATGTCTAGCCAAAAGGCTTTGAGAGCCAAGAGGTCTGTAAACCTGTCCAGTTGCTGAACAGTGGGCAACCACTGCACAGGGCACTGCAGCCTGAGTTGTACGTGTCGGTCATGACAACATTGCATCTGACCACCTGTCCATTCTGACAGAACGAGGGCGTTCTCCATAGAAGAAGGACTCAAGGACTTAGCCGCGTTTACTCATCCACTGATTCTCTGCGCTCCACATCCCTTCCTCGCTTCCCTTGCTCGTGTGGACCCTCGAGAGCCACAGGGGTTAGATAATGGGAGGATTGGAGATTAGCACCTGCTTTCAAAAAGAAAAGCAAGCCTCTAGCGAAGCTTCTTAAAGTTTCACGCGCTCACAATGAACACAATCGTTCTCAGCGTGCGCCTCTTCAGCATGGGCCTAGCCCATCAGTGTTGGCACAGAGGGAAACACTTGCTAAATGCCATCTTGAAAAAAGATGTGAAACACAAGTGGCTCTTTTAGTTTCTTTTCTGAAAACACAAAAAATGTACACATAATACACCACAGTACAAAGGATATGATCACCGATCGTCACCACACAAAAGGGGGTAATAATTAACTTGCTGTTTAATTGTGCAGAAAGAATGACAAAGCGATATGTTGGGGTTGTAGGGCAAAAGAAATGATCACAACCAGAAGTAGAATGAATTCTGACAGAATATCCCTATGCTCCATATAATATGCCTACGATGAGGCATTTATAAGTGGCAGAGCGTCTTATGCAATTTATCCATAGATGGCTGAGATTCTATACAGGCTACAGAGATCATCACTCTTGGGGGAGTTACCATTGCATCAGCTACTGAGGTATTGTCGAAGTGACACACTTGAAAGGGAACCAAAAATATTAGGCGTATAAAATTATGACTCCACATATTCAAAATGCCAACATTTTATTTCAATAGTTGTAAAATATATTTTGTACATAAACTGCTGTGTACTGTACTACCAATTCTTAATTTAACCTTGATTCAACCTTCTTCATTTGATATTAATGAATTTAAATTCACTTCCTGATTGACATGCCTTTGATCTATATGATAACCCTTGTGTAATATCAGACCACTGAAAAACCTTTACAGCTAATCAGACATACAAACAATATGGCAAATAGCAAGTTGCAAATGTTCATTGATTGTTTAGATGTTCTTGGTGACAGCATGCCATTGGAGGTCACATTTGTTTACTCACCAAATTTTGGAAAATGTTAGAGATACATTAAAGAGTGTTGACTCATTGATGAGTTGTAGGCATTCAAACAGTAACATTGGAAAGGTATTTATAGAACATAATTTCAAAAACTTGTGATACAAGACCGTAGGGTATTGCCTTTGATATTTAATTCATTTTATTTTTTATAAATATTTGTCCGCACTATGACCTCTGTTTAGCTTTTATTAAGAGTCATTCTTTCCCAACTCAACAGACATTATATATTTAATGGATTTGAAGGCTTATATTTTACTGGTGTACAAGAAGGCTTATGTTAAAAAATATTTTTAAATGATCTTTCCAAAATAACAAAAACAAATGTTCAAAAAAGCAAACCTAAATTCTAAATTGACAAAAAGAATGCTGAGAGCTGTGTTTTTGTAATTTGAAGAATGGCAAAATTTTCAGAATACGTTAGGACAAATGCTTGTCACCTTCAACAAAGCGGTATAATAGATGGAAATAATGTTGTGTAAAAAGACAAAAAGGAGGAGCCTTTAGCCATACACAAAATGTCATGCTCAAACTTAAAATTAATCAATTTATTTCAAACTGTTTACTTTGTACTCTTGGATGATGTTTTAAAATGTGTCTCACAAATGCCCTGGCTTTAAAGAGAAGAAGTGGAGAAAGAGAAGGGAAGCACAGTAATATCTGCAGACACTTTCAGACAGATAGTTGGGATATGATTAACTCAACTCTCAGTTGCCCTGACCTCTGGAGAACAAAGGGAAGATGCCTAGGAGAGGAGAGGGGAGCCCCAGGAAGTGGCCCCCTGAGCGAGATTGGTGAGCATGATTCATTGTTTTTGCTCTGGGTGAAAGTGGTGCCATCGGGGCACCCAGCACCATATGCCACTATGACTGTCATTGTTGCAACACAAAGACCTCTGGTCGACAAAACGAGAAGAGCGGCACAGGAACTAAACATAAATTCCAATAGTATGCCATGTATAAAAAAGATATGTGAATGCAAAGCAGCCTGACACATACAAAAATACCTTTTAATAAATACATGCAATACCATAAAACAAGCTGTAAAGAAAAACAAATGGGAGAAAAACATTTATTAATCTTTCTTTAAGTGTTAAATCAAAGCATAAATGGATAATTATCTCAACTATATATCAAAGGGAGTCACAACAAAGCAACTGTGTACTTCAAGACTTAAATCTTACAAGTCTCTAATCCTTCTGTAGTCTGTGTGGGACCTTTGGTCTCCATGGAAACTCTAGAGCATTCAACCAAGTGATTGCCTCCAATGAATTTCAGATAAGAAGAAATGGAAGTGAACTGATGTGATTTTAATGCAGAAGAGTGCAGCAGAGGGGAGGTCTACTCGGTTCATATGTGAATAAAGCAAACAGAGAAGACAAAAGGCTGACAGCCGTAAATGACATTGTCAGTACAAAAATTATCAGCCAGTTTACAATCTGTTTGCTCATGTAGAACAAACAGAATGTGTGTGGCATCCCCTGGCTTTGTGAATGGCCGGCAAAAGAGAAAGGCAGATTTCTCCTCCCCCAACCAGAACTGCTACCATTAGATCCCAATTTGACAGATGTGTGGGAAAAAAGCAGCAGTGTTCAACACAAACAAGACTTCTTCACTTTTGCTTTCGGAATAATCATGTATTTATCGTCAACAAATTGGGACAAACAAGGAAATCAGAAGTCAGGCGACATACAGAGGGGGAAATCATGGATCTAATGTGAGGCACATTCCAAACAACTGACCCTCAGTTCCCTAGCAAAGGTCCCCCCCTGTCCATCTAGAGAGAAATATGGAGAACCTGGGGACTTTGATACCCACCCCCTCCTTTTTGTGGAATTTTGTCACTTTTGTTTTGAACAAAAAACCGGCCACAGCAGCTGTCAAATGTGTCGGGACCCACGAGGCATCAGTATTCACTGCAAGGGGATGCCGTGGGGAAATGTGCGAATGCTGCTGCGGATCTGTACAACATAGTCTAATGGTAACTCTAATTCATACAAGATGGCAAAATCGTAAAATATTGTGTGACTTTTAGTTCCATTAAGGCCAAACAATCAACAAACACAATTTCAAATCGGCACAATACAGGCAACATATTTTAGCTACCAACAATTTATTTTCAGAAAGGAAACATCTCTGAACAAATTGGGTTATTTATTCCATATTTATTTATGCAATATAAATTACTGTGTGTAAAGTGTAATGTGCTTCCCTTGTCTTGTTCCAAAGCTGATGTTTTATTTTCTCTCTGATAGCCTACAAAAAAAAAAAAAAATAAATAAATAAATAAATAACTCATTGTACATTTTAAAATGTATTGAAAAATAATAAAATAATTGAATTATTTTTTATGTATTTTTTATGTTTTCTCTGGTCTGAATTAAATTTGGATGAAAACTGATGACCACAGTCTAGTATTTGTCTATTATCAGTAATATTATTAAAATTACTTGAATAAAATGAAAACACAATTTGTCAATAAATGTGTCATGCTTAAGTGCCAGTGGTGTTGATATCTTTCCAATTGTGCATACTGAATCTGTCAAAATGAGTAAAAAGCATTTGAAATCGATCAAAGGAGAAAGACATAATAAACTTCAAATCAATACCACAAAACCTTTCAATATAACTGTGTTTGTGTGTGTGTGTAAGTCTTCATTGATAATCATCCCTGTTTTCCCAACAAGCGAGAGTGGTGAATCCCAGTACAGGCTGTGGAGCTGCCATTCCCTCTTATTAAAAAGTTGTTTGATTAGCGGGGCCCAGGATGGCACAATGGAAAGGTCTGCTAGCGGCAGATAAAAGACGAATGATAAATAGGCAAAAGAGGCAGGCGATCTCCAGTCTGCATCTAGAGCATCAAAACACAGCCAATTCTCTGCAAATGTGATCCAATTATTGTCAGTTGGTGGATGATAGCTCGGAACCTTTTTACCATTCATTCCAATCTAAATTGCTCTTCCCCTTTTCCCGATACAGCTATTGGTCATAAAGGGGTAGCCATCCTTAAAGTTGTTTGAATTAGTGCCCTATAGTGTTTGGTTAAGAGGGCAAATGCAAATTTGATAAGAGAATAAGGCTAAATTTACATATCTGCCTCAGCTCACACAGGGAGTGTAAACATTTTGTTTATCTCGAGTGTCACTTTATGATTTCAGTAGAATATAAAACTGACCTTGGCTTCGACCACAACAAAAGACATCAACGAAATATACTGTTGTCCAAATACAATTTGTTGAAGAGGAAATTGTCAATAAATCCTCAATAACTAAGCAAACAAAGCTGAGACAAATTTGTTGGTATGGAAATACACACAAAAAAAAACAGACAGTCAGCTTTACTGTTATGATGTTTGGTTTTTAAATGAGAACCACCAAATTATACTACAAAAAACAAATTTTTAATAAAAAGAATAATCCATAAGAACACTTGCAAATCGGCAAGGATAATTGTGCATACAATACAGTTCATGAATATAGGCCATTGGGCTATCAGTTTAACACGTTAATTCATAACGATTAATTATACAAAAAAATAAGAGTTAAAAATGCAATTAATTATGCGTCCAGGCCGAAATAGGGAATATTCCTTCCATATGAGCAATTTAAGATTGAAGTACCACCTCAATGTTTTTGGTCAGCATAGGTGCGACTCCAACTGTGGATGGAGTGCTATTCCGAATGCAGGGTTCTTGAGATGTGTTTTTCTACCTTTCAAATTACTTTTAACAATATGTTCACAGCATCATAAAAACACTGTCCATGTGTTTCAATCAGCTCCCTTGCTCCCTATGTCGTGAATCAGTATCTCATGAACATGAATTCGGGCACTGGCAAGGATACAGATCCACTGAACATTGGGACACTTATGACTCAATCACCTGCTACACGTTAGAGCATCTGTTATTAATCAGCACCATTGCAGTATAAATTACACTATCGTTCATTTTCATTGAAGATATTCAAATGTACAGTGTTATTATAACAGATACAGTAAATGGCACAAATCAAATAAAAATACATTGGAGTGTATTTTAGACCTTATTATTATACAACTCAAATATTTAAAAAATTGTTTTCACTTTCACGGTAATTATGAATGAAACACAAACAACATATAGACTTCATAGTTTTACACTTGTGCTCATCATCTAATGACTTGAGAGACTTTAGAAGACATGACAACGTTTCCAGACAAAAATAACATAGGTTTTAATGGTGCATTGTGGAATTTTTTAGGGAATGAATGTTTAGGGCAGCTTTACAAAATGGCCGAATCACTAATCAGTGACCTGACTACTGATCTGATTGAGATGCATCCTGTGTTTATGATGCCACAAAACCAAAGTGAGATGCTTCAAAAGCGTCCGTCTGATGCAAATGTACATAGACTTGTCCTTAAAACCTCAGACAGACTGATGAATTCAATTGCAACATCGACTGCTTTGGGCTACAGACCAATAATAAGCTTTTGTTTAATGATATGGAAATACAAATGCCTTCAAAAGCCAAAATATTTACTTGTTTTTATGTTGTCTAATCATTACTTTACTCATCTGCCACAATAATATAATTCATTTTAAATATCTGAAAACTTATATTTATTATATATAATATATTTACAATTATTTAAATATAATTGTAATTATTTAATATATATATATATATATATATATATATATATATATATATATATATATATATATATATATATATATATATATATATAGTATTTTAGTAAATGGAGGCCTGATTACTGTTTGATCACTACATTCTGAAGAATGCACTACACAAATAAAACATAACAATATAAATCATACACTAAGTAATGTTCCCATTGTTAAGGGTTTATAAATGACTTAAGTCATTTACAAAAGCATCATAAATCATTGATGTGCAGTTAAACAACATGAATTAAAAGGGCAATCTTTAGGCAAAACTTGCCAAATTGTGAGCATTTTAACTTGAATGTTATAAATGCTTCCTAAACACACTATTTTACAGTTGTTACGTACGCCGCGCTACGTAGTTATGTTTTTGTATATGTTACGGCATATGCGTGTATGTCTGTGTACTCCGTTTCAGGTGTGGAATTTGATTGGAAGCTCCGCCTGTCAATCTGCTGACGTCTGGAATCGCGCCACCAATCACCTGTTACCGGGTGATTTATGAATGACTCCAACTTCAATGGCGACAGTCGAGACAGACTCTGGGTTTGAGAGAGAGAGAGCCTGCGTGCTCTGTGAGGACGATTTTCCTTGTTTGGGAGACTGATCAGTGTCTGGAGTTTGCTGCTTCTATGATCTGGCAGATAGATCAGTCCTCTTTGTTTGTGTTCTTGATATGTGCTTGATGTGCACGGTCAAATGTTTGTTGCGCTTGTGACATTTTCATCTCCGTTCCTGTCCAACACTATACTGGTCGGGAGAGGTTGTGAGTCAGGTAAGCAGGTCGCGACTTACATTTCTGCACACGTAGTTTATGAACTGTATTAGACGCACTAGTGTTAGGAGTGGTGCTACTTATGTATGTTTTCTGTTTGTTTAGTTAGTATAGGTTAGTTATGGCGTTTCGACGTTGAAGACGTTTTCTTTCTACATCTTTTGTTGTTAGTTAGTTGAGTTCTTTAACTTTAGTTAAAGGGTTGTTTTTGTTATATTCAGTTCTTTGATTTAAGCACCACTCTCTTGCTCCTTCCTCTCCACCAGACGGTTTGTTGATTTGATTATTATTTTTGCTACGTTGTATTACTTCATTACTTTATTACTTTATTTTACTACTACTTCACTATTATTGCAGTTAAGGAATTAAAACCTTTCAACTGAAGTTTGGATTGTTGTCTGTTTCTTTTCTTTTGCGGAGTCCCGCTACTGTACTGACACACGCAAATGCAAAATATGTGTTATGTCCAATAATATTCCTAGACAAATATCATCTTAATAACGAGGGACGTAACATATTTGGGGGCTCGTTCCGGGATTTATAATATTCCGAATAAATATTTGCTTGTGTGTGTTTTTGTATGGTACGGGAGACTGCTCGGGAAAACAAATGTTTGTGCATGTTGAAGTGAGTATAGTGAAATATTGACGAGTACTTTTGATTTGAAATCGTTTATTGCTAATCCAACTTTGGACATTTTTGAGCGCTGTAGAAAAGACGATTTGTTGCAGATAGCTGAACACTATCGCATTCCTGTGGTGAGGCAATCGCTAAAGCACATTATTAAAAATGACATTTTGAAACACTTGGTTGAATTAAAAATATTTTCATTTCCAGATACGGATAGTGAGAGGGCTGGCATGTCGGTTGTGGAAAGACGCCTGAATAGCGTGGGGAGTATAGAGGAGGCAGAAGGTGAGAATGTTGAGTTGGAGGCCGATGCCAAGCCCAAGGCTGCCTTACCGCCCCTCTACCCAGTTTCTCCGCTTTCCGTTGAGTCTGGGGGTGATGCGCGACTGACGGTCCGCCTAGCCCGAATCCAGATGGAAGCGCAGGAACGAGCTGAGACGCGCCAAGCCGAAATGAAGCTACGCCTAGAAGTCCGTAAACTGGAAATTGACGCTGAGACACAGGTGAAACTGCGACAGCTTGAGTTTGAGTCAGCGAAGTTTGTATCTGGCCGAACTGTGCAGCCTAATCCTGTTATTTCAGTAAATTCTGCAAATTCTGTGAGTGATGTTTCGACCACTACATTTGATGTTAGTAAACAGATTGTTTTAGTGCCTCACTTCAGAGAATCCGAAGTGGATCCGTACTTTGCTGCTTTTGAGCGTGTGGCTGCTGCACTTCGTTGGCCAAAAGAGGTTTGGTGTCTTTTATTACAATGTCGATTAGTTGGAAAAGCACAAGAGGTTTGTTCTGCGATAACTTTAGAGGAAAGCTTGCAATATGATGTAGTAAAGAATGCTGTTCTTCGCGCATATGAACTGGTACCTGAGGCATATCGGCAGCGTTTCAGGAACCATAAGAAGATAGCTCAGACGTTTGTGGAATTCGCTCGGGAGAAAGGAATTCTTTTTGATAAATGGTTGTCTTCTAATAACATGCAGGATTTAAGTTCGTTGAGAGAGTTAATGCTTTTGGAAGATTTTAAGAATTGTTTGTCAGAGCGCGTAGTTACGTATCTGAATGAGCAAAAGGTTACCACGTTATCTCAGGCTGCGATTCTTGCGGATGAGTACGTGTTAACGCACAAGAGTGTTTTTGTTCTACCTCGACCGGAGAAAATATTGAGTTTGTCTTCAACTCAAAATTCGAATACCCGTGTTAAAATGAGTTCACCCCAGAATAGAGAAACACGAGAATGTTTTTATTGCCATAAATTGGGACACCTTATTTCTGATTGCTTAGTACTGAGACGTAAGACTCAGCAAGGACAGTTAAAACCTGTTACTTTTGTGAAGACTGTGTCTAACGTTGTTTTAGAGAAGGATGCGATTGACTCGGGGTTTAAACCATTTCTTTTGAAGGGGTTAATCTCCGTAAATGGCAAACCCAGTGAGCAGAAGGAGGTACAAATTTTGAGGGATACAGGATCGATTCAGTCATTTGTAGTCTCTGATGCACTTCCGTTGTCAGACCAGACGTTTTGCGGGTCAAGTGTGTTAGTTCAAGGAATTGAGATGGGTGTTGTAAAGGTACCGTTGCACAGGATACACTTACAATGTGACTTGGTCTCAGGTTTTGTTAAATTGGGAATACGTTCTTCTTTTCCTGTGAAAGGAGTTGCATTTATTCTTGGAAATGATTTGGCGGGAGGTAAAGTGTCTCCTATGCTCGAAGTCGTTGATAGACCTGACTGTTTTATTCCTGCTGATGACATTTCTGATAATTTTCCGGATGTATTTGCTGCTAATGTAGTTACGCGTGCTCAACAACGCAGAATTGGAGATGACATTGTTCTGGCCGATTCTTTTATGTCACCTGTGTTCACAGAGGATAATTCTGGGTCAGATCTAAAAGATACTGAAAATGTTAAAAATGACAGACGTACAGCAGTGGCCGACTTTGAATTGTTATCTGAACCTATTTCTCATGACGGGATTAAGATTGCACAAAGAGAGGATGTGTCGCTAACGAAATGTTTTTCGGCTGCTGAGAGTCCAAAAGCTGGTAAAATTAACGTGGCTGAATACGTGATCGAAAATGGGTTGTTGTTAAGGAAATGGCGTCCTTATAGAGATGGGGAGAACGAGTGGGATGTTGTGTGTCAGATCGTTTTGCCTACTGTTTATCGAAAGCAAGTATTGAGTATGGCACATGATCATGAGTTAGCAGGTCATTTGGGAGTGACAAAAACTTACAACCGCATTCTCAAACATTTCTTCTGGCCTGGTTTAAAGAGCGATGTATCTCGATATTGCCACACTTGTCATGAGTGTCAAGTGATGGGCAAGCCGAACCAAAAGATTCCACCAGCTCCACTAATTCCAATCCCTGTTATTTGTGAACCGTTTGAGCATGTAATTTTGGATTGTGTTGGTCCTCTGCCAAAATCAAAGGCAGGTAATCAATTCTTGTTAACTATAATGTGTTCTGCGACACGTTTTCCGGAGGCTGTTCCTTTGAGAAAAATAACTGCACCTGTTATTATTAAAGCTTTGTTCAAGTTTTTTTTCTACGTTCGGATTGCCAAAAATTGTGCAGACAGATCAGGGGACGAATTTTCTTTCTACTGTTTTCAGACAAGTGTTGAAAACTTTGGGTATTTCACATCGAATCTCGAGCGCATATCATCCTGAAAGCCAGGGTGCTATCGAGCGATTTCACCAGACTCTGAAGTCGATGTTGAAAAAGTACTGTCTAAGCTCTGGTAAAGAATGGGACGACGGAGTATCGTTAGTATTGTTTGCAATTCGTGAAGTGACTCAAGAATCTCTGGGTTTCAGTCCAGCAGACTTAGTATTTGGTCACACTGTACGAGGTCCGCTGAAGGTGCTGAAAGACGGGATGTTGAATGAGACAAAGTCATCTGGACGAAATGTGCTTGATTATATTAGTCAATTTCAAGAACGTCTACATAAAGCATGTTCATTTGCACGAAAATCGTTGTCTACTGCTCAGGAGGGTATGAAGAAATGGTATGATAAGAAAGCTGTTGTGCGTGAAATTAAATCTGGCGATGAAGTGTTGGTATTGTTACCAGTACCATGTTCGGTTCTGACTGCTCGTTTCTCTGGTCCATATATATAAGTTATCAAAGAGATTGAGTGAGACTGATTTTGTAATACACACGCCTGACCGCAAGCGGAAGTTTCGAACATGCCATATTAACATGTTGAAATTATATCATTCTCGAAAAGTGTTTGAGAAATTTGTGGAAGAAAATCTTGTTGCTGTTCCTACTGATGTTTTGGCTGCTGTTGTTGCTGTGTCTGATTCTACTGAAGTGAATGTCGAGGGGTTGCAGTCTTCTCCTGGTGAGTGTGATCCTGAGGATGGTGTGAAACTTTGTAATGATTTTTCAGAATGTGGTAGACTTTCGAATTCAGAAATTCTGAAAAACTTTTCCGTAAACCTTGATAATTTGCTTGAGTCACAGAAACAGTACGTGATGCAATTAATTCGAGAATTTCCCATGCTGTTTAGTGATGTGCCAACTCAAACGCATGTATTACAACATGATATCCAAGTGACGTGTACTTCTTCTATTAAGCAACACGCTTACCGAGTGAATGGTTTTAAGCGTTCTGTGATGAAGACTGAGGTTGATTATTTGTTGAGGAATGACTTGGCTGAACATAGCTATAGTCCATGGAGTTCTCCTTGTCTTCTTGTTCCAAAGTCGGACGGTACATTTCGGTTTTGCACAGATTATCGAAAAGTAAATTCTGTGACTGTTCCGGATAGTTATCCTCTTCCGAGGATGGAAGATTGTATTGATAATTTGGGTTCTGCTAAATTCGTAACGAAATTAGATTTTCTGAAAGGGTATTGGCAAGTACCATTGACCGCTCGAGCAGCGGAAATTTCAGCTTTTGTTACTCCGGATAACTTTCTGCAGTACCGGGTTATGGCGTTCGGGCTGCGAAACGCCCCAGCAACCTTTCAGCGCCTTGTAAACATTGTATTGTCAGGAGTTAAAAATTGTAATGCATACCTTGATGATCTAGTGATTTATTCTTTGGATTGGTCTGAGCATTTGAATGTCCTTCAGGTAGTTTTTGAAAGATTGGCTGACGCTTCTTTAACAATTAATCTGGCTAAGTGCGAATTCGGTAAAGCAACGATTACTTATTTGGGCAAAGAAGTAGGTCAAGGTCAAGTCCGCCCTGTTAGTGCCAAAGTATCTGCTATTGCTGACTTTCCTGTTCCAACGACAAGACGAGAGTTACGTCGGTTTTTAGGTATGGCCGGTTACTACAGAGGTTTCTGCCAGAATTTCTCCACTGTAGTACACCCTCTGACTTGTTTGTTAAGTCCCGCGAATGCTTTTATTTGGACCGACACATGTCAACAAACTTTTGATGGAGCAAAATTGTTGTTGACCAGTGCACCTGTTCTTGCTGCTCCGGACTTTACACGTTGTTTTAAATTGGAAGTGGATGCTAGTGCTTTAGGCATGGGAGCTGTTCTTATTCAAGAAGATGATGTTGGTTTTGAACATCCAATTTGTTACTTTTCTCGAAAATTCAACCGACACCAGCGAAATTATTCCACTATCGAAAAGGAAGCTTTAGGTCTAATTCTGGCATTACAATTTTTTGAGGTTTATGTGGGTTCATCTGTTCTGCCTGTTACTGTGTACACGGATCACAATCCGTTAGTGTTCTTGTCCAGAATGTACAATCACAATCAACGTCTTATGCGTTGGTCGTTGATTGTGCAAAATTATAACCTAATCATAAAGCATAAAAAGGGTTCAGAAAATATCATTGCTGATACCTTATCTAGAGCTTAAATATTGCTTTAGGTTGAGTTTTAAGGGGGTGAGTGTTACGTATGCTGCGCTACGTAGTTATGTTTTTGTATATGTTACGGCATATGCGTGTATGTCTGTGTACTCCGTTTCAGGTGTGGAATTTGATTGGAAGCTCCGCCTGTCAATCTGCTGACATCTGGAATCGCGCCACCAATCACCTGTTGCCGGGTGATTTATGAATGACTCCAACTTCAATGGCGACAGTCGAGACAGACTCTGGGTTTGAGAGAGAGAGAGCCTGCGTGCTCTGTGAGGACGGTTTTCCTTGTTTGGGAGACTGATCAGTGTCTGGAGTTTGCTGCTTCTATGATCTGGCAGATAGATCAGTCCTCTTTGTTTGTGTTCTTGATATGTGCTTGATGTGCACGGTCAAATGTTTGTTGCGCTTGTGACATTTTCATCTCCGTTCCTGTCCAACACTATACTGGCGGGAGAGGTTGTGAGTCAGGTAAGCAGGTCGCGACTTACATTTCTGCACACGTAGTTTATGAACTGTATTAGACACACTAGTGTTAGGAGTGGTGCTACTTATGTATGTTTTCTGTTTGTTTAGTTAGTATAGGTTAGTTATGGCGTTTCGACGCTGAAGACGTTTTCTTTCTACATCTTTTGTTGTTAGTTAGTTGAGTTCTTTAACTTTAGTTAAAGGGTTGTTTTTGTTATATTCAGTTCTTTGATTTAAGCACCACTCTCTTGCTCCTTCCTCTCCACCAGACGGTTTGTTGATTTGATTATTATTTTTGCTACGTTGTATTACTTCATTACTTTATTACTTTATTTTACTACTACTTCACTATTATTGCAGTTAAGGAATTAAAACCTTTCAACTCAAGTTTGGGTTGTTGTCTGTTTCTTTTCTTTTGCAGAGTCCCGCTACTGTACTGACACACGCAAATGCAAAATATGTGTTATGTCCAATAATATTCCTAGACAAATATCATCTTAATAACGAGGGACATAACAACAGTCTATTTATATTTCATTTTACATGGACGCCAGACGGGTATAAAGGTGGGGATCGTGCATCTGTTCAGTCAGGTTCTGTAATGAGGAGCCGAGAATAAGGTTCGGCCAGTACAGTGGCTTGGTACAGTGTTGTGGCAAGGGGGACACTCCATCAGGGAACGGGGGTTACACTAGTAACCTAGACGTTCCCCTTCTGTCACTCACTCGACATTGTGTCGATTGTAGTGACACAAGGGGTTCCATTAAATAACGGCACTTACACTGAACCGTGTTACGTGATCTGCTGATGCTTGTGCAAGCAAGCTGTTGCATGCCAAAGGAGCATGGGCATCAGACTGCACGTAACCTTCCCCAAAACTCAACTAAGACGTCGTATTGTTTTTATTAGGTTCCTGGCGTCCGACAAAGGTTTTCCCTTGAGGGGTGGGAACAAGCGATGTGACAAGCATTGGAACATGTATCTCCTCATAGAGTGTTGGAAACGGCTGGGGCCATCTAGCTATAACACACATCGGGGAAGGTGTACTTTTCCAGTCCTAATCTTTCAGGGGGAAAAGACCCCATGGAGACCACATTCTGCCCAGGCTGGAACTGCCCAAGGGAGACACGGGTCCGCCTGACAGGGGGACTGTACTGCGTAAAATACATCACAGGGTTTTACCATGATAACCAGTAACTATGGAGCATCTATTCCAATACAGAGCAATTAGTAACCATAGTGGGTCTGGTCGGGAATTCCTCCACTGAATTTGCGAGCCAGAGGGCTGGGGAGGAAGAACATCCAGTGAGCAAGAGTTTGTGGTCACACCTGGGAGTAAAAGCAGATGTGTTTTCCTCAGTGGAGGGGAAAGGCACTAGTGCAAGCGGTTTACCTGGTCAACCCAAAGATTGTAGAATCTCGCAAAGGTATTGGGTGTTGCCCAGCCCGCTGCTCTGCAAATGACTGCTAAGGAGGTGCAGTGCCCACGAGGATGCCACACTCCTTGTAGAGTGTGCTCGAACCCACAAGGGGGTGGGCACGGCCTGGGTCCGATGGATGGTGTAGACTACACAGTGGGTGAGCCTCTGTTTGGAGACAGCGTTACTTTTCCGCTGTCTGCCAAAGCAAACAAAGAGCTGATCACAGAGTCTAAAGCTCTGTGTGCAGTCCAAATAGGTACGCAAAGCACGTACCGTACACAGCAACGATAAGGCTGGGTCTGCCTCCTCCCGGGGCAGCGCTTGCAGGTTTACTATCTGGTCCCTGAAAGGGGTCATAGGAACCTTGGGCACATAGCCTGATTGAGGTCTTAGGATGACATGAGCATCTCCAGACCAAAATCCAGGCAAGTGTCGCTGATAGAGAATGCTTGCAGGTCTCCAACCCTCTTGATGGAAGCGAGTGCAATCAGGAGGGCCGTCTTCTGGGAGAGGGCACTTAGCTCGACTGACTCTAGTGGCTCGAAGGGGGTTCTCTGAAGGTCCGTACAGAACATGGAGATATCACATGAAGGGAACAGGCATGGCCTGGAAGATTCAACCTCCGGCGTCTTTTAGAAACCTGATAATCAAGACGTGCTTCCCTAGGTACTAAATGTCCACTGTGTCATGGTGGGCCGCTATAGCGGCTACATACACCTTCAAGGTGGAAGGGGACAGCCGCCCCTCCAGCTTTTCTTGCAGGAATGAGAACACTGACCTGTCTGCGCACCTCTGCGGGTCTTCAGATTGAAAAGAACACCAGTTTGCGAACAGTCGCCACTTTAGGGCATAAAGCTGCCTGTTCGAGGGAGCTCTGGCTTGGTTGATCGTGTCCACGACAGCTGGTGGTAGACCACTTAGATCTTCCGCATCCATTCGAGGGGCCAGACGTGGAGGTTCCAGAGGTCTAGGCATGGATGCCAGAGGGTGTCCCATCACTGAGAAAGAGGGTCTTTCGTCAGGGGAATTTGCCAGGGAAGTGCTGTCGTGAGTAGCATGAAAGTCTGAGTGGGCCAGTAGGGGGGCCAGTAGAGTGACTTGTTCATCATTCTCCCTGACCTTGCACAGCATCTGTGAAAGTAGGCTCACCAAGGAAAATGCATACTTGCGCAGCCCCCGGGGCCAGCTGTGTGCCAGCGCATTTGTCCCGAGAGGAGCCTCTGACTTGAGGGAGTACCAGAGCGGTCAATTGGAGTTCTCTTGGGAAGCAAACAGGTCTACCTGTGCTTTGCCATAATAGTCCCAGATCAGCTGAACTACCTGGGGGTGGAGTCTCCACTCTCTGCTGAGTGAAGCATCTTGAAGCATCTTGAAAGTGAGTTTTTTCAGAGCCCGGTTGAGGACTTGCAGGTCCAAGATTGGCCTCAACTCACTCTTTTTTAGGTACGATGAAGTAAGGGCTGTAGAAACCCTTCTCCATCTTGGCTGGAGGGACAGGCTCTATCGCATCCTTTCGTAAAAGGGTAGGGATTTCCGCACGCAGGGTGCTGTGTTTTCACTATGTACCAAATTGTGGTGGATACCGCTGAAACGGGGCAGGTGCCTGTCGAACTGAATTGCGTAGCTGAGTTGGATGGTCCTGGCCAGCCAGCGCAACAGGTTGGATAGGTTGCTTTGTAAAAGGGGCACTAAGGGGACGATCACTTTTGAAGTACCTATCGGACGTATCGGATATCTGTGCGTCAGCCTCGAATTGGGCGGCAGACCCGAAGGTGGCAGCCCAATTGAGTCCTCCACTTCAGATGCCACAACGCTCTCCGACGCAACAGCAATGTCATCATCTTGCTCCATGGCACTGACGGAGACATCAGACAGGCCATGAGGTGAGCTGGTCTCATGTCGAGCCTGGACGGAAGCAATTGAGCGTGCTGGGGAAGGGTGGTTTATGGGGATTTACCCGGCGAAATCACACCCACCGAACTCCCCAAATCGCCTCCATTGCCAGCCGGGTCGTCCTCAATCCCATGGGAAGAAGGAGCAACACGGGGGGGGGAAGCCACGACCGCAATGATGCCATGATCAAGTTCTCACAATGAGTACACGAACCATCCACAAACACTGCCTCGGTGTGATCGTGACCCAGACACACGAGGCAGTGCCTATGACCATCAGAAGCAGAGGGATATCTTCCGCATCCAGGAACAACACAAAGGTGGAAAGGCATCTTGAAAAAGATGCGTCTTTAAAAAGACGTTCACCACTAATGTGTTTACTCTTTTAGAGAAATTATTGCTCATTTAGAGGATTATTGCTCTTTTAAAAACGCTGTCAAAGCGCCCAGGGGCGTGGACTGCACTGGTGTGCAGAGGAGGGAGAAAGCCGCTGGTAATGCACCATAGATCCCACAGCAATGCTCTAGAAGTGAGTGGAACAGTAGTGAGTTTCTCAGCTCGCTGATCACACAAACGCTAGGCTCCGAAGAAAGAATCTGACTGAACAGATGCAGATGCCTTTTATAACCATATGTCCGGAGGCAAGAGATGCAAATTCTGTTTGCCAATTTTTTATTGGCCTTTTCTCATATTAAAAGGTATCCGAGGCTCTCGAAAGAAGACACTTGTGTCATAATGTCGAGTGATTGACAGAAGGGGAAAGAGGCATTATGACATTTTGCTACAGTCTGGTTTGTTTTTCTGTTAATTACTGTAATGTCTTGACTCTTGTGTTGTAACTTTCCTTGTCAAGTTGATGTCAAAAGAATGGTGCTCATTCGAGTGCTGTCCCACTTTACCTAGCACTTGTCCCAGGACTTTATGCACATTTACAGCATATATTTATATAAATATATATATATATATATATATATTGTGGAGTGGAGGGGGCGGGGCTGGGCTGGAATGTCGCACGCCCGGTCCCCAATCGGCCTGATGAGGCGCGCGAGGGATAAAGGCGGCCGGTGATGATGGTTAGAGAGAGAGAGCAATCCCGGACATGTCCGTTGTGTGTCTGTGTTTGTGCTTTTGTTTTAAGTTCTTCATTAAAATATAATTTATATTGACAAGCCGGTTCTCACCTCCTCCTTGCCAATCCTGACCCCGCGTTACATTGGTGCCGAAACCCGGGAAGGAGGAGGGATGCATCAGAGTCCTCGACACTGCCGTCCACTCAGGGGAGCGCCGCTGCCTTCTGCCATGTGATGGGGGGATGCGGGGAAGAGCCGCCGTCTGCGGGGCGAGTGGGGACTGGATTCCCCGACCGCCTGGAGCAAAGGAGCTGCTGCCAGGGGTGGAAGTGGCCCTGCCGTCCCCAGAGAAGCGGAGGGGTCGAGGGAAGACCTCCGTCCGCGAGGGGAGGAGGGAATATATATATATCATTTCAAATTGGTTTCTTGAACATGACAGTGAGTTCACTGTACTAAAATGGCCCACACAGTCACCAGATCTCAACCCAATAGAGCATCTTTGGGATGTGGTGGAACGGGAGCTTCGTGCCCTGGATGTGCATCCCACAAATCTACATCAACTGCAAGATGCTATCCTATCAATATGGGCCAACATTTCTAAAGAATGCATTCAGCACCTTGTTGAATCAATGCCACGTAGAATTAAGGCAGTTCTGAAGGCGAAAGGGGGTCAAACACAGTATTAGTATGGTGTTCCTAATAATCCTTTAGGTGAGTGTGTATATATATATATATATATATATATATATATATATATATATATATATATATATATATATATATATAAAATAAAGCCTTATGAACATGAATCCATACAGATTCTAATGTTGGCAACACCTTTCATTTGAGTCAACTTCACATTAAGACACATTGCCATAGGTTAACAATGTTGAATAAGTGTTATTGAGAGTTATTTATAGCTTGTGAGTTAAAACATGTCTCATGTGTATTCATGTTGTTATAACCGTATTACAATTTATAATGCATATGTAAATGACTAATTAGTCATTAGTTTACCCCTATATACACTTAACAAAGGGATCATTTATGTATAATCAGTTTGTCTTTATGAAGGCATGAAAACAAGACAAGGTACAATGTAATAACATTTATTTATCTGTATCTGCTTTCAAAAAACTAAATATTCCAATAAATTGTAAGGAATTCTAACATGTAAACACAATATACACGGTATACACATTTTACAAGGTACACATAATAGTACACAATGTAAACATTATACACAATAGTGAAAACTATAACACAATTATCCACTACAGTAATATACATACAGTAGTACGTACATTACATTTAATTGTAAGGAATGCATGGTACTTGAACAATTTTTCAGTGTTAAGAGTGTTGTGAGCAGCATAGTTATAACGGTGTAAAGTGCAAAGGTTGAGTGTACTGTGTGAGATTGATTGTGCAAAGGAATCACTACTATCAAGTTTGTAAAACATTTTATGTTTGTCCTGCATCTTCATATTAACTTCACAATTCGCAAGACATCCAAACATCTACATGATGACTTGTAGCAGTAGGCAAACAATTGTGTAAAAATGTATTCCAAATAGCTGGATCAGTGAATGGCTTTCACATGACTAAACAGGTCTTGTGTTTTCGCTTTATACTCCAGAGTGAACTTCAAAGTAAAGTTGCTTCAGTTCTTCAACCTCAGAATAGACACAATGAGTGCAGGTGCAGTTCCATTATGAATCATATTCATGCTGACAGGGCGGAATGAGGTAACTGGTAAAAAGTTTCTATCACATTTACCTTGGAAAAATCTGACAAAAGCAGTTTTAAACAAAGCAGCAAAACAGATTAAGCTAAACAGAAAAACTGCTAATGTCAATGTATGTCAAGATTTTAATGCACCCACACAACAGTTTACAAAAAATTAAGCTTTTGGACATTTATAAAAAAAAAATTATAATATTTTTTTACTAGCCACAGATTCAAGCAGACTTCTTTTGTAAAATACTATGAAAACATCACAATAGCCAGTATTCCACATTTCTGACCAATATCATTCAATTCAACTCTTGTGTTTTTTTGCTATGTGAATTAAGCCACATGCACGATGGCACTTCCAAGTGGAAAACATGCCCATGTCTAGTCAAAATAAATAAATAAATAATATGTAAATATAAAAATCTGAGACATGAGAGCAAGTCCACCATTGAAGATGAGGATAAAAGGTTAATTGTTAGGCCTGTGTGATTCAAAGCCCCAGACCACCCCTGGAAGAGCATGAGCTTGTCATTTTGCTCTAATCAATAATGTTAGTAAAGATTTTTTTTTTTCTTCATTACTCTGCGAGTCATCTGTAGTTCATGTCATTCTTTGCTGTTATAGTAATACCTTTGAATGATACTGACTGTTATGAATGTAGCACTCTTTTTGTGCTTTTCTTTAAGTTGAGTGCAATTTACCTCGGATAACAATAAGTAATTTTCAATGTTATCTTTCTGTCAGTTTGAGGTTCAAGGCTTTTCGCTGCCTATGGAATCTATTATAGTTCTCAGCATGATTCCTAGTGTTGAACAGGAATTTTAAAAAGATTAGAAACTTAACTTTCCTTCCAAATTACCATCTGGTTGCAATATCCTTTAAGTAACACAATTCAGCACATAATTGAGCACTGGGATTCTGGTGGGGCTTTCTAAGCCACCTGCTGCACTCTATCACAGACTCACATCTCATAATTCCACCTAATGACATCACCAAATTGTCTGTCACAATAGTCAAACTCAATAAACAATTTTGTAAAAAAAAAAATCTGGGTATTCAACCGCGAGAAATCCCAATTGTCCAATAATTTAATTCACACACTTAAATTTGTTGTTGAAAGATGTAATACGTATTATACACACACACACACACACATATATATATATATATACTTTTACTCAAGCAAGCCAAAATCTAAATCTCAAATTAAAAAAATTGTAGTCTGTATGTCTGTCAAAATGTTTTCCAGGAGTCCCAAGCTTTACTTCTAATGTGTTGCAGTCTGTTCTGTCTCTCGTTGTGTGTCTTAGCTATATTCACTCACAATTTTCCTTGACACACTTAGTCACAAAGCAATGAGTCCATTTCTCCGGGATTACAGGCTGGCAGGATTCGGTGCCTGCTGTTCATCACAATGCTTAGAACACTAATGCAAATGATTTTTATACCTAAAACTTCTCTCTAAGTAATTTAAATGATATTTAATAGCAATGCTGCTTTATTTTAACACGCTAATGATTAGGGGAGTGTGGGGGCAACTGTCATTTTTTAATACATTTTCCTTCACAGCTCTCAGACTACTACAAATAAATATGTGCTAATAGTAATATTACAAATATTTACACTGGTAGAGACTTAAACATATTACTGAATTTAATACAATAACTCAGAGTGTTATAATTGCCTTTATAAAGCTGACTGTAGCATTGGGAGCAATTGTTACATTGTAAAAAATAATTAAAATAAAATTATATTACCATGCTGTATCTCAAATAAGAGGACACATAAAAGAAATACTATTATTGCTTTAATACTAATTATTATGACTGAATGGTGTTTTTGCTTAGCTGACAGGATTAAAATGTGTTTAAAGCAAAATTCTAATTAGGACCTACAATAATTATTATTTTAAGGTCGTTTTATTATTTTTAATTTATTAGAAATTGATGAATCCTTTTTTACTATACTATTTTGACCCATTAATGGACATTTTAAGAGTTCATCTTTCAAGTCAGTAATACTTTTTTCATAACTAGTCACAATTAAAAACAGATACATTGTGCATGACATGCTATCAGCTACATTTGTCACATATTCTTTGTTGTCTTTTGTTTTTGTGCTTTTATGTTGAATTCTTGTTTAGTTTCCTGTTTCTTGTGTTAGTTTTGTAGTCCATGCAGTTTTATTCATTGATTGATTCGCCCTGATTTTTTCTCATTCCCTGATTGTTTCCCCAGGTGTTCCTTCTTTTACCTTGTATATTTAAGCCCTTGTTTCCCCTGGTTAATTTGTCAGTTTTTATATGTATTGTCTATGCTCAGTGCCTGGTTCCCTGTGTTTTGCTTTTCTTTTTATTCTGAGTTAGCTTGTTCAATTTTCTGTTAAATGAAGCTACTTTTAGATCCTCCTTCCTCACCTGACTCATCACAACATTAGTATCTGTAATTTGTTTTTGCAATTACACTTTTACCAAACTGAGAAGTATGTGTCAAAATGCTATACCAATTCTTCTCTTAATATTTAATAAAGACAGTTGATAGGGTAAAGCCTAAGACTTTTAATTGATGACTAGCCACAGGCCGTATGGCAACATATTTCAATGGTCTATATGCACTGCACATTTTTCATTATTGTTCTAACAAATAAAATGCATAAAGTGTTTATGTATTAAATTAATTTAAACATTGCCTAAGATATAAGCAAATATGTAGTTTTTTGGTATTCTTTACTCTGCAAACATGTCTTTTAATAGATTAAGTCAAAATTATAAAAGCAAACTAGCTTGGTGACTGACAAGTGTGTGTGACGTTATTTTTTCCCTTGCCCTGCACTTTGTGGATCTAGTTCATTGTGAGTCTGTCAGTAGGCTGTCAAGGTGTTGTAAGGAAGGAGCTCTATTATTTTCCCCTCTTAAAGAAACATAATTTTAACTTAAGAAATTCAACCACCCCAACAGAGGGTCAGTGCAAAAAATGTGACCCATGGGCGTAGGCCTTGGAAATTAACTTAAGACACATTAATCAATTGTTGCCATACATTTGAGGTCAACACAGGGTTGTATTAATACTTTTTCCAAAACTTACCTGAATAGATTTAAATATCTTACAAATGTCTCATACGGTTAGCATAATCATAAATTAGAATGTAACAGACGTTTTAAAGGAATTGTCTGGGTTCAATACATTTACAATTATTAGTTTGGCAAATGCTTTTATCCAAAGCAATGCACAAAGAGGAATAATAAGTGATTAAAGTAAGTGATTCATCTGAAAGAGACAGCAGTACAAAAAGTGCTGCATTACAAAGTTTCACTAGCATTAGAATAGTAGTATCCAAGAAATGTTAAGCTTTACAGTTACTAAGCTATACGGACAACCAAATTATTGATGGCATTACTTCTTAATGGCAACAGAGTTTTAAAATGTAATATAACTTTACACAGAAAAGGTTAGTAAGTGATTTATCACAAAAAATAATGTAAACACGCATATTTATAGATCTTGTGGCTATACTTTTGAAACAATTAGTATTTTAACGTTTACAGATTGATTCATTTACTTCCACTGTAAGTGCCTCACTTTTACCCAGATTTGTGCTTTTTTTTTTTTAAAGAAAAGGAGGAACACATTGAAATAAATTTTTGTGATAATCAACATTATGGTACAAATGCTGTAGACTGAGGTTAACTTGTATTGAACATGAAATATTTCTTCAATAGTGCCATAGTATGCTACACAAGCACACATAGTTTTATAACATTCGTTTAATATAAATCAATGGATGCTTTTTTTGATATGTTTTTATATTGTTTTTTTTTTTTTTTGTTTCGTTTTTTTGCTACTAAAATCTCATATTGTATGCTACATTAAGTGTGATAAGACTAGTGATGTAAAAGATGGAGTAGTTACTCTATCCTTCATTACTACGTGTTGGACAATGAACATGTATCCATATTACTATCAAAACTCTAAAGGGTTTTTCCAGAATATAGATTTTAATAGATGCTGCAGTTGAACTTGCCTCATGGGTCAGCGATTATATGTGCTTCAATTAACTGACTAACAATTCAGCCCCAAACATTAAAGATGGTAAGTGAAGCATGAAAGACCACACACCAAAGACTTCCTGAAAACACCACGCATCTATACAGGTGTGTTAATGGCTAATTAATCCAACTTTAAACCCCTGATATTGGAAGGTTGCAGGTGTTTGGCATTACTTGCTGATTCACAGAAGTCTAAATAGTGTCCTGGAAGTCTGCCATTTGTGTCGAACAAAAGCAACATCCTTCAAATGTCCTGAACATCTGCTGGATGAATCAAGGTAGTCATGCATCTCCTGTATTGCAGCAACATTAATAGGCTAAGCACTGGGTATCCAAATTACTAGAGACATTCCCGTTAGCAACTGCTCACACACATCCAAAGCAATGTTACAATAGAAAGAAAAACAATGTGTGATTAAGGTATTTTAAAGAAACCACATCTTAACCATGCCATGACAAAGCTTCTGGCAAACCACATTCCCATAAATCTCACAATGCAATTCAATGACTGGGATGGTACCATTTCTTTTTGTCTGGCTTGCTTTAATTACGTAAGTCAAAGTGAAGGCATGTTCTAAACACTGATACCGCGTCTCAGTCGATTAATTAATAAAACACTGGTTCATACCAAACAAAGTTTAATACATCTTTCTCTATTTGAATCCTAGATGTTAATTATGTAAAGGATAATGTACAGTCAGACTGACTGTGCATTATCTTGCTTATTACATGGTTTCTAAACAAATAAATCAATAAATCATGAAATATAGATTTGCATTGAATTTATGTTATTGTGTGAGAAGAAAGAAGCCACTGAACAGATGAATTTTGCCTCTGGTTTGCGTCAGAGTTCTATTGGTGTTTATTTGGTGAAAATTACAATTTGACTGCTTAGTGTACTACTTATTACAAGACAACTGGCCAAATAAATAAGTAAATGGTCAAGCCATTTTTCAAGTCAAGTCATTTTTATTTGTATTGCGCTTTTAACTACACACATAGTTTAAAGCAGCTTTACAGAAAATAATGCTATAACAGAAAATAAAGCTGTAATATCTTAGAGTCATCATTGTGCAGTTTATTAAAACGTTATTGTAGATTGTGCCTCAAAACGTTTAAGCTTGTGGAAAATCATTTTGGTGAAGTCCATCCTAAGCCCAAGGTTCAGGCAGTGGCCAGTGAATTATCCCATGTCTAATGGTTGGAGGTGGCAGTAGTTCATCCACTGTGAATTCCATCATATTAGACTGAAGTGATGAACTGGCTGGCATAGGCTGCAGTTAGTCGTCATCACTCAGCGACATGTAGCAGTGGGAGTCAAACATCAGGCATGACTGGAGCTGTGTCTGGAAGGCTCTAGTAACCTCAGGATATGTATCCTGAGGTTGAGACAGAAACAAATGGAATAATATTAGCATTGATGCCTTTTACTTCAAAGCAGAATTATAGAACATAAGATGTTTCTGGTTCGGGCAGACCTGACTAATTCAGCATAATTATGACTTGATGGATAAATTAGGTGTATGCCAGGCTGAATAGATGAGTCTTTGGTCTAGACTTAAACTGAGAGAGTGTATCTGAGTCCAGAACAAAGCCTTGAAGACTATTCCATAGTTTAGGAGCCAAATAGGAAAAGGATCTCCCTATTTTATTGATTTTGATATTCTAGGTATTATTAACAGGCCAGAATCTGACTGCTCATTATCCATCTTATTACAAGACTACTTGCAAAATAAATAAATGGACATGAAACACTGATATGTTGAAATAATTTTGTAAGTTTACTTGTAGAGATTGTACAGTGATACGAAAAGAAGATGACCCAGATGACTGATCTGGTATGTCTTAATCCCCAGATGTGCACTTGTTACTCAGAAATTTCAGATCGCAATATGGTGCTACTGACCAATCAGAATCTAGTATTCCAGAGACCCATGTAATAAAGGCCTATAGAAGACACCCTCTCCTTTCTTTATAAAACCACATATAAACACACTTTATAATGATTACACAATGTCTGAGATGTTTTTAGACTCGCTAAGTTGTGCAGATATGTAAGCGTAGCATAGTTCTAGCAGGAAGAGTAGAAGCTGTACATCATCACACCATTAGCTGGGTATTTACCAGCCAATCACATGTAAGCATTGCTTTATAAGTCTGCTCACAATCTATCACATTGCTGTTTCAGTGTGCTAACGCGGCAAATAGACATGTTTCAACCTCTCCAGGCCACAGGAGAACCAGTGCACAGAACATCACTGGAAGCACACCTTCCCTTTCCAATGACGTCATCACTTCATCTCAACTTCTGCCCACATCAAACCCATGGGGAGTAAACAACCAGCAAACCCAGACCTTCATCCATATATCATTCACTTAGGAGATATCTCTCAATCGAGCCACCACATCCTCAATCGGATTGCACGATGCGCTCCACGCCAAGTCTGTCAAAATCAAAGGCTCAGGCAGCAGCTGGTTTCCATCAGAATTAAGCAAACTTATTATCATATCCATCAAATGCATTCAGATTTAGTCATGGGTCTAGGCCTTCCGTTGCCATGCTGCCTGTTCATCATAAAGTTGCAATGCTGTCTGTTCATCAAAATGCATCCGCATCAATTTCAAAAGCCAGTTTCATGTCAACAGTGCATTCACTCTCGTAGTAATGGCAGGCAATCGCGCGATCTCATGAGGGCAACTCGGTCAAGGTTCATTCACATGTCATTCACCATGCTGCATGCCAGAGCGTTCCCCATCAGGACATTAAGATAATTATTCAGGTATATCATCATGTACAATCAGTGCTTATTGTACAGGGTCCCTTTACTCCATTCAGTAAGATATCCCGTTTTGCTGGTCGCCGTCGCCCAAATCACTTAGTGGGTGCTTTCCAATACAATTTATCATCCCAATGCCCTACTCACTAGGAAATACAGAACCCATGATGCGGGCATTCCAAGGGAGCATGGCATCACAGTTTAACCCATTGATGAGTGCCACCTTTTTACACCGGACTGCTTTGTGAATGTGTATCAATATAAATAGGGATCTGCAAAGATGTGATTCTCAAGCATGGATCGGTACCAACTGTTTGTGTCCCAGCTTTACGTCCTGAAGATGCAAGTATCGCACTTATATTTTGTGAATATTTGCAAATCTTCTTTCCGAATGTGCTTGATAGCTGATTCCACAGCTAATGCGCTAAAGTTACCATTGTCTCTGACTGTATTCATGGAGACCGGATATATATATATATATATATATATATATATATATATATATATATATATATATATGACTGAACTCTGGTATTTACGCTGTCAATCATATTGGTTCTGATTTGTTGTTACTGTAGTGTCTGAAGTGGAGCTGAATAGGTACAGCTAAAGGGGGCAGGGAGCGGAAGCTCATTTGCATTTAAAGAGACACACGAAATCAGCACTTTTTTGATTCCACCCAAAAAGAGTGACATCACTCCCGAGTGTGAACAAATGCGTATCAACATGTTAATATAGCCTTCACCAAAGCCTTGTGAAAGGGTCCTTGGTGAAATAAATAACTTATTTCGTTCGGCACAACATTTCAAGTGATGTTCCCTGAGCGCCTCCAAGGGCGCTTTAATGCCGATCCTTAAAACGCAGTGTTTTCTTACTCTATACGTACTTCTACGTTCTCATCGCAAGCACGACTGTTGTGGCACGCCTCTGACACCATCGGTAGGCTCCGTACCGCATCCCCTTATTCATCAGATTATTTCATTGCCAGCATAAGGCATATCGCATAATGATCAGGTCATACAGCGAGTAATTCCTATCTCATGGCATATTTACATTTTATTATCATTCAGGCATCATTAAAGTGCAGAAATTCATATGGCATGTCTTCATAAATCATTCACTCGTCGTTGTTCAGATCACATTTCAATCTATGGGGATCCTCAAGCACTTGGGGCTTTATCATGTTCCAAATTTCAAAGCTCAGAGTCTAACAGTCATGTCAGCCCAACAACATTACTTTTAAGTATCAAAGCATTTCGACATGAGCCGTTCCCTTTTAATGCGCATGGTCAGAGACGTTACATTTTAGTAGCAGGTAAGTAGGTCTTGTCAATCACTGGATAAAACCTGTGCTGAGTCAAGCTCATTAATATAATCTTGTTACTGTTAAAGGATACCTATTATGCCCATTTTTACAAGATGTAATATAAGTCTCAGGTGTCTCCAGAATGTGTCTGTGAAGTTTCAGCTCAAAATACTCCATGGATCATTTATACCATGTTATAAATGCCTCTTTTTGGGTGTAATCAAAAACACGCTGATTTCGTGTGTGTCTCTTTAAATGCAAATGAGCTGCCAGTCCCTGCCCCCTTTCTGGAAGAGGGCTGTGCCTTTTCAGCTCCCGCTTCAGACACTACAGCAACAACAAATCAGAACCAATATGATTGACAGCGTAAATACCAGCGTTCAGCCATATATGTATATCTGGTCTAGACAATGGTAACTTTAGCGCATTAGCCGTGGAATCAGCTATCAAGCACATTCGGGAAGGAGATTTTCAAATATTCACAAAATATAAGTGCGATACATCTTCAGGACGTAAAGCTGGGACACAAACAGTTGGTACTGATTCATGCTTGAGAATCACATTTTTGCAGATCCCGATTTATATTGATACACGTTCACAAAGCAGTCCGGTGTAAAATGATTTGCACAAACAAACACACATTTTTGAATGTTTTGGGGCACATTTCCTTCAAAAACAAAACTGTCCACTGCGTCTTCAACAGCTCTCATGCCGGGAGTACATGAAGACTCTTATGTTCACTTTTACAGCCAACAGCAAAACTCTTATGAAGCTGAGACATTATTGTTCTCACTGCATTTGCTCAAGCTCGAGGAAGAAGAGAAAAAAAACAAAAAAAAAAACAACGGGCCACGTCTCTCGAATTTCTAGGCATCACGCTCCATTCTCTAAATACGCAAGCTTCCCTGCCTAAAGAAACATGACAGGTCTATTTGCACGTCATTCTCTGGTCAGTTTGGGTCTCATAACGCAATCTCCAGTCCCTATCAGGTCATCTCAATTTTGCCATGCTTATCATTCCTCAAGGCCACTCCTTCATTTCCGCTTCCTCACACTAGCTCATTCCGTAGACAACCTCTCCACCTATTAATCGATGATGGCTGTCGCGATTCTCCGGATGACATGTCCCTATTCATGGACGCGCCTCCCTCCATAGGATTCAGGGTTTACTTTCTAGGATCATGGTTCACATGGAAATGGCCAGAATTATACTTTTTTCAATATAGCTTCCTACGCTCCACCCGCTCTCTTCGAAATTAATCCCATTGTTAGATAATTTCGTAATTTTATGTATTTAATAAATTTTTCTTTATCTGCAATCCCCGTCTCATTGCAGCTAAGCTGTGGGAAGAAAGAAATTACACAGAGACCCAAGCTATCAAATCCTTCCACGTTTATTCGTACAGCACTTCATTATATGGTCCAGCAAAACAACATTCCACTATACCCTCCAATGAAATTGTTCTTTACCCTATATGGAGTAACATATATGTTTGAGTACAGAAATGGGAAATACATTCCCAGAACAGCTGCAGCTGCATTTTATGATGACACAGCAAGCTACATCAACAAGAGAAGTTTAAAAGAGGCCTTTATTATTCCACACCCGTCACGGCCAGTGTCATATGGGTTCCCTCCAGACACGTAAACGCATCGTAGTTATGCGACAAATCCGCAGTCGTCACTATAATCAATAAAGGCTAGTCCTCCTTGAACCATCATGTCTCTTATGAGACGTCTGACATGGCAGAGCATTTCCTGCAACTTCATTATCCCAGCCAGACACATTCCTAGGTTTTTCAATGTAATCTCTGACTCCCTCCCTCGTTTCGCAAGAGTTCCACAGACCAGCTTCTACTACCCTTCGAGGTATACTGGAATCCACAATGAAGATTCTCGGCCGCTGGTCTCCCCAATCGTTCACAAGGATAGCGCATAACTATGTCTACCCCCCTTGCTAGGGCTTCCATAATCTCAAGCATAGTTCCTTTGCATAGGTATTGCACAAGCCAGCCGCCCTCGCTGGAAAGCTCGCACTATTACGGGATATCTTTCAAAAAGGTATTGCGTGACAACATTGCCATTATCATATGGCTTTATGTATGCTGTTCACCTTGGCAAAGATGACCATTAAACAACGGCCGCCCACGCTCGAGGGCTTGAGTCTCATGGAATATCTTTCTACGAAGGGTATTGCACGCAACGTTGCCATTATTGTATGGCTCTACGCACTTTGTTCACCTTTCGGTAAAGATAACCATCAAACAACTTTTCATATCAAATGTTGGTTTCTGTCACTGAAGGGATTGCAAGCAATGTAGCCATAATCGTATGGCTTTATGCATGTTGTTCAGCTTTCAGCAAAGATACCTCAAACAACTTTTCCCTCGTCTGAGGGTTTTCATAATCAAATGTTGTTTATCTTTCAACAAAGACACTGCACAGCAACGCCGGCCTAATGTAGGGCTGCATACCACGTTGTTCGTCTTTGGCAAAGATTCTACACAACCAGGGGTCCTTGACGCACAAGGACAAAATCAAACTCGAGGAGAAAAAGAGAACGCACAAGGGCAAAATCAAACTCAAGGAGAAGGGGAGGAAAAAGAAACAAAAAAAACCTCAGCTTTCCCTATTGCACGGCTTTTTCTATTGCAAAGGTATTGCACAACCATTCCAGAGATATTGCCCATTTCATTTCTATCCTCTTCTCCAGAATGAACACAAGACCTGGCTCATACCTGATCGGACCATCTCTTTTGGGGGTAGTATTCTACATTCTCTCTCTTTTGGAGGTAGGCTCCTCGCCCCTGCCTCCTATCTCTGGCAGGATATGACGGTTCCTTACGAGTACTGCTAACTTTGGACTGCCAGACGGGGCCTACGCCAAAGAGAGACATTACTTTTCTGTTTTATATTCATCAAATAAATGTCATCTTCAATTTCACTCAAGTCTGCGAGTCTTCCTGATAGAAATGTAAGCGCAGCATAGTTCTAGCAGGAAGACTAGCAGCTGTACATCATCGCACCATTAGCTGGGTAATTCCCAGCCAATCACATGTAAGCCATTGCTTTATAAGTCTGCTCACAATCTATCACATTGCTGTTTCAGTGTGCTAACGCGGCAACCTCCACCACCCCACCACCACCAGTTGAGTCCCGTCTTGCACAGGCGTAGGCTCCTTGCCCCTGCCTCCTATCTTCGGCAGGATATGACAGTTCTGAGTACTACAACTTCGGACCGCCAGACGGGGCCTACGCCAAAGAGAGACATTACTTTTTTGTTTTATGTGCATCAAATAAATGTCATAAATGTCAATGTCAGTATGGGTGACATGTCTAGAGGAAGAGGCGGGACTGAAACAGGAAGGTGTAGCTGACATTTCATCTGGTTAGGTGAAACTGTGATTTTGTTTGAAACAAGTGTGCATGTGTCAAAATAAGCCAAATTTTACAATGAGGTTCGATGGACCACAAGGTTCAAGGCTCTTGGAAATGCTCTAAAATACTTTAGAAGGTTACAATAAAGAGGCAAGTGAACCATCTAAAATTAAATAATTAAGTGGACTCTTACTGAACACTTTCAACCATGGATGATGTTTCAAGTTTCTATAAAATGATTGACATGTTCAATGCAGCATGCTGCAATTAGAACAAACAACTAACCATTTAAAAAACGTCTCTTTTATATTCTAGTCTAGCTCAGTTTGGTCGGCCATCATTGGTTGGTGACCACACAATGACAGAGCAAACTGCAGGGCAAGTCTAGTGTTTTTTTTTGTGTGTGTTATTTATTTTAATTTTTTTTTAAACGTGCACTATGCAGATTTCATATTGTAAAGTCATATTGGCTTTGACCAGTTTTTTTTTTTAGTTTTTTAAATACATCCTAATAAGAAAAGCATTACCAACGGTCTCTTCCTGTACCGCCATCTGCAAAGGCTTAAACTTGTATTATCAGAGGCACGCAATATGGAAATAGATATTGATTTCATGAATACTATTTTTCACTGGTTACAATGGTTACAATTATGACAGATCCTTTTAAAAAGAGAATACTGAATGGAATAAATTTACATCTCAGCCCGAGACTTCACTTAATGGTTTTTGTAAAAATGTTTTACGTTAACGTATAATACAGACGTTACAGCTTATTTGACTGCTAATTTGTTTGGCCGATACTTAAGAGATGTATGTAAACGACCGTTTATGTTCATTTATTAGCAACCTAGCGAGGCTTATCTTAGCAGTGTTCCCGCAACCTGATTGGCTGACCAGGTACCTTAACGACAACGCAAATAGCAAAAAAAAAAAAAAAAAAACTGAGAACAGCCCACACACAGTGGATTTTGTGGATACTGTGTTACTCAGTCCCTGTGTTGCCAAGTTCCCTAGCCTACAGTTTTCCTGTTTTTAAGTCCCCTACATCTATTTATTCAAATATCATGGGTTAGGCCTAGAATGCTAGTTTGCTGTATTTTTGTTGCTCTTCATCCTTCATCAAACTGTTTTAGACAATCAGTTGAGTTATACTTTTTGTGCAGACTGTGGTGATTGCATTTGATTTTCATATTCCTTGATATGTTGATTATGCACTAATGATGGACTTTAAGGACCTTAAATGCTATGCTGCAAATAACCCATATGTATTTTCGTTTGGAAAATCCATCTGTATTAGTTGGATAGTAAAGATTATGAATGACAGGTTATTCCTGAATTGAGTCCTTTTGAAGAGATGTAGTGTAATATGACAAAATTTGTGTATGCTTCTATAATTTATGTTTCCATTTTAGAAATAATAGCAACTATAGAAATAGCTGACCCACTGTCTAACTAATTGCAATGCATGTCAAGATATGTTTACTGCTATAAAGTCTTCCTGTTGTTTTCCATTTTATATATGGTCAAATACTAATTTATGTTAAAGTAGATGCTGATAACAACAAACTAGACATTCTTAAATGAGAAGGATTCTTGCACAGCAGAACAGCCTGGATTGAAGCATCTTGATAACTGCATGGCTATATAAGCTTCAGAGTCAAATTAACTATCACTAAATTGTCAAGATCACACATATTTTCATTACAAGAAATGAAGTGAAATAACTGAATTACTGGTGAATCGTTTATTTGAAGAGTATGAACATGCTGTCATAAAAAGTGCAATACTTTCCTTTGTACCTGGCTGGTGGGAGCAGCAACTTTCAGTTCACTGAGAGCAGAGGCAGAGGAGCTTGTGCAAAAGGTGTTGAAAGGCACTAAAGCTTGGGTGTAAATCCTGGTACCTCCCTCTCTGTAAACACAGGACCATTGCTAAATGCTCAGAGTGTCATGAAGTGAAAAGGGCTCGACCACTGATTGATGAGCACATTCTGGGAGCATGTAGAAGGACATCACTAAAGGTTATTCACAGTTTCAACCCAAAGGCCATCAGTGTTTCTGCTTTGCTCTAAACAGTCAAACTGAAAGTGAATCTTTAATCTGGAATAAATACTGTTGGATGGTTCCTGTTCTCACAAAACATAACATTATTCATTTTAAAGACTTAAAGGAATGTTCCGGGTTCAATACAAGATAAGCTCAATTGTCAACATTAGTGGCATAATATTGATTACCACAAAAAAAGATTTTGACTCATCCCGTCCCACAAAAAAGGTGAGAGTGAGGCACTTACAATTGAAGTGAATGGGGGCAAATTTTGGAACGTTATAATACCCCCAAAAAGAAAAAGTTTTGAAAAGCTTAGCCTCAAGACAAATAATTTGTGTTAACCATTCACTTCCATTTTAAGTGTCTCTCTCTGTAACCTCGATTTTTACTTATTTTTTGTTTCATAAAGGAGGGACAAATCAAATTAGTTTTTGTGATAATCAGCATTATGCCACAAATAATGTCAATTGACCTTAAGAGACTTAAGATTGAAGGAATAATTGACCTAAAAAATGAAAATTAGTCATTCCAAACCCACATGCATGTAACTTTTTCAATTGCAACAAGAAAGGAGACTACCATTGACACACATAATTAATTAGGTTACTGTGTATCCTAGTTCATCAATGCTTGAAACTATAGCAATTGATTCATATTTTTAGATCTGATAATAGATAAGCCAACTCTGACAAGAAGGCAGTTTTTAGTACAGCTCAACAGCGCCTCCACATTTAGTTGTTTCTATGGAAGTGTGCCATGAATAAACAATCATTGCAACCTTAAATCAAAGTGCAGTAAAGGTGACAACAGTAAACACAGGGATAACCATTCAGTGTAGCTAAAACCTGAAAATACCAAATTGAGCATGTATATACAGTATATATGAAATAGCCAACTTGTAAAATATGTATGAATTTTCATGAGACTGTGTTGTATATGCCAACAACAACTGGCTCCTTATAAATTCAGACTGTTGGACTCATGATGCACAGCTGTTTATAAATAACATTGCAACTCTTTCTCATGCAATCACATCAGCTGTTACATCTACTTCCTGCATCACTGTACCAATGTCAAATATAAATTGGATCACTCTTACTTAATTGTTTCATCACAACTAAAAGTTGATGGGAGGTAGTAAGATTAAATTTGACCAACATTCTTAAATGAATATTCTAGGTTCAAATCATGTCAAGATTAATCGACAGCATAGGCTACAGTGTGTGGCATAATAAAAATCGACTACAACAAAAATATTTGCAAGTTTCCCCTCAACGTTAATTAATCTGTATTGTCCTTTATAAATTAATACAAAATTAACAATCTGATTTCACTCACTTTATTGATTAGAGGGTGGAGGGTGGTGGCATAAAATCACAATGTCAGCATCACTTTATCAATAACCTTGAATACAGAACTGGACTTTCCCCCCTTTTGTCTGGCTGCCTTAAAGAAAAAAAAGTTTCTATGCAGATTAGGTCTGAGTGGTTGTCTTTATATACAATTAATGCTGGTTGTCATTAGCAGGACCACACACAGGGCATCCGCTGTCTTCACTGATCCTGTACGCATTAATCTCGACCTACAGAGCAATTTTTTTCAACGAATTAGAATCTAAACATATCTGATGAACGAACCAGTGATTGTGTAAAATAAATATATTGTTCTGCGCAAAACGATTGCAAAACAAAATGTAATTATGTGGTGAATTAACATTGTTAAATATTTCCAGCTAGGTAAATTGCAAACGTTTTTAAAGTTACACAACAAATATAATGAAGTTGCAATGATGAGCAGCACTATATGGTCACATTTAGCACTTCACGTTTATTGACAGCATCTCTCTTTAGTAGCACTTTAGTAGCATCTTGGCACCTACATGTTAAGAGCAGTTCCCCGTCTGTCGCTCACTTAGACGTCGTGTCGAAGAAGCGACACTAGGGGTCTCTCTTGAGTGCCGAATATGCCTCTGGTCTATGAAAAAAGGCCAATGAGAAGTTGGCAGATAGTATTTGCATACCCCGCCCCGGACATACGGGTATAAAAGCGGGGAAATACGTCGAATACATTCAGAAATTTTCTTCGAAGCCGATGGTTGTACTGCAGCGAGCTACACACCCGTTCCTGTTCCTCTGACGCTCTCTGCTGTTGGATCTACGGCGCACTGCAGCGGCTTTCTCCTTCCTTGCATGGCAGAGCAATTTGCCCCTGGGCACTTCGACAGTGCAAGAGCATATTAAAAGTGTGATATTTCTTTTAAAAGAGCAATACACAGCGGCGTTGAATGTCCTTTTCAGGACGCGTCTTTATAAAGATGCCATTTCCGCCCCTGTGTAGTTTCTGGATGCGGTGAATTCTCCCCACCGATCACGGTCATAAAAGTTGCCTTGCGTGCCTGGGCTGCGATCACACGCAGGCAGTGTTTTATGAATGGTTCATGTTCTCAGTGCGAGAACATAGCCATGGCAACATTGCGGTCGCGGCTTTCTGTTGTCATGAGAGAAAGCCACTTCAGCCGCCCCCCGCGCCTTGCCTCCTTCCTACGGGATTGGGGCAGGCGCCACGGGCGATGAAGGCGATTTGGGGATAATGACGGGTTGCGTTTTGCCGGGTAAACCCCCTCGAACCACCCACCTCCCCGGCACGCTTGCTTGCTTCAGAATTGGATGACATCACCACTGCATCAGAGAGCGTTACAGCGGCGTCTGATGCTGATGACTCGCCAGGGCCGCCACCTTCGGGACTGCTCGCCCAGCCTGAGCCTGATGCACAGAGGTCTACTGTGCTTTCCCGGGCTACTTGATTGGTCCCGTGGGCATGTGCGCCACTCACAGCCGCGCACCCCCTGTTCATTTCTTCCCAGATGTGCATGACGAGTTGAGTAAGCCGCGGCTTTCTCGCTCCTCCGCTCTCACTACCCTTGCGGTGGAGCTGTCCCAGACCGCTTCCACCCTGCATGCAACGGCCCTTCCTGCAACCAACACGAGGCCAAGGCACTTCAAAACTTACACTTGGGTAGTCCTGTTCTTGATGTGCTGCAGGAACTGCGCTCGATGACCAACCGGCACTCGAATGGGCGATGGCCACCCTTGTGGTCCAGAAACGCAATCTATGGACCGGACCTGGTCGAAATGCGGGAGGTAGACAAGGCAGACCTTCTCGAACGCTCCCGTCTCCCAACTCTGTCCATTCGGAGGCGCCGTTGACGACTCCGCCCAGCAGTCCTCAGCAGTGAAGCAGACGGAGGCTATTTCACATCCTGCCCCACCGCAAACCTGCCGCCATGGGCCATGCCCCATCTGCTCGCTGAGGGTGTCCTCCTGCGGCAATGAAACACCCTGCTCCGCCTCAACACGGGCCCAGCTCTCAGCCCCAGCATTGAGTACACCGCAGGAAGCAGACGCCCCCCCCGTGTCACGGACCCCCTCGAGGACCCGTAAGGCTCCCAGGCGCTCCAGAGATGCTCGACCCAGGGACTACGATGTTAGCTCTGGAGATGGTAAGACCACTCTGTCCCCCGGTGGAGGGCTGGGAGGACAATTTTTTGTTGAATTTATTTTCACATTCTCAGTAAAAGAGCTATTTCCTTTGTCTCTGGGTCACCTGGCCCACAAATGCCGTTCTCACGGCAATCTGCCACCAGATCTCAACAGTCCCAGCATGCTGGATGCGGACCACCCGCCTTCAGCCCCACGACTGTTCCCCGGCCGGCCGGTTCTGACGAGTCTAGAGGATGCCTACGATGGACCTCCTCCTCAGTCGCTAACCCGCTCCCTTCTGGGTGTGTGGAGCAAGGTAAGTGCTTTGAGTCTTTTCTCAGCACCAGAGCTTCAGGACAAATCTTCGCCTCCCGACGGCGCTTTACCTGCTCCGTCCCGCTGCGAAGCCCCGCCGGATATGTCAAAAATTATCGTCCCCTTGGTGCCTCTAGCACGGAGTTTGGATGCGTGGCTCTCACTTCCCAACCCATCTCGCTGGCTGGTCCGGACAATCCGACTCGGTTATGCAATTCAGTTTGCCAGGCCTCTTCTTACAGTTTGCGTTCGACGGCCAGGCGTATCAGTACAATGTCCTCCCCTTCGGCATGTCTCTGTCCCCTTGTGTCTTCACGAAAGTCACAGAGGCAGCCCTTGCCCCGCTCCGAGAAGCTGGCATCCGCATACTCAATTACCTCGACGACTGGCTCATTCTGACCCACTCACGAGAGTTACTATGCGCTCAAAAAGACCAGGTGCTCAGGCACCTCAGCCGTTTAGGGCTTCAGGTCAACTGGGAAAAGAGCAAGCTCACCCCGGTCCAGAGCATCTCTTTTCTCGCTATGGAGTTAGACAGTCACAATGTCAGCACGTCTCACCAATGATCGTGCACAGTCAGTGTTAAGGTGCCTCGCCGCTTTTAGGCTGGGCACAATGGTCCCCTTAAAACTTTCCCAGAGGCTCCTGGGGCATATGGCATCCTCCACGGTGGTCGCGCCGCTGGGGTTGATGCATATGAGACTGCTTCAGCACTGGCTCGAGTCCCGAGATGAGCATGGTATGCCTGCCGCCAAACACTCAAACCCTGGACAGACCTCTGTTTTCTACAGCCAGGAGTACCCTTGCAGCAGGTGTCCCGACGCGTCTTGGTCATGACTGATGCCTCCAGATTGGGTTTATGGTGCCGTGTGCAATGGGCATGCAGTAGCAGGCTGTTGGAAAGGGGCCCCGCTGCGCTGGCACATCAACTGCCTGGAGTTGTTGACTGTTTTCTTTGCCCTGTGGAAGTTTCTCCCGTTAGTTCGAGACAAACATATCCTGGTCAGGTCAGACAGCACCACTGCGGTGGCGTACATAATTTGCCAAGGCGGCGTACGCTCCCGCCACATGTCACGACTCCTTTTTTCTCCTTTGGACTCAAGTCGCTGCGCACCACTCACATCCCCGGCAACCTCAATGTGATAGCGGATGCACTGTCACGACAACGCTTGCCCAGCGGAGAGAGGAGGCTTCACCCCCAGTCAGTCCAGCTGATTTGGGAACGGTTCGGCAAGACCCAGGTAGACCTGTTTGCCTCCCAAGAGACCTCCCACTGCCCACTCTGGTATGCCCGTTCAGAGGCTCCCCTCAGGGCAGATGCAGTGGCACACAGCTGACCTGCGGGGCTGCGCAAGTACGCATTTCCCCCAGTGAGCCTTCTTGCACAGGTGCTGTGCAAGGTCAGGGAGGATGAGGAACAAGTCACCCTTGTGGCTCCTTATTGGCCCACCCGGGCCTGGTTCTCAGACCTCGTACTCCTCACGACAGCCCCTCCCTGGCAATTTCCCCTGAGGAAAGACCTTCTTTCTCAGGGACAGGGCATGCTCTGGCATCCGCACCCAGACCTTTGGAACCTCCACGACACCTGCCTGGTTGTCTTTGCATACCTATTTGGACCGCACACAGAGCTTTAGGTGCTCTGAGCACTCTTGGTCTGCTTTGGGGGAGAGTGGAAAGGGAACGCTGTCTCCAAACAGAGGCTCCCCCACTGGGTGATGGATGCCATTTCATTGGCCTATTGCACCCAGGCCATGCCCCCCCCCCTTGCGGGTCCGTGCCACCCCCTTGCGGGCACTCAACAAGGAGTATGGCATCCTCGTGGGCACTGGCCAGAGGCACCTCCCTAGCAGACATATGTAGAGCAGTGGGTTGGGCAACACCAAATACCTTTGCGAGATTTTACTATCTCAGGGTTGAGTCAGTATCGTCCCGTGTTTTCTCAGGTCCGAGCCGGTAGAACTCGGTAAGACGCTGACGATCTGGCAGGGTGAATCCCTTGCACCTGGCGCCCTTTCCCTCAGCCAAGGTAAAACTGAGCACTTTCTCTCTCAGGAGATCCCACCCACCCAGGCCCCTGGTTGATCATCCCTAGCCCTGTGGATCCGCAATTCAGTGGAGGAATTCACCGACCCAATCTACTGCGGGTATCTCAAATCTACCCTGCACTGTGAAAAGTCTTCCACAGATCGGGACTCCTACGTGGACTCCTGCTGTGTGTATTTCCGCGGTACGGTACGAGCTGACCCGCATCTCCCTTAGGCAGTTCCCACTGCCCTTCAGTCGCTATGCTGTAGCAACTCCCCCCTCCTGGAGGTGGGATCTATCATTGCACCACATTCCACATGTTGCCTAAAAAACCCATGTGATATTTTCGCCACATTTACCTCCCCTTTTGCGCAGTTGTGGCCTCCGCAGGGTCTTTTCCCCCTGAAAGAATAGGAAACTGGGTAAGACCCCCTTCCCTCGATGCATGTAAGGGCCCCGGCTGTTCTTGCTCTATGCCGAGAAACATAGAGAGAAAAGAGGCCCAGCCAGGCTTGGCCCATTCACAGGTTGGCAAGCGTCGCCTTGTTCCCCTCTAGGGTAACCAGAAGGATTCCGATGACTTTTTGGGGGGCATTGGGGAAGGGTACGCACAGTCTGATACAGTTGGTCGCTTGTGCACGTGAAATACCTGCCCGCTCCTGTGTCAGCAGTACACGTACACGGCTCAGAACATGGCGTGATTTGAAGTGGACCCCTAGTGTCGCTTCTTC
This sequence comes from Moxostoma hubbsi, assembly GCA_032164185.1. Taxonomy (NCBI): domain Eukaryota; kingdom Metazoa; phylum Chordata; class Actinopteri; order Cypriniformes; family Catostomidae; genus Moxostoma; species Moxostoma hubbsi. The sequence continues at coordinate 7,389,867 of JAVLUX010000013.1, read as the reverse complement.
GACACGACGTCGAAGTGAGCGACGGCCATGTCGCTGAGCCGAGCCACTGCAGCGGCTGGACCATTTCCGGCTCCTCAGAAAAATCCTGAATGTATTTTACGTATTTCCCCACTTTTATACCCGTATGTCTGGGGCGAGGTATGCAAATACTGTCTGCCAACTTCTCATTGGCCTTTTTTCATAGATCAGAGGCATATTCGACGCTCAAGAGAGACCCCTAGTGTCGCTTCTTTGACACAACATCTCGTTCCCTCCATCAGGGAACGGAGGTTACATACGTAACCGAGACGTTTTGGGAAATGCATGTCAAAAATAACAAACGTTCGTAAAATCACTCGTAAGATCAATCATTATTGGGAAACGAGGCCCAGGACTAGAAGATCAACAGTCTCAAAAAGTACAGGTCGACATATCCGACAGCAAAATAATTTCAGTGTTCAGTATTTTTTCTCACCAAAATAGAGAATATATGGAAAACACTGTTTAAAACATCTGCAATATTTTATTTTGCTTGAATTGCTTGAAACCTTTTAAATATTTAACTATAAATTAATAATGAATTATGACAATTATTAGAAATATACAAATTTATGTATATGGTCTTTACAGCATAAGTATAAAGTTGCAAGTTTGATTGTGGAGTAGCCTACCAGAAAAACGTCACTTAGCTGAAGTTGCACACTAAACCAAATCAAATATTTTCCTCAGGTAAAAGGGAAAAACAATTATTTAGTTATTAATTTTAAAACATAGCCAGTGTTCCACTACAGAGAACATTGCAACTTAGGGGCAATTTACACGACAACACTTTCTATTAAAAACTGAAAACTTTTTATGCGTTTCGGCTGTTCGTTTACAGGACAACGCCGTTTTGGGGCCTGAAAAGGCAAACATTTGAAAACGGGTTTCAAAGTGCAAGTTTTTGAAAATTATGCCATTATTTTCTCTGTGTAAACATACAAAAATGTGAATTTGTGAAAACAATGACGTCATAAGCAAAGTAAAATCGGCAACTACTGGCCTGTCATCCATAATGCAGTTTTCGCGGATCCGTGTGAATGGTGATCATTTTGACAACATTGTCTTCTGTACGTGAAACTTAAAAAAAAAATGCAAAGGAAAAACGTTTCCATTTTTAGTACATTGTTATTTTGTAAATGTCCCCTTAATCTTTAACGATCATCTTAAAGGGTTACTTCAGGATTTAGCATTAAGCTTTGTATCAGTAGAAAACCAGTAATATTTTCGAATTACCGAGCCCCCCCCATATCCCCCTGAGACGAGAGATTTATGTATTTTTAGTCTGGAAAAAAATCCTCCGATGACGCAAAAATCGTCATTTTGCGTCATCGGAGGATTTTTGGGCCAGAGGCTTAAAACTACAGCCAGTATTCCGCATGTTTTCACCACGCCCATATGGGGCGGGATCTCACTCACAGAATGTGAAGATAGTGTCAGCCATCTTTCTGTAGAAGCTAAGATAACAGGCTCTTGCTCTGTGTAGAAAGTTTGTGTACAAGTAGGCTAATCACGATGGCGGAAGGTAGTTTTGAAGTTGAAATGGCAGAAGGGGATTTCGAAGATCTGTTGCGAGAATCTGATGCTCGTGGTTACCTGTACGAGCCGCAATACAGCGATGAACAGTTGCGGGAGATGGAGGAACAAGAGACAGCCGGAGCAGCTGCTGTAGCAGGGGAGCAAGACCTGCTTGGCAGGCAGGAGGAAGAGCCCGGCCAGACTCGAGTTGGGGCGGACTGGTGGTGTCAGTGCTCTCGCTGTGCGCCTATGGAAACAGATAGAGAGTCCTATTGCTGTCGCGAATTTCAGCGATGCCATTTTCTTCTGGACGAGATCGCTGAATCCGCTGATGAAACTGCACCGCTTACTTGAGCATGTATAACTGAGCACCCAAGTTTTGTACCACACATGGACAGGGGAGTCCTGGAAACTTATTTTAGGATCCCGAAGATAAATTGGAAACGCCAGCCAAAGCCCGCAGGGACAAACGGACGGCTTAGTGTAAAGTGAGTATTTTGTTTGTTTTTCTTTTTGTTACTAAGACGTCATGTACAGAGTTTGGACACCCGGAATTATCATAATGTTCTTCCCGCGTAGTCAGTCAATTTATCAACTAACTCACGATTTATAGAGTCACGATGTATCAAAGCAAGCCTAGTTGTGTCAAATTTTCAGATACTGCCGCCTGTAACCGGTAGGCGTGGTTTGGGAGTGGCCTCATAAGGGCAGCAAAGCAAGTGCATTCTGGGAGTTGTTGTCTTTCAGCCACATGAGTAAAAAAATCAATTTTCCACCTTTTCTCAGTCTAGAATGCTTCAAATTCAAAAATAATTTCACATTTATGCTATATAAATGACCAATTTTATATACACATTCATCTTCCCAGAGGTGAAGTATCCCTTTTAACTTGTCGCTCGTTATTTTACGATGGAGTAACGTTTCCCAAACCAGCACGTAGATCGCTTGCTTCATTAAGGGAGCTGCCCTGTCCAAATATACTGATCACTTTGGCCAGTATGTCCAAGAGATTGTCTTCTCAAAATGAAAATTAGGTGGAAATACTGACAAACGGGGAAGTTGTTTGTAACCTTGTGGAGGCACCGAAATGTATTACCCAACTGTTAGAGAATTTAATTAAAGAAATAATTATGACTTTAGTAAGATGGAGTTTCAGATGCATTGATGCTCAATTATAGAGATTAATGAAAGTGATGCAATAAATGCATGTAACACAAATGTACGCAATGTGAATCATAAGGGGCTCTCACGTAGCCTAAAGTTTTGTTCCTTTGGCTGGAAACTGAACAAATGCACACAGAACAAGGTTAAAATGACGGGCATCAATGTTGAACTACTCCTAGACCTGTCTAAATATTAATAGATCATCTGGTTATTTGAAGGTACTGTGTAATTGTAGCCTTACTGCCATTATGCATCATGCAATTTGTAACTGCCTTGTAAAAAGACTATAGGCCAGCAGATTTGAACCAGCAATTGGAGCAAGAAAGAAGAGGAGGAGGATGAAGAGAGAGAGAGAGAGAGAGAGATTGGAATTTCAATAAAGACTTGGAGTACTCATTTTTCAATATAACGCACATGAACAAAATGCGTCACACTTTACTTCGTATTCAACAACATGTACAACTCTTCTTCCGTGAAAAAACTACCAGAATACAAAATATGCTTAGAGCTCCTCCTAGTGATTATATTATACCACTTAAAGGAGAAATTCACATATGAGACAGCTTTATAACTTAAACAGCTTTAACAGAACTAGACAGAAGTTTAATATAACTATTCTGGTAAGAGTGTAATTTTTTCCAACACTCCTTCTCACTCGCAAACAGAATGATTAATTAACTGTTTTCACTCCAGTCATCTGTCTCAGCTTTGTGAAATTTTCTTCACTCAGTCCTTTAGTGAATATGTCAGCAACCATATCTTCAGTGTTGCAGTATTTCAAGTCTATGACTCCATTTGCAATTTTCTCTCGAATGAAGTGGTACTTGATGTCAATGTGTTTGGCACGTCCATGAAATTGAGGGTTCTTTGCCATGCAGATAGCAGACTGATTATCTTCAAACATCAACATTGGTCCTGTTTGGTTTACCTTTAGATCTGTCATCAGTTGTCGCATCCAAACTGCTTCTTGTGTTGCGCTTGCCAACGCCATGTACTCAGCTTCAGCAGTGGAGAGAGCTACACATGTCTGTTTCTTGCTTCTCCAACTCACAGCTGCTCTGCTGATTTGAAAAATGTACCCTGACACAGATTTGCGATCATCTTGGTCTCCAGCCCAATCTGCATCTGAAAATCCAATGCATTCCTTTGGCTTGTCCTTACTATACAGCAGACCTAGATTCAGAGTGCCATTCAGATATCTCATGATTCGTTTGACAGCCATCCAATGATGCTTTGTGGGTTTAGCACAGAATCTTGCAACATTGTTTACAGCATAAGCAATGTCTGGTCTTGTTCTTGTTGACAAATAAAGCAGACTACCAACAGCAGACTGAAATTGTGTTGAATCCAGTCCTTCTTTGTCATCAGAGAGCTTGACAAGCTTCGAGTTCATGTCTACTGGTGTGCTTACTGGCTTTGAATTTTCCATTCTGAATTTCTCCAACACATTTTTTGCATATGTTGTCTGACCTATCCAGATTTCTCCAGTTTCTGGTTTTTGGACAATTTTCACTCCAAGAAAATGAGTTAGCTCACCCATGTCCTTTATCTCAAAGTGTTTTGAAAGCATTTTCTTCACCTCCATCATCCGTTTATCATTGCGTCCAGCCAGGAGAATGTCATCAACATACACAGCAATAATGAACATCTCACCAGTTGCTGCAGTGTAAATGCAGGGATCAGCTGTAGTTTGGACAAACCCAATCTTTTTCAGCTTTTCATCTAGGACGATGTTCCAACATCTTGGTGATTGTTTCAATCCATAGATGCTGCGATTTAGTTTGCACAGTAGATGTTCTTTTTCTTTGACAACAAAACCTTCAGGTTGTTGCATGTAGACTTCTTCCTTTAGTTCTCCATTCAGAAAAGCTGTCTTGACATCCATCTGATGTAGTTTTAGTCCATGCTGTGCAGCTAGAGCAATTATTGTCCTAATTGACTCAAATCTGACTACTGGACTAAATGTTTCGTCATAGTCTGACCCAAACTTTTGTGAAAAACCTTGTGCTACTAGACGTGCTTTGTGTCTCTCAAATGATCCATCAGCATCAACCTTGACTTTGAACACTCATTTACTGCCCACTGCTTTTCGATCTTTTGGTAGTTCTACCAGGTTCCACACATCGTTTGCATACAAAGATTCCATCTCTTTCTTCATAGCTTCCTTCCATTTCTCCTTGTCTGGACTACTGAAAACATCTTTTACAGTTTTGGGTTCAGTTGTCTTGTTATTAGTGAGTGTTACCCACTCTCCATAATTGTCAGGTGGTTTTCTCACTCTTGCTGATCTTTGAATCTCTTGTTCTTCTGAGCCCTCACTGTAAGATTCTTGACAGTCAAATTCCACATACCGTTTCACAGTGTCTTCCTCATTTTCATCAGACTCCTTCTCAATTGCATGATCAGACTCATTGAATAGCACGTCTCGACTGTAGAACACCTTTGCAAGTTTTGTATCATAGAGACGATACCCTTTAGTTTCTGTTCCATAGCCCAGAAAGATACATTTCTTTGCTTTGGGATCTAGTTTCTTCCGTTCATCTTTGGGTATGTGTGCATATACAGTGCATCCAAATACACGTAGATGATCAACCTTTGGTTTCTCACCTTTCCAGGCTTCAAAAGGAGTCATCCCTTTCACTGCTTTTGTTGGGCTTCTGTTTCTCAGATACACAGCTGTTGACAGTGCTTCCGCCCAGAATTTCTGAGGTAGCTTTGCATCAGCTAACATTGATCTCACTGTCTCCGTCAGTGTTTTGTTCATTCGTTCAGCCACTCCATTTTGCTCAGGAGTCTTCGGTACTGTGAGCTCATGTCGAACTCCTTCTTTCTTCAGGAAGTTTTTAAACTCAGATGAGGTATATTCTCCTCCATTATCTGTGCGTAAGACTTTCAGTTGTCTTCCAGTAGATTTTTCTGCCATGGCTTTCCATTCAAGGAACTTCTGAAAAACTTCATCTTTCCGCTTCAGAACATACACCCATACATAGTGAGTATTCTCATCAATGAATGTCAGAAAATATTCAGCCCCACTCAAGGATTTTGCATTCATTTTCCCACATACATCACTGTGCACTAAGCCAAGTGGTTCAACAGCTCTTTTGCTATCACTGATTTTAAACTTGCTGCGATGATGCTTTCCTTCAGCACATGAATCACAAAAGTCTATGTCTTTTGACACATCAAAATCAAAGCCATCAACTAGACACTCATTACACAGCTTCTTCAGATTTTGTACACCTAGATGACCATAACGTCGGTGCCAGATTTGTTCCTTGGTATCTTTATGCAAATTCACAGTTTTTGTTACATGCATGTGATCACTTTCTTTACAGCTCACATAATAGAGACTGCCATTTTTTGTTGCAGTAGCAATCAGTTTTTGATTATCATCCGTGATGCAGCATCTGTTCTCTGTGAACTTGACTTTTTTTCCAGACTGAGTTACCTTGGACACACTGAGTAAGTTGTATGACAATTGTGGTACATACAAAACATCATTCAGCTTGCATTCTTTTGTCTTATCATCAGACAATATCATCTTTAGCCGCACAACTCCACGTCCTGTTGCTTCAACAGAGTAACCATCAGCAACCACAGTGTTACTTCTTGTGAGGGTTCCAGGCTTTTAAACTCAACAAACTGTTTCTTGACATTGCACATATGACAGGTTGCTCCTGAATCTACAATCCAGCTATCCATTCTTTCCTCAGAACTTGATGATAGTGCATGACTCACCATTAGTCCAACACTCTCACTATCTGAATCACTGTCTTGTTTTTTCACTTGTGCCTTGTTTGCGTTGTGTTTATAGCCCACCTTCTTACTCTCTTTGTTGAAGACTGTGCTTGCAACAGATTTGTTGAACTCTCTGCAGTCATGCTTGATATGTCCATACCTTCTGCAGTAGTGACACTTTGGGCCTTTTCCTCTCACAAACTGTTTTCCAGTCAGAGCTTTATCATTGTTGCTGGTGTTTTCAACATCGCGTTCTCTCAGTTTACGTTCTTCATGCAGCAATCGTTCCGTGACAACCTCCATTTTAGGTACATCCACACTTGCTTCAAGTGCCGTGACTAACACGTTGAACGAGTCGGGTAAACTGGCTAGCAGGTGCACCACACGATCTTCCTCGTCGATGTGATCTCCCACAACTGACAGTGCATCAAACGTTTCAGTCAACACCTTAATGTGCTCTTGAACCGAGTCTCCGTCTTTCAATTTCAACGAGTACAGTTTACGCCTCAGTGCTAGCTTATTTGCCCAAGTTTTCTTCTGAAACTGATCCAACAATTTTTTCCACACGACAATAGGATCTTCCGGCTCTCCAATCAAATAGAGCAAAGACGGTTCTATTGACAGTACAATGGTAGCCATATATTTAGTTATATAATTTAGCCATATAACTTGCTAACTTACTTGGATCAGATCGTGGAGCATCCTCTGTACCATTTACCAAGTCCCATAGTCCGTCTCTCATCAATGCCATCCGACATTGCACTTTCCACGTAGGATAGTTTGCTCCGTTTAATGAAACAATCATCACCGTCTTAGAATCCGAGCTCATTTTTTATTCACAGTTGGTCAATATCTCTCAACAAGCCTTTCAGCAGCGTCACTGTAGCGTTCTAGTTCTGGGCCCATAACCTATTGGAATTTCAATAAAGACTTGGAGTACTCATTTTTCAATATAACGCACATGAACAAAATGCGTCACACTTTACTTCGTATTCAACAACATGTACAACTCTTCTTCCGTGAAAAAACTACCAGAATACAAAATATACTTAGAGCTCCTCCTAGTGATTATATTATACCACTTAAAGGAGAAATTCACATATGAGACAGCTTTATAACTTAAACAGCTTTAACAGAACTAGACAGAAGTTTAATATAACTATTCTGGTAAGAGTGTAATTTTTTCCAACAAGAGAGAGAGAGAGAGAGAGAGAGAGAGAGAGAGAGAGAGAGAGAGAGAGGGGAAGGCATTGCACACTCTCACTCTGATCTCCTTAGTTAACCATATTTTAATTATTTATTAGGCATATTTATTAAAGTTTTAAACTGCATGGTCACATTACTCAGTATGTCTTATATAAATAATCTGTTTAATAAGAACACTTTCTATTGACATTTCAATTATGCTTAGCAAAGTAGGCTAATATAATGTTATACTGTATTAAGTGTCTAGTGACTTAGTCGCATGCGCAGACTGCGGAGATTGCCTATAGATTTCAATGTGATTTTTTTCAACACTTTTTTTATCCTCTGAAATAGTTAACAATGGCTTTCCAATAATAAAAATATATTAATACAATTTATTAAATGTGACATTGTCATTAATAACCAATGAAAGATGCCAGAAAGATACGTTTAAGTTGTACTTAATGGCACTCGTAAATTTATAAAGTTTTTTACGAACTATCCTACTTAGATTCCGATGCTTTTGGGAAATGCGCCTTGGATATTAAGTAATAAATAAGTACTGCTTACATTCTACTTAGTGCTTCGGGAAACCCATCCCTGATCTGTCTTTTTATATGACTACTGATGGCTTGGCCTGCTGTGATGGGTGATCAGCAAAGCCAGTAGATGAGCGTTACACAGTCTGTTTAACAGCTGCTTTTCCCTTTTACATCAGCTGCAGGCTGTACTTTTTGGGCCGGCCTCTCACTTCAATTTAGTGAAATCTGAGGGGGTTCACACTCTACAATGCTGCACCCCGCAGGCTGATGCTGACACACTGCTCTATGGCAATTATCTGTGTTCAAGTGAGTCAAAAGCATGTATGTGCAAGCCTTTGTTGAGATTATTTTTCTGTATGTTTTGCAATTCGTTAATCAATTTTATTTATATTTAGAACATATCATGACTGTATTAAATTATTTTGGCAATTACAAGTGATAAGTAGTATATTTAATCTTAATAGGCCTACTTTTTCCAGGTATTTACTGCGTTTTATTTATTTATTCATTAATTGGAAGAATTGCTTAATATCAATCTTAGATATCTTCAAAATCTTATATCACTCTAGATGTAGATGCTAAAGAGTATGTAGACAGGGCCATAGCCAGGGTTTGAAAATTAGTGAGGTCCAAGGTGAGGTTTCAAGACTTTTACCAAAATTACACCTACAAATGCAACATATTCTATACATAAAAATTAAATATATATAAAAAACAGAAACCAATAATAATACTAAAATATTTTTTTAATTGCAAATGCAGTTAACAATATTAATATTGAATTTTTGTCATGCACATTTGAAAATAAAAGCATTGATTTTGAGTTGAGCAGCAAAATTTACTCATTATTATATTAACTACAGAAAAACATCAAAAGTTAATTAACAACTAATTTATATAGGGCTATGTTAACTCCATTACATATTAATATTATCCAAAACAATCAATTGTTTTCCTTTTGCCAGACTCTTAATTATTTAAAGGTGTACTCAGTAATTTTTTCCCATTTAAAAGGTTTTACTCCTGAAGAAATTAATTATAATTTTGAAACATATGAATAAAATCATGACCACTCACATGAGCTGAGGACTGTAGTCATATCAGTAACCTTATAAAAGGTGTTTTATACTTCATGGGGGCTGCCATTTTAGAATCACATGACCACATAATACTACTGGCTTAATCCTAGCAACCGTCTTGTTTTTGGACACTTTCACTCATTGATTAAATTAATCATGGCTGATTGTGAATAATGAAATTCTAAAATGGCATCTGTAACTGAAAACTGCTGATTTTGAATGATGCATCACACCACTAGGTGTCACTGTAAGCCCAAGATAACATGAACAAAGAGTTACTAAGCTACCTTTAATTCACATTTTTCAATTAAACTTCATTAGAACTAAACAGATTTAAAGGAGAAAAAGTCACAGCTTCACACTTAATTCTTGAGTGTCCAGGCTTTAAAGTTTTTTTTATTAAATTATGCTTTGTAGTTGCATTTATGACAATTTAACATTTCATTGTGCATAGAGTTGTACAGAGTTTAACTTTGGTATTAGTAAGATCATTTTAAAAAAAGATCACCATGGTTAGATGTAATTATTGTATGTAATGAATTAGTAAAATAAATAAATAATCTATGGAATTTGTAATGAAAAACAATATCCTAAACACATGTAGAAATGATAAAAACAACCTCCATAAAAGTGACTTTTATTGCCCTATTATACAATATTTAATATTTTTGTAGGCCAATAATATTAACATTTATTACAAGTATATACACTATTTCTGGCAAAATACCATAGTTACTACTAAAGTTAATGTTACTACAGTAAATGTCAGGTATATTTCTATAAGGGTGCTGATTTGTGGAATGAAAAGCCAGTAATTACCATGAATAGAACAATATTTTCCTGTTTACCTCGTCACTATAGTTTAATATGACAGGCTGTTCAATCTTGATTCAACTAGCTTCAGCACAGAGCCATGTAGATCTCAAAGAATTAAAGGTTTGTTGTATTGTCCTGCCTCCTTGTGGAAAGATTGCAATATAAGGCAGAATATTCTTGATTTCAAAGGAGCAAAATTGTATTCTCCATTGTAGGGTACAACAGGGCTAAAGACACAACATTAGAGAATTGTTCTTTATTTTTTTTATTTTTTTGGTCACTGAGTATATCAAGATTCAAGAAAAAGATTATTTTTTTATTAAATATTGATGGAGCAACATAATTTGTGTGAAAAGAAATTATAAGGGAGGGTTATTTCTGAATAATTGAAATTTTTTATAAAAAGTGGTAAAGTGGGCCTATTACAGGTAAAAAAGTTATAATGATATAGTGTAAATATTGAGGCAATAGTTATATAGACACAATTTGTCAACGTATGCAAATACTTATGAGACAGCAAGATGCTTTTTGTGTATTAAATAAAAATAATGTTTATTCAAAATAACCACTTCAAAAAAATTTATAATTTAAAGTTTATAATTTCTTGTTAATTTCAAACACATTTTACATTTCATTACAGTATGTTTTTGAAAAACATTTCAACAAAGGTTCCCCATCTGTTTCTCACTTCCACGTTGTTTCGAAGAAGTGACACTAGGGTTCTCGCTTGAGTGCCGAATATGCCTTTGATCTATAAAAAAAAGGCCAATGAGAAGTTGGCAGACAGTATTTTCATACCCCGCCCCCAGACATAGGGTATAAGAGTGGGGAAATACGTCAAGTTCATTCAGAAATTTTCTTCGGAGCCGATGGTCGTGTATGCAGTCTGCTGCGAGTCACACACCTGTTCCTGCTTCTGTTCCTCTGACGCTCTGCCTGCTGTTGGATCTACGGAACACTTCAGCTGCTTTTCTCCTTCTCTGCACGGCAGTGCAGCTTGCCCCTGGGCACTTCGACAGTGCAGAAAGCTTAAAAGAGTTTATTTAAAAGAGCGATTTTCTCTATAAAAGAGTATTTTCCTCTAAAAGAGCTTTACACAGCGGCGTTGAACATCCTTTTCAGGATGCGACTTTAAAAAGATGCCATTCCGCCCCTGTGTAGTTCCTGGATGCGGTAGAGTGCTCTCTGCTTCAGATGGCCTCTGGGCAGCGATCACACCAAGGCAGCGTTTGTGGATGGTTCATGCTCTCAATGCGAGGGCATGACCATGGCAATGTTGCGGTCGCGGCTCGCTTTCAACAGAAAGCACGCCACTTCAGCTGCCCCCCACATTGCACCTTCTTCCCACGGGATTGAGGATGATGTGGCTGGCACTGGAAGCGTTCTGGGGACGGCAGCGAGTGCAGCTCTGCCGGGTATGCCCCCTCGGACCACCCGCCCCCCAGCACGCTCGTTGACTCCCGTCCGTGCTCGAGGCAACAGCGGCTCGCCTCACGGCCAGCCTGCCTATCCTCTAGAGCTCGAGGTGGATGAGCTAGCCGCTGCATCAGAGAGCGCAGTGTCTGACGCTGATGACTCCCCTGGGCTGCCGCCTTCGGGCCAGCACGCCCAGGCTGAGGCTGATGCGCAGATGACCGACATGCTTTCCCAGGCCGCCACCAGCATGGGGCTGGACTGGAACCCTCCATCCTCCCCACAGCCATCGCGGTTGGATGACTGGTTCCTGGGGTCTGCGCGCCGCTCACAGCCTCGCTCCTCCCGCTCCCGTTTTTCCCGGAAGTGCACAATGAGCAGACGTCTTCGTGGAGAGCACCCCTCTCCACTCGTCACAAAGCCACTCGCTCATCCGCTCTCGCTACCCATGACGGCGGAGTGGCCCACGGATATACAGTGATTCCCCTGGCAGGGTCGCCCTGTGCTCCCCTCTAAGGCCTGTAGGACAACATCGTCATTCACTGCCAAAGCCTACAGCGCCGCCGGACATGCCGCTTCCGCCCTGCATGCCATGGCCCTCCTGCAGTTCCACCAGGCCAAGGCGCTTAAAGATCTCCATGGGGGTAGCCCTGATTGTGATGTGTTGCAGGAACTGTGCTCAGCGACCGACCTCGCCCTCAGAGCCACGAAGGTCATAGCGCAGTCACTCGGGCAGGCGATGGCCACACTCGTGGTCCAGGAACATCACCTGTGGCTGAACTTGGTCGAGATGCGTGAGACCGACAAAGTTCGCTTTCTCAATGCCCCTATCTCCCAGTATGGCTTCTTCGGTGACACCGTCGAGGACTTCGCCCAGCAGTTGCACGGTGAAGAAGCAGACGGAGGCCATCTCACACATCCTGCCCCACCGCAAGCCTGCCTTCATGGGCCATGCCCCATCTGCCCACCGAGGGCTTCCTCCTGCGGCTAAGAAACACCCTGCTCCACCTCAACCCAGGCCCAGCTCTCAGCCCCAGCGTCGAGCACACCGCAGGAAGCAGACTCCCCCCATCTCACGGACCCCCTCGAGGACCCGCAAGGCTCCCAGATGTTCGACCCAGGGACCAAGATGTTAGCTCCTGAGGTGGTAAGCAGACCACTCCGTCCCCCGGTGGAGGGCCGGGAGGAGAATCTTTTGTTCAATTTATTTCATTTGCCACCCACATTCTCAGTAAAAGAGCTATTTCCTTTGTCTCTGGGTCACCTGGCCCGCAAATGCCAATCTCACGGCACTCTGCCGCCAGATCTCAACAGTTCCCACGACTGTTCCCCGGCCGGCCGGTCCTGATGAGTCTAGAGGACGCCTCAACTGGACCTCCTCCTCAATCAATAACCCACCCCCTGCCGGGTGAGCAGAGCAAGGTAAGTGCTTTGAGTCTTTTCTCAGCAACAGAGCCTTGGGACACGTCTTCGCCTCCCGACGCCGTATTACCTGTTCCGCCCCGCTGCGAAGCCCCGCCAGGTACGTCAAAAATAATCGTCCCCTTGGTGCCCCTAGCACAGAGTTTAGATGCGTGGCTTTCACTTCCCAACCCGTCTCGCTGGCTGGCCCGGACCATCCGACACACAATTCAGTTTGCCAGGCCTCTGCCCCCCTTTGCGGGCGTCCACTTTTCCGCAGTACACAGTGAACATGCCAAATCCATGCACGCGAAGATCGCTACTCTCTTACTCAAAGACGCGATAGAGCCTGTCCCTCCAACCGAAATGAATAAGGATTTCTACAGCCCTTACTTCATCGTACCCAAGTAAGGTGGCGGCTTACGACCGATCTTGGACTTGAGTTTTCAACCAAGCTTTGCACAAACTCCCGTTCAAAATGCTCACGCAAAAACACATATTAACTTGCGTCCGGCATCTAGATTGGTTCGCAGAGGTAGACCTGAAGGACACGTACTTCCACGTCTCAATTCTGCCTCGACAATGACCCTTCCTACAGTCCACGTTCGACGGCCAGGCGTATCAGTACAAATTCCTCCCCTTCGGCATGTCTCTGTCCCCTCGCATCTTCACGAAAGTCGCAGAGGCAGCCTTGCCCCACTCCGAGAAGCCGGCATTCGCATACTCAATTACTTGGCCCACTCCCGAGAGTTACTATGCGCTCACAGAGACCAGGTGCTCAGGCACCTCAGCCGTTTGGGGCTTCAGGTCAACTGGGAAAAGAGCAAGCTCACCCCGGTCCAGAGCATCTCTTTACTCAGCATGGAGTTAGACTCAGTCTCAATGTCTGCATGTCTCACCAACGTGTGTGCACAGTCGGTGCTGGAATGCCTCACCACCTTCAGGCTGTGTACAGCGGTCCCCTTAAAACTTTTACAGAGGCTCCTGGGGCATATGGCATCCTCCGCGGTGGTCGCGCTGCTGGGGTTGATGCATATGAGACCGCTTCAGCACTGGCTTCAGACTCGAGTCCTGAGATGGACATGGCGCCGCGGCACGCACCGTGTGATGGTCACCCCCGCCTGCCACCAAACATTCAAACCCTGGACAGATGTCTGCTTTTTACGGGCAGGAGTACCCTTGCAGCAGGTTTCCCGACGCATCTTGGTTTCGACCGACGCCTCCAGATTGGGTTGGGGCACCATGTGCAACGGACATGCAGTGACGGGCTGTTGGAAAGGGGCCCCACTGCGCTGGCACATCAACTGCCAGGAGTTGCTGACAGTTTTCTTTGCCTTGCGGAAGTTTCTCCCATTAGTTCGAGACAAACATGTCCTGATCAGGTCAGACAGCACCGTCGCGGTAGCATACATAAATCGCCAAGGCGGCGTACGCTCCTGCCACATGTCACTCACATCCCAGGCAACCTCAATGTGGTAGCGGACGCACTGTCACGACAACACTTGACCAGTGGAGAGTGGAGGCTTCACCCCCAGTCGGTCCAGCTGATTTGGGAACGGTTCGGCAAGGCCCAGGTAGACCTGTTTGCCTCCCGAGAGATCTCCATTATCCGCTCTGGTATGCCCGATCAGAGGCTCCCCTCGGGGCAGGCACACTGGCACATAGCTGGCCTGCAGGGCTGTGCAAGTACGCATTTCCCCCAGTGTGCCTTCTTGCACAGGTGCTGTGCAAGTTCAGGGAGGATGAGGAACATCTCACCCTAGTGGCTCCCTATTGGCCCACCCAGGCCTGGTTCTCATACCTCATACTCCTTGCGACAGCCCCTCCCTGGCAAATTCCCCTGAGGAAGGACCTTCTTTCTCAGGGACAGGGCACGCTCTGGCATCCACACCCAGACCTTTGGAACCTCCACGTCTGGCCCCTGGACGGGATGCGGAAGATCTAGCTGGTCTACCACCAGCTGTCGTAGCCACGATCATCCAAGCCAGAGCCCCTTCTACCTGGCAACTTAATGCCATGAAGTGGCGCTTGGTGTTCTTCCCGTGCTGAAGACCCACAGAGGTGCACAGTTAGGTCAGTGCTCTTATTTGTGCAAGAGAGGCTGGAGGGGAGGCTGTCCCCCTCCACCCTGAAGGTGTATGTCGCCGCTATCACGGCCCACCATGACGCAGTAGATGGCAAGTCTTTGAGTAAGCACGACTTAATCATCAGGTTCCTAAGAGGTGCCCGGAGGTTGAACCCCTCCCGGCCAAGCCTGTTCCCCTCCTGGGATCTCTCAGTGATCCTCGCGGGCCTCCAGAGACCCCCCTTCGAGCCGCTAAAATCAGTTGGACTCAGGTCCCTCTCTCTAAAGACGGCCCTGCTGATCGCGCTTGCCTCCATCAAGAGGGTTGGGGAACTGCAAGCGTTCTCTGTTAGCGACACCTGCCTGGAGTTCGGTCTGGCAGACACATATGTAATCCTAAGACCACGACCGGGCTACGTGCCCAAGGTTCCTACCACTCCCTTCAGAGACCAGGTAGTGAACCTGCAAGCGCTGCCCCGGGAGGAGGCAGACCCAGCCCCTTCATTGTTGTGTCCGGTATGTGCTTTGCGTACCTACGTGGTCCGCACACAGAACTTCAGATGCAGCAGCTTTTAGTCTGCTTTGGTGGACAACAGAAAGGAAGCGCTGTCTCCAAACAGAGGTTCTCCCACTGGGCGGTGGATGCCATTTCAGGCCGTGCCCCCCTCCCTTGCTGGTTTGAGCACACTCAATAAGGAGCATTGCATCCTTGTGGGCACTGGCCAGAGGTACCTCCCTAGCAGACATATGTAGAGCAGCAGGTTGGGCACCACCTTTGCAAGATTTTACAATCTCAGTGTTTTCTCAGGTAGAACTCGGTAACACGCTGATGGACTGGCCGGGTGGATCGCTTGCACCTGGCGCCGTTTCCCTCAGCCGAGGTAAAACTGTGCGCTTTCTCTCCCAGGAGATCCCACCCATCCGGGTCCCGGGATGATTCCTCCCTAGCCCTTTGGGTCCACAGTTCAGCGGAGGAACTCGCCGACCCAGTCCAATGCGGGTACTCAATCTACCCTGTACTGAAATTGGTGCTCCACAGGTCAGGACTCCTACATGGACTCCCCCTGCGTGTATTTTTCGTGGTACGGTCCCCTTACGAAGTGGACCCGCATCTCCATTAGGCAGTCCCAGCTGCCTTCTGGTCGCTATGTTGTAGCAACTCCCCCCTCCTTGAAGCTGGATCTACCATTGCGCCATGGTCCACATGTTGCCTAAAAACCATGTGATGTATTCACCACCTTTACCTCCACTTTCAGCAGGTGTGGCCTCCGCAGGGTCTTTTCCCCCTGAAAGAATAGGAAACTGGGTAAGACCCCCTTCCCTCGATGCATGTAAGGGCCCCGGCCATTCTTGCTCTATGCGGAGAAACATAGAGAGAAAAGAGACCCAGCCAGGCTTGGCCCGTTCCCAGGTTGGCAAGTGTCGCGTCTAGGGTAACCAGAAGGATTCCAACGATTTTTTGGGGGGCATTGGGGAAGGGTACGCGCAGTCTGACACAGCTGGTCACTTTTGCACGTAAAATATCTGCCCGCTCCTTTGTCAGCAGTACACGTACATGGCTCAGCGCATGGCGGGATTTAAATTGGACCCCTAATGTTGTTTCTTCGACACAACATCGAAGTGAGTGACAGACGGGGAACGTCTAGGTTACGTATGTAACCTCCATTCCCTGATGGAGGGAACGAGACGTTGTGTACTCCTGGCCACGTCGCTGAGCAGAACCACTGTTGTGGCTGGACCATTTCCGGCTCCTCAGAAAAATCCTGAATGAACTCGACGTATTTCCCCGTTTTATACCCGTATGTCCGGGGGCTGCCAACTTCTCATTAGCCTTTTTTTCATAAATCAGAGGCATATTCGGTGCTCAAGAGAGACCCCTAGTGTCGCTTCTTCGACATAACGTCTCGTTCCCTCCATCATGGAATGGAGGTTACATACGTAACCTAGACGTTTTGTTTTAATGACTCTAAAAATTGGTACCTGTATGTTTTAGACATAAAAGTTGTAGATTTAGAAACACATTTTTCTTATACTTTGAAAATATTTGTGTACACATCTTAATAATTGTTTTCTAAAATAATTGTAGGATAAAACTTTTTTCTTCTTTTTTTATTTTATTTTTTTAAATATGTATTTCCAACCATTTCCTTTTTATATATTCACATATCCTACCTAAACCTATTTGATGTTGCAATTAAACCCCTGCCTGTGTGTTTTAGCTAATGCTATGTGATGCTGCTTTATGATATACAAATCACACTATATACAGTTGTGGCCAAAAATATTGGCACCCATGGTAAATATGAGCAAAGAGGGCTCTGAAAAAAAAAAATCTGCATTGTTTATCCTTTTGATCTTTCATTCAAAGAATTAAAAAAAAAAAATCTAACCTATAATTGAAGTTGCAATTGAAACAGTGTAAATATCTCATTATTAAATAAATATTTTTCTCTAAAATGTATTGTCTATAATTATTGGCACCTTTACCAAGAAAACAGCTCTGAGTCTTCTCTTGTAATGCCGAATGAGGCTGGAGAACACCTGGCAAGGGATCTGAGACCATTCCTCCGTACAGATTCTCTCCAGATCCTTCAAATTCAGAGGTCCATGTTGGTGGACTCTCCTCTTCAGTTCACCCCACACATTTTTTATGGGGTTCAGGTCAGGGTATACAGCCAGGGCCCATTGAAAGCTTTCTGGCAGCGGCAGCCAGGTTTTGATTTTTTATCTGTTGGTATTTGATAGAGTCTGTGATGCGATGTATCCAAACAAGATGTCCAGGACTTCTGTCAGAAAAACAGCCCCAAACATTAAAGATACAGATCCATTTAACTGTGGGCATTGGGTACTTCATCTCTGTGTGTGCCAAACCCATCTCTGGTGTTTGCTGCCAAAAAGCTTTTTTATTTCATCTGACCATAGAACCAAGTCGCATTTGAAGTTCCAGTAGTTTCTGGCAAACTGAAGATGCTTGAGTTTGTTGTTTGATGAGAGCAGAGGCTTTTTTTCTTGTGTTGATGTAGGCGATGTCAGATTTCAGGCCTATTCTTAAGATCTTCAGTTGATTGGAACTTAAGTATTGCGCTGATGGTGGAAATGGGCATTTTCAATGCTTTGGCCATTTTCTTATAGCCACTTCCCATTTTGTGAAGCTCAACAACCTTTTGCCGCACATCAGAACTATTTATTAAGTCTAACCCACTGTGATTGATGATTAAGGGAATCTGGCCTGTGTGTTACCTCATATTTATACCACTGTGAAACAGGAAGTCATGGCTGAAAAATTTCATGTTCGTACTCAGCCAGGTGCACTAAAAAATTTAAAACATGAAATGGAATATACTTCAGATATATTTTACTCATAAGAATTTTTAGGGGTGGAAATAATTTGTTAAACAGGTTTTGGTGAAAAATATTTATCTAATAATGAGATATTTCCCCTCTTTCAATTGTTCTACTTCAATTAAAGGTTAGATTTTTGTGATTTTTTTTTTAATGAAAGATCAAAAGGATAAACTATATAAATTTTTTCACAGCCTTCTTTGCTCATATTTACCAAGGGTGCCAATATTTTTGGCCACTGCTGTACACTCACCGGCCACTTTATTAGGTACACCTGTACATCTACTTATTAATGTGATTATTTAATCAGCCAATCGTGTGGCAGCAGTGTAATGTATACAATCTTGCAGATATGGATAAGGAGCTTCAGTTAATGTTTACATCAACCATCAGAATGCGGACAAAATGTGATATCAGTGATTTAGACCGTGATTTAGACCGTTGGCGCCAGATGGGCTGGTTGAGTATTTCTGTAACTGCTGATCTCCAGGGATTTTCATGCACAACAGTCTCTAGAGTGTAAAGAGAATGGTGTGAGCAGCAGTTTTGTGGCCGAAAATGGCTTATTAATGACAAAGTTCAGACGAGAATGGCCAGACTGGTCCAAGCTGACAGGAAGGTGAGAGTAACCCAAATAAGCATGCGTTACAACACAAAAGCATTTCTGAATGTACAACACGTCAAACATTGAGACGGAAGGGCTACAGCAGCAGGAGACCCCTCCGGGTACCAGTGCTGTAAGCTTATAACAGGAAACTCAGTGGGCACAGGCTCACCAAAACTGGACAGTAGATGATTGTAAAAACATTGCCTTGTCTGACAAATTTGGATTTCTGTTGAGGTACACAAATGGTAGGCCCACTGCAGCCTCAGATTTATGTTCTTGACTGACAGAAGTGGAACCCAACGTGGTATTCTGCTGTTGTTGTCCAAGTGCTTCAAGGTTCAACATTTCTGCATGGTTTTATACATTAAACTGCTGCAACACAATTGACTGATAAGATAATTGCATGAGTAAGTAGATGTACAGATGTACCTATTAAAATGGCCGGTGAGTGCATATGTGTGTATACCCAGCTTGAGAGGAAAGTATGCAATCACACAATCATATCCCTTTTCCACTGGTTTGGTGCACAGTTGATGCTCGATAGCGGGACCTGCAAACCTCCCTCAGGACCAGCAATACTATAGCATTATTAGCATTATTAGCATAATTAGCGACATCGCTTCATAACCTGCCCACAAACAGTGCATTATGGTATTGTTTATGAGTCTGATGAGTTTTGAAAACATGAAAACCTATAAACATATTTTAAACCTATTTTAAACTTTTAAACACAAGCCAGTCTCCTTCCTTCCTACCAAGTGACCAATACAAGTCACACATACATCTAATAATGTCTGCTCTTATGGAACTGCACTCCGGAGGAGAATAAGACCAAAAAATCTTCCCCCACTTTTAACTAGGAGAAAGTAAAAAGATCTTATCTCCCTAGTTAAGTTCTTTCTGAAGGGTAACAGTAATCAAAACAAGTCAACTTCTTGTATAAAGCATGTGCATGCTGATTTAGCCATGCATTATGTAAAGTACATCAATGATCAGACTTATTTCAATAGATTAACAAATTTATGTTAGTAAACAATATCAGCAAATTACTCAGCATATGATATATGACATTTCCGGTAGTCTGGATCCCTATCTGGTGGTGTGTAGGAGCAGACAATGGGTTTTTAAACCACCAGTAGAGTCTTGCTCTTGCTGCTAAGCACCGAGGTGCTCGTCGATCCTTTTCTTTATTTATGTCTTATCCTCTGGCCCTCCAGTGGTACTTCCAGTGATTTTAAAGTTTATAAATGCATATATATTTCATTCTACATCAATTTACTCAGTTAATAGAACCTTCAGAGATGATTTAAGCAACAAATTATATTTCTAAAACATTTAAAAAGTTCATATTTCAAAATAAACTTTCTTAGCATTCCTTTTTAATTCTGGTTACATTACCTTGTAACATTACCTTGTAACATGGATAATGATCTGCTTCAGACCCTCATCATCCACTTTCATTATCATTGCTTGATTAGACAACAAACATAATTTTAAAGGGAATAATAACTTCAGGAAGGAGTATATGCCAAAATAATAAACATAACACCCTCTATCTTCCTGCCTACTCTATCCAATCTAAAATGACCTAATTTTGTTATAAAAGAAAATACAATGAATATGTTGGCTCCCTTACATTCCAAAAACAATAGAAAAGTGAAAATAAAGAGTCAAAATAAAATGCTCCCCTTCCCTACCACTCTTGTGTAATTCCAGGTTTTTTTCTAGAATTCGTCTAGCTCATCCAGTCCAGGGCATGTGGGGTATACAGTGGCCCAAATGTCAATTCCAGATGGTTTTTACAGATACATTGATCATCTTTTTAGCTGAAGCATTGGCCAGCATTGATCTGTTATTACTCCCACTTTAGTAAGCCATTCTTTCCAGGATCCAAATGGTTTGTCAAACCAATTTCTAACCAAGCCATTTTACTTGTAGGTTCTAGTTGGCCTGTAGGCTTTAAATAAGTCATCAATGTAATTAATTAATCTTTGCTGACTGTAGTAAATGCAAATAATCCAGAAAAATCCAGAAAAAAAAGAGAGAAAATGTCGGAGAATCAAGGCAAACGATGTGTGTTTCCTTGTCAGCGGTCTATGACTGACAAAGACACACATCAGTTTTGCTTTGTTATTTTGGGGTAAGAGCACGCTGCTCTCGCGTTGGGGCAAGGCGGGTGCACGCATTGTGACCTACTTTCGGTCAAAATGCTTCGCACTCGCCTCGCTTACTTCCAGAAGTCAGCGCCCACACTTCATTCGTGGGGCTCTCGCATGGATCTGGTTGAGGAGCGAGAGACGGGCTCGTCCCTTTCGCTCGCTCTCTTCCCAGATCCAGCTGGTCCTTCCGTGATCTTGAAGCACACTCCGGCGCCTCTTCAGTTCATGAGGGGGACCTCGATTCTCTTGGGTCTGCGGACTTCGAGCTACCCACATCTGAGTACTCCAAGCACGACTCAAAATCTTCTGAGGAGTTACTCGATGTGGTTACTCGTTCGGTGGTCAGACTTCAATTAAACTGACCACGTGATCAAGAAACCCCCAAACGCTCCAAATTAGAGGACAGATTTCTGTCTAGTGGCCAGGGGAAGGGAACGCCTCATCAGTCCCTTCCCTTCTTTGATGAACTCCACGCAGAGCTTTCTCGTTTGTGGAGGAAGCCTTATACCTCTCATGTCCACGTGCCTTTGACGTCAGTATATTCGACTATTGTGGGTGCTGAGGTGCAAAGGTATTCTATGATGCCACCGGTCGAAGAGACGCTCGTGGGCTATCTCTCGCCGGGTTCGGCATCATCATTAAAGAAGCCCACTCTCCCCTCTAAGCTATGCAGGACTACTTCCATGCTAGTGGGGAGGGCTTATCAAGCAGCAGGTCAGGCTGGTGCTGCGCTGCACACCATGGCCGTGTTACAGGCATAACAGGCAGACCTGCTGAAAGACCTGAGTGCGGGTGCAACGCTTAGTGAAGAAGCTTTCTCTGAGCTTCGTCGAGCAACAGATCTGTCTCTCCGTGCGACCAAGCATGCGGATGTGCATGCTCCATGCCATTGGCCGGTCTATGTCCGCTTTAGTCAGCACGGAGAGGCATTTATAGCTTAACCTTTCAGGCATCAGGGACAAAGACAGAGTTTTTTTGCTTGATGCCCCGGTTTCGCCTTCTGGTCTCCCTTCCTCGCCAACCTCAGGGGGTGGGGCCGTCAGCCACCCAGTCCCGCTCCAATTCTGCTAGGAGGGAAGCTCAGAAACAGAGCGTAGCGAGTTGTGCTCCCCCTCGTAAGGACTGGGGACAGGCTCGTCGCCCTCAGCAGCCACCTAAGAAGGACCTCAGGGGTGTGATTTCTAAAAGAGAGAAACCCTGATGGTCCTGTTCCCAGCCTTGTGGGGGTAGTTCCCTTCGGGAGGGGGCTTCCAACAAAAAGTTGGGTGTACCGTTGCTTCCTGCCTTAATCCAGGACGTGGAACACTTGACATCCCCTCAACAGGAAATTTCAGAGTTAATACCCATCTCAGAGAACCTGGCAGTGTGGAAACTTCTGCCAGGTATTTCTATGTGGGTTCTGAGGACAGTAGAAAGAGGCTACAGAATTCAATTTGCTCGCCGCCCTCCATGTTTCAACGGCGTGGTTCCACTACCGTGAAACCGGAGCAGGCATGTCTACTGTGGAAAGAGCTGCAAAATCTCTTGGTCAAAGGGGCCATAGAACGTGTTCCCCTTCCAGAGAAAGAGTCAGGCTATTACAGCAAATACTTCCTGGTTCCCAAGAAGGGTGGGGGGTTGCGTCCGATTTTAGATCTTCGAGGCTTGAACCGCTCTGTCAGGTGGTTCAAGTTCAAGATGCTAACTATCAAGTTGGTCGTGTCTCAGATCCATCATTACGATTGGCTGGTCACGATCGATCTCATGGTTGCATATTTCCATATTGGAATTCTGCCACAGCACAGGAAGTTCCTGAGGTTCGCTTTCGGGGACGAAGCCTTTCTGTATCGGGTTCTTTCATTCGGCCTATCCCTATACCCCCGCACTTTCACGAAATGCATGGATGCAGCACTCGCTCATTTGCGACTCCAGGGCATCTGCTTTCTGAATTACATAGATGACTGGCTGATCCTAGCACAGTCTCAAGAACTGGCAGTTCAGCACAGGGATATTGTCTTGGCTCATCTGGGTTCTCTGGGTCTGAGACTCAACGTCGAGAAGAGCGTTCTTTCTCCTACCCAGAGGATTACCTATCTGGGGTTTATTTGGAATTCGATCACGATGCAGGCACAGTTGTCTCGTATCATGTCCATTCAGAACTCCCTGAGCAAACTCAGGATAGGTCAAGTTTGCACTGTTTACCAGTATCAACAAATACTAGGTCTCATGGCGTCTGCGTCAAATACAGCAAATACAAGCAAATACACTTCGTTCCCTCTCTATGTGGTCCAGACCCCAGTTTCTTACCTTGGGTCCCACTCTGGGTGCGTCATGTCGTCGCAGGATGCTAACGACAGACGCCTCTCTGACGGGCTGGGGTGTGGTCTTAAGTGGTCATCCAGCCCAAGGGGAATGGGAGGGTCACCAGCTCGATTGGCACATCAACTGCCTCGAGCTGATGACGGTATTTCTGGCCCTGAAATACATGCCCAGAATGCGTCTGTATGCGTTTCCCCCGGTTTCTCTGCTCCCGGGAGTCTTGGCCAGAGTTCACCAGCAAGGCTCTTGCCTCTTACTGATAGCGCCGCGCTGGCTGAACAGAGTATGGTTCTCTGAGCTAATGTCTCTCCTCGACGGCTCGCCTTGGGCGATTCCGGACAGGAGGGACCTTCTGTCAGGCACAGGGGACAATATTTCATCCCCAGCCCAAATTGTGGAACCTTCATGTTTGGCGCCTGAAGGGTACCAACTGAGGGACACAGGGCTCTCACCTGAGATTATCGAGACCATTCTAAGTGCTAGGGCTCCCTCTACCAGAAGAATCTACGCCAATAAGTGGGGTGTCTTTCAAAGATGAAGCAGTTCACATGGTGCAGATCCAGTTAACTGCCAGATTGTTTCAGTTCTGGACTTTCTGCAGGAGAAACTGTCAGCAGGCATTTGCCCCGCTACTCTCAGGGTTTATGTGGCCGCCATTTTGGCTTGCCACACCTTGATGGACGGGGTGCCTTTAGGGAGGCATCCTCTATTCGCTCGCTTCATTCGTTGAGCCAGGCGACTGAGGCCTCCTGTTAGGACCAGGACTCCTTCTTGGGACTTAGCAATAGTCCTTGAGGGTCTAGTTGAGACCCCCTTTGAACCTCTAGAGTCAGTGTCTGACAGACTTCTGACTCTCAAGATGGTCTTTCTTATGGCAATTACCTCTCTTAAGAGGATTGGGGATCTACAGGCCCTGTCTGTTTTGCCGGCCTGTT
Organism: Moxostoma hubbsi; assembly: GCA_032164185.1. Taxonomy (NCBI): domain Eukaryota; kingdom Metazoa; phylum Chordata; class Actinopteri; order Cypriniformes; family Catostomidae; genus Moxostoma; species Moxostoma hubbsi. Next base: position 7,365,587 of record JAVLUX010000013.1, on the reverse strand, counting down.
TAGAGTTTACCCCAGGTAAGGCTAAAGCAATTTTGCACCCTCATCCTGACTACCTTCCTAAGGTGCCTTTTTTGACATTAAATCCTGTCACTCTCGAAGCTTTCTGCTCCCTGCCATTTTTAACGCCGGAGCAGGAAAGACTTCACAGACTTTGTCCAGTCCTTGCCCTTCAGACTTACATCCACTGCACTAGCCAGTGGAGTAAATCAGGCAATTATTCGTCTGACATGGGGGCCGCAACAGGGGTGTGGCTGCCACCAAGCAGACTATGTCGCATTGGGTGAGGGATGCCATTGCCCTGGCCTACGGTCAAGCTTCGCCTGTAAGTATCAGTAGGCTCCTCTAAAGCCTTGGCTAGAGGGGTCCCTCTGCAGCAAGTTTGTGATGCGGCAGGCTGGTCCTTTCCGCACACATTCATTAGGTTTTATAGTTTGGAAGTTCATGCTACTCCGAGCTCCTATGTCCTTGAATCGACATCCCAAGCTCATGTCTGAGACCTCTCGTGTTCTTGTGAGCACACTTCACAACCGTAGGGGTCCAGACAGCCCCAGTGCGGCGGCGTGGGTATTCTCATTCCCAAAGTGCTTCCTCAGCGCAGCATCCTTGTGAAGCTTTTTGTAAAGGGAACGTCTCATGTTACGTGTTGTAACCTTTGTTCCCTGAAAAAAGCGGGACGAGATGCTGCGCTTCTCTGCCGCACTGGGACATCCCAGGACTGCTCATCAGAAAAAAAAAGATCTGACGACACACTGGTGACGCCTCTATTTATAGCCTGGCCACAGGTGCATCTAATGATTTCACCAACCGAGGCTATAAATTCCAGTCAATGTTCATTGACGTGTTACACACATATTCACAACTGGTCTCAATGCAGGATTGTTCCCAATGTGCTTCCTCAGCGCAGCATCTCGTTACGCTTTTTTCAGGGAACAAGGGTTACAACACGTAACCCGAGACGTTTTCCATAGTTTTAGACTGCATCAGAGTAATTCAGAGTATTAAATCAATAAAAGAATGATCAAATATATAACATATCATTCATCTCCTCATACATATCTTCATTGGAGGAATCAATTTCCTCCCAGATTGGTCTTTCTGTTGCACTGGACCATTCACATTCATTAGTGTCATCTGCTTAGTTATAGCTTGGATAAATAATTATTTGATCAATGGTAACACACATTATAATATTATTCCCCTCACAAGAATTGTTGGTTCAATTATTATACCAATTTTAGCCAACCCTACACCCTATTTCTTAAACAATTAAATGTATATTGTTACAAACAAACTAGCAAGACAAACAATCTTAATCTTTAGTCACCAACATGTTTCTTTTTCCATTCTTCATTACTTTTAAAATGTACATGAGTTCAATAAAAGCATAAGTAAAAGTAATAAATCATCTTCCAGTCTAAATTAATTATCATACAAACATTCCCATGTTTGTTTAATACTTCTATAAAAAGTCAAGCACTCCTTTGTCTGCAATGTTTCTCAAAACTTTACCCCCAAGACCAATCTATAAATAATCCTCTACACAGGGTATGATCCCCTGACAACACAGTGATTGGTATTTAACACTGTGATAAGTTATTTTAGTAAAGTGGTTATTAAAATGCAGTCAGGTTGAGTGGAACATTCCATTTTTGGGCAGGTCTCTTCTAGACCTCCCTTTTGATGCTTCTGATCTAAGAGCATTCATCCACTTCCTTAAACTCCTTTCAAACCTTCTTGGGCAGGTTTCCAGGGCGGTGACGCCCTGCCTTAGGTCGCTCAACCTTTTTTGCCATTTTCAAGTCTTACCTGTCATTTGGTCGTCACCTCTTGCCACTGGTCTTGATACTGCTCAGTCCTCAATCCTTAATAATTTGGTATCAGTAAACAGATATTTTCTTTTTCAGGGAGTATCACCAGAGAACCGACACAGCCAATGGAACCATCTACAAATGCTTAAATATGGAGACAATTCAAAACATGGTTAAATTCAAAAGGCATTATTAAAAATTCATCAATCTATTAAAATTGTCCAAATTAAAAGTAAAACATGCTCAAATTTAACTCATTTATAGATCATTAATTTCCATTCAGGTTGCATTTCTGCTACTTTAGCAAACTTCACAAAAGAGCATGTATCATGGTGGGTACTAACATCAGAACAAAGCCCTGTCAAGCTTCTAGGAAGCTTAATTTAAAAACATCATCTTAATTCAATAATATTCTCTAGATAGTTTTGAACCTACATTTATTATTACAGATGAATTTTTAACTTAATCTCTTGTCTTTAGTATAGACCCTTAACTTTAGATTGGCCTTTGAATATATAAAATCACAATAATATATTTAATTTATTCTTCAACAGTAAAAATAGTGATACTTATAATAATTGATTATATTAACATCTTTCAAACTTTCCCATCCTACACCATTTAAAAACAAAAAACTACTCTCAACTTACTTTCTTTTGTCCATTCAAACAACATACATGGAACCTTCAAATCTTTAATAAAAACAGAAGCGTTACCTTTCTTACTTCTTTCTTTCTTACTTTTAGCCTTCAGTTCATGCAGAGCTTTACATTTATAACACCTATCTTATTATTAATATATTATAATCCCTTTTTTATTATTAAGTAATAATTTATTATTACTACTTTCTCCATTTCTTTCTCTTTCTCAGGTGAAAGAACTTCCATTCTATCAAATAAAATAATATAAATCAATAGAAAAGTAAGTAAAAGTTTAAACAGAATAAGGTCGTAAAGAGGCACAATGGAAATTCAAACATATCTCTTTTCTTGTGTTTTGAAATAATTGCTCAGTAAAATACACTACATACTTTTAATTTCTCATGACTCTCATGATTTTTTATCCAAATGTTTCATCATCATTTAACAGTTATCATTATTATACCTCTATAATTATACTTTTATGTATTAACTATGGCAAATGGAAATAGTAGTAATAGAAATAGACACTCAGTCAACTCTTTGTAGCACCCACTAACCTTTTTTTTTTTTTAATTATGAGGGTACTCTTTTAACATTTGGTAACATTTGGGGGAGTAACCAGTCCAATAGGTAACTCAATTACTTTGCCATAAGTTTGTAATATTTACTTTTCAAATCAATAAATCGTCTCAGGTTACGTATGTAACCCTTGTTCCCTGAAAAAAAGCGGAACGGGATGCTGCGCTGAGAGCGCTTTGGGAACAATCTCTGTATTGAGACCAGCTGTGAATATGTGTGTAAAATGTCTCGGGTTACTTGTGTAACCCTTGTTCCCTGAAAAAAGCGGAACGAGATGCTGCGCTGCTAAGCGCTATGGGGAAACAATCTTATTGTGAGCTGCTCTGAACATGTGTGTAACACGTCAATGAAATTGACTGGAATTTATAGCCTCGGTTGGTGAGATCATTGGACGCACCTGTGGCCAGGCTATAAATAGGAGGCGTCACCAGAGTGTCGTCAGATTATTTTTCTGAAGAGTGGTCCTGGGACATCCCAGTGCGGCAAAAGAAGCGCAGCATCTCGTTCCGCTTTTTTCAGGGAACAAGGGTTACACAAGTAACCCGAGACGTTCCCTTTACAAAAAGCTTCACTTTGATGCTGCGCTGCTAAGCGCTATGGGGAACGAAATGCCCACGCCGCCGCACTGGGGCTGTCCGGACCCCTGATCGCTGTGAAGTGTTTTCACAGAACGCAAGAGGTTCCAGACATGAGCTTAAGATGTCGACTCAAGGGCATAAGCCCGGAGTAGCAGAACATCTAACACCATAAAATCCGAAGAGTGTGTGCGGAAAGGACTAGCCTGCCGTATCACAAACCTGGTTAGACATGAGCTTGAGATGTCGACTCAAAGACATAAGAGTCCGGAGTAGCGGAGCATCTAGCCCACAAAGTCAAAAGATGAGTTTGAGAAGCCGATCCAAGGGCTCTAACTCAAAAGTTCGTACCATGAACTTGGATTTGGCATGAGCCTGGGATGTTGACCCAAGGACATAGTCCGGGGTAGCAAAACATCCTAGCCCATGTAGAAAATTGTAGAATGTGCGTGGAGAGGACCAGCCCGCCACGTCACAAACTTGTTCCTGCATGAGTTTGAGATGTCGACTCGAGGACGTAAGAGCCCGGAGTAGCATGAACATCCAAACTATAGAATTTAATGAATGTGTGCGGAGAGGACCAACCTGCCGCATCACAAACTTGCTGCAAAGGGACCCCTCTAGCCAAGGCTTTAGAGGAAGCGACCCCTCTGGTGGAGTGAGCCCTGACACCTACTGGCGAAGTTTGACCGCGCGCCTCATAGGCCAGGGCAATAGCATCCCTCACCCAATGTGACATAGTCTGCTTAGTAGCGGCCGCCTCCCTGTTGCGGCCCCCATAGCAAACAAACAATTGCCCTGATTTACGCCACTGGCTTGTGCGGTGGACATAAATCTGAAGGGCACGGACTGGGCAGAGTCCGTGAAGTCTTTCCTGCTCCGGCGTTAAAAACGGCGGGGAGCAGAAGGCTTCTAAAATGACAGGATGTATTGTCGAAAAAGGAACTTTAGGAAGGTAATCAGGGTGAGGATGCAAAATTGCTTTGGCCATACCGGGGGCAAATTCTAAACAGGTCGGCAGAATAGACAGAGCCTGTAGATCCCCAATCCTCTTAAGAGAGGTAATAGCCATAAGGAAGACCATCTTGAGAGTCAGAAGTCTGTCAGATGCTGACTCCAGAGGTTCAAAAGGGGTCTCGACCAGAGCCTCCAGGACTATTGTTAAGTCCCACGAAGGAGTTCTGGCCCTAACGGGAGGCCTCAGTCGCCTGGCTCCACGAATGAAGCGGGCGAGTAGAGGATGTCTCCCTAAAGGCACCCCGTCAATCAAGGCGTGGCAAGCCGAAATGGTGGCCACATAAACCCTGAGAGTAGCGGGGCATATGCCTGCTGACAGTTTTTCCTGCAGAAACTCCAGAACTGAAACAATTTGGCAGTTAACTGGATCTGCATCATGTGAACTGCACCACCTTTCGAAGACATCCCATTTATTGGTGTAAATTCTTCTGGTGGAGGGAGCCCTAGCACTAAGAATGGTTTCAAAAACCCCAAGCGACAGCCCTGTGTCCCTCAGTTGGTACCCTTCAGGGGCCAAACGTGAAGTTTCCACAATTTGGGCCGGGGATGAAATATTGTCCCCTGTGCTTGAGACAGAAGGTCCCTCCTGTCCGGAATCGCCCAGGGCGAGCCGTCTAGGAGAGACATCATCTCTGAGAACCAAACCCTGTTCGGCCAGCGAGGCGCTATCAATAAGAGGCAAGACCCTTGCTGGCGAACTCTGGCCAGGACTCCCGGGAGCAGAGAAACCGGAGGGAACACATACAGGCGCATTCTGGGCCATGTATGCGCCATCGCGTCCAGACCCAGGGGGGCTGGGTGACTCAGAGAGAAGTAGAGGGGACATTGCGCAGTCTCTTGAGAGGCGAAGAGGTCCACTTCGGCTCTGTAAAATCTCTCCCAAATCTGTTGTACTACCTCGGGATGGAGTTTCCACTCGCCCGATGGTAAGTTTTGTCTGGACAGAAAATCTGCTCCCACATTCAGGCGTCCAGGGATATAGACTGCCCTGAGTGACAGTAATTTCCCCTGGGCCCAAAGGAGAATCCGACGTGCCAGCAAATTGAGGTGGCGAGAACGTAGGCCTCCTTGATGATTTATGTAGGAGACTGCTGCTGTGTTGTCCACCCGCACAAGGACATGGCAGCCTCTCAAATGTTGGAGAAAGTATTTCAGGGCCAGAAATACTGCCATCAGCTCGAGGCGGTTTATGTGCCAATCGAGTTGATGACTCTCCCATTCCCCTTGGGCTGGACGACCACTTAAGACCGCACCCCAACCCATCAGGGAGGCGTCTGTCGTAAGCATCCTGCGACGACACAACGCACCAAGAGTGGGACCCAAGGTGAGAAACCGGGGTCTGAACCACATAGAAAGGGAACGAAGCACTGGGCGCGTAACCCTTATTTGCCTGAGGGGACTGGCCCTTGGATGAAACCCCCTGGCTTTTAGCCACAGCTGAAACGGTCTCATATGGAGAAGGCCCAAAGGAATCACCGTGGACGCAGACGCCATGAGACGTAATATTCGTTGGAACTGAAGAACAGTGCAACCTTGACCTAGCCTGAGAATGCTCAGGGAGTTCTGAATGGAGATGACACGTGCGGGAGACATCTGTGCCTGCATCGTGATCGAATTCCATATAACCCCTAGATAGGAAATTTTCTGGGTCGGGGAAAGAACGCTCTTTTTGGCGTTGAGTCTCAGACCCAGAGAACCTAGATGAGCCAAGACGATATCCCTGTGCTGAACTGCCAGTTCTTGAGACTGGGCTAGGATCAGCCAGTCGTCTAGATAATTCAGAATGCGGATGCCCTGGAGTCGCAACGGAGCCAGTGCTGCATCCATGCATTTCGTGAATGTGCGGGGTGATAGGGCTAGGCCGAATGGAAGGACCCGATACTGGAAGGCTTCGTCCCCGAAAGCGAACTTCAGGAACTTCCTGTGCTGTGGCAGAATTCCAATATGAAAGTATGCGTCCATGAGGTCGATCGTGACCAGCCAATCGAAACGTTGGAACTGAGACACGACGGACCTGACTGTTAGCATCTTGAACTTGAGCGTCTTGACCGAGTGGTTCAAGGCACGAAGATCTAAGATGGGACGCAACCCCCCCCTTTCTTGGGAACCAGGAAGTATCTGCTGTAATAGCCAGACTTTTTCTCTGGAAGGGGAACATGTTCTATGGCCCCTTTTTCCAAGAGATTTTGCAGTTCTACCTGAAGTAGACATGCCTGTTCCGGGCTTACGGTAGTGGAAACCACGCCGTTGAAGCTCGGAGGGCGGCAAGCGAACTGAATTCTGTAGCCTTTTTCTACTGTTTTTAGAACCCACATAGAAATACCTGGCAGAAGTTTCCACGCTGCCAGGTTCTCTGAGATGGGAACTAATTTCAAGACTTCCTGTCGAGGGGGTGTCGAATGTTCCGTGTCCTGGATTATGGCAGGGAGCAACGGTACATTCAACATTTTGTTGGAAACCCCTGTCACCCGAAACACCAAGGGTGGCGGGAGTGAAGCGGTTTCGTGAGGGTATCGGGAGGGCCGAAGTGAATGATACACGCGCCCTGTCCCGAAGGGAACTACCCTCACAGGGTTGGATACAAGACCGTCAGGGCTTCTTTCTCTTGGAGATACAAGCCCTGAGGTCTTGTTTGGGAGGTTGCTGAGGGCGACGAGCCTCTCCCCAATCTCTGCGAGGGGGAGCACGACTTGCCACGCTCTGTTTCTGAACCTCCCTCCTAACAGAATCAGGGCGAGACTGGGTGACCGACGGCCTCGCCCCCTGAGTGCGACGAGGAAGGAATTGCCCAAAGGCTTCCTCATGGCTTTTCGCCTCCTGGAATCTGGAGATAACCGTGTTCATGGCGTCTCCAAAAAGTCCAGAAGGCGAAACTGGGGCATCAAGGAGGAAAACTCTGTCCTTATCCTTGATGCCGGATAGATTAAGCCATAAGTGCCTCTCAGTGCTAACCAAAGCGGACATAGACCGGCCAATAGCACGGGCTGACTGCTTGGTGGCACGGAGAGACAAATCCGTAGCTCGACGAAGTTCAGAAAAAGCTTCGTCGTCGAGGCCTCTTCCAGCACTCAAATCTTTTAGTAGCTCAGCCTGGTACGCCTGCGAGACAGCCATTGTGTGCAGCGCAGCACCAGCCTGACCCGCCGCTTGATATGCTCTCCCGACCAGCATGGAGGTTACCCTGCATGGCTTAGAAGGGAGAGCAGATTTATTAAGCGACGATGCCGAACCCGGCGAGAGATAACCCGCAAGTGTCTCTTCGACTGGTGGCATCTTTAAATACCTTCGCGCCTCAGCACCCACGATAGTCGAATATATTGACGTCGAGGGCACGTGAATGCGCGAGGTATAAGGTTTATTCCAAGAACGAGAAAGCTCGTCATGGAGATCATCAAAGAAGGGAAGGGACTGATGAGGTGTTTCCTTCCCTTGGTCACCAGACAGAAATCTGTCCTCTAACTTAGAGCGCTTGGGGGGAACTTGGTCACGTGGCCAGTCTATTTGAAGCCTGGCCACCGCGCGAGTAACCACATCGAGCAGCTCCTCCGAAGATTTAGAATCGCGATTGGAGCACTCAGATGCGGTTAACTCGGAATCTGACCCAAGGGAATGGAGGTCCCCCTCGTGAACTGAAGAGGCGCCGAAGCACGCTTCAGGATCACGCGAGGGACCAGCAGGATCTGGGGAGAGAGCGAGCGAAAGGGGCGAACCCGTCTCTCGCTCCTCAGCCAGATCCATGCGAGAGCCCCACGAATGAAGTGTGGGTGCCGGCTCTCGGAAGTAAGCAAGGCGAGCGCGAAGCATCCCGAAAGTAGGTCGCAATGCGCGCACCCGCCCTGTTCCAACGCGAGAGTAGCGTGCTCTTCCCCCAAGCAAACAAAGCGTGTGATTGATGCGTGTCCCTGTCAGACATAGAACGCTGACAAGGAAACACGCATTGTTTGCCCTGTTTTTCCGCCATTTTCCCCTTTTTCTTTTCTTTTTATATATATATATATATATATATATATATATATATAAAGAGAGAAGGAAGGAAAAGACTTAGATTTTTAAACAATTTTCTAACAAGAGTTTTGTGAAAACACACAGAGAGAAAGCTCTGAAGAAAAATGTCTGACGACACTCTGGTGACGCCTCCTATTTATAGCCTGGCCACAGGTGCGTCCAATGATCTCACAAACCGAGGCTATAAATTCCAGTCAATTTCATTGACGTGTTACACACATGTTCAGAGCAGCTCACAATAAGATTGTTTCCCCATAGCGCTTAGCAGCGCAGCATCAAAGTGAAGCTTTTTGTAAAGGGAACATCAATGAACATTGACCGGAATTTATAGCCTCGGCTGATGTAATCATTAGACGCACCTGTGGCTATAAATGGATGCATCACCAGAGTGTCATCATGTTATGATGTGTTTTTTTTGAAGAGCAGTCCTGGGGCATCCCAGTGAGGCAAAGAAGCGCATCATCTCGTTGCGCTTTTTTCAGGGAACAAGGGTTACATACGTAACCCAAGACGTTCCCTTTACAAAAAGCTTCACAGGATGCTGTGCTGAGAGCACTTTAGGAACGAGAATACCCATGCCGCCACACTGTGGCTGTCCAGACCCCTTACGGTTGTGTAGTATGCTCACAAGAGTGTGAGAGGCCTCAGACACGAGCTTGAGATGTTGACTCAAGGGCATAAGAGCCCAGAGTGGCGAAAACATCCAAACTATAAAAATCTAATGAATGTGTGCGGAGGGGGCAACCTGCCGCATCACAAACTTGTTGTAGAGGGAGACCTCTAGCCAAGGCTTTAGAGGAGGCGAACCCTCTGATAGAGTGAGCCCTTACAACTACTGATGAAGCTTGACCGCGCGCCTCGTAGGCCAGGGCAGTAGCATCCCTCACCCCAGGTGACATAGTCTGCTTGGAGGTGATGGCCCCCCCGGTTACGGCTTCCGTGGGAAGAATTGTTGCCCCGACTTTACACCACTGGCAAATGCGGTGGGCATAAGTCCGAAGGGTACCTACTGGACAAAGTCTTTTAGAAATCAAGGTCCTGAGGTCTTGCTTTGGGGGCTGCCGAGGGCGACGAGACTGTCCCCAGTCCCTGGGAGGAGGAGCACGACTCGCCATGGTTTTCTTTTGAGCCTCCCTTCTAACAGGACCGAGGTGGGTCTGGGGGGGCCGAAGGACCTGCCCCCCGAGTGCAGCGAGGGAGGAACCGCCCGAAGGCTTCCTCGTGGCTTTTCACCTCCTGGAACCTGGAGATGACCGAGTTCATGGCGTCTCCGAATAGGCCAGTGGGCGAAACCGGGGCATCAAGAAGGAAAATTCTATCCTTATCCTTGATGCCCAAAAGGTTGAGCCAAAGGTGCCACTCCGCGCTGACCAAGGCAGACATAGACCCGCCAATAGCGCAGGCTGTTTGCTTGGTCGTGCGGAGAGAAAGATATGTGGCTCGACGAAGCTCAGAAAAAGCTTGCTCATCAAGCGCAGCACCCGCACTCAGGTCGTCCAGCAGGTCAGCCTGGTACGCCTGTAATATAGCCATAGTGTGCAGAGCAGCACCAGCCTGACCTGCTGCTTGATAAGCCCTTCCCACTAAAGCGGAGGTCACCCTACAAGGCTTTGAGGGGAGAGAGGGCTTTTTCAGAGATGATGCCGAGCCCGGCGAGAGATAGCCCGCAAGTGTCTCTTCAACTGGCAGCATCACTGAATATCCCCATGCTTCAGCACCCACGATAGTCAAATATAAAGACGTCGAGGATACATGAACACAGGAAGAATACGGGTTCCTCCATGAGTGAGAAAGCTCCTCATGGAGATTATCAAAGAAGGGAAGGGACTGATGAGGCGTTCCCTTCCCCTGTTCTCTGGACAAAAATCTATCCCCCAACTTGGAGGGTTTGGGGGTCTCTTTTTGGCATGGCCAGTCCAACTGGAGTCTGGCCACCGCCCGAGTAACCACATTCCTCCGTAGATTTTTTATCGCGGACGGAAAGCTCGGAGGCGGGCAGAGATTCGAGGTCCCCATCATGAACCGAAGAAGTGCTGACTCCCGGAATCAAGCGAGAGGAGCGCGAAGCACTTTGCCCGAAAGCAGATCGCAGTGCTCACACCCGCCTCGCTCCAACGCGAGAGTAGCGTGCTCTTCCCCCAAACAAATAGAGCAAAACTGATTTGTGTCCCCTTCGGCTATAGAGTGTAAACAAACGAACATGCATCACCTGCCCTGGTTTTCGGTCATTCTCACTTTAACTCTAATATATATATATATATATATATATATATATATATATTTAGAATAAAGGAAAGGAGAAAAGGTTCACTACACACTGCCTAACCAAATTCTAACTCCTAGCTGAGGAAAGAAAGTTTGTGACAGGTTTGAGAAACAGACAAGCACAGAATGGCTCTGAAAAAAAACGGATCTGACGACACTCTGGTGACGCATCCATTTATAGCCTGGCCACAGGTGCGTATAATGATTACATCAGCCGAGGCTATAAGTTCCGGTCAATTTTCATTGACGTTTTACACACATATTCACAGCTGGTCTCAATACAGGATTGTTCCCAAAGCGCTCTCAGTGCAGCATCCTAGTGAAGCTTTTTGTAAAGGGAACAGTGGTTAGCTGCTGGATTTAAATTTAGACCCTCAGAACAATTTAGACACGGGTATTGAACCCCATTGATGGCATTCTGGAAAATCATAAAGTGATCATATAAGACTGAAATCAACTTTTCCAGAGAAATTTTAATCCACATTATAAATGGCAAATCAGTAACGATTACCAGCAGTAATGAGCGCAGGAGGATCAATCAGATAATAGCCCTCATCATTTTAAGGCTTCTTTGTCTCCGGATTTCCTCCTGCAGTATTAGAAACTTCCATAAAATCATCTTGCCCAGCCGTCTGCACAGGTGAGAAAGTTCCAGAATGAGTTAGTGAAACAACATACACATAATGATAACAAAAGAAACACAGAATAGACACATGAATATTAAGTTATCAACATTCATTGAAAAATCAAAAACAACTTTCTAGTGTTTAATTTAATAATGTTAAAATATAATTCTCTCATAAACTGGACCAGACAGAACATAAAACAGACACATGAATGTGAAGTTTTCACATTTAAGGTTTACTTTCATAAATTACAAAATATCATTTTCTTATTAGTTATTTTATCATCATATCTTTGGTCCTCTTTTGCCATTTGCTTGAATATAACAACACTTATCTTAAATACAACCTTTGTTTAAAATCCAATTACTTATTTGACTTTAGTTTAAAGCAATACACTAGACTCAAAGCTTTATTGTTTGTCCGGATAATGTAATTTCCCAAATGGAATTCAATCACTTTAAAGTGATCACTTTTTATAATCTAAGTATTCTTACTCGTCACTTAGATATAAACTTTAAGCACAGTTATACCTCTTGAATGTATAAATTCTCTGAATGAAGTCAAATCAATTTCTATGCTACACTCTAGATTAGGAGTTATGATCTGGCATATGTCCATTCAACAGCTGCTCTTTCTCAGTTTACTTAAACTTACATCAGGCTTCCTTCATGGCATGAAAAGAACAGCACAAGAAAAAATATTGTCCAGTCAGCTAAGCGTTAACTTTTTGATTTCATGCATATTTTGTTTTACAGCTATTCTTCTTCCTATTGTTAATTTATACTGTATTATATTTATCCATATATATATATATATATATATATATATATATATATATATATATATATATATGCTGTAAATTGCAAACTTCCACCTACTGTTGCACTCGTGTACACAGTAGTGTGACAATAAAGTGATTTGATTTGATTTTGATATATATATATATATATATTATCATTGGTTTTAACTTTACAACCAGAATATTTATTAAGTGCCCTCTCTGCCTTTAATCATCGGATCTCTTTTACTTTATCATATTGATGGAAGGTTGAAAATAGCCTAAATATATTTTCTTTGCTATAAATTGCATACATACATATATTTACACTTGTCCCCTTATTTATAGGGCTCATATAACATACACTCTGCGTTCTTTTTATTGTTAAGGACTCATCATACACTTCCATCCGCAATCACACTTCAGTCATACTTCCAACACTTACAGATACAAATAGTACATATTATATACGTTTTGACAAAAATGAATGATGGCCTATGATTTACAACCTAACATGTGTACCTTTGCCCCCTCCCCTCCCCTCCCCACCCAACCCCTCAGGCAGTTGTATGACGTGTTTGGTCAGCTGTTCTGATAGCCCTGCGCTGTAGCCGAGCCCATCTGTGTATTTAAAAAGAGGTTAGGTCTGTTCATTGCAACTATTCAGCAAGTATTTTTTGTGATTTCCACTTGAGCAATTGCATCCCCCAGAAGTCCTAAAACCCCATTGGTAAATTATGTAGAAACGAATGTTAAGTTATGTTGGGCTCCGAGGAAAAGATATGGACCATGCAAAACCAGGTCTCTCCTTGAACCTTTAGGAGATCTGAAATACGAATTTCATCTAGACAATGCTTGTTTGTGTGTGTGCGACTTTGACAGAACATCACGTTCTGTTAAGTTATTCAACAGGGGCGATGCAATGGATGTAGACCACTGTTTATATTTCACGGATTGTATTTTACAATCGTGTTTGGAGGCATCTGAATGATTCTGGAGATGCCCCATTATTCGTTGCAGAGGATGCTGGTGACCACACTATCAAGAGGCTGGATGACCATGGCTACATACTTACCAGTTAGAACAAACTGGGTATCAGTGACAGAGTGTGTCCTTCCCCAGAGACAGATCACAATGAATGTTTCCACATGAAGTTTTTGTTTCAGTGGAAAGATGTCCCTATCCTGAATGATATGTTTTCAAGAATAGACAAAATGTTTAAATGGAGTGGTGCATATGACCGATAAAATATAATTAAGGTCAGGCTGTTTGACCCTGAAAAGTGTGGGTGAGTTCGTAGGAGTGAGTGTGTAACACCGCCCACCTTCTATAGACCTTAAAAGCTGGTGGTGACCAACCTCATTTCAAACCAATGCTCAAACCAACATGTCTCAAGACTTTACTACAGAACTTCATGGCCCCATCGCATCACCCGATAACACGGCTTCTTCAGCATCATCCGATGACACGGCTACTTCAGCAAGAAGTGATGATCCTGCATGGTATCCTGGCATCGGCCATTGGCTCGACAAGTTTTGCATGGAGCTCTAACGTTCATTTCATCTAACAGACCAGGACGCTCATTTCCAGATGCAGCGACTCTTAAGGGGGATGACGACACTGATGGAGTTGTTGTTGATGTAAAGGGGTTCAATTTTATAAAAGCCGTCATAGTGGTCATTCTGGATTATCTCCTCGACGTGAAGTTAAAAGAGTTGTGCTACGGTTGTGAAGTGAATCACCCCAGTCAGGTCCAGCACACGTGTTTGTATGCTCCTGACAAGTATTTCCTTTTCACACATTTTGAAGAAATTTCCTGTAAACTGTTTAAACCGATGTTAAATCAAGTCATCGGCCATGCTTTGAAACCATTTGGATTGACACCACATCCTCAGAGAATCCATGGAATTGTCGAAGGCGTGTTGTGTGAACTAAGAGAGGAGCCACACATTCTACAGAAACTGCGTGAAATCCGTGAGAAGCTGGTGAATGATAGCGGTGAACAGGCTGTCTATGACGCAGTGGACGGGTGGAAAGGCAGTCCGTCTGGTTTCTTATTTTGACACAAACATGGGTAACTGATGCGGTGTTATTGGACTACTTAGATTTATTCTGAGACGTCGTCTTCAATGTGAAATAGTCAATATGCTGTATAAGATCATTAATGACGATTGTTCTGGACAAAACAAGCTTGTAAATGAACCCTATATTAACAAACGGGTGATTTGTCTAAAGAAGCACATGGATATAGTCAGAGGTCTATCAAACGACTGGACTGAAATGATACAACTCTATGCCTGCCAGAATGATTCGCCCTGTGTTTCTTAAAAACATTCTAAATTCATTGTTTGAACACAATAATGTCTGTAAAATTGCCGATATAATATGCTTATCTACATATGTAACTGATACGTGTATGATGTTATTGTCAAAAAATTATCAGAGTGATAGGTATGTCTTTGAAATTGTTGATACTCTGGTTAATTACCTGATTGACAAAAATGCTGATACATGTGTTAATTTCCTACAATATCTTGACATTGGTTGATGTTGGTGTTTCTATTTTAACTGTATAATCATGTATTGTGCTGTGTGATTACACCCTGATTTAAAATAAAAGGGCATTTTTATAGAATCACTGTTTCATTATTTACGTGGTGTTTGATCTGGTAACATGACCGAGCAATTGCATAAGGTGTACTACACGCCATCAAACCCCGGATCTTTAGGGGGTATAAATAGATTAAAACGTGGTGTATTAGAGGAAAGTGGTGATTTGCTAAGTGATAAAGAAGTTTCAGACTGGTTAGCCAGTCAAGATGCTTATACACTCCACAAACCACTACGCCATAATTTTAAAAGAAATAGGGTCGTTGTTTATGGTATTGACACACAGTTTCAAATGGACCTGGTAGATATGTCAATATATTCTATGGAAAATGACAATACTAAATTTCTGCTTACATGTATAGACGTGTTTAGCAAATATGCATGGGTGTGTAAACCAAAGCATTTAATTCAATACTACAAGAGGGTAGAGTCCCTCAGAAAATTCAGACTGACAAGGGGAAGGAATTTTTTAACAAGCATTTCCAACAACTAACTAAAAAGCACAACATTTACCATTTCAGCACAGGGAGTGAATTGAAGGCAAGCGTTATTGAACACTTTAATAGAACATTAAAAGGACGGATGTGGCGGTATTTAACAGCTATAAACTCTAAACGCTACATCAACGTTTTACAAGACATTATTCAAGGATACAACAGTAGTTATCACAGAAGTATTAAAATGAGGCCTGTAGATGTCAACAAAGAAAATGAACTGGTCGTCTATGACAATTTGTATGGTAATATGTGTAAGAAGACACCTGTATTTAAATACAAAATCGGCAACATGGTTAGAATATCAAAGATGAGGGGTCCTTTTAGCAAGGGGTATGAACAAAACTACACAGATGAGTTCTTCACTATAACCGAATGTATACCACGTCAACCACCAGTCTACAAACTATCTGATTATGATGGTGAAGTTATCGACAGATCATTTTATGAAGAGGAGCTACAAAAAAATATTGTGGACAAGGACAATGCTTTTAAAGTAGAAAAGATTAGACAAGAAGAAGCATGGTAAAAGAACCATGGTGCTCGTACGGTGGGTGGGATGGCCTCCGAAGTTTGACAGCTGGGTTAATGAAAAAGATGTTGTAGATCTACAGACATCTTAAAGCATATAAAAATATACATTTGGCACCTGAGTTCATT
This sequence comes from Moxostoma hubbsi, assembly GCA_032164185.1. Taxonomy (NCBI): domain Eukaryota; kingdom Metazoa; phylum Chordata; class Actinopteri; order Cypriniformes; family Catostomidae; genus Moxostoma; species Moxostoma hubbsi. Next base: position 7,349,529 of record JAVLUX010000013.1, on the reverse strand, counting down.
TCTGCAGTAAACGGTCATGGATGAAGCAGGGTTTTATGTCACATGTCAAAATGTACCAATGTCATGGCTTTATTGAATATCACATGATTAATTTGTATAAAAAAATATGAACAACATTATACAACATCAATATGACAACCACTCGTTTTGATCATGAGATGGTGTTTTAAACGCTGATGCCTCCGAGTCCTTAGAAGAAGGTTTACTTAAATACATTCTTTGTACCATAGAGGACGATGTAGGCGGTTTGGTTTTAAATGAACTTATTACATGTCTAACCATATGGTTTGGTACTGTTGAACAGGGGATGTTTAAAGCAGCAATTGCCTGCAAAACTCAGTCTATCCATGAGGCCTACGATCATCCCTAATTTTATGTGGGGCTGTTATACTCTTCACAAGATCCAACACGTGTGATCCCTGTATAGTAACACCTTTAAATACAAATTCCCCCGAATCATTCCAAGATGAAACTTCTTTGGCTTTAGACATTTTATCCATGATGTATCTTGCATTTTTCACACTTTTCAATGGTACATTTTTCAACACATCAGCAACAACATCATCGACCCCCCCATGTTCAACAGGGGGAACAGATGACTGTGAGATGCATCGGGGGGTGGTAATGCAAGCGTTAAGGTGTTACTGGCCCGATCCCCCTGTTTAACTACTGTTAAAAATCTTTGTAAAACTGAGGTATAAAGCTTGGCCTTCTCATGAGTATCCAAACAAATTGTCTTTATACAATATATTTCTTATAGCAACATCCAGATCGTCTTCCACGGTTTGTTGAATAGATTCTCGGGTATTGGACATCTTTAGTTTATCTATTTAATTTTGAGGAACTAAAAACAGCTTCTCAGCATACTCCATCTTCAACCTTGTTTAGCCATTATCAGACTGGATATAAAGGGGACTGCTATGCTCAAGAGTGGAAGAAGAAATCCTCTGTTCTGGTTGATCATGCGTTTTTTCCTGGACACAGCAATCTTTTTATTGGCTATGTATTTAATTTCAGTCCTTCTCCTCTTCAACCGGTGGTGTTGCTGGGACGTTAGCGGTATTGTGCCATAGAGAACATTAAGCGTGACCTCACACAATGTTAAAATGAGCTCGTCAGATGCTGATTGCATAATAAGACGCCTTTGCATCGGGGTCGCTTTAAATAACATTTTTAACAGGGGGAGGTTTCTAGATAGTCTAGCAGACATTTCACCAAAATCACTGTTTTCTTTTTTGAATGTAAACTACTGGTTGGGTTGAAAGTAACCCCGTTCTGAGACGAAAATATTCAGGGGTTTTTACTTTATAGTCTATCATAAGGTATCCAAAAGGTTGGTTGGTAGCATCTTGATAGCATTCATATACAAAAATATTTTGTATTTCCGGGGTACATTTGTTTTCCCAACACATTTATCTGATTGTTATCACGAGGATTCTTAAACAATATTAAATCATTTTTATTCAAACTGATGGTTCTGCTGGATTTACCTTGGAAAAATTAATTCTGCACAATACAAATAGCACTGAGGTTTCTATGGTGAACGTATTAAGTGAATAACTTTTCCACTTCAGAGTTTCCACTCGCCTCCTTCATCATGTCATCAATTATCAACAGATTAGTTTTATTGACAGGTAATAAATCATCATCATTCAGAGATTGCGGTATTCCTTCCACAAATTTAATGTTATACATTTTATACAGTTCATCATACAGTGGTTGCCAGCAATCATAAATGTACATGTGTTTTCAAATGTTTTCAATCTTTTTAGAAATCATATTTACAGCATTTTCCAACAACATTTTTACAAAATAAGACTTTCCAGAATTTGAAGGTCCACTTATTACACATGAAAAAGGATGTTGAAGTCTAAAATCAAAACCATCAACCTCCTGCACACTGCGGTGGTTTAAAAATGATTAGTAGCCATATGGCAGCGTTGTATAATCAGGGAATAGCTGCCTTTTATTATACACCACTTGAAACTTTTTAACAACTGACTTGTTTTGCAAAGTGAATTTCTTTTTATTCCTCACGATGTTGTCTGTGTAGGCTAGTACGTATCTGGTGTCATGCGATTTTACATAACTGTCAACAAGACCAATCAAAGTGTCTAATCTAATGGCCATGGAATTTTCAGCATTCAAAGTTATACCCTTTGCTTTCATACACACTTTGAACGGTGTGAAACCGGCAGCAATCTGAATTGTTTTACCCCGGTTTTTTAAGTTGTCATGTGAAATCTGCGGGTCGAGAAAATATGCGAGGCATATTGAAAAGCACAGGTTGTTTGACGTATTGACGGGGCAGAATAAATGCATTAGTTTCCTTCTAATTACGTCATCATGTGCTATATCAACCAGCTTCCGACGAGCACCACCATTCTTACTTCTGGCTATGGATGCGTGTAACTGCAAACTGTTGTCAGCCATCACTTTCGTATTGCTCTGCATAATTTTTTCAAATTGTTCAACAAAAATGCTTTCATCGTAGTCATTACTAGGTGATAATACACAATTTACATCAAATTTCAGACTGGGGCCTCTCAGAGAAATATTAATTAAACCGGCTTCACCTGACATCTGTCTGGAAAATGATACCATCTCCGACAATGCATTATGCACAGATGTACTGTATGCAGCAAGGTCTGTAGATATTAATTCCCTTAAATTTAGAGTTCTGTGTATCTCTATGCCATTGAAACGTGGTCTTGATACAATCGTGAATTTGTTTAAAACTCCACCATTTCTAACCAATTCCTCAATATCGTTCTGACTTAAACTCACATGGGGCGCATTCATGTCTGATGAAATATTGTTTTCACCGCCAATCTGTACTGCATCAACAAACAAATCATCCTCATTATTATCAATCTCATTATTATCAACCTCATTATTATCATCCTCATGCATTTTTATCATCGCTTCTAATCTTTCACACAGACTAGGGGTTGAGACCATTTCATCATGATTTTTTATCAGATATTCTAATATTTTGCATAAATTAGAGTATGATGATTCTGATATTTGCGTCTCTGCATTGTTTAGATTAACCATTGTCGAACTGTGTGATGATGGTTCTAACGAATTATTTAACCTTTCACAGTCTTTGTCGTTATTAGAATCATTTATATATCTTCTCTGCGTTTGAATAATAGACTCTAATCTACCATTTAAATCCAAATAGGCAGGGCCTAAAAATTCCATCTGACTATTAATTATGATTTGTAGCTGTTCAATATTTGACAAATGATCGTATCTAGTTCTTGCAGAAGGGTTTTGTTCAAAGTCTGGTTGACAATCTTGCAATTCATCGTCTGAACGTAATCTTTTTTTTTCACTAGCCATATTTGAAAATCTTTTTTCAATTTACATTTATTCTCCACCGATTATACACCAACTACACAAATCCACTTTATGAAAAAACAAATCACAAATCAACTAAATAAGCCAAAACAACAATACCTTTTAACACAAATCAGTTATCATCTACCAGCTTTGTCAATGTTATTAATGTTAGATAAAAGAGTTACCATGAGTCGATGTTCTCTGTAGGAGTCCTGAAGCACATGTTCGCATTTATTTAACACTTCACGATTTGCACCAACACGATCGAGGATTAATCGTATAAGAGTTCCTTGCTCTTCTGAGTTCGTCATCACCGTGTGAAAACAGTCACAAAGTCGTTTGACATTATCTGAAATGATATCCAATTTCTCGTCCATCCTTCGATTCTGTTCACGTAGTTCAATCAACAAATCATGGGAAAAGTTCTGTTGATTTGATGGCAGAGATTCACCAGCAATCAGCACCGTCTCTTCCACACACTCCTGATTGCTTGTATCACCGTCCGTACAATCCAGCCCTGTGTTAATCACCGAAAACACCTCCGCCGCGTCGTTTAGCATCAGGGGCTCATCTGACACCACAGGCACAGCGGGTGATGAGACAGCATTATCAGTATTGTCTGAAATAAGGTCCTTGCTGAAGCTACTAGCCTCCCAGCTTCTCATGAAAAAGGCATCATCGAAAATCAATGCGGGTTCTCATCACACGGCAAACTGGTAGTGTACAGATCTATATAAAGAATGCAAATAGAATATGTGTTAGTGAGGGATTACCATTTTTTTATTTTTAACAATGTTAGCGTGAAATCATACTCACCAACTGACTCGTTTAACACTGAAGGTAGTTCAGATAAACGACCCTGTTTTTTTTTTTTCTCACCAAAATAGCCTCTCGTACCGTTTCCAGCTGGAGATACAATATGTAATCGGGGGGGTACGTGAATTCCTCGGAATACTATCCTTGTTGCATCTCCATGAACATAGCGACAGTGGGGCCTTTGGTTCAGCAGTGGTGAACCCCGGTTGTGTGACAAGTGAGGACACGTCAACATTTGAAATATCTACAAACACAGAAAATACTTTCTTTTTTTTATCAATATTGCATGATCGAGATAGACTGCAAATATTGCATACATACCTTGCAGCACTTGTCTGTTGACAGAGTTGCTCTGACCTGTTGCTTTATTAATTAACGGTTCAGTCACTGAAAATACAAAGAATATAGTCACATAATATCTAAACACTTCTAATATATAAATACATGAAAAAAAATCTTTACGTAAACGTACACATTTGATCAATACGATCCAGATTTTCATGTTCGTTGATATGTCCTGAATTACATAGAAAAATGTTTAAAAACCTGTTAAACATGAAGTTACAAAATGTACGTTTACCTGTAAAGTACAAATATTTAAAAAATCATCGTACAAGCATCGCATTCTTCTGAAAATAAATGCCATTTTAAAGATTAAATGCGTCGTGTTACACAGCTGCTGTTGTCTCGTACACAAACCCCAGAATGGTTCAGCTTTGATATGTCCACAAAAACTCGACAATCTGTTTAAATAGGCGGAGCTGCTCTGGATATTCACACCCCCCCATTGATCAGCGCACTATTGTCTAGATCATAAATTTGCGTGTCGTGACAGCCTCTCTTTTTGTTTATTTTTAGCAGACGAATGAGCATGAAGAAATGCACACATGGATATTTACAATATTAATAGTACAAAACATTCATTGAGTAAACGAATTCTTGGACGTATGTTTAGTTAAAATCTCTTTTAGAACTGAATACAACACTGTTGGTGTATTTGATAGTTTAATCTATGCTTGATAATATAAAAGGACTGTCAATATACAACCATCATTTTGTTGTGAAATATTCAGAGATCAAAGATATAAAATGACGTTCGAATTCTTGCTAACAAAACCCAGCACAGCCTTTGTCCGATACATTTTCCCCATGGGATACACAAACTTTAATTATAATATTATTGAATGTATTAGTTTATTTTTAGTAGGCGATTGCGTGTGAAGAAACAAAACCATTAAATTACAATATTAATATGTTTAGTTAAAAACTCTTATAGAACTGAATAAAGCAACATGGGTATATCTGTGATCTTCATTGTCTCTATAACGCTTCAGAGTCATTTTAATTTTCTCATGTCTCCATTGCATTTGCATCACCGCTTTTGTCTCTCATGTTTACGACGTGTTGTTAAACACCGATCAGCATCGCTGGGGTCTGACTCATAAATGTCATGACATGCTCTCACGATCTTGCCTCCGGGACCGTTAACTTAAAGCTGTGAAATGATAGATTATACTGACCCCCGAATCTAACAAAACCATGAGAGCACGACGATCCAGCGTTATAAAAAACTGACCATAAGACACTATTCTGTTTTAAATAGGACTTTATCTGTTCATGAGATGCACACATAATGATTTACATACTGCCATCATGAGAGCACGACAATCCAGTGTCATAAAAACTGACCATAAGACACTATTCTGTTTTAAATAGGACTTGATCTGTTCACGAGATGCACACATAATGATTTTACATACTGCCATCATGAGAGCACGACACTCCACAGTCATAAAAAACTGACCATAAGACACTATTCTGTTTTAAATAGGACTTGATCTGTTCACGAGATGCACACATAATGATTTTACATACTGCCCTCATGAGAGCACAATGCCCCCTCCGGGGTCATAAAAAAGATAACCACAAGACACTGGACACTGGACAATCTGCTTTAAATAGGACTGATCTATTCACGGATATGCATACATAATGATTTAACATCATGACCCCCACCTAGCAGCATACCCCATGAGAGCACAATGCCCCCAGCGGGCCATCAAATTACGTGTTGTGACATGCTCCAAAAAAAAACAAAAAAACACACATGCTTCCTAAGAGAAATGATGTTTGTGAATTAACAGAGGGCTTACACTCCACCCACCAGAGGGTCTTGTCAACTTTCTGATACCATTATCATTTTGGACACCTTTGTGGAATGACTGAACAGAAACAATGTAAGATTATTTGTTTAAAGATACATTTATAATGCATACTATTTCAATTAAATGTTGTTTGATGAAATAAAACTGTTAAACATAATTATGTTAAAGTTTTTAGAGTGACTTTGTTGTGTTTGACAAACTGAACATTTGGTTAAAAATATGTTTTAGTCTCTGATAAAAAAGTAGAATAACACTTTGTCTTTGTTAATCATTTATTCATTTTAAAATGACTTTGTTGTGCTTGACAATAAAGATTCAACTTTATTGTCATTGTGCAGAGTACACTTACAGAGTCAATGAAATACAACTGTTTTCACATATCCCAACTAAGCTGGCTTCAGAGCGTAGGGGCAGCCATGAAACAGCTTCCCATACCGGGAGTTGAACCCAGACCGCCTGAGTGAAAACCAGGAATCCTAACCGCTAGACCATATGGGAATATGATATAATATGATCTGGTAAAATAATACGTTTGTCTTTGCTAACTATTTATTCATTATTTTAAATTGAACATCTGAATGGTTTGCTTCAGTCAATATCCACTGTTCCCTGTCTGTCGCTCACTTCGACGTCGTGTCGAAGAAGCGACACTAGGGGTCTCTCTTGAGCGCCGAAAGATGCCTCTGATCTATGAAAAAAGGCCAATGAGAGTTGGCGAACAGTATTTGCATACCCCGCCTCCGGATACGGATATAAAGGCGAGGGAAATACGCTCGTTCATTCAGTAATTTTCTTCGGAGCCAATGGTCGTGTGTATGCAGCCAGCTGCGAATATCACAACTGATCCTGCTTCTATCCTCTGATGCTCTGCTTTGCTGTTGGATCTACGGCGCACTTCAGCTGCTTTTCTCTTCACTGCTGGTGTGCAGTTTGCCCCTGGGCGCTTCGACAGCGCAGAGTTAAAAGAGTTGAAAGAGTGATTTTCTCTGTAAAAGAGTTTATTTCTCTGAAAGAGCATTACACAGCGGCGTTGAACGTCCTTTTCAGGACGCATCTTTATAAAGATGTCATTTCCGCCCCTGTGTAGTTTCTGGATGCGGTGATTTCTCCCCACCGATCACGGTCATAAAAAGCTGTCTTGCATGCCTGGGCTGCGATCACACGCAGGCAGCGTTTTATGAATGGTTCATGTTCTCAGTGCGAGAACATAGCCATGGCAACATTGTGGTCGCACGGCTTTCTTTTGTAATGAGAGAAAGCCACTTCAGCCGCCCCCTGCGCTTCGCCTCCTTCCTACGGGATTGACTCAGGCGCCGCGGGCGATGAAGGCGATTTGGGGACTATGACGGGCTCTGTTCGCCGGGTAAACCCCCTCGAACCACTCGCCTCCCCGGCACGCTTGTTTGCTGCCGTCTGAGCTCGGGATGAGCATTCTCTCCAATGGTTCATCTTCTCTGAGTGGGAACATGGCCGTTATAGCATTGCGGTCGCATGGCTTTCTTTTGTAATGAGAGAAAGCCACTTCAGCCACCCCCCGCGCTTCACCTCCTTCCTACGGGTTTGGCGCAGGCGATGAAGGCGATTTGGGGACAATGACGGGCTCTGTTCGCCGGGTAAACCCCCTCGAACCGCCCGCCTCCCCGGCACGCTTGCTTGCTTCAGAATTGGATGACATTACCGCTGCATTGGAGAGCGTTACAGCGGCATCGGATGCTGATCACTCGCCTGGGCCGCCACCTTCGGGTCTGCTCGCCCAGCCTGAGCCTGACGCACGGAGATCCGCTATGCTTTCCCGGGCTACCTGATTGGTCCCGCGGGCAGGTGCGCCGCTCACAGCCACACCCCCCCCCGATTCCTTTCTTCTCGGATGTGCATGATGAGTTGAGCAAAGCCAAGGCTTCTTCGGTCCTCCGCTCTCACTACCCTCGTGGTGGAATGGTCCCAGACTGCTCCACTCTGCACGCCACGGCCCTTCCTGCAACCAACGCCAGGCCAAGGCACTTCAAAACTTGCACCTTGGGTAGTCCTGTTCTTGATGTGCTGCAGGAACTGTGCTGGATGACCAACCGTGCCCCCGGGCCACGGAGGTCAGAAGCGCCAGCACTCGAACAGGCGATGGCCACCCTTTGTGGTCCAGAAACGCATCTGTGGACTGGACCTGGTCGAAATGCAGGAGGTAGACAAGGCACACCTTCTGCCACACCCCCGTCTCCCAGCTCCGTACATTCGGCGCCACCGTTGACGACTCTACCCAGCAGTCCTCAGCAGTGAAGCAGATGGAGGCCACCGCACATCCTGCCCCGCCGCAAGCCTGCCGCCATGGGCCATGCCCCGTCTGCTCGCCGAGGGCGTTCTCCTGCGGCTATGAAACACCCTGCTCCGCCTCAACCCGGGCCCAGCTCTCAGCCCCAGCGTCGAGCACTCCGCAGGAAGCAGACGCCCCCGTCTCACGGACCCCCTCGAGGACCCGGAAGGCTCCCAGGCTGTCCGTAGATGTTCAATCCAGGGACCAAGATGTTAGCTCCGGAGGTGGTAAGACCGCTCAATCCCCGGTGGAGGGCCGGGAGGAGAATTTTTTGTCTAATTAGTTTTCACATTCTCATATTCTCTGTAACGAGCTATTTCCTTTTGTCTCTGGGTCACCTGGCCCGCAAATGCTGTTCTCACAGCACTCTGCCACCAGATCTCAACAGTCCCGGCTTCCTGGACACAGACCACCCGTCTCCAGCCCCACGACTGTCCCCCGGCCGGCTGGTTCCGATGAGTCTAGAGGACGCCTACCCGGGACCTCCTCCTCAGTCGCTAACCCGCCCCCTGCCGGGTGTGCGGAGCAAGATAAGTGCTTTGAGTCTTTTCTCAGCACCCCAGCCGCGGGTCGCCCCATCGCCGCCAAACGCTGCCCTACCTGCTCCGCCCCGCTGCGAAGCTCCGCCGGGTACGTCCAAATTGATCGTCCCTTTGGTGCCCCTAGGGCAGAGGTTGGACGCGTGGCTTTCACTTCCCAACCCATCTCGCTGGCTGGCCCGGACCATCCGACTCGGTTACGCAATTCAGTTTGGCAGGCCCCCGCCCCCCTTCATGGGTGTCCGCTTTTCCGCAGTATACGGCGAACATGCCCAGTCCCTGCACACGGAAATCGTGACTCTTCTGGCCAAAGACACGATAGAGCCTGTCCCTCCAACCGAGATGAAGGAGGGTTTCTACAGCCCTTACCTCATCGTACCCAAGAAAGGCGGCGGCTTACGACCAATCTTGGACTTGCGAGTTAACCAAGCGTTGCACAAACTCCCGTTCAAAATGCTCACGCTTAACCTGCGTCCGGCATCTAGATTGGTTCGCAGCGGTAGACCTGAAGGACGCGTACTTCCACGTCTCCAGCCTGTGGTTTGCGTTTGATGGCCAGGCGTGTCAGTACAAAGTCCTCCCCTTCAGCATGTCTCTGTCCCCTCGTGTCTTCACGAAAGTCGCAGAGGCAGCTCTTGCCCTGCTCCGAGAAGCCGGCATCCGCATACTCAATTACCTCGATGACTGGCTTATTCTGGTCCATTCGCGAGAGTGACTATGCGCCCACAGAGACCAGGTGCTCAGGCACCTCAGCCGTTTGGGGCTTCAGGTCAACTGGGAAAAGAGCAAGCTTACTCCAGTCCAGAGCATCTCTTTTCTTGGTATGGAGTTAGACTCGGTCTCAATGTCGGCATGCCTCACCAACGAGCGTGCCCAGTCAGTGTTGAAGTGCCTCGCCGCCTTCAGGCCGGGCACAGTGGTCCCTTTAAAACCTTTCCAGAGGCTCCTGGGGCATATGGCGTCCTCCGCGGCGGTCGCGCCGCTGGGGTTGATACATATGAGACCGCTCCAACACTGGCTTTAGACCCGAGTCCCGAGACGAGCATGGCGCCACGGCACGCACCGGGTAACAATCACCCCCGCCTGCCGCCAAGCATTCAACCCCTGGACAGACCTCTGTTTCTTACGGGCAGGAGTACCCCTACAGCAGGTGTCCAGACATGTCCCGGTCAAGACCGACGCCTCCAGATCGGGTTGGGGCACCGTTTGCAACGGGCACGCAGCCTCAGGCCATTGGAAAGGGGCCCAGCTGCATTGGCACATCAACTGCCTTGAGTTGTTGACCGTCCTTTTGGCCCTGTGGAAGTTTCTCCCGTTAATTCGGGACAAACATATCCTAGTCAGGTCGGACACCACCACTGTGGTCACGTACATAAATCGCCAAGGCGTCGTACGCTCCCGCCACATGACTCGCCCGTCGTCTCCTCCTTTGGAGCCAGCACCAACTCAAGTCGTTGCGTGCCACTCACATCCCCGGCAACCTCAATGTGATAGCGGACACATTGTCACGACAACGCTTGCCTGGCGGAGAGTGGAGGCTTCACCCCCACTCAGTTCAGCTGATTTGGGAACGGTTCGGCAAGGCCCAGGTCCACTGCCCGCTCTGGTACGCCCGCTCAGAGGCTCCCCTTGGGGCAGATGCACTGGCACACAGCTGGCCGGTGGGGCTGCGCAAGTACGCATTCCCCCCAGTGAGCCTTCTTGCACAGGTGCTGTGCAAGGTCAGGGAGGACGAGGAGCAAGTCACTCTCGTGGCTCCTTACTGGCCCACCCGGGCCTGTTTTCTCGGACCTCGTACTCCTTGCGACAGCCCCTCCCTGGCGAATTCCCCTGAGGAAGGAATGTGGAAGATCTAGCTGGTCTACCACGACGGTCGTAGCCACAATCAACCAAGCCAGAGCCCCTTCTACCAGGCAACTCTACGCCCTGAAATGGCGTCTGTTCGTAAATTGGTGTTCTTCCCGGGCAGAAGACCCACAGAGGTGCGCAGTTAGGTCGGTGCTCCTGTTCCTACAGGAGAGGTTGGAGGGGAGGCTGTCCCCGTCCACCTTGAAGGTGCATGTTGCCGCTATCGCAGCTCACCACGACCCAGTAGACGGGGACAGGTTCCTAAGAGGTGCCCGAAGGTTAAACCCCTCCCGGCCAAACCTGTTCCCCTCCTGGGATCTCTCGGTGGTCCTCGCCGGTCTTCAGAGATCCCCCCCGAGCCGCTAGAATCAGTTGGCTCAGGGCCCTCTCCTTAAAAAGACGGCCCTGCTGATTGCGCTCGCTTCCATCAAGAGGGTCGGGGACCTGCAAGCGTTCTCTACTAATGACACTTGCCTGGAGCTCGGTCCGGCAGATACTCATGTGATCCTAAGACCTCGACCGGGCTATGTGCCCAAGGTTCCTACCAGACCCTTCAGGATCAGGTAGTGAACCTACAAGCGCTGCCCCGGGAGGTGGCAGACTCAGCCCCCTCACTGCTGTGTCCGGTACGTGCCTTGCGTGCCTACCTGGAACGCACCCAGAGCTTCAGGCGCTCTGAGCAGCTCTTTGTCTGCTTTGGAGGACAGCAGAAAGGGAACGCTGCCTCCAAACAAAGGTTGTCTCACTGGGTGGTGGATGCCATTTAGTTGGCCTATCACACCCAGGTCGTGCCACCCCCTCTGCGGGTTCGAGCCCACTCTACTAGGAGCGTGGCATCCTCATGGGCACTGGGCACCTCCCTAGCAGACATTTGCAGAGCTGCGGGCTGGGCAGCACCTGGACTTGCGAGATATTACAATCTCAGGGTTGAGTCAGTCTCGTCCCATGTTTTCTCAGGTCTGAGTCCGTAGAACTCGGTACACGTCGACGGTCTGACCGGGTGAATTGCTTGTTTCCAGCGCCGTTTCCCTCTGCCGAGGCAAAACAGTGCACTTCTTTCCCAGAAGACCTAGGTCCCTGGTGATTCCTCCCTAGCCCTTTGGGCCCGCAGCAGTTCAGCGGAGGAACTTGCCGACCCAGTCCACTACGGGTACCCCAGGCTACCCCTACTGGAATAGGTGCTCCACAGATTAGGCCTCCTACGCGGACTCCTCCTGTGTGTACTTCCGCGGTGCGGTCACCTTACGAGCTGACCCGCGTCTCCCTTAGGCAGTCCTTCGCTGCCCTCCGGTCGCCGTGTTGTAGCAACTCCCCCCTCCTCGAGGTTGGATCTACCACCACGCCATTCTTCCCACATGTGACCCAAGAGGCCATGTGATGTATTTTGCCACCTCTACATCCCCTTTCGGGTGGGTGTGGCCTCCGCGGGGTCTTTTCCCCCTAAAAGAAGTGTCTTCCCGGCCACGTCGCTGAGCCGAGCCGCTGAGGTGCCCGGAACACTCCCGGCTCCTCAGAAAAATCCTGAATGAACGAGCGTATTTCCCTTGCCTTTATATCCGTATCCGGAGGCGGGGTATGCAAATACTGTTCGCCAACTCTCATTGGCCTTTTTTCATAGATCAGAGGCATCTTTCAGCGCTCAAGAGAGACCCCTAGTGTCGCTTCTTCGACACGACGTCTCGTTCCCTCCATCAGGGAACGGAGGTTACATACGTAACCGAGACATTTTAGAAACACATTTTCACCACTTTGTTAAAAGAAAATTCTTATATCAAGTTTTAGCACCAAGCATTGCAACCCATTAAAAGACACATCATTTAAACACAATTTAAACCTAATAACCACTTTTTATGCCCTACAATAATAATAATAAATAAAATGAACCCTGTACTGTTCTTAGTGTAGTTTATTTTTAGAACCACTAGATGGTGCTAGTCCATTATGGTTTTGATGTTGTCAGAGAGAGTAACCTCTGACCTAAATTGCAGCCATCCTGTTTACTCAGTTGATGCTGATAGTCACACGGTTAAAGCAGCTCAATCTCTTCATCATATTTGCAATCATTTATAGAAGCTTTGTCTGTAAGTATTAATGCGTTTATTGGAAGCTTGTTTTTTTCTTTTGTCTGGAATTAGTGCCAGTACGTTCATTTGAGGATACAATTGATTTTAAAAGACTTTTCAGTATGATGTTACATGCATCTAGATTATTATTGTGTATATTATGTTTAGTTATACCTTAAGCGAACTGTTTCAATTATTATTGTACAGTCCAGTCTTTAGAAAATTATTTTCCTTTTTATTCCCTGTATTTCAGTTTTACTCTGTTCCACTTGCATTTGAAGTGGTGGTGTTAATAAATCCATGCTTCAGTTCAACTTTCTTGTGGAAGGAGTCATCTGTCTGCCTAATTGAAGAAGGGGAACTCTTTTACGAGGGCAGAATATTAAAAAGACATTAACAGTGATTGCTGCATCAGTGAGTGGGATTTTAAGCTCTGCTTTCACCTCAGAATGTCATCGAAAGAGGAACATAGTCTGAAAACCAGATCAGTGTCTTCGCGATCATCAAGACATTCAAGCAAGTCTGCAGCAAGCATAGCTGCATTGGAGGCTCGTGCAAAGGCAGAAGCAGCACTGACTAGAGCCACATATGCACAAAAGGAGATAGAAGTGCAAGTGAAGCAAGCTCAAGTACAGCGCAGCTTAAAGTAGAGGAGACTTGTTTAGAGGCTACACTGAATGCTTCTCCATCATGAAAGTGAAGCAGAAGCTGCTGCAGCTGAGGCATTAGTGTTTGAAGCAGCTGCAGACACCGGGAAAATAGAACAGCAATCTGAAAGCAAAGAGCCTCATTTTTCACATGATTCATTGCAAAGGACTAAGAAATATGTAGAAGAGCAGCATAGATATAATGAAGAGATGCAGATACTAATGCTAGCAGAAACCTCTGTTCCTAATACTGATCACAAGCCGCCAGCTCCATTCTGTGTTGATCAGCCACAGCCTGATTCCTTCAAACAGAATAGTCCTTTTCAGGACTTGCCAGAGAGACTGTAGCTGCCAGCAGAAACAGTTGCATAATTTAAGTTCCATAAAAGAATAGTTTTAATTTAATAAGTAACCACGTTTAAATATATCATAATATATTTATATTTATCTGCATTTCTTTTACTTTGAAATATATGTACAAGCTGACTTGTTTATGTAGGCTTGTGTGTGTGTGTATATATATAAATATAGCGGAACTATTGTTCTGAGGTTCGGTTGGTTCAGACGTTTATTGATGTTACACCAGCATCGAAGTATGTAGCGTATGCCGAGCTAACTGCAGCTCGTTAAGTTTGGTAATGTCATTACATTTGTAAGTTCACCAAGAGACACACAGAAGAGAAGTTGCCTTTGTTACCTGTTTTGTTCTCTCCCCTGGAGTTAACGCGGCCAATGAGGTATGCATAGTTGTGTGTGACTGTTTATTAACAGTCAATCTAACGTTTTGTTTCTTATTTTTTAATGTGCTATTCTCTGTGAGAATATTCTTATTTCTGTAACTTATGTGATTTTTATGTTTTATTTAGTTCTCACGGCATGTTTGATGACATCGAGGATGATATGTTTTGACAAATAAATGCCCGTAAACAAGAACGCCTTGTGTCCGTGTCTGTTAACTGGAGGTAGCTATAGTGAGAACTCAGCCTGCTCGACACGAGGTGGAGACGTGGGGAAGATGATGATCCGCACCTGCCGTTTGTCAACGGAGCTGCACGCACGTTTACATGGAATGTGAGCGTCAAAAAATAAGACTGTGCATACAATGTTAACATATTAAGAGGCAAGCAGAACCCGGGAGCATTGCATGGTTAAACCTACAAGAAGTCGAATATTTAAAACAAGTTAAATATTAAGAAGTGGAATAGCCTTCCAACTGCTAAAGGGGCTCTATAAGTGCTAAAAGTTAAATGTTCATTTGTGATGTGCATGTGATGTGATTGCTCAACTCACAAAGTTATTTACTGCTAAGCTATTTGAAGGGTAAATAATTATTTAAAGGGACCATCATAATATTTTGTATTATTTTGGAGTTAAAGAGAAGTGTTTATTCTGTTTTAAGTAAGTTAATTTGCATTGTGGAAAGTGTTTCTAGCAGAGTACACTGTAAAAACATACTTGGTTAAATCTAAAGGTAAAGTTAAGGTACATTATTATAATGTAAACAAAGTCTTACTGGTAATCAAAAGGTGTTAAGGTGCCAATTAATTAAAAAAAAAAATATATTAGAAATGTCTGAGCACGAGTTTGAGACAAATGAAAAGGGCTTAGATGCTAACAATGTAGCAACAGGTTTAACGCAGCAGTTTAAAGACCTTGATATAGATCCAAACCCATCAAAAGAGACTGAGGTAGCTGTAGAAACCCAAGCTGCTGTAGAGGAAAGTCTAAGAAGAAGCCAAAGAACCCGAGAGCTTACTGAAAAGGGTCAAGAACTGTATGACAGCCAAACTAAAAAGCTTCAACATCGCTTTACTACCTCTTATGACAAATGGAAAATTCTTGCTAAAGAGACTAGGAAAGCAATCGATGGAAAATTCTCCACTGAAATCCTGCAAACCTACATAACCAAGATCAGTAACGCTTCAACAAGTGTAAAACAAGCTTATCAAGATTTACGTCAACACACTACTCCTGATGGCAAGACACGCCGCTGAGTAGACACGTGTGATGCTGTCTCAGGAAAGCTATTTGAACATGCAGAGGATTCTCTTGAATTAAGAGAAAAAGTACCAGATACTCATAAAGAACGAGCATACAGGACTGAGACTGGCTCAGTGCTTACATGTGCAACCTCCAAAAGGTCTAGTATATGTTCACGAAGTTCAAGGTTTGCAAGCATCAGTTCAAAGCAATCAAGCCTGAACTCTTCAAAGAAACTGGAAGCTGCAGTAGAACTAGCTGCAACTCAAGCCACATTAAAGGTATTAGAGGAGATGGAACTTAAGGAACAAGAGCTTGGGAACCTCGAAGTTGAGAACAGAAAGAGGCTTGCACTGCAAGAAGAAGAAAATGCTGCAAGAAAAAACTTATTAGAAGAGAAGCGCAGGCAGTTAGAGCGTTTAGAGACAGTTAAGAAAATGAATGCTGCAAAAGCACGTCTGCAGGTCTACGAACAGGAAGTGGGTTCGGACGAAGAGATATCGGAGTTGCTCCATAGCAGTAAGCATGTGAAAACCGAAGCTAAAACTATCCAAAAAGGTCTTTCTGTGCATCATGTGGCTACACCACAAACCACCACACATGTACAACCTGCTATGGTGACACAGACTGTTGAAAGTGTGCAACCTGCTGCCATTGCTCATCAAGAAGATAGCACTACAGCACTTGCCAAAGCATTAACAGAGTCGATCAATGCAAGCCATCTCCCAATACCAGAGCCTTCTGTTTTCAATGGAGATCCACTAAGGTACAAAGACTGGAAAACGTCCTTTGAGACATTGATCGGTAGGAAGACTATTCCAGTAAATGAGAAGATCTATTACCTCCGCAAGTATGTTGGAGCACCTGCAAGGAAAGCTATTGAAGGTTACTTCCTGCTAGGCACGGATGCAGCCTACTATTCAGCATTGGACATCATGGAAGAAAGGTATGGAAGCCCCTTTGTGATTGCCAAGGCCTTCAGGGATAAGATAACTTCATGGCCAAAAATAGGACCCAAGGACAGCATTGAACTAAGAGAATTCTCAGATTTTCTATGAAGCTGTGAAGCAGCAATGTTGCAGATCAAGAGTCTTGCAGTCCTAAATGACTGCGGTGAAAACCAAAGAATGCTCAACAAGCTTCCTGATTGGCTAATAGCTAGATGGAACAGAAAGGTCCTGGCATTTGAAGAATCGACACATGATTTTCCAAGCTTTAGCGAATTTGTTCAGTTTGTTGCAAGAGAAGCCAAGATAGCATGCAACCCTGTGACATCTCTTCATGCTTTGAAGTCTGGTGATAGTGAAAAGGTTAAGACACCAAAGCCTCGAAATGTTGGTGCAAAGGTGCTGGCAAGTAGCTCAGAAGAAAACCCAGACCCTAAAACATGTGTCTTTTGTGAGAAGTTGCACCATGGCATTCAAACATGTCGAAAGTTCAAAGAAAAGTCAATCTCAGAAAAGGTCAAGTTTGTGCAAACTAAAGGACTTGTGTTTTGGATGCTTGAAGATAGGACACCGTTCTAAGAACTGTGAAAAGAGGAGTGTCTGCGACACATGTAAAAGGAAGCACCCAACCTGTTTGCATGAAGACCGGGTCAGAGATGACGGAAAGAAAGATCACAGAGATGACGAGAGAAAGGAAGGTTGGAACCAAGCCAAAGAGAAAGAGAGGTTGAAGGAAAGGACGGATTCTAAGCAGTCAAATGGAGCTTCTAAGGAAGCCACCTCTAACCGTGTGGTGCAAAACATGAATGGAACATACACGTCCACCGTTATTCCAGTGTGGTTGTCAACAACAAGTAGCCCAGAGCATGAAGTTCTCGTGTATGCTTTACTGGATAACCAAAGTGACACCACCTTTATCCTGAAAGAAAAGGCAGACGCTCTGGACACACAGAAGGAGCCAGTGCAACTAAAACTCTCAACATTGTCATCGAGAAGTACAGTCATTCCAAGTCAGAAGGTAACTGGGTTGCAGATCAGAGGTTTTTATTCAGCGAAGAAAATCACTCTTCCGGTAACCTATTCAAGAGACTTCATTCCTGTCAATGTAAGTCACATTCCCACACCCAAGACCGCAAGAGCATGGCCTCATCTAGAGCATCTTGCAGAAGAGATTGCTCCTTTAATTGACTGTGACGTTGGTCTGCTTATAGGTTACAATTGTTCTCAAGCTCTGTTACCCAGAGAAGTTGTGTCAGGGAGAGATGAGGAACCTTTTGCTCAAAAAACAGACCTCGGCTGGAGTATTGTTGGCTCTGGTAGTTCCTGTGTCGACTACGGAGACGCAATTGGAAGCAGTCACAGAACTATTGTCAGACAAGTAATGCCATGCCTTCAGTCGTCTGGCAATCTGACAAGTGAAGTCCGATACATATGTCGAACACAAGTCAAGAAGTTAGTCACTCCGCCAAATGTTATGAAGATATTGGAGTCAGACTTTAATGAAAGAAGCGTGGAGGATTCTCACTTCTCACAAGAAGATCTTCGCTTTATTTCAATAATGGAGGAAGGAATCAAGATCAAGCCTGACGGTCACTGTGAAATGCCTTTGCCATTTAAAGAATACAGGCCGAGTCTGCCAGACAATAGGAAATGTGCTGTTCATCGCCTTAAGTGTTTGAGGAAGAGATTTGAAAAAGACAAACAGTACCACAAGGACTACTTAATCTTCATGAACGAAACAATGATGCGTGGAGATGCTGAGAAAGTTCCTGAAGAAGAAATCAACAAGAGCCCTGCTTGGTACATCCCTCATCACGGGGTGTATCACCCACAAAAACTAGGCAAGATACGCGTTGTGTTCGACTGCTCAGCAAAGTTTCAAGGCGTGTCACTGAATGATTATCTGCTTACTGGGCCAGAACTGACCAATACGTTGGTAGGTGTTCTCTGTCGTTTCCGCAAGGGTCCAGTAGCAATAATGTGCGATATAGAACGCATGTTCCATCAGTTTCACGTAAGAGCAGAAAACCAAGACTATCTAAGGTTTCTCTGGTGGGAGAATGGGGACTACCATTTCGAACCATCCGTATTTCGGATGAAGGTGCACTTGTTTGGTGCAGCCTCGTCACCCGGCTGTGCAAACTACGGCCTCAAACACATTTCTGCACAAGGACAAGGTCACTTTAGTGAAGCATCCATTCGCTTCATTGAACGAAACTTTTATGTGGATGATGGACTGACCAGTGTGTCAACAAAAGAAGAAGCAAAACAGCTTGTCAGTGAAGCAAGACAGCTTTGTAGCGCTGGCAAGCTACACATCCACAAATTTGTTTCTAACAGCCAGGAGGTGCTAGAATCAATTCCCAAAGAAGAGTGTGCTCAAACAGCAATACATCAAGACCTAGCCTTGGGAGAGTACCAAATGGAGAGAGCCCTAGGGGTTAACTGGTGCGTTACCTCAGATCAGTTCAGATTCAGAATAGTGGTGAGTGAACAACCGTTCTCTAGAAGAGGAGTATTATCGACCGTTGCGTCTGTCTATGACCCTCTTGGCTTTGTAGCACCATTCGTTCTAGTCGGAAAGCAAATGCTTCAGCAAATGTGCCGTGACAAGGTCGGATGGGATGAACCACTGTCAGATGATCTTCGACCACAATGGGAATCCTGGCTCTTGGACCTACAGAATTTAGGTGATCTCAAGATAGACAGATGTTACCTTCCAGCAAGTTTTCCAGAAGACCGGAAATATGAGCTCCATCATTTCTCTGATGCTAGCATCGCAGGATATGGAGAGTGCAGCTACCTGAGAGTGATCGGGACATCAGGACAAACTCACTGTGCTTTGGTGATGGGCAAAGCCAGAGTGGCTCCTACGAAAGTCACAACCATTCCAAGACTTGAGCTTACAGCAGCTGTTGTTGCTGTGCGTACAAGTGATCTGCTCAGAAAGGAGTTGGATATAGCAGAGGTCCAGGAATTCTTCTGGACTGACTCCAAGGTCGTCCTTGGATATGTCAACAACGATGCAAGGAGATTCCATGTTTTTGTGGCAAACCGCATTCAGCGCATCAAGGACAGTACCAAACCAAGTCAATGGAGATACGTGTCCTTGGAAGAAAATCCAGCTGACCATGCGTCAAGGGGCCTTAAGGCAAAAGAGCTCATTGCTTCTAACTGGTTTAATGGTCCAGATTTTCTTTGGTGTGAAGAGCTTCCTAATGGAGATAGTAAGGTGGGAGACATTGCAGTTGAATACCCAGAAGTTTGTAAGGTCTTTGTGCATAAGACATTGACAACAGAAGATTCACTGCTTAAACGCTTACTAAAGTTCTCCAGCTGGACGAGGTTGGTCAAAGCCATCGCTAGACTTAAGAGATGTGTCAAAGAGTTCAAAGGGTTGACATCAAGAACCAATGAAGCCAGCAGCCTGGAAGAGAGAGAAGATGCAGAACTTACCATGATAAGCATCGTCCAGAGGAAACACTTTTCTGTGGAAATTCAAAGTCTTCAGTGCAAGAAGGAAATAACCAAAGGCAACCTGCAAAGGCTAAATCCTTTTGTGGATGGACAAGGCATCCTCAGGGTGGGAGGTCGATTAGAGCATGCTGCTCTGCACCCTCACATCAGGCACCCGGCAGTCTTACCAAAGACCAGTCACATAACAAAGTTACTGGTTGCACATTACCATCAGCGAGTGCAACACCAAGGATGTGGCATTACAATGAATGAGCTAAGGGCTAATGGGATCTGGATAATTGGATGCAGTCATGCGGTGTCATCCTACATCTACAAGTGTGTCAAGTGTCGAAAGTTCAGAAGGTGTACAGAGGAACAAAGAATGGCAGACTTACCTCGTGAACGTATGGAGACAACGCCCCCCTTTACATATTGTGGGATGGATTGTTTCGGGCCATTCTACGTTAAAGATGGAAGGAGGGAAGTGAAGCGTTATGGTCTGCTATTCACTTGTCTGTGTTCTCGTGCTGTGCACATAGATGTGCTTGATGATATGACGACCGATGCTTTTATCAGTGCTCTTCGTGCTCTCATTGCTCTGTGTGGTAACGTTCGACAACTTCGTTCTGACCAGGGCACCAACTTTGTGGGCGCAAGACGTGAGTTCCTGGAAGCGGTTAAAGAGATGGATCAGGAATGCCTCAAGCAATTTGGCTGTGAGTTTGTCATGAACCCTCCGTCTGCTAGCCACATGGGTGGAGCCTGGGAAAGGCAGATCAGGACAATACGAAGTGTGTTGACATCCATTCTAGATCAGGCATCCCAAAGACTTGACAGTTCATCTTTGAGAACTTACCTGTATGAAGTAATGGCAATTATAAACAGCCGACCTTTAACAGCCCATTTGCTGAGTGATCCAGCTGGGCCACAGCCTCTTACGCCCAATCACATTTTGACGATGAAGTCTTCCATAGTCTTGCCACCACCTGGAGACTTCGTGAAAGAAAACCTTTATCTTCGCAAAAGATGGCGTAAAGTTCAGCACTTAGCCAATGAGTTTTGGTCTAGGTGGAAAAAAGAGTACATGTTAAATCTTCAAGAGAGACAAAAATGGCACAAAACCCGCAGAAATGCGCAGGTCAACGATATCGTGATCGTGCACGATGACAATGCACCACGAAATGAGTGGAAACTCACCAAAATCACTGAAGTGTATCCTGGTGATGATGGAAATGTGAGAAAGCTGCGATTGCTGATCAGTGAATCAGCACTGGATGACCAAGGAAAGCGGCTCACAAAGCAGACTTACCTAGAACGGCCTATTCACAAGACGGTAACTCTACTTGAAGCTGATTAATGCAGCCTTGGTTGTTGCTACCTCTACCTCACTTAACCCAAGTCTCATTATTTTAAGTTGGAATCTTATGTTTATTAAGTTAATAAGAAATCACCAGTGATTTGGTGGGAGTGTAGCTGCCAGCAGAAACAGTTGCATAATTTAAGTTCCATAAAAGAATAGTTTTAATTTAATAAGTAACCACGTTTAAATATATCATAATATATTTATATTTATCTGCATTTCTTTTACTTTGAAATATATGTACAAGCTGACTTGTTTATGTAGGCTTGTGTGTGTGTGTGTATATATATATAAATATAGCGGAACTATTGTTCTGAGGTTCGGTTGGTTCAGACGTTTATTGATGTTACACCAGCATCGTAGTATGTAGCGTATGCCGAGCTAACTGCAGCTCGTTAAGTTTGATAATGTCATTACATTTGTAAGTTCACCAAGAGACACACAGAAGAGAAGTTGCCTTTGTTACCTGTTTTGTTCACTCCCCTGGAGTTAACGCGGCCAATGAGGTATGCATAGTTGTGTGTGACTGTTTATTAACAGTCAATCTAATGTTTTGTTTCTTATTTTTTAATGTGCTATTCTCTGTGAGAATATTCTTATTTCTGTAACTTATGTGATTTTATGTTTTATTTAGTTCTCACGGCATGTTTGATGACATCGAGGATGATATGTTTTGACAAATAAATGCCCGTAAACAAGAACGCCTTGTGTCCGTGTCTGTTAGCTGGAGGAAGCTATAGAGACAGTGTCCAACTCGTGTTCTCACTCACACTGAGACACCCCTCAGCTGCCACACCATGCATACTCATGCTGAAACAGTCAAACATGCAGGCGGGAACATATCACAGTTTAATTCCGCATTGCATAATGCATCAGCTCCAAGACGCAACATTAAATTGAAAAGCCACTCACCCTCACATCACAATGAGTCCCATACTGCTCACTCAAATGTATTTGAACTCGCAAAGTTCCTGGCTCACCGTGATCTTGTGACAGGTGGGCTCTCGAGGTTTAATGATAAGCCTGAGAATTATTGGGCATGGAAGTCTAGCTTTTGCAATGCTATTGAAGGACTCGATCTTAAGCCTAGTGAGGAACTCGACCTGCTCATCAAGTGGCTCGGCCCTGATTCTACAGAGCATGCAAGACGCATTAGGTCAGTTCACATCAATTATCCAGACATTGGCCTTAGCATGGTCTGGAAACAGCTAGAGGAATGTTATGGCTCTGCCGAAGCCATGGAGGCAGCGCTCTTTAACAAACTTGAACATTTCCCAAAGCTGTCTACCAAGGACCCTCAACATCTCAGAGAGTTAGGAGATCTATTTCTAGAGCTACAGGCAGCCAAATCAGAAGGTTATCTGCCTGGCTTGACCATCCTGGATACTGCACGTGGATTCAGCTCTGTTTTAGAAAAACTCCCATATAGCCTACAAGAGAAATGGATGTTGCAGGGAACCCGTTATAAACAAGAGAATGGTGTCAGCTTCCCCCCCTTTGCATTCTTCTGCGATTTCATTCGTTATGAGGCCAGCATGAGAAATGATCATAGCTTTAACATGAGTATGCACACTGTCACACCATCTAAAGGTGAGAGATTCTTATCAAAGACAAACAGAGCTCCTGTTACAGTTCACAAAACAGAAATAGACAATGCCACACAGAAGGATGAATCTAACAAGACAAGTGACAACCTTAACAGACAATGTCCAATACATAAAAAGCCACATCCTCTCAGAAGGTGTAGAGGTTTTAGGGAAAAGACCTTGCAGAAACGGAAAGCTTACCTTCGAGAGAATTCCATATGCTTTAGATGCTGTTCCTCAACTACACACCAGGCAAGGGATTGTAAGGCGTTAATCCAGTGCTCTGAACGCAATAGTGACAGGAATATAGCTGTACTTCATTATGGCCCAGCCCCCTGGTCAAAAAAGGAAGATAACAGCCCCTCTACAAGCTATGGCGGGGAGCAAGAAGAGTTGCCTCCCTCCCTAATCGCTACATCCACCTGCACAGAAGTGTGTGGAGATCACAACAGTGGAAAGTCCTGCTCAAAGATATGCCTGGTAAATGTGTACCTGAAAGGTGAGCCTCAGAACAAACAAAGGGTTTATGCAATCATAGATGATCAGAGTAATTGATCTCTGGCAAGATCGGCCTTCTTCGAGATGTTTAATGTTGCAGACAATGCAGCACCTTACACACTTAGGACGTGTGCAGGTGTCACAGAGGCTGAAGGGCATAGAGCTGAAGGATTTATGGTGGAGTCCTTTGATGAAAAGACATGCCTTGCTCTTCCATCACTCATTGAATGCAACCTCATCCCAAACAACAGAGCAGAGATTCCTACTCCAAAGGCAGCACAATACCACAACCACTTAAGATCAGTAGCCTCCAAAATTCCATGTCTAGATCCCAAGGCCAAAATTCTGCTTCTTCTCGGAAGAGATCTCATACAGGCGCACAAGGTGCTGGAGCAATGCAACGGACCACAACATGCTCCCTTTGCTCAGAGGTTGGCCCTTGGGTGGGTGATAGTTGGAGATGTATGCCTTAATGGAGCTCACACGCCTTCGTCAGTGGATGTTTTCAAAACTCATATTTTAGGAAATGGGCGTCCCAGCTACATGAGCCCATGTCCAAACAGTATGCATGTGAAGGACCATTTCAACCGTCATGATGAGCCTCAGAGATCCTCCACCCTGAACCTTAAACAGAGAAGCTTGCCCATACATGATGAATGTCCCATAGGCAAATCAGTTTTCTGTAGCACAAAGAATGACGACAAACCAGCTCCCTCTATGGATGATCTTGCCTTCCTGAAGATTATGGAAAGAGAGTTCCATCAGGATGAGTCAAATAGCTGGGTTGCCCCACTTCCGTTCCGTAGCCCACGGCAACGCCTCCCTAATAACAAGGCTCTGGCCAGCAACTGGCTCGCTTTACTGACTCACAAGCTTAAAAAACACCCTGAGGTAAAGGAGCACTTTGTTGATTTTATGCATAAGATACTTGAGAATGGGCATGCAGAGTTGGCACCACGCTTACAGAATGATGAAGAGTGCTGGTATCTGCCAATGTTCGGGGTGTACCATCCAAAGAAGCCTGGCCAGATAAGAGTAGTGTTCGACTCTAGTGCTCGACATGAAGGTGTATCATTAAATGATGTCCTCCTTACTGGCCCTAATGTAAACAATAGTCTCTTGGGGGTTCTACTGCGCCTCAGGAAGGAACGCGTAGCAGTGATGGCTGATATCCAGCAAATGTTCCATTCCTTCTTGGTCACAAAAGAGCATCGGATCTTTCTACGCTTCCTTTGGTATGACAACAACGACTTAAACAACAAGGTATTGGAGCACCAGATGCGAGTACATGTTTTTGGTAATAGCCCGTCACCAGCAGTTGCCATATATGGGCTCAGGAGAGCTGCCCTCTCGGGTGAAAAAGATTATGGACCAGAGGCAAGGCACTTTGTGGAAAGGAACCTTTATGTGGATGATGGCCTTACTTCCTTCCCCACAGAAGAGAAAGCCATCAAGCTGCTCAAGGCCACTCAGGAAATGCTGACTCTGTCTAATCTACATCTTCACAAGATTGCCTCCAACAAAGTGGAAGTCATGAAAGCATTTCCTCCGGAGGAATCTAGAAGAATCTAGATCTGAGCACTGGCCTCCCACCAGTTCACAGAAGTTTGGGGGTGAGCTGGGATCTGTCTCAGGATATGTTCATTTTCCAGGTTGCAGACCAGGTGAGACCTTACACTAGACGTGGGGTTCTGTCAACGATTAACAGTTTGTTTGACCCACTTGGGTTTGCTGCACCTGTCTTCCTTCAGGGAAGACTTCTGCTCAGAGTGCTTACCACAGAGTCTTGTGACTGGGACGCACCTCTGCCTGATGAGAAATATAAGGAATGGAAGATTTGGAGAGATTCATTAAAAGAGCTTGAGTATGTCAAGATTCCCCGCACATATGCTACGATCTCTCTCTGTCAAACACAAGGCAAAGAGATGTGTG
Source organism: Moxostoma hubbsi (assembly GCA_032164185.1). Lineage (NCBI taxonomy): Eukaryota > Metazoa > Chordata > Actinopteri > Cypriniformes > Catostomidae > Moxostoma > Moxostoma hubbsi. Next base: position 7,324,039 of record JAVLUX010000013.1, on the reverse strand, counting down.
TCTTCTGTGATGCTTCCACAAGCGCCATTGCAGCTGTTGCTTACATCAGGGTTACCAATATGAGTGGTGGAGTAGAAGTTGGCTTCAATGTTTGGTAAGGCTAAACTAGCTCCGCTACCTGAGATCTCTGTCCCCAGACTTGAGCTGTGTGCAGCTGTTCTAGCTGTGGAAATAGCTGAAACCATTGAAGATGAGATTGACACCAAGCTGGATGCTGTAACATTCTATTCTGACAGAAAGGTCAAGCTGGCGATCACTGACTCATGCAATAGCAAGATTTGTGCACATAACCTACTCCTTCAAGCAGGATAGTAACAAGAGTACTTGCAGAGGCTGGCATATATGTGACATGCCCTGTTCAGTTCAAGATCTAGAAAAGGCCAAGTTTGTTATTATCCACAGCGTCCAATCAGAAGCCTTCTCAGAGGAATTGAAATGCCTTCAAGCAGGTACAGTAATTTCCAATCAAAGCTCTCTCTTTAAACTATCCCCCTACATTGACAGTTTTGGCGTACTCAGGTTTGGTGGACGCCTTTCAGAAGCAAACCTTGGGAGAGATGAAGTTTGTCCTCTAATTCTCCCTGGTCGTTGTCACCTCACCTCACTACTCATTCAACATTATCATAAACAGGTCGAACATCAGGGACGCGTCTTCATTGAGGGTGCAGTGAGAGAGGCTGGTTTCTGGATCATAGGTGGTAAGAGACGCATCAGTAGTATAATCTTCCAATGTGTTCAGTGTCGCAGACTGCGGGGAAAGATTTTGACTCAGAAGATGTCTGACCTACCTCCTGAACGGCTCAGTATGGACCCTCCATTCTCCTTTGTAGGTTCGGATGTTTTCGGGCCATGGTTGGTCACCTCACGTCGAACTAGAGGAGGACAAGCAAACTCCAAACGCTGGGCAGTGCTGTTTACATGTATGAGCACTAGGGCCATACATATCAAAGTCAGAGAGTCGATGGATAGCTCCAGCTTTATAAATGCTCTCCGCAGATGTTTCGCTGTTCGAGGACCAGCAAAGCAGTTGCAGTCGGACTGTGGCACCAACTTTGTTGGAGCATGCAAGGAGTTGAAGATGGAGTCAGTCACAGAAGACAGAAAGGTACAAGAGTTTCTGAGTGATAATGGATGTACTTGGGTGTTCAACCCTCCTCACTCATCTCACATGGGTGGAAGTTGGGAACGTATGATCGGAGTCTCAAGGCGGATCCTTGAATCGATGCTACAAGGTCTTGGACCATCAAAGTTGTCTCATGAGGTTTTGACTTCATGGCTGAAGTCTCAGCCATAGTAAATGCTCGTCCCCTGCTACCTGTATCTACAGATCCAGACTCTCCATTCATTCTGACCCCAGCAACTCTACTCACTCAAAAGACTTCTGTAGTTCCTTCTCCATCAGGTGAATTTGGTAAAAAGGACCTCTTCAGTCGTCAGTGGAGGCAAGTCCAAAGCTTGGCCAATACATTCTGGCATCGCTGGAGAAGGGAATATCTCGCAACCTTACAAGGCCGTAGAAAATGGCAGAATGAGAGCTCCAATCTTCTAGTGGGAGATGTTGTGCTGTTGAAAAACAGTCAAGCCAAAAGGAATGCTTGGCCCATGGGAATAGTATTGAAGACATTTCCCGGGGGAGATGGGAAAGTGAGGAAAGTTGAGGTCAAGGTGGTCAAAGAAGGATCATCTAAGGTGTTTCTGCATCCTATATCAGATGTTGTCTTACTGTTGTCTCCTGAGACTGAATAGACAACCTTAATTATGTTTAAGGATGGCATCTTACAGATGCCATCTGTATACCAGACAGGGAGTGTACTGTTCTTAGTGTAGTTAGTGTAGTTTAGAGCAGCTCAATCTCTTCATCATATTTGCAATCATTTATAGAAGCTTTGTCTGTAAGTATTAATGCGTTTATTAGGGGCCAAGCACCGAAGGTGCGGAGGCACCTATTGTATCTGTTCCGGTTCTTATTATTAGGGGCCAAGCACCGAAGGTGCAGAGGCACCTATTGTATCTGTTCCGGTTCTTATTAGGGGCCAAGCACCGAAGGTGCGGAGGCACCTATTGTATCTGTTCCGGTTCTTATTAGGGGCCAAGCACCGAAGGTGCGGAGGCACCTATTGTATCTGTTCCGGTTCTTATTAGGGGCCAAGCACTGAAGGTGCGGAGGCACCTATTGTATCTGTTCCGGTTCTTATTAGGGGCCAAGCACCGAAGGTGCGGAGGCACCTATTGTATCTGTTCCGGTTCTTATTAGGGGCCAAGCACCGAAGGTGCGGAGGCACCTATTGTATCTGTTCCGGTTCTTATTAGGGGCCAAGCACCGAAGGTGTGGAGGCACCTATTGTATCTGTTCCGGTTCTTATTAGGGGCCAAGCACCGAAGGTGCGGAGGCACCTATTGTGTCTGTTCCGGTTCTTATTAGGGGCCAAGCACCGAAGGTGCGGAGGCACCTATTGTGTCTGTTGCGGTTCTTATTAGGGGCCAAGCACCGAAGGTGCGGAGGCACCTATTGTGTCTGTTCCGGTTCTTATTAGGGGCCAAGCACCGAAGGTGCGGAGGCACCTATTGTGTCTGTTCCGGTTCTTATTATTATTTAGGGGCCAAGCACCGAAGGTGCGGAGGCACCTATTGTGTCTGTTCCGGTTCTTATTAGATTCCTCCGATAGGAGGGAATCTATTGTTATTGACAGTTTTATTAGATTCCTCCGATAGGAGGGAATCTATTGTTATTGACAGTTTTATTATTATTATTATTATTATTAGATTCCTCCGATAGGAGGGAATCTATTGTTATTGACAGTTTTATTATTATTATTATTATTATTATTATTATTATTATTATTAGATTCCTCCGATAGGAGGGAATCTATTGTTATTGACAGTTTTATTATTATTATTATTATTATTATTATTATTATTAGATTCCTCCGATAGGAGGGAATCTATTGTTATTGACAGTTTTATTAGATTCCTCCGATAGGAGGGAATCTATTGTTATTGACAGTTTTATTATTATTATTATTATTATTATTATTATTATTCTCCTTGAGCCCCAGTATCTCAAAAAGTTACTGGTCAAAAATTTTCTAAATTGGCACATTGATACTCCATGCCAACGGGTACCCCCAAACCAAGAATGGCCCACATTCGCCCATAGGTGGCGCTACAGGCCACGCCCCAAAAAAATATTTTCAAAGTCATGGCATTTCCAAGCCATTTGTCCAATTATTCTCAAACCTGGTGTACATGCCTCATTTCTCATGGGGAACAAAAAAGCCTCAAGGACCCATAACTTCTGCCCTAATGGATTTTCCTGTACAGTGAAAATTTGCCAAAACCTACAAAACTCTTCTTCTCCTGAACCGTAGCTCCAATATACTTGAAATTTGGTACGCATGTGTAGAATTGATGTCTTTGAAAACGTTACTTAGCAAAAATGAATACGATATAAAATGGCTGAAAGGGGCGTGTTTATGTAAATGTCCACATTTAATCAATATATATGTCAATATATCAAATGTAATTTTGACCCAGGGTTTTTCAAACCTAACATTCTTCAAGATAACATCCCTTTGAAGTACTGTGCAAAGAATTGCCCACATTCGCCCTTAGCGGTTCGCTACAGGCCACGCCCAAATGTCACATTTTCAAAATGATGGCATTTTCACCACAATTTTCGAAATATTCTAAAACTTGGTATACTTGCCTCATTTTTCATTGGGAACAAAAAAGCCTCAAGGACCCATAAGGTACGATTAAAAATGGCTGAAAGGGGCGTGTTTATGTAAATGTCCACATTTAATCAATATATAAGTCAATAAATCAAATGTAATTTTGACTTAGGGATTTTAAACCTGACATGCTTCAAGATAACATCCCTTTGAAGTACTGTGCAAAGAATTGCCGACATTCACCCTTAGCGGTTCGCTACAGGCCACGCCCAAATGTCACATTTTCAAAATGATGGCACTTTCACCCCAATTTTCCAAATATTCTAAAACTTGGTATACTTGCCTCATTTCTCATTGGGAACAAAAAAGCCTCAAGGACCCATAACTTCTGCCCTAATGGATTGTCCTGTACAGTGAAAATTTGCCAAAACCTACAAAAGTCTTCTTCTCTTGAACCGTAGATCCAATTGACTTGACATTTGGTACCCATGTGTAGAATTGATGTCTTTCAATTTGTTACTTAGCAAAAATGAATACAATACAAAATGGCTGAAAGGTGCGTGTTTATGTAAATGACCACATTGCCTCAATATATTAGTGTCAATAAACCAAATGAAAATTTGATTGATGGTTTTTCAAACCTAACATGCTTCAAGATGACATAACTATGTTGGCTTGAGAAAGCCAACATATTGTTATGTTACATACATTTATTATTATTATTATTAATAATACTATTTTACTTACTAAAATTTCAACAACCTCACCTCTAAGAGCTTTAATGCTATAAGTACCCAACTTGCCACAGACCTGGGGACTGTTCTGAAGTTTGCTGCTATGTCTTTTTTTACCTGATGCGACTTAAGCTTTTTATATAAATGACGATCAAAAATGTAAAAAATCCCATTGATTTACAATGGCTGAGCAAAAATGCCCCCTCTACTGGATCAATACGGTCTACAAGTAAAATCCCATTCACTTACATTGGCTGAGCAAAGAGGCTCCCTCTGCTGGTGTAACTCTGTCTACCAAATGCACTTTTACTGGAGAAATCTCTCTAATGGAGCAATTCTGTCTACTAGTGGGTGGAGCTCCCGACTTTCTCAGCCAGAAGAATTTTGCCTGCGTTTGCACAAAGGTATGTCAATTGTGTGTGTTTAATGCTTGACATTTGGAACATTCACGCGATTTTATACTATTCATCTCAACAGATGGTAAAACAACTCATATAAATGTTTTCGAGCAGTTTGTGTGAAACAGCGATAATCGTCGCGTCTAACGCACGAGCCCCGATGAGAGTTACTGCACAAGGTCAGTGAGATGTATTTTACTGCTTCCCAGTTTGAATATTCAAGCGATTTTACACTATTCAACTCAACAAATGGCAAAACAACTCAAATAAATGTTTGTGAGCAGTTTTGTGTGAAACCGCGAGATGCGTCGCGTCTAACGCACGAGCCCCGATGAGAGTTACTGCACAAATAAGGTCAGTGAGATGTGTTTTACTACTTCCCAGTTTGAATATTCAAGCGATTTTACACTATTCAACTCAACAAATGGCATACAACTCAAATAAATCTTTGCGAGGAGTTTGAAATCGGGAATCATTATTGAATTCTGGCATTATTACGGGGGTCAACAATGGCGCTGTAATGTCCTTTCAGATGCATTGTTCTAAACAGCGGAAAAAACTTAAACAAAATACTGCGTCATTTTTGCCCATTCAGATACATGGAAGAGATCATTACAAACTATAAAAGGTCTACTTTTATTTGTGTACACTTACAATACAACAAAACCTTGAGCTTTTGTAAAATAACGAAAATAAACAGGGTAAATCGAATCTGTCTTTGCGATAATCTGTCTGATACACGTCAGAAAAATCAAGTGAAACTCCGCGAACACTTATCACACAAACATGAAACATATGTCTAAAGAAAGAAGGGATGGACTGATCGATCCTAAAGTATCAATACTTCCGAGAATGATGTTTCATCTGCGTGTTCTCTGACAGCACGCAATAGTGACGCGATCTCATTTTTACTCGCGTCTTCAATGCGAGCAATGTTTGTCTGTTGTATGTGTTTTTAACACTTTCCTGTTTGAACTTTCAAGCGATTTTACACCATTCAACTCAACAAATGGCAAAACAACTCAAATAAATATTTGTGTGAAACAGAGAGCAGCGTCACGTCTAACTCACGAGCCCCGATGAGAGATCGCATTCGCTTCTTCTTGCGTTTGAACGGACACTTTCATACAACCATACATGATATATTGTCTGTTTTGTCTCAAGTGAACTAAACAGTTGATGAAGAAATCGCGAATCTAAATCTAGTATCAACACTTCCGAGAATGATTATCAGCATTGTGTCTGACAGCGCGAGGCATCTCATTTTTACTCGCATCTTCATGGAGGTTTGTCGGTTGTATGTAGTTTCACAATCTCAATCAATTAATCTCTGAAATGAATACAGATGTAACAGCACGAAAATAATGAGACTTCACAGTTCTCTAAAGATTAAACTCAATGAAACAAGCCGCACAGACTGTGCCTTGAATGAAATGCGTTTAAAATCCTCTTAAAGAGACAGTAACAATTTTCCAAGTAAATAAAAAGTAGCCTACAAATGGTTTTTACCCCAAAAATAAATTTCTCTCATCGTATACTCACCCTCATTCCATCCCAGATGTGTATTATTTCCTTTCTTCTGGTGAACACAAATTAATCTTTTTAGAAGATTATCTCAACCCTGTTGGACCTTTCAATGACTTGAATGGTGATCAGAACTCAGAAGCTACAAAAATCACATAAATGCAGCATAAAAGTAATCCATACCACTCCAGTGGTGTAATCCATGCCATCAGAAGTGATATTATAGGTGTGGGTTAGAAACAGACCTATATATATATATATATATATATATATATATATACTTCAAGATGACATCACTCTGAAGTACTGCGTAAAGAATATCCCACATTCTCCCTTAGGGGGCGCTACAGGCCAAGCCCAAAATTCCCATTTTCTGGTCAAAAATGTTCTAATTTTGTATATTGATACTACAGACCACCAGGAATCCACAAACCAAGAATGGCCCACATTCACCCTTAGGGGGCGCTACAGGCCACGCCCTAAATTCCCATTTGCTGGTCAAAAATGTTCTAATTTGGTACATTGATACTACAGGCCAACAGGAACTCACAAACCAAGAATTGCCCGTATTCACCATTAGGGGGCGCTACAGGCTATGCCCCAATGTCCCACATTGAAAGTGATGGCATTTCCACCCCATTTTTTCAGTTCTTCTGATACTTAATGTACATAACTCATTTCTCATTGTAAACAAAAAAGCCTCCAGGATCCATAAGATCCCGGCATCATGGACTTTCCTGTACACTGAAAATGTTTAGTTTAGGATTCAGACAGAAAGACACGTTTTTTGAATTTCTTCATTGGGAGAGTTTAACCCCAACCCTCTACTGAACAATTTTAAATGATTTGCCATTTTGAGGAGGAATCGCATTGCTGCTTGCAGCTATATTTATTATTATTATTATTATTATTATTATTATTCTCCTTGAGCCCCAATATCTCAAAAAGTCACTGGTCAAAAATTTTCTAAATTGGCACATTGATACTCCATGCCAACGGGTACCCCCAAACCAAGAATGGCCCACATTCGCCCATAGGTGGCGCTACAGGCCACGCCCCAAAAAAACATTTTCAAAGTCATGGCATTTCCAAGCCATTTGTCCAATTATTCTCAAACCTGGTGTACATGCCTCATTTCTCATGGGGAACAAAAAAGCCTCAAGGACCCATAACTTCCGCCATATTGGATTTTCCTGTACAGTGAAAATTTGCGAAAACCTACAAAACTCTTCTTCTCCTGAACCGTAGCTCTAATTGACTTGAAATTTGGTACGCATGTGTAGAATTGATGTCTTTGAAAAAGTTACTTAGCAAAAATGAATACGATATAAAATGGCTGAAAGGGGCGTGTTTATGTAAATGTCCAAATTTTATCAATATATATGTCAATATATCAAATGTAATTTTGACCGAGGGTTTTTCAAACCTAACATTCATCAAGATAACATCCCTTTGAAGTACTGTGCAAAGAATTGCCCACATTCGCCCTTAGCGGTTCGCTACAGGCCACGCCAAACTGTCACATTTTCAAAAAGATGGCATTTTCACCACAATTTTCAAAATATTCTAAAACTTGGTATACTTGCCTCATTTCTCATTGGGAACAAAAAAGCCTCAAGGACCCATAAGGTACAATTAAAAATGGCTGAAAGGGGCGTGTTTATGTAAATGTCCACATTTAATCAATATATATGTCAATAAATCAAATGTAATTTTGACTGAGGGATTTTAAAACCTGACATGCTTCAAGATAACATCCCTTTGAAGTACTGTGCAAAGAATTGCCGACATTCGCCCTTAGCGGTTCGCTACAGGCCACGCCCAAATGTCACATTTTCAAAATGATGGCACTTTCACCCCAATTTTCCAAATATTCTAAAACTTGGTATACTTGCCTCATTTCTCATTGGGAACAAAAAAGCCTCAAGGACCCATAACTTCTGCCCTAATGGATTGTCCTGCACAGTGAAAATTTGCCAAAACCTACAAAAGTCTTCTTCTCTTGAACCGTAGATCCAATTGACTTGACATTTGGTACCCATGTGTAGAATTGATGTCTTTCAATTTGTTACTTAGCAAAAATGAATACAATACAAAATGGCTGAAAGGTGCGTGTTTATGTAAATGACCACATTGCTTCAATATATTAGTGTCAATAAACCAAATGTAAATTTGATTGATGGTTTTTCAAACCTAACATGCTTCAAGATGACATAACTATGTTGGCTTGAGAAAGCCAACATATTGTTATGTTACATACATTTATTATTATTATTATTATTAATACTAATATACTTACTAAAATTTCAACAACCTCACCTCTAAGTGCTTTAATGCTATAAGTACCCCAACTTGCCACAGACCTGGGGACTGTTCTGAAGTTTGCTGCTATGTCTTTTTTTACCTGATGCGACTTAAGCTTTTTATATAAACGACGATCAAAAATGTAAAAAATCCCATTGATTTACAATGGCTGAGCAAAAATGCCCCCTCTACTGGATCAATACGGTCTACAAGTAAAATCCCATTCACTTACATTGGCTGAGCAAAGAGGCTCCCTCTGCTGGTGTAACTCTGTCTACCAAATGCACTTTTACTGGAGAAATCTCTCTAATGGAGCAATTCCGTCTACTAGTGGGTGGAGCTCCCGACTTTCTCAGCCAGAAGAATTTTGCCTGCGTTTGCACAAAGGTATGTCAATTGTGTGTGTTTAATGCTTGACATTTGGAACATTCACGCGATTTTATACTATTCATCTCAACAAATGGTAAAACAACTCATATAAATGTTTTCGAGCAGTTTGTGTGAAACAGCGATAATCGTCGCGTCTAACGCATGAGCCCCGATGAGAGTTACTGCACAAGGTCAGTGAGATGTATTTTACTGCTTCCCAGTTTGAATATTCAAGCGATTTTACACTATTCAACTCAACAAATGGCAAAACAACTCAAATAAATGTTTGTGAGCAGTTTTGTGTGAAACCGCGAGATGCGTCGCGTCTAACGCACGAGCACCGATGAGAGTTACTGCACAAATAAGGTCAGTGAGATGTGTTTTACTACTTCCCAGTTTGAATATTCAAGCGATTTTACACTATTCAACTCAACAAATGGCATACAACTCAAATAGATCTTTGCGAGGAGTTTGAAATCGGGAACCATTATTGAATTCTGGCATTATTACGGGGGTCAACAATGGCGCTGTAATGTCCTTTCAGATGCATTGTTCTAAACAGCGGAAAAACTTAAACAAAATACTGCGTCATTTTTGCCCATTCAGATACATGGAAGAGATCATTACAAACTGTAAAAGGTCTACTTTTATTTGTGTACACTTACAATAACAACAAAACCTTGAGCTTTTGTAAAATAACGAAAATAAACAGGGTAAACCGAATCTGTCTTTGCGATAATCTGTCTGATACACGTCAGAAAAATCAAGTGAAACTCCGCGAACACTTATCACACAAACATGAAACATATGTCTAAAGAAAGAAGGGATGGACGGATCGATCCTAAAGTATCAATACTTCCGAGAATGATGTTTCATCTGCGTGTTCTCTGACAGCACGCGATAGTGACGCGATCTCATTTTTACTCGCGTCTTCAATGCGAGCAATGTTTGTCTGTTGTATGTGTTTAACACTTTCCTCTTTGAACTTTCAAGCGATTTTACACCATTCAACTCAACAAATGGCAAAACAACTCAAATAAATATTTGTGTGAAACAGGGAGCAGCGTCACGTCTAACTCACGAGCCCCGATGAGAGAACGCATTCGCTTCTTCTTGCGTTTGAACGGACACTTTCATACAACCATACATGATATATTGTCTGTTTTGTCTCAAGTGAACATAAACAGTTGATGATGAAATCGCGAATCTAAATCTAGTATCAACACTTCCGAGAATGATTATCAGCGTGTCTGACAGCGCGAGAAGATCTCATTTTTACTCGCATCTTCATGGAGGTTTGTCGGTTGTATGTAGTTTCACAATCTCAATCAATTAATCTCTGAAATGAATACAGATGTAACAGCACGAAAATAATGAGACTTCACAGTTCTCAAAAGATTAAACTCAATGAAACAAGCCGCACAGACTGTGCCTTGAATGAAATGCGTTTAAAATCCTCTTAAAGAGACAGTAACAATTTTCCAAGTAAATAAAAAGTAGGCCTACAAATGGTTTTTACCCCAAAAATAAATTTCTCTCATCGTATACTCACCCTCATTCCATCCCAGATGTGTATTATTTCCTTTCTTCTGGTGAACACAAATGAAGCTTTTTAGAAGATTATCTCAACCCTGTTGGACCTTTCAATGACTTGAATGGTGATCAGAACTCAGAAGCTACAAAAATCACATAAATGCAGCATAAAAGTAATCCATACCACTCCAGTGGTTTAATCCATGCCTTCAGAAGTGATATTATAGGTGTGGGTTAGAAACAGACCTATATATATATATATATATATATATATATATATATATATATATATATATATATATATATATATATATATATACTTCAAGATGACATCACTCTGAAGTACTGCGTAAAGAATATCCCACATTCTCCCTTAGGGGGCGCTACAGGCCAAGCCCAAAATTCCCATTTTCTGGTCAAAAATGTTCTAATTTTGTATATTGATACTACAGACCAACAGGAATCCACAAACCAAGAATGGCCCACATTCGCCATTAGGGGGCGCTACAGGCTATGCCCAAAATTCCCATTTTCTGGTCAAAAATGTTCTAATTTGGTATATTGACACTACAGGCCAACAGAAATCCACAAACCAAGAATGTCTCACATTCGCCCTTAGGGGGTGCTAAAGGCCATTCCCAAATTGCAATTTTTTTTTGTCAAAAACTTTCAAATTTGGTACATTGATACTACAGGCCAACAGGAACTCACAAACCAAGATTGGCCCACATTCACCCTTAGGGGGCGCTATAGGCCATGTCAAAAATTCCCATTTTCTGGTCAAAAATGTTGTAATGTGGTACATTGATACTGCACGCCAACAGGAACCCACAAACCAAGAATTGCCCATATTCGTCATTAGGGGGCGCTACAGGCTATGCCTTAAAGTCCTATTTTTTGGTCAAACATTTTCAAATTTGGTACATTGATACTACAGGCCAACGGGAACTCACAAACCAATAATTGCCCGTATTCACCATTAGGGGGCGCTACAGGCTATGCCCCAATGTCCCACATTCAAAGTGATGGCATTTCCACCCCATTTTTTCAGTTCTTCTGAAACTTAATGTACATAACTCATTTCTCATTGTAAACAAAAAAGCCTCCAGGATCCATAAGATCCCAGGATCATGGATTTTCCTGTACACTGAAAATATTTAGTTTAGGATTCAGACAGAAAGACACGTTTTTTGAATTTCTTCATTGGGAGAGTTTAACCCCAACCCTCTACTGAACAATTTTAAATGATTTGCCATTTTGAGGAGGAATCGCATTGCTGCTTGCAGCTATATTTATTATTATTATTATTATTATTATTATTCTCCTTGAGCCCCAATATCTCAAAAAGTCACTGGTCAAAAATTTTCTAAATTGGCACATTGATACTCCATGCCAACGGGTACCCCCAAACCAAGAATGGCCCACATTCGCCCATAGGTGGCGCTACAGGCCACGCCCCAAAAAAATATTTTCAAAGTCATGGCATTTCCAAGCCATTTGTCCAATTATTCTCAAACCTGGTGTACATGCCTCATTTCTCATGGGGAACAAAAAAGCCTCAAGGACCCATAACTTCTGCCCTAATGGATTTTCCTGTACATGAAAATTTGCCAAAACCTACAAAACTCTTCTTCTCCTGAACCGTAGCTCCAATATACTTGAAATTTGGTACGCATGTGTAGAATTGATGCCTTTGAAAACGTTACTTAGCAAAAATGAATACGATATAAAATGGCTGAAAGGGGCGTGTTTATGTAAATGTCCACATTTAATCAATATATATGTCAATATATCAAATGTAATTTTGACCCAGGGTTTTTCAAACCTAACATTCTTCAAGATAACATCCCTTTGAAGTACTGTGCAAAGAATTGCCCACATTCGCCCTTAGCGGTTCGCTACAGGCCACGCCCAAATGTCACATTTTCAAAATGATGGCATTTTCACCACAATTTTCGAAATATTCTAAAACTTGGTATACTTGCCTCATTTTTCATTGGGAACAAAAAAGCCTCAAGGACCCATAAGGTACGATTAAAAATGGCTGAAAGGGGCGTGTTTATGTAAATGTCCACATTTAATCAATATATAAGTCAATAAATCAAATGTAATTTTGACTGAGGGATTTTAAACCTGACATGCTTCAAGATAACATCCCTTTGAAGTACTGTGCAAAGAATTGCCGACATTCGCCCTTAGCGGTTCGCTACAGGCCACGCCCAAATGTCACATTTTCAAAATGATGGCACTTTCACCCCAATTTTCCAAATATTCTAAAACTTGGTATACTTGCCTCATTTCTCATTGGGAACAAAAAAGCCTCAAGGATCCATAACTTCTGCCCTAATGGATTGTCCTGTACAGTGAAAATTTGCCAAAACCTACAAAAGTCTTCTTCTCTTGAACCGTAGATCCAATTGACTTGACATTTGGTACCCATGTGTAGAATTGATGTCTTTCAATTTGTTACTTAGCAAAAATGAATACAATACAAAATGGCTGAAAGGTGCGTGTTTATGTAAATGACCACATTGCCTCAATATATTAGTGTCAATAAACCAAATGTAAATTTGATTGATGGTTTTTCAAACCTAACATGCTTCAAGATGACATAACTATGTTGGCTTGAGAAAGCCAACATATTGTTATGTTACATACATTTATTATTATTATTATTAATAATACTATTTTACTTACTAAAATTTCAACAACCTCACCTCTAAGAGCTTTAATGCTATAAGTACCTAACTTGCCACAGACCTGGGGACTGTTCTGAAGTTTGCTGCTATGTCTTTTTTTACCTGATGCGACTTAAGCTTTTTATATAAATGACGATCAAAAATGTAAAAAATCCCATTGATTTACAATGGCTGAGCAAAAATGCCCCCTCTACTGGATCAATACGGTCTACAAGTAAAATCCCATTCACTTACAGTGGCTGAGCAAAGAGGCTCCCTCTGCTGGTGTAAATCTGTCTACCAAATGCACTTTTACTGGAGAAATCTCTCTAATGGAGCAATTCTGTCTACTAGTGGGTGGAGCTCCCGACTTTCTCAGCCAGAAGAATTTTGCCTGCGTTTGCACAAAGGTATGTCAATTGTGTGTGTTTAATGCTTGACATTTGAACAATGAACATTCACGCGATTTTATACTATTCATCTCAACAAATGGTAAAACAACTCATATAAATGTTTTCGAGCAGTTTGTGTGAAACAGCGATAATCGTCGCGTCTAACGCACGAGCCCCGATGAGAGTTACTGCACAAGGTCAGTGAGATGTATTTTACTGCTTCCCAGTTTGAATATTCAAGCGATTTTACACTATTCAACTCAACAAATGGCAAAACAACTCAAATAAATGTTTGTGAGCAGTTTTGTGTGAAACCGCGAGATGCGTCGCGTCTAACGCACGAGCCCCGATGAGAGTTACTGCACAAATAAGGTCAGTGAGATGTGTTTTACTACTTCCCAGTTTGAATATTCAAGCGATTTTACACTATTCAACTCAACAAATGGCATACAACTCAAATAAATCGGGAATCATTATTGAATTCTGGCATTATTACGGGGGTCAACAATGGCGCTGTAATGTCCTTTCAGATGCATTGTTCTAAACAGCGGAAAAAACTTAAACAAAATACTGCGTCATTTTTGCCCATTCAGATACATGGAAGAGATCATTACAAACTGTAAAAGGTCTACTTTTATTTGTGTACACTTACAATAACAACAAAACCTTGAGCTTTTGTAAAATAACGAAAATAAACAGGGTAAACGGAATCTGTCTTTGCGATAATCTGTCTGATACACGTCAGAAAAATCAAGTGAAACTCCGCGAACACTTATCACACAAACATGAAACATATGTCTAAAGAAAGAAGGGATGGACGGATCGATCCTAAAGTATCAATACTTCCGAGAATGATGTTTCATCTGCGTGTTCTCTGACAGCACGCGATAGTGACGCGATCTAATTTTTACTCGCGTCTTCAATGCGAGCAATGTTTGTCTGTTGTATGTGTTTTTAACACTTTCCTGTTTGAACTTTCAAGCGATTTTACACCATTCAACTCAACAAATGGCAAAACAACTCAAATAAATATTTGTGTGAAACAGGGAGCAGCGTCACGTCTAACTCACGAGCCCCGATGAGAGATCGCATTCGCTTCTTCTTGCGTTTGAACGGACAATTTCTTACAACAAAATGTCAAATTACATGATATATTGTGGAGTCTGTTTTGTCTCAAGTGAACATAAACAGTTGATGAAGAAATCGCGAATCTAAATCTAGTATCAACACTTCCGAGAATGATTATCAGCGTTGTGTCTGACAGCGCGAGGCATCTCATTTTTACTCGCATCTTCATGGAGGTTTGTCGGTTGTATGTAGTTTCACAATCTCAATCAATTAATCTCTGAAATGAATACAGATGTAACAGCACGAAAATAATGAGACTTCACAGTTCTCAAAAGATTAAACTCAATGAAACAAGCCGCACAGACTGTGCCTTGAATGAAATGCGTTTAAAATCCTCTTAAAGAGACAGTAACAATTTTCCAAGTAAATAAAAAGTAGGCCTACAAATGGTTTTCACCCCAAAAATAAATTTCTCTCATCGTATACTCACCCTCATTCCATCCCAGATGTGTATTATTTCCTTTCTTCTGGTGAACACAAATTAAGCTTTTTAGAAGATTATCTCAACCCTGTTGGACCTTTCAATGACTTGAATGGTGATCAGAACTCAGAAGCTACAAAAATCACATAAATGCAGCATAAAAGTAATCCATACCACTCCAGTGGTTTAATCCATGCCTTCAGAAGTGATATTATAGGTGTGGGTTAGAAACAGACCTATATATATATATATATATATATATATATATATATATATATATATATATATATATATATATATATACTTCAAGATGACATCACTCTGAAGTACTGCGTAAAGAATATCCCACATTCTCCCTTAGGGGGCGCTACAGGCCAAGCCCAAAATTCCCATTTTCTGGTCAAAAATGTTCTAATTTTGTATATTGATACTACAGACCAACAGGAATCCACAAACCAAGAATGGCCCACATTCGCCCTTAGGGGGCGCTACAGGCCACGCCCTAAATTCCCATTTGCTGGTCAAAAATGTTCTAATTTGGTACATTGATACTACAGGCCAACAGGAACCCACAAACAAAGAATTGCCCATATTCGCCATTAGGGGGCGCTACAGGCTATGCCCAAAATTCCCATTTTATGGTCAAAAATGTTCTAATTTGGTATATTGACACTACAGGCCAACAGAAATCCACAAACCAAGAATGTCTCACATTCGCCCTTAGGGGGCGCTAAAGGCCATTCCCAAATTGCTATTTTTTTTTTGTCAAAAACTTTCAAATTTGGTACATTGATACTACAGGCCAACAGGAACTCACAAACCAAGATTGGCCCACATTCACCCTTAGGGGGCGCTATAGGCCATGTCAAAAATTCCCATTTTCTGGTCAAAAATGTTGTAATGTGGTACATTGATACTGCACGCCAACAGGAACCCACAAACCAAGAATTGCCCATATTCGTCATTAGGGGGCGCTACAGGCTATGCCTTAAAGTCCTATTTTTTGGTCAAACATTTTCAAATTTGGTACATTGATACTACAGGCCAACGGGAACCCACAAACCAAGAATGGCCGACATTCACCCTTAGGGGGCGATATAGGCCATGTCCAAAATTCCCATTTTCTGGTCAATAATGTTCTAATTTGGTACATTGATACTACAGGCCAACAGGAACTCACAAACCAAGAATTGCCCGTATTCACCATTAGGGGGCGCTACAGGCTATGCCCCAATGTCCCACATTCAAAGTGATGGCATTTCCACCCCATTTTTTCAGTTCTTCTGAAACTTAATGTACATAACTCATTTCTCATTGTAAACAAAAAAGCCTCCAGGATCCATAAGATCCCAGCATCATGGATTTTCCTGTACACTGAAAATGTTTAGTTTAGGATTCAGACAGAAAGACACGTTTTTTGAATTTCTTCATTGGGAGGGTTTAACCCCAACCCTCTACTGAACAATTTTAAATGATTTGCCATTTTGAGGAGGAATCGCATTGCTGCTTGCAGCTATATTTATTATTCTTCTTCTCCTTGAGCCCCAATATCTCAAAAAGTCACTGGTCAAAAATTTTCTAAATTGGCACATTGATACTCCATGCCAACGGGTACCCCCAAACCAAGAATGGCCCACATTCGCCCATAGGTGGCGCTACAGGCCACGCCCCAAAAAAATATTTTCAAAGTCATGGCATTTCCAAGCCATTTGTCCAATTATTCTCAAACCTGGTGTACATGCCTCATTTCTCATGGGGAACAAAAAAGCCTCAAGGACCCATAACTTCTGCCCTAATGGATTTTCCTGTACAGTGAAAATTTGCCAAAACCTACAAAACTCTTCTTCTCCTGAACCGTAGCTCCAATATACTTGAAATTTGGTACGCATGTGTAGAATTGATGTCTTTGAAAACGTTACTTAGCAAAAATGAATACGATATAAAATGGCTGAAAGGGGCGTGTTTATGTAAATGTCCACATTTAATCAATATATATGTCAATATATCAAATGTAATTTTGACCCAGGGTTTTTCAAACCTAACATTCTTCAAGATAACATCCCTTTGAAGTACTGTGCAAAGAATTGCCCACATTCGCCCTTAGCGGTTCGCTACAGGCCACGCCCAAATGTCACATTTTCAAAATGATGGCATTTTCACCACAATTTTCGAAATATTCTAAAACTTGGTATACTTGCCTCATTTCTCATTGGGAACAAAAAAGCCTCAAGGACCCATAAGGTACGATTAAAAATGGCTGAAAGGGGCGTGTTTATGTAAATGTCCACATTTAATCAATATATAAGTCAATAAATCAAATGTAATTTTGACTGAGGGATTTTAAACCTGACATGCTTCAAGATAACATCCCTTTGAAGTACTGTGCAAAGAATTGCCGACATTCGCCCTTAGCGGTTCGCTACAGGCCACGCCCAAATGTCACATTTTCAAAATGATGGCACTTTCACCCCAATTTTCCAAATATTCTAAAACTTGGTATACTTGCCTCATTTCTCATTGGGAACAAAAAAGCCTCAAGGACCCATAACTTCTGCCCTAATGGATTGTCCTGTACAGTGAAAATTTGCCAAAACCTACAAAAGTCTTCTTCTCTTGAACCGTAGATCCAATTGACTTGACATTTGGTACCCATGTGTAGAATTGATGTCTTTCAATTTGTTACTTAGCAAAAATGAATACAATACAAAATGGCTGAAAGGTGCGTGTTTATGTAAATGACCACATTGCCTCAATATATTAGTGTCAATAAACCAAATGTAAATTTGATTGATGGTTTTTCAAACCTAACATGCTTCAAGATGACATAACTATGTTGGCTTGAGAAAGCCAACATATTGTTATGTTACATACATTTATTATTATTATTATTAATAATACTATTTTACTTACTAAAATTTCAACAACCTCACCTCTAAGAGCTTTAATGCTATAAGTACCGAACTTGCCACAGACCTGGGGACTGTTCTGAAGTTTGCTGCTATGTCTTTTTTTACCTGATGCGACTTAAGCTTTTTATATAAATGACGATCAAAAATGTAAAAAATCCCATTGATTTACAATGGCTGAGCAAAATTGCCCCCTCTAATGGATCAATACGGTCTACAAGTAAAATCCCATTCACTTACATTGGCTGAGCAAAGAGGCTCCCTCTGCTGGTGTAACTCTGTCTACCAAATGCACTTTTACTGGAGAAATCTCTCTAATGGAGCAATTCTGTCTACTAGTGGGTGGAGCTCCCGACTTTCTCAGCCAGAAGAATTTTGCCTGCGTTTGCACAAAGGTATGTCAATTGTGTGTGTTTAATGCTTGACATTTGGAACATTCACGCGATTTTATACTATTCATCTCAACAAATGGTAAAACAACTCATATAAATGTTTTCGAGCAGTTTGTGTGAAACAGCGATAATCGTCGCGTCTAACGCACGAGCCCCGATGAGAGTTACTGCACAAGGTCAGTGAGATGTATTTTACTGCTTCCCAGTTTGAATATTCAAGCGATTTTACACTATTCAACTCAACAAATGGCAAAACAACTCAAATAAATGTTTGTGAGCAGTTTTGTGTGAAACCGCGAGATGCGTCGCGTCTAACGCACGAGCCACGATGAGAGTTACTGCACAAATAAGGTCAGTGAGATGTGTTTTACTACTTCCCAGTTTGAATATTCAAGCGATTTTACACTATTCAACTCAACAAATGGCATACAACTCAAATAAATCGGGAATCATTATTGAATTCTGGCATTATTACGGGGGTCAACAATGGCGCTGTAATGTCCTTTCAGATGCATTGTTCTAAACAGCGGAAAAAACTTAAACAAAATACTGCGTCATTTTTGCCCATTCAGATACATGGAAGAGATCATTACAAACTGTAAAAGGTCTACTTTTATTTGTGTACACTTACAATAACAACAAAACCTTGAGCTTTTGTAAAATAACGAAAATAAACAGGGTAAACCGAATCTGTCTTTGCGATAATCTGTCTGATACACGTCAGAAAAATCAAGTGAAACTCCGCGAACACTTATCACACAAACATGAAACATATGTCTAAAGAAAGAAGGGATGGACGGATCGATCCTAAAGTATCAATACTTCCGAGAATGATGTTTCATCTGCGTGTTCTCTGACAGCACGCGATAGTGAGGCGATCTAATTTTTACTCGCGTCTTCAATGCGAGCAATGTTTGTCTGTTGTATGTGTTTTTAACACTTTCCTGTTTGAACTTTCAAGCGATTTTACACCATTCAACTCAACAAATGGCAAAACAACTCAAATAAATATTTATGTGAAACAGCGAGCAGCGTCACGTCTAACTCACGAGCCCCGATGAGAGATCGCATTCGCTTCTTCTTGCGTTTGAACGGACAATTTCTTACAACAAAATGTCAAATTACATGATATATTGTGGAGTCTGTTTTGTCTCAAGTGAACATAAACAGTTGATGAAGAAATCGCGAATCTAAATCTAGTATCAACACTTCCGAGATTGATTATCAGCGTTGTGTCTGACAGCGCGAGGCGATCTCATTTTTACTCGCATCTTCATGGAGGTTTGTCGGTTGTATGTAGTTTCACAATCTCAATCAATTAATCTCTGAAATGAATACAGATGTAACAGCACGAAAATAATGAGACTTCACAGTTCTCAAAAGATTAAACTCAATGAAACAAGCCGCACAGACTGTGCCTTGAATGAAATGCGTTTAAAATCCTCTTAAAGAGACAGTAACAATTTTCCAAGTAAATAAAAAGTAGGCCTACAAATGGTTTTTACCCCAAAAATAAATTTCTCTCATCGTATACTCACCCTCATTCCATCCCAGATGTGTATTATTTCCTTTCTTCTGGTGAACACAAATGAAGCTTTTTAGAAGATTATCTCAACCCTGTTGGACCTTTCAATGACTTGAATGGTGATCAGAACTCAGAAGCTACAAAAATCACATAAATGCAGCATAAAAGTAATCCATACCACTCCAGTGGTTTAATCCATGCCTTCAGAAGTGATATTATAGGTGTGGGTTAGAAACAGACCTATATATATATACTTCAAGATGACATCACTCTGAAGTACTGCGTAAAGAATATCCCACATTCTCCCTTAGGGGGCGCTACAGGCCACGCCCTAAATTCCCATTTGCTGGTCAAAAATGTTCTACTTTGGTACATTGATACTACAGGCCAACAGGAACCCACAAACAAAGAATTGCCCATATTCGCCATTAGGGGGCGCTACAGGCTATGCCCAAAATTCCCATTTTATGGTCAAAAATGTTCTAATTTGGTATATTGACACTACAGGCCAACAGAAATCCACAAACCAAGAATGTCTCACATTCGCCCTTAGGGGGCGCTAAAGGCCATTCCCAAATTGCAATTTTTTTTGTCAAAAACATTCAAATTTGGTACATTGATACTACAGGCCAACAGGAACTCACAAACCAAGATTGGCCCACATTCACCCTTAGGGGGCGCTATAGGCCATGTCAAAAATTCCCATTTTCTGGTCAAAAATGTTCTAATGTGGTACATTGATACTGCACGCCAACAGGAACCCACAAACCAAGAATTGCCCATATTCGTCATTAGGGGGCGCTACAGGCTATGCCTTAAAGTCCTATTTTTTGGTCAAACATTTTCAAATTTGGTACATTGATACTACAGGCCAACGGGAACCCACAAACCAAGAATGGCCGACATTCACCCTTAGGGGGCGATATAGGCCATGTCCAAAATTCCCATTTTCTGGTCAATAATGTTCTAATTTGGTACATTGATACTACAGGCCAAAAGGAACTCACAAACCAAGAATTGCCCGTATTCACCATTAGGGGGCGCTACAGGCTATGCCCCAATGTCCCACATTCAAAGTGATGGCATTTCCACCCCATTTTTTCAGTTCTTCTGAAACTTAATGTACATAACTCATTTCTCATTGTAAACAAAAAAGCCTCCAGGATCCATAAGATCCCAGCATCATGGATTTTCCTGTACACTGAAAATGTTTAGTTTAGGATTCAGACAGAAAGACACGTTTTTTGAATTTCTTCATTGGGAGGGTTTAACCCCAACCCTCTACTGAACAATTTTAAATGATTTGCCATTTTGAGGAGGAATCGCATTGCTGCTTGCAGCTATATTTATTATTATTATTATTATTATTCTTCTCCTTGAGCCCCAATATCTCAAAAAGTCACTGGTCAAAAATTTTCTAAATTGGCACATTGATACTCCATGCCAACGGGTACCCCCAAACCAAGAATGGCCCACATTCGCCCATAGGTGGCGCTACAGGCCACGCCCCAAAAAAACATTTTCAAAGTCATGGCATTTCCAAGCCATTTGTCCAATTATTCTCAAACCTGGTGTACATGCCTCATTTCTCATGGGGAACAAAAAAGCCTCAAGGACCCATAACTTCCGCCATATTGGATTTTCCTGTACAGTGAAAATTTGCGAAAACCTACAAAACTCTTCTTCTCCTGAACCGTAGCTCCAATTGACTTGAAATTTGGTACGCATGTGTAGAATTGATGTCTTTGAAAACGTTACTTAGCAAAAATGAATACGATATAAAATGGCTGAAAGGGGCGTGTTTATGTAAATGTCCAAATTTTATCAATATATATGTCAATATATCAAATGTAATTTTGACCGAGGGTTTTTCAAACCTAACATTCATCAAGATAACATCCCTTTGAAGTACTGTGCAAAGAATTGCCCACATTCGCCCTTAGCGGTTCGCTACAGGCCACTCCAAACTGTCACATTTTCAAAAAGATGGCATTTTCACCACAATTTTCAAAATATTCTAAAACTTGGTATACTTGCCTCATTTCTCATTGGGAACAAAAAAGCCTCAAGGACCCATAAGGTACGATTAAAAATGGCTGAAAGGGGCGTGTTTATGTAAATGTCCACATTTAATCAATATATATGTCAATAAATCAAATGTAATTTTGACTGAGGGATTTTAAAACCTGACATGCTTCAAGATAACATCCCTTTGAAGTACTGTGCAAAGAATTGCCGACATTCGCCCTTAGCGGTTCGCTACAGGCCACGCCCAAATGTCACATTTTCAAAATGATGGCACTTTCACCCCAATTTTCCAAATATTCTAAAACTTGGTATACTTGCCTCATTTCTCATTGGGAACAAAAAAGCCTCAAGGACCCATAACTTCTGCCCTAATGGATTGTCCTGCACAGTGAAAATTTGCCAAAACCTACAAAAGTCTTCTTCTCTTGAACCGTAGATCCAATTGACTTGACATTTGGTACCCATGTGTAGAATTGATGTCTTTCAATTTGTTACTTAGCAAAAATGAATACAATACAAAATGGCTGAAAGGTGCGTGTTTATGTAAATGACCACATTGCTTCAATATATTAGTGTCAATAAACCAAATGTAAATTTGATTGATGGTTTTTCAAACCTAACATGCTTCAAGATGACATAACTATGTGTGCTTGAGAAAGCCAACATATTGTTATGTTACATACATTTATTATTATTATTATTATTAATACTAATATACTTACTAAAATTTCAACAACCTCACCTCTAAGTGCTTTAATGCTATAAGTACCCAACTTGCCACAGACCTGGGGACTGTTCTGAAGTTTGCTGCTATGTCTTTTTTTACCTGATGCGACTTAAGCTTTTTATATAAACGACGATCAAAAATGTAAAAAATCCCATTGATTTACAATGGCTGAGCAAAAATGCCCCCTCTACTGGATCAATACGGTCTACAAGTAAAATCCCATTCACTTACATTGGCTGAGCAAAGAGGCTCCCTCTGCTGGTGTAACTCTGTCTACCAAATGCACTTTTACTGGAGAAATCTCTCTAATGGAGCAATTCTGGCTACTAGTGGGTGGAGCTCCCGACTTTCTCAGCCAGAAGAATTTTGCCTGCGTTTGCACAAAGGTATGTCAATTGTGTGTGTTTAATGCTTGACATTTGGAACATTCACGCGATTTTATACTATTCATCTCAACAAATGGTAAAACAACTCATATAAATGTTTTCGAGCAGTTTGTGTGAAACAGCGATAATCGTCGCGTCTAACGCACGAGCCCCGATGAGAGTTACTGCACAAGGTCAGTGAGATGTATTTTACTGCTTCCCAGTTTGAATATTCAAGCGATTTTACACTATTCAACTCAACAAATGGCAAAACAACTCAAATAAATGTTTGTGAGCAGTTTTGTGTGAAACCGCGAGATGCGTCGCGTCTAACGCACGAGCCCCGATGAGAGTTACTGCACAAATAAGGTCAGTGAGATGTGTTTTACTACTTCCCAGTTTGAATATTCAAGCGATTTTACACTATTCAACTCAACAAATGGCATACAACTCAAATAAATCTTTGCGAGGAGTTTGAAATCGGGAACCATTATTGAATTCTGGCATTATTACGGGGGTCAACAATGGCGCTGTAATGTCCTTTCAGATGCATTGTTCTAAACAGCGGAAAAACTTAAACAAAATACTGCGTCATTTTTGCCCATTCAGATACATGGAAGAGATCATTACAAACTGTAAAAGGTCTACTTTTATTTGTGTACACTTACAATAACAACAAAACCTTGAGCTTTTGTAAAATAACGAAAATAAACAGGGTAAACCGAATCTGTCTTTGCGATAATCTGTCTGATACACGTCAGAAAAATCAAGTGAAACTCCGCGAACACTTATCACACAAACATGAAACATATGTCTAAAGAAAGAAGGGATGGACGGATCGATCCTAAAGTATCAATACTTCCGAGAATGATGTTTCATCTGCGTGTTCTCTGACAGCACGCGATAGTGACGCGATCTCATTTTTACTCGCGTCTTCAATGCGAGCAATGTTTGTCTGTTGTATGTGTTTAACACTTTCCTCTTTGAACTTTCAAGCGATTTTACACCATTCAACTCAACAAATGGCAAAACAACTCAAATAAATATTTATGTGAAACAGGGAGCAGCGTCACGTCTAACTCACGAGCCCCGATGAGAGAACGCATTCGCTTCTTCTTGCGTTTGAACGGACACTTTCATACAACCATACATGATATATTGTCTGTTTTGTCTCAAGTGAACATAAACAGTTGATGATGAAATCGCGAATCTAAATCTAGTATCAACACTTCCGAGAATGATTATCAGCGTGTCTGACAGCGCGAGAAGATCTCATTTTTACTCGCATCTTCATGGAGGTTTGTCGGTTGTATGTAGTTTCACAATCTCAATCAATTAATCTCTGAAATGAATACAGATGTAACAGCACGAAAATAATGAGACTTCACAGTTCTCAAAAGATTAAACTCAATGAAACAAGCCGCACAGACTGTGCCTTGAATGAAATGCATTTAAAATCCTCTTAAAGAGACAGTAACAATTTTCCAAGTAAATAAAAAGTAGGCCTACAAATGGTTTTTACCCCAAAAATAAATTTCTCTCATCGTATACTCACCCTCATTCCATCCCAGATGTGTATTATTTCCTTTCTTCTGGTGAACACAAATGAAGCTTTTTAGAAGATTATCTCAACCCTGTTGGACCTTTCAATGACTTGAATGGTGATCAGAACTCAGAAGCTACAAAAATCACATAAATGCAGCATAAAAGTAATCCATACCACTCCAGTGGTTTAATCCATGCCTTCAGAAGTGATATTATAGGTGTGGGTTAGAAACAGACATATATATATATATATATATATATATATATATATACTTCAAGATGATATCACTCTGAAGTACTGCGTAAAGAATATCCCACATTCTCCCTTAGGGGGCGCTACAGGCCAAGCCCAAAATTCCCATTTTCTGGTCAAAAATGTTCTAATTTTGTATATTGATACTACAGACCAACAGGAATCCACAAACCAAGAATGGCCCACATTCGCCATTAGGGGGCGCTACAGGCTATGCCCAAAATTCCCATTTTCTGGTCAAAAATGTTCTAATTTGGTATATTGACACTACAGGCCAACAGAAATCCACAAACCAAGAATGTCTCACATTCGCCCTTAGGGGGTGCTAAAGGCCATTCCCAAATTGCAATTTTTTTTTGTCAAAAACTTTCAAATTTGGTACATTGATACTACAGGCCAACAGGAACTCACAAACCAAGATTGGCCCACATTCACCCTTAGGGGGCGCTATAGGCCATGTCAAAAATTCCCATTTTCTGGTCAAAAATGTTCTAATGTGGTACATTGATACTGCACGCCAACAGGAACCCACAAACCAAGAATTGCCCATATTCGTCATTAGGGGGCGCTACAGGCTATGCCTTAAAGTCCTATTTTTTGGTCAAACATTTTCAAATTTGGTACATTGATACTACAGGCCAACGGGAACTCACAAACCAATAATTGCCCGTATTCACCATTAGGGGGCGCTACAGGCTATGCCCCAATGTCCCACATTCAAAGTGATGGCATTTCCACCCCATTTTTTCAGTTCTTCTGAAACTTAATGTACATAACTCATTTCTCATTGTAAACAAAAAAGCCTCCAGGATCCATAAGATCCCAGGATCATGGATTTTCCTGTACACTGAAAATATTTATTTAGGATTCAGACAGAAAGACACGTTTTTTGAATTTCTTCATTGGGAGAGTTTAACCCCAACCCTCTACTGAACAGTTTTAAATGATTTGCCATTTTGAGGAGGAATCGCATTGCTGCTTGCAGCTATATTTATTATTATTATTCTCCTTGAGCCCCAATATCTCAAAAAGTCACTGGTCAAAAATTTTCTAAATTGGCACATTGATACTCCATGCCAACGGGTACCCCCAAACCAAGAATGGCCCACATTCGCCCATAGGTGGCGCTACAGGCCACGCCCCAAAAAAATATTTTCAATGTCATGGCATTTCCAAGCCATTTGTCCAATTATTCTCAAACCTGGTGTACATGCCTCATTTCTCATGGGGAACAAAAAAGCCTCAAGGACCCATAACTTCTGCCCTAATGGATTTTCCTGTACAGTGAAAATTTGCCAAAACCTACAAAACTCTTCTTCTCCTGAACCGTAGCTCCAATATACTTGAAATTTGGTACGCATGTGTAGAATTGATGTCTTTGAAAACGTTACTTAGCAAAAATGAATACGATATAAAATGGCTGAAAGGGGCGTGTTTATGTAAATGTCCACATTTAATCAATATATATGTCAATATATCAAATGTAATTTTGACCCAGGGTTTTTCAAACCTAACATTCTTCAAGATAACATCCCTTTGAAGTACTGTGCAAAGAATTGCCCACATTCGCCCTTAGTGGTTCGCTACAGGCCACGCCCAAATGTCACATTTTCAAAATGATGGCATTTTCACCACAATTTTCGAAATATTCTAAAACTTGGTATACTTGCCTCATTTCTCATTGGGAACAAAAAAGCCTCAAGGACCCATAAGGTACGATTAAAAATGGCTGAAAGGGGCGTGTTTATGTAAATGTCCACATTTAATCAATATATAAGTCAATAAATCAAATGTAATTTTGACTGAGGGATTTTAAACCTGACATGCTTCAAGATAACATCCCTTTGAAGTACTGTGCAAAGAATTGCCGACATTCGCCCTTAGCGGTTCGCTACAGGCCACGCCCAAATGTCACATTTTCAAAATGATGGCACTTTCACCCCAATTTTCCAAATATTCTAAAACTTGGTATACTTGCCTCATTTCTCATTGGGAACAAAAAAGCCTCAAGGACCCATAACTTCTGCCCTAATGGATTGTCCTGTACAGTGAAAATTTGCCAAAACCTACAAAAGTCTTCTTCTCTTGAACCGTAGATCCAATTGACTTGACATTTGGTACCCATGTGTAGAATTGATGTCTTTCAATTTGTTACTTAGCAAAAATGAATACAATACAAAATGGCTGAAAGGTGCGTGTTTATGTAAATGACCACATTGCCTCAATATATTAGTGTCAATAAACCAAATGTAAATTTGATTGATGGTTTTTCAAACCTAACATGCTTCAAGATGACATAACTATGTGTGCTTGAGAAAGCCAACATATTGTTATGTTACATACATTTATTATTATTATTATTATTAATACTATTTTACTTACTAAAATTTCAACAACCTCACCTCTAAGAGCTTTAATGCTATAAGTACCCAACTTGCCACAGACCTGGGGACTGTTCTGAAGTTTGCTGCTATGTCTTTTTTTACCTGATGCGACTTAAGCTTTTTATATAAATGACGATCAAAAATGTAAAAAATCCCATTGATTTACAATGGCTGAGCAAAAATGCCCCCTCTACTGGATCAATACGGTCTACAAGTAAAATCCCATTCACTTACATTGGCTGAGCAAAGAGGCTCCCTCTGCTGGTGTAACTCTGTCTACCAAATGCACTTTTACTGGAGAAATCTCTCTAATGGAGCAATTCTGGCTACTAGTGGGTGGAGCTCCCGACTTTCTCAGCCAGAAGAATTTTGCCTGCGTTTGCACAAAGGTATGTCAATTGTGTGTGTTTAATGCTTGACATTTGGAACATTCACGCGATTTTATACTATTCATCTCAACAAATGGTAAAACAACTCATATAAATGTTTTCGAGCAGTTTGTGTGAAACAGCGATAATCGTCGCGTCTAACGCACGAGCCCCGATGAGAGTTACTGCACAAGGTCAGTGAGATGTATTTTACTGCTTCCCAGTTTGAATATTCAAGCGATTTTACACTATTCAACTCAACAAATGGCAAAACAACTCAAATAAATGTTTGTGAGCAGTTTTGTGTGAAACCGCGAGATGCGTCGCGTCTAACGCACGAGCCCCGATGAGAGTTACTGCACAAATAAGGTCAGTGAGATGTGTTTTACTACTTCCCAGTTTGAATATTCAAGCGATTTTACACTATTCAACTCAACAAATGGCATACAACTCAAATAAATCTTTGCGAGGAGTTTGAAATCGGGAATCATTATTGAATTCTGGCATTATTACGGGGGTCAACAATGGCGCTGTAATGTCCTTTCAGATGCATTGTTCTAAACAGCGGAAAAAACTTAAACAAAATACTGCGTCATTTTTGCCCATTCAGATACATGGAAGAGATCATTACAAACTGTAAAAGGTCTACTTTTATTTGTGTACACTTACAATAACAACAAAACCTTGAGCTTTTGTAAAATAACGAAAATAAACAGGGTAAACCGAATCTGTCTTTGCGATAATCTGTCTGATACACGTCAGAAAAATCAAGTGAAACTCCGCGAACACTTATCACACAAACATGAAACATATGTCTAAAGAAAGAAGGGATGGACGGATCGATCCTAAAGTATCAATACTTCCGAGAATGATGTTTCATCTGCGTGTTCTCTGACAGCACGCGATAGTGAGGCGATCTAATTTTTACTCGCGTCTTCAATGCGAGCAATGTTTGTCTGTTGTATGTGTTTTTAACACTTTCCTGTTTGAACTTTCAAGCGATTTTACACCATTCAACTCAACAAATGGCAAAACAACTCAAATAAATATATGTGTGAAACAGCGAGCAGCGTCACGTCTAACTCACGAGCCCCGATGAGAGATCGCGTTCGCTTCTTCTTGCGTTTGAACGGACAATTTCTTACAACAAAATGTCAAATTACATGATATATTGTGGAGTCTGTTTTGTCTCAAGTGAACATAAACAGTTGATGAAGAAATCGCGAATCTAAATCTAGTATCAACACTTCCGAGAATGATTATCAGCGTTGTGTCTGACAGCGCGAGGCGATCTCATTTTTACTCGCATCTTCATGGAGGTTTGTCGGTTGTATGTAGTTTCACAATCTCAATCAATTAATCTCTGAAATGAATACAGATATAACAGCACGAAAATAATGAGACTTCACAGTTCTCAAAAGATTAAACTCAATGAAACAAGCCGCACAGACTGTGCCTTGAATGAAATGCGTTTAAAATCCTCTTAAAGAGACAGTAACAATTTTCCAAGTAAATAAAAAGTAGGCCTACAAATGGTTTTTACCCCAAAAATAAATTTCTCTCATCGTATACTCACCCTCATTCCATCCCAGATGTGTATTATTTCCTTTCTTCTGGTGAACACAAATTAAGCTTTTTAGAAGATTATCTCAACCCTGTTGGACCTTTCAATGACTTGAATGGTGATCAGAACTCAGAAGCTACAAAAATCACATAAATGCAGCATAAAAGTAATCCATACCACTCCAGTGGTTTAATCCATGCCTTCAGAAGTGATATTATAGGTGTGGGTTAGAAACAGACCTATATATATATATATATACTTCAAGATGACATCACTCTGAAGTACTGCGTAAAGAATATCCCACATTCTCCCTTAGGGGGCGCTACAGGCCAAGCCCAAAATTCCCATTTTCTGGTCAAAAATGTTCTAATTTTGTATATTGATACTACAGACCAACAGGAATCCACAAACTAAGAATGGCCCACATTCGCCCTTAGGGGGCGCTACAGGCCACGCCCTAAATTCCCATTTGCTGGTCAAAAATGTTCTAATTTGGTACATTGATACTACAGGCCAACAGGAACCCACAAACAAAGAATTGCCCATATTCGCCATTAGGGGGCGCTACAGGCTATGCCCAAAATTCCCATTTTATGGTCAAAAATGTTCTAATTTGGTATATTGACACTACAGGCCAACAGAAATCCACAAACCAAGAATGTCTCACATTCGCCCTTAGGGGGCGCTAAAGGCCATTCCCAAATTGCAATTTTTTTTTGTCAAAAACTTTCAAATTTGGTACATTGATACTACAGGCCAACAGGAACTCACAAACCAAGATTGGCCCACATTCACCCTTAGGGGGCGCTATAGGCCATGTCAAAAATTCCCATTTTCTGGTCAAAAATGTTCTAATGTGGTACATTGATACTGCACGCCAACAGGAACCCACAAACCAAGAATTGCCCATATTCATCATTAGGGGGCGCTACAGGCTATGCCTTAAAGTCCTATTTTTTGGTCAAACATTTTCAAATTTGGTACATTGATACTACAGGCCAACGGGAACCCACAAACCAAGAATGGCCGACATTCACCCTTAGGGGGCGATATAGGCCATGTCCAAAATTCCCATTTTCTGGTCAATAATGTTCTAATTTGGTACATTGATACTACAGGCCAACAGGAACTCACAAACCAAGAATTGCCCGTATTCACCATTAGGGGGCGCTACAGGCTATGCCCCAATGTCCCACATTGAAAGTGATGGCATTTCCACCCCATTTTTTCAGTTCTTCTGAAACTTAATGTACATAACTCATTTCTCATTGTAAACAAAAAAGCCTCCAGGATCCATAAGATCCTGGCATCATGGATTTTCCTGTACACTGAAAATGTTTAGTTTAGGATTCAGACAGAAAGACACGTTTTTTGAATTTCTTCATTGGGAGAGTTTAACCCCAACCCTCTACTGAACAATTTTAAATGATTTGCCATTTTGAGGAGGAATCGCATTGCTGCTTGCAGCTATATTTATTATTCTTCTTCTCCTTGAGCCCCAATATCTCAAAAAGTCACTGGTCAAAAATTTTCTAAATTGGCACATTGATACTCCATGCCAACGGGTACCCCCAAACCAAGAATGGCCCACATTCGCCCATAGGTGGCGCTACAGGCCACGCCCCAAAAAAACATTTTCAAAGTCATGGCATTTCCAAGCCATTTGTCCAATTATTCTCAAACCTGGTGTACATGCCTCATTTCTCATGGGGAACAAAAAAGCCTCAAGGACCCATAACTTCCGCCATATTGGATTTTCCTGTACAGTGAAAATTTGCGAAAACCTACAAAACTCTTCTTCTCCTGAACCGTAGCTCCAATTGACTTGAAATTTGGTACGCATGTGTAGAATTGATGTCTTTGAAAACGTTACTTAGCAAAAATGAATACGATATAAAATGGCTGAAAGGGGCGTGTTTATGTAAATGTCCAAATTTTATCAATATATATGTCAATATATCAAATGTAATTTTGACCGAGGGTTTTTCAAACCTAACATTCATCAAGATAACATCCCTTTGAAGTACTGTGCAAAGAATTGCCCACATTCGCCCTTAGCGGTTCGCTACAGGCCACGCCAAACTGTCACATTTTCAAAAAGATGGCATTTTCACCACAATTTTCAAAATATTCTAAAACTTGGTATACTTGCCTCATTTCTCATTGGGAACAAAAAAGCCTCAAGGACCCATAAGGTACGATTAAAAATGGCTGAAAGGGGCGTGTTTATGTAAATGTCCACATTTAATCAATATATATGTCAATAAATCAAATGTAATTTTGACTGAGGGATTTTAAAACCTGACATGCTTCAAGATAACATCCCTTTGAAGTACTGTGCAAAGAATTGCCGACATTCGCCCTTAGCGGTTCGCTACAGGCCACGCCCAAATGTCACATTTTCAAAATGATGGCACTTTCACCCCAATTTTCCAAATATTCTAAAACTTGGTATACTTGCCTCATTTCTCATTGGGAACAAAAAAGCCTCAAGGACCCATAACTTCTGCCCTAATGGATTGTCCTGTACAGTGAAAATTTGCCAAAACCTACAAATGTCTTCTTCTCTTGAACCGTAGATCCAATTGACTTGACATTTGGTACCCATGTGTAGAATTGATGTCTTTCAATTTGTTACTTAGCAAAAATGAATACAATACAAAATGGCTGAAAGGTGCGTGTTTATGTAAATGACCACATTGCCTCAATATATTAGTGTCAATAAACCAAATGTAAATTTGATTGATGGTTTTTCAAACCTAACATGCTTCAAGATGACATAACTATGTTGGCTTGAGAAAGCCAACATATTGTTATGTTACATACATTTATTATTATTATTATTATTAATACTAATTTACTTACTAAAATTTCAACAACCTCACCTCTAAGAGCTTTAATGCTATAAGTACCCAACTTGCCACAGACCTGGGGACTGTTCTGAAGTTTGCTGCTATGTCTTTTTTTACCTGATGCGACTTAAGCTTTTTATATAAATGACGATCAAAAATGTAAAAAATCCCATTGATTTACAATGGCTGAGCAAAAATGCCCCCTCTACTGGATCAATACGGTCTACAAGTAAAATCCCATTCACTTACATTGGCTGAGCAAAGAGGCTCCCTCTGCTGGTGTAACTCTGTCTACCAAATGCACTTTTACTGGAGAAATCTCTCTAATGGAGCATTTCTGGCTACTAGTGGGTGGAGCTCCCGACTTTCTCAGCCAGAAGAATTTTGCCTGCGTTTGCACAAAGGTATGTCAATTGTGTGTGTTTAATGCTTGACATTTGGAACATTCACGCGATTTTATACTATTCATCTCAACAAATGGTAAAACAACTCATATAAATGTTTTCGAGCAGTTTGTGTGAAACAGCGATAATCGTCGCGTCTAACGCACGAGCCCCGATGAGAGTTACTGCACAAATAAGGTCAGTGAGATGTGTTTTACTGCTTCCCAGTTTGAATATTCAAGCGATTTTACACTATTCAACTCAACAAATGGCATACAACTCAAATAAATCGGGAATCATTATTGAATTCTGGCATTATTACGGGGGTCAACAATGGCGCTGTAATGTCCTTTCAGATGCATTGTTCTAAACAGCGGAAAAAACTTAAACAAAATACTGCGTCATTTTTGCCCATTCAGATACATGGAAGAGATCATTACAAACTATAAAAGGTCTACTTTTATTTGTGTACACTTACAATACAACAAAACCTTGAGCTTTTGTAAAATAACGAAAATAAACAGGGTAAACCGAATCTGTCTTTGCGATAATCTGTCTGATACACGTCAGAAAAATCAAGTGAAACTCCGCGAACACTTATCACACAAACGTGAAACATATGTCTAAAGAAAGACGGGATGGACGGATCGATCCTAAAGTATCAATACTTCCGAGAATGATGTTTCATCTGCGTGTTCTCTGACAGCACGCGATAGTGACGCGATCTAATTTTTACTCGCGTCTTCAATGCGAGCAATGTTTGTCTGTTGTATGTGTTTTTAACACTTTCCTCTTTGAACTTTCAAGCGATTTTTACACCATTCAACTCAACAAATGGCAAAACAACTCAAATAAATATATGTGTGAAACAGCGAGCAGCGTCACGTCTAACTCACGAGCCCCGATGAGAGATCGCATTCGCTTCTTCTTGCGTTTGAACGGACAATTTCTTACAACAAAATGTCAAATTACATGATATATTGTGGAGTCTGTTTTGTCTCAAGTGAACATAAACAGTTGATGAAGAAATCGCGAATCTAAATCTAGTATCAACACTTCCGAGAATGATTATCAGCGTTGTGTCTGACAGCGCGAGGCGATCTCATTTTTACTCGCATCTTCATGGAGGTTTGTCGGTTGTATGTAGTTTCACAATCTCAATCAATTAATCTCTGAAATGAATACAGATGTAACAGCACGAAAATAATGAGACTTCACAGATCTCTAAAGATTAAACTCAATGAAACAAGCCGCACAGACTGTGCATTGAATGAAATGCGTTTAAAATCCTCTTAAAGAGACAGTAACAATTTTCCAAGTAAATAAAAAGTAGGCCTACAAATGGTTTTTACCCCCAAAATAAATTTCTCTCATCGTATACTCACCCTCATTCCATCCCAGATGTGTATTATTTTCTTTCTTCTGGTGAACACAAATGAAGCTTTTTAGAAGATTATCTCAACCCTGTTGGACCTTTCAATGACTTGAACGGTGATCAGAACTCAGAAGCTACAAAAATCACATAAATGCAGCATAAAAGTAATCCATACCACTCCAGTGGTTTAATCCATGCCTTCAAAAGTGATATTATAGGTGTGGGTTAGAAACAGACCTATATATATATATATACTTCAAGATGACATCACTCTGAAGTACTGCGTAAAGAATATCCCACATTCTCCCTTAGGGGGCGTGCCCAAAATTCCCATTTTCTGGTCGAAAATGTTCTAATTTGGTATATTGACACTACAGGCCAACAGGAATCCACAAACAAAGAATGGCCCACATTCACCCTTAGGGGGCGCTACAGGCCATGCCCAAAATTCCCATTTTCTGGTCAAAAATGTTCTAATTTGGTATGTTGATACTACAGGCCAACAGGAATCCACAAACAAAGATTGGCCCACATTCACCCTTAGGGGGCGCTATAGGCCATGTCCAAAATTCCCATTTTCTGGTCAAAAATGTTCTAATTTGGTATGTTGATACTACAGACCAACAGGAATCCACACACCAAGAATTGCCCACATTCGCCCTTAGGGGGCGCTACAGGCCATGCCCAAAATTCCCATTTTCTGGTCAAAAATGTTCTAATTTGGTATGTTGATACTACAGGCCAACAGGAACCCACAAACCAAGAATTGCACATATTCGCCATTAGGGGCGCTACAGGCTATGCCTTAATGTCCTATTTTCTGGTCAAACATTTTCAAATTTGGTACATTGATACTACAGGCCAACAGGAACCCACAAACCAAGATTGGCCCACATTCACCCATAGGGGGCGCTATAGGCCATGTCCAAAATTCCCATTTTCTCTTCAAAAATGTTCTAATTTGGTACATTGATACTGCACGCCAACAGGAACCCACAAACCAAGAATTGCCCATATTCGTCATTAGAGGGCGCTACAGGCTATGCCTTAAAGTCCTATTTTTTGGTCAAACATTTTCAAATTTGGTACATTGATACTACAGGCCAACGGGAACCCACAAACCAAGAATGGCTGACATTCACCCTTAGGGGGCGCTATAGGCCATGTCCAAAATTCCCATTTTCTGGTCAAAAATGTTCTAATTTGGTACATTGATACTGCACGACAACAGGAACCCACAAACCAAGAATTGATCATATTCGTGATTAGGGGGCTCTACAGGCTATGCCTTAAAGTCCTATTTTTTGGTCAAACATTTTCAAATTTGGTACATTGATACTACAGGCCAACAGGAACCCACAAACCAAGAATTGCCCGTATTCTCCATTAGGGGGCGCTACAGGCTATGCCCCAATGTCCCACATTCAAAGTGATGGCATTTCCACCCCATTTTTTCAGTTCTTCTGAAACTTAATGTACATACCTCATTTCTCATTGTAAACAAAAAAGCCTCCAGGATCCATAAGGTCCGGCATCATGGATTTTCCTGTACACTGAAAATGTTTAGTTTAGGATTCAGACTGATAGACACGTTTTTTGGATTTCTTCATTGGGAGGGTTTAACCCCAACCCACTACTGACCAATTTTAAATGATTTGCCATTTTGAGGAGGAATCGCATTGCTGCTTGCAGCTATATTTATTATTGTTATTCTTCTTCTGACTGGGCGTCTATGGCAGCCCATAGAAGCGTATGCGGGAAAGTTGTAACAGTTTGACATTCTGATAGAGGACAGTCCCAACATCAAATTGACCAATTTTGGTGTCTCTAACTCATTCCCTCTAGCGCCACCACCTGTCCAAAGTTTCAAAAATATTATGCTAATAACTTTTGAACCGTAAAGCCTATCAACAAAAGTCTTTTTTCCTCTGATTCCTGAGCTAATGACGATTCGATTGCACCCTATGGCGTCATTTTCCGTCATAAAAAAATTTCCGCCATTTTGAATTGTCCAAAAAACCTACTTTTGCGAACTCGTCCTAGACGGTTTGTCCGATTTTCACCAAAATTGCACCAAATCATCTTCAAGCAGTGCCAACAAAAAGTTATGGAAATCAAGTTGATTCGTCAAACCGTTTTCGAAAAACGCACAATCAAATTTTACGTAGAGCTTGCAAAAACAAACGTAAGTCTGTATCTCCGCAACGCTTAATTGTATTCAGACCAAACTTGGTACATGTCATCACAAGCATGACCTGAGGCTACATGCTGCGTTTCGGCGCAGCGCCACCTACTGGTCCGGAGATACAAAAAATAGCTATTTTGTTTATAACTTCTGAACGGTTTGTCCAAAAATCATAAAAGTGGTCTTGTTACATTCAGGGCATCATGCCGAGTCGACTGATATCCAATTTTCTCAGATCGGCCATTTTGAATTAAGTGCTAAAATGTTGTATTTTTTGAACGCATTAATGAATTGTTACAAAACTCGGTATGGGTCATCAGTACGATGCCCTGAAGGAGCCAGAGAAGTTTCGAAACAGCGCCACCTAGTTATTATTGTTATTCTTCTTCTGACTGGGCGTCTATGGCAGCCCATAGAAGCGTATGCGGGAAAGTTGTAACGGTCTGACATTCTGATAGAGGACAGTCCCAACATCAAATTGACCAATTTTGGTGTCTCTAACTCATTTCCTCTAGCGCCACCACCTGTTCAAAGTTTCAAAAATATTATGCTAATAACTTTTGAACCGTAAGGCCTATCAACAAAATTCTTTTTTCCTCTGATTCCTGAGCTCATGACGATTCAATTGCACCCTATGACATCATTTTCCGTCATAAAAAAATTTCCGCCATTTTGAATTGTCCAAAAAACCTACTTTTGCGAACTCGTCCTAGACGGTTTGTCCGATTTTCACCAAAATTGCACCAGATCATCTTCAAGCAGTCCCAACAAAAAGTTATGGAAATCAAATTGATTCGTCAAACCGTTTTCGAAAAACGCACAATCAAATTTTACGTAGAGCTTGCAAAAACAAACGTAAGGCTGTATCTCCGCAACGCTTAATTGTATTCAGACCAAACTTGGTACATGTCATCACAAGTATGACCTGAGGCTACATGCTTCGTTTCGGCGCAGCGCCACCTACTGATCCGGAGATATAAGAAATGGATATTTTTGTTTTTAACTTCTGAACGGTTTGTCCAAAAATCATAAAAGTGGTCTCGTTAGATTCAGGGCATCATGCCGAGTCAACTGATATCCAATTTTCTCAGATCGGCCATTTTGGCTGTCGGCCATTTTGAATTATGTGATAAAATGCTGTATTTTTTGAACGCATGAATGAATTGTTACAAAACTCAGTATGGGTCATCAGTACGATGCCCTGAAGGAGCCAGAGAAGCTTTGAAACAGCGCCACCTAGTGGTAAAATTACATTTTTAAATGCTTATAACTCTGGCTGGAGTTGACTTATTTTCACGGGAGTCATATTATTAGATTCCTGAATCCTTGCCGAGTCCAACGATACCAGACTTGCCAGGTTTCGGCTTATGGTTTGTGCAGCGTTGTAATTTAGCGCTTAAAAAACATTTGCGAATATCTTCGAAACCGCTTGTCCGATTGAGACGAAACCACCATCAGATGTTTGGAAACAGGTCGCTGGCAACATGCCAATGCCCAAATCTCAAAATATTGATAGTAAGGGGTAGTAAAATCCAATCAAAATCACGTGTCAGTTATTTTTGACCTGTTTTTTCACATAAATGTCTATAACTCCGAAGCAAATTGAGATATTTTCACCAAAATTGACATACATATGTATGAGCTCACTCAGGACACATATGGAAATTGTGGTATTGTGCCACTTGGTGGCGCTATAAAAGAACAAAACATGAAATTACCATTGACTGAAATACAGTATTGTGATAAAAATGCTATACTTAACGAATGCATTGGTGTAACATTTTGAAACTCAGAATGTGCCATCAGCAGCATGTCCTGAAGGTACTCAAAATATTTTGAGACAGCGCCACCTTTTGGTCAAAAGTTATAACTAAATGTCCCAAAATGCTAATAACATTTGTATAAATTTACCTATTGTAATCACACTGTTCTCAATTGATTCTTTGGGTTTTGCCAAAAACATAGATAACATTTTTCCCATAATCAGCCAAACTTCCTGTCCGCCATCTTGATTTTCATTCAATGCCTACTTTTTCAAACTCCTCCTAGACTGTTAGGGTTATGGTTTTCACCAAAATCAAATCATATCATCTCCAGAACATGCCAACTACAATTTATGGATTTTGTGACGATAGACAAAACTGTTTTTGTAAACTGCCAGATCAAAGCCTACGCATGCTGCCAAAATTACCATTCAGGCTTTATCTCTGCATTGCCTTGATATATTGACACCAAACTTTATATGTCTCAATGTCACCTCACTCTGACAACACCACATACATTTCATAACTGCACCACCTATTTGTCAAAAGTGATAATCAATTAAATCATATTTTTAGTTAATGTATATGATTTTTCATCCATTTGCCTAAATTCATCTTTACATGTTTTTAATTGCTACTTGCTGCAGTTGGTCTGACCATTCCAGCCATGTTGGCATGTCTTGTCATCTTTGCGTTTGGCCCAGGTAATGGCTGCTTGCAGCTATATTTATTCTTCTTCTTCTTCCGACTGGGCGTCTATGGCAGCCCATAGAAGCGTATGCAGGAAAGTTGTAACGGTTTAACATTCTGATAGAGGACAGTCCCAACATCAAATAGACCAGTTTTGGTGTCTCTAACTCATTCCCTCTAGCGCCACCACCCGTCCAAAGTTTCAAAAATATTATGCTAATAACTTTTGAACCGTAAGGACTATCAACAAAATTCTTTTTTCCTCTGATTCCTGAGCTCATGTCGATTCGATTGCACCCTATGACGTCATTTTTCGTCATAAAAAATTTTCCGCCATTTTGAATTGTCCAAAAAACCTACTTTTGCAAACTCGTCCTAGACGGTTTGTCCGATTTTCACCAAAATTGCACCAGATCATCTTCAAGCAGTGCCAACAAAAAGTTATGGAAATCAAGTTGATTTGTCAAACCGTTTTCGAAAAACGCACAATCAAATTTTACGTAGAGCTTGCAAAAACAAATGTAAGTCTGTATCTCCGCAACGCTTAATTGTATTCAGACCAAACTTGGTACATTTCATCACAAGCATGACCTGAGGCTACATGCTACGTTTCGGCGCAGCGCCACCTACTGGTCCGGAGATACAAAAAATGGCTATTTTTGTTTATAACTTATGAACGGTTTGTCCAAAAATCATAAAAGTAGTCTCGTTACATTCAGGGCATCATGCTGAGTCGACTGATATCCAATTTTCTCAGATCGGTCATTTTGGCTGTCGGCCATTTTGAATTATGTGCTATAATGCTGTATTTTTTGAACGCATGAATGAATTGTTACAAAACTTGGTATGGGTCATCAGTACGATGCCCTCAAGGAGCTAGAGAAGTTTCGAAACAGCGCCACCTAGTTATTATTCTTTTTCTTCTTCCGACTGTGCGTCTATGGCAGCCCATAGAAGCGTATGCGGGAAAGTTGTAACGGTTTGACATTCTGATAGAGGACAGTCCCAACATCAAATACACCAATTTTGGTGTCCTTAACTCATTCCCTCTAGCGCCACCACCTGTCCAAAGTTTCAAATATATTATGCTAATAACTTTTGAACCGTAAGGCCTATCAACAAAATTATTTTTTCCTCTGATACCTGAGCTCATGACGATTCGATTGCACCCTATGACGTCATTTTCTGTCATATAAAATTTTCCACCATTTTGAATTGTCCAAAAAACCTACTTTTGCGAACTCGTCCTAGACGGTTTGTCCGATTTTCACAAAAATTGCACCAGATCATCTTCAAGCAGTGCCAACAAAAAGTTATGGAATTCAAGTTGATTCGTCAAACCGTTTTCGAAAAACGCACAATCAAATTTTACGTAGAGCTTGCAAAAACAAACGTAAGGCTGTATCTCCGCAACGCTTAA
This sequence comes from Moxostoma hubbsi, assembly GCA_032164185.1. NCBI lineage: Eukaryota > Metazoa > Chordata > Actinopteri > Cypriniformes > Catostomidae > Moxostoma > Moxostoma hubbsi. Next base: position 7,284,162 of record JAVLUX010000013.1, on the reverse strand, counting down.
TTGTATTCAGACCAAACTTGGTACATGTCATCACAAGTATGACCTGAGACTACATGCTGCGTTTCGGCGCAGTGCCACCCACTGATCCGGAGATATAAAAAATGGATATTTTTGTTTTTAACTTCTGAACGGTTTGTCCAAAAATTATAAAAGTGGTCTCGTTAGATTCAGGGCATCATGCCGAGTCAACTGATATCCATTTTTCTCAGATCGGCCATTTTGGCTGTCGGCCATTTTGAATTATGTGCTAAAATGCTGTATTTTTTGAACGCATGAATGAATTGTTACAAAACTCAGTATGGGTCATCAGTACGATGCCCTGAAGGAGCCAGAGAAGTTTCGAAACAGCGCCACCTAGTGCTAAAATTACATTTTTAAATGCTTATAACTCTGGCTGGGGTTGACTTATTTTCACGGGAGTCATATTATTAGATTCCTGAATCCTTGCCGAGTCCAACGATACCAGACTTGCCAGGTTTCGGCATATGGTTTGTGCAGCGTTGTAATTTAGCGCTTAAAAAACATTTGCGAATATCTTCGAAACCGCTTGTCCGATCGAACGAAACCACCATCAGATGTTTGGCAACAGGTCGCTGGCAACATGCCAATGCCCAAATCTCAAAATATTGATAGTAAGGGGTAGTAAAATCCAATCAAAATCACGTGTCAGTTATTTTTGACCTGTTTTTTCACATAAATGTCTATAACTCCGAAGCAAATTGAGATATTTTCACCAAAATTGATATACACATGTATGAGCTCACTCAGAGGACACATATGGAAATTGTGGTATTGTGCCACTTGGTGGCGCTATAAAAGAACAAAACATGAAATTACCATTGACTTAAATACAGTATTGTGATAAAAATGCTATACTTAACGAATGCATTGGTGTAACATTTTGAAACTCAGAATGTGCCATCAGCAGCATGTCCTGAAGGTACTCAAAATATTTTGAGACAGCGCCACCTTTTGGTCAAAAGTTATAACTAAATGTCCCAAAATGCTAATAACATTTGTATAAATTTACCTATTGTAATCACACTGTTCTCAATTGATTCTTTGGGTTTTGCAAAAAACATAGATAACATTTTTCCCATAATCAGCCAAACTTCCTGTCCGCCATCTTGATTTTCATTCAATGCCTACTTTTTCAAACTCCTCCTAGACTGTTAGGGTTATGGTTTTCACCAAAATCAAATCGTATCATCTCCAGAACATGCCAACTACAATTTATGGATTTTGTGACGATAGACAAAACTGTTTTTGTACACTGCCAGATCAAAGCTTACGCATGCTGCCAAAATTACCATTCAGGCTTTATCTCTGCATTGCCTTGATATATTGACACCAAACTTTATATGTCTCATTGTCACCTCACTCTGACCACACCACATACATTTCATAACTGCACCACCTATTTGTCAAAAGTGATAATTAAATCATATTTTTAGTTAATGTATGATTTTTCATCCATTTGCCTAAATTCATCTTTACATGTCTTTAAGTGCTACTTGCTGCAGTTGGTCTGACCATTCCAGCCATGTTGGCATGTCTTGTCATCTTCTTTGCGCTTGGCCCCGGTAATGGCTGCTTTGCAGCTATATTTATTATTATTCTTCTTCTTCCGACTGGGCGTCTATGGCAGCCCATAGAAGCGTATGCGGGAAAGTTGTAACGGTTTGACATTCTGATAGAGGACAGTCCCAACATCAAATTGACCAATTTTGGTGTCTCTAACTCATTCCCTCTAGCGCCACCACCTGTCCAAAGTTTCAAAAATATTATGCTAATAACTTTTGAACCGTAAGGCCTATCAACAAAATTATTTTTTCCTCTGATTCCTGAGCTCATGACGAATCGATTTCACCCTATGACGTCATTTTCCGTCATAAAATTTTTTCCGCCATTTTGAATTGTCCAAAAAAACCTACTTTTGCGAACTTGTCCTAGACGGTTTGTCCAATTTTCACCAAAATTGCACCAGATCATCTTCAAGCAGTGCCAACAAAAAGTTATGGAATTCAAGTTGATTCGTCAAAACGTTTTTCGAAAAACGCACAATCAAATTTTACGTAGAGCTTGCAAAAACAAACGTAAGGCTGTATCTCCGCAACGCTTAATTGTATTCAGACCAAACTTGGTACATGTCATCACAAGCACGACCTGAGGCTACATGCTGCGTTTCGGCGCAGCGCCACCTACTGGTCCGGAGATACAAAAAATAGATATTTTTGTTTATGACTTCTGAACGGTTTGTCCAAAAATCATAAAAGTGGTCTTGTTACATTCAGGGCATCATGCCGAGTCGACTGATATCCAATTTTCTCAGATCGGCCATTTTGGCTGTCGGCCAATTTGATTTAAGTGCTAAAATGTTGTATTTTTTGAACGCATGAATGAATTGTTACAAAACTCGGTATGGGTCATCAGTACGATGCCCTGAAGGAGCCAGAGAAGTTTCGAAACAGCGCCACCTAGTTATTATTGTTATTCTTCTTCTGACTGGGCGTCTATGGCAGGCCATAGAAGCGTATGCGGGAAAGTTGTAACGGTCTGACATTCTGATAGAGGACAGTCCCAACATCAAATAGACCAATTTTGGTGTCTCTAACTCATTCCCTCTAGCGCCACCACCTGTCCAAAGTTTCAAAAATATTATGCTAATAACTTTTGAACCGAAAGGCCTATCAACAAAATTCTTTTTTCCTCTGATTCCTGAGCTCATGACGATTCGATTGCACCCTGTGACGTCATTTTCCGTCATATAAAATTTTCCGCCATTTTGAATTGTCCAAAAAACCTACTTTTGCGAACTCGTCCTAGACGGTTTGTCCGATTTTCACCAAAATTGCACCAGATCATCTTCAAGCAGTGCCGACAAAAAGTTATGGAAATCAAGTTGATTCGTCAAACCGTTTTCGAAAAACGGACAATCAAATTTTACGTAGAGCTTGCAAAAACAAATGTAAGTCTGTATCTCCGCAACGCTTAATTGTATTCAGACCAAAATTGGTACATATCATCACAAGCATGACCTGAGGCTACATGCTGTGTTTTGGCGCAGCGCCACCTACTGGTCCGGAGATTAAAAAAATGGCTATTTTTGTTTATAACTTCTGAACGGTTTGTCCAAAAATTGTAAACTGCATCAACTGCACCACCTATTTGTCAAAAGAGATAATCAATTAAATCATATTTTTAGTTAATGTTTATGATTTTTCATCCATTTGCCTAAATTCATCTTTACATGTCTTTAAGTGCTACTTGCTGCAGTTGTTCTGACCATTCCAGTCATGTTGGCATGTCTTGTCATCATCTTTTCGCTTGGCCCCGGTAATGGCTGCTTGCAGCTATATTTATTATTCTTCTTCTTCCGACTGGGCGTCTATGGCAGGCCATAGAAGCGTATGCGGGAAAGTTGTAACGGTCTGACATTCTGATAGAGGACAGTCCCAACATCAAATAGACCAATTTTGGTGTCTCTAACTCATTCCCTCTAGCGCCACCACCTGTCCAAAGTTTCAAAAATATTATGCTAATAACTTTTGAACCGAAAGGCCTATCAACAAAATTCTTTTTTCCTCTGATTCCTGAGCTCATGACGATTCGATTGCACCCTGTGACGTCATTTTCCGTCATATAAAATTTTCCGCCATTTTGAATTGTCCAAAAAACCTACTTTTGCGAACTCGTCCTAGACGGTTTGTCCGATTTTCACCAAAATTGCACCAGATCATCTTCAAGCAGTGCCGACAAAAAGTTATGGAAATCAAGTTGATTCGTCAAACCGTTTTCGAAAAACGGACAATCAAATTTTACGTAGAGCTTGCAAAAACAAATGTAAGTCTGTATCTCCGCAACGCTTAATTGTATTCAGACCAAAATTGGTACATATCATCACAAGCATGACCTGAGGCTACATGCTGTGTTTTGGCGCAGCGCCACCTACTGGTCCGGAGATTAAAAAAATGGCTATTTTTGTTTATAACTTCTGAACGGTTTGTCCAAAAATTGTAAACTGCATCAACTGCACCACCTATTTGTCAAAAGAGATAATCAATTAAATCATATTTTTAGTTAATGTTTATGATTTTTCATCCATTTGCCTAAATTCATCTTTACATGTCTTTAAGTGCTACTTGCTGCAGTTGTTCTGACCATTCCAGTCATGTTGGCATGTCTTGTCATCATCTTTTCGCTTGGCCCCGGTAATGGCTGCTTGCAGCTATATTTATTATTCTTCTTCTTCCGACTGGGCGTCTATGGCAGCCCATAGAAGCGTATGCGGGAAAGTTGTAACGGTTTGACATTCTGATAGAGGACAGTCCCAACATCAAATTGACCAATTTTGGTGTCTCTAACTCATTCCCTCTAGCGCCACCACCTGTCCAAAGTTTCAAAAATATTATACTAATAACTTTTGAACCGTAAGGCCTATCAACAAAATTCTTTTTTCCTCTGATTCCTGAGCTCATGACGAATCGATTGCACCCTATGACGTCATTTTCCGTCATAAAAATTTTTCCGCCATTTTGAATTGTCCAAAAAACCTACTTTTGCGGACTCGTCCTAGACGGTTTGTCCAATTTTCACCAAAATTGCACCAGATCATCTTCAAGCAGTGCCAACAAAAGTTATGGAAATCAAGTTGATTCGTCAAACTGTTTTCGAAAAACACACAATCAAATTTTACGTAAAGCTTGCAAAAACAAATGTAAGTCTGTATCTCCGCAACGCTTAATTGTATTCAGACCAAACTTGGTACATGTTATCACAAGCATGACCTGAGGCTACATGCTGCGTTTCGGCGCAGCGCCACCTTCTGGTCCGGAGATACAAAAATGGCTATTTTTGTTTATAACTTCTGAACGGTTTGTCCAAAAATTATAAACTGCATCAACTGCACCACCTATTTGTTGAAAGTGATAATCAATTAAATCATATTTTTAGTTAATGTTTATGATTTTTCATCCATTTGCCTAAATTTATCTTTACATGTCTTTAAGTGCTACTTGCTGCAGTTGGTCTGACCATTCCAGCCATGTTGGCATGTCTTGTCATCATCTAGACGCTTAGCCCCGGTAATGGTTGCTTGCAGCTATATTTAGGGGCCAAGCACCGAAGGTGCGGAGGCACCTATTGTGTCTGTTCCGGTTCTTCTTCTTCTTCTTATTATTATTATTATTCTTCCGACTGGGCGTCTATGGCAGCCCATAGAAGCGTATGCGGGAAAGTTGTAACGGTTTGACATTCTGATAGAGGACAGTCCCAACATCAAATTGACCAATTTTGGTGTCTCTAACTCATTCCCTCTAGCGCCACCACCTGTCCAAAGTTTCAAAAATATTATGCTAATAACTTTTGAACCGAAAGGCCTATCAACAAAATTCATTTTTCCTCTGATTCCTGAGCTCATGACGATTCGATTGCACCCTATGTCGTCATTTTCCGTCATATAAAATTTTCTGCCATTTTGAATTGTCCAAAAAACCTACTTTTGCGAACTCGTCCTAGACGGTTTGTCCGATTTTCACCAAAATTGCACCAGATCATCTTCAAGCAGTGCCAACAAAAAGTTATGGAAATCAAGTTGATTCGTCAAACCGTTTTCGAAAAACGCACAATCAAATTTTACGTAGAGCTTGCAAAAACAAACGTAAGGCTGTATCTCTGCAATGCTTAATTGTATTCAGACCAAACTTGGTACATGTCATCACAAGCATGACCTGAGGCTACATGCTGCGTTTCGGCGCAGCGCCACCTACTGGTCCGGAGATACAAAAAATAGATATTTTTGTTTATGACTTCTGAACGGTTTGTCCAAAAATCATAAAAGTGGTCTTGTTACATTCAGGGCATCATGCCGAGTCGACTGATATCCAATTTTCTCAGATCGGCCATTTTGGCTGTCGGCCAATTTGAATTAAGTGCTAAAATGTTGTATTTTTTGAACGCATGAATGAATTGTTACAAAACTCGGTATGGGTCATCAGTACGATGCCCTGAAGGAGCCAGAGAAGTTTCGAAACAGCGCCACCTAGTTATTATTGTTATTCTTCTTCTGACTGGGCGTCTATGGCAGCCCATAGAAGCGTATGCGGGAAAGTTGTAACGGTCTGACATTCTGATAGAGGACAGTCCCAACATCAAATAGACCAATTTTGGTGTCTCTAACTCATTCCCTCTAGCGCCACCACCTGTCCAAAGTTTCAAAAATATTATGCTAATAACTTTTGAACCGAAAGGCCTATCAACAAAATTCTTTTTTCCTCTGATTCCTGAGCTCATGACGATTCGATTGCACCCTGTGACGTCATTTTCCGTCATATAAAATTTTCCGCCATTTTGAATTGTCCAAAAAACCTACTTTTGCGAACTCGTCCTAGACGGTTTGTCCGATTTTCACCAAAATTGCACCAGATCATCTTCAAGCAGTGCCGACAAAAAGTTATGGAAATCAAGTTGATTCGTCAAACCGTTTTCGAAAAACGGACAATCAAATTTTACGTAGAGCTTGCAAAAACAAATGTAAGTCTGTATCTCCGCAACGCTTAATTGTATTCAGACCAAAATTGGTACATATCATCACAAGCATGACCTGAGGCTACATGCTGTGTTTTGGCGCAGCGCCACCTACTGGTCCGGAGATTAAAAAAATGGCTATTTTTGTTTATAACTTCTGAACGGTTTGTCCAAAAATTGTAAACTGCATCAACTGCACCACCTATTTGTCAAAAGAGATAATCAATTAAATCATATTTTTAGTTAATGTTTATGATTTTTCATCCATTTGCCTAAATTCATCTTTACATGTCTTTAAGTGCTACTTGCTGCAGTTGTTCTGACCATTCCAGTCATGTTGGCATGTCTTGTCATCATCTTTTCGCTTGGCCCCGGTAATGGCTGCTTGCAGCTATATTTATTATTCTTCTTCTTCCGACAGGGCGTCTATGGCAGCCCATAGAAGCGTATGCGGGAAAGTTGTAACGGTTTGACATTCTGATAGAGGACAGTCCCAACATCAAATTGACCAATTTTGGTGTCTCTAACTCATTCCCTCTAGCGCCACCACCTGTCCAAAGTTTCAAAAATATTATACTAATAACTTTTGAACCGTAAGGCCTATCAACAAAATTCTTTTTTCCTCTGATTCCTGAGCTCATGACGAATCGATTGCACCCTATGACGTCATTTTCCGTCATAAAAATTTTTCTGCCATTTTGAATTGTCCAAAAAACCTACTTTTGCGGACTCGTCCTAGACGGTTTGTCCAATTTTCACCAAAATTGCACCAGATCATCTTCAAGCAGTGCCAACAAAAGTTATGGAAATCAAGTTGATTCGTCAAACTGTTTTCGAAAAACACACAATCAAATTTTACGTAAAGCTTGCAAAAACAAATGTAAGTCTGTATCTCCGCAACGCTTAATTGTATTCAGACCAAACTTGGTACATGTTATCACAAGCATGACCTGAGGCTACATGCTGCGTTTCGGCGCAGCGCCACCTTCTGGTCCGGAGATACAAAAATGGCTATTTTTGTTTATAACTTCTGAACGGTTTGTCCAAAAATTATAAACTGCATCAACTGCACCACCTATTTGTTGAAAGTGATAATCAATTAAATCATATTTTTAGTTAATGTTTATGATTTTTCATCCATTTGCCTAAATTTATCTTTACATGTCTTTAAGTGCTACTTGCTGCAGTTGGTCTGACCATTCCAGCCATGTTGGCATGTCTTGTCATCATCTAGACGCTTAGCCCCGGTAATGGTTGCTTGCAGCTATATTTAGGGGCCAAGCACCGAAGGTGCGGAGGCACCTATTGTGTCTGTTCCGGTTCTTCTTCTTCTTCTTCTTATTATTATTATTCTTCCGACTGGGCGTCTATGGCAGCCCATAGAAGCGTATGCGGGAAAGTTGTAACGGTTTGACATTCTGATAGAGGACAGTCCCAACATCAAATTGACCAATTTTGGTGTCTCTAACTCATTCCCTCTAGCGCCACCACCTGTCCAAAGTTTCAAAAATATTATGCTAATAACTTTTGAACCGAAAGGCCTATCAACAAAATTCTTTTTTCCTCTGATTCCTGAGCTCATGACGAATCGATTGCACCCTATGACGTCATTTTCCGTCATAAAAATTTTTCCGCCATTTTGAATTGTCCAAAAAACCTACTTTTGCGGACTCGTCCTAGACGGTTTGTCCAATTTTCACCAAAATTGCACCAGATCATCTTCAAGCAGTGCCAACAAAAGTTATGGAAATCAAGTTGATTCGTCAAACTGTTTTCGAAAAACACACAATCAAATTTTACGTAAAGCTTGCAAAAACAAATGTAAGTCTGTATCTCCGCAACGCTTAATTGTATTCAGACCAAACTTGGTACATGTTATCACAAGCATGACCTGAGGCTACATGCTGCGTTTCGGCGCAGCGCCACCTTCTGGTCCGGAGATACAAAAATGGCTATTTTTGTTTATAACTTCTGAACGGTTTGTCCAAAAATTATAAACTGCATCAACTGCACCACCTATTTGTTGAAAGTGATAATCAATTAAATCATATTTTTAGTTAATGTTTATGATTTTTCATCCATTTGCCTAAATTTATCTTTACATGTCTTTAAGTGCTACTTGCTGCAGTTGGTCTGACCATTCCAGCCATGTTGGCATGTCTTGTCATCATCTAGACGCTTAGCCCCGGTAATGGTTGCTTGCAGCTATATTTAGGGGCCAAGCACCGAAGGTGCGGAGGCACCTATTGTGTCTGTTCCGGTTCTTCTTCTTCTTCTTATTATTATTATTATTCTTCCGACTGGGCGTCTATGGCAGCCCATAGAAGCGTATGCGGGAAAGTTGTAACGGTTTGACATTCTGATAGAGGACAGTCCCAACATCAAATTGACCAATTTTGGTGTCTCTAACTCATTCCCTCTAGCGCCACCACCTGTCCAAAGTTTCAAAAATATTATACTAATAACTTTTGAACCGTAAGGCCTATCAACAAAATTCTTTTTTCCTCTGATTCCTGAGCTCATGACGAATCGATTGCACCCTATGACGTCATTTTCCGTCATAAAAATTTTTCTGCCATTTTGAATTGTCCAAAAAACCTACTTTTGCGGACTCGTCCTAGACGGTTTGTCCAATTTTCACCAAAATTGCACCAGATCATCTTCAAGCAGTGCCAACAAAAGTTATGGAAATCAAGTTGATTCGTCAAACTGTTTTCGAAAAACACACAATCAAATTTTACGTAAAGCTTGCAAAAACAAATGTAAGTCTGTATCTCCGCAACGCTTAATTGTATTCAGACCAAACTTGGTACATGTTATCACAAGCATGACCTGAGGCTACATGCTGCGTTTCGGCGCAGCGCCACCTTCTGGTCCGGAGATACAAAAATGGCTATTTTTGTTTATAACTTCTGAACGGTTTGTCCAAAAATTATAAACTGCATCAACTGCACCACCTATTTGTTGAAAGTGATAATCAATTAAATCATATTTTTAGTTAATGTTTATGATTTTTCATCCATTTGCCTAAATTTATCTTTACATGTCTTTAAGTGCTACTTGCTGCAGTTGGTCTGACCATTCCAGCCATGTTGGCATGTCTTGTCATCATCTAGACGCTTAGCCCCGGTAATGGTTGCTTGCAGCTATATTTAGGGGCCAAGCACCGAAGGTGCGGAGGCACCTATTGTGTCTGTTCCGGTTCTTCTTCTTCTTCTTCTTATTATTATTATTCTTCCGACTGGGCGTCTATGGCAGCCCATAGAAGCGTATGCGGGAAAGTTGTAACGGTTTGACATTCTGATAGAGGACAGTCCCAACATCAAATTGACCAATTTTGGTGTCTCTAACTCATTCCCTCTAGCGCCACCACCTGTCCAAAGTTTCAAAAATATTATGCTAATAACTTTTGAACCGAAAGGCCTATCAACAAAATTCTTTTTTCCTCTGATTCCTGAGCTCATGACGATTCGATTGCACCCTATGTCGTCATTTTCCGTCATATAAAATTTTCCGCCATTTTGAATTGTCCAAAAAACCTACTTTTGCGAACTCGTCCTAGACGGTTTGTCCAATTTTCACCAAAATTGCACCAGATCATCTTCAAGCAGTGCCAACAAAAAGTTATGGAAATCAAGTTGATTCGTCAAACCGTTTTCGAAAAACGCACAATCAAATTTTACGTAGAGCTTGCAAAAACAAACGTAAGGCTGTATCTCTGCAATGCTTAATTGTATTCAGACCAAACTTGGTACATGTCATCACAAGCATGACCTGAGGCTACATGCTGCGTTTCGGCGCAGCGCCACCTACTGGTCCGGAGATACAAAAAATAGATATTTTTGTTTATGACTTCTGAACGGTTTGTCCAAAAATCATAAAAGTGGTCTTGTTACATTCAGGGCATCATGCCGAGTCGACTGATATCCAATTTTCTCAGATCGGCCATTTTGGCTGTCGGCCAATTTGAATTAAGTGCTAAAATGTTGTATTTTTTGAACGCATGAATGAATTGTTACAAAACTCGGTATGGGTCATCAGTACGATGCCCTGAAGGAGCCAGAGAAGTTTCGAAACAGCGCCACCTAGTTATTATTGTTATTCTTCTTCTGACTGGGCGTCTATGGCAGCCCATAGAAGCGTATGCGGGAAAGTTGTAACGGTCTGACATTCTGATAGAGGACAGTCCCAACATCAAATAGACCAATTTTGGTGTCTCTAACTCATTCCCTCTAGCGCCACCACCTGTCCAAAGTTTCAAAAATATTATGCTAATAACTTTTGAACCGAAAGGCCTATCAACAAAATTCTTTTTTCCTCTGATTCCTGAGCTCATGACGATTCGATTGCACCCTATGACGTCATTTTCCGTCATATAAAATTTTCCGCCATTTTGAATTGTCCAAAAAACCTACTTTTGCGAACTCGTCCTAGACGGTTTGTCCGATTTTCACCAAAATTGCACCAGATCATCTTCAAGCAGTGCCAACAAAAAGTTATGGAAATCAAGTTGATTCGTCAAACCGTTTTCGAAAAACGCACAATCAAATTTTACGTAGAGCTTGCAAAAACAAACGTAAGGCTGTATCTCTGCAATGCTTAATTGTATTCAGACCAAACTTGGTACATGTCATCACAAGCATGACCTGAGGCTACATGCTGCGTTTCGGCGCAGCGCCACCTACTGGTCCGGAGATACAAAAAATAGCTATTTTTGTTTATGACTTCTGAACGGTTTGTCCAAAAATCATAAAAGTGGTCTTGTTACATTCAGGGCATCATGCCGAGTCGACTGATATCCAATTTTCTCAGATCGGCCATTTTGGCTGTCGGCCAATTTGAATTAAGTGCTAAAATGTTGTATTTTTTGAACGCATGAATGAATTGTTACAAAACTCGGTATGGGTCATCAGTACGATGCCCTGAAGGAGCCAGAGAAGTTTCGAAACAGCGCCACCTAGTTATTATTGTTATTCTTCTTCTGACTGGGCGTCTATGGCAGGCCATAGAAGCGTATGCGGGAAAGTTGTAACGGTCTGACATTCTGATAGAGGACAGTCCCAACATCAAATAGACCAATTTTGGTGTCTCTAACTCATTCCCTCTAGCACCACCACCTGTCCAAAGTTTCAAAAATATTATGCTAATAACTTTTGAACCGTAAGGCCTATCAACAAAATTATTTTTTCCTCTGATTCCTGAGCTCATGACGAATCGATTTCACCCTATGACGTCATTTTCCGTCATAAAAATTTTTCCGCCATTTTGAATTGTCCAAAAAAACCTACTTTTGCGAACTTATCCTAGACGGTTTGTCCAATTTTCACCAAAATTGCACCAGATCATCTTCAAGCAGTGCCAACAAAAAGTTATGGAATTCAAGTTGATTCGTCAAAACGTTTTTCGAAAAACGCACAATCAAATTTTACGTAGAGCTTGCAAAAACAAACGTAAGGCTGTATCTCCGCAACGCTTAATTGTATTCAGACCAATCTTGGTACATGTCATCACAAGCACGACCTGAGGCTACATGCTGCGTTTCGGCGCAGCGCCACCTACTGGTCCGGAGATACAAAAAATAGATATTTTTGTTTATGACTTCTGAACGGTTTGTCCAAAAATCATAAAAGTGGTCTTGTTACATTCAGGGCATCATGCCGAGTCGACTGATATCCAATTTTCTCAGATCGGCCATTTTGGCTGTCGGCCAATTTGAATTAAGTGCTAAAATGTTGTATTTTTTGAACGCATGAATGAATTGTTACAAAACTCGGTATGGGTCATCAGTACGATGCCCTGAAGGAGCCAGAGAAGTTTCGAAACAGCGCCACCTAGTTATTATTGTTATTCTTCTTCTGACTGGGCGTCTATGGCAGGCCATAGAAGCGTATGCGGGAAAGTTGTAACGGTCTGACATTCTGATAGAGGACAGTCCCAACATCAAATAGACCAATTTTGGTGTCTAACTCATTCCCTCTAGCACCACCACCTGTCCAAAGTTTCAAAAATATTATGCTAATAACTTTTGAACCGTAAGGACTATCAACAAAATTCTTTTTTCCTCTGATTCCTGAGCTCATGACGATTCGATTGCACCCTGTGACGTCATTTTCCGTCATATAAAATTTTCCGCCATTTTGAATTGTCCAAAAAACCTACTTTTGCGAACTCGTCCTAGACGGTTTGTCCGATTTTCACCAAAATTGCACCAGATCATCTTCAAGCAGTGCCAACAAAAAGTTATGGAAATCAAGTTGATTCGTCAAACCGTTTTCGAAAAACGCACAATCAAATTTTACGTAGAGCTTGCAAAAACAAACGTAAGGCTGTATCTCTGCAATGCTTAATTGTATTCAGACCAAACTTGGTACATGTCATCACAAGCATGACCTGAGGCTACATGCTGCGTTTCGGCGCAGCGCCACCTACTGGTCCGGAGATACAAAAAATAGCTATTTTTGTTTATGACTTCTGAACGGTTTGTCCAAAAATCATAAAAGTGGTCTTGTTACATTCAGGGCATCATGCCGAGTCGACTGATATCCAATTTTCTCAGATCGGCCATTTTGGCTGTCGGCCAATTTGAATTAAGTGGTAAAATGTTGTATTTTTTGAACGCATGAATGAATTGTTACAAAACTCGGTATGGGTCATCAGTACGATGCCCTGAAGGAGCCAGAGAAGTTTCGAAACAGCGCCACCTAGTTATTATTGTTATTCTTCTTCTGACTGGGCGTCTATGGCAGGCCATAGAAGCGTATGCGGGAAAGTTGTAACGGTCTGACATTCTGATAGAGGACAGTCCCAACATCAAATAGACCAATTTTGGTGTCTCTAACTCATTCCCTCTAGCACCACCACCTGTCCAAAGTTTCAAAAATATTATGCTAATAACTTTTGAACCGTAAGGCCTATCAACAAAATTATTTTTTCCTCTGATTCCTGAGCTCATGACGAATCGATTTCACCCTATGACGTCATTTTCCGTCATAAAAATTTTTCCACCATTTTGAATTGTCCAAAAAAACCTACTTTTGCGAACTTATCCTAGACGGTTTGTCCAATTTTCACCAAAATTGCACCAGATCATCTTCAAGCAGTGCCAACAAAAAGTTATGGAATTCAAGTTGATTCGTCAAAACGTTTTTCGAAAAACGCACAATCAAATTTTACGTAGAGCTTGCAAAAACAAACGTAAGGCTGTATCTCCGCAACGCTTAATTGTATTCAGACCAATCTTGGTACATGTCATCACAAGCACGACCTGAGGCTACATGCTGCGTTTCGGCGCAGCGCCACCTACTGGTCCGGAGATACAAAAAATAGATATTTTTGTTTATGACTTCTGAACGGTTTGTCCAAAAATCATAAAAGTGGTCTTGTTACATTCAGGGCATCATGCCGAGTCGACTGATATCCAATTTTCTCAGATCGGCCATTTTGGCTGTCGGCCAATTTGAATTAAGTGCTAAAATGTTGTATTTTTTGAACGCATGAATGAATTGTTACAAAACTCGGTATGGGTCATCAGTACGATGCCCTGAAGGAGCCAGAGAAGTTTCGAAACAGCGCCACCTAGTTATTATTGTTATTCTTCTTCTGACTGGGCGTCTATGGCAGGCCATAGAAGCGTATGCGGGAAAGTTGTAACGGTCTGACATTCTGATAGAGGACAGTCCCAACATCAAATAGACCAATTTTGGTGTCTAACTCATTCCCTCTAGCACCACCACCTGTCCAAAGTTTCAAAAATATTATGCTAATAACTTTTGAACCGTAAGGACTATCAACAAAATTCTTTTTTCCTCTGATTCCTGAGCTCATGACGATTCGATTGCACCCTGTGACGTCATTTTCCGTCATATAAAATTTTCCGCCATTTTGAATTGTCCAAAAAACCTACTTTTGCGAACTCGTCCTAGACGGTTTGTCCGATTTTCACCAAAATTGCACCAGATCATCTTCAAGCAGTGCCGACAAAAAGTTATGGAAATCAAGTTGATTCGTCAAACCGTTTTCGAAAAACGGACAATCAAATTTTACGTAGAGCTTGCAAAAACAAATGTAAGTCTGTATCTCCGCAACGCTTAATTGTATTCAGACCAAAATTGGTACATGTCATCACAAGCATGACCTGAGGCTACATGCTGTGTTTTGGCGCAGCGCCACCTACTGGTCCGGAGATTAAAAAAATGGCTATTTTTGTTTATAACTTCTGAACGGTTTGTCCAAAAATTGTAAACTGCATCAACTGCACCACCTATTTGTCAGAAGAGATAATCAATTAAATCATATTTTTAGTTAATGTTTATGATTTTTCATCCATTTGCCTAAATTCATCTTTACATGTCTTTAATTGCTACTTGCTGCAGTTGGTCTGACCATTCCAGCCATGTTGGCATGTCTTGTCATCTTCTTTGCGCTTGGCCCCGGTAATGGCTGCTTTGCAGCTATATTTATTATTCTTCTTCTTCCGACTGGGCGTCTATGGCAGCCCACAGAAGCGTATGCGGGAAAGTTGTAACGGTTTGACATTCTGATAGAGGACAGTCCCAACATCAAATTGACCAATTTTGGTGTCTCTAACTCATTCCCTCTAGCGCCACCACCTGTCCAAAGTTTCAAAAATATTATGCTAATAACTTTTGAACCGTAAGGCCTATCAACAAAATTCTTTTTTCCTCTGATTCCTGAGCTCATGACGATTCGATTGCACCCTATGACGTCATTTTCCGTTATAAAAATTTTTCCGCCATTTTGAATTGTCCAAAAAACCTACTTTTGCGAACTCGTCCTAGACGGTTTGTCCGATTTTCACAAAAATTGCACCAGATCATCTTCAAGCAGTGGCGACAAAAAGTTATGGAAATCAAGTTGATTTGTCAAACCGTTTTCAAAAAACGGACAATCAAATTTTACGTAGAGCTTGCAAAAACAAATGTAAGTCTGTATCTCCGCAACGCTTAATTGTATTCAGACCAAACTTGGTACATGTCATCACAAGCATGACCTGAGGCTACATGCTGTGTTTCGGCGTAGCGCCACCTACTGGTCCGGAGATTAAAAAAATGGCTATTTTTGTTTATAACTTCTGAACGGTTTGTCCAAAAATTGTAAACTGCATCAACTGCACCACCTATTTGTCAAAAGAGATAATCAATGAAATCATATTTTTAGTTAATGTTTATGATTTTTCATCTATTTGCCTTAATTCATCTTTACATGTCTTTAAGTGCTACTTGCTGCAGTTGGTCTGACCATTCCAGCCATGTTGGCATGTCTTGTCATCTTTGCGCTTGGCCCCGGTAATGGCTGCTTGCAGCTATATTTAGAAGCTTGTTTTTTATCTTTTGTCTGGAATTAGTGCCAGTACGTTCATTTGAGGATAAAATTGATTTTAAGATACTTTTCAGTATGATGTTACATGCATCTAGATTATTATTGTGTATATTATGTTTAGTTATACCTTAAGCGAACTGTTTCAATTATTATTGTACAGTCCAGTCTTTAGAAAATTATTTTCCTTTTTTTTCCCTGTATTTCAGTTTTACTCTGTTCCACTTGCATTTGAAGTGGTGGTGTTAATAAATCCATGCTTCAGTTCAACTTTCTTGTGGAAGGAGTCATCTGTCTGCCTAACTGAAGAAGGGGAACTCTTTTACGAGGGCAGAATAAACCCCCACACATTACTTTATCATGTTTTGAAAAACATGTCAATGATTACATCAATTAATTATTTAATTTAATAGTTGAGGAAAACAATTCTTATACCAATATTTTTGTCATCTCAGTTTTCCATTAACATTGTACATCATTAAAGATTAAGAATTTGTCTACTCTTTTAAATACACAGATGGGCTCGGCTACAGCGCGGGGCTATCAGAACAGCTGACCAAACACGTCATACCACATCCTGTACAACTGCCGGAGGGGTGGGGTGGGGAGGGGGGAAAGGTCAAAGGTACACATGTTAGGTCGTAAATCATAGGCCATCAATCATTTTTGTCACAACGTATATAATATTTACTACTGATACAGATACTCTCACAAACACAGAAACTTTCACACTTTTTACAAACACAAGGCCTTTATAAACACAGAGCTCTCAAAAAAATATGATAAAATTCTAAAACAAAACTATTACTTCTGCCCCTCCTTTTGCTCTCCTCTTTTTATCGCTCTCCCTCCTTTATTTCCATAAAAACCACTCATTATTTACAGTGGTTGATTGCTATATCTGTAAACTCTTTTTTATATTAAAACCAATGTACTTCCACCCACAGCTGTCACATCCATTTTGGGTCTCTGTTCAAGACATTTTCTACATTGGTGCAAATTCTCCTTTACTCTCTATTAAAAATCACCTTTTTTTACTCCTTTCTTTTGTTCATAACTTCTCTCCAGAAATGATCACTAATTCCCTGTGTTTCTATTATTCATCTTTTTAATTCTATTTCTTTTCTACTCTCAGTTAGCCTCCTTTTAAATTCAGTAACAGCTTGCTTCCACATTAGGATTTCTGTTTCAGGAGGAAAACTGAGAAAAGAAAAAAAGGCTTCTCTGTTTCTGTGCATGCTCACAGCCCTCCCTTTACTGCTCCATCTCTGCTCAGCCAGCCCCTCCCCTACAGCTCTTCACAGCACTCAGTCTCTAGCATTCTATATGAGCAAAAGACAATCAACAATTGTATATCAACAATTGTGTTTATTTATCTTGGAATGATTTTTTCCAACCTTTTTTCATTTTTCGTTTACTAACCACAGAACCTAATACACCTGTTTCTTTATATCACAGCACACTCAACTGTATACTCACACATACAACACAATACAGGCAGTCAGCAAAAGCACACAATCCAGCCATCATAAACACAGCACAGTTAAAGCCAGCAGCACATATATACAAACAATGCAGATGATTTTACACATAATTCATTACCACATGTATGCATACATTTTTTCAATTCCCCATTTCTTACTCAGCCCGAGCTTTTTTAAATACTTAAACCTTTATCAATCACCTATGTAGGATTTAACACATTCTCTGCCCTCTGTGGACCACCTGTTCTCAACTTTAAACAGGAATTTCACTCATTATCTGCCCTCTTGGCCACCTGTATAGGAATATTGGCTTACTTATTACTTACTGGGTTACCTACACAGGACTATCTTTCATTCCATGCCAACCTTTATCACCTACGTAGGACATGCCAAAGCTCAGCGCACTTATCCCACACTAAATCCACACTAGCACAAGTACCGCTTGTGAGTGGTCTTTCAAGTTAAGTGTATCCCATAGTTCTTCATATTCAGGAGACAATTTATAATATTATATATAATGTTCTATAAAACGTTCACCACTGGTATGACTTAAAGGGACATGAAATCCCAAAACACTTTTTTGTAAAGTTTTCACATAACTGAAAATAATGATAGCACTCATTATGTTTATTGTTAAGGAGAAAGTAGTTATTTTTTCAATTTATTTTGCCATTTCATTCTTCTGGTTTAAAACGCACACCCGTTTTTTTCTCCTCTGTGTTACACAGATTATTGCATCGATCTCAAAGCAACGCTTATCAAGAACAACCAACAACAACAACAAACAATTGCGTGAGGGATTCAAATCAATCTCAAACCCTCATTGCTCAGGAACAACAAACAATTTGCAGTAAGTCTTGGCATCCGCTCATGTCATTTCTTCCTGCATTGCATGTCACATGTTTACAATAGCCTCCTCCA
Source organism: Moxostoma hubbsi (assembly GCA_032164185.1). Taxonomy (NCBI): domain Eukaryota; kingdom Metazoa; phylum Chordata; class Actinopteri; order Cypriniformes; family Catostomidae; genus Moxostoma; species Moxostoma hubbsi. The sequence continues at coordinate 7,265,896 of JAVLUX010000013.1, read as the reverse complement.
TCAGCAGTGAGGGATTCACATGTGATAAATGTAAGGAATTAGTCAGGCTGATGGAGAAGGATTATGAGTTAGTGACACGCATCCGAACGCTAGTGGAGGTCAGTGAGAAAGAGAAGCCAGTAGATAATCTTTCGGATGCAGATAGTACAGTGAGTAACACACACACTTTAGAGCCCCTGCAGCAAGGCATTTGGGCGACGTCTCGGCGGCATACTCGCTCAGCAAAGAGACACCACTCTTCCATTCCTGTTAGGGTTTCCAATCAATTCTACCCACTCAGTGATATACCCACTGGGAATCATGTTGAAATAGCCCTTGTTATTGCCGATTGTATTGTAAGGAATGTGGAAATAGAGACTCCAGCCACTATTGTTAATTGTATTTCGGGTGCCAGAGCATCTGACATCAAATCAAATTTACAAGTGCTGGCTAATGCTAAATGTAGATTTTGTAAAATTGTTATCCATGTCGGCACTAACGATGTCTGGCTTCACCAGTCGGAGATCACTAAAGATAATGTTAAAGATTTGTGTGAATTTGCAAAAACTATGTCAGACACTGTAATATGCTCTGGTCCCCTCCCTGCTCTTCGTAGTGACAAGGTTTATAGTAGATTAGTGTCACTGAATGGCTGGATGTGTGAGTGGTGTCTGAAGAATAAAATAGGATTTATAGACAATTGGAAGAGTTTTTGGGTTAGCCCTGACCTGCTAAAGAGAGACGGACTCCATCCCTCCAGGGAAAGTGACGCTCTCCTCTCTAGTAATTTGGCTCATAGTCTTAATAATGATAGTATTTGACTAACTGGGGCCCAGGTTAGGAAGCAGACAAACTGGTTAACCAAATGCCTGCTAGCTGCTTTGAGGTCACACAGGTCACAAAAAACACATAGAGACAGTATCTCCTAGATATCTCATAGAGACTGTGTCTGTTCCCCGAACTACCAACCACAAAACCCTCACTAAATAATTTAGAAAAAATTGTATTACGGTCAAACTTGAACAAAACAAACAAATTAAAGATAAACATCATATATTAACATACATACATTAGATCTCTTTCCACCAAAGCACTAATGGTTAATGAAATTATAACAGATCATAGTTTGGATGTGCTCTGTTTGACTGAAACCTGGCTTAAACCGGATGAATATATTAGTTTAAATGAATCTACTCCCCCAGGTTGTTGTTATAAACATGAGCCTCATCTGAAGGGTCGAGGAGGAGGTGTTGCTACAATTTACAGTGAAGTTTTTTGTGTTACTCAGAGGGCAAGATATAAATGTAAGTCTTTTGAACTAATAATGCTTAATGTGACACCATCAGATATAAATAAAAAACAATGTCGTCTTTTACCCTTGCTACAGTATATAGATCAACTGGGCTTTATTCTGATTTCCTTGGTGAATTTGCTAATGTTTTATCAGATCTTGTTTAGTACTGTAGATAGAGCTTTAATTGTTGGTGACTTCAACATTCACATAGATAATGAAAATAATGCATTGGGATTAGCATTTATCGATATTCTTGGAGTCAGACAAAATGTAACAGGACAAACTCACCGCCATAATCATACGCTAGGTTTAATTCTATCATATGGAGTTGATGTTGATAATATAGAAATTCTGCAGCAGGGTGATGACATCTCGGATCATTACCTTGTCTCTTGTATGCTGCGATCAGCAAATGTTACTCAATCTACACCACGCTATCATTCAGGCAGAACTAATCTTTCGACCACTAAAGATAGCTTCACTAATAATCTTCCAGATCTATCTCATACACTCAATAAACTCCAAAGCCCAGAATAACTTGATGAAATAACAAAACATATAAATGCAGTCTTCTCTAGCACTCTTGATAGTTTCGCCCCACTTCGATTAAATAAAATTAAAGAAATAAGCCCTGCACCATGGTACAATGATCACACTTTAGTTGGGTCTGCCGGAACTAGAAACCAGAAACTTTGATCATGATCTCTAACTCTGCAATACATTTAATGGCATCTATGCTAATATTATTTTATTTGTTTCCATGTCTCAACCTCGGGACTCCTATCCTGAGGTCACCAGAACCGGCTGGATCCAGCACCATTCCTGCTTCGTGTTGGACTCCACTGCTACATGTCGCTGAATGATGATGACTAAATGCAGCTGGTGCCAGCCAAACATCACTTCACTCTATTACAATGGACTTCAGAGGATGAACTCATGCCGACTCCAACCTGCTTCACCTCGGTCTATTGATGAACTACGATCTTGAAATGGAATGAATAGACTAACTATTGCCAACAAAAGCCTTCATCAGCCAATTTACAAGGACAATTGCATCTATGTGAACTTCTGCAATTAATCAAGTATTGACTTCAAAGACATTGGTCATTAATCTTGCAGTTCAAACACAATCAATGTTTAAACACTGACCCTTAACACTTAATAAGTTTAATAATTTTAAACCATGATTTTAACTATACATAAGTAATATTTACATTATATTCATGATGTTAGCCAGAGGGGAACTGGCCCCCACAGTAAGTCTGGTTTCTCCCAAGGTTATTTTTCTCTGTAAACAGTTCAGAGATTCACAGGACAGGAAGGAGGACAGGGTTCGACACTCAGGTAAGACTTATTTTAATTCCAGTATGAACAATACACGGGGGTAGAACATAGACGTAGACTTGTTTGAACATAAACTCTTTCACAATGAACTGACATGTAGTATCTCTCTAATATACCAATACTGGACTGGCGACACACTCTAACTGGAGGCACTCAGGCACTTTTATGCTGCTCTCCCCGTACTCACTGAAATTAGAGACAGGTGTTAGACATAATTTAGCTCAGGTGCAAGCACCCTTACCGCTTTCTCTCTCCGGACGGGCGCTTGACCACGCCCCCGCAGCCACATACCCCCACCGCCCAACTCAGGCCGGGGCGTCATCCGGCCTGCCTACCACTCCCCCCCATTTCTGGAGAGGAAGTCGGCGACAGCCATCTGCACCCCCGGTCTGTGGACCACCTCGAACTTAAAAGGCTGGAGAGCCAGATACCAATGGGTGATCCGGGCGTTAGTATCTTTCATGCGGTGGAGCCACTGCAGTGGGGCGTGATCCGAGCAGAGAGTGAAGGTCTGCCCCAGCAGGTAGTAGCGGAGCGTGAGGACCGCCCACTTGATGGCCAGACACTCCTTCTCTACAGTGCTGTACTTCATTTCCCTTAAGGAGAGCTTGTACAGCACGGGGCGCTCCTCCCCCTCCACCACCTGCGAGAGTACGGCCCCCAGCCCTCTGTCTGAAGCGTCCGTCTGTAATAAGGGAGAGAGAAGTTAGGTGAATACAAGAGCGGCCCTCCACAGAGTCCGGCTTTAACTCGTGTAAACGCCTGTTGGTACTGCTCCGACCATTGGACCGGATCTGGAGCCCCCTTTTTAGTGAGGTCAGTCAGCGGGCTGGTGACATCCGAATAATTAGGCACAAATCTTCTATAATAGCCCACCAGCCCCAGGAACTGCCTCACCCCCTTTTTGGTCTTAGGTCTAGGGCAAGTCGCAATCGCCGCGGTCTTATCAATTTGGGGACGCACCTGGCCATGACCCAAGTGGAACCCCAGATACCGTACCTCCACACGCCCAATCGCGCACTTCTTGGGGTTTGCTGTGAGCCCCGCCCGCCGCAGAGACTTCAGGACCGCCCTCAGATGTTGTATATGCCGCTGCCAATCATTACTGTAGATAATGATGTCATCTAAATAGGCAGCAGCGTAAGCGGAGTGTGGGCGGAGGATACGGTCCATCAGACGCTGGAACGTGGCTGGGGCCCCGAACAAACCGAACGGAAGTGTCACAAATTGGTGTAATCCGAACGGCGTGGTGAAGGCTGATTTCTCACGGGAAATTGGTGTCAAGGGGATCTGCCAATAACCTTTTGTCAAATCCAATGTCGAATAAAAGCGAGCAGTACCTAACCGATCGAGCAGTTCATCAACCCGAGGCATTGGGTACGCGTCAAATTTAGACACCGCATTGACTTTTCTATAGTCCACACAGAACCGCACAGACCCGTCACTCTTGGGAACAAGAACGACCGGGTTGGACCAGTCGCTGTGGGACTCTTCTATTACTCCCATATCAAGCATCGCATCCAATTCGAACAATTTTCTTTTTATGCTCGGGGAGGTGATAAGGGCGGCTACGAACCACCACCCCCGGCTCGGTCTCAATGTGGTGTTAGATGACATTTGTACGACCTGGTAGAGGAGAAAACACGTCTGCAAACTCTTTTTGCAACCTGGCAACCTCTGATCGTTGGTACGGGGAGAGGTGGTCTCCACAAATGACCGGGGCATTGTGATCGGGCTTTGGATTCACCTCCGGTCCGAGCTCCGCCCTCTCTGGAACCACCATGGCCAACGACACAGAGAGCGCCTCCCTCCATAATTTGAGGAGATTGAGGTGGTATATTTGACGCGCGTCCCCCCTATCGGTTCGCTTAACTTCATAATCGAGATCCCCCACTCGTCGTGTGACCTCAAAGGGTCCTTGCCACTTGCCGAGTAATTTGAAGCTCGATGTGGGAAGCAATACAAGAACTTTATCTCCCGGTGCAAACTCCCTTAGCTGTGTTCCCCTGTCGTACAGTCGGCATTGACGTTCTTGGGCCCGGAGCAAATTCTCCTGTGTTAGTTTCCCCAAAGTGTGGAGTTTTGCTCTGAGGTCAAGGACGTATTGAATTTCGTTTTTGCTAATCGAAGATCCCTCCTCCCAGCCTTCTCGTATAACATCTAAGACACCGCGTGGGCGTCGCCCATACAGTAGCTCAAACGGAGAGAAGCCGGTTGAGGCTTGCGGGACCTCTCGCACTGCAAACAACAGGGGATCGAGCCATCTGTCCCAGTTTTTAGCATCCTCGTTTACGAACTTACGAATCATGTTCTTGAGCGTTCTTTTAAAACGTTCCACTAGGCCATCTGTCTGCGGATGGTACACACTAGTGCGAATCGATTTAATGCCCAATAGATCGTAAAGTTTGCGAAGTGTGCGTGACATAAATGTTGTGCCTTGGTCGGTGAGGATTTCTTTTGGAATCCCCACCCGGGAGATTATTTTGAAGAGTGCCCCAGCAACACTACGTGCTGAGATGTTGCTTAGGGGCACTTCTTCCGGATATCGAGTTGCGTAATCCACTAGGACTAACACAAAACGATGTCCCCGTGCTGTTCATTCTAATGGCCTGAAGAGGTCCATTCCAATTCTTTCGAAGGGGACCTCGATTAATGGAAGAGGGTGCAATGGCGCTTTTGGGGTGGCCGGTGGGTTTACCAGCTGGCATTCACGGCACGCCGCACACCACCTGCGGACGTTGCCGGTAATGCCTGGTCAATAAAAACGGGCTATTAGACGGAGAAGTGTTTTGCGTGCCACTCACAACCCAGGCAACCTCAACGTGGTAGCAGACACGCTATCACGACAACGCTTGCCCGGTAGAGAGTGGAGGCTTCACCCCCAGTCGGTCCACCTGATTTGGGAATGGTTCGGCAAGGCCCAGGTAGATCTGTTCCCCTCCCAAGAAACTTCCCACTGCCACTCTGGTACGCCCGAACGGAGGCTTCCCTCGGAGCAGACGTGCTGGCACACAGCTGGCCCGCTGGGTTGCGCAAGTACGCATTCCCCCCAGTGAGCCTACTTGCACAGGTGCTGTGCAAGGTCAGGGATGACGGGGAACAAGTCATTCTAGTGGCTCCCTATTGGCCCACTCGGACATGGTTCTTGGATCTCGTACTCCTCACGAAAGCCCCTGCCTGGCAAATCCCCCTGAGGAAGGACCTTCTTTCTCAGGGACGGGGCATGCTCTAGATCTAGCTAATCTACCACCTGCTGTTGTAGACACAATCAACCAAGCCAGAGCCCCTTCTACCAGGCAACTTTACTCCCTGAAGTGGCGCTTGTTCGCAAATTGGTGTTCCTTCTGGGCTTAAGACTCACAGAGGTCCGAGCCGGTGGAACTCAGTACACGCTGAAAAACTGACCGTGTGGACCACTTGCACATAGTGCCCTTTCCCTCCACTGAGGTAATACAGTACACCTTTACCCCAGGAGATCCCATGAACCTGGATGACTCCTCCCTAGCACTCTGGTCTACGAATTCAGTGGAGGAATTCGCCGACCAAGCCCAATGCGGGTACTCGATTTACCCTGTACTGGAATAGGTGCTCCACAGGACGGGCTCCCACGTGGACTTTTCCCCTTGTGCGTATTTTCCGCAGCATGGTCCCCTTGTGTGCGGACCCGCGTCTCCCTTGGGCAGTCCTCACGGTCGTCGTGTTTGTAGCAACTCCTCCCTCCCAATGAGGTAGGATCTACCACCGTGCCATTATCCACATGTGACCTAAAAGCCCATTGTGGCAGGTCGGAGGGCGGGGCTGGGTAGTGATGATACACACCCGGTCCCATATCAGGCTAATCAAGCCTCTGAGATGGATAAAGGCCAATGGCGGATGGTGGTGTGACGAGAGACAGAGAGATCATTTACGGACATTTCCGTCGTCATGTATTTGTGTCCTTTGTTTTAAGTTCATTATTAAAGCCTTATTTATATTGTCAAGCTGATTCTCGCCTCATCCTTTCCAATGAACTGCTTTACACTGGTACCGAAACCCAGGAAGGAGGATGGATAGTAGAGTTCTTGCCACTACCGTCCACCACAATGGAGCAGCCGCGGCCATCTGCCGGGGGATGAGGAGCCCAATCGCCTGGAAGCGGAGGAACGGCCACTGACCATGAGGGAAGAAGGGGCTCCTAGCCGACCACCTGGAGCGATCAGGGCCGCTGCCAGGGGCGGAGGAGTCCCCTTCCAGCCGCTGCAACGTGGCGGGGTCTGAGACTGCCTACCGTGAGCGGGGAGGGGCTTGGAGACCCACCGCCTGGAGTGGGAGAACCGCTGCCAGGGGCGGGGGAGACCTCTTTGGCTCCCCGAGAATGCGGCGGTGCGTTCCGTCCGCCAGGGGCTGGAGGACGTCCTCCGAACCGCCCAGAGAGGCGCGGCTATTGTCCGTTAGAGGGTGGAGGAGTGGCCAGGGGAACAAGTTATGGCATATCGGAGAATTGGCAAGTTTTTTTTCCCCATCTCTCTCTCCTCTCTCTCTCACTGCCACTCTTCGTTGGCCTTTTCCCTTTCTATTAAATCGTTGTGTTTTGGGTTACTACACTGTTACTGGAAGTACCCCCCCCACATTTTAATTATTTCTCTTTCCCTTGTCCAGGAAGACGGGGATGACCTGCCGGCAGATGGCGTGCCCCTCCTCAGTGAAAGGGGGGGGGTGTATGTCAGGCCGGGGGCTCCCCAGCCTGAAAGAATGAAGGAGGAATGTGGCAGGGTGGAGGGCGGGGCCGAGTCGTGATGATACACATCTGGTCCCGTATCAGGCTAATCAAGCCTCCGAGAGGGATAAAGGCCGATGGCGGACGGTGGTGCGACGAGAGAGAGATAATTTACATTCATGTCCGTCGTCATGTGTTTGTGTCCTTTGTTTTAAGTTCATTATTAAAACCTTATTTATATTGTCAAGCCAGTTCTCGCCTCCTCCTTTCCAATGAACTGCTTTACACCCATCTGTTGTATTTCACCACTCTTTACCTCTCTACCCAGTCTGGGCAGGTGTGGTCTCCACAGGGTCTTTCCCCCCTGAAAGAATAGGAAAACTGGGAAAGATCGCCTTCCCCGAGTGCATATGATAGCGTTAAGATGGCCCCAGCCCCTTTAACTCTATGCGAGAAACATAGAGAGAGATAAGGCACGGCTGGCACGGCCTGCTCCCATGCTTGGCACGTCGCCTTGTTCCCCCCTGTCGGGGGTAAAGAACCAGAAGGCTTTGACGATTTTATGGGGAATTGGGGAAGGGCACGTGCAGGCTGGCACAGCTGGTCGCTTTGGCACTTAAATACCTGCCTGCTCCTGTGTCAGCAGTGTGTCAGCAACGTCGAAGTGAGCAACAGACGGGGAACGTCTAGGTTACGAATGTAACCTCTGTTCCGTGATGGAGGGAACGAGACGTTGTGTCCTCCCAGCCACGTCGCTGAACCGAGCCACTGTTGCGGCCGAACCTCATTGTCGACTCCTCAGAAAAATTCTGAATGAAACAGACGCATTTCTCTCCCTTTATACCCGTATGTCCGGGGGTGGGACATGCAAATTCTGTCTGCCAATTTCTCATTGGCCTTTTCTCATAGATCAGAGATGCTAAAGGCTCTCAAGAGAGACCCCTAGTGTCACTTCTTCGACACAGCGTCTCGTTCTCTCCATCAGGGAACAGAAGTTACATCCGTATCCTAGACGATCTCCTGTAATTTCAGAACCTCTTCTTAATATTATTAACCCTCTGGGGTCTGAGGGTATTTTGGGCCCTGGAGAAGTTTTGACATGCCTTGACATTTGTGCTTTTTTCAGTTGCTTAAAAACATATTAATGGCTAAAGTCTGACAACACTGTATTCAGCACAAACAGGGCTACAATAATATGTGAGCAACATGTGTGAACATGTTTGTATTTTTGAGAAAATAACGTTTATGCGTGGTTGAAACAACTAAAATGTTAAGTCACTGAAATAAGGTCATATAACACATACTAAACATTTGTCCACAAGACTTTTGATAACTGGATCTTGTAGCCTAGAGTTTTTGCTACAAAATGATGTGAAAACCATCCTGATCACTCATTCATACAAAACAATATACTATAACTTTTGTAAGACAATTTTAGTGTTGAAAGGTAATATGCGAGGAGGCGTGAACGATCATGAATATAGATTGCAATTCACACCTGAGAGAAAAAAGACCACACCCCTGGGCCTATCAATGAGGAATGTGACAGAAAGAGAATGAATGTGAGGAGACTTAATGATCCAAATCAAGTTTTAAGTTAAAAGAAGTAATCTGACTATATATTTTCTTTACATAAAAACTTTACTTAATTTTAGACCTACACTACCATTAAAAGAAGTCTCTTCTGCTCACCAAGACTGCATTTATTTGATCCAAAATACAGAAAAAACATTGATATTCTGAACTCTTTTTACATTTTAAAAGAACAGTTTTCTATTTAAATATATTGTAAAATGCAATTTGTGATCAAAGCCGAATTTTCAGCATCATTACTGCAGTCTTCAGTGTCACATGATACTTCAGAAATCATTATAATATGCTGTTTTTGTAATATGGCCATTTTTAAAGTGCATTTTATTCATTTAACCTGAACACATATTTGCAAGCACAAGCTTTGTTGATGATAACGAGGCAGCATAACCTCTAGTTAAAATATAATCTAAACATTCATATTATCTTTACATCATATTACATATCATATTTATATTATACAGCATACAATTGAAATGCCTGCTTTAGCCGAAACAGCAATTAAATGTAACTAAATCTTGCTTATTAGGACATATTTCAAATTTCAATACTCTGAATCCTGGCTAGCAAGTCTAGAAACACTCCCACTAGTAAAATATGTTCAAGATTATATAAAATATCATGTTAACTGATTAAAACTAAACTTACTCATCCGAAATTGTATCCTCAGCTGGATCAAGTCTCTCTTCAAAATACAAATGTTCATCGGAGTCCCGCTGTTCTTCTGAGGAAAATGTTAACTCTTTCTTAGAATCCTGGAGTTTCTCACTTGTGTATCATTGCAAACGCGCAGAAAACTGAATGAGTATGTTTACATCTGACCTCACAGTCGGGGGGCGTGTACATTTGCATTGATCGACTCAGCACTTTAGCGTATGAATGGCGTGCTCTGCTGGTGGGTGGGATCACATTACAGATAATTAGATAGACCAGTAAATGTACATCGCTTTGTTTCAAACAGATTGCATTGCAGGAGAATATTTGTTTTAAATTTGATTTGTTTTATTAAAAAGTAGACATTTAAATCTTTCTTTAGACATATGTTTCATGTTTGTGTGATACATATTCGCGAAGTTTCAGTTCATTTTTGTGACATGTTTCTGAAATATGCTCGTGAACACAGAGGCTGCTGAAAGCTTACCAGAGTTACAAATGACTTGCTCTTATCATCTGATTGCGGCTGTATTTCTCTTCTAGTGCTTTTAGATCTTAGTGCTGCATTAGACATGATAGATCACGACATTCTCTTGAATAGGCTAGACAATTATACGTTTGTGGAGTTGCATTAGCATGGTTTAGGTTTTATTTAGCAGACTGCTACCACATTGTCTATGTAAATGAGGAATTGTGAAACCAAACAAAAGTAAAATATGTGTGAGTGTCACAGGGATCAGTTTTAGGGCTTCTGCTTTTCTCCTTGTATATGCTTCCCCTGAGAGATATTATCAGGAATCGTGGAATAAGTTTACACTGCTATGCCAACAAACTTTATATTTCTTCAAAACCTGATGAGATTTCATAATTCTCCAAATTAGCAGAGTGTATCAATGAAATAAAATTTCCTTCTACTCAATTCTGACAAAACAGAGGTACTAATTAACAATTGGTTCAAATGCAGCAGCCAGAGTGCTAACAAGAACCAAGAAATATGATCATATTAGCCCCATTTTGTCATTGTTACATTGGCTAACTGTTAAATTTCATATTAATTTTAAAATTCTGTTAACTACATAAAAAGCTTTGACTGGAATTGAATTGAGATGCAGACACACTCCCACAGTTTAAGTCTAGACTAAAGACTCATCTATTTAGCCAGGCATACACTTAATTTATCCTCCAACCCACAATTAGGCTGCTTTAGTTTAGTCTGACGGAACCAGGAACCAAAAACATTGATCATGATTTATAACTGTGATAAATTGAATGGCATCTATGCTTATTATTATTGTATTTGTTTCCCAGTCTCAACATTGGGACTCCTATCCTGAGGTCACCAGAACCGGCTGGATCCAGCTCCATTCCTGCTTGTGTTGGACTCCACTGCCAGCCAAACATCACTTCAGTCTATTATGATGGACTTCAGAGGATGAACTGATGACAACTCCAACCATAAGACATGGAATACTTCATATGCCATTGTCTGAACCTTGGATTTAAGATGGACCACACCGAACCTCACTGAAATTACCGGCCAGGTTGAACTGGTGCACCTCACTGATCTCTGCCAGCATCCGTCAATTGATGGACTATGCTCTTATAATGGAATACATAAACCATCAATTGCCAACATCAGCCAATTAACAAGGACAATTGCATCTATGTAAACTTTTGCAGTTAATCCAGGATGGACTTCAAAGACAGTTCATACAAAATCTGTTTAAACACTGACCCTTAACACTTACATAGTTTAATAATTTTAAACAATGACTTGAACTATACAAAAGTAATATTTACATTATATTCATGATGTTAGCCAGAGGAGAACTGGCCCCCACAGTGAGTTTGGTTTCTCCCAAGGTTATTTTTCTCCATTAATCAACATCTTATGGAGTTTTGTGTTCCTTGCCACAGTCGTCTTTAGCTTTCTCACTGGGGTTAATAATACAATTATTATTGAACTTATTTTTAAACAGGATTAACAATCGTATTTTATCTAATTACACAATGATGATTCATCGACATTATAGACATTATAGTTGTATCTTCTGTTAATACCTGTCTTCTGTAAAGCTGCTTTGAAACGATGTGTGTTGTGAAAGGCGCTATACAAATAAAATTGACATGCCCTTGTCAGACAAAACCCAACCCGAGAGGTTGACAGGACCAAGCAACTGGATGCGTGTGTTCACACAAGGGGGTGCACAAAATATTGAGGCAGGCTGATATTGCCATGGTCCCATCAGGCAGAACCCCTGACAAGGTGACCGTTCTTAAACTTATGACTGAAACAGTTATCAAATTAATGATTTGTTTATTCAGAAAACAAGGGAAAGGTGAGCAACCGAAAAACTTCAGGAGGGGGATAGGCCAAAATAATAAACAAAACAGAACTGACAAGAGGGAGAACCTCTTACCTTACCAAAATGACAAAGACTTGCTAACTATATATAGGCGATTAAAATAAGAAAACAAGGCATTAAATAAAACGACACCCACCTCCCTACAAATGCTCCCAAATAAGAAACGCTAAAAAAATATTTCCGAAGAGTAACAGTACCAGCTAGTTACCCAACACCAAACGCTTGACAACAATGCAACAAATGTATCACAATGCTGGAGCCAGGAAATGAGACTCAAAGAAGGGCATTTTACCAGCATCTTTTATCTCCACAGCTCACAGCCAGAGCCTCATTGTTAAGATTGATCTTAGTTGTTAACTTCATTATATTTGTTTGTAACTTTAAACCATTTGTAATTTACCTCACTGGAAATGTTTATACACATTTAAACTAATTCCCCAAATAATTAACTTTTGTTTTGCAGCATATTGTTGTGTAGAGCAATCTATGTATTTTACACAATTACTGTTTCGTTAATTAGGTGTGCATTTTTTATATTTTGTTTTCACAAATTGCTCTGTTGTTCAAGATGAAAGTTTCCTGAAGATTAATTAAATATTACGAGGTTTTACCATTATTGCAGAGTGCAAAATAAGGAGACGCATGGAAGCTGTGCTTTAGGGACATTCAAAGGGAGGACTGCTCTTTACTCCCAAAAATGATAACGGTAACAGCAATGCTACACAACATGTGCAGTACTACACAGTGTGTTGTGTGGGTGAGAGCACCCTTGGTTGTCAGAGAGGAAGAGGAGACGAGGATGAGGAGCCAATATACGGACGATTTTCCTGTACGGCAGCAAGTTACTGACTTTTTACCTTCTCTCTCTGACGTGTATAATGACATTAAATGATCATAAAGTCGAGCTATAGGTATTTAAATTTAATTACATGTAACGTTGTAATTACATGTACGGTTGTCCTGCAGGTGTCTGCGTAAGTCTTTGTCCGTACGATGGTCTTAGCTCTCTACGATTACTACAAGCATGTTCAAGTGCTACTTAAGCTACATGGCTTTGGCAAACAGACCGCAAAACCAAGATAAATCGTAAGATGGATTCTACGTTCTACTTAGGCTTTAAATGCTTTTGGGAAATGAGGCCCAGATCAATCCAGTCACCTCTTATTAGTGGCCTCACCTATGTGTAGATAAAGTGTGAGAGTTGAGAGAGGAGACAGAAAACAGGGAAAACAAATGCACACACAAAGACATTTTGGTAACACTTTATAATAACTACATGGTATAAAGTATTTGTAAAGCATTAGTTAATAGTTAATTGATCATTTGTAAATTATTGTTCCAACATTATTAATACATTAATAAGCTACATATAAACAGTATGTTATTTTTTTAATATTCACTGTAGCAAATTATTTATTATTGTTTAATAAATTAATGTATTGTTTGTTATACTTAGTAATCAGCTTTCTAAGCATACCTGAACTGATGTATTTTAGTTGATGCAAATCAGAAGTAAAGAAGTGTTTATGAAAACATTAAGAAAGCATAAATTCATAGTTAATGAAGATATCAAATATGTAATGAATTAGAAACACATTTCTGCTTAATTAATATGACTTACTTTACTATTAAATCAATTAATGCCTAAAAAAGGTTGTAATAAATCACTTACACATCACTAGGTAACCATTTTGCATGACTATACTATATGCTTAATTAAACATTTATTAAAATGGTTCAAAAGTAAACGTCCAGCTGGCCCCAGGCCAGTGTGAGAGTTTCGGCCATTTCTATGTTGTTACTAAATTTGATATTTGTTGATTTTGTAAATGTGCTGTACATGTGTGATTATTAAGCCAAAACAGCCTGGAATATCATTAAAGAAATATTCAGTTCTCTTGTGCTGAATGCTACAAAGTAATGTGTGAAGCCATTGACCTGCTAAAAATACTACATTATGATGTATCAATTGATCAATAGTGAAGTGCATAGCATATTCCATTTTCTTTAATGTATTTTTTTTAATTGCAGCCTCTTTACTATGGAATTTCCTTTGTTCCAATAATAATGAACGTAACTTTATAAAACTGAACGTAACTTTTTCAGAAACTATCAAAAATATGCCATTACAAAAGAAGAAAAACACAATGAAAATGAAAAAAAATGAACTCAGTCGCACAAATGTAACCAGCTCTTCAAATAAGCTTCATTCTTTGTTAATGTTTTTCAAAGATTCGTTTTCGCAAATCGTGGATTTTGAATGCATTGCCACAGATTTCGCTTACGCTTCGCAGTTTTTCGTTTGCTGTTTTGACACAAACCTCTCGTGGGGGTTGGGCTTAACCGTGATCTACTCTGATTGGATAGTGAGCTTTTGACGGACAGGTGCTCTCTGACCTGGAAGTACAGACGTCACTCAGTGGCGCGCATATTGGAAAAATAATATTTGACCTTCGATCGTCTCAGTCTGTAAAGATGAGCTCTCAGGAGAGACACGGAGCGGCATCATCTTCCTTCTCCGCTTGTCCTTCAAGGCAGCTTGAAGTAAGTTCGTTTTACTGAAGTAACCAATAACATCGATAAAGGTTTTATTCATGTACAGTGTGCAACAGTTCTGGCTTTATTTTATACATTTGTTGTTTAAAAACTTGATAAAGTTTTATTGATTAAACTTGTTTATATATCAAGATACCGTGTATATAGAAATAATATGTTTGCCTAATGACTTTATAATCCAGTTGCAAATATTTGTTGTTTGAAACTTAACTTTGCATGAATATTCCCTAAATCTTTTCCAGAGTACGTGGTGACCAGGGAGTTGAAAACGTGGATATTGCACGTTGCATGTTCTCAGTGCGAGGAACTGGCCGAGGTAGCTTCATTTCCGGAAAAAGCGTTCACAATCAAAGGTGCAAATTCTGTTTTTTTGTTGCTGTTATTGTTATTTCTGGTGGGACCCATAAAAATCACTTGCCTGACTTGATAACATTGTTATTAGGCATGTTAATGTGTGGCATTACAATACACCTCAGTCTGTTTGCTGTTCTGTAAGCATACTGAACATAGGTCTGTTGTTGTGGTTTTTTTTTTTAAAGAATTGTGATGTGTGGTCAGCCGTCACATCAAAATACTAAGAAACCCTGCATGCAATGGTAGAAGATGGAGTGCTTGATCTGTCAAATCAACTACACCTCTTTTGTGTGCATTACACAATTCTTCCACGCCTGAAACTGGACCTGAAGTGCTTCATTGGGAGCTGGAACAACCACCCTATCAGAACAGAAGCAAATCTTACACCAAATCAGCTTTGGCACATCGGAATGCTGCAGACTCCAGTAGCTGATCCAGATGTAGAGGGTATTCTTTAATCATATATTTAATGTTATCTGTATATAATTCTTAATTTCCTCACCCTTATTTCATTAAAAACCTGTGTGAATTATTTTTGGATCTTAAGGTATTTGGCATAATATTTAGCTGTTTTTCACATTTTGCTTAAAGTCTTAGAATAATAGCTCTTCAGGAGCATGGTAGCAGACCCCTTTGTAAACGTGCCTTACTTGACCACTTGTGATTTGTATAATTTAAGATGCATCTTAATAATAGATCTGAACATGAGCAAAGTTACATGAGTTTATAAGAACATGGATACAAGTCATTGACAATATTTCAAAACAGTTGGCATTTTGACCTACTTAATGTTTCTTTGATTTTGCAGATAATCGAGCAACTGTGTCAACAGCAAACTTCTGATACTGACCCAGAAGATGGTGTGGTGGTTCCAGAGATCCAATGCCCTTTATCTGAACAGAGCCTTGCTGTTCTGCAGGGATTACTTGATCCCCTGACATCATCACTGAACTACCGAGAGCTCTATGTCCAGTCACTTGATATTATTCAAAGACTGTGCTTTACTAACATTTGACTTCTAACATTAAAAAAAGAAACTTACAAAAACATATGTAGTTGCATCAGAAATTTAATTCACAAGAACATCACATGTAACAACGTTTTGGCAAAACAACTTCATAATGTTGTGCAAATTTAAAACTTTGTAAGCCACTCTTTTAATAATAAATGATAAAGTAGTGTTTTTTTTTTAAAGAGGTCAAATTAAACAATTAAAAGGATGTAAGAGTGTACTAACAAATCTGTTCTAAACCCTGTAAAAGTAAATATACATCACCTCTGAATGTGTCAAGTCATCAGGCATAGTAAGATTCCGTTTTCCCAAGCCAGCTTGCAAAAGCTGCAACTCATCAGCTGGTGAAGGGGCCATGTCTGAATTTTTGTTTAAAAGAAACACTGAAAACACAAAGGGTTTCCATAGTTTGTTGAGCTTTGCTGGTCTACTACAGCTGGGTAGCCGTCTCTTTGAACCACGCTTAAAAAAATCCAGGGAAAGACCTTAAATAATTTGAAAATAAAAATTAGTATTGCATTATTTTTATTACATGAATGTGTTTATTGGGAACACAATGAACCTCAAAATGGCCTGACTACTACCACTGCTCTAATTGTAAGTGCTAAAATGTATTGAATACATGTTAAATACAATGTTGCTGTTTTGTCATCTGCAAAACTGAAACCTGGCCATATCTTGGTCCACTGTTTGACTCTGCCCCGACTGCTGACCCTGCCTTGTGCTGGTTTTCCCGAGCGACTGGTTAAGAATTTCAAGGATGTTATGTACAGCTGCAGATGTAGCATCTGTGCCAAGATTTCTGCCTTGCTGTAGAATAAAGACCATTTGATATCTGCACTACATTGACACGTCCTTGAATATAATAACTGTACAATAGAGCAAACAATCGAACTACATGATAACATCATGACATAACATCAGTGCATTGCAAACTTGTGAATGACAATAATAACCCGCAACGAACTGTTGCACACTGTACATGAATAAAACCTTTATCGATGTTATTGGTTACTTCAGTAAAACGAACTTACTTCAAGCTGCCTTGAAGGACAAGCGGAGGAGGAAGATGATGCCGCTCCGTGTCTCTCCTGAGAGCTCATCTTTACAGACTGAGACGATCAAAGGTCAAATATTATTATTATTTTTTTTTTTTTTATTGAAATATTTATACATTACAACCAATAGAAAAATAAAATATAATATAATTAAAATTAATAATACAACTAAAGTATAAAGAAAAAAAAAATATAAATAAAAGAAAAAGGAACAGGTATGAGATCATCATATGAAGAGCATAAAAGCTTCACATAAATACCTTGTACGTTTTGCTTTACTGTTTTTCATCCCAAGTAGTAACTCAATATAATTTTTCATTTCTATCTGAAATAAAAAAAAAAATTGGGTTTTCCTTTAGCCCATTTTTGTTTATGTATATGATATTTCCCCATAATCAAACAGAGATTAACAACAAAGGCCACATTTGGTAGCAAACTTTGTCTATTAAAATAAAAAAAGACATCTTTTTCAGAAAAGAAAACTTTCATCCCCAAGCATTTACAAAGAAAACATTCCAAATCCACCCAAAACATTTTGCTATAAACGCAATTAAAGAATAGGTGAACAACATTTTCTTTCTCCGTCCCACAGAAATCACATTGAACATCTACATCAGTACGAAACCTTAGAAAAAGAGTTTTAACTGGGTACACCAGATGAAGTATTTTAAAATGTACTTCTCTCACCTTATTTGTTATGCAATATTTCTTTGGCAGCAACCATGCATATTTCCAATCAATGCACTCAACCCTAGAAAACCAGTATGTTTTAGAAGATATTGGGCTGTATTCAGTAAATAACTTCCTAATAAAGTAATTATTCCATCTTCTATCAGTAATAGTAACTCCATTAATTGCAAGATCAGGTCTGAGACTCACAGTCTCCTTATTCACATTTCCTTTAAACAGACATTTTAAACCGGATGGTATAGCATCGAACACTATACAATATTCTTTTGGGATTATTGGAATATTATACCTTTGAAGAAATTCTACATAGGTATACAGGTGCCCATTTTCATTAAATAACTGTTTAACAAAAATGATGCCATTATCAACCCACTTTTGAAAAAACAAAGTTTTATGCTTAAACGTTATATACCTGTTATTCCAAATTATACATTTGTTTGGAGAAAAATTATGTTTGAAGATAAGCATCCACGAGAGAAGCACCTGCCTGTGAAAATTACTTAATCTAACGGGAATTTTACTGATTTCAAAGTTGCATTGCAACAGAAAAGAAACCCCACCCATCTTTTCAAAAATTAGATTAGGA
Source organism: Moxostoma hubbsi (assembly GCA_032164185.1). Taxonomy (NCBI): domain Eukaryota; kingdom Metazoa; phylum Chordata; class Actinopteri; order Cypriniformes; family Catostomidae; genus Moxostoma; species Moxostoma hubbsi. The sequence continues at coordinate 7,247,717 of JAVLUX010000013.1, read as the reverse complement.
ATTAAATACCAAATTTTATTTTTGTATTGAAAGTAATGCTTGATCCATCTATTTTTTAAAATCGAATTAGAGGTGCTGAAGTCAAGCACATTTAAACCTCCATTACCAAACGAATTAGTTAAGGTATCTTTTTTTATGTAATGAGATCTATTTCTCCAAATGAAATTGAAAAGATTTTTATCAACTTCTTTAATGATGTTATTCGGGACTTCTAGTGAAATAGCAGAATAGAGCAGACGAGATAAACATTCAGTTTTTGATAAAAGAATTCTGCCATTAAATGACAAGTCTCTCATTAACCATAAACTAAATCTATTTTTAACTTTTTTAACTACAGATTGAAAATTAAGCTGTCCCCTTTCCTTTTCGTCTTTACATATTTTGATTCCTAAATAGTTAATAACCTTCTTTATAGGGATGCCATTAATATCAAGAAATTCACAATTTTTCAGAGGGAACAACTCACATTTGTTTAAATTTAATTTTAACCCTGAGACCAATGAAAAGCTATTCAAACAATCAATCACTCTTTTAATTTGTAATGAATCTCGAACAAATATAGTTGTATCATCTGCTAATTGACAGCACTTTATTTCTCTTTCTAAAATCCTGATGCCGTAAAAATTATATTTTTTAATGTAAAGAGTCAATGTCTGAGTTACAAGTAAAAACAGAAAAGGTGATATAGGGCATCCCTGCCTTATGCCTCTTTCTAAAAGAAATCTGGGGGTAGTGCCATTTGCAAGTTTTACTGAGCTATTACACCCATTATATAATGTACAAATGGCCCTTTTAAAGAAATTACCAAAGCCAAAAAAATCTAAAGTTTCAAACATAAAATTGTGGTTGACGGTGTCAAATGCTTTATAAAAATCAACAAAAAATATAAAACTTTCACTATCAATATACTCATTATAATCAATTAAATCAAGGACCAAACGAATATTATTACTTATATGTCTGCCCTTCATGAATCCTGATTGGCAATCATCTATAATTTGTTCTAAGCATTTTTTTAACCTTTCTGCAAAAATAATAGCGAACACCTTAATATCGTTATTAAGTAATGTAATTGGTCTCCAATTATCAATTAGAGTAGTGTCCTTATTGGCTTTTGGTATCAAACTAATCAATCCCTGACATAACGATGGAGGTAACTCACCACGTTCTATAGCTTCATTAAACACACATAATAAAAACTCAGATATTTGTTCTTGAAATTCCTTGAAAAATTCGCTAACCAAACCATCGTTACCAGGAGATTTATTATCTTTAATTTACTGATCCCAAATCTAACTTCTTCTATAGAAATATCTTTATCACATAATATCATACAATCCTGATCTATACATTTGGCATTTGTTTTAATGCTATCTAGAAATTGTCTTATATTGCCATCATCCTCTTTGCTATATAACGTCTGATAAAAGGTTGATATATAATTAGAAATTTTAACAGGATCTTCAGACACCTCCCCATTTATATTCAATTTTAATACAGAATTCAACTCAGTGTTTCTTTTTTCTAAATTAAAAAAATATCTGGAGTTTTTCTCCCCTTCTTCAAGCCATTTCCCTCTAGACCTTACAAATGCCCCTTTGGCTTTATATTCATACATCTCGTCTAACTGTAACTGTAATTCAAACAACCTGAATTTATCCTGCTGATTTATTACATTGATACTTGTCAAATTAACTATCTCTTTTATTACTTGTTCCTCTCTAGTCCTTTTAGCCTGTGCTATTATTTTTCCTCTAACAATGGCTTGTTTTCTTATAAGATACTTCATGTACTCCCAATTGCTACCATATTTATTTGAACTATTTGCACTTTTCCTGCAACTCAAAATTATATTTTTAACTTCTTTTTTAAACAAGTCATCTTCCAATAGTGCCCTATTTAATTTCCAGTGTGTTCGTGTTCTTACATTATTATCAACATTTCTAGATAAATCAATAACTAGATAAATCACTTTATGGTCAGTAAGGACAGAAGTTTCCACAGTCACCTGGTTTACTTGGTTTTCTAGTACACTGGATATGAGCCAAAAATCTATCCTAGACTGTTTACTCCTGTCACCAGAACACCATGTAAATTCTTGTTTGGTTGGGTTTCGGATCCTCCAAATATCCATTAAATCCAATCCCAAACACAAATTCTGTAATTCACTTAAATTATTTAAATTATTTCCACGAGGAGGAATACAATCCAGGTTATTATCCCAAATAGAATTATAATCTCCTCCAGTAATTAGTTTAGCATCAGGAAAACTATCTAAGATGTTTCTGATTTTTTTTTCAAAGTCTTGTAGCAAACTTTTATTCCTTACAACACTGTTAGTTGCATATATATTCCCTAAAACAAAATATTGCTGGTTGAATTCGACAATCAAAATGACCCATCTTCCCAAGGAATGTGAATAACTTTTAACAATTTTTCCTCTAAATTTACCCTTCAAAATTGCAACACCTGCAGAATGATTGCTACCATACGACATCCACATATCGTTTCCCCACTGGCTCTTCCAAAACTGAAAATCTGTTTCAGATGCATGTGTCTCTTGGATGAAATAAAAATCACAAAAATATTTTCTACAAAACAAAAAGATTGCTTTTCTTTTAACTAAGTTTCTCATACCTCTAACATTAAGAGAAAAAACAGCGAGTGAACCCATACTCACAGAAGAACTTCAGAACAAAAGTTTACATCTCCAAACCCCCCTGCATATCTGGCAGCATACTGTAGGCATTTGTAGACATGAGTCAGAAATAAATGTCATTGCCTACTTCACAAAGACCTCCTTCCCATCCACAAACGCTTTGGTCCCGACGAAATAAGCCCTCCTGCCTTCTTTTCGTGCAGCTTCAACACTTGGCCACAGCTGACTCCTAATTTCTTTATCAACTGCCGTTAGATCTTCAGCAAACCTCAACTTCTTTTCCTTCAGAAAGCTGCTTTTCTTTGCACTTTTCCACAGTAAGTCTCTAACATGCCTGGATCTGAACAGGAGAATCACAGCTCTTGGTTTCTGGATCACATCGAGCCTTCTTCCTACGCGATGAACCACGTCAATCTCTGTAGCGAACTTTCCCTTTTCCTCTGGAAGCATTGCAGCGCAGATGTCCACGACCTTCTGTTTAATGTCTTCGCCTTCACGTTCGTCAAGAAGGTCAAATATTATTTTTCCAATATGCGCGCCACTGAGTGACGTCTGTACTTCCAGGTCAGAGAGCACCTGTCCGTCAAAAGCTCACTATCCAATCAGAGTAGATCACGGTTAAGCCCAACCCCCACGAGAGGTTTGTGTCAAAACAGCAAACGAAAAACTGCGAAGCGTAAGCGAAATCTGTGGCAATGCATTCAAAATCCACGATTTGCGAAAACGAATCTTTGAAAAACATTAACAAAGAATGAAGCTTATTTGAAGAGCTGGTTACATTTATGCGACTGAGTTCATTTTTTTTCATTTTCATTGTGTTTTTCTTCTTTTGTAATGGCATATTTTTGATAGTTTCTGAAAAAGTTACGTTCAGTTTTATAAAGTTACGTTCAGTTTTATAAAGTTACGTTCATTATTATTGGCACAAAGGTAATTCCATACTTTACAGTGTAATACTACTCCAGCCACCTCAAGAGCTTGGTAGTACAACACTGTAGATGTTGTTGAACTTTGTATGACAAACTGCTTGCTATGTTCTTCATTTGTAAGTAGCTTTGGATAAAAGCATCTGCTAAATGACTAAAAATGATTAAATGTAATAGTCACATGACCACGTAGCAAAGTGTTTATCCAGAAGTGAGAAAATGACAGAAATATATTAGTACTGCATAGTTAACATGTAATATTCATTGTAATAATTATTATAATGAAAAAAATAATTATGGTAATAATAATAATAATAATGATAACAATTGACATTGACATTGACAATAAACAGTTATTAAATTTGTTACATAATTCACAAAACAGAATTTGGAAAAAACAACCTTCATAGAATCCTATTTTTGATGCCTTGCCAACTTAAACATTTTCTATGAAGTAAATATTGTATTGGATGTCAAATTTTGCTAATTAAATCTTATCATCAAAGTAGTGATTTGGCTGAATTCATTGTTGATCGGCATTCAAATCTTAAGACATATTGTCATACTGCAAACATTTGTACGTTAAATATTGTGCTTGTATCTTTTTACTACAAGAATTAGTACATGAGATACAAATCCGTCTCTGCAATCTCTGGAAAATAATGAAATAAAATGCCCTATTCATTAACCACAAACGACTGTGATTGTTCCACCTGGCCCAGTGCTGAGAACATTAACATGTATTATATACAGTAGTGTGCATGGCCGTAACTACCATTGAGGACACCGAGGTCATGTCCTCTGTATTTTTTTCTTGAAATGTCGTTTCATTGTGAAGTGAAAATAGCCGATGAGACAATTATCCTTGCATCAACGGACCGTCATGTGACACGTACTTGCAGATACCGCTGTCATGTCAAAACAAAAGTAGTCGGCTGTAGCGGAGTGTTTCCTAAACCAATTAAAGAAGAACGCAATGCAGTGTCTCGCACAGCTCACATAAACTTCAATACCCACAAATCCATTGTTCAAAATAAACTTGACGTCATGTTAATTTCTGCCTGTGATTTTCATTCAAATGACCAAAAATGAAAAGGCTGCAACAAACTAAATTATCGTTTGGAAAGCCAGCAGAAGATGAGCAGACAAAGAGAAGGTGGGAAGGTGAGAAATTTAATGGTTATGTAGCAAAAAGCCTACAATATGAGATGCAATAGGGCTACCAATGAGATTCAAACCTATATCCTACTGAAATGCTGAAATCCAGTGGAGTTGCAGCTAGCTAATCTGCACTGACAATTAAGCTAAATATTATATAGATAATTAATGTGTTGTGAAGTGATGGATATTATCCTTTTAATAAGCATGGCCCAAACATAACCTATTGTTGAATGATATTATGGTCAGTTATTGGTCAGTTATTTAGACTTGTTTTATTATTATTATTACTATTATTATGTTAAATTCAACAGAGGAGACAGGAGAGAGAAGTCAGTCAATTGATGAGGAGAAAGAGTTAAAAGTAGAAAAGAGGAAAATAATAGGTGAAGGGCCCTCCCAAGACAGTCAAGATGTGACACTCACTGTGTCAGAAGGTTCAAGCCTGAAATGGATCTCCACCATTTCAGAGGTTGCAAAATAAGCCACAACTACCTATAGGTTCAACAGTTCACACCCAGATACAGAAACACACACACACACACACACGGTGCACTGTTTACACATGTTGTTGGGGGGGGTTGGGGTTATTTTTGCCCCCGGACATACGGGTATAAAGGCGAGGAAATACTATGAGTTCATTCAGAAATTTTCTTTGGAGCCTTGGTTGTGTCAGCAGTCAGCTGCGAGTTACACACCTGTTCCTGTTCCTCTGACGCTTTGCTTGCTGTTGGATCTATGGCGCACATCAGCGGCTTTTCTCCATCTCTGCACAGCAGTGCAGTTTGCCCCTGGGCACTTTGACAGCGCAAAATTAAAAGAGTTTTAATTCTTAAAAGAGTGATTTTCTCTGTAAAAGAGTATTTTCCTCTAAAAGAAGAATACACAGCGGCGTTGAACGTCCTTTTCAGGACGCGTCTTTATAAAGATGCCATTCCGCCCCTGTGTAATTCCTGGATGTGGTAGAGTGCTCTCCACTTCAGACGGCCACAGGCATTGTCTCGTGTGTCTGGGTTGCAATCACACCGAGGCAGCGTTTCTGGATGGTTCATGCTATCACTGCGAGAGTATGACCATGGCAACGTTGCGGTCGTGGCTCGCTTTTAACAGAAAGCACGCCACTCCAGCCGCCCCCCGCATCGCTCCTTATTCCCACGGGATTGGGGACAATGCTGCTGGCGCTGGAGGCGATCTGGGGACGGCAGCGTGTGCAGCTCCGCCGGGTACGCCCCCTCGGACCACCCGCCCCCCGGCACGCTTGTTGACTCCCGTCTGTGCTCGAGGCAACAGAGGCTCGCCTCACGGCCAGCCTGCCTATCCTCTAGAGCTAGAAGTGGATGAGCTCGCCACTGCATCGGAGAGCGCGGCGTCTGACACAGACGACTCCCCTGGGCTGGCGCCTTCGGGCCAGCATGCCCATGCTGAGGTGGACGCGCAGATGTCCGATATGCTTGCCCGGGCCGCCGCTAGCGTGGGGCTGGACTGGAACCCTCCGTCCTCCCCACAGCCATTGTGGCTGGATGATTGATTCCTGGGAACACCGAACCGCTCACAGCCACGCACACCCGGTCCCATTTTTCCCGGAAGTGCATGATGAGCTGATGTCTACATGGAGGGTGCTGCTCTCCACTCATCATGCCACCTGCTCATCCGCTCTCGCTACTCTCGACAACAGAGCGGCCCACGGGTACATGGCGATTCCCCAGGTGGATAGGGCTGTAGCGCTCCACCTGTGCCCCTGAAACCCGACCACCTGGCAGGGTGGCCCTGTGGTCCCCTCCAAGGCCTGTAGAACGACGCCTACACTGACTGCTAAATCCTACAGCGCCGTCGGAGACACGATAGAGCCTGTCCCTCCAACCGAAATGAAGAAGGGTCTCTACAGCACTTACTTCATTATACCCAAGAAAAGCGGCGGCTTACGACCGATCTTGGACATGAGAGTTTTCAGCCGGGCTTTGCACAAACTCCCGTTCAAAATGCTCATGCAAAAACACATCTTAACTTGCATCCAGCATCTAGATTGGTTCGCAGCGGTAGACCTGAAGGACGTGTACTTCCACGTCTCAATATTGCCTCGACACCAACCCTTCCTTCGGTTCGCGTTCGAAGGCCAGGCATATCAGTACAAGGTCCTCCCCTTTGGCATGTCTCGGTCCCCTTGCGTCTTCACCAAAGTTGCAGAGGGAGCCCTTGCCCACTCCAAGAAGCCAGCATCCACATACTCATTTACCTCGACGACTGGCTCATCCTGGCCCACTCTGGTTCAGAGCACCTCTTTTCTCGGCATGGAGTTAGACTCAGTCTCAGTGTCGGCGCGACTCACAAATGAGCGTGCTCAGTCAGTGTTGAAATGCCTTGCCTCCTTCAGGCCGGGCGCAGCGGTTCCTTTAAAACTTTTCCAGAGGCTCCTGGATGCATATGAGAACACTTCAGCACTGGCTTCAGACTTGAGTCCCGAGACGAACATGGTGCTGCGGCACGCACCGTGTGATAGTCACCCCCGCCTGCCGCCAAACACTCAAACCCTGGACAGACCTCTGCTTTCTTCGGGCAGGAGTACTCTTGCGGCAGGTGTCCCGACACGTCCTGGTCACAACCGACGCCTCCAGAATGGGTTGGGGTGCCATGTGCAATGGCATGCAGCTGCGGGCCGTTGGAAAGGTGCCCCGCTGTGCTGGCATATCAATTGCCTAGAGTTGCTGACTGTTTTCTTTGCCCTGCGGAAGTTTCTCCCGTTAGTCAGACAGCACCACCCCGGTAGCGTACATAAATCGCCAAGACGGCGTACGCTCCCGCCACATGTCACGACTCGCCATCTCCTCCTTTGGAGCCAGCACCGACTAAGGTCGCTGCGTGCCACTCTCATCCCCGGCAACCTCAATGTGGTAGCGGACGCGCTGTCATGACAACAGAGAGTGGAGACTCCACCCCCAGGCGATACAGCTGATTTGGGATCAGTTCGGCAAGGCCCAGGTAGACCTGTTTGCCATCGAGAGCCCTCCCACTGCCCGCACTGGTATGCCCGAACAGAGGCTCCCCTCGGTGCAGACGCACTGGCACACAGCTCGCCCTCGGGGCTGTACAAGTACGCATTTCCCCCAGTGAGCCTTCTTGCACAGGTGCTGTGCAAGGTCAGGGAGGATGAGGAACAAGTCACCCTATGGCCCACCCGGGCCTGGTTCTCGGACCTCATACTCCTCGCGACAGCCCCTCCCTGGCGAATTCCCCTGAGGAACGACCTTCTTTCTCAGGGACGGGGCACACTCTGGCATCCGTGCCCAGACCTCTGGAACCTCCATGTCTGGCCCCTGGATGGGACGCGGAAGATCCAGCTGGTCTACCACCTACCGTTGTAGACACAATCAACCAAGCCAGGGCCCCTTCTACCAGGCAACTTTAATCCTAAAGTGGCGCCTGTTCTCAAATTGGTGTTCTTCCCAGACTGAAGACCCACAGAGGTGCGCAGTTAGGTCAGTGCTCTTATTCCTATAGGAGAAGTTGAAAGGGAGGCTGTCCCCTTCCACCTTAAAGGTGTATGATGCCGCTATCGCAGCTCACCACGACCCAGTAGACGGCAAGTCTTTGGGTAAGCACGACTTAGTCGTCAGGTTCCTAAGAGGCACCCGGAGGTTAAATCCCTCCCAGCCAAGCCTGTTCCCCTCCTGGGATCTCTCGGTGGTCATCGCCGGTCTTCAGAGATCCCTCTTCGAGCCACTAGAATCAGCTGGACTCAGGGCCCTCTCCCTAAAGACGGCCCTACTGATCGCGCTCGCCTCCATCAAGAGTGTCGGGGACCTGCAAGCATTCTCTGTCAGCGACATTTGCCTGGAGTTCGGTACGGCTGACACACATGTGATCCTAAGACCACGACCGGGCTATGTGCCCAAGGTTCCTACCATACCCTTCAGAGACCAGGTAGTGAACCTGCAACCGCTGCCCCGGGAGGAGCCAGGCCCAGCCCCTTCGTTGCTGTGCACAACTTCAGGCGTTCTGAGCAGCTCTTTGTCTGCTTTGGCGGACAACAGAAAGGGAACGCTGTCTCCAAACAGAGGCTTTCCCACTGGGTAGTGGATGCCATCTTACTGGCCTATTGCACCCAGGCCATGCCCCCCCCACTTGCGGGTCCGAGCACACTCAACAAGGAGTGCTGCGTCCTCGTGGGCACTGGCTAGGGGCACCTCTTTGGCAGACATATGAAGAGCTGCGGGTTGGGCAACACCCAATACCTTTGTGAGGTTTTACAACCTCAGGGTTAAGTCAGTCTCGTCCCGTGTTTTCTCAGGTCCAAGCCGGTAGAACTTGGTACACGCTGACGGTCTGACCGGGTGAATCACTTGCATCCAGCGCCCTTTCCCTTGGCCAAGGTAAAACAGTGCGCTTTACCCTCCCAGGAGATCCCACTCACTTGGCTCCCTGGATGACTCCTCCCTAGCCCTCTAGGTTCGCAATTCAGCTGAGGAATTCGCCGACCCAATCCACTGTGGGTATCTCAAATCTACCCTGCACTGGGAAAGGTGCTCCACAGATCAGGCCTCCTACGCGGACTCCTCCTGTGTGTATTTTCCATGGTACGGTCACCTTACAAGCTGACCCGCGTCTCCCTTAGGCAGTTCCCGGTGCCCTCCGGTCGCCGTGTTGTAGCAACTGGTAGAGAGGCTGGATCTACCACCGCACCATTCTTTCCCACTTGTGACCGAAGAGGCCATGTGATGTATTTTGCCACGGTTCCTCCCCCTTTCTGGGCAGGTGTGGTCTCCGCAGGGACTTTTCCCCCTGAAAGAATAGGAAAATGGGTAAGACCCCCTTCCCACGATGCGGTAAGGGCCCCAGCCGTTTGGCTCTATGAGAGAAACATAGAGTGAAAAGAGGCCCGGCTAGGCTCGGCCTGCAAGTGTTGCCTTGTTCCCCTGTTAGGGTAACTAGAAGGATTTCAACGTCTTTTATGGGGCTTTGGGGAAGGGTACGTGCAGTCTGACACAGCTGGTTGTCCTGGCACGTGAAATACCTGCCTGCTCCTGTGTAAGCAGTACATGTACACAGCTCAGCGCATGGCGTGATTTGAAGTGGACCCCTAGTGTCGCTTATTCGACATGACGTCAAAGTGAGTGACAGACGGGGAACGTCTAGGTTACATATGTAACCTCCGTTCCCTGATGGAGGGAACGAGACTTCGTGTCCTCCCGGCCACATTGCTGAGCCGAGCCACTGAGGTGGCCGGATACTCCCGGCTCCTCAGAAAAATCCTGAATGAACTCATAGTATTTCCTCGCCTTACCCGTATGTCCGGGGGCGGGGTATGCAAATACTATCTGCCAACTTCTCATTGGCCTTTTTTCATGCATCAGTGGCATATCCGGTGCTCAAGAGAGACCCCTTGTGTCGCTTCTTCGACACGACGTCTCGTTCCCTCCATCAGGGAATGGAGGTTACATACGTAACCTTGACGTTTTGTCATGTTGCTCATTTGCAGTGTAGCAAGTGGTGCAATATGCAACGAATCCAAAATAATTACTAAGTGCTTTTTGCTCTTGTTCTACAGCTTATTTTCGAGTGTCAGGTGATGTTTCTTCAGTATTCATTTTCCTGTGCCACCACGAACAGAGGTGGAACATAAAGCATTAGTATCAGTTGTCATTACAGATAGGACGGAGGACTATTCTATGCGGCTCTGATTGGATATTGCCGTTTCATTGCTCAGCGGACATGTTAGCAATTGGTTAGAATACTCAACCGCTGCAAAAAAAAAAATTGTAAATAGAAACCATTGATGCAACAGGAGCAGACTTAAATTGAATGCTGTAGTGGTCAGTTTCCTATTATTAGCCAACAGTGTGTTCTTCACAAATCCAAGTTTCACAGACACTGCAAAAAAAAAAAAAAATTATATAAAAAGCAGAGGCTCACTGATGACAGTCACATTTTTTTTCCAGGAAGAAAATAGCTGGCACTACTACAAATAAATGCTTCGTAAATAAAAAGGTTTGACTATCTTCCACAAGCGACAAAATTGTTGTTATTGATATTAAGCTAAAAGTGTACATAGTATTGCTAGATAATATTTATTTAGCAAGTTTCACAGAAATTTTCAAAAAAATAGAGGCTAGCTGCCTGTCCAATTAACTCAGAAGGTCATTTCATTTTTTCCAGAAATAACTAGCATTACTCCTACAAATAAATGTTTCATACTAAAACATTTTGACTTTCAATAGACAATGTGACAACACATGTTAAATAACGTGTCTTACCTTGAAAGATCGCCACAGTTTTCAATTTGAAGCAGTAAGTCCAACACTGGAGTAAATCTCCCGGGATATCCCTTCTGTCTCCGCCCAGGCAAATGAAGGATGATGATGATGATGACGATGATACATTTATTATTCTTGCCCAGTAACCAATCATATGTGCCTTTAGCTTTTATTGTCATGAGTATCTGGCAGTTTTCAGAAATAAATTTGGTGATTGGACGGCGAAGACAGGAACCATGGGAATAATTGTTCCCAAATTTTAATGCTCCGGCTGGAAATGGTTAAAGGTCCTAATCTGTCCATATTAAACTGTATGTTTTAATTAAAGATTGCATCCACTCCTCAGTTGTTGTTGTATATATTGAGTGGGGACACATTTGTTTGCATTTTTATATGGGATTCGACTGGAAAAGAGCTCAAACTTAAATGCAGTTAGTAGTTTATTTTTCGAAGATCTCATGCAAGGTTGCCACATTGCATAAATTGAGTATGACAAAAGGTGAATTATTTCCTATCTGTGTAAGTATAAATATCTGCTTGGGGTGTTATCTGCAAACCCTCAGCAAGATCCCAGTGTTTGGAAATCATTCAACAATGGAGCTTGGATGCCCTCTATTGGACATTTCTTGTAATTGCCAGTCAGAGAATTAACAGACAGTGGATAAGGTATGGGTTTTCTTGTATTTTTACATTTCAGTTGATATTTTTACTATATTTTATTTATATCAAATTTAATAAATATTTTTATGAACATTAAACTTTAAAATTAAATTATGCCTAATACCTCAAAACATGTGAATATGCACAAAAAGGAATAAAGACCATGTATTTGCCAACAGTATTTAAGATATCAAGAAACCCTTCAGAATTAAAAATGTGCAATGCCTTGACATTAATCTGTATTTGTTTAAGCAATTTAAGCTAACATAATAGGGATTTTTCAACATCTGTTAAAAGTAACACACTTCCTTCCGCCAGTTGGTGGCACTATTATCGTGACCCACAATGTTCACATCAATGTGATCAGCCTGCAAGGACAAATATTTGGCTCAATTTTGATGTTTCTAATTTTCTGCATGCAGAAGATTTGAGATTTTACTTATTCCATTTTTTTTACATTATTTTGTCACTTCGCCATGGCAACAACGTTCGATATATCAAAAATCCCTTCGCAATTTAGCATCATCAATCTCTTGGCCTGATGTCGGCCACATTTGGTACCTGTAACATTAAATCCTTGGGAGGAGTATTTCAATTCCTCAGCATGCCTTTTTCAAACAATCCAAAATGGCCAACTTCCTATTGGGCAGAGCCTATGACTGTCAGCGCAAAAGTTGTCCGGCTTGAGGAGATCTATATGTGTACAAAGTTTGGTGACTGTACCTCAAAAGGGATGTGCTAGATAGCCCCCCGAACATGCCCATGTTCTAGGTGGCGCCAAAGAGCCCCTTCTGCTCCCCCCCACCTGTAACTCTGCCACACCCTATGGCCAACAACTCTGATGCGTGTGCATCAGAGTTTTCACGCATGTTATATACTGTTTTCAAAAGTACTGAAAACCTTGAAAAGAAGCGTAATAATAATAATAATAATAATAATCCTTAGAAGAACAATAGGGCTTTGCACTTTCAGTGCTTGGGCACTAAATATAGCTGCTAGTAGCAATTAACAGGATTCAAGCCTTTTAAGAACTTTCAAAGTATGCAAAAAATGAATGTATTTGTATATGCATTTGTACTTTGTAAGTTGCTGAATTTGCAAACTGGTGTTCAATGATCCTGAAACAGGATAATTGTTATGGTAGTCATTTTGTTTTACTTTTTAACTATTATAAAGCCACAAACCACTCAATCTCCAAAATGGTTTTAGAAGTTCTAATATTTTAAGAATTATAGGCTTTTGGATACACTTTGTCAAACACACATGATAAATGCAACCCCTAAATTCCTAAATAAATAACTAAAGCTCAACCTTTCTTTGATAATTATTGACATAGGGAGTCCTAGATATAGTTCACAATAGCAGGTGACATTGGATAATATACAATAATTTACACACATTTATACAGCAATTTTGCTGAAAATGATTGGCTGCTAGTAGCCATGTTTTTATTAGTCCGAGTCATATTATAGAATATGTAAGCATTTGGCTTCTTCAAGAAGCATACAAATTTTCAACTTCATTGATAATACAGTTGCAGAGTTATGAGCATTTTTTAATTATAGCACCCCCTATAGGCAAATTATATTTCACGATTTTGTATGCAGACTCAAAATGTGCTGTTGTAAATTTGTATCAAGTTTTGTAACATTTGGCCTTTTTGTTAGGTAGATATTGGTCAATGCACTCAAAATGGATGATGTCTGACCAATTCATTGGCTTATATCATCGCAACAATTTGACAAATCAAAATTCTTTTGATAAATTTTCTTCAGGAGGGTTCATAGTAGACACAGACCAATTTTTGTGAGAATGGGTTATACGGCCTTGGAGGAGTTAGAAAAAGTTAGAAAATTAGAATATCGGAAAGATTGTATTAAATGCCATAAAACAAAGATATGCATTTTGTAGGTCTTGGTGCAAGGAATTAGAGAAAAAAAATATTTTGAGATTATACAACTCAATAGGTGAAATGTATAGGAGAACATTTTCACCACTTTGCATGCATCCTCAGAATGTCCTTTTGTCTATGTTTAACAAGTTTTGTAAAATTTGGCCTTTTCGTTTGGTAGATATTGGTCAATATGTACAAAATGGATGACGCCTGACCAATTCGTTGGCTTATATCCTCGCAATGCTTCGACGAATCAAAATTCCTTTGATACATTTTTGTCAGGAGGGTTCATAGTAGACACACCCCAATTTTTGTGCGAATTGGACATACGGCATAGGAGTTCAAAAAAGTAGGTTTTTCAAATTGTGCAAATTAGCGTGAAAATGTTCATGACGGAAATTAAATCTGATTTGAAAATCAAACTTGATCACTATAACGCCACCTTGAGGACGATCGGGCCGAAACTTTGATATGCTGTAATACTCTAAGGGACTACCATCTCTCAAAGTTTCAGCTCTCTACTACTTACGGTTTGGTTTGCACGATCAGTTTTAGGTCAGAATAATAAAAATAATAATAATAAAAATCTTTACAATTACAATAGGGTTTCACCCCTTTGGGCTTGAACCCCTAATAAATGTAGCTGCAAGCAGCAATGCAGATTCCTCCTCAAAATGGCAAATCATTTAAAAATTCATCAGCAGAGGTTGGGGTTAAACCCTCCCAATGGAGGAATCCTAAAAAACATGTCTTTTTGTCTCAATCCTAAACTAAAATTTTTCTGCAAAAATTATGGGTCCTTGAGGCTTTTTGTTCCCTAAGAGAAATGAAGCATGTACACAAAGTTTCAGAAAACTGGACAAATGGGGTGGAAATGCCATCATTTTGAAAAATTTACTTTTGGGTGTGGCCTGTAGCTCACCCTATAGGTGAATGTGGGGCATTATTGGTGTGGAGGTACCTGTTGCCCTGAAGTATCAATGTGCCAAATTAGAAAATCTTTGACCAGTGAATTTTGAGATATTGGGGCGCAAGGAGAAGAATAATAATAATATTTAAGTACACATTTAAATTCCACAATTGTTTAAAAAACATGATACATATGGAAATTAAAATTTGTCATATTGTCATATTCTGTATATTGCATATATCTACAGTAAATAATTGACATTTTTATATCAATAAAAACATTTATGAACACTTTCAGCATTCAAGAGTTCAGCATATATTACCATTTTCAGATCCGTAGCCTACAAGAGCATGGGGCAAAAACTAATGCAGGGTTAGTTGTTACACACATGGTTTAAACGTTTCCACACATACACTGGTTAGAAGGATCTTTATCTGTTTACTTAATGCCATATCATCATTGTGCAGGTAAAAAATAATTGCAGGAAAATCCGCTAAATAGGGATTATTAAAATATAATATACAATACAATATAATGCTTAAAAGAAACTGGGGCGCAGCTCATATCCACCATTGAAATCAGCTTCTCTGAAGAACCACACGGCTGCTTACTTTGTGACTTCATGGTAATTTAATCAAATTTAATAATTGCGATTACAATATCAAGTGCAATAATCGACAATTAGAATTTTTGCTAAAATCGTGCAGCCCTAAACTGGGTATGTATGAATGTGTATGTATTGTTTGTTTCTATTTCTCATATGACTGAAAATCACAGTAACACTAATACTGTTATTTTTATTATTTTGGGTATGGCTGGCTATTCTCACATTGGTCCCAAGCCAGTTAGAAATCATAAATGCTTCCCTGATTCTGTTTCTTATCCCTCATTCTCTGACATTGATTCACAGGCACCAAAACCTCTCCCATTTAAACCTAGCCATCCATTCGGTATTGACCTAGGCAGCGGGCATCAGGCTGTGTGGTCAACCTCCAATATGATATTTCGAGAAATTGACATTTTTATGCTGTTTTTACTCAGGCTGCAGTTGCTGAGATATGCAGCTTTACAAACCATCAGGGGTGGGAGCTCATCCTAAAGAGTAGCGCCACCAACTGGTGGAAGGAAGTGTGTCACTTTTAACAGACGTTGAAAAATGTTTGTTAAGGTAAGGCAAATAAAAAAAATATTTTAAATGGATATCTATAGTATGGAATAAAGTCAATTATTGCTAAATCACTGCTTAAATTATTAGTTCACGTATAGTAAATAATATGGCATATTCAATATTCAAACTTATAAAAGCCGATTTAAATCGAACAAGTTACTCTGTTCAGTAAGACCTTTGGTGGCGAGAAGGGTGTCCATTAATCCTGTTAGATCTTCAATGGTGATCTTGTTCATGTAAGATCATCATTAGATCATTTTTGGCCTCAGTGGTTGCACTTTGAAATTAAAAACAGTAATTTGCTATCGGAGTTTGTGCGGTTCGTGAAAATGTTTAATCTACCAAAACCAGCTGCGTGGCAAATGTGTCTTATTAGAGCAGGCGTGATAACAATGATGGTGATTCCTGACATGCTATTTAGGCAGACTTAGAACAGTTAAGCCAAATTACTTTATTGCTATTTTGTACAAATCAAATTCACATTGGCCTACTTAACATGACAAAACTAAACTGTTTGAACAATGCAACAAACTCTCCCATTACAATGACTACTGTCACTCACTACAGGTTTACACTGTTTGAGATCTGCTTTTCGACGCCAGCTCAATGATGCTCCGCACACTGTTCTATACTCTCACGAAGGCTATCATTAAAAACAAAGCTGTCTTATGCCTAATACCTAAAAACATGTGGGTCTTTGAGGCTTTTTTGTTCCTCATGAGAAATGAGGCATGTACATCAAGTTTTAGAAGAAATGCAATCACTTTGAAAATGAGAATTTTGGGCATGGCCTGTAGCGCCCCCTAAGGGTGAATGTGGGCCATTTTTGTGTGGGGGTGTCACGATTCCCTGTTGTCTGAATTGTGTTTCTCCCTTGCCATCTCCAAGACTACACTTCCCATAATTCCCGGCCCTCATCACTGCCAGCCATCCCTCATAGTTTTCACCTGTGTGTCGTTATCCTTGTGTATTTAAACCCTGTTGTGTCTTCATCTAGGGTCGGTTGTTGAATGTTAATTAAATGTAGGTCTAAATGTAAATGTTATGTATGCCCTTGACCGTGTTCCTGCCCGTGCCCTTCGTGGATGTTTATATTATGTTTACCTTGGTTTTCCCATCGTGGATGTTTCTTTTGTTCCTTGTGTTTTTGTTACTCTGTTCATCGTTTGTGTTACTTCAATAAAAACTGCACTTAGATCCTCACTCTTCGTCTGCCCTTTCGTAACAGGGGGTTCCCGTTGGCCTGTAGTGTCAATGTGCCAAATTAGAATATTTTTGACCAGAAAATGGGACTTTTGGGTGTGGCCTGTAGCGCCCCTAAAGGCAAATGTCAGCCATTCTTTGCATAGTACTTTTGTGATGTCATCTTGAAAAATGTTTGGTTTGAAAAACAATCAGTCAAAATTACATTTGGTTTATTGACACATATATATTGAGGCAATGTGGTTATTTACATAAACACACCCCTTTCAGCCATTTTGTATTATATTCATTTTTGGTAAGTAACGAATTGAAAGACATCAATTCTACACATGGGTACCAAAGGTCAAGTCAATTGGATCTACAGTTCAAGAGAAGAGTTTTGTAGGTTTCCCCAAATTTTCACAGTACAGGAAAATCTATCATGGTCAAAACTATGGGTCCTTAAGGCGTTTTTGTTCCCAGTGAGAAATGAGGCATGTACACCAAGTTTCAGAATAATCTGACAAATGGGGTGGAAATGACATAATTTGGAAAATGGGAATTTTGGGCGTGGCCTTTAGCGCCCCCTAATGGCGAATGTGGGCCATTCTTTGCGCAGTACTTCAGAGCGATGTTATCTTGAATCATGTTAGGTTTGAAAAACCATCGGTCAAAATTACATTTGATTTATTGACACATATATATTGAAGCACTGTGGACATTTACATAAACATGCCCCTTTCAGCCATTTTGTATTTTATTCATTTTTTCTAAGTAAAGTTTTGAAAGACATCAATTCTACATATGTGTAACAAATATCTAGTCAATTGGAGCTACGGTTCAGGAGAAGAAGAGTTTTGTAGGTTTTCCCAAATCTTCAAGGAACAGGAAAATCCATCATGGCAGAAGTTATGGATCCTGCAGATAGAATAATAGCTATTTTGGCTTATAACTCTTGAACGCTTTCTTGCATGATAACCATCATGCCCAGATAGTACCTCAGCAATTTCAGAACAGTGCCACATACTGGACAAAAGTGAAATAGCAATGTTTAGTTTTTTAAAATCAATGGGTTTTTTATGATTGAAAGTTTGCTTTTTCTGACTCCTCATACACTGTTCATCAGACTCTAAATGAAAACATGTCACAATGCTTCTTTTACTGCTCATGGTGCCAATTATTGGCTTGACCAGTGATATTGCTGCTTGCAGCTATATTTATTTGTATTATTTTTATTATTCTTACCTAAAACTGATCATACAGACCAAACCATAAGTTGTAGAGAGCTGAAACATTGAGGGAACGTAATCGTTTAGAGTACTACAGTGTATCAAAGTTTCGGCCCGATTGGCCTAAAGGTGGCGCTATAGTGATCATGTTTACGTTTTGGCCCATAACTCCTGAACCGTTTGTCGCACACTCAAGTGTCTTACATCTTTGGATTCCTTTGCTCAATTTGAACACATGAAATATCTCTGATTTAATTTCTGTCATGAAAATTGTTGTGCTAATTTGCATAATTCGAAAAACTCCTCCCACGCCGTATGTCCAATTCACACTAGAATTGGCGTGTGTCTACTGTGAAATGTCATGACAAAAAGATAAAAGAATTTTGATTTGTCAAAAAGTTTAGAGATTGCAGATTTAAACCAAGGAATTGTCTGGCATCTTCCATATTGTACGTATTGACCAAAATCTACCACACGAAAAGGCCAAATGTTACAAAACTTGATAAACATAGACAACAGGAAATTCTGAGGATGCACACAAAGTTGTAAAACGTTTCACCTATAAGGGGAGCTACATCTAATAAACGCTAAAACCTCCACAAGCATATGATCAATGAAGTTGAAAATTGGTATGCATCTTGTAGGGCCAAATGCTAACATATACTACAATATCCATTGGACAAATAAAAAACATGGCCGCCAGCAGCCAATTAATTTTCAGCAGCTAATAACGTCAAATCTGAATGGCCAACCGTTACGAAACTTGAGATATTTATAAACAGTGTTAGAATGGGGCTGTGTACCAAGATTTATAAAAATCAACTACAGGGTGGTGCTATAACAATGAAATTTACATTTTCACCGATAACTCCGCAACCGAGTTGAATAATTTCAAAATTATTTTTTCCTCAATTCCTTGCACCAAGACCTACACAATGTATATCTTCGTTTTATGGCATTTTATAAAATGTTTCCGCTATTCAAATTTTCTAAAAATGTGAATTTTCAAATTCTCTAAAACTTTTTCAAGCTCCTCCTAGGCCGTATATCTGATTCTCACAAAAATTGGTGTGTGTCTAATATGAACCCCCCTGACAAAAAGTTATCAAAAATAAATAAGCCAACTAATTGGTCAGGCGTCATCCATTTTGTGCATATTGACCAATATCTGCCAAACAAAAATGCAAAATGTTACGAAACATGATACACATGTACAACAACACATTTTGAGTTGTCTGCAAACAAAATTGCGCAAACATTAGCCTTGGTTGAGGTATTTTGTAGTCGAATCCCATAAAAAAAATGCAAACAATGTGTCCCCACTCAATATATACATCAACTGAGGTGCGGATGCATTCTTTATTAATTAAAACATATAGTTTTATATGGATGGATTAGAACATTTAACCCTTTCCAGCCGGAGCATTCAAATTTGGGAACAATTATTTCCATGGTTCCTGTCTCAGTTTCTTTTTCAGGTTTCAGATTTTATTTCTCAAAACTGCCAGATACCCATGACAAAATAATCTAAAGGCACATATGATTGGTTAATTACCATCTGCATTCATCGGACAGGCAGCTAGCCTCTTATTTTTAAGCAAATTTATGTGAAACTTGCTAAATAAACATTAGCTAGCAATAATATGTAGATTTTTAACTAAATATCAATAGCTTTATTTTGCCAATGTTGTCACTTGTGAAAGATCCACCTGAAGTAATGTGAAGCAGAGAGCAGATGCTGTTCAGATGTTTTTTTTTTTTCACTGTTCAGACATTTTTTTATTTTAAGGTGTTCAGACCTCCCTAGAAACTGGCCTGCTTGTTAGATACGTTATCTAGCTTGTTTATTTACCCGTGTAATTAAAAAAAATGGTTGATATATTTCTGTAGTTTAGCTGATAGCCTTACACATCCATCCCACATACACGATTTTAGCTTGTGCAGGGCTCCAGACTGTGACCAAATGGTGACCAAATGGATCAGTCTAAATGATTTTTTGCACATGGTTTTTGCCACCACTTCTGTGTTTGACTTAAGCGGTGATGTTGCCAAAGCATTGGTCTATTGTGTCATGTCTTGCTGGAAAGCAAGTGACTAAAGAGAAGGGTCAGAATATAGGCTACATACTTTAAGCTACATGATTTCTTAATTAATTAATTTAGAGATTTAATATTGTATTAACTTATTTAAAAAAAGAAACACAAATGCACAATAAAATATAAAAACATGTCCAGTGACATCCAAGTAGTCTCAGTGGTTTTGTATTTATTTACCAGCTAAAGAATTATTGAATGTGTTTTTTATTTTTTATTATTATTATTATTTTTATGAAAATGGTCTTACATTTTTCTTTTATTTGGCCTTAATAAGTCTTACATTTCATTCCTTTGAAACTGCAGGAAACCCTGCAAAAACACCAACACCATGAACTGTGTCTACTGCACTAGAAGTGACCACAACATGAACCCTCCTGACAAAAAGTTATCAAAGCAATTTTGATTTGTCTATGCGTTGCAATTCGTATAAGCCAATGAATTGGTCAGGCATCATCCATTTTGTGTGTATTGACCAATATCTACCAAACAAAAAGTCCAAATGTTACAAAACTTGATACACATGTACAACAGCACATTTTGAGTCAGCATACAAAATTGGGAAAAGACATTTGCCTATAGGGGGCGCTATAACTAGAAAATGCTCATATCTCCGCAACTGTATTATCAATGAAGTTGAAAATGGTATGCTTCTTGAAGGGGCCAAATGCTTACACATTCTACAATATGACTCAGTCAAAAAAAAAAAAAACATGGCCACATGCATTTTTAAAAGCATATTATCATAAAATAAAATTTTCGTTGTCGAATAGTCATTTGATCTTATTTAACGTAACATGAAATCACATTAAACTGTAATGATGAAGCGCAAGAGCAGCACTGCATTTCACGACTGATTGAGGAGAGGAAGAATTACTCATCCCTCGAGTGCGGACACTTAATGCAGCTAGATTAGAACACGATGGCTCGCGACTTATTTAATCATAATATATGTCACTGTGCATTTCTTATCATGAAGAAAAATGGCAATATGCAGCTTTATTAATACGAGAGCACTTTGCACATTAGTTTGGAAATAGTTTTTTATGAATTCTATTGTATGCTTGTTTATTTTGTTTTTTTTTAGTACTTGGTACTAAAAGTTTAGTACTTTAGTACTTGAAATTTCAATGGTGTTGGTACTGACTACTGAAATTTTGGTATCGTGACAACACTAGTCTGTTTAAATGGTGTGTAAATTATTGTATATTATCCAATGTTATCTGCTATTGTGAACTACATCTAGGACTCCCTAGGTCAAATAACTAAAGAACTTTAGTTATTAATTTAATTATTTAGGGGTTGCATTTATCATGTGGGTTTGAACAAGTGTATCCAAAAGCCATGTCTGATTCGCACGAAAATTGTACTACTGTGAAAAAAATGTACCTTTTTGCTAATAACTTTGCATCAGAGCATATTAAATCCAAATGCTTTTTACCTCTAAATCCTTGCGTCAAGTCCTACAAAATTTATATTGCAGTTTTATTTAATTTTATAAAATGTTTCTGCCATTCTAATTTACAGAAAGCTCTGCTTTTTCAAACTCCTCCTAGGGCTTTAATCAAATCTTCACCAAACTTGGCCCAGGTCAGCACTGGCACACGCCTGCAAAAAGTTATAGAAATAATTTTGATCCATTAAATCGTCTAGAAGATACAATCCGATATATTTGACCCATGTGGCCCATTATGACTAATAGTCCTGTATATTGTTGGCACAAATGCCAAACTTCACAAAACTGTGTAAATATGGAAAACAGGACATTCTGAGGAATCATAATAAATTTCATTGATTTATGATGAATGGGGGAATAACAGCACATTTTAAATTATCAGCCATTTATGACTTATGAAAGCTGTAATAATATTCAGTCCACCAGAGGGAGCCACAGGATGAGAAATAATTTTAAGTCTATAGCTTTAATGAGTATATGAATGCATATAAAATTATTCGAAGAAAGTTTTTATACTGACAATGTCTTTTGAAATTTTAGGGGTCCAAGCACCGAGGAACCCTATTGTATTTGTTCCTATTTTCTTATTATTATTCGTATTTTTATAAAAAAAAAAATGTTTCTGCCCTAAAAGTGTCTGGGCATCAGAGACCTTAAGTCGTAGATATTCGAAACTTGGCAAGATGGTTCCAAATCCCCCCACTACTCAAGCGATCAGACATATCCTTCAGAGACTAGTTGGCACTATTGCAAACAAAATAAACAAGACCAAATTTTGGGCCATAAATCTTGAACCGTAAGGGCTAGAAACAAATATCTTGTTTCCTCTGATTCGTTGCGTCATGCCGAAGAGTTTTACCCCCTACCAGAATTTTGCTCCACCCTTTCGCTTTCCTGATATTTTAGATTGTTTAAAAAAAAAATCTAAATGAATTCGTCTTAGGCCGTTTGCCCGAACCAAACCAGTGCAGAATGATTCGTAGTGGGCGTGTCCATTTTACTAAAACTATTAGAGATATTATCACCAAATTTGGTGAATGTATGTATGAACTCATGGTGAGGTCACACAAAAAATGTTGCACACCTTTGCCTCTTGGTTGCGCTATAATAACAAAAACAAAAATGGCTCTAACTATGGAACCGTTGGTCCGAACGACGTGAAATTTTGCATGCACTGTAAAGACAAAAGAAAAGACAAAGGTCCAAGGTGCCATCAAGGTCTATGAGCACAGTCACATATCTATAAAAAAATGGCTGCCATCAGCCAATAAGCTTTTATGTAGGGTAAGATTAGGCCAATTAGAACTAATCGGTAGGCCTATTTATCTCTTGTCCCAAGAGGGTTGTCAAATTGGAAAGAAACTGGCCACCGGGAGGTGCTATGGTGTTTTACATGCATGTTAATTGTCGTATATACCCAGATTCCCAATGTAAAGTTCCATCCATCCATCGTCAACCGCTTATCCTGTGAACAGGGTTGCGGTGGGGGGGCTGGAGCCTATCCCAGCTAACATTGGGCGAAAGGCAGGATACACCCTGGACAGGTCGCCAGTCCATCGCAGGGCCACACATAGACAGCCAACCACTCACACTCACATCCAGGACAATTTTTGGAGACATCAATTAACCTAGCCTGCATGTCTTTGGATGGTGGGAGGAAGTCGAAGCACCCGGAGAGAACCCACGCAGACACGGGGAGAACATGCAAACTCCACACAGAAAGGCCGGGGCAACCAGGGTTTGAACCCATGATCTTCTTGCTGTGAGGCAACAGTGCTAACCGCTGCACCACTGTTTTTCACTAACTTTTGAACAGATTGAGATATTATCATTTCATCATACAATAAATACAATGTCTTATCTCCTGCCCTTGTCTTTTGATTTTTAATCAAATTTTTATGTTTATCTTGTCAGACCAACTTTGATGGCCTGTTCGTGTGAATTTGCAATAGAAACAACACGCTCTTATACTCTTAAGTTTATCAATAGTGGTTGCCATGTTTGCAATCTGTAAGACTGCTGGTGCACATTAAAGTTACATTTGATGCCTTTGCATCTCAATTTGGGCTCATTGCACTACCATTTTTGACCAAAGATTTCTATTGGGAAAATGACTGGTGCTGTGATGTTTGAGAGGGCAGCAGTTTCTCTGCCCCACATGCTCGTATCTTGATCATACCACCTGTAACAGAGAGGCTAATCCTAGTTTACTGTACTGTTTCTAACATGTCACCTCTGCTTCTTGTTGACCCAATGTATAAAAATAAAAAATGTACAAATATTTCTAACTATGGAACCATTGGTCCGATTGACTTTGCATGCAGTGCCACGTCTGTCGCTCACTTCGATGTTGTGTCGAAGAAGCGACACTAGGGGTCTCTCTTGAGTGCCGAATATGCCTCTGATCTATGAAAAAAGGCCAATGAGAAGTTGGAAGACAGTATTTGCATACCCCGCCCCCGGACATACCGGTATAAAAGCAGTGAAATACATCGAGTTCATTCAGAAATTTTCTTCGGTGCCGATGGTTGTACTGCAGCGAGCTGTGAGTCACAATCCTAGTTTACTGTACTGTTTCTAACATGTCACCTCTGCTCCTTGTTGACCCAATGTTTAAAAATGTAAAATGTAAAAATATTTCTAACTAAGGAACCATTGGTCCGATTGACTTTGCATGCAGTTCCCCATCTGTCGCTCACTTCGACGTTGTGTTGAAGAAGCGACACTAGGGTTCTCTCTTGAGTGCCGAATATGCCTCTGATCTATGAAAAAAGGCCAATGAGAAGTTGGCAGACAGTATTTGCATACTCCGCCCCCAGACATACGGATATAAAAGCAGGGAAATACGTCGAGTTTATTCAGAAATTTTCTTCAGAGCCGATGGTTGTACTGCAGCGTGCTATGAGTCACACACCCGTTCCTGTTCCTCTGACGCTCTCTGATGTTGGATCTACGGCGCACTACAGCAGCTTTCTCCTTCCTTGCCTGCAGTGCAATTTGCACCTGGGTGCTTTGACAGTGCAAGAGCATATTAAAAGAGTGATATTTCTTTTAAAAGAGCAATACACAGCACCATTGAACGTCCTTTTCAGGACGCGTCTTTATAAAGATGTCATTCCGCCCCTGTGTAGTTTCTGGATGCGATTGATATCTCCCCACCTCTGACGGTCATAAAAGCTGCCTCGCGTGCCTGGGCTGCGATCACACGCAGGCAGCGTTTTATGATTGGTTCATGTTCTTAATGCGAGAACATAGCCATGGCAATATTGCGGTCGCGGCTTTCTTTTGTCATGAGAGAGAGCCACTTCAGCCGCCCCCCGCGCTTTGCCTCCTTCCTACGGGATTGGGACAGGCACCGCAGGTGATGAAGGCGATTTGGGGATAATGACGGGTTCTGTTTCGCCAGGTAAACCCCCTCGAACCACCCGCCTCCTTTGCTTGCTTCCGTCCGAGCTTGGGATGAGTAATTTCTCTCCAATGGTTCATGTTCTCAGCGCAAAAACATGGCCGTGGCAGTATTGCGATCGCGGCTTTCTTTTGTCATGAGAGAAAGCCACTTCAGCCGCCCCCCGCACCTCACCTCCTTCCTACGGGATTGGGGCAGGCGCCGCAGGCGATGAAGGTGATTTGGTGATAATGACGGGTTCAGTTTCGCCGTGTAAACCCCCTCGAACCACCCGCCTCCCCGGCATGCTTACTTGCATCCCCCGAGCTCGGGATAAGTGCGGCCCACCTCACGGCCAGCCGGCCGGTACCTTGAGCTCCCAGAATTGGATGATATCTCTGCTGCATCGGAGTGCGTTACAGCGGCATCTGATGCTGATAACTTGCCTGGGCCGCCACCTTCGGGTCTGCTCGCCCAGTCTGAGCCTGACGTGCAGAGGTCCACTTTGCTTTCCCGGGCTACCGCGAGCGCGAGGCTGGACCGGTAAACCCCGTCCCCCCTCGCAGCTACTTGATTGGTCCCGCAGGCATATGCGCCCCGGTTCCTTTCTTCCCGGACGTGAATGATGAGTTGAGTAAGCCGCGACTTCCTCGCTCTTCCGCTCTCACTACCCTCGACGGTGGAGCGGTCCCAGACCGCTTGTGCCCTGCATGCCATGGCCCCTCCTGCAACCAACGCCAGGCCAAGGCACTTCAACACTTGCACTTGGGTAGTCCTGTTCTTGATCGTGTCCCCCGGGCCACAAAGGTCAGAAGCGCCAGCATTCGAATGGGTGACTCAAACGCCTCCCGACACCATACTACCTGCTCCGCCCCGCTGTGAAGCCCCACCAGGTACATCAAAAATAACCGTCCCCTTGGTGCCCCTAGCACGGAGCTTTGATGCATGGCTTTCACTTCCCAACCCGTCACGCTGGCTGGACCATTCGACTTGGTTACGCAAGTTTACCAGTCGACCAGTTTACCAGGCTCCCGCAAAGATGCGATAGAGCCTGTCCCTCCAACCGAAACGAGGATGGGTTTCTACAGCCCTTACTTCGTTGTACCCAAGAAAGGCGTCGGCTTACGTCTGATCTTGGACCTGCAAGTTTTCAACTGGGCAACTTAGGTTGGTTCGCAGCTGAAGAACGCGTACTTCCACGTCTCAATTCTGCCTCGACACCGACCCCTTCTACAGCTCGCATTTGATGGCCACGCAGTCAGTACATCAGTACAAAGTCCTCCTCTTCGGCATGTCTCTGTCCTTCGCGTCTTCACGAAAGTTGCAGAGACCAGGTGCTCAGGCATCTCAGCCACCTGGGGCTTAAGGTCAACTGGGAAAAGAGCAAGCTCGCCCCAGTTCAGAGCATCTCTTTTCTCGGCATAGAGTTAGACTCAGTCTCAATGTTAGCACGCCTCACCAATGAGCATGCACAGTCGGCGCTGAGATGCCTCGCCGCCTTCAGGCCAGGCACAACGGTTCCTTTAAAACCTTTCCAGAAGCTCCTGGGGCATATGACATCCTCCACAGCGGCCATGCCGCTGGGGTTGATGCATATGAGACTGCTTCAGCACTGGCCCCAGACTCGAGTCACGAGACGATCATGGCACCGTGGCAAGCACTGTGTGACCATCACCCCCGCCTGCCGCTAAACGTCAAAACCCTGGACAGACCTCTGCCTTCTGCGGACAAGGGTCCCCTTGCAGCAGGTGTCTCGATGCGTCATGGCCATGACCGACGCCTCCAAGTTGGGTTCAGGTAGACCTGCTTGCCTTCCAAGCGACCTCCCACTGCCCACTCTAATATGTCCGAACAGAGGCTCCCCCCAGGGCAGATGCACTGGCACACAGCTGGTCTGCGGGGCTGCGCAAGTACACATTTCCCCCAGCGAGCCTTCTTGCACAGGTGCTGAGCAAGGTCAGGGAGGACAAGGAAAAAGTCACCCTAGTGGCTCCCTATTGGCCTACCCGGGCCTGGTTATTGGACCTCGTACTCCTTGCGACAGCCCCTCCCTGGCGAATTCCCCTGAGGAAAGACCTTCTTTCTCAGGGACGGGGCACGCTCTGACATCCGCACCCAGACCTTTGGAAACTCCACATCTGGCCCCTGGACGGGACGTGGAAGATCTAGCTGATCTACCACCTGCCATCGTAGACATGATCAACCAAGCCAGAGCACCCTCTACCAGGCAACTTTACGCCCTGAAGTGGCGCTTGATCGCAAATTGGTGCTCTTCCCGGGCTGAAGACTCACAGAGGTGTGGAGTTAGGTCAGTGCTCTTATTTCTGCAGGAGAGGCTGGAGGGGAGGCTGTCCCCTTCCACCCTGAAGGTGTATGTCGCCACTAACGCGGCCCACCACGACGCAGTAGACGGCAAGTCTTTGCATAAGCACGACTTAATCATCAGGTTCCTAAGAGGCACCTGGAGTTTGAATCCCTCCCTGCTGAGCCTGTTCCCCTCCTGAGATCTCTCAGTTGTCCTCGCGTGCCTCCAGAGACCTCACTTCGAGCTGCTAGAATCAGTTGGACTCAGGGCCCTCTCTCTAAAGATGGCCCTGCTGATTGTGCTCACCTCCATCAAGAGGGTCGGGGACCTGCAAGCGTTCTCTGTCAGCGACACTTGCCTGGAGTTCATTCTGGCAGACACATATGTGATCCTAAGACCGCGGCCGGGCTATGTGCCCAAGGTTCCTACTACGCCCTAAGCTGCCCCGGGAGGAGGCAGGCCCAGCCCTTCATTGTTGTGTCTGGTACGTGCTTTTCGTACCTACTTTGACCACACACAGAGCTCTAGATGTTCTAAGCAGCTCTTTGTCTGTCTTGGTGGACAGCGGAAAGGGAACACTGTCTCCAAACAGAGGCCTTCCTACTGGGGAGTTGACCCAGTACATTAGCTTATCACACCCAGGCCGTTCCCCTCCCCTTACGGGTCCGAGCACACTCGACGAGGAGTGTTGCGTCCTCACGGGCACTGGCCAGAGGCATCTCCCTGGCAGGCATATGCAGAGCAGCGGGTTGGGCAACACCTAACACCCTTGCGAGATCTTACATTCTCAGGGTAGAGTCAGTTTCGTCCCGTGTTTTCTCAGGTCCGAGCCGGTAGATCTCAGTAACACGCTGACGGATTGATCGGGTGGACCGCTTGCAACTAGCGCCCTTTCCCTCGGCCGAGGTAAAATTGTGCGCTTTTTTCGCCCAGGAGATCCCACTCATTAGGATGCCTGGATGACTCCTCCCTAGCCCTGTGGGTCCGCAGTTCAGTGGAGGAACTCACCGACCTAATCCACTGCGGGTACTTAATCTACCCTGTACTGGAATAGGTGCTCCACAGGTCAGGACTCCAAAACTTGGTATGCATCATCTGCAGACCATCCTGTAAAAAGTTATCAAAGAATTTTGATATGTCAAATCTTTCCAAATATAGAAGTGATTATGTTTTATATGTGTGGTCTACAAGTACTAATTGGCCTGAATATTTTGAGCGAAAAATTCAAACTTAACAAAATGTAAAACACAGAGACAAGATAACATTCTGAAATAACATGCCAATTTTCATCAATTTGCCAGAGCTATAAGGTAAGAAATAGCTATTTTTACAACTGTAATTGATGCTGTAATTTTACATAAATAGGCTGTTGTTATTTTTGTCCACCAGAGGGAGTCCTTTCAAGCTTTTTTTCATTGAGCCACAGATCTTTCTCTCCGCGCGACCAAGCAAACAGCCCGTGCTATTGGCCGGTCTATGTCTGCCTTGGTCAGCACGGAGAGGCATCTTTGGCTCAAGGACAAGGATAACATTTTCCTCCTTGATGCCCCGATTTCACCCACTGGCCTATTCGGAGACACCATGAGCAGGTTATCTCCAGGTTCCAGGAGGCGAAAAAGCCATGAGGAAGCCTTCAGGCAGTTCCTCCCTCACCGCACTCAGGGGGTGGGTCCTTCAGCCACCCAGACCCACCTCAGTCCTGTTAGAAGAGAGGCTCAAAAGCAAAGCATGGCAAGTCGTGCTCCTCCACCCTGGGATTGGGGACAGTGTCGTCGCCCTCGGCAGCCCCTAAAGCAAGACCTCAGGACCCTAATTTCTAAAAAAAGAAAGATCTACTTCGCCCCTCCCGGTACCCCCGCGAAGCCTCTCCATTCCCGCCACCTTCAGTGTTTCGGGTGGTAGAGGCTCCCATCAAATAGTTGGGTGTTTCGCTGCTCCCTGCATTTTTCCAGGACGTGAAACACTCGACACCCCCTCAACAGGAAGTGTTAAAAGATTAATACCCATCTCAGAGAACCTGGCAGCATAGAATCTTCTGCCAGATATATATATATATATATATATATATATATATATATATATATATTTTGTGGGTCCTAAGAACAGTAGGAAAGGGCTACAGAATTTAATTCACTCGCCTCCTTCCATGTTTCAACGGTGTGGTTCCCACTACTGTAAACTGGATCAGTCATGTCTACTGTGAGAAAAAAAACACAAAAAAACTGCAAAATCTCCTGGTTAAAGGGGCCATAGAACGTGTTCCCCTTCCAGAGAGAGAGTCAAGTTATTACACAGAGTACTTCCTGGTTCCCATGGAGGGCGAGGGCTTGCGTCTGGCCTTAGATCTCAAAGCTCGAACTGCCCTGTCTGGTCAAGTCCTAGATCTGCCTATCAAGACGATCGTGTCGCAAGCCCAACATCACGTTTGGCTGGTCACCATCAATCTTATGACGCACGTCTTTACTTCTTCGTTTTGAAGTTTTGCCACAACACAGTAAGTTCCTGAGGTTTGCTTTTGGGGGCGAAGCTTTCCAGTATCGGGTTCTTCCATTCGGCCTAGCCCTCTTGACCCGCACATTCATAAATGCAGGATGCAGCGCCGGCTCCTTTGTGACTCCGAGGCATCTGCATTTTGAATTATATAGACGACTGGCTGATCATAGTGCAGTTCCAGCGACTGGGAGTTCAGCACAGGGATACCATCTTAGCTAATCTTGTTTCTCTGGGGTTGAGGCTCAACGCCAAGAAAAGCGTCATCTCTCCCACTCAGAATGCTGTCTATCGGGTATGGAGGTCAATCACAATGCGGGCACAACTGTCTCCCGCTAGAATTGAGTCCATTCAGAATACCCTGAGCAAAATCAGGCTAGGTCAAGTTTGTACTAGGTTTCTTGTACTGGCTGCGTCCTCGGTAATCCCTCTGGACCGTCTGCACATGAGACCGTTTTTGTTTTGGCTCAAAGCCAGGGGATTTCTTCCAAGGGCCAAATCCCCTAGGCTGATAAGTGTTACACGCCACAGGCTTCGTTCCCTTTTTATGTGGTTCAGACCCCAGTTTCTTACCTTGGGTCCCACTCTAGGTGCGTCTTTTTTGTTGCAGGCTGCTAACGACAGACACCTCCCTGACGGGCTGGGTAGCGGCCTTAAGTGGTCGTCCGGCTTAAAGGGATAGGAGGGTCGTCAGTTCGGTTGTCACAGTAACTGTCTCGAGCTGATGGCTGAATTTCTGGCCCTGATATACTTCCTCCTGAGGCTGCAATGTCTTGGTGTGGGTGGGCAATACAGTGGTAGCCTCTTACATAAACCATCAGGGGGATCCACGTTCATGTCAGCTGAATTTCTGGCACGTTGGATCCTCCTTGGGGCCCAGGGCAGCTCCTGTCACTCAGGACAGTTTCATCCCTGGATGCCCTTATGTGGGAGCAGATTTACTGTCCTGACAGGAAATACTGGCGGGGGAGTGGTAACTCCACCCTCAGGTAGTGAACAAATCTGGGTGAGATTTCACAGGGCAGAAGAGGACCTCTTCGCCTCTATGGACAGCGTAATGTCTCCTCTACTTCTCACTGAGTCACCCAGCCCCCCTTGGGGTCTGGACGTAATGGAACATACATGACCCAGAATGCGTCTGTATGCGTTTTATTTCCCTAGTTTCTCTGCTCCCGGGAGTCTTGGCCAGGTTCGTGCCTCCTTCTGAAAGCGCCGCGCTGGCCAAACAGGGTATGGTTCTCTGAGCTAAATTCTCCCTTCAACGGCAATTCTGAACAGGAAGGACCTTCTTTCTCAGGCACAGGGGACTGTATTTCATCCCCGGCCCGAATTGTGGAACCTTTTCATGCTTGGCCTCTGTTGGGTACCAACTGAGGTACACAGGGCTTTCTCCTGGCCGCCATTTTGGCCCACCACGCCTTGGTGGACGGGGTGCCGTTGGGGAGACATCCTCTACTCGCTCACTTCATTCGTGGAGCTAGGCAACCTAGGCCTCCTGCCAGGACCAGGACCCCTTCATGGGACTTAGCAATAGACCTGGAGGGTCTGGTTGAGACCTCCTTTGAACCTCTATAATCAGCGTCTGATAGACTTCTGACTCTCAAGATGGTTTTTCTTATGGAGATTACCTCTCTAAAGAGAATTGGGGACCTACAAGCTCTGCCTGTCTTGCCAGCCTGTTTAGAGTTTGCCCCAGGAATGACCAAATTAAATTTGCACTCTCATCCTGACTACCTGCCTAAGGTACCTTTCTCGACCTTACATACAGTCACTCTCGAAGCCTTCTGCTCCCCGCCCTTTGTAACGCCGTAGCAGGAAAGAATTCACAGACTTTGTCCAGTCTGTGCCCTTCAGACTTATGTCCACCACACTAGCCAGTGGCGTAAGTCAGGGCAACAATTCTTTTCCATGGGGCCGCAACAGGAGGGCGCCCGCCACCAAGCAGAATATGTCGCATTGGGTGAGGGATGCTATTGCCCTGGCCTATGAGGCATGCGGTCAAGCTTCGCCAGTAGGTATCAGGGCTCACTCTACCAGAGGACTCGCCTCCTCTAAGCCTTGGCCAGAGGGGTCCCTCTGCAGCATGTCTGTGATGCGGCAGGCTGGTCCTCTCTGCACACATTCAATTAGATTCTACAGCTTGGATGTTCATGCCACTCTTACGGGCTCTTATGTCCTTGACTCGACATCTCAAGCCCATGTCTGAGCCCTCTCACGCTCTTGTGAGCACACTGCACAACTGTGGGGGGTCCGGACAGCCACAGTGCAGTGGCGTGGGTATTCTCGTTCCCAAAACGCTCTTCAGCGCAGCATCATAGTGAAGCTTTTTGTAAAGGGAACGTCTCGGGGTTACGTATGTAACCCTTGTTCCCTGAAAAAAGCGGAACGAGATGCTGCACTTTTCTGCCGCACTGGGATGCCCCGGGACTGCTCTTCAGACGAAATACCTGATGATGCACCGGTGAAGCATCTATTTATAGCCACTGCGCCAGGTGCGTCCAATGATTACATCGGCAGAGGCAATAAATTCCGGTCAATGTTCATTGACGTGTTGCATACATATTCATAGCTGGTCACAACTGAGATGTGTTCCCAAAGCGCTCTTCAGCGCAGCATCTCGTTCCGCTTTTTTCAGGGAACAAGGGTTACAAACATAACCCGAGACGTTTTATATGTTTGTTAAAAAGATGCTAGAAAATGTAAAATAAGCTTTATGGTGTTCCCATGTATAACTGACTTTACATGCTATTTGTTTGTTTTTCATACTATGTCCCTGCTCAATTTAAACAAATAAATTTATATGATGTGAAAATCTATTACCCTTGTTTATTTAAGCACTTAGAGATTTCATCAAGCAGGACTACAACAATGTTTTAAATCAACTCAAGTTTCCAGTTGTAAATAGGTTTGCAGTAGAAAATTTCAAAACGCATAAAATGTATATACGCTACTGTATGTAGCCTTACCCTTTTCCCTTGCAAAATAAGAACAAAAGTGTAGGCTATATATGGGAAGAATAGAGAGCTAAGGGTTTTAGACATACAATTTTTCATCATACAACAAATACAATGTCTTATCTCCTGCCCTTGTCTTTTGATTTTCAATCAAATTTTTATGTTTAGCTTGTCAAGACCAACTTGTTTAATGGCCTGTTTGTGTGAATTTGCAATAGAAACAACACACTCTTACGCACAAGTTTATCAATAGTGGTCGCCATGTTTGCAATCTGTAAGACTGCTGGTGCACACTAAAGTTACATTTGGTACCTTTGCATCTCAATGTGGGCACGTTGCACTACCATTTTTGAATAAAGATTTCCATTGGGAAAATGATTGGTGCTGTGATTTTCGAGTGGGCACCAATTTCTCTGACCCACATGCTCGTATCTTGATCATACCAACTGTAACAGAGAGGCAACTGTTTCTAACATGTTGTCTGCATTCATTTGACTATTTTCTCTATGTAGGATTTTTGCAGTGTTGTATAGTTGCTTTATTATTTGTACAATTTTTATTATATGAGTAAAATAATTTCAACAATCAACATTTCATTATGTTCTCCTTAATCCGATTTATGTTGCCTTTTTATTTTTAAATCATTTCTAACATTTGCAATATTGTGAGATAACATTTGGAAAGGAGCTTAATGCAGTGATTATATTTATATGTATGCTATATGTAAATTGCTTTCCTTTATAAAATTGCTTATTATGCTAAATTCTCAATTGCTGATGCTAACATTCAGACTATGGTGCCTATATTTTTTATTTTCATAAAGAATTATATCACCCCAATCAAGCCCCTGGCTTCACAAACCCAATGTTTGCCAAACAAACATGTATGGTTTTATTAAATTGAATAACAATGTACTTGGTATATTATGCACACCAGTAAGCAGTTTCATATAAGTTATTAATGTACAAAACACAAAAGCTATGTACACAGCTGAACAAATAATATATGTATTACAGTGTTTTCTTGTTAGTAGAGTCAGTTCAATGAAATTGTTGCACATTACAGTTTAAAAACAACAATCCACACAATTTTATAAGTTAGAGAGCCACATATATCTATTATAGAAATATTTATTAGTATATAATGTTAATAGTTCTTAAAAAAGTGCTTGTATTAAATTTAATACAAAATAATAGATTTAATTTGTATTTTGTTATATGTATCTGTTTTACTTAATCTGATTGTTCATCAGATTAATATCCATTTATTTTTATAGCATTTTGATACTTTTTTTTTATATATACACTTTGCTTTACTCTGCCACTAGGCAATATTATTTTACATTCATGATCATTCACGCCTTCTCACATATGATATTTCTAACACTAAAAGTGTCTTACAAAAGTTAAAAGTTATATTACTATATTGTTTTGTATGAATGATTGATCAGGATGGTTTTCACAATTTTTGTGCAAAAACTCTAGGCTACAAGATCCAGTTCTCAAAAGTCTTGTGGACAAATGTTTAGTATGTGTTATATGGCCATTTCAATGACTTAAAAATGTAGTTTTATCAAAAATCAAAATCAAAAATACAAACATGTACACACATGTTGCTCACATATTATTGTAGCCCAGTTTGTGCTGAATACAGTGTTATCAGACTTTAGCCATTAATGTGTTTTAATCAACTGAAAAAAGCACAAATGTCAAGGCATGTCAAAACTTCTCCAGGGCCCAAAACACCCTCAGACCCCAACGTCAGTAACTGGTCACTCGTGTCATTTTTCTCTCTCTCTTTCTGGTGGTGGCATGGCTGTATTTGTCACTTTCTCCATGCTCACTGGAATTAGAGACAGATAGAGACATAATTTAGCTTGGGTGTAAGTGCCCTTACCGCTTGTTCTCTCTCCGGACGGATGCTTGACCACACCTCCGCTGCCACATTGTACAATCATTAAACTAATATATTCATCAGGTTTAAGCCAGATTTCAGTAAAACAGAGTGAATATAAACCATGATCTGTAATATTAAAATTTACAATTAATGCTTTGGATGAAAGTGATCTATTTTTTAGTAGCCCTACCTTTTATATTATCTTTTTGTATTTTTTTTTTTTTAAGTTTGACAGCAATCAATTTTTTTCTAAACATAATTTTTTTGTGATCTCCCACTGGCGAAGCAAGACATTGTTTGTGCCGAAATAAATAACACACTTAGAAAATCTAAGAAAAAAAAAATCTAATGCTAATGCATTAGCCAGAATTTTTACATTTGTTTTGATGTGAGATGCTCTGGTTCCCAGAAGGCATTTTACTGTGGTGGCTGGAGTCTCTATTTCCACGCTTCTTACAATAGAATCACCTATAACCAGGCAAATTCTAACAGGCTTCTCAGTGGGTGCATCACTGAGTGAGGAGAATCTATTAGAAATTCTAACAGGAACAGCAGAGTGGTATCAGAGTATGCTGCTGAGACGTCACCCAAACGCCCTGCTACAGGGGCTCTACTGCTAAAGTG
Source organism: Moxostoma hubbsi (assembly GCA_032164185.1). Taxonomy (NCBI): domain Eukaryota; kingdom Metazoa; phylum Chordata; class Actinopteri; order Cypriniformes; family Catostomidae; genus Moxostoma; species Moxostoma hubbsi. Next base: position 7,212,480 of record JAVLUX010000013.1, on the reverse strand, counting down.
TGTGTGTTGCATACCTGTCAACACTCCCGTTTTTCCCGGGAGTCTGGCGTTTTTTAAACACCCATTTTCCGCCCCCTCCCGTTTTGTTATTTCTCCCGGGAAACTCCCATAATTTGTATGGCCCTGTGGCACGGTGGAGGGCGGGACCGGCGCGTGATTACGCACGCCCGGTCCCGTATCAGGCTAATTGAGCCGTCAAGAGGGATAAAGGCCACTCGCAGACGGCGATCGAGAGAGAGAGCTTAATCAGCAGACATGTCTGTTGTCCTATGTGTTTGTTTTAAGTTCTTCATTAAAATATTATTTATTTGTCAAAAAAAAAAAAAAAAGAAGGACACGGTGACAGTTCTCTCTCCACTCAGGTAGGGGCCTTTATTGTGCCAGCAAGGGTTTTTTATAACACAGAAAAGTAAACAATCGAAACTCTCAATGTGGACAGCTTGCTCCGATGCCAACACTAGACTGGCATGTCTCCCTCACTGGCGATGTTGTGGCCCTTTTATGCCGCTCTCCCCGTACTCACTGAAATTAGAGACAGGTGTTAGACATAATTTAGCTCAGGTGCAAGCGCCCTTACCACTTTCTCCCTTCGGACGGGCGCTTGACCACGCCCCCGCTGCCACAGGCCCAAACATCGTTATATGAATAATCACATCAATAAATTATTCCAAGGTTGTCCATTTGCCAGATCTTGTATGAAACGCATCCTACTCACACAATCGACGCATCATACAAATTTCAACCCATTTGTGAACTCAATCTGGCAACCTACAACTCATCTGCGATGTTGATATTTGTGCAGGTAATATATGTGGGAAGTTGAATCAAGCATCACTGGTAGATGGGAGGAGAATGAAAAAAAAAACAAAATATACATGTCAATTTACAGCAACTGGACAGAAGAATTAAATTTCATATCTCGAAGCCATATCGACACTCCCCACACATTTTGCAATGTGTGTAGCACTGATTTTAATTTCGGACACGGTGGGAAAATTTACATTACTCAGCACATTAAATCAAAATGGCACAATTTGTATTTAGAACCCCCCAATGCATGCATGCCATTGAATCACGTTAAAAACAGAAAAGTGGAAAAACCGATGCACATGGTAAAATGACAGATTTTAAAGATTAAAGGCTGAAAACAGAAAGATACTGTCTCTTTTCGTCTCGTGTCTCTTATCTCTTTAATAAACATCTTATCACAGTGCTGTGATAGTTTTTTGTTTATTTTTTGTCATTGTGCTTTAAACGTGGAAGTATGATTACGGACGTAGGTGTTTGCTAACGCTAAGATATGTTTTATGTAAGGTTTTTGATGCTAATGTTGGTTGACATGCTTTGGCATGAAACGTCTTGGGTTACCCTTGTTCCCTGAAAAAAGCAGAACGAGATGCTGCACTTTGCTAAGCGCTATGGGAACAATCCTAGTTGTGAATGAGCTGTGAATATGTAACACGTCAATGAACATTGACCGGAATTTATAGCCTCGGCCGATGTAGTCATTAGACGCACATGTGGCCAGGCTATAAATGGATGCGTCACCAGGTGTCGTCAGATACTTCTTTTTGAAGAGTAGTCCTGGGACGTCCCAGTGCGGCAAAGAAGCACAGCATCTCGTTCCGCTTTTTTCAGGGAACAAGGGTTACACATGTAACCCGAGACGTTCCCTTTACAAAAAGCTTCACTATTATGCTGCGCTTTGCTAAGCACTATGGGAACGAAATACCCACGCCGCCGCACTGGGGCTGTCCAGACCCCTACGGTTGTGAAGTGTGCTCACAAGAACATGAGAAGTCTCAGACATGAGCTTGATATGTCGATTCAAGGACGTAAGAGTCCAGAGTAGCAAAACATCTAACCCATAAAATTTTATGAATGTGTGCGGAGAGGACCAGCCCGCCGCACCACAAACTTGACCAGACATGAGCTCGAGACGTCGACTCATATGCATAAGAGTGGCAAGAACATCCAAACTATAAAAGTCTAACGAATGTGTGCGGAGAGGACCAACCTGCCGCATCACAGACTTGCTTATACATGAACTTCAGATGTCGACTCAGGGGCGTAAGAGCCCGGAGTAGCATGAACATCCAAACCATAGAGCCTGAAGAATGTGTGCGGAGAGGACCAGCCTGCCGCTTCACAAACTTTTTCAGGCATGAAAGATTTAAGCCATAAAATCTGAAAATGTGTGCGGAGAGGACCAGCCTGCCGCATCAAAAACTTGCTTAGACATGAGCGTAGATGTCGACCCAAGGGCATAAAAGCCCTTCAGATTCGGGGTAGCATGAACATCTAGTAACATGACCATAAAAACAGATGAATGTGTGTAGAGAGGACCAGCCTGCTGCATCACAAACTTGTAGAGACATGAGATTGAGATGTTGACTCAAGGGCATAAGAACCCAGAATAACAAACATCTAAACCATAAAATTTGATGAATGTGTGCGGAGAGGACCAGCCTGCCGCATCACAAACTTGCAGAGACATGAGATTGAGATGTCGACTCAAGGGCATAAGAGCCCGTAGTAACAAACATCTAAACCATAAAATTTGATGAATGTGTGCGGAGAGAACCAACCTGCTGCATCACAAACTTGCTGCAGAGGGAGACCTCTAGCCAAGGCTTTAGAGGAGGAGAGCCCTCTGGTAGAGTGCGCCCTAAAAACCTACTGGTGAAGCTTGACCGTGCGCCTCGTAGGCCCGGGCAATAATGTCCCTCACCCAAAGTGACATAGTCTGCCAGGAGGTGACCGCCCCCCCGGTCATGGCTTCCAAGTGAAGAATTGCTGCCCTGACTTTACGCCACTAGCAAAACCGGTGGACATAAGTCTGAAGGGTACAGACTGGACAAAGTCTGAGAAGTCTTATCTGCTCCGGCATTACAAATGGCAGGGAGCAGAAGACTTAGAAAATAACCGGCCAAGGGTCGCGAAAGACACCTTGGGCAGGTAGTTAGGGTGAGGGTGCAAAGAATGCTTTTTGTCATAGCTGGGGCAAACTCTAAACAGGTTGGCAAAATAGACAGAGCCTGTAGGTACCCAAGTCTCCTTAGAGATGTAATTGCCATAAGAAAAACCATCTTGAGAGTCAGAAGTCTACCAAACGCTGACTCTAGAGGTCTAAAAAGGGGGTCTTACCCTATGAAGAGGTCCTAGCAAGGATGCCTCTTAGGGGGCACCCCGCCCACCAAGGCATGGCAATCCGCAGTGGAGGCCACATAGAACCTGGCAGTGGTGAGGCAAGTACCTGCTGACAGTTCTTTCTACAGAAAATCCAGAACTGAAGCAAACTGGCAGTTAGCTGTTTCTGTAATATGAACTTCCAAGTGGAGGGAGCCCTAGCACTTGAAATGGTCTCGATAACCTCAAGAGAAATCCCTGTGAACATCAGTTGGTACCCTTAGGGGCCAAGCATGAAAGGTTTCACAATTCGGGCCAGGGATGAGAAGGTCCTCCCTGTTCAGAATCGCACAAGGCGAGCCGTCGAGGAGAGGTATTCGAGAAACATATCCTGTTCGGCCAGTGCAGCGCCATTAGTAGGAGGCAACACCCTTGCTGGCGAACCTTGCCAAGACTCCCGGGAGCAGATAAACCGGGGCACAAAAACGCATACAGACGCATTCAGGGTCATGTATGTGCCTTTAAGTCCAGACCCAAGGGGGCTGGGTGACTTAGGGAGAAGTAGAGGAGACATTGCACTATCATAGAGGTGAAGAGGTCCTCTTCTGCCCTGTGAAATCTCACCCAGATTTGTTCACTACCTCAGAGTAAATCTGCTCCCACACACACGGGTATCCAGGGACGAAACTGTCCTGAGTGACAGGAGCTGCCCTGGGCCCCAAGGAGGATCCAACGTGCCAGAAATTCAGCTGACGTGAACGTGGATCCCCCCGATGGTTTACGTAAGAGGCTACCGCTGTATTGCCCACCCGCACCAAGACATGGCAGCCTCAGGAGGAAGTATTTCAGGGCCAGAAATACGGCCATCAGCTTGAGACAGTTACTGTGACAACCGAACTGACGACCCTCCTATCCCTTTAAGCCGGACGACCACTTAAGGCCGCTACCCAGCCCCTCAGGGAGGCGTCTGTCATTAGCAGCCTGCGACGACAAGACGCACCTAGAGTGGGACCCAAGGTAAGAACCGGGGTCTGAACCACATAGAAAGGGAACGTAGCACATGGCGCTTAACCCTTATTTGCCTTAGGGGACTGGCCCTCGGATAAAACCCGCGGTCTCATGTGCAGAAGGTCCGAAGGGATCACCGCGGACACCAACGCCATGAGACCTAGTATTCAATTATACTGACGAGCAGTGCAACCTCGACCTAGCCTGACCTTGCTCAGGGTGTTCTGAATGGAAACGATTCGTGCGGGAGACGATAGTGCCTGCATCGTGACCGAATTCCATATAACCCCCAGATGAGTCAAGACGATATCCCTGTGCTGAACTGCCAGTTCTTGGAACGCTCGCAGGCTATCTCTCGCCTGGTTCGGCATCATTATTAAAGAAACCCACTCTCCCCTCTAAGCCATGCAGGACTACCTCCATGCTAGTGGGGAGGGCTTCTGGTCCTCTCTGCACACATTCATTAGGTTTTATAGTTTGGATGTTCATGCTATTCCGGGCTCATATGTCCTTGAGTCGACATCCCAAGCTCATGTCTGAGACCTCTCGCGTTCTTGTGAGCACACTTCACAACCTTAGGGGTCCGGACAGCCCCAGTGCGGCGGTGTGGGTATTCTAGTTCCCAAAGCGCTTCCTCAGCGCAGCATCCTAGTGAAGCTTTTTGTAAAGGGAACGTCTCGGGTTACGTGTTGTAACCCTTGTTCCCTGAAAAAAGCGGAACGAGATGCTGCGCTTCTTTGCTGCACTGGGACTTCCCAGGACCGTGCTTCAGAAAAAAAAGATCTGATGACACACTGGTGATGCCTCTATTTATAGCCTGGCCACAGGTGCATCTAATGATTTCACCAACCAAGGCTATAAATTCCGGTCAATGTTCATTGACGTGTTACACACATATTCACAACTGGTCTCAATGCAGGATTGTTCCAAAAGCGCTTCCTCAGAGCAGCATCTCGTTCCGCTTTTTTCAGGGAACAAGTATTACAACACTTAACCCGTGACGTTTTCAGGAATTCTGTAAGCCTCCAGTTTGCGAGGACATAAAAAACACAAGAGATGTGCATGTCCACCTGGACAGAAGACTTACATCACCTTGGATTTTAATATTGTGTTTTCTTCTTGAGCATCAATGACAGTTTCCACCTTTTTGTAATAGTTGTGTTCAAGTGTCTAAGCTGGATCTCAGCATCATAGCGACTGTTTTGAAGAACTCAAATGTGCAGATGAAGCTGGGAAACCTTACAAGCAGGGACTTGTATCACAAAAAAAACACAGTCATTGATCATCAAGGAAGCAACATAAATTTTAAGAAGCAAGGGGATATAAACTTTTGAACAGGATTATTTGTGTAAATTCAGTTATTATTTTGTCTTGTGGAATATATATAAATATCTGTTTTTAGCTTCATAAGGACAGTACTAAATAAAAAAACAAAAGGCATTTTTTGAGTCTACTTATTTTTTGTTAAAATTATGGTGGATTCGAATAGATGCACTTAACTGTATGCAAAAATGTATGCTTGTCTATAGTTTTTTTGCTCCAGTGAATATGTCCTCTAGTCAATATAACCACATACCATAAAGTCTTGGCTACCAAAAAAAAAAGCCTTTGAAAATTTTCACCATTAATGCACAAAAAAATATACTGTTCATTGAATACCAATATCCAGGCATGTTGAGTAAGTTGAACCATGCAACTAGAGATGTAGGTTTCATGTGAACATTGTGGGAGATCCTTCCGTCACCTCCACATAACAACCACCAAAATAAATTATAGGCCTATACCTCCCTTCAAAATATGCTTGCATTAAACAGCCTAGTGTTTTCTGGAAAATCTTAACAGTAAAACAACTGAGGTACAAAATTATTAGTGAAGCAACAAGATTGAAAAAGATATCTAAAAAAATATCAAAATGTCACATTCTGTTGACTTTTGTTCTGTGCTTTTATGTTGAAATTCCTGTTTAGTTCCTGTTTCCTGTTTGGTTTTTGTAGTCCTTTGTAGTTCTGTTTTTTGATTGGTTTTCCCCTGATTGTCTCCCATGCCCTGATTGTTTCCCCAGGTGTTTCTAGTTTTCCCTTGTGTATTTAAGCCCTTGTTTCCTTCCTGTCCATTTGTCTGTTATTTCATGTTTTGCATGATTAGCGTTTAGTTCTCCGTGGTTTTTGTTATTCCTAGTGTTCCTGTTTTTTGTTATTAAAAAGCTGCACTTAGATCTTCCCTCTTTGCCTGCCTCGTTACACAAAACATTGTTTTGACAACAAATATTGTAATTGATAAATTGTATACATTTATGGCAAGTAAAACACATTACAACCTGAGCTGATAAATACTGTAAGTGACAACACGCCCCAAATTGACATTAAAAACCTTTGTCTTGAGTGCACATTTAAACCTTTTTTGATAAAACAGTTGACCCTTCCTTTAATGTATGCCAGTGAGGTGTGATTATGTTTGCTTTTGGTATCCAAGAGCTATAAATGTGATATATACTTTGTACAGTAGAATTAACAAAGAAATATTCTATTTTAAAAGGATTTTGAACTAGTTTTTTTAAACCAACATTCAAAACCTCTGCTGGAGAAAACGCATGTGTGCATTTGCACTTTTGACACTTTTTATAACATCTTCCCTGTGTTACAGCTTGCCCCGGTTCACCCTATCAGTCCACAAGTGTTAAGGCAATGTTGTTTTTTAATAGGTTGTGAATAAATGCAGTGTTTGACTGTAATTTTAACAATAATTTACTACAAAAGTACATGTATTCTCTTGTTAAATATAATATACATTTTTACAGTAAATTAAACAATAAAATCATATATTGTTTTCAACATTTTACTGTAAAATTACATGTATTGTCTTATTAAATATACAGTATTATTGTTTTTTTTACTGTATATGTTAAGGTTATTCAACTTTTTAATCAAGTAGAGTTTTTATACTGTAGCATTTTTACATTCTTTTTCAGTTAAATTACGGAATTTTTTTACAGTTATAGAAATACCCTGCCTAGTTTCAGTAATGCAAATAGAAAATGTATTTATTTTGTGCCAACACAAAACTTATAGGTAAACTTATATTTAAAATTTAGAAGAGTATTTTACTCTGTGAAATTGCATCATTTTAACAAAGTAAATTGAACAAACAGCAATGATTTATTCAACTTTGGAGTTTACTAAACTCTAGATTAATTTTGACACATTTGTTGAGTTTCTTAATTATCATGAGTACAGCATAAACTCAGTAAGGTTCAAAACATATAAGTAAAATCAGTTTATTTCAATGAGCAATATTTGATTAAATTTCCCCAATGGCGTGACCGCGGAGGATGCCATATGGCCCAGGAGCCTCTGGAATTGTTTTAGAGGAACCACTGTGCCTGGCTTGAATAATGTGTAAGTCAGCACCGACTGCACGTGCTCGTTGGTGAAGCGTGTCATTGAGACGGAGTCTAACTCCATGCCGAGAAAAGAGATGCTCTGATCTGGGGTGAGCTTGCTCTTTTACCAGTTGACCTGAAGGCCTAGACGGCTGAGGGGCCTGACCACCTGGTCCCTGTGGGCGCACAGTGACTCTCGAGATTGGGCTAGGATGAGCCAGTCGTTGAGGTAATTGAGTATGCAGATGCCCACTTCCCTTAGCAGGAAAATGGGCTCCATCTGTTTCTTCACTGCCAAGAACTGTTGGGTGAAGTCGTTGATGGTGTCACGAATAGACCGAGCTGGTAAACGGGGGCATTGAGAAAGCAAAATGTGAGCAGCGCCCGGACCCGAGGAAAAAGTTGTCTAGCCATAAAGGCTTCGGGGATCCAACCCCACACTGACGGCGGCCCGGGCAAGCATGTCTGCCATCTGGACATCAGCCTCAGACTGGGCATGCCAGCCCGAAGGCGGCAGTCCAGTTGAGTCTTCTGCATCAGATGCCGGAACACTCTCCGATGCAGCTGTGAATTCATCATCCAGTTCAGGGGGCTCGATGGAGTGAACAGACTGGCCGTGAGGCGAGCTGCTCTCACCTCGAGCTCGGACGGAAGTCAACGAGCGTGCTGGGGGGGTGGGTGGTTCGTGGGGATCTACCCGGTGAAACCCTGTGGGAAGGAGCGATGCGGGGGGCGGCTGGAGAGGCGTTCCTCTTTAAGAAGGGAAGCCGTGACCGCAACGTTGCCATGGTTAAGTTCTCGCAATGAGAACATGAACCATCCACAAATGCCGCCTCAGTGTGATTGCGGCCCAGACACACGAGGCAGCATCTTTGACTGTCAGGAGCGGAGAGAAGTCGACCGCATCCAGGAACTACACAAGTGCAGAAGGGTATCTTTACAAAGACATATCCTGAAAAGGACGTTCAACGGCAGCTGTGTATTGCTCTTTTAGAGAAAATAAACTCTTTTATAAATACTCTCTTTCAGCAGCGCCGTAGATGCGCCCAGGGGCAAAGCTGCACTTCCGTGCAGAGAAGGAGGTCCAACAGCATACGCTCTGCAGAGGTGAGTGAGGCAGTAAGTGATCTCAGCTTACTGATCGCACAACCACTCGACTCCGAAGAAGAAATCTGAATGAACAGATGCATGCTTCCCTCACTTTATACCCATATATTTGGGGGGGAGGGACATGCAAATTCTGTCAGCCAAATTCTCATTGGCCTTTTCTCAAGTTCAGTGGTAACCGAGGCCTTCAAGAAAGTCCCCTAGTGTCGCTTCTCTCGACACAACGTCGAAGTGAGTGACAGACTGGGAATGATAAATACATGTAATTTGTCATTATTGTCATAACATTTTTAATTCCAGTTGGGTTGTTAATTTTCAGATAATGTCTGTAATTTTACAGAGTTTTGAATGTAAATTATTTGAATGTAAGTTATTTTCTGTAAAATTAGATTTTTTTTTTTTTTTACTGTGCACCTCATGAGAAAGGAATCAGTAAGATCCCATTCATTAATAGTTAGTTATAATTATTTTAACTTTATAAAACTGTTCAAGATAACCATTAACTCATAAGGAAGGACATGCACATTAAGATCTCATTCTTTAGTAATGTATTACCATAAGCCTCAATTTAGAATACTGTTCCAGATCTTATGTAATTCCTTAAGATAGATGTGGTGGCACATGACTCATTACTAAGGGTTAACCGTTATTTTCTTTTTTCTATTCTATGATATTATTGAGAAGAACACATTATGTACTATGAAACATAAGTTATTCATTAATGATTACAAAAGACACTCTTTTTTTTACCCTTTATAGAATGTAAACTGACTTGTCATTATACTCTTCAAGGCACTGTAGACTATTGATATACAGTGATGTTTTGTTCATAAAAAAAAATTCAGGTTAAATAACACATGATGAGCATGCATCTCTGAAGATGCATATTCATCTTGACAATAAAAGCATAATCATTGACATTTTAGACACTGAATTTTAAGGAGTTTGTCACATTCTGTTGACTTTTGTTCTGTGCTTTTATGTTGAAATTCCTGTTTAGTTCCTATTTCCTGTTTGGTTTTTGTAGTCCTTTGTAGTTCTGTTTTTTGATTGGTTTTCCCCTGATTGTCTCCCATGCCCTGATTGTTTCCCCAGGTGTTTATAGTTTTCCCTTGTGTATTTAAGCCCTTGTTTCCCTCCTGTCCATTTGTCTGTTTCATGTTTATCTTGTTTTGCATGTTTAGCGTTAAGTTCTCCATGGATTTTGTTATTCCAAGTGTTCTTGTTTTTTGGATTTAATAAAAAGCTGCACATAGATCCTCTCCCATTGCCTGTCGTTACAGAATAACAGATCCAACAATGGATCTAGCAGCTCAGCAGGCGAACTACCGGCTACTCTGCCTCATGCAAGAGGACCGCCCAATAGATGCCCACGTCCGTGAGTTTCTGGAGCTGGCTTACACTTCCGACTTCTCCGAGTTTTCTTTGGTGGCCTTTTTCAGAGGGAATCTCAACAGTTCGCTGAGGGAGCTGTTGCCACAAGCGACCCCGCGCTGGACGCTCCGCGATTTCCCTGAGGATCTGCGGCTCTCCATTTATTGTGGACGTTGCGGAGGAGGACCCTACCTCTCCTCCCACAGTGGTCACCCCCAGCCTTCCATAACTTGTCCCTCCGCGCTTGCCACATCCAATGTGTTGCCAGCCTCATCTGTCCGGAGAAGGGGAAAGGCTTCTGCTCTTCAGTCTCCGCCTGCCACGGCCAATGAGCCAACGCCCACACCTGCCACGGCCAACGAGCCAACGCCCACGCCTGCCACGGCCAGCGAGCTGGAAGTCTCGACCATCCCAGAGCCAGCGTTGCCAGCCTCGACCATCCCAGAGCCAGCGCCTGTAGCCTCGACCGTCCCAGAGCCAGCGCTTGTAGCCTCGACCGTCCCAGAGCCAGAGCCAGCGCCAGCGCCTGTAGCCTCGACGTCCCAGAGCCAGAGCCAGTGCCAGCGCCTGTAGCCTCGACAGTCCCAGAGCCAGAGCCAGCGCCTGTAGCCTCGACAGTCCCAGAGCCAGCGCCTGTAGCCTCGACCGTCCCAGAGCCAGAGCCAGGGCCTGTAGCCTCGACCGTCCCAGAGCCAGCGCCTGTAGCCTCGACCGTCCCAGAGCCAGAGCCAGAGCCAGCGCCTGTAGCCTCGACCGTCCCAGAGCCAGAGCCAGAGCCAGCGCCTGTAGCCTCGACCGTCCCAGAGCCAGCGCCTGTAGCCTCGACCATCCCAGAGCCAGCGCCAGTAGCCTCGAACGTCCCAGAGCCAGCGCCTGTAGCCTCGATCGTCCGGAGGAGGAGGAGAAGAAAGTCCCCCAGTGCTCCGCCTCTCGAGCCTCCCAGGGCTCCGCCTCCCAGTGCTCCGCCTCCCGAGCTTCCCAGTGCTCCGCCTCCCGAGCCTCCCAGTGCTCCGCCTCCCGAGCTTCCCAGAGCTCCGCCTCCCGAGCTTCCCAGTGCTCCGCCTTCCAGTGCTCCGCCTCCCGAGCCTCCCAGTGCTCCGCCTTCCAGTGCTCCGCCTCCCGAGCTTCCCAGTGCTCCGCCTTCCAGTGCTCCACCTCCCGAGCTTCCCAGTGCTCCGCCTTCCAGAGCTCCGCCTCCCGAGCTTCCCAGAGCTCCGCCTCCCGGGGCTCTGCCTCTCGGGCCCTCCAGATCTCAGCCTCTCGGGCCTCCCAGACCTCAGCCTCTTGAGCTTCCCAGGTCTCCGCCTCCAGGGCCTTCCTCTCCTCCGGAGCCTTCCATCCCTCATGAGCCTTCTACTCCGGAGCCTTCCTCGCCTCCAGTGCCCTCTGCAGCTCCACCCCTGGAGCCTACCATGGCTCCGTCTCTGAAGTCGGCTCCGCCTCCTGAACCTCCTATGGCTCCACCTCCCATGGCTCCACCTTCCGGGTCTTCCACGTCACCAGAGCCCTCCACGATTCTGCCCCTGAAGTCCTCCACGGCTCCACCCTTGAAGTCCTCCATAGCTCTGCCTCCCTCGGCTCCGCCCCTTGAGCCTTCCACGGCTCTGCCTTCTACGGCTCTGCCCCAGAAGTCCTCCACGGCTCCGCCTCCGATGGCTCCGCCTCAGATGGCTCCGCCCCTCGAGCCTTCCACGGCTCCGCCTCCTATTGCTCCGCCTACCCTGGCTCCGCCTCCTGAGCCTCTCCCTGTTCTGTGGCCTCCTTCCAGGCCTTCTGACTCTGCCCTGTGGCCTTCCCCTAGGCCTTCTGACCCTGTGTCTGTCCTGTGGCCTTCTCCCTGGCCTTCTGACCCTGTCCCTGTCTTGTGGCCTCTTCCCGGGCCTCCTGACCTGTTCCCTGTCCTGTGGCCTTTTCCTTGGCCTCCTCCCCGGCTCCCTGACCCGTTCCCTGTCCTGTGGCCTTCTCCCCGGCCTCCTGACCCGATCCCTGTTCTTTGGCCTCCTCCCAGGCCCCCTGACCCGTTCCCTGTCCTGTGGCCTTTCCCCGGGCCTCCTGACCCGATCCCTGTCCTGTGGCCTTTTCCCGGGCCTCCTGACCCGTTCCCTGTCCTGTGGCCTTTTCCCGGGCCTCCTGACCCGTTCCCTGTCCTGTGGCCTTTTCCTTGGCCACCTCCCAGGCCCCCTGACCCGTTCACTGTCCTGTGGCCTCCTGATCCGGTCCCTGTCCCGTGGCCTCCTCCCCGGCCTCCTGATCCGGTCCCTGTTCTGTGGCCTTCTGACTCGGTCCCTGTCCTGTGGCCACCTCCCAGACCCCCTTACCCTCTCTCGTCCCTGTGGCCCTCTCCTGACCCAGTCCCTGTCCTACAGCCACTTCCCAGACTCCCTGACCCTGTCTTGTTCCTTTGCTCCCCTTGTGCCCCCTTGAACTGCCTATTTGCCCCTGGTGCCCCCCTGAACTACCCATTTCCCACTGTGCTCCATGGACAATGTTTTTTGTTTTTGTTGTTTTTGTTTTTGGAGCGTCTGGAATCCGCTCCTTAAAGGGGGGGCTCTGTCACATTCTGTTGACTTTTGTTCTGTGCTTTTATGTGGAAATTCCTGTTTAGTTCCTGTTTCCTGTTTGGTTTTTGTAGTCCTTTTGTAGTTCTGTTTTTTGATTGGTTTTCCCCTGATTGTCTCCCATGCCCTGATTGTTTCCCCAGGTGTTTCTAGTTTTCCCTTGTGTATTTAAGCCCTTGTTTCCCTCCTGTCCATTTGTCTGTTTCATGTTTATCTTGTTTTGCATGTTTAGCATTAAGTTCTCCGTGGATTTTGTTATTCCAAGTGTTCTTGTTTTTTGGATTTAATAAAAAGCTGCACATAGATCCTCTCCCATTGCCTGTCGTTACAGAGGTAATGTTGTGATGAGTAATTAATTAGTAGTTAATCTTAATGTTAAACAATAGTAAGGTAATAGTTCTCAATGAGGCAAATAAAATGATTAGCTAAAAGTGAAATATTACAGTCATCAGTTGGCTTTAGTGTTAATGTAGTACTACTCATTTGTAACCTATTATGTGTGAAACAGTATTCTAAAGTGTTACCTAATATCCAATATATTTTGTATGCCAGTGACACAATGTGATGCACACAGGAAAGAGCATAATTTGTAACACCTACAAACACGTAACAAGGCAATTACAGTTTCTGCCAAAAAATACCATAGTTACTACAGGTACTGTAATGTACTTACTACATTAATCAGGAAAACACAGAAGTATTCTGTAAGCTTGTTAAACAGTGTGAAGGTCATATCATAGAATTTTAAAGTTTATATTAGGCCTAGTAACAGTAATGGTTACAATGTTAAATGGTGCCAGTAAACACTTCCGTGAATGACAGTTTCAACAGAACGGATAAAATCAATCAGTGTCAAGCTGAGCATTCTTCTTTATACTGTTGTACACTATTTATCTAGATTCTGGAATATGAAAAACAAATTGCATTTAGCCCACAACAGCCACTGTGATTGTTTGTAACTCAATTATCCCAATTTGATATAGAATACTCACTTTTTTTCTTGTAATACTGATATGTTCAGCAGAATAAAGTCATGTGAGTTTGAGAAGGCATAAGGGTCAGTTAGTGATGAGAGAATTGTCATTTTTGGTTTAACTATTCCATAAACATATAAGATAATTTTGGGACATGCAGTAGAGTACTGCTCTTGTTCTTTATTTTCAGTGGATCCAAGTCCCCCTAAATACATTATAGCTGATCATAATAAATCCTTAAAATAAATGAATTATAATCCCAAAGCTCTGCATAGGTTTCCCTGTGGGAAATACTATCCATAACAGACTTCCCACAGATTAGCCCAAATATTAATCCCTCAATTTACTTTGTCAAAGAAGGACAAAAAGGAGTAAATATTAAAAGCAGGTTCTACCTCTGTGCTGTTCTACATTACAAATAAATCCTTGATTATATCCATCATTAACTTTACATTAACAGGATTACAATAAAAAAGTGTCCAAAAAAAGTTAGAAAAGATATAACCTATCATAAAATGCATACATTTTCACACTAATTTTATGCTTAGTAAATATACTACACTGATGAGCATAAATATTATGACCACTCACAGGTGAAGTTAATAACGTTGATCATCTCCTAACAAGGCCACATGTCAAGGTCTGGGTAGATTAGATGGTTAGCAAAAAATCAATTCTCGTTGTCAACATGTTGGATGCAGGAGAAACGGGCAGGAGTAAAGACCTGAGAGACTTTGACAATGGCCAAATTGTTATGGCCAGACGACTAGATCAGAGCATTTCTGAAACGGCAAGGCTTGTGGGGTGCTCTCAGTCAGCAGTGGTGAGTACCTCCTGACAGTGTTCAGAGGGGGGGACTAACCACAAAACGGCGACAGGGTGTTGGGCGCCCAAGACTCATCAATGCACAAGGGCAACGAAGGATATCCCATCTGTTCCAAACCGACAGATGGTCTACTGTGGCACAAGTCACAGAAAATTTTAATAATGGTTACGAGAGAATGTGTCACAACACACAGTGCATTGCACCCTGCTGCGTATGGGGCTGTGTAGCCGCAGACCGGTCAGAGTGCCCATGATGACCCCTGTCCACCTACAGTGGGCAGGATAATGCGCCCTGCCACACTGCACACATTGTTCAGGAGTGGTTTTAGGAACATAATGAAGAGTGTTGCCCTGACCTCCAAATTCCCCTGATCTCAATCCGATTCAGCATCTGTGGGATGTGCTAGACCAACAAGTCCGATCCACTGCGGTTCCACCTCGCAATGTACAGGACTTATCTGTACAGTATCTGCTGGTAATGCCTTGGTGCCAGATACCACAAGACAGCAAGACAAGAGTCCATGCCTGTTCAGCGCTGTTTTGACGCCAGCAGCATATTAGGCAGAAAGAAGGTCCTTCCTCAGGGGAATTTGCCAGGGAAGGGCTGTCACGAGGAGTGTGAGATCCGAGAACTAAGTCTGTGTGGGCCATTAGGGGGCCCCCAGAGTGACTTGTTCCTCGTTTTCCCTGACCTTGCACATCACCTGTGCAAGTAGGCACACTGGGGGAAATGCGTACTTGCATAGCCCCTGGGGCCAGCTGTGTGCCTCTGTCCCGTGGTGAGCCTCCGCTAGGGAGTACCAGAGCAGGCAATGGGAGGTCTCTTGGGAAGCGAACCTGTCTATCTTCACCGAACCGCTCCCAAATCAGTTGGAATGCCTGGAGGTGGAGCCTCCACTCTCTGGTGAACGTACCTTATTGTGACAGTGTTGAGGTTGCCCAGGATGCTTGTCATTGCTTGCTTGAGATATATAACAAGAGCGTATGCCGCCTTGGCGATTTATGTACGCAATCGTAGCGGTGCTGTCTGATCGGATCAAGATGTGCTTGCCCTATAGACGCGGGAGAAGCCTCCACAGGGCAAGGATTACAGCCAACAACTCTAGGCAGTTGATGTGCCGACCCAGCCGGGGCTCCACCCAGGAGCCGGCGGCTGTGTGCCCGTTGCACATGGCACCCCAACCCTGTTTGGAGACATCTGTGGTGACCAGAACACATTGAGAAACCTGCTCTATGGGGACTCCTGTCCACAGAAAACAGAGGTCTGTCCAGGGGTTGAAAGTCTGGCGGCAGGCGGGGGTGATGAACACACGGTACATGCCGCGGCGCCATGCCCATCTCGGGACTCAACATTCCCAGTTGACCTGAAGACCTAGCCGGCTGAGGTGCATGAGCACCTGGTCCATGTGGGCGCATAGTGACTCTCGAGAGGATGAGCCAGTCATCAAGATAATTGAGTATGCGGATACCTACTTCCCTTAGCGGGTCAAGGGCTGCCTCAGCCACCTTCATGAAGATGCAAGGGGATAGGGACATGCCGAAGGGGAGGACCTTATACTGATACGCCTGGCCATCGAATGCGAATCATAGGAAGGGTTGGTGTCGAGGCAAGATATAGACGTGGAAGTACGCGCCCTTCAGGTCTACCAATCTTGATGCCAGACACAAGTTAGAATGTGTCTTTCTGTGAGCATGAATGGGAGTTTGTGTAAGGACCGGTTGAAAACTTGCAAGTCCATGATTGATCGTAAGCCGACGCCTTTATTGGGTACGATGAAGGGACAGGCTCTAAGTAAAAGGGTCACGATCTCCACACGCAAGGTGGCCGTGCACCAAGGTAAAGCAGATGCCGGCAAAAGGGGATGGGGGCCTGGGAAACTTAATTGCCTAACCAAGTCGGATGGTCCTGGCCAACCCGCGTGACGGTTGGGAAGTGAGAGCCACGTGTCAAAGCTCTGTGCGAGGGGAACTAAGGGGAAGATAATTTTTGATGCACCTGGCGAGGCTTTGCTGCGGGGCAGAGAATGTATTGTGGCGTCACCGTCTGGGGGCAGCAGTCGTGGTTCCGGGGGCGAGAGGTCCACATCCGGGGTGCCGGGACTGCGAGGCTCCGGGTTGCCGTGAGAACTGCATTTGTGGGCCAGGTGACCCAGGGAAGGAGGAAATTGCTCTATTATTGAGAATGTGGGTACTGCAGCCCAAAGGGGGTGCAGCAAAGAAAATACCTTTAAATGAAGATTCTCCTTCCGGCCCTCCACCGGGTGATGGAGTGTCTGTCTACCAGCTCCAGAGCAAACATCTTGCAGGAGGATGCCCTTGGTGAGCAGATGTAGCATGACCCGTGCTGGTATGGCAGCATGCATGATGTGGGAAATTGCCTCTGTCTGTTTCTTCACCGCTGAGAACTGCTGGGCGAAGTCTTCAACAGTGTCGCCAAATAGACCAAACTGGGAGACAGGGGCGTTGAGGAAGCGTGCTCTGTCCACATCCCGCATCTCAACCAGGTTCAGCCATAGATGACGCTCCTGGGCCACGAGGGTGGCCATCACCTGCCCAAATGTCCACACTGTGACTTTTGTGGCCCTGATGGCGAGGTTGGTCGCAGAGTGCATTTCCTGCAACACGTCGGGGTCAGGACTACCCAAGTTCAGATCTTTGAGTGCCTTGGCCTGGTAAACTGGCAGGATGGCCATGGCATGCAGGTTGGAGGCGGCCTGTCCAGTGGCGCTGTAGGCTTTGGCGGTCTGTGACAACGTCATCCTACAGGCCTTGGAGGGGAGCACTGATCCCGCCAGGTGGCACGTTCTCGGAACATAGGTGGATCGCAACCACTCTGTCCACCTGGGGGACCTCCGAGTATGTGTGGGCTGCCCCGCCGCCAAGGGTAGTGAGAGCGGATGAGCGAGGAGGTTGGTTGCGGGCAGTGAAATGTGCCCTCCATGACCTCGTCAGCTCATCATGCACCTCCGGAAAGAAAGGAACGGGGGGGGGCTGTGAGCGGTGCCCGGACCCGAGGAACCAATCGTCTAGCCGTGAAGGCTGTGGGGGGTACGGAGGGTTCCAGTCCAGCCCCACGCTGACGGTGGCCAGGAAAGCATATCGGCCATCTGGGCGTCAGCCTCAGACTGGGCCTGCCGACCCGAAGGCGGCAGTCCAGTCAAGTCTTCCACGTCAGACGCCGGAACGCTCTCCGATGCAGCGGCGAACTCATCCAGCACGGGGGGCACGAGGGAGTAAACAGACTGGCCGTGAGGCGAGCCGTTCTCACCTCGATCTCGGACGGAAGTCAACGAGCGTGCCGGGGGGCGGGTGGTTCGTGGGGATCTACCTGGTGAAACCGATCCCGCTGCCATCCCCAAAACGCCTCCATCACCAGCCGGGTCATCCTCAATCATGTGGGAAGAAGGAGCGACGCGGGGGATGGCTGGAGTGGCATTCCCCTTTAAGAAGGACAGCCACGATTGGAACATTGCCATGGTAAGGTTCTCGCAGTGAGAACACGAACCATACACAAACGCTGCCTCAGTGTGATCACTGCTAAGACACATGAGGCAGCACCTGTGACCATCAGGAGAGGAGAGAAATCAACCGCATCCTTACAAAGATGTGTATTGCTCTTTTAGAGAAAATAAACTCTTTTAGGAAGAAAATACTCTCTTTTAGCAGCGTTGTCGAAGCGCCCAGGGGAGGAGAGAAGGAGAAACCCGCTGATATGCGTCATTGACCCAACAGCATAAGCTCTATAGAGGTGAGTGGAACAGTAATGATCTCAGCTTGCTGATCGCACAACCGCTCGTCTCCGAAGAATAAATCTGAATGGACAGACGCATGATTCCCTCCTTTTATGTCCGGGGGAGGGACATGCACATTCTGTCTGCCAATTTCTCATTGGCCTTTTCTCAAGTTCAGAGGTTACCGAGGCCTTCACTTCACTCGACACAACGTTGAAGTGAGCGACAGATGGGGAACTAAAGAAACTTCACCAGAGCGAACACTATAATCCCCCTTATACTGATTTCAAACAAAACACAACTCTTGAACAACAAGACATCAATCATTAGAGCTAAACATCTATTAATTCTAATTCATTACAACTAGATAAGACTGAAAATGTGATTATTTAGCCACAAATGGCTTTCTTGTGACTAAGTAAAGTGATCAAACTGAGCATGTTCAGAAACCTGTAAGTTATACCTTCACCTAACTTTTTTTGGTACATAATCTCAACCCTCAACTTTCTTCATTATATATATATATATATATATATATATATATATATATATATATATATTTATATATATACAGTAACACCAAAGCAATGGTATTTTGGTGCCTGTTTATTTTATAGTAATAACCATATACTGTAACAGATGATATTAAAATAATAAATGCTATAAACTGTAACTAAACAACATAAAATGTAACATACAAAACCCCAAGTACATAATTGATAACACAAATAAGATTTTAATCAAATATAATCAAATGTGAAGCATCAAACAGGGTTTGTCCCAAAAGTTTTTCACCAGAAATTAATATTAACCTAACTGGCATGTGAGTTGCAGATGTCTGCACTGGAAAGCATTTCAGGCGTGAAAAGTTGGCCTAGTGAGGCACTTTTTCCGCAGCCCTTGTATTTATTTTCAATTCAAGATTTATAAGCTGCCGTCTGCTGCTGGTGTGCCCACACTGCTTATTTACCAAGAGAAAATATAGCTGTGAAAAATTCATACATGCGTGTACCGAGCTGTGTCTGTCTGACCCCCATGGTCACTGGCAGAATGAGAAAACAGGGTTGTGGCGCAGTGAATTGAGGTCAGCACTGAGGCAATATCCAGAGGGCTGTGATCTCGACTTGCGACATCACCTCTCCACCTCTATTAGCCCTCTCAGAAGGGCAGATATGAGACAGGAGAGGTGGTCCAAGCACACACACACACACACACATTATATATATATATAGAAATAAATATATATATATATATATATATATATATATATATATATATATATATATATATATATACATATATATATATATATATATATATATATAATATATTTATGTATTTATTAATTTTTTCAAATAACATTGTGAAATTTTACTAAATACCAATCTTTAATATGTTGTAACATATTTCAATGGAAAGGAGGAGGCGAGAACTGGCTTGACAATATAAATAATATTTTAATAGTAAACTTAAAAGACAAAACACACACATGACGGACATGTCTGTAAATTATCTCTCTCTCCTCGCACCACCGTCTGCCATCGGCCTTTATCCCTCTCGGAGGCTTGATTAGCCTGATACGGGACCGGGTGTGTATCGTCACGACCCGGCCCCACCCTCCGCTCTGCCATATATGTGTTTCAGTTCCATATTTTTTTACAATGTTTTCCTTATCTTGACTTGATTGTGTTTTAGAGAGTAGATTATTTATTAGCAATAGCTGTAAAGTACATGTGGAAACAGAGTCCACACTGACCCGCCAATGGATTAAATGGTCACTAAATCCTGTACATATAAGATTCACCTGTGTTTCGTATGAAAGCATAATTTGCATATCCTCATACACTCTGTTAACCACTTGTCTAAATATTCATAAATCATCATTGTTTTCCTGCTTTTATTTGGAGAAACTTCAAGAAAATTGTTCATGAACCTCTCAAGCTGTGTGTCTTATTGTCACAGTCTGTCTCCCTCATGTTTGCTAGACTCTTATTTTGAAGTGTTTCCCCGGATGACGTTTCCCATCATCACTGCCATCTGATCCCCATTGTTCTCACCTGTTTTCCATTCCCTTGTTAGCCCTTGTGTGTGTGTATATATACACTCTAGTTTTGCATTTTTTGTCAGTTCTTGTTTGTTGCTTTTATGAGTTCATGTTTGTTTGTTTCACTATTATCATCATCTTCATTAAAAGCCTGTATTTAGATCCAGCTCCTCCTATCTCAGCAACCATTTGTTACAAAAGAACTTACCCACATGTATCTAGCAACTGTCAAAATTCTGCTTCTTAAGCAAGGAGACCGTCCAGTTTAGGATCATGTCCGTGAGTTTTTGGAACTAGCTAATTTAGTGCACTATTTAGACCGCCCTCCGGTGGTTTTATTCTGGACTGGTCTGAATAGTGCACTGAAGGAACTGATGCCTCTGGCTGATCCTCACTTGATACTCTGTGCATATGTGGAGAAGGATCTGTAACATTGCGGTTCCCATTACACAGTGGATTATAGCGGGAACCCCGGGCCAAAACCTGCATCTTTGGCTCCTTGCTCCAAGCCTTCCACGGCTCCTTGCTCTAAGCCCTCCATGGCCAACACCTGCCACGATCAATGAGCCAGCAACCATGCCTGTAGCCTCAACTGTCCCAGAGCCAATGCCTGTGACCTCACCCACTCCCGTGACTATGCTCCCAGCCGTCCGAATAAGGACACGTCACCAGTCACTGCCAGCTCTTATCGAGCCTCCCACGGCTCTTCCATTCATGACCCGCCCCTCAAGTCTCCCACGGTATCACAATCCATGGCCTCAAATCTCCCACAGCTCCACCTTCCATGGCCTTGCCCCTCAAACCTCCCACGGCTCTGCAGCAAGCTTTCTTCAGGCTGACAAACACTAAATATGAGGAATAGAGTTAAATAGAGTAACAGCTATAGCTGCTAATCTCTGCTTGGGAGGTGCAACAGAAGCAGGTGATCGTACACACTTAATTGCTCTTTCTCTCTCTCCCTCTCTCTCTCTAAAATTGGAAATCTAAAAAATGTGTGCTACATTTATTTTGTTAAAGAAGGCGGAAACGTGTCATAACAGTTCTGTAAAAAGGGTCAGTTACTGCAATTATTGCTACCAGGCCTACTATAAAACTTAGTATGGTATACCTCCAACTGTGTAATGACATTCAGAATCTTTCTATATTTTCCTGACTAATAAGATGACATCTGTTTTATTTATTGTATCAATAATTGTTGTAACTATGGTATTTGTGGCAGAACTTGCCATGGTGCATGCTTGTGTCCAGTAGTGGCTTTAATCACATTTACATTTATGTATTTGGCAGACGCTTTTATCCAAAGCGTCTTACAGAGCCCTTATTACAGGGACAATCCCCCCGGAGCAACCTGGAGTTAAGTACCTTGCTCAAGGGCACAATGGTGGTGGCCGTGGGGTTCGAACCAGCGATCTTCTGATTAGCAGCCCTGTGCTCTAGCCACTACGCCACCACCACCACACAAACCACACAATTGTCTGGGGCCCCAGATGTCGAGAGGGCCCACACCCCTGTAGGAAAGCAAAAACCGCTTGAGGTGACATGTTGTTCTGGGGTACACGTGCGAACACGCCTTTGTCAGCGTTCTTAGAGCGGTTCACGTAAGAAGCTGCCGGGTTCAGGTCAGTAGGACTTTGGAAGGCCTATATATTTTTTCATAAATTACAAACCCAAACTTTTTTTCACTCACACACTCAGATATGCGCGAACGGATGAGTAAGGGGCCATTCACACCAAACGTGTTTTCGTGTACGTCTGTGTTGTTTTGTTTTTCATTGTTTTCCTATGTAAACGCGCAGGGCGTATGTCATTGACTGCTGCATCATGTCTCTGTGTTTCTTCAGTGTCTCATGTAGTGACTTTGGAATTTTTTAAACACTTCAGTGTTTCATGTTAATAAGAACTTCAGGTTTCAAAACGCATGTCAAGACACAAGCGTTCTGTTATGTTCATTGCGCTGCATCTACATTGTTATTAGCACAGGTGTCACAAAGATTAACATGTTTAAAATTATTCCAGATTGTTCTGCACCAAGCAAAGTTTCAGCACTTGATAAAAGGCTATGTTTATTCTTCTTTTGCTCTCTTGTGCTGAGGGGCTACAGTGCCTTGTGTGTTACTGTTACTGTTACTGTTATGAATTTTGCCTACAATGCTTACAAAAAATACAGCCTTTTGCAACATGGTGAACAATACACTGCAGCATTAGAATATAAGCTCCAGGTGAAAGTAAAGTAAATAAGACAGGAATATAATACTATTGTATACAACAAATCCTCAAAGTAATAATATGTAAAACAGTTCACGCTCACGGGCAAGGAAGAGGCGAGAAACCGGCTTGACATACAACTAAAGGTTTAATGTAAAACTCAAAATACAAACACATAAGACAACGGCCATGTCCGTGAACGATCTCTCTCCCACGCCTGTCTTCCGCGGTCGGCCTTTAACCCTCTCAGAGGCTTGATTAGCCTAATTCGGGACCGGACGTGTTGAGTCACGACCCGGCCCCACCCTCCACCTTGCCACATAATAATAATACTGTATCATGTTATAATGGCAAACTGGAAAACAATAAATAATTGATGGGTTATAATATTAATAAATACCAACTAAATTCCAAAATGTTGCTGTGAAGTAAGCTAGTAGGATTTGCACACCTTGTTCACAAAAAAAATAAAAATAAAATAATAATAATTTTAAAAATATATGTAGGTAAATATATTTATTGCCTGGAAAACATGCATTAATTACATTTAACTAGATTTGTATTTCATTAAACATTTTGAATTTATGTACGTATGTATTTATTTAAATGTATTTATTTAAAATAAATTTTATGCAATTTTTAAGAAAAAAATGAATCAAATTTGGGCCCCGAGTTGGTTGATTGATTGGGGCCTCAGAAATCATAAACCCGCCCCTGTTTGTGTATGTGAAAGAATAATTATAATTTCAAAAAAGCTGCAGTACATAAATTTGTGCTCTCTAGCGATATCTGTAGCTGAAAATTTGCAGAAGAACCCTTTACATCAGTCGTGTTATGGCATTGCTCTTTTGGCAGATGAATCTCATAATTTGAGTTTACCTGAACATCGCCTGTATATATATATATATATATATATATATAAAAAAAAAAAACAGACACAAATTAATGGCTTTCCTCAGGCATGTCTTGTCAACATCTTTATTAACAACTTTATTTCTTTTTACTTTTTTCTCTTAATGTGAAAATATTCAATATAATATTCAATCCACTCTGATTTAGTATCACTTTTTCTTTACAAATTCACCATATGTGAATAATCATCACATTTGTAATCCCAAATACACACATATACAGTACATATAACAAAGTTATAAAATAATACATACGTAACTGTATGCTCTTTCACTAATATATATATAAATCACCATTTTATGGGTTAGTTTAAGTAAACATTTCTTTAAAACTAATAATTTTTTTTCCATAAACTCAGTAGATGAGAAACTGGCTTGACATACAAATAAAGGTTTAATGTAAAACTCAAAAGACAAACACATAAGACGACGGACATGTCCGTGAACGATCTCTCTCTCCTGCACGTCCTCCGCGATCGGCCTTTAACCCTCTCAGAGGCTTGATTTGCCTAACATGTTTTGACATGAGAAATGTATCTTACATACATTGATCTCTGTGAGTCTGCCGTTTTTGTTCTATTGTGTTTACGTTCTTTTCATGTCCAGTCAAGTGGTCAAGTGGTCAAGTGGTCTTTATTGTCGTTTCAACCATACAGTAAGTACAGTACACAGCGAAACGAGACAACGTTCCTCCAGGACCATGGTGCTACATAAAAAAAACATAGGACAAACCCAGAACCACATGAGAATACACAGACTAAATAAAATACCTATATAAAGTGCACTTGCAAATGTGTGCAAAAAGTACAGGACAGTACAATACATTTCTAACAATGAACAGGACAATAGACACAGTAAGAGACAGTGCAGCGCCGACCAGTACACAGTAGTGCAAAAAGATGACTGTGGCACGGTGGAGCGCGGGGCCGGGTCGTGACTCAACAAGCCTGGTCCCGTATTAGGCTAATCAAGCCTCTGAGAGGGTTAAAGGCCGATCGCCGTCTTATGTCTGTCGTCTTATGTGTTTGTCTTTTGAGTTTTACATTAAACCTTTATTTGTATGTCAAGCCGGTTTCTCGCCTCTTCCTTACCCATGAGGGTGAACTGTTTTACATTGGTGCCGAAGCCCGGGAAGGAAGAGGGATGCGCCGTAGTAGAGTTCTCGCTACTACCGTCCACCCCAACGGAGCAGCCGCGGCCATCTGTCGGGGGACGAGGAGCCCAGCCACCTGGACGCGGAGGAACAGCCGCTGACCGCGAGGGGAGAAGGGACTCCTAGCCTGGATCGGTCAGGGCCGCGGCCAGGGGTAGAGGATGCCCCTACCAGCCGCTGAAACGCGGAGGGTTTGGAGACCGCCGTCCACAAGCGGGGAAGGGTTCGCGACTGACCGCCTGGAGCGGGAGAATCGCTGCCAGGGTCGGGGGAGTCCCCTTCGGCTCCCCGAGAACGCGGCGGGGAGTTCCGTCCACCAGGGGCTGGAGGACTGCCTCCGATCCGCCTGGAGAGGCGCTGCTGTCGTCCGTTAGAGGGTGGAGGAGTGGCCGAGGAACAAGCTACGGCGTATTGGAGAACCGGCGAGTAAGTTTTTTTTATTTTTATCTCTCTATCCTCTCTCTCTCGCTGCCGCTCTGCATTGGCCTTTTCCCTCTCCTTTTTAAATTGTAGTGGTTTTGGGGGGGACTGTTGCAAGGGTACCCCCCCACACACATTTTAATTGTTTTTTGTTTCCCTCCCCTTGCCCCCTCCCTCGTCCAGGTTGATGATCCCCGCTGGCAGACCACGCGGGAGGCGCCCCCCCCCAGGGGATGTACGTCAGGCCGGGTGTCCCCAACCTGAAAGAACGAGGGAGGAATTTGGCACCAATTTGGTGGAGGGCGGGGCCGGGCCGTGACTCAACACGCCCTGTCCCGTATAAGGGCGATCGTGGAGGATGTGCAGGAGAGAGAGATCGTTCATGGACATGTCCGTTGTCTTATGTGTTTGTCTTTTGAGATTTACATTAAATCTTTATTTGTATGTCAAGCCGGTTTCTCGCCTCTTCCTTGCCCGTGAGCATGAACTGTTTTACAATAATGAACTGCATGAACTGTTTCTCATAATGATATTTTTAATGTTATTTTCTGACTTCCTTACCAATTTATTTTAAATCACTCACGCACACTCAAAATTGTTTCGTACTCAACAGATTTCTACATAATAATCAGAATAATAATCAAAATAATAATTTCTACAAAATAAATATGCTATATATCTGCATATTTAAATATAACATTTCAGGGGAAAAGACTCTTGATGTAAGTCATTAACTGGGGTTCTGTGGTGATATGCTTCAGTTTAAAAATTAACTTTTTTACTTGGTAGAACTGGTGAGAAATCAGGAAAGGGAGTGTTTGATGGTTAATATTAACCAATCTAAAATCTGCATTAAAGTTAAGAATGTAAAGATGAAGTTTCATTGATTATGTAACGTTGAATAGAACGGTAGACCAGTCACTGTATCAGCTCACAGCAGGCACATAGTGCAGTAATTAACAAATGTTTTGTAGAGAAATTAAAACAGGTTGCACCACAACAATTATTTGCACTCATGCTCACACAAATGCTCCCAACTATATTTTGAGGTAGCACAGATTAAATTTCAAGAGCATATTGGTCGCAATTTCGAGCCTTGTATCCTATTCACCTGCAGTGCCTTGTCAAATGTATGCAAATTACCGCATTTTAATTAGTTAGCGCCTAATTTGTATAGAAATGTGGCGATTGTGATGTTATTTGACAAAATAACAATATTTTTGACTGTCTGTCTCAGCTACCACTCTGTACACTGGATTTCACATAAGACGGTCTTCTCCCAGTATGACCTCAGTTTTCCTGGTTCTCCCCTCACAAGTACGCAGTCACCAGGCTGAAGGAAAACTCTTTTCAAGTACTGGTCATATTACTACTTCCCATGTGCACTTGAGTTTTTACTGTTTTCAGAAGCAATTCAGTATGCGTCTGTTATTCACTCAGCCCATTTCTCTGCATAAACTCCTGGATCAACAGATCGATTTGCAAGCATGGATGACGTCTGTAAAGGAAGTAATAGGGCAAGTATCCTGTTGCTTCTGGTCATGTGCAATTGTAGGCGTGTGCAATCTGAGGTAGGTGTTCCTTCCATTTTTCCTTTTCTTCCAATGTCTTTAACATTTGCAACAATGTCCTATTAAATTGTTCAGCTTGCCCTGTCAATGATAAGGGGATCTTCTAGAATGTACCATTCCAGCAAAGAGTTCGTTTTCAAATTCTTGACCTTGGTCATGGTGTAGTTTGGTCGGAAACCCATACCGAGGAATAAAGTCAATGAAGATCCTCTCTGCTGCTGTTTTTCCTGACTTATCTTTAGTTGCATAAGCTTGGGCATACTTTGTAAAGTGATCTATAACAACAAGAATGTACTCATAGCCACCCTTGATACTAGGGTGAACACCTGGCTCTTGTTTTGTTGCAGGTCAGCAGACCTGATTTTGTGGGACAATGCGGGACACGAGGGAGAGATAACTTAATATTATTGTACTAGGTGAATAAATATTGATTTTATATTAGATGTATTTTTGCAGTGATGTTAAATGTTAATGACGGTTCTGACCGGCGCTGTGAACGTCACTCAGTTTGGCATAAGGTCTATGATACAAACAAATTTTAACAGCACGGACCAACTCAATCTAAATATAATGAAGTGAAAATAATAATCTAATCGTTAAAAAGCACATTTCCAAATAAGCACATAAATTCCATTAGGAAAGACTAGACAGATTAAATGCATTCTTACCAGATTCAGTGCATCTTGAATTTAAATTTTTTTGGTCTGATCTGGCAGTTTCGAGTAGGGCCTTCTCATTCATTACATGTCTGAGGAACTCCTGACAGGTGTAGCTGTAGTTCACTTTCACCAGGAGTTCACTTTTTATGAGGACCCCAAATGCTCGGTTCCTTGTCTCTGTCCACACAGCGGTCATCAGAGAAAACACCCTCTCCACGAACGTGTTGGTGACAGGAATGCTCAAAGCCAAAGATACCAGAGCTGTCATGACCATGAGCTGGGCTCTGAAATGCTTCAGCAGAGCTGTCCATGAAACTTCGGTGACATACCCTGCACTCTCCTTTTTTAGGGTCACCTGTAACTGGTTTTAACCATGTATATATTTTCTCCCATTCTTTATTATACAAACAAAGACACGTTTTCTTCTCGGGAGCTCCAGATAGATCCATTTATCTGTTGCAGTTTTTTTTTTCTCTCCAGTGTTTTCCTGCTCTGGCAAGAAAAACTGCTGCGCTGTGCATGTTCAGTGTTTTCTTAAGAACTTTTTTTATAGTGATTTTGTCATTTAAAGGACGATGAAATAAAATTATGCCAAAATAATAATAATCAAAAATAATACAGATATACAAAAATCTCAAAATGCAGGACAGGTGGTCACCCTACTTGCTACGTTCCAGGTGCAGATAATAATAGCTCGAGGGGTGAACTGGTAGTTATGCTACACATTGGAGCCCTTGTGTGTAAAGTTGGCTTTTTCTGTTTTATATATGGGCTCTGTCTAGTGACATATGACTCTTTATCCTTTCTCATGAATGGCCAGTAGAACCTTTGTATTGCAAGGCTTAGGACCATTTCTATGCCAAAATGGCCCATGTTGTCATGCAGGTGCTTACAGACTGTTTGTTTGTATTGGGCAGGCAAAATTAACTGACATCTTCATACATTTTACAATACAAGAGTCCTCCTCCTAATTGCAATTTTCTCCATTCATGCATCAGCTTTTAGACAGCACCTCTGGCTCCTTGTTTCATGTTACTTGTAAGGGTTACATTGGACTCCTTTAGCTAGGTCTTTCTGATCAATGCAAACTCAGTCAGCAGAGACAATTCTTCCAACATATCGCACTTCCTGCTTAAACATCTAACACTTGGTCGGTCTCAGTTTAACCTTCTGGGGTTGATGGACGTGCCGGCGCGTCCTGCTGGATTTTTTCGTCATTACAGCGGAAACAACAAAATTCTCTGACATTTTGGGGCATACAGATAAGTGTAAGACATCATTAGAGACTATAAAGGGTCTATTTTTATTTGTGTACACTCACAATAACAACAAAACCTTGTGCTTTTTTAAAATAAAGAAAATAAAAGGGAGAGCTTTCAGCAGTCTCTGTGTTATAGAGTATATTTCTGAAACACATCACAACACATTGCTTGCAGTACCTGTGAATGCAGTTAAAAGAACAGTAGGCTTTGAAATGTCAGTATGCTCTTGTATGCATGGAAGCCTACGCAGTATTTTGGATGCTTCTGCATAAATAGATTTAATAACGTGTGATTTACCAACTCCGGCTCCTCCATTCAAAAAATACAAAAACTATTTTGGGCTTTCACCAGAAACACATCTTTTGCACCAATCTCGCACAGCATAAAATATGGAAGCTTGTGTTTAATTCAAGCTCTTATAGATTTTGCGAATCTGTGCATGATTTAAGAGGGCAGCTTCCATAAGTGGCATAGCTGTGTTACTGACAGAGGTAGATGCTGTGTATTCAGGAATGTCGTCTTGCTCGTTCACTTCATTAGGATCAGTGGGTTCACGTTCCATAATGCTCTCGAGTCGGATCAGTTCATTTGCCGGTGCCAATGTAGTCCATGCATCTTCAATTGGACCATTCTGTTCAAAATCTTCAATTGCCTGTTCTATATCCTCATATTGTTTTTCATATTTCTCAAGGTTTTTATTTACAATCTTGCACACACGCTGCACTTCATAAGTTCCTGGTAGTTTTACTGAAGCAAATGTATAAAATTACTCATATGTTGGGAATCTCGTGGACTTTAGCTGTCCATCTGTGTGATATGGCAAGTAAAGTTTTAGAAGAGTTCCATAGAATTGTTCTATGTTTTTCTGCTGTGAAATACGAGCAAATCTAATAACAGCAGGTTTTCCCCTTGTTCTTTTCTGTATGTGCCCCATATTTTTTTGAAGTGGCAAAACATTTTTACCCTTTGCCTGTCCTGTAAAAACAATGCGATATTCACTTGCAAATTCAGCAATGCACATGTTCTCAAATTCAGGTATGTTTGGTCTGGCCTTGTATTTGTCTGGCAATCCTGTCATCCACACATTCTCTATGTCATCATCCATAGTCTGCAAGCACTTCATCAGTAAACTCATTTTTACAGCATTGTCATCAGTATGTATGAATATGACAGCGTGTGATTATGATTTAAATTTCAGACTGCATGTGTGAGCAACTGCCGCCTGAGCACTGACCTCTCTGTTCTTTGAATAGGCATTCATGACTTGCTTCATGCTCTCACGGTAAGACAGGTTATCATTGCTTGAGTCTTTTATCACTCTCTTGAAGTAATCACTCATCTCATGTTCAGCTTTTGAAATATATGAGAGAATGTACATGATAGAACTGTATGGGTTGAGAATGAACTGTATGTCCATGTTTGCATTCCAAGCTCTTAATAGCAATGGATTATAGCCGTTAACCCAGCAGTCCTGTGGTCATCTCTCCATGACTATTAAACTTGATGTAGACAAAGCCTCAATATTATTCTCATACTCTTCATAAGTCATGTTTACTTCACTGAGCAGCTGCAAAGTTGTTTCTAAACTATGAGTTGAGTCATTCAGTAGATCCCACACTTTTTGAAGCTCTGCTTTTGCTTATGTAACATTAGCATGATCTCTGTTTTTTGTTGAATCAACTTGGTCATCAGATTGATCTATAGGAGGAGGCCTGTGACGGGTTATCATGGTCCTATTAATGGGTGGTTTAGGAAAGCCAAATCTGCAGTGCTTCTTGTTTTTTTCTACAGGATTTGGAGTGGTTACGGCTGTGCATCTGTACTTCACTTACAATTCTATACAGTTCTGGGTCTTTGTTTGGGTCTGGTAATTTGCATGAAATGTATTTATCAATGAAATCACACACATCCTGAGCTTGATCTTTTTCGAACTCTGGAGCATTTTTCACCCAAAATAAGCAGTGAATATGTGGAGAGCCACGTAGTTGGAACTCCACTCTGTAAAAAAAGTAAATTATCTCACCAATAGGTCGAGCAGTTGACATGATTAGATCTCTCATTAAGGCTTCGACTCATTTTTCAAACATCCGCATGGCTGTGACTGGGTTGCTTCTCAGGATTTCACATTTTTCAGACCAGTCTAATTCAGCAAAGTTCACAGTTTCGCCTTGTTGTGCTTTAATAGCAGTAATCACTTAAGGCCATCTCATCTCAGCAGCACTAAAAGTACAGAAATGTAGGAGTGCCCAGCTGTCTCAGCATAGCAAACAAATCACGAAGAGTTTTCTCCCAGTATGCTGGAGTCCCTCTTAATGGTTGCATGAAACGTGTAGCTTCCTTATTTATTACAAGCTTTTCTAACTCACATTTATCCTTCAGCAGTGAACAGTTTATTCTGTGTCCATCACAGGTCATGGGTTTTGCTTTACTCAGTTGGATAGACATACTTGATATGGCCATATACATTTTGGTAACAAATTGCGTAAAGAAGACATAGTTTGTATCCCTTGCACAGCGATTGTCAATAGAGAATAGTCTTGTGTTAAAGTATCTGCTGGGGGAAATATGTTTTGCTCTATCAGGCTCATCAAAGGTGTTCTTGCCATTGGGAAACTGCACTGGAAATGCCATAGACTCAAGTTTAGGAATTTTAAAAATGCTTACAGGTGTGTTTCTCTCTGCTGGGGCAATGTAAAATATTCCATCATTGTAAGACAACAGCTGCTGGCCAAGATCTGGGGGCTGAAGACATGTATCCAAAGCAAGGCCTCTTGATTGCTCTTCTGCAGTAGTGTCATCACTTGAATCATTGTGTTCATTCTCATTGCTCTGTTTTCAGTGTTCTCCCTTTCCGGAGCACTGATGTTATTTGCACACTGTTTATGCTCATTAAACATTTCTTCTTCTGAGAGTGCTGCATTAATGAAGATATATTTATATTCTGAATGGCATCTTTTAGTTTTCTTAAAGCAGATAAAACTTTATGCATGTTCAAAGTCTGAAACTGATAGTGACCTTGGTAGCACAGACGTCTTTTCAATTTCACTGTAAGCAGCTGTGATTCACTTCTGGCTCTCTGTTGGCCTTTAGGAAGTGTTAAAATTTTAGCAAAAGGAATGTACTTTGCAATAATGTGTCTTTCAAGAACATTCAAATCACAGAGTTCTGAAGGAATGGGAGTGAACTGAAGCTTATTGGCTACAGCAATGAGAGGCAGTAGACCTCTCAAAAGTGTTGTATGGCAGCAGTAACAGATGCACTCTATTTTCCTGTCCTCCAAGGCACATTGATCAGGGCAGTCAGAGCAGATGTGAACATAGTTTCTAGTCAAGCAATATGAAGCAACTGTTGGACTCTTTTGAAAGCTTTTGTGATCACATTTACGCACTTGGTTTGAGAAGAGCGCTCTGGCACAGCATGTGCAGACATAAATTGGCGCCTGTATTATAACTAAATATCTAAAAATATTTAAGGCACACCCGAATCTTGTACTACATCAGGCTGGCTATTTCATAACGTTTCTCTCTGCTGGGGCATCAGATAAATTTTTTTGTATTTGTGCTGTATGTCTTGTGCACAGTATACTTTGTGAAGTAGCTTGAGTGCAGTTATTTTGTTTTTAGATTTGAATAAATAATATTCTTTTTGACGAGCCCTAAAATGTGCATCACCTTTTTTCATATAAGTTAGGATAATTTCTGCATCGGTTTGTATAATGGTCCATTTGCCTTTGCCTAAAAATTGGATCTTTTAAATATCCATCAACAAGATATTGCATATTCTGATCCTTATATTTAGGATTGTCCCTATAATTTCTCATTATAAAGTTCTTTTGTTTCTCCCTGAATTTTTCATCAATCCTGTAATTTCTGTTTATATAATTATTTTGTTTCTCCCTGAATTTTTCATCAGTCATGTAATTTCTCTTTATATAATTATTTTGTCTCTCCCTGAATTGTTCATCATTCCTGTAATTTCTCATTATATAGTTATTATTCCAAAAGTTGTTCTTCATGGCTTGGTTATGTCTTTGCATGTATTCACTACTTGTTGTTGTTTTTTGTCATAAACACCTTGCCCCTGAACCATTACTTTGTACCATTTTTTTAAAGTAAGCCTTTTGCTTTCGAGACTTGTTCAGTTTTTCTGTCTGCTTAATTGGCAATTGTGAATATTGGTGATTAGGATCTGACCATGCCAATTGATCCTGTGACAGCACGCCATGAGAAAATTCACTGAATAGTACATTTTTATATCTGTCCCGATTCTGAGTGACGGTAGTTAGAACTTCCATTTTATCTTGATAAGTCAAGTGGGCTTGTTCATTAGTTGATGTGGCCCCATTAACGGTAGTCTCAGATGGTTGTTGAACTGGATCTTGGACTTGAACATAACATTGTGAGACATCAGCAGACCTGCATTGTACAATGTTTGACAGAGCTTTGTCCTCAAAACAGATGGTTGTACATCACCTTCAAGCTCACAGCAGTTCAGGGAGACTTCACTACGTACACAGCTTTCAGTTATCATGTTAATGAAAGACAGGTATTAGATCAAATTGTTCCTGGTCTCTCAAATGGAAACACCCTTGAAACAATAGTAGCAGCCTCTCTATCATGTCTTCTAAATAGAAAAAGGTCAGCATTACAGCCGTACCTTTGCTTTCATCAGCAGACATGCCCTCTGGTGTTCTGCAGTGAGAATCAAAATAACCAAACCTCCCTGAGCGATCTCTGAATACAGCAATACAAGAGCCACCACACAGCAGCAAAGCATTACTCACATCATCTCTGAGACATTGCAAAGTATTCTCAAGATTTTCATAGTTGCCTAGTGCAGGTGTTTCTCTTAGAAATCCAAACCTCTGAGGATGTTTCAGGATGTTGTAACAGTCTGAGTTTGTCTTAATTGTGCTCGGTAGCTCATCAAAGTTTAAAAAATTATCCGCAAATTGTCCTGTGCTCCGCAGTGTTTGTTTAACACAAGTGTAAACTGCATCACCTTTCTGTAAAATGCAATCTAATTCTAAACTGTTTAGCTCACTACGTTCATTATGGACAGCTAGAAACATCAAAGAATTGCAAGTACACTGGCGGCCTCTGGAGTAAATATTGTACCTAGGATCGCTTTGACAATGGGATGCTGCAACAGAAAGAACATATGAGTTTGCATCATTCATACCTGATACAGAGTTGGTACTGCTACTGGTGCCAAATGAAGCTTCTAGCTTTCTGCGCTGTTTGAGATTCACTCCTCTTTCCTTTTCTTGGCATGGTGATGTTTCAACACTGGCAATCAAGCAAATATGTTTGAGTAATGGATAAAAATATTGATATTTACTAATACTTGAAATAGAACACCAGAAATACAGAAAAGTTAAATATTTGATATATAACAACACAACAGTAAATTAATTAATGTTTAGTTAGGTTAATAAAAATTATTGTGTACTTTAAAAGTGTTGATATTCCAACGTAGTGAAATCTGGAAATTTCTCTTTCGCTCTTTCTGAATCTATAGTTCACTGTTCTCTCCTGGGTTTGATGTTCACTTTGTGCAATATTTGGGTTTTCTAAGAGTTTTTGGGGTTCAAAGAATATTGGTTCTGGTGCATTATTTTAAAGCTTGCATATGTGTTTGGGATTGTGCATTTGCATTTTGCATTTGAATAAGAGGTGAGGCAGCTACACCATTTCACACAATTTTTTGGGGAAAAAAGAAACCATGTCAAAAAACTATTGTTAAACGAAGTATGAAAATGTAATTTGAGCAACCACATACTGTAGTTTGACTAAATAGTCTCTGACAGGGCAGTTTCTAGCAGGATAGAGCATAGTGATTTTCTGGGGTACTTATTACTGGCCAATAAATTATATTATTTCAAACTATATCAGACTTTTAAAAAGTTACAACTACACCTAAAGAATGTAATTAACTGTCAAATGTGTTTAAAGGTTATATATATAATGAAGGTAGAAACATAATGAAATAATTTGACAGATACTCGCTGACAGAAGAGTCCCTGACAAGATGAAGCTTTTTTCTGACACTTTTCATTTTACAAGATAATATATCTGTGACTTTGTAAATGTTACAACTTCACATAAAATTTAAACAATAAACTTCTAACCAATAACCTAAAAAGTTGTGATAATATGACAATTTTGACATATAGGCCTAGTCTGACAGGATAGTTTCACACTTGCCACACACACTGAGACACTTTTCACTGCACTAGGAAAAAAGTTAACAGTCAATAACTGTTAAAAGGTTAATAATAATAATAAATACCACGAAAGTTATGACATAATGACAGTGTGTCTGATGGTATAGACCATTTTATGAGGCACTTTTTAACCTTTTGAATGGAAGGAAAATAAAAATTCCTTTGCAAATGTATTTATTGCTCTTTTCTAAAAGAGTTTTCACAAGATTCATAAAGTATTTTTCTGTGTATTTGTTTTCTCACACTCGGTATGGCAACTCCATTCAGTACCCCAGCACTTCTTCGGTGCAAGTGTGTGGAAACCAGCGTAAGCCGAAGAACTATCACTTACACAATGAAAGGAAAAAAAAATAGAAAAATTCACAATTAGAACAACATCAGTTAGTGCCCTTACAGATGGTAACATAGTTTACCTGAATAAAAAGAATGGTCTTGACCCATTGTTTGAGGAGGGGGTTAGCTATATATTGCAGAATTACACCCTCTCAAACACATATGGCCAGATGTATTTGTTTGTTGGCCCTGGGACTTTAAAATGTAAAACAGTTCCACGGGATGTAATGGAGGAGGCAGAGAGAGCTGCAAGGGATGCCCTGTGTCCACCTTCACCTACAATGAGTGGTGAAGAAGTGGACATATTTTCAAAAGGAGGATATTTGAGTCTCCAAGGGCATGTCAAAGAAGTGAGTGAATTTCTCTACTTAATGTTTAACCTAAAATGAAATTCTGTCATCATTTAATCATCCTTGTCACCAATGTCATTCCAAACTTTATAAGAGAAACCATACAATAGCTTTGTGTGTTAGTCTTTGAGTGTCTGATAAGATTCAGCCCTGTCCCAACTGGCACCCTCCGTCCTTGTCATCTTCCTCTGAGTTCAAACTTTCGTTACGTAAGCGAGTGGAGACCGATGGGGCGCTAGTCAACAAGTCCATGAGGGGGCATGACAGGTAAAAGTGCGCATTTGGAAATACTTCAAGACTTCAATCAGATAATGCATTTTTTATATTATTGTTTTTACATACAAGCAGTTGATTTTGCCTCATCCGCCATGTTTTTTCCTCTGGCTCGAAAAATCCAGTCCGGTGACTGTTGGGTAATAGTCCGCTGTGGAGCCGCACTGATGTGAAGTCAAAGGGTGCATTAAGGGGCAAAGGGAGTGCTTGCACCACTTGGAGCACTAAAATGTCAAATTGGACAGCCTATGGTCTTGTGGACTTCACGGGAATGTAAAATAAAGCCCACGAGACAGCAAATCAAGAGTGCCATTTGTGATAGGGCCTTCTTCTCATCCAAATTCTGTCTGTTTCTTCACACAAAGCTATCATATGTTTTCAGGCTTGGAATGTAGTGGTATTTTGGAACTTGATATCTTCAGTCACTCTTAACTTTCATTATGTAGTAACAATGTCCGGGAGTGTTTTATTCTTCTTTTATGTTCCATGGAAAAATAAAAATGCATACACCATTTACTTCCCTTACAGTCAATCCAGATTTGTATGGTCTTCTTTCTTCCTTGGAACACAAAGGGAGATTTGAAGAATGTAAATTTTTAAAATTGTCCTGAACCAATGGAGTACACAGTAATGTAGCAGCAGCCATTGTTTAATCACTATGAAATAGAAACAGCACTGAACAACCTCAACAATTGACAAAAAATACAACTGATCATTTACGGACCAGAACTGAGAAACACTTGGGGTATTATACTCACCAGTAAAACAATTTTTTCCAGTTGCGGGGGGTAAGGATGTCTCGAGCACACATTCCTATCCTGGATCTGAGTTTGAAGTGTGGCCAAAGCCTCCTCGATGACTCTCTGTGGAGGGCTGAGGCACTGTTTGACCCTTACACAGGAGACGACACAGTGGATCTTACCCACCTTTTTAGGCATTTTGCCTAATGTAAAGGCAAATTTCATTCTTCCAACTACACAACTCTGAATGTACATGATGCACAACACATTAGCTACTTCTCTAGATAAATCTTATGCACTAAACACTTATTCCCAAAAACTAATATGAAAACACTCTTTGCCAGTACGATTTCACTTTACATGGACTGTGAATGTTATTCGGATCATTACAAGTTTCTAACACTCCTGCTGCATTAACCTGGACTAATATTAATACATTCTGAAAACACACACACACACACACACACACACACACGGTTTCTAAACAATGGTAGATAAGAGTTAAGAGTTCAATAAAAGTTTAAAGCTGTAATTTATGCATTCATTACATGATTTTATTCATTTATTAGCAGCCCCTCTGTAACATTTTATTTTTATTTAATTGTTTTGGGTAAAGTCTAGATTGCTGAAGGGCAGATCGTGGAGAAAGAGGTGGAGATAATTGGAGTCTCAGACATGACTCACACGTGCAACCTGCTTAGCAGTGATTTGGACATATACACTGTACCTGAACACATCGATTGTGGTAGCATTGACAACCTTATACAATATCTGCCATTGAAAATAATTATAAGGCACATCAACCAGCATGTAATATCTGTAGAATCAGTTCAAGCATAATTGAGGCTTGATAAGTATCACCCTGGTAACTGCATAGCAACCAGACAGGGTTACCCAAGCAACCAAATAACAAATCAAATATCTTTGAACCAGAACATCATAGAGACTTCTGGGTTGACTTTATTCACTCAGGATGGAAAGGAGGCTTGAAAGTATCACCCTGGTAACTGCATAGCAACCAGACAGGGTTACCCTAGCAACCAAGTAAAAAATAACATATCTTTGAACCAGAACATTGTAGAGACTTAGGGGTTGACATATTTCACACAGGATTGCAAGGAGCCTTATGAGTATCACTTTGGTAACTGCCTAGCAACCAGATGGGGTTACCCTAGCAACCAAGTAACAAATCCCATTTCTCTGCACCAGAAAATCGTAGAGACATCCTGTTTGACTTATTTCACTCAGAATGGAAATTAGCCTTGATATGTATCACTCTGGTAACTGCCTAGCAGCCAGATAGAGTTACCCTAGCAAGCAAGTAACAAATCACATATCTCCGCAACAGAAAATTGTAGAGACTTCTGGGTTGACTTTCTTCACTCAGAATGGAAAGGAGGCTTGAAAAGTATCACCCTGGTAACTGCATAGCAATCAGACAGGGTTACCCTAGCAACCAAGTAACAAATCACATATCTTTGAACCAGAACATCATAGAGACTTAGGGGTTGACATATTTCACTCAGGATTGCAAGGAGACTTATAAGTATCACTTTGGTAACTGCCTAGCAACCAGATGGGGTTACCCTAGCAAGCAAGTAACAAATCCCATATCTCTGCACCAGAAAATCATAGAGATTTCCTGTTTCACTTATTTCACTCAAGATGGAAAGTAGCCTTGATATGTATCAATGGTAACTGCCTAGCAACCAGATGTGGTTACCCTAGTAACCAAGTAACAAATCACATATCTTTGAACCAGAACATCATAGAGACTTAGGGGTTGACATATTTCACACAGGATTGCAAGGAGCCTTATGAGTATCACTTTGGTAACTGCCTAGCAACCAGATGGGGTTACCCTAGCAACCAAGTAACAAATAACATATCTCTGCACCAGAAAATCGTAGAGACTTCTTGTTTGACTTATTTCACTCAGGATAGCAAGGAGTCTTGAAAAGTATCACTCTGGTAACTGCCTAGCAACGACATGGGCTTACCCTTGGAACCAAGTAACAAATCACATAACTCTGCACCAGAACATCGTAGAGACTTCTGGGATGACTTATTTCACTCAGGACATCAAACTAAAAACCTTCCTTTTTAATCTAGTTAGGTTGGCATGAGAAAGCCAACTTACTGAAATTCTATTTAAACTTATTATTATTAGGTTGGCTTAACCAAAGGCAAGGCATCACTATTGTTATTGCTCATACTTATTATTATTATTATTATTATTATTATTATTATTATTATTCCGGACAAAAGTTTGGCGCGCTACTCATCCCGCAGCTTTTGTCACAGACCCACGAATGAGGCGTCAAATCGTGCGGATTATTTGGGAATGGTGTGCTATGACTTTTATAAGCGATCAGGGGTACGGTGTTTGCCCCAGGGGCAAAAAATTGGGCAAAAAATCCCATTGACTTAACATTGCGCCGAACTTTGACGAGTCATAGCTCAGAGCAAGGATTTCACAGAGACGTGTGATTTACCACATTTGAAGAGGCTGACAGGCTCTGTGAGAACATACCTCACAATGGGGTATAAGTTGCACCCCTTGGGGGCAGGAGCTGCCCAAATTTGCCCCAATGTTAAGTCTATGGTAGATTTTGTATTGAACATAACTCTGGATCACAGTGTCTTAGAGACAAGGGGGCGGGCTCATTTTACTCAGACGACCAATCGGTCTATCAGGATCATTGTGAAGCAATCAAGCCATGCCCTAGCAACCATTTAGAGCACCTTAGCAACAAGTCCCATAGACTTCCATTGAAAGAGATCAAAGGGATATCTCCGGAGTGAATTATCATAGAAACACAAGGGTGGTCTCGTTTGACTTGGGGCAGTAAAACAGCCAATCATGAATCCCCTCAACACTTCCTAGCCCCTCCCTAGCAACCATTTTCGAGCACCTTAGCAACCAAAATCCAAAGAAAGATATCTTCCATTCTGAATGTCACATAGGCATGGGAGTTGGTTTATATCATTCATACTGACAAGCAGCCTTTGGAGATTCATCATTGGCAGCTGCCAAGCCACTCCCTAGCAACAATTTAGAGCACCCTAGCAACCACATTTATTGATTTCAATTACAGTAAGATATCTTCAGATCAGAATGTCCTAGAGACATGATAGTTGCTTTGTTTTAACTGGGTGAGTAATCAGTCTTCAGCTTTCATCATGTGAACTACTTAGCCATGCCCTAGCAACCATTTAAAGCACCCTAGCAACAAAACACCATTGACATCCATTCAAAATCACTAAGATGTGTATCTTAGGATCAGAATGTCGTAGAGACTTCCGGGTTGACTTATTTCACTCAAGATGGAAAGAAGACTTGATAAATATCACCCTGGTAACTGCCTAGCAACCAGATGGGTTTACCATAGCAACCAAGTAACAAATCTCATATCTTTGCACTACAAAATCGTAGAGACTTTTGAGTTGACTTATTTCACTCAAGATGGCAAGGAGCATTGTTGGATGTTACTTTGGTAACTGCCTAGCAACCAAATGGGGTTACCCTAGCAACCAAGAAACAAATCACATATCTCTGCACAAGAAAATCACAGAGACTTCCTGGTTGACTTATTTCACTCAGGATGGCTAAGAGCATTGTTGGCTGTCACCTTGGTAACTGCCTAGCAACCAGATGGGGTTACCCTAGCAACCAAGTAACAAATCACATATCTCTGAACCAGAAGATTGTAGAGATTCCGGGTTGATTTATTTCATTCAGGATGGCAAGGAGCATTGTTGGCTTGTCCCTTGTTAACTGCCTAGCAACCAGATGAAGTTACCCTAGCAACCAAGTAACAAATCACATATCTCTGTACTAGAAAATCGTAGAGACTTCCGGGTTGACTTATTTTACTCAGGATGGCAAGTATCATTGGTGGCTGTCACCTTAGTAACTGCATATCAACCAGATGGGTTTCCCTAGCAACCATGGAACAACACCAATATCTCTGCACCAGAACATCCTACTGTCATGGGGGTGGCCTCTTTCAACTTTGGGCAGTAGGTGGGACATTTTGGTAAGAAATTTTGCCACGGCAAGCACCACTCACATTTTATTCAGGAAATGTACATTCTAGTTATTATTAGTGGTGTTTGCCAAAGGCAAGGCATCACTATTGTTATTGCTCATACTTATTATTATTATTATTATTATTAGTGGTGCTTGCCAAAGGCAAGGCATCACTATTGTTATTGCTCATACTTATTATTATTATTATTATTATTATTAGTGGTGCTTGCAAAGCAACACTATTGTAATCTCACATACTTATTCTTCTTCTTCTTCCGTACAAAACTTCGGCGCGTAACTCGTCCCACACCTTTTGGCGTAGACCCATGAATGAGGTGTCAAATCGTGCGGCTCATTGAGGAGAGGTGTGCTCTGACTTTTATAAGCGATCGGGGGTACGGTGTTTGCCCCAGGGGCAAAAAATTGGGCAAAAAATCCCATTGACTTAACATTGAGCCGAACTTTGACGAGTCATAGCTCAGAGCGAGGATTTCGCAGAGACGTGTGATTTACCACATTTCAAGAGGCTGACAGTCTCTGTGAGACCATACCTCACAATGGGGTAAAAGTTGCACCCCTGGGGGGCAGGAGCTGCCCAAAGTTGCCCCAATGTAAGTCAATGGAATTTTTTTCAAAATATTTTGGTCGCAGACCCACAAATGAGGCGTCAAATCGTGCAGATTATTTGGGAATGGTGTGCTATGACTTTTATGAGCGATCGGGGGTACGGTGATTGCCCCAGGGGCAAAAAATTGGGCAAAAAATCCCATTGACTTAACATTGAGCTGAACTTTTACGAGTCATAGCTCAGAGCGAGGATTTCGCAGAGACATGTGATTTACCACATTTGAAGAGGCTGACAGTCTCTGTGAGAACATACCTCACAATGGGGTAAAAGTTGCACCCCTGGGGGGCAGGAGCTGCCCAAATTTGCCCCAATGTTAAGTCTATGGTAGATTTTGTATTGAACATAACTCTGGATCACAGTGTCTTAGAGACAAGGGGGCGGGCTCATTTTACTCAGACGACCAATCAGTCTCTCAGGATCATTGTGAAGCTATCAAGCCACGCCCTAGCTACCATTTACAGCACCTTAGCAACAAGTCCCATAGACTTCCATTGAAAGAGATCAAAGGGATTTCGGACTGAATTATCATGGAAACACGAGGGTTTTCTCGTTTGACTTGGGGCAGTAAAACAGCCAATCATGAATCCCCTCAACACTTCCTAGCCCCTCCCTAGCAACCATTTTCGACCACCTTAGCAACCAAAATCCAAAGAGAGATATCTTCCATTCTGAATGTCACAGAGGCATGGGAGTTGGTTTGTATCATTCATAGTGACAAGCAGCCTTTGGAGGTTCATCATTGGCAGCTGCCAAGCCACTCCCTAGCAACAATTTAGAGCACCCTAGCAACCACATTTATTGATTTCAATTACAGTAAGATATCTTCAGATCAGAATGTCCTAGAGACATGATAGTTGCTTTGTTTTAATTGGGTGAGTAATCAGTCTTCATCTTTCATCATGTGAACTACTTAGCCATGCCCTAGCAACCATTTAAAGCACCCTAGCAACAAAACACCATTGACATCCATTCAAAATCACTAAGATGTGTATCTTAGGATCAGAATGTCGTAGAGACTTCTGGGTTGACTTATTTCACTCAGGATGGAAAGTAGACTTGATAAATATCACCCTGGTAACTGCCTAGCAACCAAATGGGGTTACCCTAGCAACCAAGAAACAAATCACATATCTCTGCACAAGAAAATCACAGAGACTTCCGGGTTGACTTATTTTACTCAGGATGGCAAGTAGCATTGGTGGCTGTCACCTTAGTAACTGCATATCAACCAGATGGGTTTCCCTAGCAACCATGGAACAACACCAATATCTCTGCACCAGAACATCCTACTGTCATGGGGGTGGCCTCTTTCAACTTTGGGCAGTAGGTGGGACATTGTGGTAAGAAATTTTGCCACGGCAAGCACCACTCACATTTTCTTCAGGAAATGTACATTCTAGTTTTTATTCTTCTTATTATTATTATTATTACGGACAAAAGTTTGGCGCGCTACTCCTCCCGCAGCTTTTGTCACAGACCCACGAATGAGGCGTCAAATCGTGCGGATTATTTGGGAATGGTGTGCTATGACTTTTATAAGCGATCGGGGGTACGGTGTTTGCCCCAGGGGCAAAAAATTGGGCAAAAAATCCCATTGACTTAACATTGAGCCGAAATTTGACGAGTCATAGCTCAGAGCGAGGATTTCGCAGAGACATGTGATTTACCTCATTTGAAGACGCTGACAGGCTCTGTGAGAACATATCTCACAATGGGGTAAAAGTTTTACCCCTGGGGGGCAGGAGCTGCCCAAATTTGCCCCAATGTTAAGTCTATGGTAGATTTTGTATTGAACATAACTCTGGATCACAGTGTCTTAGAGACAAGGGGGCGGGCTCATTTTACTCAGACGACCAATCAGTCTCTCAGGATCATTGTGAAGCTATCAAGCCACGCCCTAGCATCCATTTACAGCACCTTAGCAACAAGTCCCATAGACTTCCATTGAAAGAGATCAAAGGGATTTCTCCAGACTGAATTATCATAGAAACACGAGGGTGGTCTCGTTTGACTTCTGGCAGTAAAACAGCCAATCATGAATCCCCTCAACACTTCCTAGCCCCTCCCT
The DNA here is from genome assembly GCA_032164185.1 of Moxostoma hubbsi. NCBI lineage: Eukaryota > Metazoa > Chordata > Actinopteri > Cypriniformes > Catostomidae > Moxostoma > Moxostoma hubbsi. The sequence continues at coordinate 7,169,519 of JAVLUX010000013.1, read as the reverse complement.
AGCAACCATTTTCGAGCACCTTAGAAACCAAAATCCAAAGAGAGATATCTTCCATTCTGAATGTCACAGAAGCATGGGAGTTGGTTTATATCATTCATACTGACAAGCAGCCTTTGGAGATTCATCATTGGCAGCTGCCAAGCCACTCCCTAGCAACAATTTAGAGCACCCTAGCAACCACATTTATTGATTTCAATTACAGTAAGATATCTTCAGATCAGAATGTCCTAGAGACATGATAGTTGCTTTGTTTTCATTGGGTGAGTAATCAGTCTTCAGCTTTCATCATGTGAACTACTTATCCACGCCCTAGCAACCATTTAAAGCACCCTAGCAACAAAGAACCATTGACATCCATTCAAAATCACTAAGATGTGTATCTTAGGATCAGAATGTCGTAGAGACTTCCGGGTTGACTTATTTCACTCAGGATGGAAAGTAGACTTGATAAATATCACCCTGGTAACTGCCTAGCAACCAAATGGGGTTACCCTAGCAACCAAGAAACAAATCACATATCTCTGCACAAGAAAATCACAGAGACTTCCGGGTTGACTTATTTCACTCAGGAAGGCAAGGAGCATTGTTGGCTGTCACCTTGGTAACTGCCTAGCAACCAGATGGGGTCACCCTAGCAACCAAGAAACAAATCACATATCTCTGCACAAGAAAATAACAGAGACTTCCGGGTTGACTTATTTCACTCAGGATGGCAATGAGCATTGTTGCCTGTCACCTTGGTAACTGCCTACAACCAGATGGGGTTACCCTAGCAACCAAGAAACAAATCACATATCTCTGCACAAGAAAATCACAGAGACTTCCGGGTTGACTTATTTTACTCAGGATGGCAAGTAGCGTTGGTGGCTGTCACCTTAGTAACTGCATTTCAACCAGATGGGTTTCCCTAGCAACCATGGAACAACACCTACATCTCTGCACCAGAACATCCAACTGTCATGGGGGTGGCCTCTTTCAACTTTGGGCAGTAGGTGGGACATTGTAGTAAGAAATTTTGCCACGGCAAGCACCACTCACATTTTCTTCAGGAAATGTACATTCTAGTTAGTGGTGCTTGCAAAGCAACACTATTGTAATCTCACATACTTATTTTTCTTCTTCTTCTTCTTCTTCTTCTTCTTCCGTACAAAACTTCGGCACCTAACTCGTCCCACACCTTTTGGTGTAGACCCATGAATGAGGTGTCAAATCGAGCGGCTCATTGAGGAGAGGTGTGCTATGACTTTTATAAGCGATCGGGGGTACGGTGTTTGCCCCAGGGGCAAAAAACTGGGCAAAAAATCCCATTGACTTAACATTGAGCCGAACTTTGACGAGTCATAGCTCAGAGCGAGGATTTCACAGAGACGTGTGATTTACCACATTTGAAGAGGCTGACAGGCTCTGTGAGAACATACCTCACAATGGGGTAAAACTTTTACCCCTGGGGGGCAGGAGCTGCCCAAAGTTGCCCCAATGTAAGTCAATGGAATTTTTTGCAAAATTTTTTGGTCACAGACCCACGAATGAGGCGTCAAATCGTGCGGATTATTTGGGAATGGTGTGCTATGACTTTCATAAGCGATCGGGGGTATGGTATTTGCCCCAGGGGCAAAAAATTGGGCAAAAAATCCCATTGACTTAACATTGCGCCGAACTTTGACAAGTCATAGCTCAGAGCGAGGATATCACACAGATGTGTGATTTACCACATTTGAAGAGGCTGTCAGGCTCTGTGAGAACATACCTCACAATGGGGTAAAAGTTGCACCCCTTGGGGGCAGGAGCTGCCCAAATTTGCCCCAATGTTAAGTCTATGGTAAATTGTGTATTGAACATAACTCTGGATCACAGTGTCTTAGAGACAAGGGGGCGGGCTCATTTTACTCAGACGACCAATCAGTCTCTCCGGATCATTGTGAAGCTATCATGCCACGCCCTAGCAACCATTTACAGTACCTTAGCAACAAGTCCCATAGACTTCCATTGAAAGAGATCAAAGGGATTTCTCCGGACTGAATTATCATAGAAACACGAGGGTGGTCTCACTTGACTTGGGGCAGTAAAACAGCCAATCATGAATCCCCTCAACACTTCCTAGCCCCTCCCTAGCAACCATTTTCGAGCACCTTAGCAACCAAAATCCAAAGAGAGATATCTTCCATTCTGAATGTCACAGAAGCATGGGAGTTGGTTTATATCATTCATACTGACAAGCAGCCTTTGGTGATTCATCATTGGCAGCTGCCAAGCCACTCCCTAGCAACAATTTAGAGCACCCTAGCAACCACATTTATTGATTTCAATTACAGTAAGATATCTTCAGATCAGAATGTCCTAGAGACATGATAGTTGCTTTGTTTTCATTGGGTGAGTAACCAGTCTTCAGCTTTCATCATATGAACTACTTAGCCATGCCCTAGCAACCATTTAAAACACCCTAGCAACAAAACACCATTGACATCCATTCAAAATCACTAAGATGTGTATCTTAGGATCAGAATGTCGTAGAGACTTCCGGGTTGACTTATTTCACTCAGGATGGAAAGTAGACTTGATAAATATCACCCTGGTAACTGCCTAGCAACCAAATGGGATTACCCTAGCAACCAAGAAACAAATCACATATCTCTGCACAAGAAAATCACAGAGACTTCCGGGTTGACTTATTTCACTCAGGATGGCAAGGAGCATTGTTGGCTGTCACCTTGGTAACTGCCTAGCAACCAGATGGGGTTACCCTAGCAACCAAGAAACAAATCACATATCTCTGCACAAGAAAATCACAGAGAATTCCGGGTTGACTTGTTTCACTCAGGATGGAATGTAGACTTGATAAATATCACCCTGGTAGCTGCCTAGCAACCAGATGGGGTTATCCTAGCAACCAAGTAACAAATCACATATCTATGTACTAGAAAATCACAGAGACTTCCGGGTTCACTTATTTCACTCAGGATGGCAAGGAGCATTATTGGTTGTCACCTTGGTAACTGCCTAGCAACCAGATGGGGTTACCCTAGCAACCAAGAAACAAATCACATATCTCTGCACAAGAAAATCACAGAGACTTCCGGGTTGACTTATTTCACTCAGGATGATAAGGTGCATTGTTGCCTGTCACCTTGGTAACTGCCTAGCAACCAGATGGAGTTACCCTAGCAACCAAGAAACAAATCACATATCTATGCACAAGAAAATCACAGAGACTTCCGGGTTGACTTATTTCACTCAGGATGGCAAGGAGCATTGTTGGCTGTCACCTTGGTAACTGCCTAGCAACCAGATGGGGTTACCCTAGCAACCAAGAAACAAATCACATATCTCTGCACAAGAAAATCACAGAGACTTCCGGGTTGACTTATTTCACTCAGGATGGAATGTAGACTTGATAAATATCACCCTGGTAACTGCCTAGCAACCAGATGGGGTTATCCTAGCAACCAAGTAACAAATCACGTATCTATGTACTAGAAAATCACAGAGACTTCCGGGTTGACTTATTTCACTCAGGATGGCAAGGTGCATTGTTGCCTGTCACCTTGGTAACTGCCTAGCAACCAGATGGGGTTACCCTAGCAACCATGGAACAACACCAATATCTCTGCACCAGAACATACTACTGTCATGGGGGTAGCGTCTTTCAACTTTGGGCAGTAGGTGGGATATTGTGGTAAGGAATTTTGCCACGGCAAGCACCACTCACATTTTCTTCAGGAAATGTACATTCTAGTTTTTATTATTCTTCTTCTTATTATTATTCCGGACAAAAGTTTGGCGCGCTACTCCTCCCGCAGCTTTTGTCACAGACCCACGAATGATGCGTCAAATCGTGCAGATTATTTGGGAATTTTGTGCTATGACTTTTATAAGCAATCGGGGGTACGGTGTTTGCCCCAGGGGCAAAAAATTGGGCAAAAAATCCCATTGACTTAACATTGAGCCGAAATTTGACGAGTCATAGCTCAGAGTGAGGATTTCGCAGAGACGTGTGATTTACCACATTTGCAGAGGCTGACAGGCTCTGTGAGAACATACCTTACAATGGGGTAAAAGTTTTACCCCTGGGGGGCAGTAGCTGCCCATATTTGCCCCAATGTAAGTCAATGGAATTTTTGGCAAAATTTTTTGGTCGCAGACCCACGAATGAGGCGTCAAATCATGCGGATTATTTGGGAATGGTGTGCTATGACTTTTATAAGCAATCGGGGGTACGGTGATTGCCCCAGGGGCAAAAAATTGGGCAAAAAATCCCATTGACTTAACATTGAGCCGAATTTTGACGAGTCATAGATCAGAGCGAGGATTTCGCAGAGACATGTGATTTACCTCATTTGAAGGCGCTGACAGGCTCTGTGAGAACATATCTCACAATGGGGTAAAAGTTTTACCCCTGGGGGGCAGGAGCTGCCCAAATTTGCCCCAACGTTAAGTCTATGGTAGATTTTGTATTGAACATAACTCTGGATCACAGTGTCTTAGAGACAAGGGGGCGGGCTCATTTTACTCAGACGACCAATCAGTCTCTCAGGATCATTGTGAAGCTATCAAGCCACGCCCTAGCAACCATTTACAGCACCTTAGCAACAAGTCCCATAGACTTCCATTGAAAGAGATCAAAGGGATTTCTCCGGACTGAATTATCATAGAAACACGAGGGTGGTCTCGTTTGACTTCGGGCAGTAAAACAGCCAATCATGAATCCCCTCAACACTTCCTAGCCCCTCCCTAGCAACCATTTTCGAGCACCTTAGAAACCAAAATCCAAAGAGAGATATCTTCCATTCTGAATGTCACAGAAGCATGGGAGTTGGTTTATATCATTCATACTGACAAGCAGCCTTTGGAGATTCATCATTGGCAGCTGCCAAGCCACTCCCTAGCAACAATTTAGAGCACCCTAGCAACCACATTTATTGATTTCAATTACAGTAAGATATCTTCAGATCAGAATGTCCTAGAGACATGATAGTTGCTTTGTTTTCATTGGGTGAGTAATCAGTCTTCAGCTTTCATCATGTGAACTACTTATCCATGCCCTAGCAACCATTTAAAGCACCCTAGCAACAAAGAACCATTGACATCCATTCAAAATCACTAAGATGTGTATCTTAGGATCAGAATGACGTAGAGACTTCCGGGTTGACTTATTTCACTCAGGATGGAAAGTAGACTTGATAAATATCACCCTGGTAACTGCCTAGCAACCAAATGGGGTTACCCTAGCAACCAAGTAACAAATCACATATCTCTGCACAAGAAAATCACAGAGACTTCCGGGTTGACTTATTTCACTCAGGATGGCAAGGAGCATGTTGCCTGTCACCTTGGTAACTGCCTAGCAACCAGATGGGGTTACCCTAGCAACCAAGAAACAAATCAAATATCTCTGCACAAGAAAATCACAGAGACTTCCGGGTTGACTTATTTCACTCAGGATGGCAAGGAGCATTGTTGGCTGTCACCTTGGTAACTGCCTACAACCAGATGGGGTTACCCTAGCAACCAAGAAACAAATCAAATATCTCTGCACAAGAAAATCACAGATTCTACCGGGTTGACTTATTTCACTCAGGATGGCAAGGAGCATTGTTGGCTGTCACCTTGGTAACTGCCTAGCAACCAGATGGGGTTACCCTAGCAACCAAGTAACAAATCATTTATCTCTGAACCAGAAAATTGTAGTGATTCCGTGTTGACTTATTTCATTTAGGATGGCAAGGAGCATTGTTGGCTTGCCCCTTGGTAACTGCCTAGCAACCAGATGGGGTTACCCTAGCAACCAAGTAACAAATCACATATATCTGTACTAGAAAATCGTAGAGACTTCTGGGTTGACATATTTTACTCAGGATGGCAAGTAGTTGGTGGCTGTCACCTTAGTAACTGCATAGCAACCAGATGGGTTTCCATAGCAACCATGGAACAACACCTATATCTCTGCACCAGAACACACTACTGTCATGGGGGTGGCCTCTTTCAACTTTGGGCAGTAGGTGGGACATTGTGGTAAGAAATTTTGCCACGGCAAGCACCACTCACATTTTCTTCAGGAAATGTACATTCTAGTTAGTGGTGCTTGCCAAAGGCAAGGAATCACTATTGTTATTGCTCATACTTATTATTATTATTATTATTATTATTATTATTATTATTATTCCGGGCAAAAGTTTGGCGCGCTATTCCTCCCGCAGCTTTTGTCACAGACCCACGAATGAGGCGTCAAATCGTGCGGATTATTTGGGAATGGTGTGCTATGACTTTTATAAGCGATCGGGGGTACGGTGTTTGCCCCAGGGGCAAAAAATTGGGCAAAAAAATCCCATTGACTTAACATTGAGCCGAACTTTGACGAGTCATAGCTCAGAGCGAGGATTTCGCAGAGACGTGTGATTTACCACATTTGAAGAGGCTGACAGGCTCTGTGAAAACATACCTCACAATGGGGTAAAAGTTGCACCCCTGGGGGGCAGGAGCTGCCCAAAGTTGCCCCAATGTAAGTCAATGGAATTTTTTTCAAAATTTTTTGGTCGCAGACCCACAAATGAGGCGTCAAATCGTGCGGATTATTTGGGAATGGTGTGCTATGACTTTTATAAGCGATCGGGGGTACGGTGCTTGCCCAAGGGGCAAAAAATTGGCCAAAAAATCCCATTGACTTAACATTGCGCCGAAATTTGACGAGTCATAGCTCAGAGCGAGGATTTCACAGAGACGTGTGATTTACCACATTTGAAGAGGCTGACAGGCTCTGTGAGAACATACCTCACAATGGGGTAAAAGTTGCACCCCTGGGGGGCATGAGCTGCCCAAATTTGCCCCTTTGTTAAGTCTATGGTAGATTTTGTATTGAACATAACTCTGGATCACAGTGTCTTAGAGACAAGGGGGCGGGCTCATTTTACTCAGATGACCAATCAGTCTCTCAGGATCATTGTGAAGCTATCAAGCCACGCCCTAGCAACCATTTTCGAGCACCTTAGCAACCAAAATCCAAAGAGAGATATCTTCCATTCTGAATGTCACAGAGGCATGGGAGTTGGTTTGTATCATTCATAGTGACAAGCAGCCTTTGGAGGTTCATCATTGGCAGCTGCCAAGCCACTCCCTAGCAACAATTTAGAGCACCCTAGCAACCACATTTATTGATTTCAATTACAGTAAGATATCTTCAGATCAGAATGTCCTAGAGACATGATAGTTGCTTTGTTTTAATTGGGTGAGTAATCAGTCTTCATCTTTCATCATGTGAACTACTTAGCCATGCCCTAGCAACCATTTAAAGCACCCTAGCAACAAAACACCATTGACATCCATTCAAAATCACTAAGATGTGTATCTTAGGATCAGAATGTCGTAGAGACTTCTGGGTTGACTTATTTCACTCAGGATGGAAAGTAGACTTGATAAATATCACCCTGGTAACTGCCTAGCAACCAAATGGGGTTACCCTAGCAACCAAGAAACAAATCACATATCTCTGCACAAGAAAATCACAGAGACTTCCGGGTTGACTTATTTTACTCAGGATGGCAAGTAGCATTGGTGGCTGTCACCTTAGTAACTGCATATCAACCAGATGGGTTTCCCTAGCAACCATGGAACAACACCAATATCTCTGCACCAGAACATCCTACTGTCATGGGGGTGGCCTCTTTCAACTTTGGGCAGTAGGTGGGACATTGTGGTAAGAAATTTTGCCACGGCAAGCACCACTCACATTTTCTTCAGGAAATGTACATTCTAGTTTTTATTCTTCTTCTTATTATTATTATTACGGACAAAAGTTTGGCGCGCTACTCCTCCCGCAGCTTTTATCACAGACCCACGAATGAGGCGTCAAATCGTGCGGATTATTTGGGAATGGTGTGCTATGACTTTTATAAGCGATCGGGGGTACGGTGTTTGCCCCAGGGGCAAAAAATTGGGCAAAAAATCCCATTGACTTAACATTGAGCCGAAATTTGACGAGTCATAGCTCAGAGCGAGGATTTCGCAGAGACATGTGATTTACCTCATTTGAAGACGCTGACAGGCTCTGTGAGAACATATCTCACAATGGGGTAAAAGTTTTACCCCTGGGGGGCAGGAGCTGCCCAAATTTGCCCCAATGTTAAGTCTATGGTAGATTTTGTATTGAACATAACTCTGGATCACAGTGTCTTAGAGACAAGGGGGCGGGCTCATTTTACTCAGACGACCAATCAGTCTCTCAGGATCATTGTGAAGCTATCAAGCCACGCCCTAGCATCCATTTACAGCACCTTAGCAACAAGTCCCATAGACTTCCATTGAAAGAGATCAAAGGGATTTCTCCAGACTGAATTATCATAGAAACACGAGGGTGGTCTCGTTTGACTTCTGGCAGTAAAACAGCCAATCATGAATCCCCTCAACACTTCCTAGCCCCTCCCTAGCAACCATTTTCGAGCACCTTAGAAACCAAAATCCAAAGAGAGATATCTTCCATTCTGAATGTCACAGAAGCATGGGAGTTGGTTTATATCATTCATACTGACAAGCAGCCTTTGGAGATTCATCATTGGCAGCTGCCAAGCCACTCCCTAGCAACAATTTAGAGCACCCTAGCAACCACATTTATTGATTTCAATTACAGTAAGATATCTTCAGATCAGAATGTCCTAGAGACATGATAGTTGCTTTGTTTTCATTGGGTGAGTAATCAGTCTTCAGCTTTCATCATGTGAACTACTTATCCACGCCCTAGCAACCATTTAAAGCACCCTAGCAACAAAGAACCATTGACATCCATTCAAAATCACTAAGATGTGTATCTTAGGATCAGAATGTCGTAGAGACTTCCGGGTTGACTTATTTCACTCAGGATGGAAAGTAGACTTGATAAATATCACCCTGGTAACTGCCTAGCAACCAAATGGGGTTACCCTAGCAACCAAGAAACAAATCACATATCTCTGCACAAGAAAATCACAGAGACTTCCGGGTTGACTTATTTCACTCAGGGAGGCAAGGAGCATTGTTGGCTGTCACCTTGGTAACTGCCTAGCAACCAGATGGGGTCACCCTAGCAACCAAGAAACAAATCACATATCTCTGCACAAGAAAATAACAGAGACTTCCGGGTTGACTTATTTCACTCAGGATGGCAATGAGCATTGTTGCCTGTCACCTTGGTAACTGCCTACAACCAGATGGGGTTACCCTAGCAACCAAGAAACAAATCACATATCTCTGCACAAGAAAATCACAGAGACTTCCGGGTTGACTTATTTTACTCAGGATGGCAAGTAGCGTTGGTGGCTGTCACCTTAGTAACTGCATTTCAACCAGATGGGTTTCCCTAGCAACCATGGAACAACACCTACATCTCTGCACCAGAACATCCAACTGTCATGGGGGTGGCCTCTTTCAACTTTGGGCAGTAGGTGGGACATTGTAGTAAGAAATTTTGCCACGGCAAGCACCACTCACATTTTCTTCAGGAAATGTACATTCTAGTTTTTATTATTCTTCTTCTTCTTATTATTCCGGACAAAAGTTTGGCGCGCTACTCCTCCCGCAGCTTTTGTCACAGACCCACGAATGATGCGTCAAATCGTGCAGATTATTTGGGAATTTTGTGCTATGACTTTTATAAGCAATCGGGGGTACGGTGTTTGCCCCAGGGGCAAAAAAATGGGCAAAAAATCCCATTGACTTAACATTGAGCCGAAATTTGACGAGTCATAGCTCAGAGTGAGGATTTCGCAGAGACGTGTGATTTACCACATTTGCAGAGGCTGACAGGCTCTGTGAGAACATACCTTACAATGGGGTAAAAGTTTTACCCCTGGGGGGCAGTAGCTGCCCATATTTGCCCCAATGTAAGTCAATGGAATTTTTTGCAAAATTTTTTGGTCGCAGACCCACGAATGAGGCGTCAAATCATGCGGATTATTTGGGAATGGTGTGCTATGACTTTTATAAGCAATCGGGGGTACGGTGATTGCCCCAGGGGCAAAAAATTGGGCAAAAAATCCCATTGACTTAACATTGAGCCGAATTTTGACGAGTCATAGATCAGAGCGAGGATTTCGCAGAGACATGTGATTTACCTCATTTGAAGACGCTGACAGGCTCTGTGAGAACATATCTCACAATGGGGTAAAAGTTTTACCCCTGGGGGGCAGGAGCTGCCCAAATTTGCCCCAACGTTAAGTCTATGGTAGATTTTGTATTGAACATAACTCTGGATCACAGTGTCTTAGAGACAAGGGGGCGGACTCATTTTACTCAGACGACCAATCAGTCTCTCAGGATCATTGTGAAGCTATCAAGCCACGCCCTAGCAACCATTTACAGCACCTTAGCAACAAGTCCCATAGACTTCCATTGAAAGAGATCAAAGGGATTTCTCCGGACTGAATTATCATAGAAACACGAGGGTTTTCTCGTTTGACTTCGGGCAGTAAAACAGCCAATCATGAATCCCCTCAACACTTCCTAGCCCCTCCCTAGCAACCATTTTCGAGCACCTTAGAAACCAAAATCCAAAGAGAGATATCTTCCATTCTGAATGTCACAGAAGCATGGGAGTTGGTTTATATCATTCATACTGACAAGCAGCCTTTGGAGATTCATCATTGGCAGCTGCCAAGCCACTCCCTAGCAACAATTTAGAGCACCCTAGCAACCACATTTATTGATTTCAATTACAGTAAGATATCTTCAGATCAGAATGTCCTAGAGACATGATAGTTGCTTTGTTTTCATTGGGTGAGTAATCAGTCTTCAGCTTTCATCATGTGAACTACTTATCCATGCCCTAGCAACCATTTAAAGCACCCTAGCAACAAAGAACCATTGACATCCATTCAAAATCACTAAGATGTGTATCTTAGGATCAGAATGACGTAGAGACTTCCGGGTTGACTTATTTCACTCAGGATGGAAAGTAGACTTGATAAATATCACCCTGGTAACTGCCTAGCAACCAAATGGGGTTACCCTAGCAACCAAGTAACAAATCACATATCTCTGCACAAGAAAATCACAGAGACTTCCGGGTTGACTTATTTCACTCAGGATGGCAAGGAGCATGTTGCCTGTCACCTTGGTAACTGCCTAGCAACCAGATGGGGTTACCCTAGCAACCAAGAAACAAATCAAATATCTCTGCACAAGAAAATCACAGAGACTTCCGGGTTGACTTATTTCACTCAGGATGGCAAGGAGCATTGTTGGCTGTCACCTTGGTAACTGCCTACAACCAGATGGGGTTACCCTAGCAACCAAGAAACAAATCAAATATCTCTGCACAAGAAAATCACAGATTCTACCGGGTTGACTTATTTCACTCAGGATGGCAAGGAGCATTGTTGGCTGTCACCTTGGTAACTGCCTAGCAACCAGATGGGGTTACCCTAGCAACCAAGAAACAAATCACATATCTCTGCACAAGAAAATCACAGAGACTTCCGGGTTGACATATTTCACTCAGGATGGCAAGGAGCATTGTTGGCGGTCACCTTGGTAACTGCCTAGCAACCAGAAGGGGTTAGCCTAACAAACAAGAATCAAATCACATATCTCTGCACAAGAAAATCACAGAGACTTCCGGGTTGACTTATTTTACTCAGGATGGCAAGTAGCGTTGGTGGCTGTCACCTTAGTAACTGCATTTCAACCAGATGGGTTTCCCTAGCAACCATGGAACAACACCTACATCTCTGCACCAGAACATCCAACTGTCATGGGGGTGGCCTCTTTCAACTTTGGGCAGTAGGTGGGACATTGTAGTAAGAAATTTTGCCACGGCAAGCACCACTCACATTTTCTTCAGGAAATGTACATTCTAGTTTTTATTCTTCTTCTTCTTATTATTATTCCGGACAAAAGTTTGGCGCTCTACTCCTCCCGCAGCTTTTGTCACAGACCCACGAATGATGCGTCAAATCGTGCAGATTATTTGGGAATTTTGTGCTATGACTTTTATAAGTAATCGGGGGTACGGTGTTTGCCCCAGGGGCAAAAAATTGGGCAAAAAATCCCATTGACTTAACATTGAGCCGAACTTTGACGAGTCATAGCTCAGAGTGAGTATTTCGCAGAGACGTGTGATTTACCACATTTGCAGAGGCTGACAGGCTCTGTGAGAACATACCTTACAATGGGGTAAAAGTTTTACCCCTGGGGGGCAGGAGCTTCCCATAGTTGCCCCAATGTAAGTCAATGGAATTTTTTGCAAAATTTTTTGGTCACAGACCCACGAATGAGGCGTCAAATCGTGCGGATTATTTGGGAATGGTGTGCTATGACTTTTATAAGCAATCGGGGGTACGGTGTTTGCCCCAGGGGCAAAAAATTGGGCAAAAAAATCCCATTGACTTAACATTGCGCCGAACTTTGACAAGTCATAGCTCAGAGCGAGGATTTCACAGAGACGTGTGATTTACCACATTTGAAGAGGCTGACAGGCTCTGTGAGAATATACCTCACAATGGGGTAAAAGTTGCACCCCTGGGGGGCATGAGCTGCCCAAAGTTGCCCCAATGTTAAGTCTATGGTAGGTTTTGTATTGAACATAACTCTGGATCACAGTGTCTTAGAGACAAGGGGGCGGGCTCATTTTACTCAGACGACCAATCAGTCTCTCAGGATTATTGTGAAGCTATCAAGCCACGCCCTAGCAACCATTTACAGCACATTAGCAACAACTCCCATAGACTTCCATTGAAAGAGATCAAAGGGATATCTCCGGACTGAATTATCATAGAAACACGAGGGTGGTCTCGTTTGACTTGGGGCAGTAAAACAGCCAATCATGAATCCCCTCAACACTTTCTAGCCCCTCCCTAGCAACCATTTTCGAGCACCTTAGCAACCAAAATCCAAAGAGAGATATCTTCCATTCTGAATGTCACAGAGGCATGGGAGTTGGTTTGTATCATTCATACTGACAAGCAGCCTTTGGAGATTCATAATTGGCAGCTGCCAAGCCACTCCCTAGCAACAATTTAGAGCACCCTAGCAACCACATTTTTTGATTTCAATTACAGTAAGATATCTTCAGATCAGAATGTCCTAGAGACATGATAGTTGCTTTGTTTTAATTGGGTGAGTAATCAGTCTTCATCTTTCATCATGTGAACTACTTAGCCACGCCCTAGCAACCATTTAAAGCACCCTAGCAACAAAACACCATTGACATCCATTCAAAATCACTAAGATGTGTATCTTAGGATCAGAATGTCGTAGAGACTTCCGGGTTGACTTATTTCACTCAGGATGGCAAGGAGCATTGTTGGCTGTCACCTTGGTAACTGCCTAGCAACCAAATGGGGTTACCCTAGCAACCAAGAAACAAATCACATATCTCTGCACAAGAAAATCACAGAGACTTCCGGGTTGACTTATTTCACTCAGGATGGCAAGGAGCATTGTTGGCTGTCACCTTGTTCACTGCCTAGCAACCAGATGGGGTTACCCTAGCAACCAAGAAACAAATCACATATCTCTGCACAAGAAAATCACAGAGACTTCCGGGTTGACTTATTTCACTCAGGATGGCAAGCAGCATTGTTTGCTGTCACCTTGGTAGCTGCCTAGCAACCAGATGGGGTTACCCTAGCAACCAAGAAACAAATCACATATCTCTGCACAAGAAAATCACAGAGACTTCCGGGTTGACTTATTTCACTCAGGATGGCAAGGAGCATTGTTGGCTTGCCCCTTGGTAACTGCCTAGCAACCAGATGGGGTTACCCTAGCAACCAAGTAACAAATCACATATCTCTGTACTAGAAAATCGTAGAGACTTCCGGGTTGACTTATTTTACTCAGGATGGCGAGTAGCGTTGGTGGCTGTCACCTTAGTAACTGCATATCAACCAGATGGGTTTCCCTAGCAACCATGGAACAACACCAATATCTCTGCACCAGAACATCCTACTGTCATGGGGGTGGCCTCTTTCAACTTTGGGCAGTAGGTGGGACATTGTGGTAAGAAATTTTGCCACGGCAAGCACCACTCACATTTTCTTCAGGAAATGTACATTCTAGTTAGTGGTGCTTGCAAAGCAACACTATTGTAATCTCACATACTTATTATTTTTCTTTTTCTTCTTCTTCCGTACAAAACTTCGGCGCGTAACTCGTCCCGCACCTTTTGGCGTAGACCCATGAATGAGTCGTCAAATCGTGCGGCTCATTGAGGAGAGGTGTGCTATGACTTTTATAAGCGATCGGGGGTACGGTGTTTGCCCCAGGGGCAAAAAATTGGGCAAAAAATCCAATTGACTTAACATTGCGCCGAATTTTGACGAGTCATAGCTCAGAGCGAGGATTTCGAAGAGACGTGTGATTTACCACATTTGAAGAGGCTGACAGGCTCTGTGAGAACATACCTCACAATGGGGTAAAAGTTGCACCCCTGGGGGGCAGGAGCTGCCCAAAGTTGCCCCAATGTAAGTCAATGGAATTTTTTTCCCAATTTTTTGGTCACAGACCCACGAATGAGGCGTCAAATCGTGCGGATTATTTGGGAATGGTGTGCTATGAATTTTATAAGCGATCGGGGGTACGGTATTTGCCCCAGGGGCAAAAAATTGGGCAAAAAATCCCATTGACTTAACATTGCGCCGAACTTTGACGAGTCATAGCTCAGAGCGAGGATTTCACAGAGACGTGTGATTTACCACATTTGAAGAGGCTGACAGGCTCTGTGAGATCATACCTCACAATGGGGTAAAAGTTGCACCCCTGGGGGGCATGAGCTGCCCAAAATTGCCCCAATGTTAAGTCTATGGTAGGTTTTGTATTGAACATAACTCTGGATCACAGTGTCTTAGAGACAAGGGGGCGGGCTCATTTTACTCAGACGACCAATCAGTCTCTCAGGATCATTGTGAAGCTATCAAGCCACGCCCTAGCAACCATTTACAGCACATTAGCAACAAGTCCCATAGACTTCCATTGAAAGAGATCAAAGGGATTTCTCCGGACTGAATTATCATAGAAACACGAGGGTGGTCTCGTTTGACTTGGGGCAGTAAAACAGCCAATCATGAATCCCCTCAACACTTCCTAGCCCCTCCCTAGCAACGATTTTCGAGCACCTTAGCAACCAAATCCAAAGAGAGAGATCTTCCATTCTGAATGTCACAGAGGCATGGGAGTTGGTTTATATCATTCATACTGACAAGCAGCCTTTGGAGATTCATCATTGGCAGCTGCCAAGCCACTCCCTAGCAACAATTTAGAGCACCCTAGCAACCACATTTATTGATTTCAATTACAGTAAGATATCTTCAGATCAGAATGTCCTAGAGACATGATAGTTGCTTTGTTTTAATTGGGTGAGTAATCAGTCTTCATCTTTCATCATGTGAACTACTTAGCCACGCCCTAGCAACCATTTAAAGCACCCTAGCAACAAAGAACCATTGACATCCATTCAAAATCACTAAGATGTGTATCTTAGGATCAGAATGTCGTAGAGACTTCCGGGTTGACTTATTTCACTCAGGATGGAAAGTAGACTTGATAAAAATCACCCTGGTAACTGCCTAGCAACCAAATGGGGTTACCCTAGCAACCAAGAAACAAATCACATATCTCTGCACAAGAAAATCACAGAGACTTCCGGGTTGACTTATTTCACTCAGGAAGGCAAGGAGCATTGTTGGCTGTCACCTTGGTAACTGCCTAGCAACCAGATTGGGTCACCCTAGCAACCAAGAAACAAATCACATATCTCTGCACAAGAAAATCACAGAGACTTCCGGGTTGACTTATTTCACTCAGGATGGCAATGAGCATTGTTGCCTGTCACCTTGGTAACTGCCTACAACCAGATGGGGTTACCCTAGCAACCAAGAAACAAATCAAATATCTCTGCACAAAAAAATCACAGATTCTTCCGGGTTGACTTATTTCACTCAGGATGGCAAGGAGCATTGTTGCCTGTCACCTTGTTAACTGCCTAGCAACCAGATGGGGTTACCCTAGCAACCAAGAAACAAATCACATATCTCTGCACAAGAAAATCACAGAGACTTCCGGGTTGACATATTTCACTCAGGATGGCAAGTAGCATTGTTGGCTGTCACCTTGGTAACTGCCTAGCAACCAGATGGGGTTACCCTAGCAACCAAGAAACAAATCACATATCTCTGCACAAGAAAATCACAGAGACTTCCGGGTTGACTTATTTTACTCAGGATGGCAAGTAGCGTTGGTGGCTGTCACCTTAGTAACTGCATTTCAACCAGATGGGTTTCCCTAGCAACCATGGAACAACACCTATATCTCTGCACCAGAACATCCTACTGTCATGCGGGTGGCCTCTTTCAACTTTGGGCAGTAGGTGGGACATTGTGGTAAGAAATTTTGCCACGGCAAGCACCACTCACATTTTCTTCAGGAAATGTACATTCTAGTTAGTGGTGCTTGCCAAAGGCAAGGAATCACTATTGTTATTGCTCATACTTATTATTATTAGTGGTGCTTGCCAAAGGCAAGGCATCACTATTGTTATTGCTCATACTTATTATTAGTGGTGCTTGCAAAGCAACACTATTGTAATCTCACATACTTATTTTTCTTCTTCTTCTTCTTCTTCTTCCGTACAAAACTTCGGCGCCTAACTCGTCCCGCACCTTTTGGCGTAGACCCATGAATGAGGTGTCAAATCGTGCGGCTCATTGAGGAGAGGTGTGCTATGACTTTTATAAGCGATCGGGTGTACGATGTTCGCACAGTGGACGAAAAAGCGGCCAAAAATGTCCCATTGACTTTACATTGCGGAATGTTCAGAAATTTAAATCCCAACTGACATTTTCACACACACAGACAAAAAAGGGCCTGTCAGCCCTGCGTGTCTCTCTCTCTCTCCCTCAGAGGATTTCTTTTATCAAGCAGCCAATAAAAATCTTCATAGCCACAACATAAAACATGCTAAAAATGTGCTAGCATCATGCTAACATATGCTGGCATCGCCTAGCGAAGTGCTAAAACATGCTAAAAACATGCTAGCAACATGTTAAAACATATTAGTATTGCATAGCGAAGTGCTAAAACATGCTAAAAACATGCTAGCAACATGCTAAAACATATTAGTATTGTATAGCGAAGTGCTAAAACATGCTAAAAACGTGCTAGCAACATGCTAAAACATACTAGTATCGCATAGCGAAGTGCTAAAACGTGCTAGCATCATGCTAACACTTGCTGGTATCGCCTAGCAAAGTGCTAAAACATGCTAAAAACGTGCTAGCATCATGCTAACATATGCTGGCATCGCCTAGCGAAGTGCTAAAACATGCTAAAAACATGCTAGCAACATGCTAAAACATATTAGAATTGCATAGCGAAGTGCTAAAACATGCTAAAAACATGCTAGCAACATGCTAAAACATACTAGTATCGCATAGCCAAGTACTAAAACATGCTAAAAATATGCTAGCATCATGCTAACATATGCTGGCTTCGGCTAGCGAAGTACTAAAACATGCTAAAAATGTGCTAGCATCATGTTAACACATGCTGGCATCGCCTAGATAAGTGCTAAAACATGCTAAAAACGTGCTAGCAACATGCTAACACATACTAGTATCGCATAGTGAAGTACTAAAACATGCTAAAAATGTGCTAGCATCATGCTAACACATGTTGGCATCGCCTAGCGAAGTGTTAAAACATGCTAAAGCGTGCTAGCATTATGCTAATACATGTTAGCATTGCCTAGGGAATTGTTAAAACATGCTAAAAATGTGCTAGCATCATGCTAACACATGTTAGCATTGCCGAGGGCATTGCTAAAACATGTTAAAAATGTGCTAGCATAATGCTAACACATGTTAGCATCGCCAAACGAAGTGCTAAAACATGCTAAAAACGTGCTAGTATCATGCTAAAACATGCTAGCTTTGCCTAGCAAAGTGCTAAAACATTTAAAAATGTGCTACCATCATGAAAAACACATGTTAGCAACATTCTATGACCTTTATTTTAGTGCTTAGAAACAAGTTAGAAAATTCTATTTGATGAGTTTTGCCACGGCAAGCACCACTCACATTTTCTTCAGGAAATGTACATTCTAGTTATTATTATTATTATTATTTTTTTATTATTATTATTCCGGACAAAAGTTTGGCGCGCTACTCCTCCCGCAGCTTTTGTCACAGACCCACGAATGAGGCGTCAAATCGTGCGGATTATTTGGGAATGGTGTGCTATGACTTTTATAAGCGATCAGGGGTACGGTGTTTGCCCCAGGGGCAAAAAATTGAGCAAAAAATCCCATTGACTTAACATTGAGCCGAACTTTGACGAGTAATAGCTCAGAGCGAGGATTTCGCAGAGACGTGTGATTTACCACATTTGAAGAGGCTGACAGGCTCTGTGAGAACATACCTCACAATGGGGTAAAAGTTTTACCCCTGGGGGGCAGGAGCTGCCCAAAGTTGCCCCAATGTAAGTCAATGGAATTTTTGGCAAAATTTTTTGGTCACAGACCCACGAATGAGGCATCAAATCGTGCGGATTATTTGGGAATGGTGTGCTATGACTTTTATAAGTGATCGGGGGTACGGTATTTGCCCCAGGGGCAAAAAATTGGGCAAAAAATCCCATTGACTTAACATTGAGCCGAACTTTGACGAGTAATAGCTCAGAGCGAGGATTTCGCAGAGACGTGTGATTTACCACATTTGAAGAGGCTGACAGGCTCTGTGAGAACATACCTCACAATGGGGTAAAAGTTTTACCCCTGGGGGGCAGGAGCTGCCCATAGTTGCCCCAATGTAAGTCAATGTAATTTTTGGCAAAATTTTTTGGTCACAGACCCACGAATGAGGCATCAAATCGTGCGGATTATTTGGGAATGGTGTGCTATGACTTTTATAAGTGATCGGGGGTACGGTATTTGCCCCAGGGGCAAAAAATTGGGCAAAAAATCCCATTGACTTAACATTGCGCCGAACTTTGACGAGTAATAGCTCAGAGCGAGGATTTCGCAGACACGTGTGATTTACCACATTTGAAGAGGCTGACAGGCTCTGTGAGAACATACCTCACAATGGGGTAAAAGTTTTACCCCTGGGGGGGCAGGAGCTGCCCAAAGTTGCCCCAATGTAAGTCAATGGAATTTTTGGCAAAAGTTTTTGGTCACAGACCCACGAATGAGGCATCAAATCGTGCGGATTATTTGTGAATGGTGTGCTATGACTTTTATAAGTGATCGGGGGTACGGTATTTGCCCCAGGGGCAAAAAATTGGGCAAAAAAATCCCATTGACTTAACATTGCGCCGAACTTTGACGAGTCATAGCTCAGAGCGAGGATTTCACAGAGACGTGTGATTTACCACATTTGAAGAGGCTGACAGGCTCTGTGAGAATATACCTCACAATGGGGTAAAAGTTGCACCCCTGGGGGGCATGAGCTGCCCAAAGTTGCCCCAATGTTAAGTCTATGGTAGGTTTTGTATTGAACATAACTCTGGATCACAGTGTCTTAGAGACAAGGGGGCGGGCTCATTTTACTCAGACGACCAATCAGTCTCTCAGGATCATTGTGAAGCTATCAAGCCACGCCCTAGCAACCATTTAGAGCACCTTAGCAACAAGTCCCATAGACTTCAATTGAAAGAGATCAAAGGGATATCTCCGGACAGAATTATCATAGAAACACGAGGGTGGTCTTGTTTGACTTGGGGCAGTAAAACAGCCAATCATGAATCCCCTCAACACTTCCTAGCCCCTCCCTAGCAACCATTTTCGAGCACCTTAGCAACCAAAATCCAAAGAGAGATATCTTCCATTCTGAATGTCACAGAGGCATGGGAGTTGGTTTATATCATTCATACTGACAAGCAGCCTTTGGAGATTCATCATTGGCAGCTGCCAAGCCACTCCCTAACAACAATTTAGAGCACCCTAGCAACCACATTTATTGATTTCAATTACAGTAAGATATCTTCAGATCAGAATGTCCTAGAGACATGATAGTTGCTTTGTTTTCATTGGGTGAGTAATCAGTCTTCAGCTTTCATCATGTGAACTACTTAGCCACGCCCTAGCAACCATTTAAAGCACCCTAGCAACAAGGAACCATTGACATCCATTCAAAATCACTAAGATGTGTATCTTAGGATCAGAATGTCGTAGAGACTTCCGGGTTGACTTATTTCACTCAGGATGGCAAGGAGCATTGTTGGCTGTCATCTTGGTAACTGCCTAGCAACCAGATGGGGTTACCCTAGCAACCAAGAAACAAATCACATATCTCTGCACAAGAAAATCACAGAGACTTCCGGGTTGACTTATTTCACTCAGGATGGCAAGGAGCATTGTTTGCTGTCACCTTGGTAACTGCCTAGCAACCAGATGAGGTTACCCTAGCAACCAAGAAACAAATCACATATCTCTGCACAAGAAAATCACAGAGACTTCCGGGTTGACTTATTTCACTCAGGATGGCAAGGAGCATTGTTGCCTGTCACCTTGGTAACTGCCTAGCAACCAGATGGGGTTACCCTAGCAACCAAGAAACAAATCACATATCTCTGCACAAGAAAATCACAGAGACTTCCGGGTTGACTTATTTCACTCAGGATGGCAAGGAGCATTGTTGGCTGTCACCTTGGTAACTGCCTAGCAACCAGATGGGGTTACCCTAGCAACCAATTAACAAATCACATATCTCTGAACAAGAAAATCGTAGAGATTCCGGGTTGACTTATTTCATTCAGGATGGCAAGGAGCATTGTTGGTTTGCCCCTTGTTAACTGCCTAGCAACCAGATGGGGTTTCCCTAGCAACCATGGAACATCACCTATATCTCTGCTCCAGAACATCCTACTGTCATGGGGGTGGCCTCTTTCAACATTGGGCAGTAGGTGGGACATTGTGGTAAGAAATTTTGCCACGGCAAGCACCACTCACATTTTCTTCAGAAAATGTACATTCTAGTTATTTTTAGTGGTGCTTGCCATAGGCAAAGCATCACTATTGTTCTCTTGCATACTTATTATTATTATAATTATTATTATTCCACACATAGTTTGGCGCGCTACTCCTCCTGCAGCTTTTGTCACAGACCCCTGAGTGAGGCATCAAATCGTGCGGCTCATTGAGGAGAGGTGTGCTATGACTTTTCTAAGCGATCGGGTGTACGATGTTCGAACAGAGGACGAAAAAGCGGCCAAAAAAATCCCATTGACTTTACATTGTGGAATGTTCAGAAATTTAAATCCCAACTGACATTTTCACACACACAGACAAAAAAGGGCCTGTCAGCCCTGCGTCTCTCTCTCTCTCTCCCTCAGAGGATTTCTTTTATCAAGCAGCCAATAAAAATCTTCATAGCCACACCCTAAAACATGCTAAAAATGTGCTAGCATCATGCTAACATATGCTGGCATCGCCTAGCGAAGTGCTAAAACATGCTATAAACGTGTTAGCATCATGCTAACACATGCTGGCATCGCCTAGCGAAGTGCTAAAACATGCTAAAAACGTGCTAGCATCATGCTAACACATACTAGTATCGCATAGCGAAGTACTAAAACATGCTAAAAATGTGCTAGCATCATGCTAACACATGTTGGCATCCCCTAGCGGTGCTAAAACATGCTAAAAATGTGCTAAGAACATGCTAACACATGCTAGTATTGCCAAGCGAAGTGTTAAAACATGCTATAAACGTGTTAGCAACATGCTAACACATGCTGGAATCGCCTAGCGAAGTGCTAAAACATGCTAAAAACGTGCTAACAACATGCTAACACATGCTAGTAGTGCCTAGCAAAGTGTTAAAACATGATAAAAACGTGCTAGCATTATGCTAACACATGCTGGCATTGCCTAGCAAAGTGCTAAAACATGTTAAAATGTGCTAGCATTATGCTAATGCATGTTAGCATTGCTTAGGGGATTGCTAAAACATGTTGAAAACGTGCTAACATCATGCTAATACATGTTAGCATCGCCTAGCGAAGTGCTAAAACATGCTAAAAACGTGCTAGTATCATGCTAACACATGCTAGCTTCACCTAGCGAACTGCTAAAATATGTTAAAACGTGCTAGCATTATGCTAATGCATGTTAGCATTGCTTAGGGGATTGCTAAAACATGTTAAAATGTGCTAGAATTATGCTAATGCATGTTAGCATTGCTTAGGGGATTGCTAAAACATGTTAAAAACGTGCTAGCATCATGCTAACACATGTTAGCATTGCCAAATGAAGTGCTAAAACATGCTAAAAATGTGCTAGTATCATGCTAACACATGCTAGCTTCACCTAGTGAAGTGCTAAAACATTCTAAAAACGTGCTACCATCATGAAAAACACGTGTTAGCAACATTCTATTACCTTTATTTTAATGCTTAGAAACAAGTTAGAAAATGCTATTTGACGAGTTTTGCCACGGCAAGCACCACTCACATTTTCTTCAGGAAATGTACATTCTAGTTAGTGGTGCTTGCAAAGCAACACTATTGTAATCTCACATACTTATTATTCTTCTTCTTCCGTACAAAACTTCGGCGCGTAACTCGTCCCGCACCTTTTGGCGTAGACCCATGAATGAGGTGTCAAATCGTGCGGCTCATTGAGGAGAGGTGTGCTATGACTTTTATAAGCGATCGGGGGTACGGTGTTCGCCTCAGGGGCAAAAAATTGGGCAAAAAATCCCATTGACTTAACATTGCGCTGAACTTTGACGAGTCATAGCTCAGAGCGAGGATTTCGCAGAGACGTGTGTTTTAAAACATTTGAAGAGGCTGACAGGCTCTGTGAGAACATACCTCACAATGGGGTAAAAGTTGCACCCCTGGGGGGCAGGAGCTGCCCAAAGTTGCCCCAATGTTAAGTCTATGGTGTAGGACGGCCCATGAAATGTCATTTTGTATTGAACATAACTCTGGATCACAGTGTCTTAGAGACAAGGGGGTGGGCTCATTTTACTCAGACGACCAATCAGTCTCTCAGGATCATTGTGAAGCTATCAAGCCACGCCCTAGCAACCATTTAGAGCACCTTAGCAACAAGTCCCATAGACTTCAATTGAAAGAGATCAAAGGGATATCTCCGGACAGAATTATCATAGAAACACGAGGGTGGTCTTGTTTGACTTGGGGCAGTAAAACAGCCAATCATGAATCCCCTCAACACTTCCTAGCCCCTCCCTAGCAACCATTTTCGAGCACCTTAGCAACCAAAATCCAAAGAGAGATATCTTCCATTCTGAATGTCACAGAGGCATGGGAGTTGGTTTATATCATTCATACTGACAAGCAGCCTTTGGAGATTCATCATTGGCAGCTGCCAAGCCACTCCCTAGCAACAATTTAGAGCACCCTAGCAACCACATTTATTGATTTCAATTACAGTAAGATATCTTCAGATCAGAATGTCCTAGAGACATGATAGTTGCTTTGTTTTAATTGGGTGAGTAATCAGTCTTCAGCTTTCATCATGTGAACTACTTAGCCACGCCCTAGCAACCATTTAACGCACCCTAGCAACAAAACACCATTGACATCCATTCAAAATCACTAAGATGTGTATCTTAAGATCAGAATGTCGTAGAGACTTCCGGGTTGACTTATTTCACTCAGGATGGCAAGGAGCATTGTTGGCTGTCACCTTGTTCACTGCCTAGCAACCAGATGGGGTTACCCTAGCAACCAAGAAACAAATCACATATCTCTGCACAAGAAAATCACAGAGACTTCCGGGTTGACTTATTTCACTCAGGATGGCAAGCAGCATTGTTTGCTGTCACCTTGGTAGCTGCCTAGCAACCAGATGGGGTTACCCTAGCAACCAAGAAACAAATCACATATCTCTGCACAAGAAAATCACAGAGACTTCCGGGTTGACTTATTTCACTCAGGATGGCAAGGAGCATTGTTGGCTTGCCCCTTGGTAACTGCCTAGCAACCAGATGGGGTTACCCTAGCAACCAAGTAACAAATCACATATCTCTGTACTAGAAAATCGTAGAGACTTCCGGGTTGACTTATTTTACTCAGGATGGCGAGTAGCGTTGGTGGCTGTCACCTTAGTAACTGCATATCAACCAGATGGGTTTCCCTAGCAACCATGGAACAACACCAATATCTCTGCACCAGAACATCCTACTGTCATGGGGGTGGCCTCTTTCAACTTTGGGCAGTAGGTGGGACATTGTGGTAAGAAATTTTGCCACGGCAAGCACCACTCACATTTTCTTCAGGAAATGTACATTCTAGTTAGTGGTGCTTGCAAAGCAACACTATTGTAATCTCACATACTTATTATTTTTCTTTTTCTTCTTCTTCCGTACAAAACTTCGGCGCGTAACTCGTCCCGCACCTTTTGGCGTAGACCCATGAATGAGTCGTCAAATCGTGCGGCTCATTGAGGAGAGGTGTGCTATGACTTTTATAAGCGATCGGGGGTACGGTGTTTGCCCCAGGGGCAAAAAATTGGGCAAAAAATCCAATTGACTTAACATTGCGCCGAATTTTGACGAGTCATAGCTCAGAGCGAGGATTTCGAAGAGACGTGTGATTTACCACATTTGAAGAGGCTGACAGGCTCTGTGAGAACATACCTCACAATGGGGTAAAAGTTGCACCCCTGGGGGGCAGGAGCTGCCCAAAGTTGCCCCAATGTAAGTCAATGGAATTTTTTTCCCAATTTTTTGGTCACAGACCCACGAATTAGGCGTCAAATCGTGCGGATTATTTGGGAATGGTGTGCTATGAATTTTATAAGCGATCGGGGGTACGGTATTTGCCCCAGGGGCAAAAAATTGGGCAAAAAATCCCATTGACTTAACATTGCGCCGAACTTTGACGAGTCATAGCTCAGAGCGAGGATTTCACAGAGACGTGTGA
Organism: Moxostoma hubbsi; assembly: GCA_032164185.1. Taxonomy (NCBI): domain Eukaryota; kingdom Metazoa; phylum Chordata; class Actinopteri; order Cypriniformes; family Catostomidae; genus Moxostoma; species Moxostoma hubbsi. Next base: position 7,144,670 of record JAVLUX010000013.1, on the reverse strand, counting down.
TTTACCACATTTGAAGAGGCTGACAGGCTCTGTGAGATCATACCTCACAATGGGGTAAAAGTTGCACCCCTGGGGGGCATGAGCTGCCCAAAATTGCCCCAATGTTAAGTCTATGGTAGGTTTTGTATTGAACATAACTCTGGATCACAGTGTCTTAGAGACAAGGGGGCGGGCTCATTTTACTCAGACGACCAATCAGTCTCTCAGGATCATTGTGAAGCTATCAAGCCACGCCCTAGCAACCATTTACAGCACATTAGCAACAAGTCCCATAGACTTCCATTGAAAGAGATCAAAGGGATTTCTCCGGACTGAATTATCATAGAAACACGAGGGTGGTCTCGTTTGACTTGGGGCAGTAAAACAGCCAATCATGAATCCCCTCAACACTTCCTAGCCCCTCCCTAGCAACGATTTTCGAGCACCTTAGCAACCAAATCCAAAGAGAGAGATCTTCCATTCTGAATGTCACAGAGGCATGGGAGTTGGTTTATATCATTCATACTGACAAGCAGCCTTTGGAGATTCATCATTGGCAGCTGCCAAGCCACTCCCTAGCAACAATTTAGAGCACCCTAGCAACCACATTTATTGATTTCAATTACAGTAAGATATCTTCAGATCAGAATGTCCTAGAGACATGATAGTTGCTTTGTTTTAATTGGGTGAGTAATCAGTCTTCATCTTTCATCATGTGAACTACTTAGCCACGCCCTAGCAACCATTTAAAGCACCCTAGCAACAAAGAACCATTGACATCCATTCAAAATCACTAAGATGTGTATCTTAGGATCAGAATGTCGTAGAGACTTCCGGGTTGACTTATTTCACTCAGGATGGAAAGTAGACTTGATAAAAATCACCCTGGTAACTGCCTAGCAACCAAATGGGGTTACCCTAGCAACCAAGAAACAAATCACATATCTCTGCACAAGAAAATCACAGAGACTTCAGGGTTGACTTATTTCACTCAGGAAGGCAAGGAGCATTGTTGGCTGTCACCTTGGTAACTGCCTAGCAACCAGATTGGGTCACCCTAGCAACCAAGAAACAAATCACATATCTCTGCACAAGAAAATCACAGAGACTTCCGGGTTGACTTATTTCACTCAGGATGGCAATGAGCATTGTTGCCTGTCACCTTGGTAACTGCCTACAACCAGATGGGGTTACCCTAGCAACCAAGAAACAAATCAAATATCTCTGCACAAAAAAATCACAGATTCTTCCGGGTTGACTTATTTCACTCAGGATGGCAAGGAGCATTGTTGCCTGTCACCTTGTTAACTGCCTAGCAACCAGATGGGGTTACCCTAGCAACCAAGAAACAAATCACATATCTCTGCACAAGAAAATCACAGAGACTTCCGGGTTGACATATTTCACTCAGGATGGCAAGTAGCATTGTTGGCTGTCACCTTGGTAACTGCCTAGCAACCAGATGGGGTTACCCTAGCAACCAAGAAACAAATCACATATCTCTGCACAAGAAAATCACAGAGACTTCCGGGTTGACTTATTTTACTCAGGATGGCAAGTAGCGTTGGTGGCTGTCACCTTAGTAACTGCATTTCAACCAGATGGGTTTCCCTAGCAACCATGGAACAACACCTATATCTCTGCACCAGAACATCCTACTGTCATGCGGGTGGCCTCTTTCAACTTTGGGCAGTAGGTGGGACATTGTGGTAAGAAATTTTGCCACGGCAAGCACCACTCACATTTTCTTCAGGAAATGTACATTCTAGTTAGTGGTGCTTGCCAAAGGCAAGGAATCACTATTGTTATTGCTCATACTTATTATTATTAGTGGTGCTTGCCAAAGGCAAGGCATCACTATTGTTATTGCTCATACTTATTATTAGTGGTGCTTGCAAAGCAACACTATTGTAATCTCACATACTTATTTTTCTTCTTCTTCTTCTTCTTCTTCTTCTTCCGTACAAAACTTCGGCGCCTAACTCGTCCCGCACCTTTTGGCGTAGACCCATGAATGAGGTGTCAAATCGTGCGGCTCATTGAGGAGAGGTGTGCTATGACTTTTATAAGCGATCGGGTGTACGATGTTCGCACAGTGGACGAAAAAGCGGCCAAAAATGTCCCATTGACTTTACATTGCGGAATGTTCAGAAATTTAAATCCCAACTGACATTTTCACACACAAAGACAAAAAAGGGCCTGTCAGCCCTGCGTGTCTCTCTCTCTCTCCCTCAGAGGATTTCTTTTATCAAGCAGCCAATAAAAATCTTCATAGCCACAACATAAAACATGCTAAAAATGTGCTAGCATCATGCTAACATATGCTGGCATCGCCTAGCGAAGTGCTAAAACATGCTAAAAACATGCTAGCAACATGTTAAAACATATTAGTATTGCATAGCGAAGTGCTAAAACATGCTAAAAACATGCTAGCAACATGCTAAAACATATTAGTATTGTATAGCGAAGTGCTAAAACATGCTAAAAACGTGCTAGCAACATGCTAAAACATACTAGTATCGCATAGCGAAGTGCTAAAACGTGCTAGCATCATGCTAACACATGCTGGTATCGCCTAGCAAAGTGCTAAAACATGCTAAAAACGTGCTAGCATCATGCTAACATATGCTGGCATCGCCTAGCGAAGTGCTAAAACATGCTAAAAACATGCTAGCAACATGCTAAAACATATTAGAATTGCATAGTGAAGTGCTAAAACATGCTAAAAACATGCTAGCAACATGCTAAAACATACTAGTATCGCATAGCCAAGTACTAAAACATGCTAAAAATATGCTAGCATCATGCTAACATATGCTGGCTTCGGCTAGCGAAGTACTAAAACATGCTAAAAATGTGCTAGCATCATGTTAACACATGCTGGCATCGCCTAGATAAGTGCTAAAACATGCTAAAAACGTGCTAGCAACATGCTAACACATACTAGTATCGCATAGTGAAGTACTAAAACATGCTAAAAATGTGCTAGCATCATGCTAACACATGTTGGCATCGCCTAGCGAAGTGTTAAAACATGCTAAAGCGTGCTAGCATTATGCTAATACATGTTAGCATTGCCTAGGGAATTGTTAAAACATGCTAAAAATGTGCTAGCATCATGCTAACACATGTTAGCATTGCCGAGGGCATTGCTAAAACATGTTAAAAATGTGCTAGCATAATGCTAACACATGTTAGCATCGCCAAACGAAGTGCTAAAACATGCTAAAAACGTGCTAGTATCATGCTAAAACATGCTAGCTTTGCCTAGCAAAGTGCTAAAACATTTAAAAATGTGCTACCATCATGAAAAACACATGTTAGCAACATTCTATGACCTTTATTTTAGTGCTTAGAAACAAGTTAGAAAATTCTATTTGATGAGTTTTGCCACGGCAAGCACCACTCACATTTTCTTCAGGAAATGTACATTCTAGTTATTATTATTATTATTATTAGTGGTGCTTGCAAAGCAACACTATTGTAATCTCACATACTTATTTTTCTTCTTCTTCTTCTTCTTCTTCTTCCGTACAAAACTTCGGCACCTAACTCGTCCCGCACCTTTTGGCGTAGACCCATGAATGAGGTGTCAAATCGTGCGGCTCATTGAGGAGAGGTGTGCTATGACTTTTATAAGCGATCGGGGGTACGGTGTTTGCCCCAGGGGCAAAAAATTGGGCAAAAAATCCCATTGACTTAACATTGCGCCGAACTTTGACGAGTCATAGCTCAAAGCGAGGATTTCGCAGAGACATGTGATTTACCACATTTGAAGAGGCTGACAGGCTCTGTGAGAACATACCTCACAATGGGGTAAAAGTTGCACCCCTGGGGGGCAGGAGCTGCCCAAAGTTGCCCCAATGTAAGTCAATGGAATTTTTTTCAAAATTTTTTGGTCGAAAACCCACAAATGAGGCGTCAAATCGTGCGGATTATTTGGGAATGGTGTCCTATGACTTTTATAATCGATCGGGGGTACGGTGATTGCCCCAGGGGCAAAAAATTGGGCAAAAAATCCCATTGACTTAACATTGCGCCGAACTTTGACGAGTCATAGCTCAGATCGAGGATTTCACAGAGACGTGTGATTAACCAGATTTGAAGAGGCTGACAGGCTCTGTGAGAACATACCTCACAATGGGGTAAAAGTTGCACCCCTGGGGGGCATGAGCTGCCCAAAGTTGCCCCAATGTTAAGTCTATGGTAGATTTTGTATTGAACATAACTCTGGATCACAGTGTCTTAGAGACAAGGGGGCGGGCTCATTTTACTCAGATGACCAGTCAGTCTCTCAGGATCATTGTGAAGCTATCAAGCCACGCCCTAGCAACCATTTAGAGCACCTTAGCAACAACTCCCATAGACTTCCATTGAAAGAGATCAAAGGGATATCTCCGGACTGAATTATCATAGAAACACGAGGGTGGTCTCGTTTGACTTGGGGCAGTAAAACAGCCAATCATGAATCCCCTCAACACTTCCTAGCCCCTCCCTAGCAACCATTTTCGAGCACCTTAGCAACCAAAATCCAAAGAGAGATATCTTCCATTCTGAATGTCACAGAGGCATGGGAGTTGGTTTGTATCATTCATACTGACAAGCAGCCATGGGATATTCATCATTGGCAGCTGCCAAGCCACTCCCTAGCAACAATTTGGAGCACCCTAGCAACCACATTTATTGATTTCAATTGAAGTAAGATATCTTCAGATCAGAATGTCCTAGAGACATGATAGTTGCTTTGTTTTAATTGGGTGAGTAATCAGTCTTCATCTTTCATCATGTGAACTACTTAGCCACGCCCTAGCAACCATTTAAAGCACCCTAGCAACAAAACACCATTGACATCCATTCAATATCACTAAGATGTGTATCTTAGGATCAGAATGTCGTAGAGACTTCCGGGTTGACTTATTTCACTCAGGATGGAAAGTAGACTTGATAAATATCACCCTGGTAACTGCCTAGCAACCAAATGGGGTTACCCTAGCAACCAATAAACAAATCACATATCTCTGCACAAGAAAATCACAGAGACTTCCGGGTTGACTTATTTCACTCAGGATGGCACGGAGCATTGTTTGCTGTCACCTTGGTAACTGCCTAGCAACCAGATGGGGTTACCCTAGCAACCAAGAAATAAATCACATATCTCTGCACAAGAAAATCACAGAGACTTCCGGGTTGACTTATTTCACTCAGGATGGCAAGGAGCATTGTTGCCTGTCACCTTGGTAACTGCCTAGCAACCAGATGGGGTTACCCTAGCAACCAAGAAACAAATCACACATCTCTGCACAAGAAAATCACAGAGACTACCGGGTTGACTTATTTCACTCAGGATGGCAAGGAGCATTGTTGGCTGTCACCTTGGTAACTGCCTAGCAACCAGATGGGGTTACCCTAGCAACCAATTAACAAATCACGTATCTCTGAACCAGAAAATCGTAGAGATTCCAGGTTGACTTATTTCAGTCAGGATGGCAAGGAGCATTCTTGGCTGTCACCTTGGTAACTGCCTAGCAACCAGATGGGGTTACCCTAGCAACCAAGAAACAAATCACATATCTCTGTACTAGAAAATCACAGAGACTTCCGGGTTGACTTATTTCAGTCAGGATGGCAAGGAGCATTGTTGCCTGTCACCTTGGTAACTGCCTAGTAACCAGATGGGGTTACCCTAGCAACCAATAAACAAATCACATATCGCTGCACAAGAAAATCACAGAGACTTCCGGGTTGACTTATTTCACTCAGGAGAGCAAGGAGCATTGTTGGCTGTCACCTTGGTAACTGCCTAGCAACCAGATGGGGTTACCCTAGCAACCAAGAAACAAATCACATATCTCTGTACTACAAAATCGTAGAGACTTCCGGATTGACTTATTTTACTCAGGATGGTAAGTAGCATTGGTGGCTGTCACCTTAGTAACTGCATATCAACCAGATGGGTTTCCCTAGCAACCATGGAACAACACCAATATCTCTGCACCAGAACATCCTACTGTCATGGGGGTGGCCTCTTTCAACTTTGGGCAGTAGGTGGGACATTGTGGTAAGAAATTTTGCCACGGCAAGCACCACTCACATTTTCTTCAGGAAATGTACATTCTAGTTTTTTTATTATTATTATTCCGGACAAAAGTTTGGCGCGCTACTCCTCCCACAGCTTTTGTCACAGACCCACGAATGAGGCGTCAAATCGTGCGGATTATTTGGGAATGGTGTGCTATGACTTTTATAAGCGATCGGGGGTACGGTGTTTGCCCCAGGGGCAAAAAATTGAGCAAAAAATCCCATTGACTTAACATTGAGCCGAACTTTGACGAGTAATAGCTCAGAGCGAGGATTTCGCAGAGACGTGTGATTTACCACATTTGAAGAGGCTGACAGGCTCTGTGAGAACATACCTCACAATGGGGTAAAAGTTTTACCCCTGGGGGGCAGGAGCTGCCCAAAGTTGCCCCAATGTAAGTCAATGGAATTTTTGGCAAAATTTTTTGGTCACAGACCCACGAATGAGGCATCAAATCGTGCGGATTATTTGGGAATGGTGTGCTATGACTTTTATAAGTGATCGGGGGTACGGTATTTGCCCCAGGGGCAAAAAATTGGGCAAAAAATCCCATTGACTTAACATTGAGCCGAACTTTGACGAGTAATAGCTCAGAGCGAGGATTTCGCAGAGACGTGTGATTTACCACATTTGAAGAGGCTGACAGGCTCTGTGAGAACATACCTCACAATGGGGTAAAAGTTTTACCCCTGGGGGGCAGGAGCTGCCCATAGTTGCCCCAATGTAAGTCAATGTAATTTTTGGCAAAATTTTTTGGTCACAGACCCACGAATGAGGCATCAAATCGTGCGGATTATTTGGGAATGGTGTGCTATGACTTTTATAAGTGATCGGGGGTACGGTATTTGCCCCAGGGGCAAAAAATTGGGCAAAAAATCCCATTGACTTAACATTGCGCCGAACTTTGACGAGTAATAGCTCAGAGCGAGGATTTCGCAGACACGTGTGATTTACCACATTTGAAGAGGCTGACAGGCTCTGTGAGAACATACCTCACAATGGGGTAAAAGTTTTACCCCTGGGGGGGCAGGAGCTGCCCAAAGTTGCCCCAATGTAAGTCAATGGAATTTTTGGCAAAAGTTTTTGGTCACAGACCCACGAATGAGGCATCAAATCGTGCGGATTATTTGTGAATGGTGTGCTATGACTTTTATAAGTGATCGGGGGTACGGTATTTGCCCCAGGGGCAAAAAATTGGGCAAAAAAATCCCATTGACTTAACATTGCGCCGAACTTTGACGAGTCATAGCTCAGAGCGAGGATTTCACAGAGACGTGTGATTTACCACATTTGAAGAGGCTGACAGGCTCTGTGAGAATATACCTCACAATGGGGTAAAAGTTGCACCCCTGGGGGGCATGAGCTGCCCAAAGTTGCCCCAATGTTAAGTCTATGGTAGGTTTTGTATTGAACATAACTCTGGATCACAGTGTCTTAGAGACAAGGGGGCGGGCTCATTTTACTCAGACGACCAATCAGTCTCTCAGGATCATTGTGAAGCTATCAAGCCACGCCCTAGCAACCATTTAGAGCACCTTAGCAACAAGTCCCATAGACTTCAATTGAAAGAGATCAAAGGGATATCTCCGGACAGAATTATCATAGAAACACGAGGGTGGTCTTGTTTGACTTGGGGCAGTAAAACAGCCAATCATGAATCCCCTCAACACTTCCTAGCCCCTCCCTAGCAACCATTTTCGAGCACCTTAGCAACCAAAATCCAAAGAGAGATATCTTCCATTCTGAATGTCACAGAGGCATGGGAGTTGGTTTATATCATTCATACTGACAAGCAGCCTTTGGAGATTCATCATTGGCAGCTGCCAAGCCACTCCCTAGCAACAATTTAGAGCACCCTAGCAACCACATTTATTGATTTCAATTACAGTAAGATATCTTCAGATCAGAATGTCCTAGAGACATGATAGTTGCTTTGTTTTCATTGGGTGAGTAATCAGTCTTCAGCTTTCATCATGTGAACTACTTAGCCACGCCCTAGCAACCATTTAAAGCACCCTAGCAACAAGGAACCATTGACATCCATTCAAAATCACTAAGATGTGTATCTTAGGATCAGAATGTCGTAGAGACTTCCGGGTTGACTTATTTCACTCAGGATGGCAAGGAGCATTGTTGGCTGTCATCTTGGTAACTGCCTAGCAACCAGATGGGGTTACCCTAGCAACCAAGAAACAAATCACATATCTCTGCACAAGAAAATCACAGAGACTTCCGGGTTGACTTATTTCACTCAGGATGGCAAGGAGCATTGTTTGCTGTCACCTTTGTAACTGCCTAGCAACCAGATGAGGTTACCCTAGCAACCAAGAAACAAATCACATATCTCTGCACAAGAAAATCACAGAGACTTCCGGGTTGACTTATTTCACTCAGGATGGCAAGGAGCATTGTTGCCTGTCACCTTGGTAACTGCCTAGCAACCAGATGGGGTTACCCTAGCAACCAAGAAACAAATCACATATCTCTGCACAAGAAAATCACAGAGACTTCCGGGTTGACTTATTTCACTCAGGATGGCAAGGAGCATTGTTGGCTGTCACCTTGGTAACTGCCTAGCAACCAGATGGGGTTACCCTAGCAACCAATTAACAAATCACATATCTCTGAACAAGAAAATCGTAGAGATTCCGGGTTGACTTATTTCATTCAGGATGGCAAGGAGCATTGTTGGTTTGCCCCTTGTTAACTGCCTAGCAACCAGATGGGGTTTCCCTAGCAACCATGGAACATCACCTATATCTCTGCTCCAGAACATCCTACTGTCATGGGGGTGGCCTCTTTCAACATTGGGCAGTAGGTGGGACATTGTGGTAAGAAATTTTGCCACGGCAAGCACCACTCACATTTTCTTCAGAAAATGTACATTCTAGTTATTTTTAGTGGTGCTTGCCATAGGCAAAGCATCACTATTGTTCTCTTGCATACTTATTATTATTATAATTATTATTATTCCACACATAGTTTGGCGCGCTACTCCTCCTGCAGCTTTTGTCACAGACCCCTGAGTGAGGCATCAAATCGTGCGGCTCATTGAGGAGAGGTGTGCTATGACTTTTCTAAGCGATCGGGTGTACGATGTTCGAACAGAGGACGAAAAAGCGGCCAAAAAAATCCCATTGACTTTACATTGTGGAATGTTCAGAAATTTAAATCCCAACTGACATTTTCACACACACAGACAAAAAAGGGCCTGTCAGCCCTGCGTCTCTCTCTCTCTCTCCCTCAGAGGATTTCTTTTATCAAGCAGCCAATAAAAATCTTCATAGCCACATCCTAAAACATGCTAAAAATGTGCTAGCATCATGCTAACATATGCTGGCATCGCCTAGCGAAGTGCTAAAACATGCTATAAACGTGTTAGCATCATGCTAACACATGCTGGCATCGCCTAGCGAAGTGCTAAAACATGCTAAAAACGTGCTAGCATCATGCTAACACATACTAGTATCGCATAGCGAAGTACTAAAACATGCTAAAAATGTGCTAGCATCATGCTAACACATGTTGGCATCCCCTAGCGGTGCTAAAACATGCTAAAAATGTGCTAAGAACATGCTAACACATGCTAGTATTGCCAAGCGAAGTGTTAAAACATGCTATAAACGTGTTAGCAACATGCTAACACATGCTGGAATCGCCTAGCGAAGTGCTAAAACATGCTAAAAACGTGCTAACAACATGCTAACACATGCTAGTAGTGCCTAGCAAAGTGTTAAAACATGATAAAAACGTGCTAGCATTATGCTAACACATGCTGGCATTGCCTAGCAAAGTGCTAAAACATGTTAAAATGTGCTAGCATTATGCTAATGCATGTTAGCATTGCTTAGGGGATTGGTAAAACATGTTGAAAACGTGCTAACATCATGCTAATACATGTTAGCATCGCCTAGCGAAGTGCTAAAACATGCTAAAAACGTGCTAGTATCATGCTAACACATGCTAGTAGTGCCTAGCAAAGTGTTAAAACATGATAAAAACGTGCTAGCATTATGCTAACACATGCTAGCTTCACCTAGCGAACTGCTAAAATATGTTAAAACGTGCTAGCATTATGCTAATGCATGTTAGCATTGCTTAGGGGATTGCTAAAACATGTTAAAATGTGCTAGAATTATGCTAATGCATGTTAGCATTGCTTAGGGGATTGCTAAAACATGTTAAAAACGTGCTAGCATCATGCTAACACATGTTAGCATTGCCAAATGAAGTGCTAAAACATGCTAAAAATGTGCTAGTATCATGCTAACACATGCTAGCTTCACCTAGTGAAGTGCTAAAACATTCTAAAAACGTGCTACCATCATGAAAAACACGTGTTAGCAACATTCTATTACCTTTATTTTAATGCTTAGAAACAAGTTAGAAAATGCTATTTGACGAGTTTTGCCACGGCAAGCACCACTCACATTTTCTTCAGGAAATGTACATTCTAGTTAGTGGTGCTTGCAAAGCAACACTATTGTAATCTCACATACTTATTATTCTTCTTCTTCCGTACAAAACTTCGGCGCGTAACTCGTCCCGCACCTTTTGGCGTAGACCCATGAATGAGGTGTCAAATCGTGCGGCTCATTGAGGAGAGGTGTGCTATGACTTTTATAAGCGATCGGGGGTACGGTGTTCGCCTCAGGGGCAAAAAATTGGGCAAAAAATCCCATTGACTTAACATTGCGCTGAACTTTGACGAGTCATAGCTCAGAGCGAGGATTTCGCAGAGACGTGTGTTTTAAAACATTTGAAGAGGCTGACAGGCTCTGTGAGAACATACCTCACAATGGGGTAAAAGTTGCACCCCTGGGGGGCAGGAGCTGCCCAAAGTTGCCCCAATGTTAAGTCTATGGTGTAGGACGGCCCATGAAATGTCATTTTGTATTGAACATAACTCTGGATCACAGTGTCTTAGAGACAAGGGGGTGGGCTCATTTTACTCAGACGACCAATCAGTCTCTCAGGATCATTGTGAAGCTATCAAGCCACGCCCTAGCAACCATTTAGAGCACCTTAGCAACAAGTCCCATAGACTTCAATTGAAAGAGATCAAAGGGATATCTCCGGACAGAATTATCATAGAAACACGAGGGTGGTCTTGTTTGACTTGGGGCAGTAAAACAGCCAATCATGAATCCCCTCAACACTTCCTAGCCCCTCCCTAGCAACCATTTTCGAGCACCTTAGCAACCAAAATCCAAAGAGAGATATCTTCCATTCTGAATGTCACAGAGGCATGGGAGTTGGTTTATATCATTCATACTGACAAGCAGCCTTTGGAGATTCATCATTGGCAGCTGCCAAGCCACTCCCTAGCAACAATTTAGAGCACCCTAGCAACCACATTTATTGATTTCAATTACAGTAAGATATCTTCAGATCAGAATGTCCTAGAGACATGATAGTTGCTTTGTTTTAATTGGGTGAGTAATCAGTCTTCAGCTTTCATCATGTGAACTACTTAGCCACGCCCTAGCAACCATTTAACGCACCCTAGCAACAAAACACCATTGACATCCATTCAAAATCACTAAGATGTGTATCTTAAGATCAGAATGTCGTAGAGACTTCCGGGTTGACTTATTTCACTCAGGATGGAAAGTAGACTTGATAAATATCACCCTGGTAACTGCCTAGCAACCAGATGGGTTTACCATAGCAACCAAGTAATAAATCTCATATCTTTGGACTACAATATCGTAGAGACTTCCGGGTTGACTTATTTCACTCAAGATGGCAAGGAGCATTGTTGGCTGTCACCTTGGTAACTGCCTAACAACCAGATGGGGTTACCCTAGCAACCAAGAAACAAATCACATATCTCTGCACAAGAAAATCACAGAGACTTCCGGGTTGACTTATTTCACTCAAGATGGCAAGGAGCATTGTTGGCTTTCACCTTGGTAACTGCCTAGCAACCAGATGGGGTTACCCTAGCAACCAAAAAACAAATCACATATCTCTGCACAAGAAAATCACAGAGACATCCGGGTTGACTTATTTCACTCAGGATGGCAAGATCATTGTTGGCTGTCACCTTGGTAACTGCCTAGCAACCAGATGGGGTTACCCTAGCAACCAAGAAACAAATCACATATCTCTGTACTAGAAAATCACAGAGACTTCCGGGTTGAATTATTTCACTCAGGATGGCAAGGAGCATTGTTGGCTGTCACCTTGGTAACTGCCTAGCAACCAGATGGGGTTACCCTAGCAACCAAGAAACAAATCACATTACTCTGCACAAGAAAATCACAGAGACTTCCGGGTTGACTTATTTCACTCAGGATGGCAAGGAGCATTGTTGGCTGTCACCTTGGTAACTGCCTAGCAACCAGATGGGGTTACCCTAGCAACCAAGAAACAAATCACATATCTCTGTACTAGAAAATCACAGAGACTTCCGGGTTGACTTATTTCACTCAGGATGGCAAGGAGCATTGTTGGCTGTCACCTTGGTAACTGCCTAGCAACCAGATGGGGTTACCCTAGCAACCAAGAAACAAATCACATATCTCTGTACTAGAAAATCACAGAGACTTCCGGGTTGACTTATTTCACTCAGGATGGCAAGGAGCATTGTTGGCTGTCACCTTGGTAACTGCCTAGCAACCAGATGGGGTTACCCTAGCAACCAAGAAACAAATCACATATCTCTGCACAAGAAAATCACAGAGACTTCCGGGTTGACTTATTTCACTCAAGATGGCAAGGAGCATTGTTGGCTGTCACCTTGGTAACTGCCTAGCAACCAGATGGGGTTACCCTAGCAACCAAGAAACAAATCAGATATCTCTGCACAAGAAAATCACAGAGACATCCGGGTTGACTTATTTCACACAGGATGGCAAGGAGCATTGTTGGCTGTCACCTTGGTAACTGCCTAGCAACCAGATTGGGTTACCCTAGCAACCAAGAAACAAATCACATATCTCTGTACTAGAAAATCACAGAGACTTCCGGGTTGACTTATTTCACTCAGGATGGCAATGAGCATTGTTGGCTGTCACCTTGGTAACTGCCTAGCAACCAGATGGGGTTACCCTAGCAACCAAGAAACAAATCACATATCTCTGCACAAGAAAATCACAGAGACTTCTGGGTTGACTTATTTCACTCAAGATGTCAAGGAGCATTGTTGGCTGTCACCTTGGTAACTGTCTAGCAACCAGATGGGGTTACCCTAGCAACCAAGAAACAAATCACATATCTCTGCACAAGAAAATCACAGAGACTTCCGGGTTGACTTATTTCACTCAGGATGGCAAGGAGCATTGTTGGCTGTCACCTTGGTAACTGCCTAGCAACCAGATGGGGTTACCCTAGCAACCAAGAAACAAATCACATATCTCTGTACTGGAAAATCACAGAGACTTCCGGGTTGACATATTTCATTCAGGATTGCAAGGAGCATTGTTGGCTGTCACCTTGGTAACTGCCTAGCAACCAGATGGGGTTACCCTAGCAACCAAGAAACAAATCACATATCTCTGTACTAGAAAATCACAGAGACTTCCGGGTTGACTTATTTCACTCAGGATGGCAATGAGCATTGTTGGCTGTCACCTTGGTAACTGCCTAGCAACCAGATGGGGTTACCCTAGCAACCAAGAAACAAATCACATATCTCTGTACTGGAAAATCACAGAGACTTCCGGGTTGACATATTTCATTCAGGATGGCAAGGAGCATTGTTGGCTGTCACCTTGGTAACTGCCTAGCAACCAGATGGGGTTACCCTAGCAACCAAGAAACAAATCACATATCTCTGAACCAGAAAATTGTAGAGATTCCGTGTTGACTTATTTCATTCAGGATGGCAAGGAGCATTGTTGGCTTGCCCCTTGTTAACTGCCTAGCAACCAGATGGGGTTACCCTAGCAACCAAGTAACAAATCACATATCTCTGTACTAGAAAATCGTAGAGACTTCCGGGTTGAATTATTTTACTCAGGATGGTAAGTAGCATTGGTGGTTGTCACCTTAGTAACTGCATATCAACCAGAGGGGTTTCCCTAGGAACCATGGAACAACACCAATATCTCTGCACCAGAACATCCTACTGTCATGGGGGTGGCCTCTTTCAACTTTGTGCAGTAGGTGGGACATTGTGGTAAGAAATTTTGCCACGGCAAGCACCACTCACATTTTCTTCAGGAAATGTACATTCTAGTTAGTGGTGCTTGCAAAGCAACACTATTGTAATCTCACATACTTATTTTTCTTCTTCTTCTTCTTCTTCTTCTTCTTCCGTACAAAACTTCGGCACCTAACTCGTCCCGCACCTTTTGGCATAGACCCATGAATGAGGTGTCAAATCGTGCGGCTCATTGAGGAGAGGTGTGCTATGACTTTTATAAGCGATCGGGGGTACGGTGTTTGCCCCAGGGGCAAAAAACTGGGCAAAAAATCCCATTGACTTAACATTGAGCCGAACTTTGACGAGTCATAGCTCAGAGCGAGGATTTCACAGAGACGTGTGATTTACAAGATTTGAAGAGGCTGACAGGCTCTGTGAGAACATACCTCACAATGGGGTAAAACTTTTACCCCTGGGGGGCAGGAGCTGCCCAAAGTTGCCCCAATGTAAGTCAATGGAATTTTTTGCAAAATTTTTTGGTCACAGACCTACGAATGAGGCGTCAAATCGTGCGGATTATTTGGGAATGGTGTGCTATGACTTTTATAAGCGATCGGGGGTATGGTATTTGCCCCAGGGGCAAAAAATTGGGCAAAAAATCCCATTGACTTAACATTGCGCCGAACTTTGACGAGTCATAGCTCAGAGCGAGGATTTCACACAGACGTGTGATTTACCACATTTGAAGAGGCTGACAGGCTCTGTGAGAACATACCTCACAATGGGGTAAAAGTTGCACCCCTTGGGGGCAGGAGCTGCCCAAATTTGCCCCAATGTTAAGTCTATGGTAAATTGTGTATTGAACATAACTCTGGATCACAGTGTCTTAGAGACAAGGGGGCGGGCTCATTTTACTCAGATGACCAATCAGTCTCTCAGAATCATTGTGAAGCTATCAAGCCACGCCCTAGCAACCATTTACAGTACCTTAGCAACAAGTCCCATAGACTTCCATTGAAAGAGATCAAAGGGATTTCTCCGGACTGAATTATCATAGAAACACGAGGGTGGTCTCATTTGACTTGGGGCAGTAAAACAGCCAATCATGAATCCCCTCAACACTTCCTAGCCCCTCCCTAGCAACCATTTTCGAGCACCTTAGCAACCAAAATCCAAAGAGAGATATCTTCCTTTCTGAATGTCACAGAAGCATGGGAGTTGGTTTATATCATTCATACTGACAAGCAGCCTTTGGTGATTCATCATTGGCAGCTGCCAAGCCACTCCCTAGCAACAATTTAGAGCACTCTAGCAACCACATTTATTGATTTCAATTACAGTAAGATATCTTCAGATCAGAATGTCCTAGAGACATGATAGTTGCTTTGTTTTCATTGGGTGAGTAACCAGTCTTCAGCTTTCATCATATGAACAACTTAGCCATGCCCTAGCAACCATTTAAAGCACCCTAGCAACAAAACACCATTGACATCCATTCAAAATCACTAAGATGTGTATCTTAGGATCAGAATGTCGTAGAGACTTCCGGGTTGACTTATTTCACTCAGGATGGAAAGTAGACTTGATAAATATCACCCTGGTAACTGCCTAGCAACCAGATGGGTTTACCATAGCAACCAAGTAACAAATCTCATATCTTTGCACTACAAAATCGTAGAGACTTCCGAGTTGACTTATTTCACTCAAGATGGCAAGGAGCATTGTTGGATGTTACTTTGGTAACTGCCTAGCAACCAAATGGGGTTACCCTAGCAACCATGAAACAAATCACATATCTCTGCAAAAGAAAATCACAGAGACTTCCGGGTTGAATTATTTCACTCAGGATGGCAAGGAGCATTGTTTGCTGTCACCTTGGTAACTGCCTAGCAACCAGATGGGGTTACCCTAGCAACCAAGAAACAAATCACATATCTCTGCACAAGAAAATCACAGAGACTTCCAGGTTGACTTATTTCACTCAGGATGGCAAGGAGCATTGTTGCCTGCCACCTTGGTAACTGCCTAGCAACCAGATGGGGTTACCCTAGCAACCAAGAAACAAATCACATATCTCTGTACTGGAAAATCACAGAGAAATCTGGGTTGACTTATTTCACTCAGGATGGCAAGGAACATTGTTGGCTGTCACCTTGGTAACTGCCTAGCGACCAGATGGGGTTACCCTAGCAACCAAGAAACAAATCACATATCTCTGTACTAGAAAATCACAGAGACTTCCAGGTTGACTTATTTCACTCAGGATGGCAAGGAGCATTGTTGCCTGCCACCTTGGTAACTGCCTAGCAACCAGATGGGGTTACCCTAGCAACCAAGAAACAAATCACATATCTCTGTACTACAAAATCGTAGAGACTTCCGGGTTGACTTATTTTACTCAGGATGGTAAGTAGCATTGGTGGCTGTCACCTTAGTAACTGCATATCAACCAGATGGGTTTCCCTAGCAACCATGGAACAACACCAATATCTCTGCACCAGAACATCCTACTGTCATGGGGGTGGCCTCTTTCAACTTTGGGCAGTAGGTGGGACATTGTGGTAAGAAATTTTGCCACGGCAAGCACCACTCACATTTTCTTCAGGAAATGTACATTCTAGTTCTTCTTCTTCTTCTTCTTCTTCTTCTTCCGTACAAAACTTCGGCACCTAACTCGTCCCGCACCTTTTGGCGTAGACCCATGAATGAGGTGTCAAATCGAGCGGCTCATTGAGGAGAGGTGTGCTATGACTTTTATAAGCGATCGGGTGTACGATGTTCGAACAGCGGACGAAAAAGCGGCCAAAAAAGTCCCATTGACTTTACATTGCGGAATGTTCAGAAATTTAAATCCCAACTGACATTTCCACACACACAGACAAAAAAGGGCCTGTCAGCCCTGCATCTCTCTCTCTCTCTCCCTCAGAGGATTTCTTTTATCAAGCAGCCAATAAAAATCTTCATAGCCACAACATAAAACATGCTAAAAATGTGCTAGCATCATGCTAACATATGCTGGCATCGCCTAGCGAAGTGCTAAAACATGCTAAAAACATGCTAGCAACATGCTAGCAACATGCTAAAACATACTATTATCGCATAGCGAAGTACTAAAACATGCTAAAAACGTGCTAGCACCATGCTAACACATGCTAGTATCGCCTAGCAAAGTGCTAAAACATGCAAAAAATGTTCTAGCATCATGCTAACATATGCTGGCATCGCCTAGCGAAGTGCTAAAACATGCTAAAAACATGCAAGCAACATGCTAAAACATACTAGTTTTGCATAGCGAAGTACTAAAACATGCTAAAAACGTGCTAGCATCATGCTAACACATGCAAGTATCGCCTACCAAAGTGCTAAAACATGCTAAAAACGGGCTAGCATCATGCTAACACATGTTGGCATCGCCTAGCGAAGTGCTAAAACATGCTAAAAACGTGCTAACAACATGCTAACACATGCTAGTATCGCCTAGAAAAGTGCTAAAACATGCTAAAAACATGCTAGCATCATGCTAACACTTGCTGGCATCGCCTAGTGAAGTGCTAAAACATGCTAAAAACATGCTAGCATCATGATAACACATGCTGGCATCGCCTAGAGAAGTGTTAAAACATGTTAAAACGTGCTAGCATTATGCTAAAGCATGTTAGCATTGCCTAGGGGATTGCTAAAACATGTTAAAAAAGTGCTAGCATCATGCTAACACATGTTAGCATTGCCAAACGATGTGTTAAAACATGCTAAAAACGTGCTAGTATCATGCTAACGCATGCTAGCTTCGCCTAGCGAAGTGATAAAACATTCTAAAAACGTGCTACCATCATGAAAAACATGTGTTAACAACATTCTATTACCTTTATTTTAGTGCTTAGAAACAAGTTAGAAAATGCTATTTGACGAGTTTTGACATGGCAAGCACCACTCACATTTTCTTCAGGAAATGTACATTCTAGTTATTAGTGGTGCTTGCAAAGCAACACTATTGTAATCTCACATACTTATTTTTCTTCTTCTTCTTCTTCTTCTTCTTCTTCCGTACAAAACTTCGGCACCTAACTCGTCCCGCACCTTTTGGCGTAGACCCATGAATGAGGTGTCATATCGAGCGGCTCATTGAGGAGAGGTGTGCTATGACTTTTCTAAGCGATCGAGTGTACGATGTTCGCACAGCGGATGAAAAAGCGGCCAAAAAAGTCCCATTGACTTTACATTGCGGAATGTTCAGAAATTTAAATCCCAACTGACGTTTTCACACACACAGACAAAAAAGGGCCTGTCAGCCCTGCGTCTCTCTCTCTCTCTCTGTCTCCCTCAGAGGATTTCTTTTATTGAGCATGCAATAAGTAATTACCTAAAATTTTGTACATACATGTGAGTGGACACATTTAATGTGATTTAATGTGGCCTAGCAAGCAGTTGTGCAGCATGACATGAGTTTGGGGGTAAGATTTAACCCTGAGGGGTAAAACGGGCACAAATATGCCCCATAGGCATACTATTGCCCATGAAAGCAATTGTTTTTTCCTTAAAGTGAAAATACACAGTATTTTGTTGGATCATATCTCCCAATCAAAATGTTGTAGAAAAGTGGGGGCAGGCTCATTTCACTCAGGCTACCAATCAGTCAGCTTTAACTATCAGCTTGGAAATGAAGTAGCCACACCCTAGCAACCATTTACAACACCCTAGCAACAGCCCCCATACACTTCCATTCAAAATGCCTCAGATGGATATCTTAAGAACACAATATTATAGAAACTTGGGAATTGACTCTTGAGTCAGGATAGTAAGCAGCCAATAAGAATCACTCTGTTCATTGGCTAGCCATGCCCTAGCAACAATTTAGAGCAACCTAGCAACCATATTTATTGATTTCAATTACAGTAAGATATCTTCAGATCAGAATGTCCTAGAGACATGATAGTTGCTTTGTTTTAATTGGGTGAGTAATCAGTCTTCAGCTTTTATCATGTGAACTACTTAGCCACGCCCTAGCAACCATTTAAAGCCCCCTAGCAACGAAGAACCATTGACATCCATTCAAAATCACTAAGATGTGTATCTTAGGATCAGAATGACGTAGAGACTTCCGGGTTGACTTATTTCACTCAGGATGGAAAGTAGACTTCATAAATATCACCCTGGTAACTGCCTAGCAACCAAATGGGGTTACCCTAGCAACCAAGAAACAAATCACATATCTCTTTACAAGAAAATCACAGAGACTTCCGGGTTGACTTATTTCACTCAGGATGGCAAGGAGCATTGTTGGTTGTCACCTTGGCAACTGCCTAGCAACCAGATGGGGTTACCCTAGCAACCAAGAAACAAATCACATATCTCTGCACAAGAAAATCACAGAGACTTCCGGGTTGACTTATTTCACTCAGGATGGCAAGGAGCATTGTTGGCTTGCCCCTTGGTAACTGCCTAGCAACCAGATAGGGTTTCCCTAGCAACCAAGTAACAAATCACATATCTCTGTACTAGAAAATCGTACAGACTTCCGGGTTGACTTATTTCACTCAGGATGGCAATGAGCATTGTTGGCTGTCACCTTGGTGACTGCCTAGCAACCAGATGGGGTTACCCTAGCAACCAAGTAACAAATCACATATCTCTGCACTACAAAATCGAAGAGACTTCCGGTTTGACTTTTTTCACTCGGGATGGCAAGTAGAATTGTTGCCTGTCAAATTGGTATCTGCCTAGCAACCAGATGGGGTTACCCTAGCAACCAAGTAACAAATCCCAAATCTCTGCACCAGAACACCCTACTGTCATGTTGCTGGCCTCTTTCAACTTTGGGCAGTAGGTGGGACATTGAGGTACGAAATTTTGCCACGGCAAGCACCACTCACATTTTCTTCAGGAAATGTACATTCTAGTTATTATTAGTGGTGCTTGCAAAGCAACACTATTGTAATCTCACATACTTATTTTTCTTCTTCTTCTTCTTCTTCTTCTTCCGTACAAAACTTCGGCACCTAACTCGTCCCGCACCTTTTGGCGTAGACCCATGAATGAGGTGTCAAATCGTGCGGCTCATTGAGGAGAGGTGTGCTATGACTTTTATAAGCGATCGGGGGTACGGTGTTTGCCCCAGGGGCAAAAAATTGGGCAAAAAATCCCATTGACTTAACATTGCGCCGAACTTTGACGAGTCATAGCTCAAAGCGAGGATTTCGCAGAGACATGTGATTTACCACATTTGAAGAGGCTGACAGGCTCTGTGAGAACATACCTCACAATGGGGTAAAAGTTGCACCCCTGGGGGGCAGGAGCTGCCCAAAGTTGCCCCAATGTAAGTTAATGGAATTTTTTTCAAAATTTTTTGGTCGAAAACCCACAAATGAGGCGTCAAATCGTGCGGATTATTTGGGAATGGTGTCCTATGACTTTTATAATCGATCGGGGGTACGGTGATTGCCCCAGGGGCAAAAAATTGGGCAAAAAATCCCATTGACTTAACATTGCGCCGAACTTTGACGAGTCATAGCTCAGATCGAGGATTTCACAGAGACGTGTGATTAACCAGATTTGAAGAGGCTGACAGGCTCTGTGAGAACATACCTCACAATGGGGTAAAAGTTGCACCCCTGGGGGGCATGAGCTGCCCAAAGTTGCCCCAATGTTAAGTCTATGGTAGATTTTGTATTGAACATAACTCTGGATCACAGTGTCTTAGAGACAAGGGGGCGGGCTCATTTTACTCAGATGACCAGTCAGTCTCTCAGCATCATTGTGAAGCTATCAAGCCACGCCCTAGCAACCATTTAGAGCACCTTAGCAACAACTCCCATAGACTTCCATTGAAAGAGATCAAAGGGATATCTCCGGACTGAATTATCATAGAAACACGAGGGTGGTCTCGTTTGACTTGGGGCAGTAAAACAGCCAATCATGAATCCCCTCAACACTTCCTAGCCCCTCCCTAGCAACCATTTTCGAGCACCTTAGCAACCAAAATCCAAAGAGAGATATCTTCCATTCTGAATGTCACAGAGGCATGGGAGTTGGTTTGTATCATTCATACTGACAAGCAGCCATGGGATATTCATCATTGGCAGCTGCCAAGCCACTCCCTAGCAACAATTTGGAGCACCCTAGCAACCACATTTATTGATTTCAATTGAAGTAAGATATCTTCAGATCAGAATGTCCTAGAGACATGATAGTTGCTTTGTTTTAATTGGGTGAGTAATCAGTCTTCATCTTTCATCATGTGAACTACTTAGCCACGCCCTAGCAACCATTTAAAGCACCCTAGCAACAAAACACCATTGACATCCATTCAATATCACTAAGATGTGTATCTTAGGATCAGAATGTCGTAGAGACTTCCGGGTTGACTTATTTCACTCAGGATGGAAAGTAGACTTGATAAATATCACCCTGGTAACTGCCTAGCAACCAAATGGGGTTACCCTAGCAACCAATAAACAAATCACATATCTCTGCACAAGAAAATCACAGAGACTTCCGGGTTGACTTATTTCACTCAGGATGGCACGGAGCATTGTTTGCTGTCACCTTGGTAACTGCCTAGCAACCAGATGGGGTTACCCTAGCAACCAAGAAATAAATCACATATCTCTGCACAAGAAAATCACAGAGACTTCCGGGTTGACTTATTTCACTCAGGATGGCAAGGAGCATTGTTGCCTGTCACCTTGGTAACTGCCTAGCAACCAGATGGGGTTACCCTAGCAACCAAGAAACAAATCACACATCTCTGCACAAGAAAATCACAGAGACTACCGGGTTGACTTATTTCACTCAGGATGGCAAGGAGCATTGTTGGCTGTCACCTTGGTAACTGCCTAGCAACCAGATGGGGTTACCCTAGCAACCAATTAACAAATCACGTATCTCTGAACCAGAAAATCGTAGAGATTCCAGGTTGACTTATTTCAGTCAGGATGGCAAGGAGCATTCTTGGCTGTCACCTTGGTAACTGCCTAGCAACCAGATGGGGTTACCCTAGCAACCAAGAAACAAATCACATATCTCTGTACTAGAAAATCACAGAGACTTCTGGGTTGACTTATTTCAGTCAGGATGGCAAGGAGCATTGTTGCCTGTCACCTTGGTAACTGCCTAGTAACCAGATGGGGTTACCCTAGCAACCAATAAACAAATCACATATCGCTGCACAAGAAAATCACAGAGACTTCCGGGTTGACTTATTTCACTCAGGAGAGCAAGGAGCATTGTTGGCTGTCACCTTGGTAACTGCCTAGCAACCAGATGGGGTTACCCTAGCAACCAAGAAACAAATCACATATCTCTGTACTACAAAATCGTAGAGACTTCCGGATTGACTTATTTTACTCAGGATGGTAAGTAGCATTGGTGGCTGTCACCTTAGTAACTGCATATCAACCAGATGGGTTTCCCTAGCAACCATGGAACAACACCAATATCTCTGCACCAGAACATCCTACTGTCATGGGGGTGGCCTCTTTCAACTTTGGGCAGTAGGTGGGACATTGTGGTAAGAAATTTTGCCACGGCAAGCACCACTCACATTTTCTTCAGGAAATGTACATTCTAGTTATTAGTGGTGCTTGCAAAGTAACACTATTGTAATCTCACATACTTATTTTTCTTCTTCTTCTTCTTCTTCTTCTTCTTCCGTACAAAATTTCGGCACCTAACTCGTCCCGCACCTTTTGGCGTAGACCCATGAATGAGGTGTCAAATCGTGCGGCTCATTGAGGAGAGGTGTGCTATGACTTTTATAAGCGATCGGGGGTACGGTGTTTGCCCCAGGGGCAAAAAATTGGGCAAAAAATCCCATTGACTTAACATTGCGCCGAACTTTGACGAGTCATAGCTCAAAGCGAGGATTTCGCAGAGACATGTGATTTACCACATTTGAAGAGGCTGACAGGCTCTGTGAGAACATACCTCACAATGGGGTAAAAGTTGCACCCCTGGGGGGCAGGAGCTGCCCAAAGTTGCCCCAATGTAAGTCAATGGAATTTTTTTCAAAATTTTTTGGTCGAAAACCCACAAATGAGGCGTCAAATCGTGCGGATTATTTGGGAATGGTGTCCTATGACTTTTATAATCGATCGGGGGTACGGTGATTGCCCCAGGGGCAAAAAATTGGGCAAAAAATCCCTTTGACTTAACATTGCGCCGAACTTTGACGAGTCATAGCTCAGATCGAGGATTTCACAGAGACGTGTGATTAACCAGATTTGAAGAGGCTGACAGGCTCTGTGAGAACATACCTCACAATGGGGTAAAAGTTGCACCCCTGGGGGGCATGAGCTGCCCAAAGTTGCCCCAATGTTAAGTCTATGGTAGGTTTTGTATTGAACATAACTCTGGATCACAGTGTCTTAGAGACAAGGGGGCGGGCTCATTTTACTCAGATGACCAGTCAGTCTCTCAGGATCATTGTGAAGCTATCAAGCCACGCCCTAGCAACCATTTAGAGCACCTTAGCAACAACTCCCATAGACTTCCATTGAAAGAGATCAAAGGGATATCTCCGGACTGAATTATCATAGAAACACGAGGGTGGTCTCGTTTGACTTGGGGCAGTAAAACAGCCAATCATGAATCCCCTCAACACTTCCTAGCCCCTCCCTAGCAACCATTTTCGAGCACCTTAGCAACCAAAATCCAAAGAGAGATATCTTCCATTCTGAATGTCACAGAGGCATGGGAGTTGGTTTGTATCATTCATACTGACAAGCAGCCATGGGATATTCATCATTGGCAGCTGCCAAGCCACTCCCTAGCAACAATTTGGAGCACCCTAGCAACCACATTTATTGATTTCAATTGAAGTAAGATATCTTCAGATCAGAATGTCCTAGAGACATGATAGTTGCTTTGTTTTAATTGGGTGAGTAATCAGTCTTCATCTTTCATCATGTGAACTACTTAGCCACGCCCTAGCAACCATTTAAAGCACCCTAGCAACAAAACACCATTGACATCCATTCAATATCACTAAGATGTGTATCTTAGGATCAGAATGTCGTAGAGACTTCCGGGTTGACTTATTTCACTCAGGATGGAAAGTAGACTTGATAAATATCACCCTGGTAACTGCCTAGCAACCAAATGGGGTTACCCTAGCAACCAATAAACAAATCACATATCTCTGCACAAGAAAATCACAGAGACTTCCGGGTTGACTTATTTCACTCAGGATGGCACGGAGCATTGTTTGCTGTCACCTTGGTAACTGCCTAGCAACCAGATGGGGTTACCCTAGCAACCAAGAAATAAATCACATATCTCTGCACAAGAAAATCACAGAGACTTCCGGGTTGACTTATTTCACTCAGGATGGCAAGGAGCATTGTTGCCTGTCACCTTGGTAACTGCCTAGCAACCAGATGGGGTTACCCTAGCAACCAAGAAACAAATCACACATCTCTGCACAAGAAAATCACAGAGACTACCGGGTTGACTTATTTCACTCAGGATGGCAAGGAGCATTGTTGGCTGTCACCTTGGTAACTGCCTAGCAACCAGATGGGGTTACCCTAGCAACCAATTAACAAATCACGTATCTCTGAACCAGAAAATCGTAGAGATTCCAGGTTGACTTATTTCAGTCAGGATGGCAAGGAGCATTCTTGGCTGTCACCTTGGTAACTGCCTAGCAACCAGATGGGGTTACCCTAGCAACCAAGAAACAAATCACATATCTCTGTACTAGAAAATCACAGAGACTTCCGGGTTGACTTATTTCAGTCAGGATGGCAAGGAGCATTGTTGCCTGTCACCTTGGTAACTGCCTAGTAACCAGATGGGGTTACCCTAGCAACCAATAAACAAATCACATATCGCTGCACAAGAAAATCACAGAGACTTCCGGGTTGACTTATTTCACTCAGGAGAGCAAGGAGCATTGTTGGCTGTCACCTTGGTAACTGCCTAGCAACCAGATGGGGTTACCCTAGCAACCAAGAAACAAATCACATATCTCTGTACTACAAAATCGTAGAGACTTCCGGATTGACTTATTTTACTCAGGATGGTAAGTAGCATTGGTGGCTGTCACCTTAGTAACTGCATATCAACCAGATGGGTTTCCCTAGCAACCATGGAACAACACCAATATCTCTGCACCAGAACATCCTACTGTCATGGGGGTGGCCTCTTTCAACTTTGGGCAGTAGGTGGGACATTGTGGTAAGAAATTTTGCCACGGCAAGCACCACTCACATTTTCTTCAGGAAATGTACATTCTAGTTATTATTATTATTATTCCGGACAAAAGTTTGGCGCGCTACTCCTTCAGCATCTTTTGTCACAGACCCACGAATGAGGCGTCAAATCATGCGGATTATTTGGGAATGGTGTGCTATGACTTTTATAAGCGATCGGGGGTATGGTGTTTGCCCAAGGGGCAAAAAATTGGGCAAAAAATCCCATTGACTTAACATTGAGCTGAACTTTGAGGAGTCATAGCTCAGAGCGAGGATTTTACAGAGACGTGTGATTTACCACATTTGAAGAGGCTGACAGGCTCTGTGAGAACATACCTCACAATGGGGTAAAAGTTGCAGCCCTGGGGGGCAGGAGCTGCCCAAAGTTGCCCCAATGTAAGTCAATGGAATTTTTTGCAAAATTTTTTGGTCGCAGACCCACGAATGAGGCGTCAAATTGTGCGGATTATTTGGAATGGTGTGCTATGACTTTTATAAGCGATCACGTGTACGGTGTTTACCCCAGGGGCAAAAAATTGGGCAAAAAAATCCCATTGACTTAACATTGCGCCGAAATTTGACGAGTCATAGCTCAGAGCGAGGATTTCACAGAGATGTGTGATTTACCACATTTGAAGAGGCTTACAGGCTCTGTGAGAACATACCTCACAATGGGGTAAAAGTTGCACCCCTGGGGGGCAGGAGCTGCCCAAAGTTGCCCCAATGTTAAGTCTATGGTGTAGGACGGCGGATGAAATCTCATTTTGTATTGAACATAACTCTGGATCACAGTGTGTTAGAGACAAGGGGGCGGGCTCATTTTACTCAGACGACCAATCAGTCTCTCAGGATCATTGTAAAGCTATCAAGCCACGCCCTAGCAACCATTTAGAGCACCTTAGCAACAAGTCCCATAGACTTCCACTGAAAGATATCAAAGGGATATCTCCGGACTGAATTATCATAGAAACAAAAGGGTGATCTCGTTTGACTTGGGGCAGTAAAACAGCCAATCATGAATCCCCTCAACACTTCCTAGACCCTCCCTAGAAACCATTTTCGAGCACCTTAGCAACCAAAATCCAAAGAGAGATATCTTCCATTCAGAATGTCACAGAGGCATGGGAGTTGGTTTATATCATTCATACTGACAAGCAGCCGTTGGAGATTCATCATTGGCAGCTGCCAAGCCACTCCCTAGTAACAATTTAGAGCACCCTAGCGACCACATTTACTGATTTCAATTACAGTAAGATATCTTCAGATCAGAATGTCCTAGAGACATGATAGTTGCTTTGTTTTAATTGGGTGAGTAATCAGTCTTCAGCAAAAGTTTGGTGCTCTACTCCTCCCGCAACTTTTGTCACTGACCCACAAATGAGGCGTCAAATCGTGCGGATTATTTGGGAATGGTGTGCTGTGTCTTTTATAAGCACTCGGGGGTA
This sequence comes from Moxostoma hubbsi, assembly GCA_032164185.1. Lineage (NCBI taxonomy): Eukaryota > Metazoa > Chordata > Actinopteri > Cypriniformes > Catostomidae > Moxostoma > Moxostoma hubbsi. The sequence continues at coordinate 7,117,883 of JAVLUX010000013.1, read as the reverse complement.
CGGTATTTGCCCCTGAGGCAAAAAATTGGGCAAAAAATCCCATTGACTTAACATTGCGCCGAACTTTGACGAGTCATAGCTCAGAGCGAGGATTTCACAGATACGTGTGATTTACCACATTTGATGAGGCTGACAGGCTCTGTGAGAACATACCTCACAATGGGGTAAAAGTTGCACCCCTGGGGGGCAGGAGCTGCCCAAATTTGCCCCAATGTTAAGTCAATGGTAGATTTTGTATTGAACATAACTCTGGATCACAGTGTGTTAGAGACAAGGGGGCGGGCTCATTTTACTCAGACGACCAATCAGTCTCTCAGGATCATTGTGAAGCTACCAAGCCACGCCCTAGCAACCATTTACAGCACCTTAGCAACAAGTCCCATAGACTTCCATTGAAAGAGATCAAAGGGATTTCTCCGGACTGATTTATCATAGAAACACGAGGGTGGTCTCGTTTGACTTGGGGCAGTAAAACAGCCAATCATGAATCCCATCAACACTTCCTAGCCCCTCCCTAGCAACCATTTTCGAGCACCTTAGCAACCAAATCCAAAGAGAAATATCTTCCATTCTGAATGTCACAGAGGCATGGGAGTTGGTTTATATCATTCATACTGACAAGCAGCCTTCGGAGATTCATCATTGGCAGCTGCCAAGCCACTCCCTAGCAACAATTTAGAGCACCCTAGCAACCACATTTATTGATTTCAATTAAAGTAAGATATCTTCAGATCAGAATGTCCTAGAGACATGATAGTTGCTTTGTTTTAATTGGGTGAGTAATCAGTCTTCAGCTTTCATCATGGTAACTACTTAGCCACGCCCTAGCAACCATTTAAAGCACCCTAGCAACAAAGAACCATTGACATCCATTCAAAATCACTAAGATGTGTATCTTAGGACCAGAATGTCGTAGAGACTTCCGGGTTGACTTATTTCACTCAGGATGGAAAGTAGACTTTATAAATATCACCCTGGTAACTGCCTAGCAACCAGATGGCATTACCCTAGCAACCAAGAAACAAATCACATATCTCTGCACAAGAAAATCACAGAGACTTCCGGGTTGACTTATTTCACTCAGGATGGAAAGTAGACTTCATAAATATCACACTGGTAACTGCCTAGCAACCAAATGGGGTTACCCTAGCAACCAAGAAACAAATCACATATCTCTGCACAAGAAAATCACAGAGACTTCCGGGTTGAATTATTTCACTCAGGATGGCAAGGAGCATTGTTGCCTGTCACCTTGGTAACTGCCTAGCAACCAGATGGGGTTACCCTAGCAACCAAGAAACAAATCACATATCTCTGCACAACAAAATCACAGAGACTTCCGGGTTGACTTATTTCACTCAGGATGGCAAGGAGCATTGTTGGCTGTCTCCTTGGTAACTGCCTAGCAACCAGATGGCGTTACCCTAGCAACCAAGAAACAAATCACATATCTCTGCACAACAAAATCAAAGAGACTTCAGGGTTGACTTATTTCACTCAGGATGGCAAGGAGCATTGTTGGCTTGCCCCTTGGTAACTGCCAAGCAACCAGATGGGGTTACCCTAGCAACCAAGAAACAAATCACATATCTCTGTACTAGAAAATCGTACAGACTTCCGGGTTGACTTATTTTACTCAGGATGGCAAGTAGCGTTGGTGGCTGTCACCTTAGTAACTGCATATCAACCAGATGGGTTTCCCTAGCAACCATGGAACAACACCTATATCTCTGCACCAGAACATCCTACTGTCATGGGGGTGGCCTCTTTCAACTTTGGGCAGTAGGTGGTACATTGTGGTAAGAAATTTTGCCACGGCAAGCACCACTCACATTTTCTTCAGGAAATGTACATTCTAGTTATTATTATTATTATTCCTGACAAAAGTTTGGCGCGCTACTCCTCCAGCAGCTTTTGTCACAGACCCACGAATGACGCATCAAATCGTGCGGATTATTTGGGAATGGTGTGCTATGACTTTTATAAGCGATCGGGGGTACAGTGTTTGCCCCAGGGGCAAAAAATTGGGCAAAAAATCCTATTGACTTAACATTGAGCCGAACTTTGACGAGTCATAGCTCAAAGCGAGGATTTCGCAGAGACGTGTGATTTACCACATTTGAAGAGGCTGACAGGCTCTGTGAGAACATACCTCACAATGGGGTAAAAGTTGCACCCCTGGGGGGCAGGAGCTGCCCAAAGTTGCCCCAATGAAAGTCAATGGAATTTTTTGCAAAATTTTTTGGTCGCAGACCCACAAATGAGGCGTCAAATCGTGCGGATTATTTGGGAATGGTGTGCTATGACTTTTATAATTGATCAGGGGTACGGTGTTTACCCCAGGGGCAAAAAGTTGGGCAAAAAATCCCATTGACTTAACATTGCGCCGAACTTTGACGAGTCATAGCTCAGAGCAAGGATTTCACAGATACGTGTGTTTTACCACATTTGAATAGACTGACAGGCTCTGTGAGAACATACCTCACAATGGGGTAAAAGTTGCACCCCTGGGGGGCAGGAGCTGCCCAAATTTGCCCCAATGTTAAGTCAATGGTATATTTTGCATTGAACATAACTCTGGATCACAGTGTCTTAGAGACAAGGGGGCGGGCTCATTTTACTCAGACGACCAATCAGTCTCTCAGGATCATTGTGAAGCTATCAAGCCACGCCCTAGCAACCATTTACAGCACCTTAGCAACAAGTCCCATAGACTTCCATGGAAAGAGATCAAAGGGATTTCTCCGGACTGAATTATCATAGAAACACGAGAGTGGTCTCGTTTGACTTGGGGCAGTAAAACAGCCAATCATGAATCCCCTCAACACTTCCTAGCCCCTCCCTAGCAACCATTTTCGAGCACCTTAGCAACCAAAATCCAAAGAGAAATATCTTCCATTCTGAATGTCACAGAGGCATGGGAGTTGGTTTATATCATTCATACTGACAAGCAGCCTTCGGAGCTTCATCATTGGCAGCTGCCAAGCCACTCCCTAGCAACAATTTAGATCACCCTAGCAACCACATTTATTGATTTCAATTACAGTAAGATATCTTCAGATCAGAATGTCCTAGAGACATGATAGTTGCTTTGTTTTAATTGGGTGAGTAATCAGTCTTCAGCTTTCATCATGTTAACTACTTAGCCACGCCCTAGCAACCATTTAAAGCACCCTAGCAACAAAGAACCATTGACATCCATTCAAAATCACTAAGATGTGTATCTTAGGACCAGAATGTCGTAGAGACTTCCGGGTTGACTTATTTCACTCAGGATGGAAAGTAGACTTTATAAATATCACCCTGGTAACTGCCTAGCAACCAGATGGCGTTACCCTAGCAACCAAGAAACAAATCACATATCTCTGCACAAGAAAATCACAGAGACTTCCGGGTTGACTTATTTCACTCAGAATGGCAAGGAGCATTGTTGGCGGTCACCTTGGTAACTGCCTAGCAACCAGATGGGGTTACCCTAGCAACCAAGAAACAAATCACATATCTCTGCACAAGAAAATCACAGAGACTTCCGGGTTGACTTATTTCACTCAGGATGGCAAGGAGCATTGTTGCCTGTCACCTTGGTAACTACCTAGCAACCAGATGGGGTTACCCTAGCAACCAAGAATCAAATCACATATCTCTGCACAAGAAAATCACAGAGACTTCCGGGTTGACTTATTTCACTCAGAATGGCAAGGAGCATTGTTGGCTGTCACCTTGGTAACTGCCTAGCAACTAGATGGGGTTACCCTAGCAACCAAGTAACAAATCACATATCTCCGAACCAGAAAATTGTAGTGATTCCGTGTTGTCTTATTTCATTCAGGATGGCAAGGAGCATTGTTGGCTTGCCCCTTGTTAACTGCCTAGCAACCAGATGGGGTTACCCTAGCAACCAAGTAACAAATAATATATTTCTGTACTAGAAAATCGTAGAGACTTCCTGGTTGACGTATTTTACTCAGGATGGCAAGCATCGTTGGTGGCTGTCACCTTAGTAACTGCATATCAACCAGATGGGTTTCCCTAGCAACCATGGAACAACACCTATATCTCTGCACCAGAACATCCTACTGTCATGGGGGTGGCCTCTTTCAAATATGTGCAGTAGGTGGGACATTGTGGTATGAAATTTTGCCACGACAAGCACCATTCACATTTTCTTCAGGAAATGTACATTCTAGTTAGTGGTGCTTGCCAAAGGCAAGGAAACACTATTGTTATTGCTCATACTTATTATTAGGGCCCAAGCCTTGAAAAGGCGAAGGCCCTATTGTTTTCCTCCTGATTATTATTATTAGGGCCCAAGCCTTGAAAAGGCGAAGGCCCTATTGTTTTCCTTAGGATTATTAGGGCCCAAGCCTTGAAAAGGCGAAGGCCCTATTGTTTTCCTCCTGATTATTATTACTAGGGCCAAAGACTTGAAAAGGCGAAGACCCTATTGTTTTCCTTAGGATTATTAGGGCCCAAGCCTTGAAAAGGCGAAGGCCCTATTGTTTTCCTTAGGATTATTATTATTATTATTATTATTATTATTATTATTATTTTATCGACTATTCGGGCACTTTTGGGGACCTTAACGTGCTCTAAAACTCTTGAAACTATTGTTTTCCTTAGGATTATTATTATTATTATTATTATTAGGGCCCAAGCCTTGAAAAGGCGAAGGCCCTATTGTTTTCCTTAGGATTATTAGGGCCCAAGCCTTGAAAAGGCGAAGGCCCTATTGTTTTCCTTAGGATTATTATTATTATTATTATTAGGGCCCAAACCTTGAAAAGGCGAAGGCCCTGTTGTTTTCCTCCTGATTATTATTATTAGGGCCCAAGCCTTGAAAAGGCGAAGGCCCTATTGTTTTCCTAAGGATTATTATTAGGGCCCAAGCCTTAAAAAGGCGAAGGCCCTATTGTTTTCCTTAGGATTATTATTAGGGCCCAAGCCTTGAAAAGGCGAAGGCCCTATTGTTTTCCTCCTGATTATTAGGGCCCAAGCCTTGAAAAGGCGAAGGCCCTATTGTTTTCCTTAGGATTATTATTATTAGGGCCCAAGCCTTGAAAAGGCGAAGGCCCTATTGTTTTCCTTAGGATTATTATTATTATTAGGGCCCAAGCCTTGAAAAGGCGAAGGCCCTATTGTTTTCCTCCTGATTATTTATTAGGGCCCAAGCCTTGAAAAGGCGAAGGCCCTATTGTTTTCCTTAGGATTATTATTAGGGCCCAAGACTTGAAAAGGCGAAGGCCCTATTGTTTTCCTTAGGATTATTATTAGGGCCCAAGCCTTGAAAAGGCGAAGGCCCTATTGTTTTCCTTAGGATTATTATTAGGGCCCAAGCCTTGAAAAGGCGAAGGCCCTATTGTTTTCCTTAGGATTATTATTATTATTAGGGCCCAAGCCTTGAAAAGGCGAAGGCCCTATTGTTTTCCTTAGGATTATTATTATTATTATTATTATTATTATTATTATTATTATTAGGGCCCAAGCCTGAAAAGGCGAAGGCCCTATTGTTTTCCTTAGGATTATTATTATTATTATTATTATTATTATTATTATTATTATTATTATTATTATTTTATCGAATATTCGGGCACTTTTGGGGGCCTTAACATGCTCTAAAACTCTTGAAACTTTGCACACGGGTCAGAACCTGCGGCCATCAGGGCTGGGCTGAAGATGGTACCCGGGCGTGGCAGGGGGGCTCAGCAGCGCCCCCTGGAACGGGGTCCGAAACCTTGGTCCATAAATCAAACACACTTGCATGTAATAATATGAAAGTTGGTACACATATAGATCTCATCGTTTCATATATACTTCATGCTCTTACTTTTTACCTCAGCCCAACAGGAAGTCGGCTATTTAGGGTTGTTTGGAAAACGTATACAATGGAATTTGAAATACTCCTCCTAGAGAAATCATTTAATCGGCACGAATCTCAGTCAGCATGAAGTCAAGACATTGAGGATGAAAAATTGCCAGCGGATTTTTGATATCTCGAACGGTTTGGCCGTGGCGAGGAAACAAATTTATGGCGAGAAAAGTGAGACAGGAAGTGTGTTATAACTTCTGCATAAATTAACAGATCTTGATGAAACTTCAGCAGTGTGTTCGTTGTAAGAGGCCGATCACATGGATGTGACTATTGTGAGTCAAAGTTATAGCGCCACCAACTGGCAGCAGGAAGTGTGTCACTTTCAAAATGCTTTGAAATCACCCTCTTGTTTTTACCCGATTTGCTTCAAACTTTACGTGTATAATGTAAACACACGGCAGATTTAGACCTGTGAAAGGATTATTGATATCTTAGATACTGTTGCCGTGGCAACGCTTCAAACTTTACTTTTCTTTATTGATGCTTTTGAGACTCTTAACCTACTTGAAATTGCATGAAACTCGACAGAGACGTCACATTTATTAGCCAGTAGACATGTGCAAAGTTTCAGAAATGGGTGTGGTGAGGGGCTCAGTAGCGCCACCTTTTGACAAAAAAGTGGGGGGTTAGTTTCATCTACAGGTACAAAAATTGGTATTGATATAGTTCTCCTCAAGCCGGACAACTTTCTAATTTACAGTCATTAGCTCCGACCAACAGAAAGTCAGATATTTTGGTTTGAATGTGGAGAAAATGTCAGAATTTTGCAAGTCACTCTGTGAGCCTCTGTGTGTGAGGAGTAGGAAGGGAGGGGGTCTTGTGAAGTAATACATAGGGCTATACTGCCCTCTTGTGTTCAACATAGTATGGGTTACATTAACTTTTGCACGATATTCTAATTTTTCGAGTTTCACCTGTATGCAGAGTTGACAGAAAAATGTTACACACGCCGTAGCAGGTGAATACAACAAAGAACTAAAGCCTAAAAAACTAAAGTTTAATCCACTGTCTGTTCATTCTCTGAGTGGCAATTACAAGAAATGTCCAATAGAGGGCATCCAAGCCTCATTGTTCAATGATTTACAACAGGTCTGAGTCCAGAATGGGCAGGGACTGAGTTCAACAGTTGCTTGAGCTCTTTTGCAGTCGAATCCCAGAAAAAAGGCAAACAATGTGTCCCCACTCAATATATACATCAACTGAGTGGAGGATACAATTTTTAACAACCTTTAACTATTTACAGCCAGAGCGTTCAAATTTGGGAACAATTATTCCCATGGTTCCTGTCTCAGTGTCATCGTCGTCCGATCACCGATTTTATTTCTGAAATCTGCCCAGATACTCATGACAATACAAGCTAAAGGCACATGTGATTGGTTAAGGGGTTACTGGGCAAGAATAATAACTGTATCGTCATCACCGTCTTCCTTCATTTCAATGGAAAGGTGATATCACGAGAGATTTACTCCATTGTTGGATTTACTGCTTCAAATTAAATACTGAGGCGATTTTTGCAAGGTAAGAACGTGTTGTCTATATTTTCTATAGAAAGTCAAAACGTTTTAGTTACGAAGCATTTATTTGTAGGAGTATTGCTAGTTATTTCTGGAAAAAAATGACAAAACAACTCAAATAAATGTTTGTGAGCAGTTTTGTGTGAAACCGCGAGATGCGTCGCGTCTAACGCACGAGCCCCGATGAGAGATCGCATTCGCTTCATCTTGCGTTTGAACGGACAATTTCATAAACAAAATGTCAAATTACATGATATATTGTCTGTTTTGTCCCAAGTGAACATAAACAGTTGATGAAGAAATCGCGAATCTAAATCTAGTATCAACACTTCCGAGAATGATTATCAGCGTTGTGTCTGACAGCGCGAGGCATCTCATTTTTACTCGCATCTTCATGGAGGTTTGTCGGTTGTATGTAGTTTCACAATCTCAATCAAGTAATCTCTGAAATGAATACAGATGTAACAGCACGAAAATAATGAGACTTCACAGTTCTCAAAAGATTAAACTCAATAAAACAAGCCGCACAGACTGTGCCTTGAATGAAATGCGTTTAAAATCCTCTTAAAGAGACAGTAACAATTTTCCAAGTAAATAAAAAGTAGGCCTACAAATGGTTTTCACCCCCAAAATAAATTTCTCTCATCGTATACTCACCCTCATTCCATCCCAGATGTGTATTGTTTTCTTTCTTCTAGTGAACACAAATTAAGCTTTTTAGAAGATTATCTCAACCCTGTTGGACCTTTCAATGACTTGAATGGTGATCAGAACTCAGAAGCTACAAAAATCACATAAATGCAGCATAAAAGTAATCCATACCACTCCATTGGTTTAATCCATGCCTTCAGAAGTGATATTATAGGTGTGGGTTAGAAACAGACCTATATATATATATACTTCAAGATGACATCACTCTGAAGTACTGCGTAAAGAATATCCCACATTCGCCCTTAGGGGGCGCTACAGGCCATGCCCAAAATTCCCATTTTCTGGGCAAAAATGTTCTAATTTTGTATATTGATCCTACAGGCCAACAGTAATCCACAAACCAAGAATGGCCCACATTCGCCCTTAGGGGGCGCTACAGGCCACGCCCTAAATTCCCATTTGCTGGTCAAAAATGTTCTAATTTGGTACATTGATACTACAGGCCAACAGGAACCCACAAACAAAGAATTGCCCATATTCGCCATTAGTGGGCGCTACAGGCTATGCCCAAAATTCCCATTTTATGGTCAAAAATTTTCTAATTTGGTCTATTGACACTACAGGCCAACAGAAATCCACAAACCAAGAATGTCTCACATTTGCCCTTAGGGGGCGCTAAAGGACATTCCCAAATTGCACATTTTTTTGTCAAATACTTTCTAATTTGGTACATTAATACTACAGGCCAACAGGAACCTACAAACCAAGAATGGCTCACATTCGCCCTTAGGGGGCGCTACAGGCCATGCCCAAATGTCAATTTTTCAAAGTGATTGTATTTCCACCCCATTTATTTAGTTTTTCTGAAACCTGGTGAACATACCTCATTTCTCATTGTAAACAAAAAACCCTCCAGGATCCATAAGGTCTGGCATGATGGATTTTCCTGTACACTGAAAATGTTTAGTTTAGGATTCAGACAGAAAGACATGTTTTTTGGATTTTTTCATTGGGAGGGTTTAACCCCAACCCTCTATTGATCAATTTTAAATGATTTGCCATTTTGAGGAGGAATCGCATTGCTGCTTGCAGCTATATTTTTGAGTTGTTGCTGTGTCCACCATCCTTTGTTTTCCGAAAGCCACCAAGTGGAAATGAGCCCGGTAACTAAAGGCACCAGGGTTGCGGTGCCACCGGCTTGGGCCCGTCATCGCTGCTTGCAGCTTTAATTATTATTATTATTATTATTATTATTATTATTTTATCGACTATTCGGGCACTTTTGGGGGCCTTAACGTGCTCTAAAACTCTTGAAACTTTGCACACGGGTCAGAACCCGCGGCCATCAGAGCTGGGCTGAAGATGGTACCCGGGCGTGGCAGGGGGGCTCAGCAGCGCCCCCTGGAACGGGGTCCGAAACCTTGGTCCATAAATCAAACACACTTGCATGTAATAATATGAAAGTCGGTACACATATAGATCTCATCGTTTCATATATACTTCATGCTCTTACTTTTTACCTCAGCCCAACAGGAAGTCGGCTATTTAGGGTTGTTTGGAAAACGTATACAATGGAATTTGAAATACTCCTCCTAGAGAAATCATTTAATCGCCACGAATCTCAGTCAGCATGAAGTCAAGACATTGAGGATGAAAAATTGCCAGCGGATTTTTGATATCTCGAACGGTTTGGCCGTGGCGAGGAAACAAATTTATGGCGAGAAAAGTGAGACAGGAAGTGTGTTATAACTTCTGCATAAATTAACAGATCTTGATGAAACTTCAGCAGTGTGTTCGCTGTAAGAGGCCGATCACATGAATGTGACTATTGTGAGTCAAAGTTATAGCGCCACCAACTGGCAGCAGGAAGTGTGTCACTTTCAAAATGCTTTGAAATCACCCTCTTGTTTTTACCCGATTTGCTTCAAACTTTACGTGTATAATGTAAACACACGGCAGATTTAGACCTGTGAAAGGATTATTGATATCTTAGATACTGTTGCCGTGGCAACGCTTCAAACTTTACTTTTCTTTATTGATGCTTTTGAGACTCTTAACATACTTGAAATTGCATGAAACTCGACAGAGACGTCACATTTATTAGCCAGTAGACATGTGCAAAGTTTCAGAAATGGGTGTGGTGAGGGGCTCAGTAGCGCCACCTTTTGACAAAAAAGTGGGGGGTTAGTTTCATCTACAGGTACAAAAATTGGTATTGATATAGTTCTCCTCAAGCCGGACAACTTTCTAATTTACAGTCATTAGCTCCGACCAACAGAAAGTCAGATATTTTGGTTTGAATGTGGAGATAATGTCAGAATTTTGCAAGTCACTCTCTAAGACTTTGTGTGTGAGGAGTAGGAAGGGAGGGGGTCTTGTGAAGTAATACATAGGGCTATACTGCCCTCTTGTGTTCAACATAGTATGGGTTACATTAACTTTTGCACGATATTCTAATTTTTCGAGTTTCACCTTTATGCAGAGTTGACAGAAAAATGTTACACACGCCGTAGCAGGTGAATGTCCAATAGATGGCATCCAAGCCTCATTGTTCAATGATTTACAACAGGTCTGAGTCCAGAATGGGCAGGGACTGAGTTCAACAGTTGCTTGAGCTCTTTTGCAGTCGAATCCCAGAAAAAAAGCAAACAATGTGTCCCCACTCAATATATACATCAACTGAGTGGAGGATACAATTTTTAACAACCTTTAACCATTTACAGCCAGAGCGTTCAAATTTGGGAACAATTATTCCCATGGTTCCTGTCTCAGTGTCATCGTCGTCCGATCACCGATTTTATTTCTGAAATCTGCCCAGATACTCATGACAATACAAGCTAAAGGCACATGTGATTGGTTAAGGGGTTACTGGGCAAGAATAAGAACTGTATCGTCATCACCGTCTTCCTTCATTTGAATGGAAAGGTGATATCACGAGAGATTTACTCCAGTGTTGGATTTACTGCTTCAAATTAAATACTGAGGCGATTTTTGCAAGGTAAGAACGTGTTGTCTATATTTTCTATAGAAAGTCAAAACGTTTTAGTTACGAAGCATTTATTTGTAGGAGTATTGCTAGTTATTTCTGGAAAAAATGACAAAACAACTCAAATAAATGTTTGTGAGCAGTTTTGTGTGAAACCGCGAGATGCGTCGCGTCTAACGCACGAGCCCCGATGAGAGATCGCATTCGCTTCTTCTTGCGTTTGAACGGACAATTTCATACTACAAAATGTCAAATTACATGATATATTGTCTGTTTTGTCCCAAGTGAACATAAACAGTTGATGAAGAAATCGCGAATCTAAATCTAGTATCAACACTTCCGAGAATGATTATCAGCGTTGTGTCTGACAGCGCGAGGCATCTCATTTTTACTCGCATCTTCACGGAGGTTTGTCGGTTGTATGTAGTTTCACAATCTCAATCAAGTAATCTCTGAAATGAATACAGATGTAACAGCACGAAAATAATGAGACTTCACAGTTCTCAAAAGATTAAACTCACTAAAAGAAGCCGCAAAGACTGTGCCTTGAATGAAATGCGTTTAAAATCCTCTTAAAGAGACAGTAACAATTTTCCAAGTAAATAAAAAGTAGGCCTACAAATGGTTTTCACCCCAAAAATAAATTTCTCTCATCGTATACTCACCCTCATTCCATCCCAGATGTGTATTGTTTTCTTTCTTCTAGTGAACACAAATTAAGCTTTTTAGAAGATTATCTCAACCCTGTTGGACCTTTCAATGACTTGAATGGTGATCAGAACTCAGAAGCTACAAAAATCACATAAATGCAGCATAAAAGTAATCCATACCACTCCAGTGGTTAAATCCATGCCTTCAGAAGTGATATTATAGGTGTGGGTTAGAAATAGACCTATATATATATACTTCAAGATGACATCACTCTGAAGTACTGCGTAAAGAATATCCCACATTCGCCCTTAGGGGGCGCTACAGGCCATGCCCAAAATTCCCATTTTCTGGTCAAAAATGTTCTAATTTTGTATATTGATACTACAGGCCAACAGGAATCCACAAACCAAGAGTGGCCCACATTCGCCCTTAGGGGGCGCTACAGGCCACGCCCTAAATTCCCATTTGCCGGTCAAAAATGTTCTAATTTGGTACATTGATACTACAGGCCAACAGGAACCCACAAACAAAGAATTGCCCATATTCACCATTAGGGGGCGCTACAGGCTATGCCCAAAATTCCCATTTTATGGTCAAAAATTTTCTAATTTGGTATATTGACACTACAGGCCAACAGAAATCCACAAACCAAGAATGTCTCACATTTGCCCTTAGGGGGTGCTAAAGGACATTCCCAAATTGCACATTTTTTTGTCAAATACTTTCTAATTTGGTACATTAATACTACAGGCCAACAGGAACCTACAAACCAAGAATGGCTCACATTCGCCCTTAGGGGGCGGTACAGGCCATGCCCAAATGTCAATTTTTCAAAGTGATTGTATTTCCACCCCATTTATTTAGTTTTTCTGAAACCTGGTGAACATACCTCATTTCTCATTGTAAACAAAAAACCCTACAGGATCCATAAGGTCTGGCATGATGGATTTTCCTGTACACTGAAAATGTTTAGTTTAGGATTCAGACAGAAAGACATGTTTTTTGGATTTTTTCATTGGGAGGGTTTAACCCCAACCCTCTATTGATCAATTTTAAATGATTTGCCATTTTGAGGAGGAATCGCATTGCTGCTTGCAGCTATATTTTTGAGTTGTTGCTGTGTCCATCATCCTTTGTTTTCCGAAAGCCACCAAGTGGAAATGAGCCCGGTAACTAAAGGCACCAGGGTTGCGGTGCCACCGGCTTGGGCCCGTCATCGCTGCTTGCAGCTTTAATTATTATTATTATTATTATTATTATTATTTTATCGACTATTCGGGCACTTTTGGGGGCCTTAACGTGCTCTAAAACTCTTGAAACTTTGCACACGGGTCAGAACCCACGGCCATCAGGGCTGGGCTGAAGATGGTACCCGGGCGTGGCAGGGGGGCTTAACAGCGCCCCCTGGAACGGGGTCCGAAACCTTGGTCCATAAATCAAACACACTTGCATGTAATAATATGAAAGTCGGTACACATATAGATCTCATCGTTTCATATATACTTCATGCTCTTACTTTTTACCTCAGCCCAACAGGAAGTCGGCTATTTAGGGTTGTTTGGAAAACGTATACAATGGAATTTGAAATACTCCTCCTAGAGAAATCATTTAATCCACACGAATCTCAGTCAGCATGAAGTCAAGACATTGAGGATGAAAAATTGCCAGCGGATTTTTGATATCTCGAACGGTTTGGCCGTGGCGAGGAAACAAATTTATGGCGAGAAAAGTGAGACAGGAAGTGTGTTATAACTTCTGCATAAATTAACAGATCTTGATGAAACTTCAGCAGTGTGTTCGTTGTAAGAGGCCGATCACATGGATGTGACTATTGTGAGTCAAAGTTATAGCGCCACCAACTGGCAGCAGGAAGTGTGTGACTTTCAAAATGCTTTGAAATCACCCTCTTGTTTTTACCCGATTTGCTTCAAACTTTACGTGTATAATGTAAACACACGGCAGATTTAGACCTGTGAAAGGATTATTGATATCTTAGATACTGTTGCCGTGGCAACGCTTCAAACTTTACTTTTCTTTATTGATGCTTTTGAGACTCTTAACATACTTGAAATTGCATGAAACTCGACAGAGACGTCACATTTATTAGCCAGTAGACATGTGCAAAGTTTCAGAAATGGGTGTGGTGAGGGGCTCAGTAGCGCCACCTTTTGACAAAAAAGTGGGGGGTTAGTTTCATCTACAGGTACAAAAATTGAGATTGATATAGTTCTCCTCAAGCCGGACAACTTTCTAATTTACAGTCATTAGCTCCGACCAACAGAAAGTCAGATATTTTGGTTTGAATGTGGAGAAAATGTCAGAATTTTGCAAGTCACTCTCTAAGACTCTGTGTGTGAGGAGTAGGAAGGGAGGGGGTCTTGTGAAGTAATACATAGGGCTATACTGCCCTCTTGTGTTCAACATAGTATGGGTTACATTAACTTTTGCACGATATTCTAATTTTTCGAGTTTCACCTGTATGCAGAGTTGACAGAAAAATGTTACACACGCCGTAGCAGGTGAATACAACAAAGAACTAAAGCCTGAAAAACTAAAGTTTAATCCACTGTCTGTTCATTCTCTGAGTGGCAATTACAAGAAATGTCCAATAGAGGGCATCCAAGCCTCATTGTTCAATGATTTACAACAGGTCTGAGTCCAGAATGGGCAGGGACTGAGTTCAACAGTTGCTTGAGCTCTTTTGCAGTCCAATCCCAGAAAAAAGGCAAACAATGTGTCCCCACTCAATATATACATCAACTGAGTGGCGGATACAATTTTTAACAACCTTTAACCATTTACAGCCAGAGCGTTCTAATTTGGGAACAATTATTCCCATGGTTCCTGTCTCAGTGTCATCGTCGTCCGATCACCGATTTTATTTCTGAAATCTGCCCAGATACTCATGACAATACAAGCTAAAGGCACATGTGATTGGTTAAGGGGTTACTGGGCAAGAATAATAACTGTATCGTCATCACCGTCTTCCTTCATTTCAATGGGAAGGTGATATCACGAGAGATTTACTCCAGTGTTGGATTTACTGCTTCAAATTAAATACTGAGGCGATTTTTGCAAGGTAAGAACGTGTTGTCTATATTTTCTATAGAAAGTCAAAACGTTTTAGTTACGAAGCATTTATTTGTAGGAGTATTGCTAGTTATTTCTGGAAAAAAATGACAAAACAACTCAAATAAATGTTTGTGAGCAGTTTTGTATGAAACCGCGAGATGCGTCGCGTCTAACGCACGAGCCCCGATGAGAGATCGCATTCGCTTCTTCTTGCGTTTGAACGGACAATTTCATACTACAAAATGTCAAAATACATGATATATTGTCTGTTTTGTCCCAAGTGAACATAAACAGTTGATGAAGAAATCGCGAATCTAAATCTAGTATCAACACTTCCGAGAATGATTATCAGCGTTGTGTCTGACAGCGCGAGGCATCTCATTTTTACTCGCATCTTCATGGAGGTTTGTCGGTTGTATGTAGTTTCACAATCTCAATCAAGTAATCTCTGAAATGAATACAGATGTAACAGCACGAAAATAATGAGACTTCACAGTTCTCAAAAGATTAAACTCAATAAAACAAGCCGCACAGACTGTGCCTTGAATGAAATGCGTTTAAAATCCTCTTAAAGAGACAGTAACAATTTTCCAAGTAAGTAAAAAGTAGGCCTACAAATGGTTTTCACCCCAAAAATAAATTTCTCTCATCGTATACTCACCCTCATTCCATCCCAGATGTGTATTGTTTTCTTTCTTCTAGTGAACACAAATTAAGCTTTTTAGAAGATTATCTCAACCCTGTTGGACCTTTCAATGACTTGAATGGTGATCAGAACTCAGAAGCTACAAAAATCACATAAATGCAGCATAAAAGTAATCCATACCACTCCAGTGGTTAAATCCATGCCTTCAGAAGTGATATTATAGGTGTGGGTTAGAAACAGACCTATATATTTATACTTCAAGATGACATCACTCTGAAGTACTGCGTAAAGAATATCCCACATTCGCCCTTAGGGGGCGCTACAGGCATGCCCAAAATTCCCATTTGCTGGTCAAAAATGTTCTAATTTGGTACATTGATACTACAGGCCAACAGGAACCCACAAACCAAGAATGGCCCACATTCGCCCTTAGGGGGCGCTACAGGCCACGCCCTAAATTCCCATTTGCTGGTCAAACATGTTCTAATTTGGTACATTGATACTACAGGCCAACAGGAACCCACAAACAAAGAATTGCCCATATTCGCCATTAGGGGGCGCTACAGGCTATGCCCAAAATTCCCATTTTATGGTCAAAAATGTTCTAATTTGGTATATTGACACTACAGGCCAACAGAAATCCACAAACCAAGAATGTCTCACATTCGCCCTTAGGGGGCGCTAAAGGCCATTCCCAAATTGCACATTTTTTTGTCAAATACTTTCTAATTTGGTACATTAATACTACAGGCCAACAGGAACCTACAAACCAAGAATGGCTCACATTCGCCCTTAGGGGGCGCTACAGGCCATGCCCAAATGTCATTTTTTTAAAGTGATTGTATTTCCACCCCATTTATTTAGTTTTCTGAAACCTGGTGAACATACCTCATTTCTCATTGTAAACAAAAAACCCTCCAGGATCCATAAGGTCCGGCATGATGGATTTTCCTGTACACTGAAAATGTTTAGTTTAGGATTCAGACAGAAAGACATTTTTTTTGGATTTTTTCATTGGGAGGGTTTAACCCCAACCCTCTATTGATCAATTTTAAATGATTTGCCATTTTGAGGAGGAATCGCATTGCTGCTTGCAGCTATATCTTTTAGTTGTTGCTGTGTCCATCATCCTTTGTTTTCCGAAAGCCACCAAGTGGAAATGAGCCCGGTAACTAAAGGCACCAGGGTTGCGGTGCCACCGGCTTGGGCCCGTCATCGCTGCTTGCAGCTTTAATTATTATTATTATTATTATTATTATTATTGTTATTTTATCGACTATTCGGGCACTTTTGGGGGCCTTAACGTGCTCTAAAACTCTTGAAACTTTGCACACGGGTCCGAACCCGCGGCCTTCAGGGCTGG
Source organism: Moxostoma hubbsi (assembly GCA_032164185.1). NCBI lineage: Eukaryota > Metazoa > Chordata > Actinopteri > Cypriniformes > Catostomidae > Moxostoma > Moxostoma hubbsi. The sequence goes on along the minus strand of JAVLUX010000013.1, from coordinate 7,101,131 downwards.
GCTTAAGATGGTACCCAGGCGTGGCAGGGGGGCTTAACAGCGCCCCCTGGAACGGGGTCCGAATCCTTGGTCCATAAATCAAACACACTTGCATGTAATAATATGAAAGTCGGTACACATATAGATCTCATTGTTTCATATATACTTCATGCTCTTACTTTTTACCTCAGCCCAACAGGAAGTCGGCTATTTAGGGTTGTTTGGAAAACGTATACAATGGAATTTGAAATACTCCTCCTAGAGAAATCATTTAATCGCCACGAATCTCAGTCAGCATGAAGTCAAGACATTGAGGATGAAAAATTGCCAGCGGATTTTTGATATCTCGAACGGTTTGGCCGTGGCGAGGAAACAAATTTATGGCGAGAAAAGTGAGACAGGAAGTGTGTTATAACTTCTGCATAAATTAACAGATCTTGATGAAACTTCAGCAGTGTGTTCGTTGTAAGAGGCCGATCACATGGATGTGACTATTGTGAGTCAAAGTTATAGCGCCACCAACTGGCAGCAGGAAGTGTGTCACTTTCAAAATGCTTTGAAATCACCCTCTTGTTTTTACCCGATTTGCTTCAAACTTTACGTGTATAATGTAAACACACGGCAGATTTAGACCTGTGAAAGGATTATTGATATCTTAGATACTGTTGCCGTGGCAACGCTTCAAACTTTACTTTTCTTTATTGATGCTTTTGAGACTCTTAACATACTTGAAATTGCATGAAACTCGACAGAGACGTCACATTTATTAGCCAGTAGACATGTGCAAAGTTTCAGAAATGGGTGTGGTGAGGGGCTCAGTAGCGCCACCTTTTGACAAAAAAGTGGGGGGTTAGTTTCATCTACAGGTACAAAAATTGATATTGATATAGTTCTCCTCAAGCCGGACAACTTTCTAATTTACAGTCATTAGCTCCGACCAACAGAAAGTCAGATATTTTGGTTTGAATGTGGAGAAAATGTCAGAATTTTGCAAGTCACTCTCTAAGACTGTGTGTGAGGAGTAGGAAGGGAGGGGGTCTTGTGAAGTAATACATAGGGCTATACTGCCCTCTTGTGTTCAACATAGTATGGGTTACATTAACTTTTGCACGATATTCTAATTTTTCGAGTTTCACCTGTATGCAGAGTTGACAGAAAAATGTTACACACGCCGTAGCAGGTGAATACAACAAAGAACTAAAGCCTAAAAAACTAAAGTTTAATCCACTGTCTGTTCATTCTCTGAGTGGCAATTACAAGAAATGTCCAATAGAGGGCATCCAAGCCTCATTGTTCAATGATTTACAACAGGTCTGAGTCCAGAATGGGCAGGGACTGAGTTCAACAGTTGCTTGAGCTCTTTTGCAGTCGAATCCCAGAAAAAAGGCAAACAATGTGTCCCCACTCAATATATACATCAACTGAGTGGCGGATACAATTTTTAACAACCTTTAACCATTTACAGCCAGAGCGTTCTAATTTGGGAACAATTATTCCCATGGTTCCTGTCTCAGTGTCATCGTCGTCCGATCACCGATTTTATTTCTGAAGTCTGCCCAGATACTCATGACAATACAAGCTAAAGGCACATGTGATTGGTTAAGGGGTTACTGGGCAAGAATAATAACTGTATCGTCATCACCGTCTTCCTTCATTTCAATGGAAAGGTGATATCACGAGAGATTTACTCCAGTGTTGGATTTACTGCTTCAAATTAAATACTGAGGCGATTTTTGCAAGGTAAGAACGTGTGTTGTCTATATTTTCTATAGAAAGTCAAAACGTTTTAGTGACGAAGCATTTATTTGTAGGAGTATTGCTAGTTATTTCTGGAAAAAAATGACAAAACAACTCAAATAAATGTTTGTGAGCAGTTTTGTGTGAAACCGCGAGATGCGTCGCGTCTAACGCACGAGCCCCGATGAGAGATCGCATTCGCTTCTTCTTGCGTTTGAACGGACAATTTCATACTACAAAATGTCAAATTACATGATATATTGTCTGTTTTGTCCCAAGTGAACATAAACAGTTGATGAAGAAATCGCGAATCGAAATCTAGTATCAACACTTCCGAGAATGATTATCAGCGTTGTGTCTGACAGCGCGAGGCATCTCATTTTTACTCGCATCTTCATGGAGGTTTGTCGGTTGTATGTAGTTTCACAATCTCAATCAAGTAATCTCTGAAATGAATACAGATGTAACAGCACGAAAATAATGAGACTTCACAGTTCTCAAAAGATTAAACTCACTAAAACAAGCCGCACAGACTGTGCCTTGAATGAAATGCGTTTAAAATCCTCTTAAAGAGACAGTAACAATTTTCCAAGTAAATAAAAAGTAGGCCTACAAATGGTTTTCACCCCAAAAATAAATTTCTCTCATCGTATACTCACCCTCATTGCATCCCAGATGTGTATTGTTTTCTTTCTTCTAGTGAACACAAATTAAGCTTTTTAGAAGATTATCTCAACCCTGTTGGACCTTTCAATGACTTGAATGGTGATCAGAACTCAGAAGCTGCAAAAATCAAATAAATGCAGCATAAAAGTAATCCATACCACTCCAGTGGTTAAATCCATGCCTTCAGAAGTGATATTATAGGTGTGGGTTAGAAATAGACCTATATATATATACTTCAAGATGACATCACTCTGAAGTACTGCGTAAAGAATATCCCACATTCGCCCTTAGGGGGCGCTACAGGCCATGCCCAAAATTCCCATTTTCTGGTCAAAAATGTTCTAATGTTGTATATTGATACTACAGGCCAACAGGAATTCACAAACCAAGAGTGTCCCACATTCGCCCTTATGGGGCGCTACAGGCCACGCCCTAAATTCCCATTTGCTGGTCAAAAATGTTCTAATTTGGTACATTGATACTACAGGCCAACAGGAACCCACAAACAAAGAATTGCCCATATTCGCCATTAGGGGCGCTACAGGCTATGCCCAAAATTCCCATTTTATGGTCAAAAATTTTCTAATTTGGTATATTGACACTACAGGCCAACAGAAATCCACAAACCAAGAATGTCTCACATTTGCCCTTAGGGGGTGCTAAAGGACATTCCCAAATTGCAAATTTTTTTGTCAAATACTTTCTAATTTGGTACATTAATACTACAGGCCAACAGGAACCTACAAACCAAGAATGGCTCACATTCGCCCTTAGGGGGCGGTACAGGCCATGCCCAAATGTCAATTTTTCAAAGTGATTGTATTTCCACCCCATTTATTTAGTTTTTCTGAAACCTGGTGAACATACCTCATTTCTCATTGTAAACAAAAAACCCTACAGGATCCATAAGGTCCGGCATGATGGATTTTCCTGTACACTGAAAATGTTTAGTTTAGGATTCAGACAGAAAGACATGTTTTTTGGATTTTTTCATTGGGAGGGTTTAACCCCAACCCTCTATTGATCAATTTTAAATGATTTGCCATTTTGAGGAGGAATCGCATTGCTGCTTGCAGCTATATTTTTGAGTTGTTGCTGTGTCCATCATCCTTTGTTTTCCGAAAGCCACCAAGTGGAAATGAGCCCGGTAACTAAAGGCACCAGGGTTGCGGTGCCACCGGCTTGGGCCCGTCATCCCTGCTTGCAGCTTTAATTATTAGTATTATTATTATTTTATCGACTATTCGGGCACTTTTGGGGGCCTTAACGTGCTCTAAAACTCTTGAAACTTTGCACACGGGTCAGAACCCGCGGCCATCAGGGCTGGGCTGAAGATGGTACCCGGGCGTGGCAGGGGGGCTTAACAGCGCCCCCTGGAACGGGGTCCGAAACCTTGGTCCATAAATCAAACACACTTGCATGTAATAATATGAAAGTCGGTACACATATAGATCTCATCGTTTCATATGTACTTCATGCTCTTACTTTTTACCTCAGCCCAACAGGAAGTCGGCTATTTAGGGTTGTTTGGAAAACGTATACAATGGAATTTGAAATACTCCTCCTAGAGAAATCATTTAATTGCCATGAATCTCAGTCAGCATGAAGTCAAGACATTGAGGATGAAAAATTGCCATCGGATTTTTGATATCTCGAACGGTTTGGCCGTGGCGAGGAAACAAATTTATGGCGAGAAAAGTGAGACAGGAAGTGTGTTATAACTTCTGCATAAATTAACAGATCTTGATGAAACTTCAGCAGTGTGTTCGTTGTAAGAGGCCGATCACATGGATGTGACTATTGTGAGTCAAAGTTATAGCGCCACCAACTGGCAGCAGGAAGTGTGTCACTTTCAAAATGCTTTGAAATCACCCTCTTGTTTTTACCCGATTTGCTTCAAACTTTACGTGTATAATGTAAACACACGGCAGATTTAGACCTGTGAAAGGATTATTGATATCTTAGATACTGTTGCCGTGGCAACGCTTCAAACTTTACTTTTCTTTATTGATGCTTTTGAGACTCTTAACATACTTGAAATTGCATGAAACTCGACAGAGACGTCACATTTATTAGCCAGTAGACATGTGCAAAGTTTCAGAAATGGGTGTGGTGAGGGGCTCAGTAGCGCCACCTTTTGACAAAAAAGTGGGGGGTTAGTTTCATCTACAGGTACAAAAATTGGTACTGATATAGTTCTCCTCAAGCCGGACAACTTTCTAATTTACAGTCATTAGCTCCGACCAACAGAAAGTCAGATATTTTGGTTTGAATGTGGAGAAAATGTCAGAATTTTGCAAGTCACTCTCTTGAGTCTCTGTTTGTGAGGAGTAGGAAGGGAGGGGGTCTTGTGAAGTAATACATAGGGCTATCCTGCCCTCTTGTGTTCAACATAGTATGGGTTACATTAACTTTTGCACGATATTCTAATTTTTCGAGTTTCACCTGTATGCAGAGTTGACAGAAAAATGTTACACACGCCGTAGCAGGTGAATACAACAAAGAACTAAAGCCTAAAAAACTAAAGTTTAATCCACTGTCTGTTCATTCTCTGAGTGGCAATTACAAGAAATGTCCAATAGAGGGCATCCAAGCCTCATTGTTCAATGATTTACAACAGGTCTGAGTCCAGAATGGGCAGGGACTGAGTTCAACAGTTGCTTGAGCTCTTTTGCAGTCGAATCCCAGAAAAAAGGCAAACAATGTGTCCCCACTCAATATATACATCAACTGAGTGGCGGATACAATTTTTAACAACCTTTAACCATTTACAGCCAGAGCGTTCTAATTTGGGAACAATTATTCCCATGGTTCCTGTCTCAGTGTCATCGTCGTCCGATCACCGATTTTATTTCTGAAATCTGCCCAGATACTCATGACAATACAAGCTAAAGGCACATGTGATTGGTTAAGGGGTTACTGGGCAAGAATAATAACTGTATCGTCATCACCGTCTTCCTTCATTTCAATGGGAAGGTGATATCATGAGAGATTTACTCCAGTGTTGGATTTACTGCTTCAAATTAAATACTGAGGCGATTTTTGCAAGGTAAGAACGTGTTGTCTATATTTTCTATTGAAAGTCAAAACGTTTTAGTTACGAAGCATTTATTTGCAGGAGTATTGCTAGTTATTTCTGGAAAAAAATGACGTGACTCTATTTGTTCATCGGACAGGCAGCTAGCCTCTATTTTTAATACATTTCGGTGAAACTTGCTAATTAAACATTAGCTAGCACTTTTGTTTGCCAATGTTGTCGCTTGTGAAAAATCCACCTGAATTAATGTGAGACCGAGAGCAGACGCTGTTCAGATGGTTTTTTAAGCAGTTTTTTTTAACCCATCTGAATGCCCGGATGCGTGTTTTATTTCCAACTCTGTTCGTGGTGGCGCAGGAAAATTAATACTGTAGAAACATCACCTGACGCTTGAAAAAAATATGTAGAACAAGAGCGAAAATAACTTTGTAATTATTTTGGATGAATTGCAGATTGCACCGCTCGATTTGAACGTAGATGTCGAACACTGCAAATTATTAAAACGTGAAAAGACCGATCCAAACTTGCACGCTTGCAAATTGTCCCGTTTGACAGCTTTGTCAATCAGAAGCAGGAGCGAGAGACGCAAAATAACGGCATTTGCGTTTTGGATTAACGGGTTGATGAAGGTTTATACGTGTAACATCGTAAATTCAGTGAAATGCGCTTCCCTGCACACGTCTAGCAGCGTCACGTCTAACTCACGAGCCCCGATGAGAGATCGCATTCGCTTCTTCTTGCGTTTGAATGGACAATTTCATACTACAAAATGTCAAAATACATGATATATTGTCTGTTTTGTCCCAAGTGAACATAAACAGTTGATGAAGAAATCGCGAATCTAAATCTAGTATCAACACTTCCGAGAATGATTATCAGCGTTGTGTCTGACAGCGCGAGGCATCTCATTTTTACTCGCATCTTCATGGAGGTTTGTCGGTTGTATGTAGTTTCACAATCTCAATCAAGTAATCTCTGAAATGAATACAGATGTAACAGCACGAAAATAATGAGACTTCACAGTTCTCAAAAGATTAAACTCAATAAAACAAGCCGCACAGACTGTGCCTTGAATGAAATGCGTTTAAAATCCTCTTAAAGAGACAGTAACAATTTTCCAAGTAAATAAAAAGTAGGCCTACAAATGGTTTTCACCCCAAAAATAAATTTCTCTCATCGTATACTCACCCTCATTCCATCCCAGATGTGTATTGTTTTCTTTCTTCTAGTGAACACAAATTAAGCTTTTTAGAAGATTATCTCAACCCTGTTGGACCTTTCAATGACTTGAATGGTGATCAGAACTCAGAAGCTACAAAAATCACATAAATGCAGCATAAAAGTAATCCATACCACTCTAGTGGTTTAATCCATGCCTTCAGAAGTGATATTATAGGTGTGGGTTAGAAACAGACCTATATATATATATACTTCAAGATGACATCACTCTGAAGTACTGCGTAAAGAATATCCCACATTCGCCCTTAGGGGGCGCTACAGGCCATGCCCAAAATTCCCATTTGCTGGTCAAAAATGTTCTAATTTGAAACATTGATACTACAGGCCAACAGGAACCCACAAACCAAGAATGGCCCACATTCGCCCTTAGGGGGCGCTACAGGCCACGCCCTAAATTCCCATTTGCTGGTCAAACATGTTCTAATTTGGTACATTGATAATACAGGCCAACAGGAACCCACAAACAAAGAATTGCCCATATTCGCCATTAGGGGGCGCTACAGGCTATGCCCAAAATTCCCATTTTATGGTCAAAAATGTTCTAATTTGGTATATTGACACTACAGGCCAACAGAAATCCACAAACCAAGAATGTCTCACATTCGCCCTTAGGGGGTGCTAAAGGCCATTCCCAAATTGCACATTTTTTTGTCAAATACTTTCTAATTTGGTACATTAATACTACAGGCCAACAGGAACCTACAAACCAAGAATGGCTCACATTCGCCTTTAGGGGGCGCTACAAGCCATGCCCAAATGTCATTTTTTTAAAGTGATTGTATTTCCACCCCATTTATTTAGTTTTTCTGAAACCTGGTGAACATACCTCATTTCTCATTGTAAACAAAAAAACCCTACAGGATCCATAAGGTCCGGCATGATGGATTTTCCTGTACACTGAAAATGTTTAGTTTAGGATTCAGACAGAAAGACATGTTTTTTGGATTTTTTCATTGGGAGGGTTTAACCCCAACCCTCTATTGATCAATTTTAAATGATTTGCCATTTTGAGGAGGAATCGCATTGCTGCTTGCAGCTATATTTTTGAGTTGTTGCTGTGTCCATTATCCTTTGTTTTCCGAAAGCCACCAAGTGGAAATGAGCCCGGTAACTAAAGGCACCAGGGTTGCGGTGCCACCGGCTTGGGCCCGTCATCGCTGCTTGCAGCTTTAATTATTATTATTATTATTATTATTATTTTATCGACTATTCGGGCACTTTTGGGGGCCTTAACGTGCTCTAAAACTCTTGAAACTTTGCACACGGGTCAGAACCCGCGGCCATCAGGGCTGGGCTGAAGATGGTACCCGGGCGTGGCAGGGGGGCTTAACAGCGCCCCCTGGAACGGGGTCCGAAACCTTCGTCCATAAATCAAACACACTTGCATGTAATAATATGAAAGTCGGTACACATATAGATCTCATCGTTTCATATATCCTTCATGCTCTTACTTTTTTCCTCAGCCCAACAGGAAGTCGGCTATTTAGTGATGTTTGGAAAACGTATACAATGGAATTTGAAATACTCCTCCTAGAGAAATCATTTAATCGCCACGAATCTCAGTCAGCATGAAGTCAAGACATTGAGGATGAAAAATTGCCAGTGGATTTTTGATATCTCGAACGGTTTGGCCGTGGCGAGGAAACAAATTTATGGCGAGAAAAGTGAGACAGGAAGTGTGTTATAACTTCTGCATAAATTAACAGATCTTGATGAAACTTCAGCAGTGTGTTCGTTGTAAGAGGCCGATCACATGGATGTGACTGTTGTGAGTCAAAGTTATAGCGCCACCAACTGGCAACAGAAAGTGTGTCACTTTCAAAATGCTTTGAAATCACCCTCTTGTTTTTACCCGATTTGCTTCAAACTTTACGTGTATAATGTAAACACACGGCAGATTTAGACCTGTGAAAGGATTATTGATATCTTAGATACTGTTGCCGTGGCAACGCTTCAAACTTTACTTTTCTTTATTGATGCTTTTGAGACTCTTAACATACTTATAATTGCATGAAACTCGACAGACACGTCACATTTATTAGCCAGTAGACATGTGCAAAGTTTCAGAAATGGGTGTGGTGAGGGGCTCAGTAGCGCCACCTTTTGACAAAAAAGTGGGGGGTTAGTTTCATCTACAGGTACAAAAATTGGCATTGATATAGTTCTCCTCAAGCCGGACAACTTTCTAATTTACAGTCATTAGCTCCGACCAACAGAAAGTCAGATATTTTGGGTTGAATGTGGAGAAAATGTCAGAATTTTGCAAGTCACTCTCTAGTCTCTGTGTGTGAGGAGGGGAGGGGGGACGTTGGGTCTTGTTAAGTAATACATAGGGCTATACTGCCCTCTTGTGTTCAACATAGTATGGTTTACTTTAACTTTTGCACGATATTCTAATTTTTCGAGTTTCACCTGTATGCAGAGTTGACAGAAAAATGTTACACACGCCCTAGCAGGTGAATACAACAAAGAACTAAAGCCCCGCCTCACCCAGTTATTGAATTCTGGCATTATTACGGGGGTCAACAATGGCGCTGTAATGTCCTTTCAGATGCATTGTTCTAAACAGCGGAAAAAACTTAAACAAAATACTGCGTCATTTTTGCCCATTCAGATACATGGAAGAGATCATTACAAACTATAAAAGGTCTACTTTTATTGGTGTACACTTACAATAACAACAAAACCTTGAGCTTTTGTAAAATAACGAAAATAAACAGGGTGCGCCGAATCTGTCTTAGCGATAATCTGTCTGATACACGTCAGAAAAATCAAGTGAAACTCCGCGAACACTTATCACACAAACATGAAACATATGTCTAAAGAAAGAAGGGATGGACGGATCGATCCTAACTTATCAATGCTTCCGAGAATGATGTTTCATCTGCGTGTTCACTGACAGCACGCGATAGTGAGGCAATCTCATTTTTACTCGCATCTTCAATGCGAGCAATGTTTGTCTGTTGTATGTGTTTTTAACACTTTCCTGTTTGAACTTTCAAGCGATTTTACACCATTCAAGTCAACAAATGGCAAAACAACTCAAATAAATATTTGTGTGAAACAGCGAGCAGCGTCACGTCTAACTCACGAGCCCCGATGAGAGATCGCATTCGCTTCTTCTTGCGTTTGAACGGACAATTTCTTACAACAAAATGTCAAAATACATGATATATTGTCTGTTTTGTCTCAAGTGAACATAAACAGTTGATGAAGAAATCGCGAATCTAAATCTAGTATCACCACTTCCGAGAATGATTATCAGCGTTGTGTCTGACAGCGCGAGGCATCTCATTTTTACTCGCATCTTCATGGACTTTTGTCGGTTGTATGTAGTTTCACAATCTCAATCAATTAATCTCTGAAATGAATACAGATGTAACAGCACGAAAATAATGAGACTTCACAGTTCTCAAAAGATTAAACTCAATAAAACAAGCCGCACAGACTGTGCCTTGAATGAAATGCGTTTAAAATCCTCTTAAAGAGACAGTAACAATTTTCCAAGTAAATAAAAAGTAGGCCTACAAATGGTTTTCACCCCAAAAATAAATTTCTCTCATCGTATACTCACCCTCATTCCATCCCAGATGTGTATTATTTTCTTTCTTCTAGTGAACACAAATTAAGCTTTTTAGAAGATTATCTCAACCCTGTTGGACCTTTCAATGACTTGAATGGTGATCAGAACTCAGAAGCTACAAAAATCACATAAATGCAGCATAAAAGTAATCCATACCACTCCAGTGGTTTAATCCATGCCTTCAGAAGTGATATTATAGGTGTGGGTTAGAAACAGACCTATATATATATATACTTCAAGATGACATCACTCTGAAGTACTGCGTAAAGAATATCCCACATTCGCCCTTAGGGGGCGCTACAGGCCATGCCCAAAATTCCCATTTTCTGGTCAAAAATGTTCTAATTTTGTATATCGATACTACAGGCCAACAGGAATCCACAAACCAAGAATGGCCCACATTCGCCCTTAGGGGGCGCTACAGGCCACGCCCTAAATTCCCATTTGCTGGTCAAAAATGTTCTAATTTGGTACATTGATACTACAGGCCAACAGGAACCCACAAACAAAGAATTGCCCATATTCGCCATTAGGGGGCGCTACAGGCTATGCCCAAAATTCCCATTTTATGGTCAAAAATGTTCTAATTTGGTATATTGACACTACAGGCCAACAGAAATCCACAAACCAAGAATGTCTCACATTCGCCCTTAGGGGGCGCTAAAGGCCATTCCCAAATTGCAAATTTTTTTGTCAAATACTTTCTAATTTGGTACATTAATACTACAGGCCAACAGGAACCTACAAACCAAGAATGGCTCACATTCGCCCTTAGGGGACGCTACAGGCCATGCCCAAATGTCATTTTTTCAAAGTGATTGTATTTCCACCCCATTTATTTAGTTTTTCTGAAACCTGGTGAACATACCTCATTTCTCATTGTAAACAAAAAACCCTACAGGATCCATAAGGTCCGGCATGATGGATTTTCCTGTACACTGAAAATGTTTAGTTTAGGATTCAGACAGAAAGACATGTTTTGGATGTTTTCATTGGGAGGGATTAACCCCAACCCTCTATTGATCAATTTTAAATGATTTGCCATTTTGAGGAGGAATCGCATTGCTGCTTGCAGCTATATTTTTGAGTTGTTGCTGTGTCCATCATCCTTTGTTTTCCGAAAGCCACCAAGTGGAAATGAGCCCGGTAACTAAAGGCACCAGGGTTGCGGTGCCACCGGCTTGGGCCCGTCATCGCTGCTTGCAGCTTTAATTATTATTATTTTATCGACTATTTGGGCACTTTTGGGGACCTTAACGTGCTCTAAAACTCTTGAAACTTTGCACACGGGTCAGAACCCGCAGCCATCAGGGCTGGGCTGAAGATGGTACCCGGGCGTGGCAGGGGGGCTTAACAGCGCCCCCTGGAACGGGGTCCGAAACCTTGGTCCATAAATCAAACACACTTGCATGTAATAATATGAAAGTCGGTACACATATAGATCTCATCGTTTCATATATCCTTCATGCTCTTACTTTTTACCTCAGCCCAACAGGAAGTCGGCTATTTAGGGTTGTTTGGAAAACGTATGCAATGGAATTTGAAATACTCCTCCTAGAGAAATCATTTAATCGCCACGAATCTCAGTCAGCATGAAGTCAAGACATTGAGGATGAAAAATTGCCAGCGGATTTTTGATATCTCGAACGGTTTGGCCGTGGCGAGGAAACAAATTTATGGCGAGAAAAGTGAGACAGGAAGTGTGTTATAACTTCTGCATAAATTAACAGATCTTGATGAAACTTCAGCAGTGTGTTCGTTGTAAGAGGCCGATCACATGGATGTGACTATTGTGAGTCAAAGTTATAGTGCCACCAACTGGCAGCAGGAAGTGTGTCACTTTCAAAATGCTTTGAAATCACCCTCTTGTTTTTACCGATTTGCTTCAAACTTTACATGTATAATGTAAACACACGGCAGATTTAGACCTGTGAAAGGATTATTGATATCTTAGATACTGTTGCCGTGGCAATGCTTCAAACTTTACTATTCTTTATTGATGCTTTTGAGACTCTTAACATACTTGAAATTGCATGAAACTCGACAGACACGTCACATTTATTAGCCAGTAGACATGTGCAAAGTTTCAGAAATGGGTGTGGTGAGGGGCTCAGTAGCACCACCTTTTGACAAAAAAGTGGGGGGTTAATTTCATCTACAGGTACAAAAATTGGTATTGATATAGTTCTCCTCAAGCCGGACAACTTTCTAATTTACAGTCATTAGCTCCGACCAACAGAAAGTCAGATATTTTGGTTTGAATGTGGAGAAAATGTCAGAATTTTGCAAGTCACTCTCTGAGTCTCTGTGTGTGAGGAGGGGAGGGGGGACGTTGGGTCTTGTGAAGTAATACATAGGGCTATACTGCCCTCTTGTGTTCAACATAGTATGGTTTACATTAACTTTTGCACGATATTCTAATTTTTCGAGTTTCACCTGTATGCAGAGTTGACAGAAAAATGTTACACACACACGCCGTAGCAGGTGAATACAACAAAGAACTAAAGCCCCGCCTCACCCACTTCGGGTACCGGACCTTGTTGAAACAATCATGCATCTAGCTGGCAGAGTGACAAATTTTCGCCAGCGCCTTCACCCTGAACATGGTCGAAAAATACAGACTAATGTCAAGGCATTGCACATTTTCAATTCCGAAGGTATCCTTGATATCTTCAATATTTAGTACATTTTAGATCAATAAAATAGAGTCAAAATATCAACTGAAATTGAAAAGGACAAGAAAACCCATGTTTAATCCACTGGCTGTTCATTCTCTGAGTGGCAATTACAAGAAATGTCCAATAGAGGGCATCCAAGCCTCATTGTTCAATGATTTACAACAGGTCTGAGTCCAGAATGGGCAGGGACTGAGTTCAACAGTTGCTTGAGCTCTTTTGCAGTCGAATCCCAGAAAAATGGCAAACAATGTGTCCCCACTCAATATATACATCAACTGAGTGGCGGATGCAATTTTTAACAACCTTTAACCATTTACAGCCAGAGCGTTCAAATTTGGGAACGATTATTCCCATGGTTCCTGTCTCAGTGTCATCGTCGTCCAATCACCGATTTTAGTTCTGAAATCTGCCCAGATACTCATGACAATACAAGCTAAAGGCACATGTGATTGGTTAAGGGGTTACTGGGCAAGAATAATAACTGTATCGTCATCACCGTCTTCCTTCATTTCAATGGGAAGGTGATATCATGAGAGATTTACTCCAGTGTTGGATTTACTGCTTCAAATTAAATACTGAGGCGATTTTTGCAAGGTAAGAACGTCATTTAACATGTGTTGTCTATATTTTCTATTGAAAGTCAAAACGTTTTAGTTACGAAGCATTTATTTGTAGGAGTATTGCTAGTTATTTCTGGAAAAAAAAATGACATGACTGTATTTGTTCATCGGACAGGCAGCTAGCCTCTATTTTTAATACATTTCGGTGAAACTTGCTGAATAAACATTAGCTAGCACTTTTGTTTGCCAATGTTGTCGCTTGTGAAAAATCCACCTGAATTAATGTGAGACCGAGAGCAGACGCTGTTCAGAATTTTTTTTAAGCAGTTTTTTTTAACCTGTCTGAATGCCCGGATGCTTGTAAATGTTCCAACTCCGTTCGTGGTGGCACAGGAAAATTAATACTGAAGAAACATCACCTGACGCTTGAAAAAAATATGTAGAACAAGAGCGAAAAGAACTTTGTAATTATTTTGGATGAATTGCATATTGCACTGCTCGCTTTGAACGTAGATGTCGTACACTGCAAATTATTAAAACATGAAAAGAGCGATCCAAACTTGCACGCTTGCCTATTGTCCCGTTTGACAGCTTTGTCAATCACAAGCAGGAGCGAGAGACGCAAAATAACGGCATTTGCGTTTCGGATTAACGGGTTGATGAAGGTTTATACGTGTAACATCGTAAATTCAGTGAAATGTGCTTCCCGGCACACGCTCACACTAAACTCAACCGTCAGCTGCTAAATGCACGAAAGAGAGAGATGATGTTGACACGCGCAGATTCTACTGTTTTAACCTTTTAAACATCCTGCAATATTTGCCAAAAACGCCTAAAAAAGGCCTACCCAAATTAAAATGCATGCTGTTCTTGAACCCTTTGGAGTATATGCATGCTTTTGGTCTATTTTGAAAGGGGAGGCTTTGAGGTTTGAGTAATTGAACTTTGAACACACTCAAAAAGGGGAAATAAAATTCCGCCTACATTTTTTTTTTGTAAAAAGATGCCTGCAGATAACTACAGCTGGGCGGTATTAGCTGGAAAACACAATTAGATCACAGCATGAAGCCTTACCAAACCCAATTTAAAATTTGATAACAATACATTAGAAAATGAGTGTTTTACACATGTTTATCTAAGTGTATGTATAGGCTTCAAGGATATTGATACCTGGCCACACCTCTATCATGCACCGACTGGCTCAAATGACCTGTCCATCTAAAGTTCAGGGGTCAGCGGACATTTTGACATCAAAATATCTGTAATGTTTACATGTTCAAGGTAGCTTCATCAAAGAATGCGTTGAAGTTGTGTTAGCTTTCTGTTAGCTCGAAATGCTACATCTATACTACTTGGGTGTTTATTGATATATAAATGTATTATGGACCAAATACTTCGTTGAATTGGATTGTATGGACCCTTTACAGTGTAACTAAACCATTTTTGATGGAATGAAGTGGATCAGTAGAGTAAGATGAGCTTTATAGGTGAGTTTCTACCATTTTGTATTTGTTTATTTTGCTGTAAGTGGTCTGAGAAATACACAGATTGTACCCGCTGTGTTAAGTGTATATTAAAATGGTTTACATCGTTCGAATCACAAGAGTCTCAGCTTTCCAACGATGTAAGATATGTTTATCTTTTAATTTTTGAGTTTTTGCATATCGCGAAGTTATTGCGCAATAGACCCGTCGGGCTGTGGGTATATATGAATGTGTATGTATTGTTTGTTTCTATTTCTCATATGACTGATACTCACAGTAACACGAACACTGTTACTCTATATTTTTTTGGTATGGCTGGCCATTCTCGCCCAAATCAGCTAGAAAGTGTAAACGCTTCCCTGACTCTGTTTCTTATCCCTCGTAATCTGACATCGAGTCACAGGCGCCAAAATCCCTCTCATTTAAGCCTAGCCGTCCATTCGGTATTGACCTATGTAGCTTGCCTCAGGCTGACTTTTTCATGCTGTTTTTACTTGTACTGTAGTTGCTGAGATATGCAGTTTTGCAAACCGTCTGGGGTGGAAGCTCATCCTAAACTGTAGTGCCACCAACTGGTGGAAGTGTGTCACTTTAATAGTGTTGTCATGGCAGTGGATTAAATGACAGTAAATTGTAGTCAAACTGGAATGCTGGCATATATCTATTACACATTGTATGTTTAGGGTCCATGTTTACATTAATTTTGAGTTGTTGCTGTGTCCATCATCCTTTGTTTTCCGAAAGCCACCAAGAGGAAATGAGCCCGGTAACTAAAGGCACCGGGGTTGCGGTGCCACCGGCTTGGGCCCGTCATCGCTGCTTGCAGCTTTAATTATTATTATTATTATTAGTGGTGCTTGCCAAAGGCAAGGCAACACTATTGTTATTGCTCATACTTATTATTATTATTATTATTAGTGGTGCTTGCAAAGCAACACTATTGTAATCTCACATACTTATTTTTCTTCTTCTTCTTCTTCCGTACAAAACTTCGGCGCGTAACTCGTCCCGCACCTTTTGGCGTAGACCCATGAATGAGGTGTCAAATCGTGCGGCTCATTGAGGAGAGGTGTGCTATGACTTTTATAAGCGATCGGGGGTATGGTGTTCGCCCCAGTGGCAAAAAATTGGGCAAAAAATCCCATTGACTTAACATTGCGCCGAATTTTGACGAGTCATAGCTCAGAGCGAGGATTTCGCAGAGACGTGTGATTTACCACATTTGAAGATGCTGACAGGCTCTGTGAGAACATTCCTCACAATGGGGTAAAAGTTGCACCCCTGGGGGGCAGGAGCTGCCCAAAGTTGCCCCAATGTTAAGTCTATGGTGTAGGATGGCCCATGAAATGTCATTTTGTATTGAACATAACTCTGGATCACAGTGTCTTAGAGACAAGGGGGTGGGCTCATTTTACTCAGACGACCAATCAGTCTCTCAGGATCATTGTGAAGCTATCAAGCCACGCCCTAGCAACTATTTAGAGCACCTTAGCAACAAGTCCCATAGACATTCATTGAAAAAGATCAAAGGGATATCTCCGGACTGAATTATAATAGAAACACGAGGGTGGTCTCGTTTGACTTGGGGCAGTAAAACGGCCAATCATGAATCCCTCAACACTTCCTTGCCCCTCCCTAGCAACCATTTTTGAGCACCTTAGCAACCAAAATCCAAAGAGAGATATCTTCCATTCTGAATGTCACAGAGGCATGGGAGTTGGTTTATATTATTCATACTGACAAGCAGCCTTTGGAGATTCATCATTGGCAGCTGCCAAGCCACTCCCTAGCAACAATTTAGAGCACCCTAGCAACCACATTTACCGATTTCAATTACAGTAAGACATATTCAGATCAGAATGTCCTAGAGACATGATAGTTGCTTTGTTTTAATTGGGTGAGTAATCAGTCTTAAGCTTTCATCATGTGAACTACTTAGCCACGCCCTAGCAACCATTTAAAGCACCCTAGCAACAAAACACCTTTGACATCCATTCAAAATCACTAAGATGTGTATCTTAGGATCAGAATGTCGTAGAGACATCCGGGTTGACTTATTTCACTCAGGATGGAAAGTAGACTTGATAAATATCATCCTGGTAACTGCCTAGCAACCAGATGGGTTTACCATAGCAACCAAGTAACAAATCTCATATCTTTGCACTACAAAATCGTAGAGACTTCCGAGTTGACCTATTTCACTCAAGATGGCAAGGAGCATTGTTGGATGTTACTTTGGTAACTGCCTAGCAACCAAATGGGGTTACCCTAGCAACCAAGAAACAAATCACATATCTCTGCACAAGAAAATCACAGACACTTCCGGGTTGACTTATTTCACTCAGGATGGCAAGGAGCATTGTTGGCTGTCACCTTGGTAACTGCCTAGCAACCAGATGGGGTTACCCTAGCAACCAAGAAACAAATCACATATCTCTGCACAAGAAAATCACAGAGACTTCCGGGTTGACTTTTTTCACTCGGGATGGCAAGGAGCATTGTTGGCTGTCAACCTGGTAACTGCCTAGCAACCAGATGAGTTTACCCTAGCAACCAAGTAAAAAATCACATATCTAAGCACTAGAAAATCGAAGAGAATTTGGGGTTGACTTTATTCACTCAGGATGCCAAGGGGCATTGTTGGCTGTCACCTTGGTAACTGCCTAGCAAACAGATGGGGTTACCCTAGCAACCAAGTAACAAATCACATATCTCTGCAACAGAAAATCGTACAGACTTCCGGGTTGACTTTTTTCACTCATGATGGCAAGGAGCATTGTTGGCTGTCACCTTGGTAACTGCCTAACAACCAGATGGGGTTACCCAAGCAACCAAGTAAAAAATCACATATCTAAGCACTAGAAAATCAAAGAGAATTTGGGGTTGACTTATTTCAATCAGGATGCCAAGGGGCATTGTTGGCTGTCACCTTGGTAACTGCCTAGCAAACAGATGGGGTTACCCTAGCAACCAAGTAACAAATCCCATATCTCTGCACTAGAACACCCTACTGTAATGGGGGTGGCCTCTTTCAACTTTGGGCAGTAGGTGGGACATTGTGGTAAGAAATTTTGCCACGGCAAGCACCACTCACATTTTCTTCAGGAAATGTACATTCTAGTTATTAGTGGTGCTTGCCATAGGCAAAGCATCACTATTGTTCTCTTGCATACTTATTATTATTATTATAATTAGTGGTGCTTGCCATAGGCAAAGCATCACTATTGTTCTCTTGCATACTTATTAGTGGTGCTTGCAAAGCAACACTATTGTAATCTCACATACTTATTTTTCTTCTTCTTCTTCTTCTTCTTCTTCCGTACAAAACTTCGGCACCTAACTCGTCCCGCACCTTTTGGCGTAGACCCATGAATGAGGTGTCAAATCGTGCGGCTCATTGAGGAGAGGTGTGCTATGACTTTTATAAGCGATCGGGGGTACGATGTTCGCACAGCGGATGAAAAAGCGGCCAAAAATGTCCCATTGACTTTACATTGCGGAATGTTCAGAAATTTAAATCCCAACTGACATTTTCACACACACAGACAAAAAAGGGCCTGTCAGCCCTGCGTGTCTCTCTCTCTCTCCCTCAGAGGATTTCTTTTATCAAGCAGCCAATAAAAATCTTCATAGCCACAACATAAAACATGCTAAAAATGTGCTAGCATCATGCTAACATATGCTGGCATCGCCTAGCGAAGTGCTAAAACATGCTAAAAACATGCTAGCAACATGTTAAAACATATTAGTATTGCATAGCGAAGTGCTAAAACATGCTAAAAACATGCTAGCAACATGCTAAAACATATTAGTATTGCATAGCGAAGTGCTAAAACATGCTAAAAACGTGCTAGCAACATGCTAAAACATACTAGTATCGCATAGCGAAGTGCTAAAACGTGCTAGCATCATGCTAACACATGCTGGTATCGCCTAGCAAAGTGCTAAAACATGCTAAAAACGTGCTAGCATCATGCTAACATATGCCGGCATCGTCTAGCGAAGTGCTAAAACATGCTAAAAACATGCTAGCAACATGCTAAAACATATTAGAATTGCATAGCGAAGTGCTAAAACATGCTAAAAACATGCTAGCAACATGCTAAAACATACTAGTATCGCATAGCGAAGTACTAAAACATGCTAAAAATATGCTAGCATCATGCTAACATATGCTGGCTTCGGCTAGCGAAGTACTAAAACATGCTAAAAATGTGCTAGCATCATGCTAACACATGCTGGCATCGCATAGATAAGTGCTAAAACATGCTAAAAACGTGCTAGCAACATGCTAACACATACTAGTATCGCATAGTGAAGTACTAAAACATGCTAAAAATGTGCTAGCATCATGCTAACACATGTTGGCATCGCCTAGCGAAGTGTTTAAACATGCTAAAGCGTGCTAGCATTATGCTAATACATGTTAGCATTGCCTAGGGAATTGTTAAAACATGCTAAAAATGTGCTAGCATCATGCTAACACATGTTAGCATTGCCGAGGGCATTGCTAAAACATGTTAAAACGTGCTAGCATTATGCTAATTCATATTAGCATTGCTTAGGGGATTGCTAAAACATGCTAAAAACGTGCTAACAACATGCTAACACATGCTAGTAGTGCCTATCAAAATGTTAAAACATGCTAAAAATGTGCTAGCATCATGCTAACACATGCTGGCATTGCCTAGCAAAGTGCTAAAACATGTTAAAATGTGCTAGCATTATGCTAATGCAGGTTAGCATTGCTTAGGGGATTGCTAAAATATGTTGAAAACGTGCTAACATCATGCTAATACATGTTAGCATCGCTTAGCGAAGTGCTAAAATATGTTAAAACATGCTAGCATTATGCTAATGCATGTTAGCATTGCTTAGGGGATTGCTAAAACATGTTAAAATGTGCTGGCATCATGCTAACACATGTTAGCATTGCCAAACAAAGTGCTAAAACATGCTAAAACGTGCTAGTATCATTCTAACACATGATAGCTTCACCTAGTGAAGTGCTAAAACATTCTAAAATGTGCTACCATCATGAAAAACACATGTTAGCAACATTCTATGACCTTTATTTTAGTGCTTAGAAACAAGTTAGGAAATGCTATTTGACGAGTTTTGCCACGGCAAGCACCACTCACATTTTCTTCAGGAAATGTACATTCTAGTTAGTGGTGCTTGCAAAGCAACACTATTGTAATCTCACATACTTATTTTTCTTCTTCTTCTTCTTCTTCTTCTTCCGTACAAAACTTCGGCACCTAACTCGTCCCGCACCTTTTGGCGTAGACCCATGAATGAGGTGTCAAATCGTGCGGCTCATTGAGGAGAGGTGTGCTATGACTTTTATAAGCGATCGGGGGTACGGTGTTTGCCCCAGGGGCAAAAAATTGGGCAAAAAATCCCATTGACTTAACATTGCGCCGAACTTTGACGAGTCATAGCTCAGATCGAGGATTTCGCAGAGACATGTGATTTACCACATTTGAAGAGGCTGACAGGCTCTGTGAGAACATACCTCACAATGGGGTAAAAGTTGCACCCCTGGGGGGCAGGAGCTGCCCAAAGTTGCCCCAATGTAAGTCAATGGAATTTTTTTCAAAATTTTTTGGTCGAAAACCCACAAATGAGGCGTCAAATCGTGCGGATTATTTGGGAATGGTGTCCTATGACTTTTATAATCGATCGGGGGTACGGTGATTGCCCCAGGGGCAAAAAATTGGGCAAAAAATCCCATTGACTTAACATTGCGCCGAACTTTGACGAGTCATAGCTCAGATCGAGGATTTCACAGAGACGTGTGATTAACCAGATTTGAAGAGGCTGACAGGCTCTGTGAGAACATACCTCACAATGGGGTAAAAGTTGCACCCCTGGGGGGCATGAGCTGCCCAAAGTTGCCCCAATGTTAAGTCTATGGTAGATTTTGTATTGAACATAACTCTGGATCACAGTGTCTTAGAGACAAGGGGACGGGCTCATTTTACTCAGATGACCAATCAGTCTCTCAGGATCATTGTGAAGCTATCAAGCCACGCCCTAGCAACCATTTAGAGCACCTTAGCAACAACTCCCATAGACTTCCATTGAAAGAGATCAAAGGGATATCTCCGGACTGAATTATCATAGAAACACGAGGGTGGTCTCGTTTGACTTGGGGCAGTAAAACAGCCAATCATGAATCCCCTCAACACTTCCTAGCCCCTCCCTAGCAACCATTTTCGAGCACCTTAGCAACCAACATCCAAAGAGAGATATCTTCCATTCTGAATGTCACAGAGGCATGGGAGTTGGTTTGTATCATTCATACTGACAAGCAGCCATTGGATATTCATCATTGGCAGCTGCCAAGCCACTCCCTAGCAACAATTTGGAGCACCCTAGCAACCACATTTATTGATTTCAATTGAAGTAAGATATCTTCAGATCAGAATGTCCTAGAGACATGATAGTTGCTTTGTTTTAATTGGGTGAGTAATCAGTCTTCATCTTTCATCATGTGAACTACTTAGCCACGCCCTAGCAACCATTTAAAGCACCCTAGCAACAAAACACCATTGACATCCATTCAATATCACTAAGATGTGTATCTTAGGATCAGAATGTCGTAGAGACTTCCGGGTTGACTTATTTCACTCAGGATGGAAAGTAGACTTGATAAATATCACCCTGGTAACTGCCTAGCAACCAAATGGGGTTACCCTAGCAACCAATAAACAAATCACATATCTCTGCACAAGAAAATCACAGAGACTTCCGGGTTGACTTATTTCACTCAGGATGGCACGGAGCATTGTTTGCTGTCACCTTGGTAACTGCCTAGCAACCAGATGGGGTTACCCTAGCAACCAAGAAATAAATCACATATCTCTGCACAAGAAAATCACAGAGACTTCCGGGTTGACTTATTTCACTCAGGATGGCAAGGAGCATTGTTGCCTGTCACCTTGGTAACTGCCTAGCAACCAGATGGGGTTACCCTAGCAACCAAGAAACAAATCACACATCTCTGCACAAGAAAATCACAGAGATTACCGGGTTGACTTATTTCACTCAGGATGGCAAGGAGCATTGTTGGCTGTCACCTTGGTAACTGCCTAGCAACCAGATGGGGTTACCCTAGCAACCAATTAACAAATCACACATCTCTGCACTACAAAATCGTAGAGACTTCCGGATTGACTTATTTTACTCAGGATGGTAAGTAGCATTGGTGGCTGTCACCTTAGTAACTGCATATCAACCAGATGGGTTTCCCTAGCAACCATGGAACAACACCAATATCTCTGCACCAGAACATCCTACTGTCATGGGGGTGGCCTCTTTCAACTTTGGGCAGTAGGTGGGACATTGTGGTAAGAAATTTTGCCACGGCAAGCACCACTCACATTTTCTTCAGGAAATGTACATTCTAGTTATTATTATAATTATTATTATTTTTCCACACAAAGTTTGGCGCGCTACTCCTCCTGCAGCTTTTGTCACAGACCCCTGAGTGAGGCATCAAATCGTGCGGCTCATTGAGGAGAGGTGTGCTATATCTTTTCTAAGCGATCGGGTGTACGATGTTCGAACAGCGGACGAAAAAGCGGCCAAAAAAATCCCATTGACTTTACATTGCGGAATGTTCAGAAATTTAAATCCCAACTGACTTTTTCACACACACAGACAAAAAAGGGCCTGTCAGCCCTGCGTCTCTCTCTCTCTCTCCCTCAGAGGATTTCTTTTATCAAGCAGTCAATAAAAATCTTCATAGCCACACCCTAAAACATGCTAAAAATGTGCTAGCAACATGCTAACACATGTTGGCATCACCTAGCGAAGTGCTAAAACATGCTAAAAACGTGCTAGCAACATGCTAACACATGTTGGCATCACCTAGCGAAGTGCTAAAACATGCTAAAAACGTGCTAAAAACATGCTAACACATGATAGTATTGCCTAGCGAAGTGTTAAAAAATGCTAAAATCGTGCTAGCATCATGCTAACACATGCTGGCATTGCCTAGCAAAGTGTTAAAACATGTTAAAACATGCTAGCATTATGCTAATGCATGTTAGCATTGCTTAGGGGATTGCTAAAACATGTTAAAAACGTGCTAGCATCATGCTAACACATGTTAGCATCGCCTAGCGAAGTGCTAAAACATGCTAAAAACGTGCTAGTATCATGCTAACACATGCTGGCATTGCCTAGCAAAATGTTAAAACATGTTAAAACGTGCTAGCATTATGCTAATGCATGTTAGCATTGCTTAGGGGATTGCTAAAACATGTTAAAAACGTGCTAGCATCATGCTAACACATGTTAGCATCGCCTAGTGAAGTGCTAAAACATGCTAAAAACGTACTAGTATTATGCTAATGCATGTTAGCATTGGTTAGGGGATTGCTACAACATGTTAAAAATGTGCTAGCATCATGCTAAAACATGTTAGCATCACCTAGCGAAGTGCTAAAACATGCTAAAAACATGCTAGCATCATGCTAACACATGCTGGCATCGCCTAGCGAAGTGCTAAAACATGTTAAAAACTTGCTTGCATCATGCTAACACATGTTAGCATCGCCTAGCAAAGTGCTAAAACATGCTAGAAACGTGCTAGTATCATGCTAACACATGCTAGCTTCACCTAGCAAAGTGCTAAAACATGTTAAAACGTGCTAGCATTATGCTAATGCATGTTAGCATTGCTTAGGGGATTGCTAAAACATGTTAAAAACGTGCTAGCATCATGCTAACATACGTTAGCATCGCCTAGCAAAGTGCTAAAACATGTTAGAAACGTGCTAGTATCATGCTAACACATGCTAGCTTCACCTAGCAAAGTGCTAAAACATGTTAAAACGTGCTATCATTATGCTAATGCATGTTAGCGTTGCTTAGGGGATTGCTAAAACATGTTAAAAAGATGCTAGCATCATGCTAACACATGTTAGCATTGCCAAAGGAAGTGCTAAAACATGTTAAAAATGTGCTAGTATCATGCTAACACATGCTAGCTTCACCTAGCAAAGTGCTAAAACATGTTAAAACGTGCTAGCATTATGCTAATGCATGTTAGCATTGCTTAGGGGATTGTTAAAACATGTTAAAAACGTGCTAGCATCATGCTAACACACGTTAGCATCGCCTAGCAAAGTTCTAAAACATGTTAGAAACGTGCTAGTATCATGCTAACACATGCTAGCTTCACCTAGCAAAGTGCTAAAACATGTTAAAACGTGCTAGCATTATGCTAACGCATGTTAGCATTGCTTAGGGGATTGCTAAAACATGTTAAAAACGTGCTAGCATCATGCTAACACATGTTAGCATCGCCTAGCGAAGTGCTAAAACATGCTAAAAACGTGCTAACAACATGCTAACACATGCTAGTATTGCCTAGCGAAGTGTTAAAACATGATAAAAATGTGCTAGCATCATGCTAACACATGCTGGCATCGCCTAGCGAAGTGCTAAAACATGTTAAAACGTGCTAGCATTATGCTAACGCATGTTAGCATTGCTTAAGGGATTGCTAAAACATGTTAAAAACGTGCTAGCATCATGCTAACACATGTTAGCATCGCCTAGCGAAGTGCTAAAACATGCTAAAAACGTGCTAGTATCATGCTAACACAAGCTAGCTTCACCTAGCGAAGTGCTAAAACATGTTAAAATGTGCTAGCATTATGCTAATGCATGTTAGCATTGCTTAGGGGATTGCTAAAACATGTTAAAAACATGCTAGCATCATGCTAACACATGTTAGCATTGCCAAACGAAGTGCTAAAACATGCTAATAATGTGCTAGTATCATGCTAACACATGCTAGCTTCACCTAGCGAAGTGCTAAAACATTCTAAAAACGTGCTACCATCATAAAAAACACATGTTAGCAACATTCTATGACCTTTATTTTAGTGCTTAGAAACAAGTTACAAAATGCTATTTGACGAGTTTTGCCACGGCAAGCACCACTCACATTTTCTTCAGGAAATGTACATTCTAGTTATTATTATTCCACACTATTCCATAGTTTGGCGCGCTACTCCTCCCGCAGCTTTTGTCACAGACCCCTGAGTGAGGCATCAAATCGTGCGGCTCATTGAGGAGAGGTGTGCTATATCTTTTCTAAGCGATCGGGTGTACGATGTTCGAACAGCGGACGAAAAAGCGGCCAAAAAAGTCCCATTGACTTTACATTGCGGAATGTTCCGAAATTTAAATCCCAACTGACATTTTCACACACACAGACAAAAAAGGGCCTGTCAGCCCTGCGTCTCTCTCTCTCTCTCCCTCAGAGGATTTCTTTTATCAAGCAGCCAATAAAAATCTTCATAGCCACAACATAAAACATGTTAAAAATGTGCTAGAATCATGCTAACACATGCTGGCATCGCCTAGCGAAGTGCTAAAACATGCTAAAAACGTGCTAGCATTATGCTAATGCATGTTAGCATTGCTTAGGGGATTGCTAAAACATGTTAAAAACGTGCTAGCATCATGCTAACACATGTTAGCATCGCCTAGCGAAGTGCTAAAACATGCTAAAAACGTGCTAGTATTATGCTAATGCATGTTAGCATTGCTTAGGGGATTGCTAAAACATGTTAAAAACGTGTTAGCATCATGCTAACACATGTTAGCATCGCCTAGCGAAGTGCTAAAACAGGCTAAAAACGTGCTAGTATCATGCTAACACATGCTAGCTTCACGTAGCGAAGTGCTAAAACATGGTAAAACGTGCTAGCATTATGCTAATGCATGTTAGCATTGCTTAGGGGATTGCTAAAACGTGTTAAAAACGTGCTAGCATCATGCTAACACTTGTTAGCATCGCCAAACGAAGTGCTAAAACATGCTAATAACGTGCTAGTATCATGCTAACACATGCTAGCTTCACCTAGCGAAGTGCTAAAACATTCTAAAAACGTGCTACCATCATGAAAAACACGTGTTAGCAACATTCTATGACCTTCATTTTAGTGCTTAGAAACAAGTTAGAAAATGCTATTTGACGAGTTTTGCCACGGCAAGCACCACTCACATTTTCTTCAGGAAATGTACATTCTAGTTAGGTTGGCTTGAGAAAGCCAACTTACTGAAATCCTATTTAAACTTATTAGGTTGGCTTGAGAAAGCCAACTTACTGAAATCCTATTTAAACTTATTAGGTTGGCTTGAGAAAGCCAACTTACTGAAATCCTATTTAAACTTAATATTATTATTATTCTTCTGAGACTAAATTTCTAAATCTAACTCCTCCTATAGCTTTTAAGCTACATGCACCAAACTCGGCACAGACCTTCAGACTAATCCCGAATAGTGTGCTATATCTTTTCTAACTGATTGGACTTACGGTTTTCCTAAAAATGACGATCAAAACTCGGAAAAACTCCCATTGACTTAACATTGCGGAATGTTCAGAAATTTAAATCCCAACTGACGTTTTCACACACACAGACAAAAAAGGGCCTGTCAGCCCTGCGTCTCTCCCTCTCTCTCTCCCTCAGAGGATTTATTTTATCAAGCAGCCAATAAGTAATGACCTAAAATCTTCATAGCCACAGTATAGTAGCTTCCAGGTTGACTTTGTTCACTCAGTATGGAAAGGAGGCTTGATAAGTATCACCCTGGTAACTGCATAGCAACCAGACAGGGTTACCCTAGCAACCAAATAACAAATCACATATTTCTGCACCAGAAAATCATACAGACTTCCTGTTTCACTTATTTCACTCAGGATGGAAAGTAGCCTTGATATGTATCACTCTGGTAACTGCCTAGCAACCAGATGTGATTACCCTAGCAACCAAGTAACAAATCACATATCTCTGCAACAGAAAATCATAGAGACTTCCGGGTTGACTTTATTCACTCAGGATGGAAAGTACCCTTGATATGTATCACTCTGGTAACTGCCTAGCAACCAGATATGGTTACCCTAGCAACCAAGTAACAAATCATATATATTTGAACCAGAACATCGTAGAGACTTCCTGTTTCACATATTTCACTCAGGATTGCAAGGAGCCTTATGAGTATCACTTTGGTAACTAACTAGCAACCAGACGGGGTTACCCTAGCAACCAAGTAACAAATCACATATCTTTGAACCAGAACATCATAGAGACTTAGGGGTTGACATATTTCACACAGGATTGCAAGGAGCCTTATGAGTATCACTTTGGTAACTGCCTAGCAACCAGATGTGTTTACCCTAGCAACCAAGTAACAAATCACATATCTCTGCACCAGAAAATCGTAGAGACTTCCTGTTTCACTTATTTCACTCAGGATGGAAAGTAGCCTTGATATGTATCACTCTGGTAACTGCCTAGCAACCAGATGCGGTTACCCTAGCAACCAAGTAACAAATCACATATCTCTGCAACAGAAAATCGTAGAGAATTCCGGGTTGACATAATTCACTCAGGATGGAAAGGAGGCTTGATAAGTATCACCCTGGTAACTGCATAGCAACCAGATGGGGTTACCCTAGCAACCAAGTAACAAATAACATATCTTTGAACCAGAAAATCATAAAGACTTAGGGGTTGACATATTTCACACAGGATTGCAAGGAGCCTTATGAGTAACACGTTGGTAACTGCATAGCAACCAGATGTGGTTACCCTAGCAACCAAGTAACAAATCACATATCTTTGAACCAGAAAATCATAAAGACTTAGGGGTTGACATATTTCACACAGGATTGCAAGGAGCCTTATGAGTAACACGTTGGTAACTGCCTAGCAACCAGATGGGGTTACCCTAGCAACCAAGTAACAAATCACATATCTCTGCACCAGAAAATCGTATACACTTCCTGTTTGAATTATTTCACTCAGAATGGAAAGTAGCCTTGATATGTATCACTCTGGTAACTGCCTATCAACCAGATATGGTTACCCTAGCAACCAAGTAACAAATCACATATCTATGCAAAAGAAAATCGTAGAGACTTCCAGGTTGACTTTATTCACTCAGAATGAAAAGGAGGCTTGATAAGGATCACCCTGGAAACTGCCTAGCAACCAGATTGGGTTACCCTAGCAACCAAGTAAAAAATAATATATCTATCTATCTGTCTATCTATCTATCTTTCTGAGGGTCAATATCTATCTGTCTATCTATCTATCTATCTATCTGAGGGTCAATATCTATCTATCTATCTGTGGGTCATACTCTATCTATCTATCTATCTATCTATCTATCTATCTGTGGGTCATACTCTATCTATTTATCTATCTATCTATCTATCTATCTATCTATCTATCTAAGGGTCAATGACTATCTATCTATCTATCTATCTATCTATCTATCTATCTGTCTATCTATCTATCTATCTATCTATCTATCTATCTATCTATCTATCTGTGGGTCATACTCTATCTATCTATCTATCTTTCTGAGGGTCAATATCTATCTATCTATCTATCTATCTATCTATCTGAGGGTCAATAACTATCTATCTATCTATCTGTGGGTCATACTCTATCTATCTATCTATCTATCTATCTATCTATCTATCTATCTATCTATCTATCTATCTATCTAAGGGTCAATGACTATCTATCTATCTATCTATCTATCTATCTATCTATCTATCTATCTGAGGATCAATATCTATCTATCTATCTATCTATCTATCTATCTATCTATCTATCTATCTATCTATCTATCTATCTGAGGTTCAATATCTATCTATCTATCTATCTATCTATCTGTGGGTCATACTCTATCTATCTATCTGTCTATCTATCTATCTGAGGGTCAATATCTATCTATCTATCTATCTATCTATCTATCTATCTATCTATCTGAGGGTCAATATCTATCTATCTATCTATCTATCTATCTATCTATCTGATGGTCAATATCTATCTATCTATCTATCTATCTATCTATCTATCTATCTATCTATCTGTGGGTCATACTCTATCTGTCTATCTGTCTATCTATCTATCTGATGGTCAATATCTATCTATCTATCTATCTATCTATCTATCTATCTATCTATCTATCTATCTATCTATTTGATAGACTGAATGGTTTTATAATCTCTAAACTTTGAACTTTGAAAACTACTACTTATAATTACATCAAACTAAAAACCTTAAATCTTCAAACTTTTACAACTACTTCAAACTTTATGCTAGGCTTTCTCAAGCCAACCTAAAGTTTGTACTCAAACTTTTTAATCTAGTTAGTGGTGCTTGCAAAGCAACACTATTGTAATCTCACATACTTATTTTTCTTCTTCTTCTTCTTCTTCTTCTTCCGTACAAAACTTCGGCACCTAACTCGTCCCGCACCTTTTGGCGTAGACCCATGAATGAGGTGTCAAATCGTGCGGCTCATTGAGGAGAGGTGTGCTATGACTTTTATAAGCGATCGGGGGTACGGTGTTTGCCCCAGGGGCAAAAAATTGGGCAAAAAATCCCATTGACTTAACATTGCGCTGAACTTTGACGAGTCATAGCTCAAAGCGAGGATTTCGCAGAGACATGTGATTTACCACATTTGAAGAGGCTGACAGGCTCTGTGAGAACATACCTCACAATGGGGTAAAAGTTGCACCCCTGGGGGGCAGGAGCTGCCCAAAGTTGCCCCAATGTAAGTCAATGGAATTTTTTTCAAAATTTTTTGGTCGAAAACCCACAAATGAGGCGTCAAATCGTGCGGATTATTTGGGAATGGTGTCCTATGACTTTTATAATCGATCGGGGGTACGGTGATTGCCCCAGGGGCAAAAAATTGGGCAAAAAATCCCATTGACTCAACATTGCGCCGAACTTTGACGAGTCATAGCTCAGATCGAGGATTTCACAGAGACGTGTGATTAACCACATTTGAAGAGGCTGACAGGCTCTGTGAGAACATACCTCACAATGGGGTAAAAGTTGCACCCCTGGGGGGCATGAGCTGCCCAAAGTTGCCCCAATGTTAAGTCTATGGTAGATTTTGTATTGAACATAACTCTGGATCACAGTGTCTTAGAGACAAGGGGGCGGGCTCATTTTACTCAGATGACCAATCAGTCTCTCAGGATCATTGTGAAGCTATCAAGCCACGCCCTAGCAACCATTTAGAGCACCTTAGCAACAACTCCCATAGACTTCCATTGAAAGAGATCAAAGGGATATCTCCGGACTGAATTATCATAGAAACACGAGGGTGGTCTCGTTTGACTTGGGGCAGTAAAACAGCCAATCATGAATCCCCTCAACACTTCCTAGCCCCTCCCTAGCAACCATTTTCGAGCACCTTAGCAACCAAAATCCAAAGAGAGATATCTTCCATTCTGAATGTCACAGAGGCATGGGAGTTGGTTTGTATCATTCATACTGACAAGCAGCCATTGGAGATTCATCATTGGCAGCTGCCAAGCCACTCCCTAGCAACAATTTGGAGCACCCAAGCAACCACATTTATTGATTTCAATTACAGTAAGATATCTTCAGATCAGAATGTCCTAGAGACATGATAGTTGCTTTGTTTTAATTGGGTGAGTAATCAGTCTTCATCTTTCATCATGTGATCTACTTAGCCACGCCCTAGCAACCATTTAAAGCACCCTAGCAACAAAACACCATTGACATCCATTCAATATCACTAAGATGTGTATCTTAGGATCAGAATGTCGTAGAGACTTCCGGGTTGACTTATTTCACTCAGGATGGAAAGTAGACTTGATAAATATCACCCTGGTAACTGCCTAGCAACCAAATGGGGTTACCCTAGCAACCAATAAACAAATCACATATCTCTGCACAAGAAAATCACAGAGACTTCCGGGTTGACTTATTTCACTCAGGATGGCACGGAGCATTGTTTGCTGTCACCTTGGTAACTGCCTAGCAACCAGATGGGGTTACCCTAGCAACCAAGAAACAAATCACATATCTCTGCACAAGAAAATCACAGAGACTTCCGGGTTGACTTATTTCACTCAGGATGGCAAGGAGCATTGTTGCCTGTCACCTTGGTAACTGCCTAGCAACCAGATGGGGTTACCCTAGCAACCAAGAAACAAATCACACATCTCTGCACAAGAAAATCACAGAGACTACCGGGTTGACTTATTTCACTCAGGATGGCAAGGAGCATTGTTGGCTGTCACCTTGGTAACTGCCTAGCAACCAGATGGGGTTACCCTAGCAACCAATTAACAAATCACGTATCTCTGAACCAGAAAATCGTAGAGATTCCAGGTTGACTTATTTCAGTCAGGATGGCAAGGAGCATTCTTGGCTGTCACCTTGGTAACTGCCTAGCAACCAGATGGGGTTACCCTAGCAACCAAGAAACAAATCACATATCTCTGTACTAGAAAATCACAGAGACTTCCGGGTTGACTTATTTCACTCAGGATGGCAAGGAGCATTGTTGCCTGTCACCTTGGTAACTGCCTAGCAACCAGATGGGGTTACCCTAGCAACCAATAAACAAATCACATATCGCTGCACAAGAAAATCACAGAGACTTCCGGGTTGACTTATTTCACTCAGTAGAGCAAGGAGCATTGTTGGCTGTCACCTTGGTAACTGCCTAGCAACCAGATGGGGTTACCCTAGCAACCAAGTAACAAATCATATATCTCTGAACCAGAAAATTGTAGTGATTCCGTGTTGACTTTTTTCATTTAGGATGGCAAGGAGCATTGTTGGCTTGCCCCTTGGTAACTGCCTAGCAACCAGATGGGGTTACCCTAGCAACCATGTAACAAATCACATATCTCTGTACTAGAAAATCGTAGAGACTTCCGGGTTGACATATTTTACTCAGGATGGCAAGTAGCGTTGGTGGCTGACACCTTAGTAACTGCATATCAACCAGATGGGTTTCCCTAGCAACCATGGAACAACACCTATATCTCTGCACCAGAACATTCTACTGTCATGGGGGTGGCCTCTTTGAACTTTGGGCAGTAGGTGGGACATTGTGGTAAGAAATTTTGCCACGGCAAGCACCACTCACATTTTCTTCAGGAAATGTACATTCTAGTTATTATTATTATTCTTCTGAGACTAAATTTCTAAATGTAACTCCTCCTAGAGCTTTTAAGCTACATGCACCAAACTCGGCACAGACCTTCAGACTAATCCCGAATAGTGTGCTATATCTTTTCTAACAGATCGGACTTACGGTTTTCCTAAAAATGACGATCAAAACTCGGAAAAACTCCCATTGATTAACATTGCGGAATGTTCAGAAATTTAAATCCCAACTGACGTTTTCACACACACAGACGAAAAAGGGCCTGTCAGCCCTGCGTCTCTCCCTCTCTCTCTCCCTCAGAGGATTTCTTTTATCAAGCAGCCAATAAGTAATGACCTAAAATCTTCATAGCCACAGTATAGTAGCTTCCAGGTTGACTTGATTCACTCAGTATGGAAAGGAGGCTTGATAAGTATCACCCTGGTAACTGCATAGCAACCAGACAGGGTTACCCTAGCAACCAAATAACAAATCACATATTTCTGCACCAGAAAATCATACAGACATCCTGTTTCACTTATTTCACTCAGGATGGAAAGTAGCCTTGATATGTATCACTCTGGTAACTGCCTAGCAACCAGATGGGGTTACCCTAGCAACCAAGTAACAAATCACATATCTCTGCACCAGAAAATCATACAGACTTCCTGTTTCACTTATTTCACTCAGGATGGAAAGTAGCCTTGATATGTATCACTCTGGTAACTGCCTAGCAACCAGATGGGGTTACCCTAGCAACCAAGTAACAAATCACATATCTCTGCAACAGAAAATCAAAGAGACTTCCGGGTTGACTTATTTCACTCAGGATGGAAAGCAGCCTTGATATGTATCACTCTGGTAACTGCCTAGCAACCAGATGTGATTACCCTAGCAACCAAGTAACAAATCACATATCTCTGCAACAGAAAATCATAGAGACTTCCGGGTTGACTTAATTCACTCAGGATGGAAAGTAGCATTGATATGTATCACTCTGGTAACTGCCTAGCAACCAGACGGGGTTACCCTAGCAACCAAGTAACAAATCACATATCTCTGCACCAGAAAATCGTAGAGACTACCTGTTTCACTTATTTCACTCAGGATGGAAAGTAGCCTTGATATGTATCACTCTGGTAACTGCATAGCAACCAGACAGGGTTACCTTAGCAACCAAGTAACAAATCACATATCTTTGAACCAGAACATCGTAGACACTTAGGGGTTGACATATTTCACACAGGATTGCAAGGAGCCTTATGAGTATCACTTTGGTAACTGCCTAGCAACCAGATGTGTTTACCCTAGCAACCAAGTAACAAATCACATATCTCTGCACCAGAAAATCATAGAGACTTCCTGTTTCACTTATTTCACTCAGGATGGAAAGTAGCCTTGATATGTATCCCTCTGGTAACTGCCTAGCAACCAGATGCGATTACCCTAGCAACCAAGTAACAAATCACATATCTTTGAACCAGAACATCGTAGAGACTTAGGGGTTAACATATTTCACACAGGATTGCAAGGAGCCTTGATATGTATCACTCTGGTAACTGCCTAGCAACCAGACGGGGTTACCCTAGCAACCAAGTAACAAATCACATATATCTGCACCAGAAAATCATAGAGACTTCCTGTTTCACTTATTTCACTCAGGATGGAAAGTAGCCTTGATATGTATCACTCTGGTAACTGCCTAGCAACCAGATGTGATTACCCTAGCAACCAAGTAACAAATCACATATCTCTGCAACAGAAAATCAGAGAGACTTCCGGGTTGACTTATTTCACTCAGGATGGAAAGTAGCCTTGATATGTATCACTCTGGTAACCGCCTAGCAACCAGATGTGATTACCCTAGCAACCAAGTAACAAATCACATATCTCTGCATCAGAAAATCATAGAGACTTCCGGGTTGACTTGATTCACTCAGGATGGAAAGTAGCCTTGATATGTATCACTCTGGTAACTGCCTAGCAACCAGACGGGGTTACCCTAGCAACCAAGTAACAAATCACATATATCTGCACCAGTATATCGTAGAGACTACCTGTTTCACTTATTTCACTCAGGATGGAAAGTAGCCTTGATATGTATCACTCTGGTAACTGCATAGCAACCAGACAGGGTTACCTTAGCAACCAAGTAACAAATCACATATCTTTGAACCAGAACATCGTAGAGACTTAGGGGTTGACATATTTCACACAGGATTGCAAGGAGCCTTATGAGTATCACTTTGGTAACTGCCTAGTAACCAGATGTGTTTACCCTAGCAACCAAGTAACAAGTCACATATCTCTGCACCAGAAAATCATAGAGACATCCTGTTTCACTTATTTCACTCAAGATGGAAAGTAGCCTTGATATATATCACTCTGGTAACTGCCTATCAACCAGATATGGTTACCCTAGCAACCAAGTAACAAATCACATATCTATGCAACAGAAAATCATAGAGACTTCCGGGTTGACTTTATTCACTCAGAATGAAAAGGAGGCTTGATAAGGATCACCCTGGAAACTGCCTAGCAACCAGATTGGGTTACCCTAGCAACCAAGTAAAAAATGATATATCTATCTATCTATCTATCTATCTATCTATCTGATGGTCAATATCTATCTGTCTATCTATCTGAGGGTCAATATCTATCTATCTATCTATCTAACTATCTGCGGGTCAATAACTATCTATCTATCTATCTATCTATCTGTGGGTCATACTCTATCTATCTATATCTCAGGGTCAATGACTATCTGTCTATCTATATATCTGACGGTCAATATCTATCTATCTAAGGGTCAATGACTATCTATCTATCTATCTATCTATCTGAGGGTCAATATCTATCTATCTATCTATCTAGCTATCTGCGGGTCAATAACTATCTATCTATCTATCTACCTATCTGTGGTTCATACTCTATCTATCTATATCTCAGGGTCAATGACTATCTATCTATCTATATATCTGACGGTCAATATCTATCTATCTAAGGGTCAATGACTATCAATCTATCTTTCTATCTTTCTATCTATCTATCTATCTATCTATCTGAGGGTCAATATCTATCTATCTATCTGAGGATCAATATCTATCTATCTATCTATCTATCTATCTAATGGTCAATATCTGTCTATCTATCTATCTATCTATCTATCTATCTGATGGTCAATAACAATCTATCTATATATCTATCTGATGGTCAATAACTATCTATCTATCTATCTATCTATCTATCTATCTATCTATCTATCTATCTATCTATCTGAGGGTCAATATCTATCTATCTATCTATCTATCTATCTATGGGTCATACTCTATCTATCTATCTATCTATCTATCTATCTATCTATCTATCTGAGGGTCAATATCTATCTATCTATCTGAGGGTCAATATCTATCTATCTATCTATCTATCTATCTATCTATCTATCTATCTATCTATCTATCTATCTATCTATCTAATCTATTTGATAGACTGAATGGTTTTATAATCTCTAAACTTTGAACTTTGAAAACTACTACTTATAATTACATCAAACTAGAAACCGTAAATCTTCAAACTTTTACAACTACTTCAAACTTTATGCTAGGCTTTCTCAAGCCAACCTAAAGTTTGTACTCAAACTTTTTAATCTAGTTATTAGGTTGGCTTGAGAAAGCCAACTTACTGAAATCCTATTTAAACTTATTAGTGGTGCTTGCCATAGGCAAAGCATCACTATTGTTCTCTTGCATACTTATTAGGTTGGCTTGAGAAAGCCAACTTACTGAAATCCTATTTAAACTTATTATTATTATTATTATTATTCTGAGACTAAATTTCTAAATGTAACTCCTCCTAGAGCTTTTAAGCTACATGCACCAAACTCGGCACAGACCTTCAGACTAATCCCGAATAGTGTGCTATAT
Source organism: Moxostoma hubbsi (assembly GCA_032164185.1). NCBI lineage: Eukaryota > Metazoa > Chordata > Actinopteri > Cypriniformes > Catostomidae > Moxostoma > Moxostoma hubbsi. Next base: position 7,065,277 of record JAVLUX010000013.1, on the reverse strand, counting down.
CTTTTCTAACTGATCGGACTTACGGTTTTCCTAAAAATGACGATCAAAACTCGGAAAAACTCCCATTGATTAACATTGCGGAATGTTCAGAAATTTAAATCCCAACTGCCGTTTTCACACACACAGACAAAAAAGGGCCTGTCAGCCCTGCGTCTCTCCCTCTCTCTCTCCCTCAGAGGAATTCTTTTATCAAGCAGCCAATAAGTAATGACCTAAATTCTTCATAGCCACAGTATAGTAGCTTCCAGGTTGACTTGATTCACTCAGTATGGAAAGGAGGCTTGATAAGTATCACCCTGGTAACTGCCTAGCAACCAGACAGGGTTACCCTAGCAACCAAATAACAAATCACATATTTCTGCACCAGAAAATCATACAGACTTCCTGTTTCACTTATTTCACTCAGGATGGAAAGTAGCCTTGATATGTATCACTCTGGTAACTGCCTAGCAACCAGATGGGGTTACCCTAGCAACCAAGTAACAAATCACATATCTCTGCACCAGAAAATCGTAGTGACTTCCTGTTTCACTTAATTCACTCAAGATGGAAAGTAGCCTTGATATGTATCACTCTGGTAACTGCCTAGCAACCAGATGTGATTACCCTAGCAACCAAGTAACAAATCACATATCTCTGCAACAGAAAATCAGAGAGACTTCCGGGTTGACTTATTTCACTCAGGATGGAAAGTAGCCTTGATATGTATCACTCGGGTAACTGCCTAGCAACCAGATGTGATTACCCTAGCAACCAAGTAACAAATCACATATCTCTGCAACAGAAAATCAGAGAGACTTCCGGGTTGACTTATTTCACTCAGGATGGAAAGTAGCCTTGATATGTATCACTCTGGTAACTGCCTAGCAACCAGATGTGATTACCCTAGCAACCAAGTAACAAATCACATATCTCTGCAACAGAAAATCATAGAGACTTCCGGGTTGACTTTATTCACTCAGGATGGAAAGTAGCCTTGATATGTATCACTCTGGTAACTGCCTAGCAACCAGACGGGGATACCCTAGCAACCAAGTAACAAATCACATATCTCTGCACCAGAAAATCATAGAGACTACCTGTTTCACTTATTTCACTCAGGATGGAAAGTAGCCTTGATATGTATCACTCTGGTAACTGCATAGCAACCAGACAGGGTTACCTTAGCAACCAAGTAACAAATCACATATCTTTGAACCAGAACATCGTAGAGACTTAGGGGTTGACATATTTCACACAGGATTGCAAGGAGCCTTATGAGTATCACTTTGGTAACTGCCTAGCAACCAGATGTGTTTACCCTAGCAACCAAGTAACAAATCACATATCTCTGCACCAGAAAATCATAGAGACTTCCTGTTTCACTTATTTCACTCAGGATGGAAAGTAGCCTTGATATGTATCCCTCTGGTAACTGCCTAGCAACCAGATGCGGTTACCCTAGCAACCAAGTAACAAATCACATATCTTTGAACCAGAACATCGTAGAGACTTAGGGGTTGACATATTTCACACAGGATTTCAAGGAGCCTTATGAGTATCACCTTAGTAACTGCCTAGCAACCAGATGGGGTTACCCTAGCAACCAACTAACAAATCACATATCTCTGCACCAGAAAATCGTAGAGACTTCCGGGTTGACATAATTCACTCAGGATGGAAAGGAGGCTTGATAAGTATCACTCTGGTAACTGCTTAGCAACGATAAGGGCTTACCCTAGCAACCAAGTAACAAATCACATAACTCTGCACCAGAAAATCGTAGAGACTTCCTGTTTCACTTATTTTACTCAAGATGGAAAGTAGCCTTGATATATATCACTCTGGTAACTGCCTATCAACCAGATATGGTTACCCTAGCAACCAAGTAACAAATCACATATCTATGCAACAGAAAATCATAGAGACTTCCGGGTTGACTTTATTCACTCAGAATGAAAAGGAGGCTTGATAAGGATCACCCTGGAAACTGCCTAGCAACCAGATTGGGTTACCCTAGCAACCAAGTAAAAAATGATATATCTATCTGTCTATCTATCTATCTATCTATCTATTTATCTATCTATCTATCTATCTTTCTGATGATCAATATCTATCTATCTATCTATCTATCTGAGGGTCAATATCTATCTATCTATATCTCAGGGTCAATGACTATCTGTCTATCTATATATGTGACGGTCAATATCTATCTATCTATCTATCTAAGGGTCAATGACTATCTATCTATCTATCTATCTATCTATCTGAGGGTCAATATCTATCTATCTATCTATCTATCTAACTATCTGTGGGTCAATAACTATCTATCTATCTATCTATCTGTGGTTCATACTCTATCTATCTATATCTCAGGGTCAATGACTATCTATCTATCTATATATCTGACGTCAATATCTATCTATCTATCTAATGGTCAATGACTATCAATCTATCTTTCTATCTTTATATCTTTCTATCTATCTATCTATCTATCTATCTATCTGAGGGTCAATATCTATCTATCTATCTGAGGATCAATATCTATCTATCTATCTATCTATCTATCTATCTATCTATCTATCTATCTATCTATCTATCTAATGGTCAATATCTATCTATCTATCTATCTATCTATCTATCTATATATCTATCTGATGGTCAATAACTATCTATCTATCTATCTATCTATCTATCTATCTATCTATCTATCTATCTATCTGATGGTCAATAACTATCTATCTATCTATCTATCTATCTGAGGGTCAATAACTATCTATCTATCTATCTATCTATCTATCTATCTATCTATCTGTGGTTCATACTCTATCTATCTATATCTCAGGGTCAATGACTATCTATCTATCTATTTATCTGACGGTCAATATCTATCTATCTATCTAAGGGTCAATGACTATCAATCTATCTTTCTATCTTTCTATCTTTCTATCTATCTATCTATCTATCTGAGGGTCAATATCTATCTATCTATCTGAGGATCAATATCTATCTATCTATCTATCTATCTATCTATCTATCTAATGGTCAATATCTATCTATCTATCTATCTATCTATCTATCTATCTGATGGTCAATAACTATCTATCTATCTATCTATCTATCTATCTATCTATCTATCTATCTATCTGATGGTCAATAACTATCTATCTATCTATCTATCTATCTGAGGGTCAATATCTATCTATCTATCTATCTATCTATCTATCTATCATCTATCTATCTATCTATCTATCTATCTGAGGGTCAATATCTATCTATCTATCTATCTATCTATCTATCTGAGGGTCAATATCTATCTATCTATCTATCTATCTATCTATCTATTTGATAGACTGAATGGTTTTATAATCTCTAAACTTTGAACTTTGAAAACTACTACTTATAATTACATCAAATTAGAAACCGTAAATCTTCAAACTTTTACAACTACTTCAAACTTTATGCTAGGCTTTCTCAAGCCAACCTAAAGTTTGTACTCAAACTTTTTAATCTAGTTATTATTATAATTATTATTATTTTTCCACACAAAGTTTGGCGCGCTACTCCTCCTGCAGCTTTTGTCACAGACCCCTGAGTGAGGCATCAAATCGTGCGGCTCATTGAGGAGAGGTGTGCTATATCTTTTCTAAGCGATCGGGTGTACGATGTTCGAACAGCGGACGAAAAAGCGGCCAAAAAAATCCCATTGACTTTACATTGCGGAATGTTCAGAAATTTAAATCCCAACTGACTTTTTCACACACACAGACAAAAAAGGGCCTGTCAGCCCTGCGTCTCTCTCTCTCTCTCCCTCAGAGGATTTCTTTTATCAAGCAGTCAATAAAAATCTTCATAGCCACACCCTAAAACATGCTAAAAATGTGCTAGCAACATGCTAACACATGTTGGCATCACCTAGCGAAGTGCTAAAACATGCTAAAAACGTGCTAGCAACATGCTAACACATGTTGGCATCACCTAGCGAAGTGCTAAAACATGCTAAAAACGTGCTAAAAACATGCTAACACATGATAGTATTGCCTAGCGAAGTGTTAAAAAATGCTAAAAACGTGCTAGCATCATGCTAACACATGCTGGCATTGCCTAGCAAAGTGTTAAAACATGTTAAAACGTGCTAGCATTATGCTAATGCATGTTAGCATTGCTTAGGGGATTGCTAAAACATGTTAAAAACGTGCTAGCATCATGCTAACACATGTTAGCATCGCCTAGCGAAGTGCTAAAACATGCTAAAAACGTGCTAGTATCATGCTAACACATGCTGGCATTGCCTAGCAAAATGTTAAAACATGTTAAAACGTGCTAGCATTATGCTAATGCATGTTAGCATTGCTTAGGGGATTGCTAAAACATGTTAAAAACGTGCTAGCATCATGCTAACACATGTTAGCATCGCCTAGTGAAGTGCTAAAACATGCTAAAAACGTACTAGTATTATGCTAATGCATGTTAGCATTGGTTAGGGGATTGCTACAACATGTTAAAAATGTGCTAGCATCATGCTAAAACATGTTAGCATCACCTAGCGAAGTGCTAAAACATGCTAAAAACATGCTAGCATCATGCTAACACATGCTGGCATCGCCTAGCGAAGTGCTAAAACATGTTAAAAACTTGCTTGCATCATGCTAACACATGTTAGCATCGCCTAGCAAAGTGCTAAAACATGCTAGAAACGTGCTAGTATCATGCTAACACATGCTAGCTTCACCTAGCAAAGTGCTAAAACATGTTAAAACGTGCTAGCATTATGCTAATGCATGTTAGCATTGCTTAGGGGATTGCTAAAACATGTTAAAAACGTGCTAGCATCATGCTAACATACGTTAGCATCGCCTAGCAAAGTGCTAAAACATGTTAGAAACGTGCTAGTATCATGCTAACACATGCTAGCTTCACCTAGCAAAGTGCTAAAACATGTTAAAACGTGCTATCATTATGCTAATGCATGTTAGCGTTGCTTAGGGGATTGCTAAAACATGTTAAAAAGATGCTAGCATCATGCTAACACATGTTAGCATTGCCAAAGGAAGTGCTAAAACATGCTAAAAATGTGCTAGTATCATGCTAACACATGCTAGCTTCACCTAGCAAAGTGCTAAAACATGTTAAAACGTGCTAGCATTATGCTAATGCATGTTAGCATTGCTTAGGGGATTGTTAAAACATGTTAAAAACGTGCTAGCATCATGCTAACACACGTTAGCATCGCCTAGCAAAGTTCTAAAATTTGTTAGAAACGTGCTAGTATCATGCTAACACATGCTAGCTTCACCTAGCAAAGTGCTAAAACATGTTAAAACGTGCTAGCATTATGCTAACGCATGTTAGCATTGCTTAGGGGATTGCTAAAACATGTTAAAAACGTGCTAGCATCATGCTAACACATGTTAGCATCGCCTAGCGAAGTGCTAAAACATGCTAAAAACGTGCTAACAACATGCTAACACATGCTAGTATTGCCTAGCGAAGTGTTAAAACATGATAAAAATGTGCTAGCATCATGCTAACACATGCTGGCATCGCCTAGCGAAGTGCTAAAACATGTTAAAACGTGCTAGCATTATGCTAACGCATGTTAGCATTGCTTAAGGGATTGCTAAAACATGTTAAAAACGTGCTAGCATCATGCTAACACATGTTAGCATCGCCTAGCGAAGTGCTAAAACATGCTAAAAACGTGCTAGTATCATGCTAACACAAGCTAGCTTCACCTAGCGAAGTGCTAAAACATGTTAAAATGTGCTAGCATTATGCTAATGCATGTTAGCATTGCTTAGGGGATTGCTAAAACATGTTAAAAACATGCTAGCATCATGCTAACACATGTTAGCATTGCCAAACGAAGTGCTAAAACATGCTAATAATGTGCTAGTATCATGCTAACACATGCTAGCTTCACCTAGCGAAGTGCTAAAACATTCTAAAAACGTGCTACCATCATGAAAAACACATGTTAGCAACATTCTATGACCTTTATTTTAGTGCTTAGAAACAAGTTAGAAAATGCTATTTGACGAGTTTTGCCACGGCAAGCACCACTCACATTTTCTTCAGGAAATGTACATTCTAGTTAGGTTGGCTTGAGAAAGCCAACTTACTGAAATCCTATTTAAACTTATTATTATTATTATTATTATTCTGAGACTAAATTTCTAAATCTAACTCCTCCTAGAGCTTTTAAGCTACATGCACCAAACTCGGCACAGACCTTCAGACTAATCCCGAATAGTGTGCTATATCTTTTCTAAACGATCGGGGGTACGGTGTTTGCCCCAGGGGCAAAAAATTGGGCAAAAAATCCCATTGACTTAACATTGAGCCGAACTTTGACGAGTCATAGCTCAGAGCGAGGATTTCGCAGAGACATGTGATTTACCACATTTGAAGAGGCTGACAGGCTCTGTGAGAACATACCTCACAATGGGGTAAAAGTTTTACCCCTGGGGGGCAGGAGCTGCCCAAAATTGCCCCAATGTAAGTCAATGGAATTTTTTGCAAAAATTTTTGGTCGCTGACCCACGAATAAGGCGTCAAATCGTGCGGATTATTTGGGAATGGTGTGCTATGACTTTTATAAGCGATCGGGGGTACGGTGTTTGCCCCAGGGGCAAAAAATTGGGCAAACAATCCCATTGACTTAACATTGAGCCGAATTTTGACGAGTCATAGCTCAGAGCGAGGATTTCGCAGAGACGTGTGATTTACCTCATTTGAAGAGGCTGACAGGCTCTGTGAGAACGTACCTCACAATGGGGTAAAAGTTGCACCCCTGGGGGGCAGGAGCTGCCCAAATTTGCCCCAATGTTAAGTCTATGGTAGATTTTGTATTGAACATAACTCTGGATCACAGTGTCTTACAGACAAGGGGGCGGGCTCATTTTACTCAGACGACCAATCAGTCTCTCAGGATCATTGTGAAGCTATCAAGCCACGCCCTAGCAACCATTTACAGCACCTTAGCAACAATTCCCATAGACTTCCTTTGAAAAAGATCAAAGGGATTTCTCCGGACTGAATTATCATAGAAACACGAGGGTGGTCTCGTTTGACTTGGGGCAGTAAAACAGCCAATCATGAATCCCCTCAACACTTCCTAGCCCCTCCCTAGCAACCATTTTCGAGCACCTTAGCAACCAAAATCCATAGAGAGATATCTTCCATTCTGAATGTCACAGAAGCATGGGAGTTGGTTTATATCATTCATATTGACAAGCAGCCTTTGGAGATTCATCATTGGCAGCTGCCAAGCCACTCCCTAGCAACAATTTAGAGCACCCTAGCAACCACATTTATTGATTTCATTTACAGTAAGATATCTTCAGATCAGAATGTCCTAGAGACATGATAGTTGCTTTGTTTTCATTGGGTGAGTAATCAGTCTTCAGCTTTCATCATGTGAACTACTTAGCCACGCCCTAGCAACCATTTAAAGCACCCTAGCAACAAAGAACCATTGACATCCATTCAAAATCACTAAGATGTGTATCTTAGGATCAGAATGACGTAGAGACTTTCGGGTTGACTTATTTCACTCAGGATGGCAAGGAGCATTGTTGCCTGTCACCTTGGTAACTGCCTAGCAACCAGATAGGGTTACCTTAGCAACCAAGTAACAAATCACATATCTCTGCACAAGAAAATCACAGAGACTTACGGGTTGACTTATTTCACTCAGGATGGCAAGGAGCAATGTTGCCTGTCACCTTGGTAACTGCCTAGCAACCAGATGGGGTTACCCTAGCAACCAAGAAACAAATCACATATATCTGTACTAGAAAATCACAGAGAAATCTGGGTTGACTTATTTCACTCAGGATTGCAAGGAGCATTGTTGGCTGTCACCTTGGTAACTGCCTAGCAACCAGATGGGGTTACCCTAGCAACCAAGTAACAAATCACATATCTTTGCACCAGAAAATCATAGAGACTTCCTGTTTCACTTATTTCACTCAGGATGGAAAGGAGGCTTGATATGTATCACTCTGGTAACTGCCTAGCAACCAGATGTGGTTACCCTAGCAACCAAGTAACAAATCACATATCTTTGAACCAGAACATCGTAGAGACTTAGGAGTTGACATATTTCACACAGGATGGAAAGTAGCCTTGATATGTATCACCCTGGTAACTGCATAGCAACCAGACAGGGTTACCCTAGCAACCAAATAACAAATCACATATCTCTGCACCAGAAATTCATACAGACTTCCGGGTTGACTTAATTCACTCAGGATGGAAAGGAGGCTTGACAAGTTATCACCCTGGTAACTGCATAGCAACCAGACAGGGTTACCCTAGCAACCAAATAACAAATCACATATCTCTGCACCAGAAATTCATACAGACTTCCGGGTTGACTTAATTCACTCAGGATGGAAAGGAGGCTTGACAAGTCATCACCCTGGTAACTGCATAGCAACCAGAAAGGGTTACCCTAGCAAACAAATAACAAATCACATTTCTCTGCACCAGAAATTCATACAGACTTCCGGGTTGACTTTATTCACTCAGGATGGAAAGGAGGCTTGATATGTATCACCCTGGTTACTGCATAGCAACCAGATATGGTTACCCTAGCAACCAAGTAACAAATCACATATCTTTTAACCAGAACATCGTAGAGACTTAGGGGTTGACATATTTCACTCAGGATTGCAAGGAGCCTTATGAGTATCACTTTGGTAACTGCCTAGCAACCAGATGGGGTTACCCTAGCAACCAAGTTACAAATCACATATCTCTGCACCAGAAAATCGTAGAGACTTCCTGTTTCACTTATTTCACTCAGGATGGAAAGTAGCCTTGATATGCATCACTCTGGTAACTGCCTAGCAACCAGATTGGGTACCCTAGCAACCAAGTAACAAATCATATATTTCTTCTCCAGAAAACCGTAGAGACATCTGGGTTGACTTAATTCACTCAGGATGGAAAGGAGGCTTGATAAGGATCACCCTGGTAACTGCATAGCAACCAGACAGGGTTACCCTAGCAACCAAATAACAAATCACATATCTCTGCACCATTAAATCATACAGACTTGCGGGTTGACTTTATTCACTCAAGATGGAAAGGAGGCTTGATAAGTATCACCCTGGTAACTGCATAGCAACCAGACAGGGTTACCCTAGCAACCAAGTAACAATTCACATATCTTTGAACCAGAACATCGTAGAGACTTAGGGGTTGACATATTTCACTCAGGATTGCAAGGAGCCTTATGAGTAACACTTTGGTAACTGCCTAGCAACCAGATGGGGATAGCCTAGCAACCAAGTAACAAATCACATATCTATTTAACAGAAATCGTAGAGACTTCCAGGTTGACTTATTTCACTCATGATGGAAAGTAGCCTTGATATGTATTACTCTGGTAACTGCCTAGCAACCAGATAGGGTTACCATAGCAACCAAGTAACAAATTACATATCTCTGCACCAGAACAAAATAAAGACTTCTGGTTTTGTTCATGGGACTCAGGGTAGCAAGAATCTATCTATCTATCTGTCTGTCTGTCTGTCTATTTATCAGTCTATCTATATCTATCTTTCGAACTGTCTATCTATCTGAGGGTTAATATCTATCTATCTATCTATCTATCTATCTATCTATCTATCTATCTATCTATCTGAGGGTCAATATCTATCTATCTATCTATCTATCTATCTATCTGAGGGTCAATATCTATCTATCTATCTATCTGAGGGTCAATATCTATCTATCTATCTATCTATCTATCTATCTATCTATCTATCTATCTATCTATCTATCTATCTATCTATCTATCTGAGGGTCAATATCTATCTATCTATCTATCTATCTATCTGAGGGTCAATAACTATCAATCTATCTATCTGTGGGTCATACTCTATCTATCTATATCTCAGGGTCAATGACTATCTATCTACCTATATAGATCTGACGGTCAATATCTATCTATCTATCTAAGGGTCAATGACTATCTATCTATCTATCTATCTGAGGGTCAATATCTATCTATCTATCTATCTGAGGATCAATATCTATCTATCTATCTGAGGATCAATATCTATCTATCTATCTATCTATCTATCTATCTATCTGTCTATCTGATGGTCAATAACTCTATCTATCTATCTGATGGTCAATATCTATCTATCTATCTATCTATCTATCTATCTATCTATCTATCTATCTATCTATCTATCTATCTGTGGGTCATACTCTATCTATCTATCTATCTATCTATCTATCTGAGGGTCAATATCTATCTATCTATCTATCTATCTATCTATCTATCTATCTATCTATCTATCTATCTATCTATCTATCTATCTATCTATCTATCTGTGGGTCATACTCTATCTATCGATCTATCTATCTGATGGTCAATATCTATCTATCTATCTATCTGTGGGTCATACTCTATCTATCTATCTATCTATCTATCTATCTGATGGTGAATATCTATCTATCTATCTATCTGTGGGTCATACTCTATCTATCTATCTATCTATCTATCTATCTATCTGATGGTCAATATCTATCTATCTATCTATCTATCTATCTATCTGTGGGTCATACTCTATCTATCTATCTATCTATCTATCTATCTATCTATCTATCTATCTATCTATCTATCTATCTATCTATCTATCTATCTATCTGTGGGTCATACTCTATCTATCTATCTATCTATCTATCTATCTATCTATCTATCTATCTATCTATCTATCTATCTATCTATCTAATCTTTGATAGACTGAATGGTTTTATAATCTCTAAACTTTGAACTTTGAAAACTACTACTTATAATTACATCAAACTAGAAACCGTAAATCTTCAAACTTTTACAACTACTTCAAACTTTATGCTAGGCTTTCTCAAGCCAACCTAAAGTTTGTACTCAAACTTTTTAATCTAGTTATTATTATTATTCTTCTGAGACTAAATTTCTAAATGTAACTCCTCCTAGAGCTTTTAAGCTACATGCACCAAACTCGGCACAGACCTTCAGACTAATCCCGAATAGTGTGCTATATCTTTTCTAACAGATCGGACTTACGGTTTTCCTAAAAATGACGATCAAATCTCGGAAAAACTCCCATTGATTAACATTGCGGAATGTTCAGAAATTTAAATCCCAACTGACGTTTTCACACACACAGACGAAAAAGGGCCTGTCAGCCCTGCGTCTCTCCCTCTCTCTCTCCCTCAGAGGATTTCTTTTATCAAGCAGCCAATAAGTAATGACCTAAAATCTTCATAGCCACAGTATAGTAGCTTCCAGGTTGACTTGATTCACTCAGTATGGAAAGGAGGCTTGATAAGTATCACCCTGGTAACTGCATAGCAACCAGACAGGGTTACCCTAGCAACCAAATAACAAATCACATATTTCTGCACCAGAAAATCATACAGACATCCTGTTTCACTTATTTCACTCAGGATGGAAAGTAGCCTTGATATGTATCACTCTGGTAACTGCCTAGCAACCAGATGGGGTTACCCTAGCAACCAAGTAACAAATCACATATCTCTGCACCAGAAAATCATACAGACTTCCTGTTTCACTTATTTCACTCAGGATGGAAAGTAGCCTTGATATGTATCACTCTGGTAACTGCCTAGCAACCAGATGGGGTTACCCTAGCAACCAAGTAACAAATCACATATCTCTGCAACAGAAAATCAAAGAGACTTCCGGGTTGACTTATTTCACTCAGGATGGAAAGCAGCCTTGATATGTATCACTCTGGTAACTGCCTAGCAACCAGATGTGATTACCCTAGCAACCAAGTAACAAATCACATATCTCTGCAACAGAAAATCATAGAGACTTCCGGGTTGACTTAATTCACTCAGGATGGAAAGTAGCCTTGACATGTATCACTCTGGTAACTGCCTAGCAACCAGACGGGGTTACCCTAGCAACCAAGTAACAAATCACATATCTCTGCACCAGAAAATCGTAGAGACTACCTGTTTCACTTATTTCACTCAGGATGGAAAGTAGCCTTGATATATATCACTCTGGTAACTGCATAGCAACCAGACAGGGTTACCTTAGCAACCAAGTAACAAATCACATATCTTTGAACCAGAACATCGTAGACACTTAGGGGTTGACATATTTCACACAGGATTGCAAGGAGCCTTATGAGTATCACTTTGGTAACTGCCTAGCAACCAGATGTGTTTACCCTAGCAACCAAGTAACAAATCACATATCTCTGCACCAGAAAATCATAGAGACTTCCTGTTTCACTTATTTCACTCAGGATGGAAAGTAGCCTTGATATGTATCCCTCTGGTAACTGCCTAGCAACCAGATGCGATTACCCTAGCAACCAAGTAACAAATCACATATCTTTGAACCAGAACATCGTAGAGACTTAGGGGTTAACATATTTCACACAGGATTGCAAGGAGCCTTGATATGTATCACTCTGGTAACTGCCTAGCAACCAGACGGGGTTACCCTAGCAACCAAGTAACAAATCACATATATCTGCACCAGAAAATCATAGAGACTTCCTGTTTCACTTATTTCACTCAGGATGGAAAGTAGCCTTGATATGTATCACTCTGGTAACTGCCTAGCAACCAGATGTGATTACCCTAGCAACCAAGTAACAAATCACATATCTCTGCAACAGAAAATCAGAGAGACTTCCGGGTTGACTTATTTCACTCAGGATGGAAAGTAGCCTTGATATGTATCACTCTGGTAACTGCCTAGCAACCAGATGTGATTACCCTAGCAACCAAGTAACAAATCACATATCTCTGCATCAGAAAATCATAGAGACTTCCGGGTTGACTTGATTCACTCAGGATGGAAAGTAGCCTTGATATGTATCACTCTGGTAACTGCCTAGCAACCAGACGGGGTTACCCTAGCAACCAAGTAACAAATCACATATATCTGCACCAGTATATCGTAGAGACTACCTGTTTCACTTATTTCACTCAGGATGGAAAGTAGCCTTGATATGTATCACTCTGGTAACTGCATAGCAACCAGACAGGGTTACCTTAGCAACCAAGTAACAAATCACATATCTTTGAACCAGAACATCGTAGAGACTTAGGGGTTGACATATTTCACACAGGATTGCAAGGAGCCTTATGAGTATCACTTTGGTAACTGCCTAGTAACCAGATGTGTTTACCCTAGCAACCAAGTAACAAGTCACATATCTCTGCACCAGAAAATCATAGAGACATCCTGTTTCACTTATTTCACTCAAGATGGAAAGTAGCCTTGATATATATCACTCTGGTAACTGCCTATCAACCAGATATGGTTACCCTAGCAACCAAGTAACAAATCACATATCTATGCAACAGAAAATCATAGAGACTTCCGGGTTGACTTTATTCACTCAGAATGAAAAGGAGGCTTGATAAGGATCACCCTGGAAACTGCCTAGCAACCAGATTGGGTTACCCTAGCAACCAAGTAAAAAATGATATATCTATCTATCTATCTATCTATCTGATGGTCAATATCTATCTATCTATCTATCTGAGGGTCAATATCTATCTATCTATCTATCTAACTATCTGCGGGTCAATAACTATCTATCTATCTATCTATCTGTGGGTCATACTCTATCTATCTATATCTCAGGGTCAATGACTATCTGTCTATCTATATATCTGACGGTCAATATCTATCTATCTAAGGGTCAATGACTATCTATCTATCTATCTATCTATCTGAGGGTCAATATCTATCTATCTATCTATCTAGCTATCTGCGGGTCAATAACTATCTATCTATCTATCTACCTATCTGTGGTTCATACTCTATCTATCTATATCTCAGGGTCAATGACTATCTATCTATCTATATATCTGACGGTCAATATCTATCTATCTATCTAAGGGTCAATGACTATCAATCTATCTTTCTATCTTTCTATCTATCTATCTATCTATCTATCTATCTGAGGGTCAATATCTATCTATCTATCTGAGGATCAATATCTATCTATCTATCTATCTAATGGTCAATATCTGTCTATCTATCTATCTATCTATCTATCTATCTATCTATCTATCTATCTATCTATCTATCTATCTATCTGATGGTCAATAACAATCTATCTATATATCTATCTGATGGTCAATAACTATCTATCTATCTATCTATCTATCTATCTATCTATCTATCTATCTATCTATTTATCTATCTGAGGGTCAATATCTATCTATCTATCTATCTATCTATCTATGGGTCATACTCTATCTATCTATCTATCTATCTATCTATCTATCTATCTATCTGAGGGTCAATATCTATCTATCTATCTGAGGGTCAATATCTATCTATCTATCTATCTATCTATCTATCTATCTATCTATCTAATCTATTTGATAGACTGAATGGTTTTATAATCTCTAAACTTTGAACTTTGAAAACTACTACTTATAATTACATCAAACTAGAAACCGTAAATCTTCAAACTTTTACAACTACTTCAAACTTTATGCTAGGCTTTCTCAAGCCAACCTAAAGTTTGTACTCAAACTTTTTAATCTAGTTATTATTATTATTCTTCTGAGACTAAATTTCTAAATCTAACTCCTCCTAGAGCTTTTAAGCTACATGCACCAAACTCGGCACAGACCTTCAGACTAATCCCGAATAGTGTGCTATATCTTTTCTAACTGATTGGACTTACGGTTTTCCTAAAAATGACGATCAAATCTCGGAAAAACTCCCATTGACTTAACATTGCGGAATGTTCAGAAATTTAAATCCCAACTGACGTTTTCACACACACAGACAAAAAAGGGCCTGTCAGCCCTGCATCTCTCCCTCTCTCTCTCCCTCAGAGGATTTCTTTTATCAAGCAGCCAATAAGTAATGACCTAAAATCTTCATAGCCACAGTATAGTAGCTTCCAGGTTGACTTGATTCACTCAGTATGGAAAGGAGGCTTGATAAGTATCACCCTGGTAACTGCATAGCAACCAGACAGGGTTACCCTAGCAACCAAATAACAAATCACATATCTCTGCACCAGAAAATCATACAGCCTTCCTGTTTCACTTATTTCACTCAGGATGGAAAGTAGCCTTGATATGTATCACTCTGGTAACTGCCTAGCAACCAGATGTGATTACCCTAGCAACCAAGTAACAAATCACATATCTCTGCAACAGAAAATCAGAGAGACTTCCGGGTTGACTTTATTCACTCAGGATGGAAAGTAGCCTTGATATGTATCACTCTGGTAACTGCCTAGCAACCAGATGTGATTACCCTAGCAACCAAGTAACAAATCACATATCTCTGCAACAGAAAATCATAGAGACTTCCGGGTTGACTTTATTCACTCAGGATGGAAAGTAGCCTTGATATGTATCACTCTGGTAACTGCCTAGCAACCAGACGGGGTTACCCTAGCAACCAAGTAACAAATCACATATCTCTGCACCAGAAAATCGTAGAGACTACCTGTTTCACTTATTTCACTCAGGATGGAAAGTAGCCTTGATATGTATCACTCTGGTAACTGCATAGCAACCAGACAGGGTTACCTTAGCAACCAAGTAACAAATCACATATCTTTGAACCAGAACATCGTAGAGACTTAGGGGTTGACATATTTCACACAGGATTGCAAGGAGCCTTATGAGTATCACCTTGGTAACTGCCTAGCAACCAGATGGGGTTACCCTAGCAACCAACTAACAAATCACATATCTCTGCACCAGAAAATCGTAGAGACTTCCTGTTTCACTTATTTCACTCAGGATGGAAAGGAGGCTTGATAAGTATCACCCTGGTAACTGCATAGCAACCAGACAGGGATACCCTAGCAACCAAGTAACAAATCACATATCTCTGCAACAGAAAATCGTAGAGACTTCCGGGTTGACATAATTCACTCAGGATGGAAAGGAGGCTTGATAAGTATCACCCTGGTAACTGCATAGCAACCAGATGGGGTTACCCTAGCAACCAAGTAACAAATAATATATCTCTTCACCAGAAAATCGTAGAGACTTCCTGTTTGACTTATTTCACTCAGGATAGCAAGGAGTCTTGAAAAGTATCACTCTGGTAACTGCCTAGCAACGACAAGGGCTTACCCTAGCAACCAAGTAACAAATCACATAACTCTGCACCAGAAAATCGTAGAGACTTCCTGTTTCACTTATTTTACTCAAGATGAAAAGTAGCCTTGATATATATCACTCTGGTAACTGCCTATCAACCAGATATGGTTACCCTAGCAACCAAGTAACAAATCACATATCTCTGCAACAGAAAATCATAGAGACTTCCGGGTTGACTTTATTCACTCAGAATGAAAAGGAGGCTTGATAAGGATCACCCTGGAAACTGCCTAGCAACCAGATTGGGTTACCCTAGCAACCAATTAAAAAATGATATATCTATCTGTCTAGCTATCTATCTATCTATCTATCTATCTATCTATCTATCTATCTATCTATCTATCTATCTATTTATCTTTCTGAGGGTCAATATCTATCTATCTATCTATCTATCTGAGGGTCAATATCTATCTATCTATCTAACTATCTGCGGGTCAATAACTATCTATCTATCTATCTGTGGGTCATACTCTATCTATCTATATCTCAGGGTCAATGACTATCTATCTATCTATATATCTGACGGTCAATATCTATCTATCTAAGGGTCAATGACTATCTATCATTCTATCTATCTATCTATCTATCTGAGGGTCAATATATATCTATCTGAGGATCAATATCTATCTATCTATCTATCTATCTATCTATCTATCTATCTATCTATCTATCTATCTATCTATCTGATGGTCAATATCTATCTATCTATCTATCTATCTGTGGGTCATACTCTATCTATCTATCTATCTGAGGGTCAATATCTATCTATCTATCTATCTATCTGTGGGTCATACTCTATCTATCTATCTATCTATCTATCTATCTATCTGAGGGTCAATATCTATCTATCTATCTATCTATCTATCTATCTATCTATCTATCTATCTATCTATCTATCTATCTATCTATCTATCTAATCTATTTGATAGACTGAATGGTTTTATAATCTCTAAACTTTGAACTTTGAAAACTACTACTTATAATTACATCAAACTAGAAACCGTAAATCTTCAAACTTTTACAACTACTTCAAACTTTATGCTAGGCTTTCTCAAGCCAACCTAAAGTTTGTACTCAAACTTTTTAATCTAGTTAGGTTGGCTTGAGAAAGCCAACTTACTGAAATCCTATTTAAACTTATTAGGTTGGCTTGAGAAAGCCAACTTACTGAAATCCTATTTAAACTTAATATTATTATTATTCTTCTGAGACTAAATTTCTAAATCTAACTCCTCCTAGAGCTTTTAAGCTACATGCACCAAACTCGGCACAGACCTTCAGACTAATCCCGAATAGTGTGCTATATCTTTTCTAACTGATTGGACTTACGGTTTTCCTAAAAATGACGATCAAAACTCGGAAAAACTCCCATTGACTTAACATTGCGGAATGTTCAGAAATTTAAATCCCAACTGACGTTTTCACACACACAGACAAAAAAGGGCCTGTCAGCCCTGCGTCTCTCCCTCTCTCTCTCCCTCAGAGGATTTATTTTATCAAGCAGCCAATAAGTAATGACCTAAAATCTTCATAGCCACAGTATAGTAGCTTCCAGGTTGACTTTGTTCACTCAGTATGGAAAGGAGGCTTGATAAGTATCACCCTGGTAACTGCATAGCAACCAGACAGGGTTACCCTAGCAACCAAATAACAAATCACATATTTCTGCACCAGAAAATCATACAGACTTCCTGTTTCACTTATTTCACTCAGGATGGAAAGTAGCCTTGATATGTATCACTCTGGTAACTGCCTAGCAACCAGATATGGTTACCCTAGCAACCAAGTAACAAATCATATATATTTGAACCAGAACATCGTAGAGACTTCCTGTTTCACATATTTCACTCAGGATTGCAAGGAGCCTTATGAGTATCACTTTGGTAACTAACTAGCAACCAGACGGGGTTACCCTAGCAACCAAGTAACAAATCACATATCTTTGAACCAGAACATCATAGAGACTTAGGGGTTGACATATTTCACACAGGATTGCAAGGAGCCTTATGAGTATCACTTTGGTAACTGCCTAGCAACCAGATGTGTTTACCCTAGCAACCAAGTAACAAATCACATATCTCTGCACCAGAAAATCGTAGAGACTTCCTGTTTCACTTATTTCACTCAGGATGGAAAGTAGCCTTGATATGTATCACTCTGGTAACTGCCTAGCAACCAGATGCGGTTACCCTAGCAACCAAGTAACAAATCACATATCTCTGCAACAGAAAATCGTAGAGACTTCCGGGTTGACATAATTCACTCAGGATGGAAAGGAGACTTGATAAGTATCACCCTGGTAACTGCATAGCAACCAGATGGGGTTACCCTAGCAACCAAGTAACAAATAACATATCTTTGAACCAGAAAATCATAAAGACTTAGGGGTTGACATATTTCACACAGGATTGCAAGGAGCCTTATGAGTAACACGTTGGTAACTGCATAGCAACCAGATGTGGTTACCCTAGCAACCAAGTAACAAATCACATATCTTTGAACCAGAAAATCATAAAGACTTAGGGGTTGACATATTTCACACAGGATTGCAAGGAGCCTTATGAGTAACACGTTGGTAACTGCCTAGCAACCAGATGGGGTTACCCTAGCAACCAAGTAACAAATCACATATCTCTGCACCAGAAAATCGTATACACTTCCTGTTTGAATTATTTCACTCAGAATGGAAAGTAGCCTTGATATGTATCACTCTGGTAACTGCCTATCAACCAGATATGGTTACCCTAGCAACCAAGTAACAAATCACATATCTATGCAAAAGAAAATCGTAGAGACTTCCAGGTTGACTTTATTCACTCAGAATGAAAAGGAGGCTTGAAAAGGATCACCCTGGAAACTGCCTAGCAACCAGATTGGGTTACCCTAGCAACCAAGTAAAAAATAATATATCTATCTATCTGTCTATCTATCTATCTTTCTGAGGGTCAATATCTATCTGTCTATCTATCTATCTATCTATCTGAGGGTCAATATCTATCTATCTATCTGTGGGTCATACTCTATCTATCTATCTATCTATCTATCTATCTATCTGTGGGTCATACTCTATCTATTTATCTATCTATCTATCTATCTATCTATCTATCTATCTAAGGGTCAATGACTATCTATCTATCTATCTATCTATCTGTCTATCTATCTATCTATCTATCTATCTATATCTATCTATCTATCTGTGGGTCATACTCTATCTATCTATCTATCTATCTTTCTGAGGGTCAATATCTATCTATCTATCTATCTATCTATCTATCTATCTATCTATCTGAGGGTCAATAACTATCTATCTATCTATCTGTGGGTCATACTCTATCTATCTATCTATCTATCTATCTATCTATCTATCTATCTAAGGGTCAATGACTATCTATCTATCTATCTATCTATCTATCTGAGGATCAATATCTATCTATCTATCTATCTATCTATCTATCTATCTATCTGAGGGTCAATATCTATCTATCTATCTATCTATCTATCTATCTATCTGTGGGTCATACTCTATCTATCTATCTGTCTATCTATCTATCTGAGGGTCAATATCTATCTATCTATCTATCTATCTATCTATCTATCTGAGGGTAAATATCTATCTATGTATCTATCTATCTATCTGATGGTCAATATCTATCTATCTATCTATCTATCTATCTATCTATCTGTGGGTCATACTCTATCTGTCTATCTGTCTATCTATCTATCTATCTATCTATCTATCTATTTGATAGACTGAATGGTTTTATAATCTCTAAACTTTGAACTTTGAAAATTACTACTTATAATTACATCAAACTAAAAACCTTAAATCTTCAAACTTTTACAACTACTTCAAACTTTATGCTAGGCTTTCTCAAGCCAACCTAAAGTTTGTACTCAAACTTTTTAATCTAGTTATTATTATTATTCTTCTGAGACTAAATTTCTAAATGTAACTCCTCCTAGAGCTTTTAAGCTACATGCACCAAACTCGGCACAGACCTTCAGACTAATCCCGAATAGTGTGCTATATCTTTTCTAACAGATCGGACTTACGGTTTTCCTAAAAATGACGATCAAAACTCGGAAAAACTCCCATTGATTAACATTGCGGAATGTTCAGAAATTTAAATCCCAACTGACGTTTTCACACACACAGACGAAAAAGGGCCTGTCAGCCCTGCGTCTCTCCCTCTCTCTCTCCCTCAGAGGATTTCTTTTATCAAGCAGCCAATAAGTAATGACCTAAAATCTTCATAGCCACAGTATAGTAGCTTCCAGGTTGACTTGATTCACTCAGTATGGAAAGGAGGCTTGATAAGTATCACCCTGGTAACTGCATAGCAACCAGACAGGGTTACCCTAGCAACCAAATAACAAATCACATATTTCTGCACCAGAAAATCATACAGACATCCTGTTTCACTTATTTCACTCAGGATGGAAAGTAGCCTTGATATGTATCACTCTGGTAACTGCCTAGCAACCAGATGGGGTTACCCTAGCAACCAAGTAACAAATCACATATCTCTGCACCAGAAAATCATACAGACTTCCTGTTTCACTTATTTCACTCAGGATGGAAAGTAGCCTTGATATGTATCACTCTGGTAACTGCCTAGCAACCAGATGGGGTTACCCTAGCAACCAAGTAACAAATCACATATCTCTGCAACAGAAAATCAAAGAGACTTCCGGGTTGACTTATTTCACTCAGGATGGAAAGCAGCCTTGATATGTATCACTCTGGTAACTGCCTAGCAACCAGATGTGATTACCCTAGCAACCAAGTAACAAATCACATATCTCTGCAACAGAAAATCATAGAGACTTCCGGGTTGACTTAATTCACTCAGGATGGAAAGTAGCCTTGATATGTATCACTCTGGTAACTGCCTAGCAACCAGACGGGGTTACCCTAGCAACCAAGTAACAAATCACATATCTCTGCACCAGAAAATCATAGAGACTACCTGTTTCACTTATTTCACTCAGGATGGAAAGTAGCCTTGATATGTATAACTCTGGTAACTGCATAGCAACCAGACAGGGTTACCTTAGCAACCAAGTAACAAATCACATATCTTTGAACCAGAACATCGTAGACACTTAGGGGTTGACATATTTCACACAGGATTGCAAGGAGCCTTATGAGTATCACTTTGGTAACTGCCTAGCAACCAGATGTGTTTACCCTAGCAACCAAGTAACAAATCACATATCTCTGCACCAGAAAATCATAGAGACTTCCTGTTTCACTTATTTCACTCAGGATGGAAAGTAGCCTTGATATGTATCCCTCTGGTAACTGCCTAGCAACCAGATGCGATTACCCTAGCAACCAAGTAACAAATCACATATCTTTGAACCAGAACATCGTAGAGACTTAGGGGTTAACATATTTCACACAGGATTGCAAGGAGCCTTGATATGTATCACTCTGGTAACTGCCTAGCAACCAGACGGGGTTACCCTAGCAACCAAGTAACAAATCACATATATCTGCACCAGAAAATCATAGAGACTTCCTGTTTCACTTATTTCACTCAGGATGGAAAGTAGCCTTGATATGTATCACTCTGGTAACTGCCTAGCAACCAGATGTGATTACCCTAGCAACCAAGTAACAAATCACATATCTCTGCAACAGAAAATCAGAGAGACTTCCGGGTTGACTTATTTCACTCAGGATGTAAAGTAGCCTTGATATGTATCACTCTGGTAACCGCCTAGCAACCAGATGTGATTACCCTAGCAACCAAGTAACAAATCACATATCTCTGCATCAGAAAATCATAGAGACTTCCGGGTTGACTTGATTCACTCAGGATGGAAAGTAGCCTTGATATGTATCACTCTGGTAACTGCCTAGCAACCAGACGGGGTTACCCTAGCAACCAAGTAACAAATCACATATATCTGCACCAGTATACCGTAGAGACTACCTGTTTCACTTATTTCACTCAGGATGGAAAGTAGCCTTGATATGTATCACTCTGGTAACTGCATAGCAACCAGACAGGGTTACCTTAGCAACCAAGTAACAAATCACATATCTTTGAACCAGAACATCGTAGAGACTTAGGGGTTGACATATTTCACACAGGATTGCAAGGAGCCTTATGAGTATCACTTTGGTAACTGCCTAGTAACCAGATGTGTTTACCCTAGCAACCAAGTAACAAGTCACATATCTCTGCACCAGAAAATCATAGAGACATCCTGTTTCACTTATTTCACTCAAGATGGAAAGTAGCCTTGATATATATCACTCTGGTAACTGCCTATCAACCAGATATGGTTACCCTAGCAACCAAGTAACAAATCACATATCTATGCAACAGAAAATCATAGAGACTTCCGGGTTGACTTTATTCACTCAGAATGAAAAGGAGGCTTGATAAGGATCACCCTGGAAACTGCCTAGCAACCAGATTGGGTTACCCTAGCAACCAAGTAAAAAATGATATATCTATCTATCTATCTATCTATCTATCTATCTATCTATCTGATGGTCAATATCTATCTATCTATCTATCTGAGGGTCAATATCTATCTATCTATCTATCTAACTATCTGCGGGTCAATAACTATCTATCTATCTATCTATCTGTGGGTCATACTCTATCTATCTATATCTCAGGGTCAATGACTATCTGTCTATCTATATATCTGACGGTCAATATCTATCTATCTAAGGGTCAATGACTATCTATCTATCTATCTATCTATCTGAGGGTCAATATCTATCTATCTATCTATCTAGCTATCTGCGGGTCAATAACTATCTATCTATCTATCTACCTATCTGTGGTTCATACTCTATCTATCTATATCTCAGGGTCAATGACTATCTATCTATCTATATATCTGACGGTCAATATCTATCTATCTATCTAAGGGTCAATGACTATCAATCTATCTTTCTATCTTTCTATCTATCTATCTATCTATCTATCTATCTGAGGGTCAATATCTATCTATCTATCTGAGGATCAATATCTATCTATCTATCTATCTATCTAATGGTCAATATCTGTCTATCTATCTATCTATCTATCTATCTATCTATCTATCTATCTATCTATCTATCTATCTGATGGTCAATAACAATCTATCTATATATCTATCTGATGGTCAATAACTATCTATCTATCTATCTATCTATCTACCTATCTATCTATCTATCTATCTATCTATCTATCTATCTATCTATCTGAGGGTCAATATCTATCTATCTATCTATCTATCTATCTATCTATCTATGGGTCATACTCTATCTATCTATCTATCTATCTATCTATCTATCTATCTATCTATCTGAGGGTCAATATCTATCTATCTATCTGAGGGTCAATATCTATCTATCTATCTATCTATCTATCTATCTATCTATCTATCTATCTATCTATCTATCTATCTATCTATCTAATCTATTTGATAGACTGAATGGTTTTATAATCTCTAAACTTTGAACTTTGAAAACTACTACTTATAATTACATCAAACTAGAAACCGTAAATCTTCAAACTTTTACAACTACTTCAAACTTTATGCTAGGCTTTCTCAAGCCAACCTAAAGTTTGTACTCAAACTTTTTAATCTAGTTATTATTATTCTTCTGAGACTAAAATTTCTCAATCTAACTCCTCCTACAGCTTTTAAGCTACATGCACCAAACTTAGCACAGACCTTCAGACTTATCCCAAATAGTGTGCTATATCTTTTCTAACCAATCAGACTTATGGTTTTCACATAGCGGACGATCAAATTCTGGAAAAATCCCATTCACTTACATTGATGGAATGTTCAGATGAGCCACCAACTGTCAAAATTTTTATATGAGCCGCCAACAGAAGGAATTAACATGCTTTAGGCTATTTTTCTATCAAATCTCTATTTATATGTCTCTTAAAATGCAGAGGGCCACTCTATTCAATCTTTATTTCTAACAAATTCAATCAAATGTATTTAAATGACTGTATTTACAATAAAGCTATCTCAATACAATATTTATATCTCTATTTATTTATTTATATATCTCTCTCTCTTCTTTCCATTCATCCTTTTAATATTAAGATCTTGGTGGTGCAGGGGCTTGAACCCCCAACCTTCAGGCGGTAACCCAGAGCCTTAACTGCTGAGAAAGTACATCATTGCAACTCAAAATTGTTATTATTTGTCTATTATTGTTGTCTTTTCTGATAAAAGCCATGCTCACCAGTTTAAATTGGCAACTGTAGGAAAATGATACCATAGATCTGCTTTGTGCCAGATGCAATCCTCACCAAAATACTCACCAAAATAATATTTTCCAGCTAATTCGGCCCATTTTTAAACTTGATTAAACTTGAATCACTAAAATAGCTGGAATTAGTACTTTTAGCTTATTCCCCAGAAAAAATGTCCGTGTACCAGTGATTGTCTTGCCTTTTTCGCCCATCATGAGTTTGTATCCCTGTAATTTGTTGTAATATTGCAAGAACAAATCTACAAATTAAAAAAGCCGCAAATTTGTTGTTTTGTCATTACCCATTTAGCGCTTTTGCCACTTGTGACCTCATACAGTGTAGCCTACCTATGTGTCTAATTTTTTCTTTTTTTTTTCTTTTTTGCATAGCAAAATTTCAAACATTACAAGTAAACATGCTACTAAGATGGACAGAAAGTTCTTGAAAAGGAAAAATATTGATGATGGTTAGCCTATGTGGGATAGTGGTGTGCCACAGAATATTTTAGTCATAAAAAGTGTGCCGTGGCAGAAAAAGGTTGGGAAACACTGTACTAGATCCACAGCCCTTGCTAGGTCAAGAGAGCTTGATTGGAGCATGTCAGAAAGACATTTGGCATCACCAAGCACTTTACAAAAGGTAACCAAATGCCCTATGAAATGTAAATCTATCTGAGAAAGAACGCCCCTTGCCTCCACTGATCTAGCACCACTATTTTCAAGTGTGATTTCCTGTAGCACTCTCAGAACTGCTGGAAGCCTGTCCCTCAGTTTACGGTATGCCATGTATCTGCATGCCCACCTTTCATCCATAAGTCTCTGTAGTTCCCTGGGATGCTACTGTGGATATAGCTCTTTCTGAACTGCAAGCCACTGGAGATTAATGTATGAGCCAGATATAAAGTTATAAAGCTTCCGCAGGAGAGCAAAAAAGTTATCTGCCTCAGGCACTGATTTTACAGAATCGACAAGAACCAAATTCAATCAATGTGCATTACAGTGCACATAAAATGCTAATCTTGTACTGTTTTTAATCCACGCAGACACACCAGAATGCTTCCCACTCATGATGGATGACCTGTCATAGCCTTGACCCAAAAGATTATTTCTGTAGTCCAGATCATATTTTTCAAGGAAATAAATTATAATTTTTGTAAGACCTGCTGCTGCTAGCTATAATTTCTTACACCTTTAAAATAGGCTATCTGCAATTGTTTGTAATGAGGCTGACGTAGGCGGGGATCAAACCCAGGTCTGCAGTGCTCAAGTGTTTGATGTTCTACCACTGAACTAACTCCCCGATAGTTGAACCCAAGAGCAGAAGAGCAAAGAGTCTGGAAACTTGCGTTTCTTCCAAAAAATATAATCCTTTAATTGTTGTAATGAGCAAAGTACAAATAAACTAGGAGAGCCGAGCTTCCACAAAACTGAAAAAAAAATAGACACAAGGGTCACGAAAGTATTTCAAGGATAAGACTTAACTTGAAAGCTGGTCACTGGAGGCACAAGGTACAGAGGCTCACGACTGAACACGTTGGCAAGGAACAAACAGACTTATATAGCCCTATGTACAGGTGAAGGGAATGAGGGTTAATGAGCAGAGGGTAGAACGGTTAGGGTCGTTGGTGCCATCTGCTGGAGTGGAGAGGAGCATGGCACGAGAGGCCCAAGGCGAGCACCCTCTGATGGTCTGGAGGGGAACAGCACCCCAAAGAGGAGATCCCTTACAGGAGTCCCTCCCCTAGGAACGGCTCCTGATGTTCTCCAGTCAGTTCCCTTGGGATCGGTGAAATGCCGTAATGAGAGACAGATCGAGGATGTCTCGAGCGGGGATCCCGCTCCTCCGGGCCATAGCCCTCCCAGTCCACCAGATATTGGGTCTTCCCCCAGACCCGTCGAGAATCCAGCAGTCTGCGGACAGTGTATGCTGGTTGGCCATCAATGATATGAGGTACTGGGGCAGGTTTCCTAATCAGAGATAGAGTGGAGCAAACAACACGTTTTAACCGTGAAACATGAAAAGTGGGGTGAACCTTCATGGACCTGGGCAGACAGAGTTGTTATGAAACCGGGTTGATCTTCTTGTCCTGTCTTGTCTTGGCCAATGTACCGTGGGTCCAACTTTTGGGATTCCACCCGCAGAGGAAGATCTTGGATTGATAGCCATACTCTTTGCCCTTGGCGAAGCGTGGGTCCCACCCTCCAATGTCGGATAGCCTGCCTCTGTTGTTGTCAGGCGGCTTTCAGTAATGCAGCGTGTGCTCTTTGCCAGGAACGTTGGCACCGGCGGACCAGCTGTGTAGCAGCAGGGACTTCAACATCTGGCTCCAGTCCGGGAAACGGGGGAGGGGGGGGCGTACAGACATTCAAAGGGGGACATGCCTAGGGAAGAATGGATGAGGGTGTTATGTGCAAACTCAGCCCAGATTAATCGAGGGCTCCAAGTAGTGTGGTTGGTGGAGACCAGGCATCTTAGAGTCCTTTCAATGTCCTGGTTGACTCTCTCTGTCTGGCCATTGGACTGGGGGTGGAAGCCGGAAGACAGGCTGATGGAAGACCCGATGAGCCGACCAAATGCCTTCCAGAACTGTGATGTGAACTGTGGGCCTCGAACGGAAACCATATCCTGCAGGAACCCGTGGATCCTGAACACATGCCTCATTAACAGTTCTGTGGTTTGGTTTGCTGTAGGGAGCTTAGGCAAAGGTAAGAGGCGACAAGTCTTAGAGAATCTGTCCAACACCACCAGAATTACCGTGTTTCCTTGGGACTGTGGTAAACCTGTGATGAAATCCAAGGAAATGTGGGACCAAGGGCATCTCGGGATGGGCAGTGGGTGCAGCAGGCCTTGAGGGTGGGTATTGGGTTCCTTGTTCTGGGCACAGATGGGGCAAGCAGCGAAGAAGGCCCGGACGTCGCTCTGCAGTTTGGGCCACCAGAACTTCCTCTGGACAAGCTTGCAAGTCTTGGTAGTTCCCAGGTGTCCAGAAGGGAGGGCGGCATGAGCCCACTGCAAAACCTCAGAATGGAGACTGTTAGGGACAAAGAGGCGCTCTGGGGGGCCATAACCTGGTCCTGGTTGCTGCAATTGGGCCCTCTTGACAGCCGTCTCAATATCCCACTGGATGGGGGCCACCACCCTGGATGTGGGGAGAATGGGTTCTGGACAGGACTCCCCCTCTGGTGGCTCAAACTGCCTCGAGAGAGCATCTGGCTTGAGATTCTTGGAACCTGGGCGATAGGAAAGAGTGAAATTGAACTGGTCAAAAAAGAGGGACCAACGGGCTTGTCGGGAGTTCAGCCTCTTTGCCTCATGGATGTAGGTGAGGTTCCTGGTCCTTCCATATGAGGAAAGGGTGTTTTGCCCCCTCGAGCTAATGCCTCCACTCTTCCAATGCCATCTTAATGGCCAGCAGCTCCCTGTTCCCAATATCATAGTTCCTCTGAGTTGGGGTAAGCCGATGTGAGAAGAATGCACATGGGTAAAGCTTATTATCACTCTTACCCCTCTGTGACAGGACGGCTCCTACCCCCATATCAGAGGCATCCACCTCCAATACAAAGGGTATCTCTGGATCAGGAAGGGTAAGGATGGGGGCAGATGTGAAGAGTCGCTTTAATCTGAAGGCTTGGTCTGCTCTGCTGGTCCACGTAAACTGTCCGGTTGATTTTTTGGTGAGTGCGGAGAGAGGCTCTGCAACAGAACTAAAGTTCCTAATGAATCTTCTATAAAAGTTGGAGAAGCCAAGAAAGCACTGTACCTGCTTCAAAGAAGTTGGACAGGGCCAATCCTAGACTGCCGAATCTTGCCAGGATCTATCTGGAGGCAGCCCTTGGACACTGAAGATTTTTACAGGATGCAAAGCTTCTCTGCCTTCATAGTTTAAACCTGTTGATGCTCATTGTTCATAATGTTTACAAATTAGACATTTGCATAATTTGCCAACATTATTAACTCTTTTTTGCCTAGATTATATAGTAAATGTGAACTCATTTAAGCAAAGTGACATCAGTTCTAGGGGGGGATGCACATAAACACATTTTTAAAGTTGTTAATAAAAACGACTAGATTTGTGTTGGTACTGTAACTAGACAGTACCTCTTCAGAATAAATCCAGAAGAACCAGATACAAATTTAGTATATTATATACACACACACACACAAGTTCATATTCAGTATATATATATATATATATATATATATATATATATTAGGGCTGTCAATCGATACTAATTTTTTATCAAATTAATTACATGGTGTCCCGATTAATTAATCGTGATTAATCTATATACAAATATTTGCTGAGAAAGTCCCTCATATAACAATAACTCAATATATAATGATTTTACATATTTATATCAATATACAATATATAATTATACATAGTAATCTTTAAATATTTATATATATATATATATATATAAATAAATATTCAGATAATTAAAATGCTTTACATTCCTGTAGCATTGATAAGGCCATACAAATGATTATGAGGGCTTGTTTAAGAGCCTGTCAATTTACACCTACGTCAGACATCTCGGGCGTGTTGCATCATAAACATAAAATGTTAGGTCACTGTGTCAAGTTAAATATAGTTTAATACTCAATCTTTAAACACATCTTGAGATCACTTAGATCGCAATTGCGCTCCTTCGAGTGTTTTGAACGCAAGAACGTAACGCATGTTTGTGGCTCGAGTAGTAACACTGCCTACTGAAATTTTTTCTTCACCTTATAGACTGCACATTGCTCATACAGCTGAAATTTCACTTAATGCCCTCTGTAGTTAACAGGTGGTACTACAAGCTTGCATTTCTCAGGAATCTTCCTTATTATGGTCCGCAGGCATACGATTAAATGCTTTAATCTTTTTAATGTGTTATTTTTTTGTCAATTTAATCGCACTGAATTAACGTGTTAAATCGACAGCCCTAATATATATATATATATATATATATATATATATATATATATATATATATATACATACACATATATATATACATACACATATATACATACATTTACCTTTACTTAATGGAATTACCCATGCATTTGCATTTATTTCTGGAACATGTACATGCCAGCTTGAGCGCATTTAATTATTTCACCAATCCCTGATTTATTAAATCATAATCACAAATAAGTTTAAAGACATATGCACACTCAAGGAAATCATACATATTTGTTCAATAACAAAAGCTTCCAAGTACACACAAAAAATTACTATTAAATTGAACAATACAATATAAATTTGCAGATATGTGGGGACAAACTAAATTTTATTGAATTGAACAACAATCCCACATAAGTCAGCTTTCAAAATAATGGTAGCAAGACAAGCCATCAGAGCTAGTGGCAGCTGTTCTCCACCGGACAGTGACACTGGCAGCAACATCTTCTGACATGCTGGCATTTCAGGCAGTGACGTTCAGCCTGAAACAGAAGACACAGAGAAAAACATCATTGTAAGTCTTCCCAGCTTGTCCATGTTCAAAGAGGCTGTGGTGGGGTACATAGCAGGCTTTGCAGTTAAAACAACTATGAAGAAGATTCAGTGCACTACCTGTTTATCAGCATTCAGTGTCGAGAGCTCTTCCCAAGATGAACACACTGATCGACATGAAGTCCCAAGGTGGATTTATAAGACTGTCAGACAGCATCCTGAAAGTCTGCAAGACAGCTGAGAAGGTTCTGGAAATCCATGATGATTCTGCATTCAAGGAACTTGAGGCACACATGTTCAACCTACAACCTTACAACAATCACATCTTCAGATTCAAAGTGCATTGCAGAAAGCTGCACTAACATCAGGCTCCACTTCATTGCCAAGTAAACATGTGCTGCATCACACTCCAAATGGCTTAAACTGGATTATAACTCTGGATTAGAAAAAAAAGTATGATATAAAGATCAGGGGTCGGTTGCATCAGCTATACGCAAAATAAAACTTAGCCTAGTAGTGGTTTAAATGGGCACTATGTCACAATTTATGCACTAATAAATATTTGAGCATTGCACCATGAAACTTAGGTAGAATGTAATCCTACATATAAACTAAATATTTACGGACGACTCCGACCAGGTGTAATGGTTGGAATAAAAAAGCAGACTCATTTAATTACATCAATGATATCATGTTTTGACTGACAGACATCAATCATTTTAACATACAGTATGATGTTGACATATACAAAAGAGAAAAAATCTTATCCTATCCCTTCAGCATGAAACCATTCAAACGGTGCCATGTTCAGGATGCGTCGCCAGGTGTCAAGTTTCAACACACAGGCATGTGATCAGCCAAGGACAAAAAAGAAGGAACGCCCCAGCGTACCGAACCCCCCATTACTCATTTGGCCACTCAAAATACATTGTTATTACTCAATTCTGATTGGCAATTTTTGTTTTTACACATTTTTAACAAAACAATTCACAAGGTAGGAACCTAATAATGAAAATTAGGGGTCACGATTGTGAAATTTGCCTGACAATTAATTGTCAAACAAATAATTGTGATTATGACGATTAATTGCTTGTTTTAGGTGTTTCATAAATATGACGATTAATTATCATACAAACTCACTAAGTCATTTATACAAATTTAGCTTGGGTTATATGATAAAATAAGGGTAGGATTTCCTTTTCAGGCTTCAAAAACATATGTATGACAGTCAAATATAAAATTATACAATTTTAAATAATTAAAATAATATTTTAATTATCAAAATATGTCTCTCAAGAGAGCTGCTCTTGTGACATCCACAGTGACAGTTATGTGAGCAAACAAGTTTTGAACATCAACCATAACAAAATCAAATTTAAATTCATAGCTTTTTAATACTTCTGTGTACAAATATGAAGGCTGTTTATTGGATAATACAGGCAAACATCATATTATGTGACTGCACTTTACGGAAAGTTTACTACCTACTAGTTAAGTCTTACAGCTATCTATGCAACCGACCCCTGATCTTTATATCATACTTTTTTTTTTTCTAATCCAGAGTTATAACGGCTACCTTACACACGGCTATTTACGCAACCTCATGTCCTTCCAAACCTGAATAACTTTTTCTGTGGAACACAAAAGATGACATTTTAAAGAACGTTTTTGTCCGTATAATGAAAGTCGATGGTGACCAAAACGTCATGGTTACTGTTGTATTCTCCGTTCCCTGAGGGAAGGAATGAGACGTTGTGTCGAATGAAGTGACACAAGGTGTCTTCCTGGGATGCCAAACATACCTCTGAACCGGAGAAAAGGCCAATGTCAAGTTTTTCCACAATGTCAGTGGAAAATACCTGGTAGCTAGATTACCAGTCAGCCCTGCTCCTTGTCAATTACGATTGACCACTTTAGAAATTATGCCCATGAGCTGGGCAGTATTCAGGCCTGCACTGCAAAAATTACTGCAATGTCACACATGGAGAATTAATGCAAGCCCACATTATATTCATCATATGTAACCGTAGATAAGTAGATATTCAACTTGACCGTAAAAGCTAACTTGGGGAGATGTTACTGTTATTCATTGTGGTTATATAGCTAATATTAATTTAGCCTAAGAAAATAACCACAATGAATGCTCAACATAAACAAAATCTACAAAGCATAATTATGTATTCCGAATAAAAACTTTAAAGCCTGCAAAACATATGTTTGAAAATGCCTACTGATATCTTACCTCAGTTACTTAAACTTGTTTCAACTGAAGTAACACGTGCGCCGCTGAACGTAGTGCTGCTGCAATAAAGAGTAACATAACACACTCACACTTATAATAAGCAGGGGGAAAATTTGAGTCCAAATAAATAACTAATTACATATTTAGGAAGATTGCATTGTGATGCAATATATGCAGATGTAACATTTTTTTTTTAATGTGAACGAATAGGTAAAAATTACTCACCAAAACAGACGATTTCCTATTGAGACCTATAGGAATACAGAATGTTAGGGAATACCAAGATGGCAGTGCAGTAGCTTCACTGTTGTGACGTCATGAGCAATCCAGTTATATATAGAGATCAGTGGTGTTAACACTTCCTGCACTAAATACTTCAAAATAATTAATCATGACAATTCTTATTGTTCTTATTGATTTTAAAAAGTAATTTATTGCAATACTGACATGTACCGATCACGATACAAACAACTGCAACACACTGACTGTGAGCTGTAAAGAAAAAAATGATAAAAAATGACCAGTAATTGTCACTCGTGAACAAGTGCTGAGCCTGGAGGTCACATGTCCAAATGAACGAAGACTCAGATCCTAACTCCGAACACCGACTCGGGAGGTGAACTAATCAATTCTGTTTCCTGTACAGAGCCTATGAACACCTACAGTATGAGGCTTTCATCACGTGTTAAATGAATGAAAGACTCATATGTAGGATTATCCATGAACAGGCCATTCAATGAACACAACACCGCATTCCACAGTTCGGAACGATTCCCCATTGCACCATTAGTAAGTCATAAAACGCATTCATGGTGCCAAGATGGCTAAAGGAGATGTCACCCCCCCTTTCCCTTTCTGTGCCTGTCTAATCTCACACCAGCAATGCCAGGACATCACGAAAAGATTTCTCTTTGTTCCCCAAACTTAAGAGCAAATGGCCAAGAAACCCTTTGGTGACCCCAATGCATAAATCCATACCCTTATCAGGAAGGTTGCTAAGGCATTCCCATGGCCCGAATCACCACAAACCTTAAACCAGGGACACCTCCTTTCTGCAGCTGTAAATTCCAGAGACTTTTGTCTCCAAAACCAATAGACTGAAATAAACCCACTCATGGTTTCTAACCAACAACGGTCTCAAAATTGCTTCCAATAAGCTGAATTGATCGCCAGTATTTACCTCACATATATCTTATGTATCATGTATGTTTTATATAACCTGTGAAGTTCTTCTTGTGTGTTTAACAGTTATTACAGCCTACTCTTAGGTTTTTCTACCTCAGTTATAAGAACTAATCACCAGAAGTTGCCTCATATGTGTATATCCTCTGGTTTATGTATGCTTTATATCACCTACGCTTATTCTGTGTCTTAAACATTTATCATAGCTAAATCCTTATTAACTCCTACCTCAACTGTGGGAAATATATGTTATTTGGTACCTACTTGATAGGTAAACGATTTCTAGAATTTTTATATGAAGTAGAATTACATAGGATGCACCATATTTAAACTATGAAAGTTGGCTTATTAAAGTGTTTATCTAAACTCTTAGATATTTGAGCACGCACAATCATGTCAACATTATGCTAATGACATGCAAGAACCGGAGAACGGGGCGTAGGTCCCACCCAAGACAATATCTGATTGGCTGACACACTCGGAAGGACAGGTCAGATGGACACGCTTATAACCCAATGACAAGCAGCTCTGAGTTGCCTTTTTGCCTTGCTTTTGCAGTGACCTTTGCTCTTGCTCTGAGTGT
Source organism: Moxostoma hubbsi (assembly GCA_032164185.1). Lineage (NCBI taxonomy): Eukaryota > Metazoa > Chordata > Actinopteri > Cypriniformes > Catostomidae > Moxostoma > Moxostoma hubbsi. The sequence continues at coordinate 7,031,477 of JAVLUX010000013.1, read as the reverse complement.
TGTGCGGACCTTTTCATTGTCCAGTAGCCTACGCTTACACGCTTTTCACACCACCAAGAGCTCACTCAGAACTCATCAACTCTTCCATAAGAGCCTTAGTTGAACTTCGTCAAAGAAGCCACTCTCAGAGTCGCTCCAGCAGCTTCTCCAGACTCAGAGGAAACTCTGTTGCATAGCAACCCACAATCCAGGAAACCGGCACACGAAGCGCCACCCGGCAAAGCCAACCAACCATTCACCATCGAGTGCTGTCCCTCAGAACGCATCATTGACCGACTACCCGCCAATCAGCGCCGAAGAGGTTCCCTCCAGCAACTTCGTCACCGAAGGGAACGCACGCTCTCGCAGGAGCATCCAAACGCAAGTACACAATCTCCTAATTCTTGCTGAACTGGTGCAAGTCCTATTAAGCAAACGAACGAAGGTTGAAATACTAGTATTGATTCTCTCAGAATCAAAACTAGTTCAAGAAATAGTGTCTAACGCTAGACATTTGGGACTCCATTCATACTCCGTTAATAACATTACCTTTCCTGTCACTGTTTGAATGAATGTTTGTGTGTTTTCGTTAGATTAGTTTGTGTGTATTAGAGTAGGTTAATAAAGTCTTGGTTGATTTTACATACAAGTGTCTTGTGCTGTGTTACCTCGTTACCTTGCTCATAATCAGTGATCATAATTTTATGATATTATTTCCGTAGGCCACGGGATAATATTATATCCAGAATTAATAAAAGACCCTAATCTCAATTTATCGGTGGACGAATAGTTGATAAAGTGTTAAATATTAATTCTGAATAATTTGCAAATAAATTAGGTTCTTATTCACTGTAATTCAATCACCATTTTGAGTTATATTGATCCTAAACAAGCCTATTCCTACACATACCCAAAGACCATCTCGGAGGTGAACTAATCAATTCTGTTTCCTGTAGAGCCTATGCGACAGTCATATGGTGAACGAAATGATTGAAAACAGATTAGTTCATTTGCTGAACAAGACTCCATGTCAGAAAAATATACATATTTATACATAGTTATCTTTAAATATTTAAAAATTATATATATAAAAATATTCAGATAATTAAAATGCATTACATTCTTGTAGTGGAAGAGTTAATCATTGATAAGTCAATACAAAAAGCGGTATTTGAATACAATGTATTGTTTACTATCATATTATTGAACATAAGTCAATCATTGGCATACAGTTCACAGCAATCCATTTCACAAGTGAATTTGTAAATCAGTTTGAAATTTATTATGAGGGCTTGTTTAAGGACCCATCAATTTACACCTGCGTCAGACATTTTTTTTATTAATGCTTACAAAACTTTTACATCTAGAGCCAAGAGGTATATTAAAACAAACAACAACAAAAATATAAATTAAAAAAAAAAAAAATATATATATCAAATTGTTTACATATTTCAATACACTTTACAGCTTTCTTGTTACTCAAATTGGAAATTGTTCTTAGGTATTGCTGAACATCTGAATTAAAAATTAAAACTAATAGTTTATGACTACCATACTTACATTTATGAATAGTAAACGTTGCCAAAAAAGCAGAAAATTAATCAAATAATATTCCTTAGGAAGAGACATGTCATAGCTATAAAAACTGAATAAAACATTTTCAAAACAAAGTTGAAAGCTGGGAATGATATGATCTCTAACAATCTTGCAGAAATCAGACCAAAAACAAGTCGAGTAGGGACAACTCCAAAATAAATGAAAAAAAAAAAATTCTACATGCAGACCACAAAATGTACAGATTACATCACAATTAAATCTCTCTACAAGAAAATAATTAGTGGGGTAGTACTTATAAATAAGTTTGAAGGAAATTTCTTTGATTTTATTCCTGATTAAATATTTATGGGGTAATTTCCAAATTTCAATCCAGCCACACCCTGCATCAGACATGCTTGTGTAGTGTCTCGGGTGCGTTGCATCATAAACATAAAATGTTTAGGTCACTGTGTCAAGTTAAATATAGTTTAATACTCAATCTTTAAAAATATCTTGAGATCCCTTATTTCGCATTTGCGCTCCTTCAAGTATTTTGAACGCAAGAACATAACGGATGTTTGTGTTGATCTGCCTACTGAAGTGTTTTCTTCACTGTATAAACTGTGTGTTGCTCATACAGCTGAAATTTCACTTACTGCCCTCTGGAGTAAACAGGTGGTACTACAAGCTTGCATTCCTCAGGAATCTTCCTTATTATGGTCCGGGGGCATTGCAATTAATTGTGTAAATTTTTTTAATGCGTTATTTTTTTTAATTAATCGCAATGAATTAACACGTTAAATCGACAGCCCTAATTTTTATTCTATGTTTTTTTATTTTCTTCAATTTAAAACATCTAGCTTTTATTTTGAATCGTGCTTTTATTATGGGATGATTAATTTTTCTGGATAAACAGTTCAGGACACCCAGTGTGATCACTGAAGACTTTTAAGTCATGCCTGAAATCTCTGAAATCTGTTTACACTGTCCTTTGAGTCTGACAAATGAAATGTAGGACACAGTTTTGAAGTGGTTGTATTTTAGATTACTGGTGTTTGTGTATGCCATTTTTAAATGTTATGATTTAAATTATATTTCTGTTAAACACTTTGGTCAACTCTACATAAATAAAGTTGATTGAGATGAAAGTGCAAATGCTGTGATATCATTATATAAATATATAGTTACATGTTGTGCGTGGTTCACAGTGAAAAAGTGCTCTGCTTTGTCATCTCACACAATGTGAATGATTCTCAATGTCTGTGGAGTTTCCAGAGTATGAACGGTCAAATTTATACATTCATTTTATGGTGCAACATGTAACAATTTTCATGTAACATTTTCCTTTTTTTTTGCCAATGTGTGAACGGCTTGTAATGCAACAAAAAAAAATTAGTCCTTCCCGGACTTTCTAGGTTGCCTATTAAAGCCTGTAGACTGATTTTCATGCAAAGGGAGCAGGACGATTTTGCCGGGAAAATCCAAAGGATTTGATGTTTATGTGTGCTCCCGAGAGCCTTGCCTCAGTGCTTCTCTACCTCTATTCAACAGCGACAACTGTCTGCAACACTAGGTAACATTATCTTAAAGATGGAATCCAGAAAGCGTCCAGTTCCAGCACAGCACTGTCTCCTACACAAACTTGGAGTAAGCCAAAAAAAAAAATAAAAATGTATCTTTTGAATCCCATCTGGCTAAGCGTGAACATGATTGTGGTTGAGCGAAAAATAGAGTGAACATCGGCAGGGCATTTGATTCCTGGAGGGACCTTCGTTCGATTTTGGGGATCAAAACCAATCCTTTTTCAGGGAACAAGGGTTACACATGTAACCCGAGACATTCCCTTTACAAAAAGCTTCACTATGATGCTGCACTTTGCTAAGCACTATGGGAACGAAATACCCACGCCGCTGCACTGGGGCTGTCCAGACCCCTACGGTTGTGTAGTGTGCTCACAAGAACACGAGAGGTCTCAGACATGAGCTTGAGATGTCAACTCAAGGACGTAACAGTCCGGAGTAGCAAAACATCTAACCCATAAAATTTGATGAATGTGTGCGGAGAGGACCAGCCCGCCGCACCACAAACTTGACCAGACATGAGCTCGAGACGTCGACTCATGGGCATAAGAGCCCGGAGTGGCAAGAACATCCAAAATATAAGTCTAATGAATGTGTGCGGAGAGGACCAACCTGCTCGTATCACAGACTTGCTTATACATGAGCTTCAGATGTCGACTCAGGGGCGTAAGAGCCCGGAGTAGCATGAACATCCAAACCATAGAGCCTGAAGAATGTGTGCGGAGAGGACCAGCCTGCCGCATCACAAACTGGTTCAGGCATGAAAGATTTAAGCCATAAGATCTGAAAATGTGTGCGGAGAGGACCAGCCTGCCACATCATAAACTTGCTTAGACATCAGCGTAGATGTCAACCCAAGGGCATTAGAGCCCGGGGTAGCATGAACATCTAGTAACATGACCAGATGAATGTGTGCGGAGAGGACCAGCCTGCCGAATCACAAACTTGTAGAGACATGAGATTGAGATGTCGACTCAAGGGCATAAGAGCCCGTAGTAACAAACATCTAAACCATAAAATTCGATGAATGTGTGCGGAGAGGACCAACCTGCCGCATCACAAACTTGCTGCAGAGGGAGACCTCTAGCCAAGGCTTTAGAGGAGGAGAGCCCTCTGGTATAGTGCGCCCTAAAAACCTACTGGCGAAGCTTGACCGTGCGCCTCATAGGGCCGGTCGATAATGTCCCTCACCCAAAATGACATAGTCTGCCAGGAGGTGACCGCCCCCCGGTCATGGCTTCCAAGTGAAGAATTGCTGCCCTGACTTTACGCCACTAGCAAAACCGGTGGACATAAGTCTGAAGGGTACAGACTGGACAAAGTCTGAGAAGTCTTTTCTGCTCCGGCGTTACAAACGGCAGGGAGCAGAAGGCTTAGAAAATAACCGGCCAAGGGTTGCAAAAGGCACCTTGGGCAGGTAGTTAGGGTGAGGGTGCAAATAATGCTTTTGGTCATAGCTGGGGCAAACTCTAAGCAGGTTGGCAAAATAGACAGAGCCTGTACATACCCAAGTCTCCCAAGTTCCAAGTGGAGGGAGCCCTAGCACTTGAAATGGTCTCGATAACCTCAAGAGAATTCCCTGTGAACCTCAGTTGGTACCCTTAGGGGCCAAGCATGAAAGGTTTCACAATTCGGGCCAGGGATGAGAAGGTCCTCCCTGTTCGGAATTGCACAAGGCGAGCCGTCGAGGAGAGGTATTCGAGAAACATATCCTGTTCGGCCAGTGCAGCGCCATTAGTAGGAGGCAACATCCTTGCTGACGAACCTTGCCAAGACTCCCGGGAGCAGATAAACCGGGGCACAAAAACGCATACAGACGCATTCAGGGTCATGTATGTGCCTTTAAGTCTAGACCCAAGGGGGCTGGGTGACTTAGGGAGAAGTAGAGAAGTAGAGGAGACATTGCACTATCATAGAGGTGAAGAGGTCCTCTTCTGCCCTGTGAAATCTCACCCAGATTTGTTCACTACCTCAGAGTAAATCTGCTCCCACACACACGGGCATCCAGGGACGAAACTGTCCTGAGTGACAGGAGCTGCCCTGGGCCCCAAGGAGGATCCAACATGCCAGAAATTCAGCTGACGTGAATGTGGATCCCCCGATGGTTTACGTAAGAGGCTACCGCTGTATTGCCCACCCGCACCAAGACATGGCAGCCTCAGGAGGAAGTATTTCAGGGAAATGGAAATGGAAACGATTCATGCAGGAGACAATTGTGCCAGCATCGTGACCGAATTCCATATAACCCCCAGATAAGTGATTCCCCGGGTGGGAGAGAGAACGCTCTTTGACGTTGAGTTTCAAACCCAGAAAAAACAGATGAGTCAAGACGATATCCCTGTGCTGAACTGCCAGTTCTCTGAAATGCGCTAGGATCAGCCAGTCGTCTATATAATTCAGAATGCGGATGCCCTGGAGTCGCAGAGGAGCCAGTGCTGAATCCATGCATTTCCTGAATGTGCGGGTTAATAGGGCTAGGCTAAATGGAAGAACCCGATACTGGAAGGCTTCGCCCCCGAAAGCGAACCTCAGGAACTTCCTGTGCTGTGGCTCTATATGAAGATATGCGTCCATGAGATCGATGGTGACCAGCCAAACGTGATGTTGGGCTTGTGACACGATCGTCTTGATAGTCAGCATCTAGGACTTGAACACCGAGCGGTTCAAGCCTCGAAGATCTAGAATCGGACGCAACCCCCCACTCTTCTTGGGAACCAGGAAGAATCTGCTGTAATAGCCTGACTCTTTCTCTGGAAGGGCCCTCTATGGCCCCATTGACCAAAAGATTTTGCAGTTCTTTCCACAGTAGACATGCCTGTCCTGGTTTCACGGTAGTGGGAACCACGCCGCTGAAACGGGGAGGGCGGCGAGCAAATTTAATTCTGTAGCCTCTTTCTACTGTTTCTAGAACCCACATAGAAATACCTGGCAGAAGTTTCCACACTGCCAGGTTCTCTGAGATGGGTATTATTTCTGACACTTTCTGTTGAGGGGATGTTGAGTGTTCCGCATCCTGGATCAAGGCAGGAAGCAACGGTACACCCAACTCTTTGTTGGATGCCTCTGTCACCCGAAACACCAAAGGCGGCGGGAGTGAAGAGGTTTCGTGAGGGTATCGGGAGGGCCAAAGTGGATGATACACGCACCCCGTCCCGAGGGGAACTACCCCCACAAGGCTGGGTACAAGCCCGGCAGGGTTTCTTTTTCTTAGAAATCACACCCCTGAGGTCTTGCATTGGGGGCAGTTGAGGGTGACGAACTGGACCCCAGTCCTTACGAGGGGGAGCACGATTTGCCACATTTTGTTTTAGAGCCTCCCGTCTAGAAGGACCGGGGCGGGGCTGAGTGGCCGACGGCCCCTCCCCCTGAGTGAGGTGCCCACACTTAGGTCCTTCAACAGATTTAGCCTAGTGCGCTTGTAACACTGCCATAGTGTGCAGGGCAACACCAGCCTGACTTGCTGCCTGATAAGCTATCCCCACAAGCGTGGAGGTGGTCCTGCACAGCTTTGTGGGGAGAGTAGGTCTCTTTAGCGATGATCCCGAGCCAGGCGAGAGAAAACCCACAGGTGTCTCTTCTACCGGCGGCATCACCGAATACCCCCGAGCTTCAGCACCCACGATAGTTGAATACACCAATGTCGAGGGCACGAAGACACGGGAAGTATAAATTTCCTCCATAAAGAAAATACTTGTTATGGAGGTCATAGTAGAAAGGAAGGGACTTATATAGAGTTCCATTCCCTCTTTTATTTATTTAATTATTTTGGCCACCAGACAGAAATTTGTCTTCTAGTTTTAAGCGATTGGGGGAGGGTCTCTTGTTCGCGTGGCCAGTCTAGTTGTAGTCTGGCCACAGCCCGCGTAATCACCTCGAGTAATTTCTCAGCCGCTTTATTATTGTGTGTTAAATGTACAGAGGTTCAGCGCCCCGCCCCCCTCGTGAACCGAAGAGGCGCCAAAGCGCGCTTTGAGATCACGGGAAGGACCAGCTGGGTCTGGGGAGAGAGCGAGGGAAAGGGACGAACCCGTCTCTCGCTCCTCAGCCAGATCCATGCGAGAGCACGAATGTAATGTGGGCGCTGACTCCAGGAAGTAAGCGAGGCGAGCGCGAAGCATTTTGCCCAAAAGCAGATCGCAATGCTCGCATTTGTCTCTTAATTCCACAACCGCTTTATTATTTTGCGCGGGATTTACAGAGGTTCAGTGTCCTCGTGAACTGAAGAGGTGCCGAGGCACGCTTCAGGCTTATGAGGATCAGCTTGATCTGGGGAGTTTCTCTCGCTCCTCAGCCAGATCCATACGAGAGCCCCTCCCAAACAGAGCAAAACTGATGCGTGTCCTCTTCAGCTATAGAGCGAGAACAGGGGAACACAGCATCGTTTACGGCTTTCAGTCATTCTATCTTTCTTTTAAAAATAGATATATATTTTCTAGACAGAAGAGAAAGGAGAACAGGTTCACTGCACACTGCCTCACAAATTCTAATTCCTAGCAGAGGAAAGAAAGTTTTGACAGGGTTTGTAAAACACACACACACACACAGAATCGTTCTGAAAAAAGAGGATCTGACGACACCTGGTGACGCATCCATTTATAGCTGTGGCACGGTGGAGGGTGGGGCCGGGTCGTGACTCAACAGGCCCGTTCCCGTATTAGGCTAATCAAGCCACCGAGAGGGATAAAGGCCGACTGCAGAGGGTGGTGCGAGAGAGAGAGATCCTTACGGACATGTCCGTCGTCTTATGTGTTTGTCTTTTGAGTTTTACATTAAACATTTATTTGTATGTCAATCCGGTTTCTCGCCTCTTCCTTTCCCGTGAGCGTGAACTGTTTTACATTGGTGCCGAAAGCCCGGGAAGGAGGAGGGATACGCCGTAGCGGAGTTCTCGCCACTACCCCAACGAAGCAGCCGCGGCCATTTGCCCGGGGACGAGGAGCCCAGCTGCCAGGAAGTGGAGAAACGGCCGCCGACCGTGAGGGGAGAAGGGGCTCCTGGCCGACCGCCTGGAGCGAGGAATGCCACTGCCAGGGGCGGAGGAGACCCCTTCTGGGCGCTGAAACGCGGTGGGGTAGGAGACCGCCGACCGCGAGCGGAGAGGGGCTCCGAGTCCGACCGCCTGGAGCGAGGAAACCGCTGCCATGGGCGGGGTAGGCCCCTTCCGATCCCCGAGAACGCGGCGGGGCATTCCATCCGCCAGGGGCTGGAGAGCTGCCTCTGATCCGTCCAGAGAGGCACGGCTCCCGTTCGGTAGAGGGTGGAGGAGTGGCTGAACAAGCTACGGCGTATCGGAGAACCGGCGAGTACGTTTTTTTTTTTTTTTTTAAATCTCTCTCTCCTCTCTCTCTCACTGCCGCTCTGCATTGGCCTTTTCCCTCTTTTTTTAAATTGTAGTGTTTTTTTTGTCATGTTTTAAAAATTGAATGGATTGACAGGGGGACGGGGACGGTTGAGTACCAGCCCCCCCCCCCATATTTTAATTGTTTGTTGTGTCCAGGTTGATGGGGAGGACCCGTCGGCAGACTATTGACTACATCAGCCGAGGCTATAAATTCCGGTCAATGTTCAGTGTTACACACATATTCACAGCTCGTTCACAACTAGCTTGTTCCCATAGCGCTTAGCAAAGCACAGCATCATAGTGAAGCTTTTTGTAAACGGAACAGAAATAAACCAAATTATTAGTCACCTCAGTGATGATAATCTTTTAAAATCAAAGGATGTAAAGAAAGCTCTTCTGCCATGTTTTTTGCATCCTTTTTCTGAACAAACAAAATTTCTGCTTGTTAATTTAAGCTTAGACAATGCTTCCATGTACATTATTGGTGTTATCTGTGTGAAAAATATAGATTAATGTCAATGCCAAACAGAAGAGCTCGAGCTCGCAACACTGCGTGTGACGTGCATGCACGTGAAGGGGAGTATGATTTGTCCAGGGAGTTAGATTTCAGTACACGCTAAGTCGGTGCTCGGTACTAGGAATGGCCAATACCACTGCTTTTCTTTTCGATCTGATACCAAGTACTTTTAGGCCAAAATTGCCAACATTGATACCATTACCTCTACTGAATTTAATCTTTATGAATTATTCAGATAAAATTAGCACCTTAAATTATTAATTACATTTTTTATATATCTATGGGCCTAAACAGAAAATGATTAGGCTGCTTTGTTTACCCTTTAAAACATAGATAGTAAGCCACATATAAAACCTCAAAATTAATCATATATATTATTATACGGTTACTATAACTAAAACCAAGTTACCATACAGTAATGCTGTATTAAAACCATGGTTAATTGTTTCAAGACCTTGGTTACTGACCGGGGGGGGGGGGGGGGGGGGTGGTGGGGGGTCATGGTTACTACAGTCGTGGTTACTACACTCGTGGTTATTACAATTTTACTGCAGTAAATCCATGGTAAGGGTATAATTTATTTATAAAAAAAATTATTACAGATCATTATCAATGTTTTAACACTCTGCATTTAAATAAATCTGTAAAAATTGTCAAAAAAGTCCATTATAATAAATGTCACAGCTAGGTTATTACTTGGTGTGAATAACTCCAGATGCTGTTTCTCTGTCATTACCCTAAGAAAGCACTGCTCTCTCTTTGAATAAGCACAATGACTGAAATTGTGAGCGCTGCCTGTGACTGCTAGTGTATTTTATCATTTCTGTGCATCAAGATGCAATTATTCGCTAATATAATTATTTTTTTACACTACAAGATCACAAGTTCAAATAAATCAAATCAAATAAAAAAACTTAAGAATCATTATTTTTATGTGAGGATCGATATTCTTGATACCAAATTAGTATTGGAAGTATTGATATTTTAGTATCGATCCACACATCCCTACACAATACTACCGGTACTGCATAAACACTGGTATCATTACATCTTTTTTATTTTAATTCCGACTTGGTACCGAATTATTAGTTCTTTTGACAACACTACTATCTACATTATGTGATTCGTCTATCCAAAACACAGAAAATCTTTCACCCCCTCTGAAGACATGGAAACATAAGCTTGAGAGAGAAAAAGAGGAAGTGTAAGAAACAGCATGAATGAAGATGTTGACTGAAGCATATGGATGTCATTTATAAGAGACCAATGAGAACGTATTGGTCAGTCTGCCCTTTGGTATCTCTCAATCCATCTGTTTTCACATTACTTGCAAATTATAGCATCCTCCAGACTCAAATGAACATAAATCAGCACCACGAATGAGCAGGAGCTTTCCCGGCTGTCATAAAACAATGATTTAGAATCAGTCTTGTGAAAATATGCTGCTGTGAATTCGCCCATGTGCCCCAGCAGTAGGAACACAAAGCGCCATCTCATTGGAGTAATTTATGGCCTCCCTGGGAGATGTGGATGATTAGAGGCAAGGCCACCAACAGGCAGAAACACAGTAGGAACTCTTGGGTCAAATTTATCAAACAATTCAGCAAAATCAATTTCTATTTTAAGAGAGGGGAGCACAGGGAGAAATATGTTTTTTTTAGCATACCGGTACATCTTTGGAACATTTGGTCACTGGGCATTTATGAGTTTTGGAGTTTCTAGCTGAGGACAGGTGATGTATTGGACATCCTTGAGCACCCTTACAGCCAAATAAATACACAATTGGGTGCTCCAGGATTTTAGGAAATAAAAAAGGAGGCCCCCGATATTTGGGGAAATGATGCCAAAGTCTTGGTCTCTTTGAAATTGTTTTATTATTATTTATTTTTTTCTTTTCTGGCAGCACTTTTCATGGACTAAAGATAAAGCAGCTCTGTTCATGGAGGAGCATTTTACAACACACACACAATGCCTGTGGAAATGTTCTGTCGTGAATGTTACCACTGGTGGACCGACTTCCTTTACAAGCCTACTTGTTGATCTGGATATGGCAGGTTAAGCTGCAGTGGCGGGGTAGTTTCCTGTAGCCTGGTTATTGAGATTATCCTCATGTTCCCGCTGAAAGGAGGAAATGCAGGGAGAAAACTTGCTTGTAATAACAAACTGCTACATTTATTGGAGGTGAAACCTTGTCAGTGTTAACACGTATCATCACTCACAAAACCAGTGTGTGTCCTCCATAAATAAAAAATAAATAAAAAACAGGCTCCTAGACAGTATGAACAAGTCTTTTAAATTCACCAAGGTGGTCACCAGTGTTGGTTGTGATCTGATTACAAAGTTGTAACATTACATTGATAATTCTTGTAATCAGATTACAGTTACTGACTTTTAATTACTATTAAATACATTACTTGGGTTACACATATGCCATTTTTTGCTTAATACATTTAAAATATGAATTCATGTTAATATATTAATCTGTTTGAGTTTCTGTGATTGCTAAAGGGAGTGCGACAAAGGAGGAAATATAGATTTATAGGAAAAAAAGTTACTTGAAAGTAAAGTAACTAGTAATAAGATTACTTTTCAAGTAAGTAATCAGTAAATTCATCTGCTATATTTACTTTTTTGAGTAACTTACCTAACACTGGTGGCCACACTGAAGTGCGGAACACGATGAACAGCAAGATCACAAATTTTGGATCTAGGACCAGTTCAGAATAACTGTTTACTGTTTGGTCAATAAACGTCTCGGTTACGTATGTAACCTCCGTTCCCTGATGGAGGGAATGAGACGTCGTGTCGAAGAAGCGACACTAGGGGTCTCTCTTGAGCGCTGAAAGATGCCTCTGATCTATGAAAAAAGGCCAATGAAAGTTGGCGAACAGTATTTGCATACCACGCCTCCGGATACGGATATAAAGGCGAGGGAAATACGCTCGTTCATTCAGGATTTTTTTTTAATTTTTCACAATTAAATGTTATTTTGGAAAGCAGTGAATAAGTAGTCATCATAACATTGTTGGGTGTAATCCAATTACTTTTTTGTAAATAAGAGTAGCGCGATGCATTATATTTTAAATTCTTGTCATCAGATTACAGTTGCTGACTTTCAATTAAGTAAATTACTTTTAGGTACATTATAGGGTTATGCCAATTTCTAATGTATTATCTATGTAGAATACATGAATTATGGCCCAGAAATGAGTCATTGTGAAAGAGAAATGTGAGGTGCTGAATGTATTACTTGTGTGTATCAATGAACAAGAAAAATACAGAAATCATTTTTTATTTAGTTGAGTGGAAAAGTCTATTAGAAAATAACTTAATATAAAAGTATAATAAAAGTAAATTAATTAGTAATGTGATTACTTTTCAATTAATTAGTAAAGTAATCTGATTAAAGATTTAAAGAAATAATTAGTACTTTGTAGTGGACTACTATTTTTAAGTAACTTACCCAAAACTGATCATTAGGGCATTGGTATCAAAGCCCAGTTAAATCTATAGAGCATCTGCAGTAGGGATGGAGAAAGCATTGAGAATCAGGAGTTTACCACTGCACCATCTCTGGAGCATTGAAATCCTTGCTATTACAGTAAAGCCTGTGTGGAAGGTGACTGATCTTAAACAAATGGTGATTTCCTTGCTCACATGCTAAACATCTTATTCTAGTGTCGTCATGTCTGCATCCATCTGAACGAGCATTGAGAATCAGGAGTTTACCACTGCACAATCTCTGGAGCATTGAAATCCTTGCTATTACAGTAAAGCCTGTGTGGAAGGTGACTGATCATAAACAAATAGTGATTTCCTTGCTCACATGCTAAACATCTTATTCTAGTGCTGTCATGTCTGCAACCAGCTGAACTGCTATGTTGTATGGTTAAGCTGAGCAGGTACTGTTTTTAAATCTATATTAAAAATTGCTGCAGCAAATCCCTGGCCAGTCATAAAATCTGCGTGAGAGGGCCACACAAGATGTCCAATGCTTTCTCTCCTCCACAGATGTCTATCTCAGCATACATCTTGGTAAATGTACCTGATGCTGTCTCTTTCTCTTCTTTCTTGAAAGTCACAATGAAATCAAAATGGACCAAATTTACTTAATGCATGTTTCTAGTTTTATTGTGTACGATCAAAGCCCCATTGATGCAAGTCAGGTCACTTGGTGGTCCTGTTCATAAAGCTTCCGGCAAGCTATTTTCTGTCTCTCTATTGGATAAAATTGGGATACGTGCAGCTCTTATCTACTTGAATGGGCAAAAAACAATATCTTCAAAACAAGTTGACTAATTTTGTACTAACTAATGTGCATGCTCATTCTCTAGTAAAATAACAGGCAATGTCGCAATCAAAAGGTGATTAGTTCTTTTAACAGTAAGGAATTCCATTCCTTAGCGTTATGATTTTTGCCATTCATAAGTATACCACTGACCCGTCTCATCCTACTTTCTCTGGTATTTATCAATTTAGCGTTGCATGCAGTATAGGTGATGCTACTTTGAAACTGTTACTTCCTAAGCTACAAGATACTCATAACTTAAAGTAGTTTAACTGTAGTCAAGTTACTCTTTTAAAAATAAGTTAGCTACATGACAAACTACTAACAAAACATAACTAACTACATTGAAGCTATTTTAAAAAGAAAATAATATATCACTTTACAATAGGGTTTCAATTGTAAACATTAGTTAATGTATTAGGTATAACATACTAAAAAGTAACTATATTTTTAACAGTGTTTATTAATCTTTGTTAATATTAATTGATAAAAATACAGTTGTTTATTTTTAGTTCATATTGCATTAACTACTGTGTATGTATATATATATATATATATATATATATATATATATATATATATATATATATATATATATATGCACACACACACACACACACACACACACACACACATTTTAATATGTATTAGTAAATGTTAAAGTTAACATTAACCAAGATTAACACATGTTGTAAACAAAAATAGGGTTAAGGTATAGTACACATTGTTATTAATGTTAACAGTTGTAGTTAACTAATTGTTATGAACTTAACAGCTAACCACACCAATACTACAGCTACGTTGTCTAGGGGAAAATAGAAAGAGTGACTAGCTGGGAATTCTACCATTTGAAGTCTATTTGTGGCCAATACTCAACATGGTAGTGGTTATTCTACACCGCTTCTCACACCTTGGAGCATCTCTCAGATGCAACAGATTGGCATTCCACCTGGTCAGAGTCCTCTCTCAAATAGGCATTTCCCCTTTCACTATGGGGAAGCACAAGCGATAATAAGGTACTCCCCAAAGTGGATGGATTTTGTATTGTGGAAGTGTAGAGGTTATTTGAATACCTAATCTTTTCCTAACATAATGTTAACAAATAGAACCTTAATGTAAATTGGCACTGAAAATATGTTTAAATATATATATATATAACAATCAGATGATTTTATTTTATTAGTGTGACATAAAACAATTAGGGTGACAACATTAAATTAAAAATACTGTATACATTTATACTAAATATAAATTAATAAAACATGAAAACATTTTATATAATGAGTCAAAAAAGCTGTTTCAAAAAGAAGACAGTAACTTCTGGCAAAGTCCCTTTAAGGCTGTGCATGGTCTCAAGTGAATTAGGGAATCATTGACTTGATCTAGTTAATTTACATGAATTGTCAGAACAAACCGATATAGGAAAAAGGCTATAACATGTTTCAAACATTCCCCTCAAACCACCCATCTGATACTGTGAAAATCACATAACAATGGTGTAGCAAACACAGTGTTGGCAAGAATGTGCGTTTTCCTTATCCCAAAACTAACCTGTTTGTGGGCCCACTGGCTTGAATTTTTGCATTTTGAAAAAGGAGTAATATGGGAGAGGTTGTGGTTGTGTTCAAAGCATTTCAATCCTGAATGCCTCTGACATTTGAGGAAACATGAAATCAAAATGTACATTTTGATGGACATAACACATGTTTGTCAGCATAATCTTTCCTCAAAATTGTATAAATTGCTTTTCTCTGATATGTCATTTCAGATAACTTACAAATCTCTATGACAAAAGTTCCAAACTGACCTCGGATCATCATTAAAGCAACATGATCACATGAGAAATTGACATGCTAACTTTAATTTTTTTACCACCCAAAATCGGGCCTGATGTGCAGAATTCCGGACAAGCACCATCATGTAGCAATTTTTTTTAAGGTACACATGCGCATGGAGGTAGTTCCAGCTTTGGCCACTGGGGGCAGTTCAGAAATTCTGAAAATATATACAGATTTTAGCAGAATTTTTTTTTAACAGCTGAAATCATTTTCCAGTGAGATCAGCCTGATTGAGATATTTTCTAATGTTACTTGAACTCAGTGACTCGTTGGATCTGGCAATCAACAGAACCACCCGAGCAGAGACGCACCTCTTTCAACTGTTTGGTCAATAAACGTCTCGGTTACGTATGTAACCTCCGTTCCCTGATGGAGGGAACGAGACGTCGTGTCGAAGAAGCGACACTAGGGGTCTCTCTTGAGCGCTGAAAGATGCCTCTGATATATGAAAAAAGGCCAATGAAAGTTGGCGAACAGTATTTGCATACCACGCCTCCGGATACGGATATAAAGGCGAGGGAAATACGCTCGTTCATTCAGGATTTTTCTGAGGAGCCGGGAGTGTTCCGGGCACCTCAGCGGCTCGGCTCAGCGACATGGCCGGGAAGACACAACGTCTCGTTCCCTCCATCAGGGAATGGAGGTTACATACATAACCATGCCGTTCCCCGTCTGTCGCTCACTTCGATGTCGTGTCGAAGAAGCGACACTAGGGGTCCACTTCAAAACTCGCCATGTGCTGAGCCGTGTACGTGTACTGCTGACACAGAAGCGGGCAGGTATCCTACGTGTACAAGCAACCAACTGTGTTCAGGCTGCACGTACTCTTCCCCAATGCCCCGAAAATGTTGTCAGAATCCTTTTGGTTACCCTAGGGGGGGAACAAGGTGACGCTCCCAACTAGGGAACAGGCCAAGCCTGGCTGGGCCTCTTTTCTCTCTATGTTTTCTCGGCATAGAGCAAGAGCAGCCGGGGCCCTTACCGCATCAAGGGAAGGGGGTCTTATCCCGAATTCCTATTCTTTTAGGGGGAAAAGATCCTGCGGAGGCCACACCCACCCGAAAGGGGAGGTAGAGGTGGCAAAATACATCACATGGCCTCATGGGTCACATGTGGGAAGAATGGCGCGGTGGTAGATCCAACCTCGAGAAGGGGGGAGTTGCTACAACACGGCGACCGGAGGGCAGCAAAGGACTGCCTAAGGGAGACGTGGGTCAGCTCGTAAGGTGACCGTACCGCGGAAGTACACACAGGAGGAGTCCCGTAGGAGGCCTGATCTGTGGAGCACCTATTCCAGTAGGGGTAGCCTGGGGTACCCGTAGTGGACTGGACCTGCAAGTTCCTCCGCTGAACTGCTGCGGGCCCAAAGGGCTAGGGAGAAATCAACCAGGGACCTAGGTCTTCTGGGAAAGAAGCGCACTGTTTTACCTCGGCAGAGGGAAACGGCGCTGGAACAAGCGATTCACCCGGTCAGACCGTCGACGTGTACCAAGTTCTACGGGCTCGGACCTGAGAAAACACTGGACGAGACTGACTCAACCCTGAGATTGTAATATCTCGTAAAGGTGTTAGGTGCTGCCCAGCCCGCAGCTCTGCAAATGTCTGCTAGGGAGGTGCCCCTAGCCAGTGCCCATGAGGATGCCACGCTTCTAGTAGAGTGGGCTCAAACCCGCAGAGGGGGTGGCACGGCCTGGGTGTGATAAGCCAGTAGAGTGGCGTCCACCACCCAGTGGGACAACCTTTGTTTGGAGACAGCGTTCCCTTTCTGCTGTCCTCCAAAGTAGACAAAGAGCTGTTCAGAGTGCCTGAAGCTCTGGGTGCGTTCCAGGTAGGCACGCAAGGCACGTACCGGACACAGCAGTGAGGGGGCTGGGTCTGGCTCCTCCCGGGGCAGCGCTTTTAGGTTCACTACCTGATCCTGAAGGGCGTGGTAGGAACCTTGGGCACATAGCCCGGTCGAGGTCTTAGGATCACATGAGTATCTGCCGGACCGAGCTCCAGGCATGTGTCGTTAGTAGAGAACACTTGCAGGTCCCAGACCCTCTTGATGGAAGCGAGCGCGAACAGCAGGGCCGTCTTTCTAAGGAGAGGGCCCTGAGCCAACTGATTCTAGCGGCTTGGGGGGGATCTCTGAAGACCGGCGAGGACCACCGAGTGATCCCAGGAGGGGAACAGGTTTGGCCGAGAGGGGTTTAACCTCCGTGCACCTCTTAGGAACATGACAATTAAGTCGTGCTTACCCAGAGACTTGCCATCTACTGGGTCGTGGTGAGCTGCGAAATAGCAACATACACTTCAAGGTGGACGGGGACAGCCTCCACTCCAACCTCTCCTGTAGGAACAGGAGCACCGACCTAACTGCGCACCTCTGTGGGTCTTCTGCCCAGGAAGAACACCAATTCGCGAACAGACGCCATTTCAGGGCATAGAGTTGCCTGGTAGAAGGGGCTCTGGCTTGGTTGATCGTGGCTACGACCATGGTGGTAGACCAGCTAGATCTTCCGCGGCCCGTTCAGGGGCCAGACGTGGAGGTTCCAGAGGTCTGGGTGCGGATGCCAGAGCGTGCCCCGTCCCTGAGAAAGAAGGTCCTTCCTCAGGGGAATTCGCCAGGTAGGGGCTGTTGCGAGGAGTACAAGGTCCGAGAACCAGGCCCGGGTGGGCCAGTAAGGAGCTACGAGAGTGACTTGCTCCTCGTCCTCCCTGACCTGACCTGACCTGAAGGCTCACTGGGGGATGCGTACTTGCGCAGCCCCACCGGCCAGCTGTGTGCCAGTGCATCTGCCCCGAGGGGAGCCTCTGAGCGGGCATACCAGAGCGGGCAGTGGGAGGTCTTTCGGGAGGCAGAGGGGTCTACCTGGGCCTTGCCGAACCGTTCCCAAATCAGCTGAACCGAGTGGGGGTGAAGCCTCCACTCTCCACCAGGCAAGCGTTGTCGTGACAGCGCGTCCGCTATCACATTGAAGTTGCCGGGGATGTGAGTGGCGTGCAGCGACTTGAGTCGGTGCTGGCTCCAAAGGAGGAGACGACGGGCGAGTTGTAACATAAGGCGGGAGCGTACGCCGCCTTGGCGATTTATGTACGCGACCGCAGTGGTGCTGTCCGACCTGACTAGGATACGTTCGTCCCGAATTAACGGGAGAAACTTCTGCAGGGCCAAAAGGACGGTCAACAACTCGAGGCAGTTGATGTGCCAACGCAGCTGGGCCCCTTTCCAACGGCCTGAGGCTGCGTGCCCGTTGCAAACGGCGCCCCAACCCAATCTGGAGGCGTCGGTCGTGACCAAGACGCGTCTGGACACCTGCTGTAGGGGTACTCCAGCTCGTAAGAGACAGAGGTCTGTCCAGGGGTTGAATGTTTGTCGGCAGGTGGGGGTGATTGTTACCGCCATGCTCATGCCGGGCGTGCCGCGGCGCCATGCTCATCTCGGGACTCGGGTCCGGAGCCAGTGTTGGAGCGGTCTCATATGCATCAACCCCAGCGGCGCGACCGCCGCGGAGGATGCCATATGCCCCAGAAGCCTCTGGAAAAGTTTTAAGGGGACCGCTGTGCCTGGCCTGAAGGCAGTGAGGCAGTTCAACACTGACTGGGCACGCTCCTTGGTGAGACGTGCGGACATTGAGACCGAGTCTAACTCCATCCCGAGAAAAGAGATGCTCTGAACTGGAGAGAGCTTGCTCTTTTCCCAGTTGACCTGAAGCCCCAGACGGCTGAGGTGCCTGAGCACCTGGTCTCTGTGGGCGCATAGTAACTCTCGCGAGTGGGCCAGGATGAGCCAGTCGTCGAGGTAGTTGAGTATGTGTATGCCGGCTTCTCGGAGCGGGGCAAGAGCTGCCTCTGCAACTTTCGTGAAGACGCGAGGGGACAGAGACAGGCCAAAGGGGAGGACTTTGTACTGATACGCCTGGCCCTCGAACGCAAACTGCAGGTAGGGGTGGTGTCGGAGCAGGATGGAGACGTGGAAGTACGCGTCCTTCAGGTCTATCGCTGCAAACCAATCTAGATGCCGGACGCAGGTTAAGATGTGCTTCTGCGTGAGCATTTTGAACGGGAGTTTGTGCAACGCTTGGTTGAGAACTCGCAGGTCCAAGATTGGTTGTAAGCCGCCGCTTTTCTTGGGTACGATGAAGTAAGGGCTGTAGAAACCCTTCTTCATCTCGGTTGGAGGGACAGGCTCTATCGCGTCTTTGGCCAGAAGAGTTGCGATTTCCGCGCGCAGGGAGTGGGCGTGTTCGCCGTGTACTGCGGAAAAGCGGACGCCCATGAAGTCCGGGCCAGCCAGCGAGACGGGTTGGGAAGTGAAAGCCACGCGTCCAACCTCTGCGCTAGGGGCACCAAAGGGACGGTCAATTTGGACGTACCCGGCGGGGCTTCGCAGCGAGGCGGAGCAGGTAGGGCAGCGTTGGGCGGCGACGAGGCGACCCGCGGCTGAGGTGCTGAGAAAAGACTCAAAGCACTTACCTTGCTCCGCACACCTGGCAGGGGGTGGGTTAGCGACTGAGGAGGAGGTCTTGGGTAGGCGTCCTCTAGACTCGTTGGAACCGGCCGGCCAGGGGACAGTCGTGGGGCTGAAGATGGGTGGTCCGTGTCCAGGAAGCCAGGACTGTTGAGATCTAAGGGCAAAGTGCCGTGAGAACGGCATTTGCGGGCCAGGTGACCCAGAGACATAGGAAATAGCTCTTTTATTGAGAATGTGGGTACCGCAACCCCATCTAAGGGGGGGCGGCAAATTAAATTGTTTGAAAACAAAAGATTCTCCTCCCGGCCCTCCACCGGGGGACGGAGTGGTCTTACCACCTCCGGAGCTAACGTCTGTGTTGCTGGGTCGTCCGTCTCAGGACCGCCTGCGAGCCTTCCGGGTCCTCGAGGGAGTCCGGGAGACGGGGGGCGTCTGCTTCCTGCGGTGTGCTCGATGCAGGGGCTGAGAGCTGGGCCCGGGTTGAGGCGGAGCAGATTTCTTAGCCGCAGGGGGACGCCCTCGGCGAGCAGACGGGGCGGTGGCCTTGGCGACAGATTTGCGGCGAGGCAGGATGTGAGAAATAGCCTCCGTCTGTCTTCTCACCGCGGAGAACTGCTGGGCAAAGTCCTCGACGGTGTCGCCGAAGAGGCCAAGCTGGGAGACAGGGGCGTCGAGGAAGCGAACTTTGTCGGCCTCACGCATCCCGACCAGGTTGAGCCAAAGATGACGTTCCTGGACCACAAGGGTGGCCATCGCCTGCCCGAGTGCCTGCACGGTGACCTTCGTGGCTCTGAGGGCGAGGTCGGTCGCTGAGCGCAGTTCCTGCAGCACATCGGGATCAGGGCTACCCTCGTGCAGATCTCTGTGTGACTTGGCCTGGTGGACTTGCAGGATGGCCATGGCGTGCAAGGCGGAGGCGGCCTGTCCCGCGGCGCTGTAGGCTTTGTTGTTCAAGGAGGATGAAGTCCTACAGGCCTTGGAAGGGGTTACAGGGCGTCCGCGCCAGGTGGTAGGGTCACCGGGACAAAGATGGAGCGCAACTGCCCTATCCACCTGGGGAATCGCTGTGTACCCGTGGGCCTCTCTGCCGTCGAGGGTAGCGAGAGCGGACGAGCAGGGCTTTTGACGAATGGAGAGCGGTGCTCTCCATGAAGACGTCAGCTCGTCATGCACCTCCGGGAAAAACGGGATCGGGGGGGGCGTGGCTGTGAGCGGCGCCCAGACCCCAGGAACCAGTCATCCAACCGTGACGGGTGTGGGGAAGGTTGAGGTTTCCAGTCCAACCCCACCCCGACGGCGGCCCGGGCAAGCATGTCGGACATCTGCGCATCCGCCTCAACCTGGACCTGCTGGCCTGAAGGCGGCAGTCCAGGGGAGGAGTCAGCGTCAGATGCCGCGCTCTCCGACGGAGCGGCGAGCTCATCGGCTTCAAGCTCCAGAGGATAGGCAGACCGGCCCGGAGGCGAGTCGCCGTTGCCTCGAGGCTGGACGGAGGTAAACGAGCGTGTCGGGGGGCGGGTGGTCCGAGGGGACGTGCCCGGCGGAAGCGCACCCGCTGCCCTCCCCAAATCACCTCCAGCGCCAACCGCATCGTCCTCAATCCCGTGGGAAGAAGGAGCGATACGGGGGGGCGGCTGGAGTGGCGTGCTTTCTATTGAAAGCGAGCCGCGACCGCAACGTTACCATGGTCATGTTCTCGCAGTGAGAACATGAACCATCCACAAACGCTGCCTCGGTGTGATCGGCGCCCAGACACACGAGACAGCGCCTGTGGCCGTCAGAAGCGGAGAGCACTCTACCGCATCCAGGAACTACACAGGGTTTGAATGGCATCTTTATAAAGACGCGCCCTGAAAAGGGCGTTCAACACCACTGTGTATTGCTCTTTTAGAGAAATAAACTCTTTATAAGAAATATAACTCTTTTTGAAAGGGAACTCTTTCAACTCTGCGCTGTCGAAGTGCCCAGGGGCAAACTGCACGCCGAAAGAGAAGAGAAAACAGCCGCTGTAGTGCGCCGTAAATCCAACAGCAGCAGAGCGTCAGAGGATCAGAAGCAGGATCAGTAGTGTTACACGCAGCTGTCAGCATAAACACGACCATCGGCTCCGAAGAAAATTACTGAATGAACGAGCTTATTTCCCTCACCTTTATATCCGTATCCGGAGGCGGGGTATGCAAATACTGTTCGCCAACTCTCATTGGCCTTTTTTCATAGATCAGAGGTATCTTTCGGCGCTCAAGAGAGACCCCTAGTGTCGCTTCTTCGACACGACGTCGAAGTGAGCGACAGACGGGGAACTGTGCTTATAAGTTCATTACATAGTGACAAGTAAGAATATTAAAATAATATAAAACTTTAAAGTACTTTAATTTCATTTGGGAAATCACATTATCTGAGAAAAACTTTGACTCCAGTGTTTTGCATTAACTAAATTCAACTAAGTAATTGGATTTTAAACAGAGGTTGTATTAAATATAAATGTTACATAAGGTATAATTATGGCAGCCACTCCTGTGGACATATTAGGATTAAAATATCCATTGTGTAAAAAACTTATAGATAAACTCTCAAACAAATGGCAAAAAAGAACCAAAGATTTGATGACAACATTTGATGTATCTTTGTGTGAGGAAATGGAAACGTTGATAACGGAAAGGGAGAGAGAAGTGCAAGCATTGTTCAGGGAAGAAGGAGAAAATTATCTGAAAAATATAAGACAGGCTAGAAAAACATTGAAGGATGCAGAAGGGAGATAAGTTGGGAAGGAGAAGAGGCCCTTGTCAAACCACCTTGAAATATGATGAAGATACTGTATGTGAAAAAGAACTGTTAGGGCAAGTGAGAACAGAAGAAGAGGAGATTGAAGCAGAAGTGCAAGTAATAGAAGCACAAATACAGATATGAATTAAAGAAACAGAAAAATGTATACATCGTAATAGGTAAACAGGGAGCAGCTTTGAGTATAACTTTGAACAATGTTCACTAATGTACAACATTAGAAAATTTTGGACCCAAAATTGGGACATTTGGGAATGGCCTGTAGCGCCCCCTAAAGGAAAATGTGGGCCATTCTTTGTGTGGTGTTTCCTGTTGGCCTGTAGTATCAATGTACTAAATTAGAACATTTTTGACCAGAAAATGGCTCTTTTCGGTATGGCCTGTAGCGCCCTCTAAGGGCAAATGCTGGCCATTATTGGTTTAGGGGTTACCGTTGGCCTGTAGTATCAATATAAAAAAAATTTTGGACACAAATTTGGGACTTTTGGGCATGGCCTGTAGCGCTCCCTAGTCATTTTGTGCTTTATTCATTTTTGCTAAGTAATAAATTGAAAGACATCAATTATACACATGGGTACCAAACTTCAAGTCAATTGGAGATACAGTTAAGGATAAGGATAAGGATCGTTTTTTCCACATTTTCACTGTACAGAAAAATCTATCATGATGGAGACTATGGGTCATTGAGGCTTTTTGTTCCCCATGAGAAATGAGGGATGTACACCAAGTTTCAGAAGAATTGACAAATTGGGCGGAAATGCCATCACTTTGAAAATGTGACATTTGGGCATGGTTTGTAGTGCCCCCTAAGGGTGAATGTGGGCCATTCTTGATGTGTGGGTTCCTGTTGGCCTGTAGTATCAATGTACCAAATTAGAAAATGTTTGACCAGAAAATGGGAATTTTGGGCGTGGACTGTAGCGCCCCCTAAGGGCGAATGTGGGCAATTCTTTGCGCAGTACTTCAGAGTGATGACATCTTGAAGCATGTTAGGTTTGAAAAACCATTGGTCAAAATTACACTAGATTTATTGACATATATATTGATAAAATGTGTACATTTACATAAACACGCCCCTTTCAGCCATTTGTGTCGTACCTTATGGTTCCTTGAGGCTTTTTTGTTCCCAATGAGAAATGAGGCAAGTATCCCAAGATTTAGAATAATTGGAAAAATGGGGTGAAAATGACATCATTTTGAAAATGTGACATTTGGGCGTGGCCTGTAGCGAACCGTTAAGGGCGAATGTGGGCAATTCTTTGCACAGTACTTCAAAGGGATGTTATCTTGAAGCATTAGGTTTGAAAAACCATCAGTCAAAATTACATTTGATTTATTGACATATATATTGATAAAATGTGGACATTTACATAAACACGCCCCTTTCAGCCATTTTATATTGTATTAATTTTTGCTAAGTAATGTGTTTTCACTGTACATGAAAATCCATCATGGCAGAAGTTATGGGTCCTTGAGGCTTTTTTGTTCCCCATGAGAAATGAGGCATGTACACTAGGTTTCAGAATAATTGGACAAATGGCGTGGAAATGCCATCACTTTGAAAATATTTTTTTGGGCATAGCCTATAGCGCCACCTATGGGCGAATGTGGGCCATTCTTGGTTTGGGGGTTCCCGTTGGCATGGAGTATCAATGTGCCAATTTAGAACATTTTTGACCAGTGACTTTTTAAGATATGGGGGCTCAGGGAGAATAATAATAATAATAATAATAATAAATATAGCTGCAAGCAGCAATGCAATTCCTCCTCAAAATGGCAAATCATTCATAATTGATCAGTAGAGGGTTGGGGTTAAACCCTCCCAATGGAGGAATACAAAAAACATGTCTTTCTGTCTTAATCCTAAACAAAAGATTTTCAGTGTACAGGAAAATCCATCATGCCAGACCTTATGGATTCTTGAGGCTGTTTTGTTCCCAATGAGAAATTAGGTATGTACATTAAGTTTCAGAAGAATTGAATAAATGGGGTGGAAATACCATCACTTTGAAAATAGGACATTTGGGCATGGCTTGTTATGCCCCCTAAAGGCAAATGCTGGACATTATTGATTTAGGGGTTACCGTTGGCCTGTAGTACCAATGTACAAAATTAGAAAATTTTTGACCCAAAAATTGGACTTTTGGGCATGGCCTGTAGCGCCCACTAAAGGCGATTGTGGACCATTCTTGGTGTAGGGTTTCCTGTTGGCCTGTAGTATCAATGTACACAATGAGAAAAATTTTTACCCAAAAATTGGACTTTTGGGCATGACCTGTAGCGCCCCCTATAGGCAAAAGAGGCTTTTTGTTCCCCATGAGAAATGAGGTGTGTACACCAAGTTTCAGATGAATTGGACAAATGGGGTGGAAATGAAATCATTTTGAAAATGGGACTTTTGGGCGTGGCCTGTATTGCCCCCTATGGGCGAATGTGAGCCATTCTTTGCATAGTACATCAGAACTAGAAAAAAAAGTTTGCCAAGTCAAACTTTGATGTTGGCTTGAGAAACACCGAACCTTGAACCAAGACTGGAATACGATGATAACAATAAAACAAGATCACAGCAAAAATATTAATTAAATGCAATAACTTGATAATTATTTAAGCTCTCCATGTCATTATACCACATACGGCATTCACTAAGATTTTCATTTTGTCCTAAGACTTCACTGTATGCTTTGTAAAAATAAGTGAATGTTAAAGGGATATTTGATCATTTCCTCACCCTCATGCAGTCCCAGATGTGTATGACTTTCTTCTGCAGAAATTGAATGAAGATGTTTAGAAGAATATCTCAGCTCTGTTGGTCCATTCAATGTAAGTAAATGAGAAGTGGTGAGAAACAGAGCAATAATTAAGTCATTTTTTACTATAAATCTCTACTTTGACTTTCATAAGCGCTCTTCTCTCTTAAGAGTTCTTTTTCAGTTTTTTTTTGTGATTTACATAAGCACATCACCCCTACTGGGGAGAGAGGAGAATTTATAGTAAATAAATAAAAATACAATTTTGTTTTTAGTATATATATATATATATATATATATATATATATATATATATATATATATATATATATATATATATATATATTGATCTGTTTCTCACCCACACCTATAATATCACTTCTGAAGGCATGGATTAAACCACTGGAGTGGTATGGATTACTTTTATGTTGCATTTATGTGATTTTTGTACCTTCTGAGTTCTGATCACCATTCAAGTGCATTGAAAGGTCCAACAGGGTTGAGATATTCTTCTAAAAAGCGTAATTTGTGTTCAGCAGAAGAAAGAAAATAATACACATCTGGGATGGAATGAGGGTGAGTAAATGATGAGAGAAATTTATTTTTGGGGTAAACTAAGTTTATTTGAAAGACTATCTAGGCACATAATAACACTGTATAGCTGTGATGGTTTCTAAATCTTTCAAGATGTACAGGCTCACACTTTAAATGGTCAGTGCTTTGTATTTTAGATAATTAAAATAGCAACAGATCCAGTGAAACAATGGAGATTGAGTGATTGTTTTTATATTTTACAAAAACGTGGCATTTTACAACGTAAGGGTGAAATAAAAAAACTAAAAATAATACCAGTTGTAATTTTTATTTACATGGAATGTCAATGTTCAGGACGAAAGCTCAATTGTTACTGTCTCTTTAAGAGGATTTTATTGCATAGAACATTCAAGGCACAGTCTGTGCAGTTTGTTTCATTGAGTTTAATCTTTTGAGAACTGTGAAGTCTCATTATTTTCATACTGTGTCGTGCTGTTACATCTGTATTAATTTCAGAGATTAATTGATTGAGATTGTGAGACTGCAGTCATTATTAAACTTGTAATCATGTTGAACCTGAAGCACATTCAACTATTAGTATAGTTTATCTGTTCTCAATGGAACTTCCGTGATCCTTCCCGCGCTGTCAAGTGAAGCTGAGCAACATCAGTTTCGTCTCTCACACCCTCATTTGTTTGGGTGTGAGATGATAAAATACAGACTGCATGAATGGTGTAAAATCACGTTAATGTTCAAATACATTCAAGCAAACACATACAACCGACAAACCTCTGTGAAGATGCGAGCAAAAATGATCGCGGATCGTGTGTTGTCCGAGACAACCCTGATAAAACATCATTCTCGGAAGTATTGATACTAGATTTAGATTCCCGATTTCTTCATCAACTGTTTATGTTCACTTGAGATAAAACAGACTCCCCAATATATCATGTATTTTGTTGTATTAAATTGTCCGTTCAAACGCAAGAAGCGAAAGCAATCTATCATCGAGGTGCGTGCGTTAGATATTTAAACTGGAAAGATTTAAAACAACCAACCGACAAACCTTTGTGAAAACACAAGCAAAAATGATCTCGCCTCACGGATCGCGTGTTGTCAGAGACAACCCTGATAAAACAAAATTATCGGAAGTATTGATACTTTAGGATCGATCCGCCCATCCCTACTTTCTTTAGACATATGTTTCATGTTTGTGTGATAAGTATTCGCAGAGTTTCACTTGATTTTTGTGACGTGTTTCCTTAGAAAGATGCTTGCGAAGACAGTGATGGCGCACCATGTTTTTTTTCTTTATTTTACAAAAGCACAAGGTTTTGTTGTTATTGTAAGTGTACACAAATAAAAGTAGAGCTTTTATAGTTTGTAACGATGTCTTACGATGTTCACTTGAGACCAAACAGACTCCCCAATATATCATGTATTTTGACATTTTGTTGTATGAAATTGTCCGTTCAAATGCAAGAAGAAGTGAAAGCGATCTCTCATCGGGGTGCATGCGTTAGATGCGACGCAGCTCGCTGTGTCACACAAACGGCTTGCAAACATTTATTTGAGTTGTTTTGTTGAGATGAATAGTGTAAAATCGCTTGAATGTTCAAAACTGGAAAGCATTAAAACACACAATTGACATACCTTCATGCAGACGCAAGCAAAATTCATCTGGCTTCTATGTCTGGAGCTCCACCCACTAGTAGACAGAATTTCTCCATTAGAGAGATTGCTCCAGTAGAGCTGCATTTGGTAGACAGAGTTACTCCAGTAGAGGGAGCCTCTTTGCTCAGCCATTTTAAATCAATGGGATTTTACTTGTAGACCATTTTAATCCAGTAGAGGGGGCATTTTTGCTCAGCCATTGTAAATCAATGGGATTTTTTACATTTTTGATCGTCATTTATATAAAAAGCTTAAGTCGCATCAGGTAAAAAAGACATACCAGCAAACTTCAGTACAGTCCCCAGGTCTGTGGCAAGTTTGGTGCTTGTAGCATTAAAGCTCTTGGAGGTAAGGCTGTTGAAATTTTAGTCTCAGAAAAATAAAAAAATAGTATTAATAATAATAATAATAATAAATGTATGTAACATAACAATATGTTGGCTTTCTCAAGCCAACATATTTATGTCATCTTGAAGCATGTTAGGTTTGAAAAACCATCAGTCAAAATTACATTTGGTTTATTGACACTTATATATTGAGGCAATGTGGTCATTTACATAAACACGCACCTTTCAGCCATTTTGAATTGTATTCATTTTTGCTAATTAACAAATTAAAAGACATCAATTCTTCAATTCAAGTCAGTTGGATCAACGGTTCAAGAGAAGAAGAGTTTTGTAGGTTCCCCAAATTTTCACTGTACAGGACAATCCATCATGCAGAACCTTATGGGTCATTGAGGCTTTTTTGTTCCCAATGAGAAATGAGGCAAGTATACCAAGTTTCAGAATAATTAGAAAATTGGGGTGAAAATGCCATCATTTTGAAAATGTGACATTTGGGCGTGGCCTGTAGCGAACCGCTAAGGGCGAATATGGGCATTTCTTTACACAGTACTTCAAAGGGATGTTATCTTGAAGCACGTTAGGTTTGAAAAACCATCAGTCAAAATTAAATTTGATTTATTCACATATATATTGATAAAATGTGGACATTTACATAACCACGCCCCTTTCAGCCATTTTGTATCATACTTTATGGGTCCTTGAGGTGTTTTTGTCCCCAATGAGAAATGAGGCAAGTATACCAAGTTTTAGAATAATTGGAAAATTGGGGTGAAAATGACATCATTTTGAAAATGTGACATTTGGGCGTGGCCTGTAGCGAACCGCTAAGGGCGAATATGGGCATTTCTTTACACAGTACTTCAAAGGGATATTATCTTGAAGCATGTTAGGTTTGAAAAACCATCAGTCAAAATTAAATTTGATTTATTCACATATATATTGATAAAATGTGGACATTTACATAACCACGCCCCTTTCAGCCATTTTGTATCATACTTTATGGGTCCTTGAGGCGTTTTTTGTCCCCAATGAGAAATGAGGCAAGTATACCAAGTTTTAGAATAATTGGAAAATTGGGGTGAAAATGCCATCATTTTGAAAATGTGACATTTGGGCGTGGCCTGTAGCGAACCGCTAAGGGCGAATGTGGCTAATTCTTTGCACAGTACCTCAATGGGATGTTATCTTGAAGCATGTTAGGTTTGAAAAACCATCAGTCAAAATGCCATTTGATTTATTGACATATATATTGATAAAATGTATACATTTTCATAAACATGCCCCTTTCAGCCATTTTATATCGTATTCATTTTTGTTAAGTAACGTTTTCAAAGACATAAATTCTACACATGTGTACCAAATTTCAAGTCAATTGGAGATACGATATGAAAATGATAAAGAAAATTCATGGAGGGGATCTCAAAACTAATATTATACATATGTAATTTATAATTTCAAACCAGTACTTTTCCAATTGAAATTAAAATAGCTAAAGTTGTGCCGCTGTATAAAAGTGGGGATAGACACAACTTAACAAATTACAGGCCTGTTTTGCTTCATCCACAATTCTCCAAAATTTTTGAAAAACTGTTCACTAACAGATTAAACAAATTTTTAGATAAACATAACTTACTTTCTGATAGTCAATATGGATTCAGATCAAACAGCTCGACAACATTGGCATTAACTGATTCAGTAGAGGAAATTGCAAAAGCCACAGATCATAAACAGTATGCAGTTGGAGTTTTAAAAAAGCTTTTGACACAATCAATCATAACTTATTAATCAATAAATTGGAATGGTACGGGATCAGGGGTGTAGTATTGCACTGGGTGAAAAGTTATTTAAGTGACTGGAAACAATTTGTGAAGTTGGGGAAATATTCAATGTCGTGCTTGCACATCGTTTGTAGCATCCCTCAGGGGTCAGTACTGGGTCCAAAATAATTTTTGCTTTATATAAACGACATTTGTAAAATATCAAAAATAATAAAGTTAGTTTTATTCGCAGATGACACTAATATATTTGTTCTGGGGGATTTTAAAAGAGCTACTGGAGATTATTACTTCAGAAATTTGCTAATTAAAAAGGTGGTTTGATAGAAATTAATAATCATTAAATATTAATAAAACTAAATGCATGCTGTTTGGTAACTGTAAAAGGAGTGCACACGTACAGATACAGGTAGATGGTGTGGACATAGAAAGGGTTAATGAAACTTTGTGTCTGTACAACTTTAAAAAGT
This sequence comes from Moxostoma hubbsi, assembly GCA_032164185.1. Lineage (NCBI taxonomy): Eukaryota > Metazoa > Chordata > Actinopteri > Cypriniformes > Catostomidae > Moxostoma > Moxostoma hubbsi. Next base: position 7,001,614 of record JAVLUX010000013.1, on the reverse strand, counting down.
TTTTGTATATTTATATGTGGAGTGAAGTTTAAGGAATGGTTTAAGTTTTCTTTGTATTTTTACATTTTTTTTGGTGTGTGGGAACAAACATAAATATAAGTAGTAATTGTAAATAATATATTAAAATAGGATTAAGATGATATAATTATGAAGACAATTTGATGATTATTAACTAGAGGTGGTGAAGGGGTAGGATTAAATAAGCTTATGCTTCTTCCAACTCCTTTTCTGACATGTATAAGTCAATATATTTTTGTTTCTTGTGTTATTATTATTATTGTTTTTATTATATTTATTATTGTATTATTTTTTACATGTTCGAAATAAAGTTTTTCATTCATTCAAATAATAGTAGCCAATATGTAATCAAACAGAATAATTAAAAAAATAATAACAAATTAAGTAATCTTTAAAAGCTATTCATGCTCGTATCATATGTCAATACAATATTGTATACCATGTAGAAATATACTTTAGTCAAAATTGCATTGCTTCCCTCTTGCGACCTATTCTATATCAATCAAGACAGTTTTAAAATCAAACTGTTTATTGTACTGTGAATTTTGATCACTTGGTGCTTGCAGTGCAATGCCATGTAAAGAAAGAAATAAGAAAAAGAAGGAGAGGGATTGACTGCAAGCAGCCAAGGGTAGCAGATCACTTACTTCATGGATCAGGCCAGTTAGTAGCAGGGAAGAAGAAAAGGATGGAAGTAGTGATTCAGATTTAGAAAGAGAAGCCATAGTTGATGAGCAATAATTTGCTGGTGAACAAGATACAGGAGCTACTGCAGGAGAGTTAGCAGAAGGAGAAGCAAGAGAAGAATATCAGTATTGAACTGTTGTTCAGTGTGGATCAGGAGGATGTGATGGAGACATGAGGCCCTGCTGGAGAGTTACCTCCAGAAGAAACAAGAGAAGAAAGCCAGCATGGAACTGCTGCAAATAAAGAGGATGTAATCTCAAAACTAGTGGTTTTGAATTGTCCTACAGATCCTGCCCACATGCAGACATTTAATATTAATTATAGTGACAGCTATATTGAAATGTGTGAGAAAGTGTGAACTTGCCAGTTTGTTATGACATTCCCAAAAAACACAGATTGGCAGTCTTTCCTGAGGAGATGGTAGACAGATTGCCCTTGGTTGGAGTATTCAACAAAACATTATGCCATGTACTGCTTTGTCTGTCACATTTTTCATAAAGTAGAAAAAGCAAGAACATAACAGCCTGGAAGCTGTTCATTGCCAGGTACACTGCTTGAATCTGGTCCTGGTTGAGAGTGCAATGCCCAATGTTCACTTTTTCTCCTTGGTGTTCTGCACCAGCTCCACAAAGAGGTTTACAGCATTTTTAAAATGCCAGCAGTCCTTGTATCCTGGTCAGTGTGTTGTTGAGCTGCAGAAGTTGTCTGACACTCGGTGGGCCTGCCGAGAAAGATCCCTGAAGGCCCTAAAAAGGTTCTGAAACCTTTAATCAAGCTGCTGACAGACATCAGCGAGTCAGACCCCCCCTGACAGAGCTGTTGGGGATGCAAAGATGTACCTGAAGGCTATTGACTTTGAATTCCTTGTTTGCTTAGAAATCACCAACCCAGTGTTCCAGGTTACTAGAGTGGCCTCTGATGCTATGCAACAAAAAGATCTGGATCTCTCCACTGCTTACACAATAACTGACAGAGTGCTGGACATAGTGAAGAATTTGAGGTCTGAGGAGGAATTTAAAACCATATTCTAGAAAGCCACACTGGTGGAGACCAACCCCCACATGGAACGAACTCGACTTCGTGCCAAGGACACGGACACAGCTCTTTCTCTGGACATACAGGGATTGGATCACCCTAAGAAGGGACCCCCCCCCCTAACCCCATATTCCCGCAGCACCTCCCACAGTATCTCCCGGGAGACCTGGTCATATGCCTTCTCCAGATCCACAAAACACATGTAGACCGGATGAGCATACTCCCAGGCCCCCTTCAGGATCCTCGCGAAAGTAAAGATCTGGTCCGTTGTTCCACGGCCAGGACGGAACCTGCATTGTTCCTCTTCAATCTAAGGTTCGACAATCGGCCGAACCCTCCTCTCCAGCACCTTGGATTAAACTTTACCAGGAAGGCTGAGACGTGTGATACCTCTGTAGTTGGCACACACTCTCTGGTCCCCCTTTTTGAAGAGGGGAACCACCACCCCATTCTGCCAGTCCTTCACTGTCCCAGACTTCCACGCAATGTTGAAGAGGCGTGTCATCCATGACACTCCCTCCATATCAAAAGCTTTCAGCATTTCTTGTTGGATCTCATCAATCCCCGGGCTTTGCCAATGCAGAGTTGTTTGACTACCTCAGTGACCTCCCCCAGGGAAATTAAATCTGATCCCCCATCAGCCTCTGGCTCTGCCTCTAGCATAGAGGGCATATTGGGGTTTAGGAGTTCTTCAAAGTGTGCCTTCGACCGCCCAATAACCTCCTCAGTTGAGGTCAACAGTGTCCCATCTTTGCTGTATATAGCTTGGATCGTTCCCCGTTTTCCCCCTCCTAAGTTGGCGGACGGTTTTCCAGAAGCACTTTGGTGCGGACCGAAAGTCTTTCTCCATGGCTTCTCTGAACTTTCCCACACCTACTGCTTTGCCTCCCTCACAGCAGAGGCCACAGCCCTTTGGGCCTGTCGGTCCCTTGCAACTGCCTCCGTAGACCTCAGGGACAACATATCTCGGAAGGCCAATTTCTTCAGTCGGACGGCTTCCCTGACCACCAGTGTCCACCACAGTGTTCGAGGGTTACTGCCCTTTGAGGCACCTAAGACCTTGAGGCTGCAGCTCTCCACTGCTGCTTCGGCAATGGAAGCTTTGAACATTTCCCACTCTGGTTCATTGTCCCTAACCTCTGCAGGGATGCCTGAAAAGCTCCTCCGGAGGTGTGAGTTGAAGATTTCGTGGACAGCGGCCTCCTCCAAACGTTCCCAGTTCACCCTCACTACTCGCTTGGGCTTCCCAGGTCTGTCCAGAGTCTTTCCCCACCCTCTGATCCAACTCACCACCAGATGGTGATCGGTTGACAGCTCTGCCCCTCTCTTCACCCGAGTGTCCAAAACATTTGGCCTCAGATCTGACGACACAATAACAAAGTCGATCATCGACTTTGGCCTAGGGTGCTCTATTACCATGTACACTTATGAGCATCCTTATTTTCGAACATGGTGTTTGTTATAGATAAGTATACTCCCAGGCCCTCTCCAGGATCCTTGCGAAAGTAAAGATCTGGTCCGTCGTTCCACGGCCAGGACGGAACCTGCATTGTTCCTCTTCAATCCAAGGTTCGACAATCGGCCGAACCCTCCTCTCCAGCACCTTGGATTAAACTTGACTAGCACAGAAGTCTAACAACAAACATCCACTCGGGTTCACATTGGGGAGGCCGTTCCTCCCAATCACGCCTCTCCAGGTGTCCCTGTAATTTCCCATGCCCCCTACTGGGGACCTATTCAGGACTACATTCATGGTCTCCAAGAAGGCCGAAAACTCTGAACTGCTGTTCGGTGCATATGTACAGACAACAGTCAGATTTCCCCCCCCCCCCCCCCCCCATGCATCAAGAGGCCATAGAAGTGTGTTTGTGTGTGTATTGTGCATGTGTTCCTTACACAAAAGTGCCCTGTAGCCAGGCGCTAAAATATCTGATTTCCCTCCAGTGACATCATCACAGATATCAGTCAGCAGACAAGTTCAGTGTTTGAACTGAAGTCTTTAAAGGATCTTTACAGCACATTCTCATTTCAGGAAACTTAACCTACATCAGTTTGGGCTCTGTTGCAGGCCTCATAAATATCTATTGTGAGAGCTCTGGTACAGTCTTTTTGTTATTAAGTAGGGCTATAAGTGCTGTCTGGGCAAATGCATGTATTTCCTTCACACTTTTGTCATAGTTTATAATATGCCATATATTATGCGCTAAATAGATTTTGAATGGTTTTCCAAATCACCCCATACAAGGTTAGATGGAGATTCGATTCGATCAGATTTGACTAGTAAGACTAGTAAGCCTTAGATACATTGTTAATCAGATTTCTTATTTGTTCAATGTCCCGGACATAAATGTGCAACATATCATGTCCAATTTATTGAGAGTAACATTACTTCTTTAGCATCATATCAAACACTTTTGCACAATTTTGAACATTTATAGATTTAAGATATGTATACTATCCACAGTGGGCTTCTAAGTAGTATTTTTTTGTACGGTGGAAAAGACTATTGTAATTAAATGGATTAAGTAAAAGCAAACAGCAGATTTGCTTAACTCAATTACACAATAAAGTACATGACAATATTAAACGAATGTGTCCAACATGTTTGCACTAAAAAAGTAACAGGCTAGTTCATGTAAAATACTTCTGAGGGTCTCTGAAGTTACAATTTCAAATCCCAAAGAGCCAAAGCCTGTGATCAGATCTCTTGAACCTTGTGGTCTTTACCTTAAGGAAAGCCTGTTGTCATGACTCGGGAGCCCCGTTTTTAGTAAGGTCAGTCAGCGGGCTGGTGACAGCAGAATAACTAGACACAAACCTCTGGTAGTAGCTAGCCAGCCCCAAAAACTGCCTTACCTCCTTTTTGGTCTTGGGCGCTGGGCAGGCTGCGATCACTGCGGTTTTGTTAACCTGTGGATGCGCCTGCCTAACTTCCACCCGCCCATTTGCGCACTTCTTTGAGTTGGCCATGAGTCTTGCCTGCCACAGTTTTCTCAGTACAGCCATCAGATTTTGCATATACTGGCACCTATCATTACTATAAATTATAATATTGTCCAGATATGTGGCGACATATGCCTTGTACAGTCTGTGGATCTTATCCATGAGGCGCTGAAAAGTGGCTGGGGCCCCGAACAAACTGAACAGAAGCATCATGAACTGGTGTAATCCGAACGGTGAGGAAAAAGCATTTTTTCTTGGGATATTGGAGTTAAAGGGATCTGCCAATAACACTTTGTTAAGCCCAGCGTCGAGTAATATCGAGCCGTGCCGAACCGATCAAGTAACTTGTCAACTTGTCAATTTGCGGCATTGGATAGGCAGAACATGTGGACACTGCATTCACTTTCCGGTTGTCAACACAGTACCAGACCTAGCCATCACTCTTTGGTACCAGAACTACCGGACTGGTCCAATCGCTGTGCAACTCTTTTATTATTCCCATTTCCAGCATTGCATCTAATTCTTCATGAACAATATTTTTCTTGCGTTCAGGAAGACAATAGGGGTGGCTACAAACCACCTACCCTGGGGTGGCCTCAATATGGTGCGACTGGGAAGGGGTGAAAACACTTGCAAATGGGCAATATCTGTAAGCGACTGTTTGAGGTGGTCTCTGCAAGGGACCGGGGTGAATGAATTTGGTTTGGGAGATACCTCTGGCTCACGCTCCACCCTCTCTGGAACTACCGTTGCCAAGGCTATGTTAAGGAGGTCGAGGTGGTATATTTGACGTGCCCCTAACCCATCCGTTTGCTTAAACTTGTAATTGAGATCTCCAACTTGATGTGTGACCTCAAAGGGTCCTTGCTGCTTGGCAAGTAATTTGGAGCTCGAAGTGGGCAGCAATACAAGCACTTTATCTCCCTGTGTGAATTTCCGTAGTCGAGTGTCACTGTCGTACAGTCGCCGTTGACTTTCTTGCACTTGGAACAAATTCTTCTGTGTTACCTGCCCCAAAGTGTGGAGTTTTGTTCTAAGGTCAAGAATGTATTGAATTTGTTTTTTGCTATTCAAAGGTCCTTCCTCCAAAGCTTCCCATATGATGTCAAGCACACCACATGGCCAACACCCATACAGTAGCTCAAATGGGGAACACCTTGTGGAGGGTTGCGGGACCTCTTTTACTGCAAACAACAGAAGTTTCAAGCCACTTATCCCAAATTTTAGCATCTTCATGTACGAACTTACGAATTGTGTTTTTCACAGTCTTATTAAATAGTTTGACCATCGGTTTGCTGTGATAATCACTGCGTTTTGACTTAATGCCTACTAATTCGTACAGTTCGTGTAATGTACGTGACATTAATTTTGTGCCTTGTTCACTGAGGATTTAATGGGAGGTAATTTTGGAGAGTGCCTCCGCAACACTACGTGCAGAGTTGTTGCATAGAGGCACTGCTTCCGGATATCACGTTGCATAGTCCACCAGAACTAATTCAAAGCAATGCCTTTGTGCTGTCCACTCTAATGGTCTGATGAGGTCCATGCCAATTCTCTCAACGGGGACCTCGATCAATGGCAGAGGGCGCAATGATGCTTTTGTGGTGGACGGATTCGCTAACTGGCATTCACGGTACACGATTTCCGTACGTCGCTGTCAATGCCAGGCCAAAAGAAACAAGCCATTATGTGGTTCAAAGTTTTTTCACCGCCTCCACAATAGCATCACCCTCTCCCGCAGACCGACACATGACCAGGCCCCCCTCCCATACCACAATGCTCTAAAAAAACAAAAAAAAACAAACAAACAAAACCTGCTAATTGACCTTTAGCAGCTGAAGATTATTTTCCTTATAACTCTATGATATACAGTACCTAGTTTATACCATATGTCTTTTTATTGCACATTGCAAAAAAAAAACAATTATGTACCTTTAACTTGTTATAGTAAAAATATTTAAACATCCTTGAAGATAACAGGATACATGTATTCTATATTTTTGTGGCATATGTCAGTATTAATAGTTTAACAGTGATAAAGACAAAACAATTATAAGATGAACATTTTATTCATCCCTAATTTATAAGATAACTTTAGCACCAAGCAATTTACAGCAAAATATTAGGAACAACTCCTTAAATAAAAACTCTGTCATCAATTATTTACCTTCAGGTTGTTTCAAACTCATATGACTTACTTTCTGCTGTGGAACACGAAAGGAGAAATTCTGAAGGATGTATACAGTGCTCAAAAACAAAACCAGTGCCTAAGGAGTGACCGAGAATGTCTCGGGTTACGTGTTGTAACCCTTGCTCCCTGAAAAAAGCGGAACGAGATGCTGTGCTGAGGAAAGCACTTTGGGAACATTCCTGCATTGAGACCAGCTGTGAATATGTGTGTAACACATCAATGAACATTTACCGGAATTTATAGCCTCGGCTGGTGAAATCATTAGATGCACCTGTCGCCAGGCTATAAATAGAAGCGTCACCAGTGTGTCTTCAGATCTTTTTTTTTTCTGAAGAGCAGTCCTGGGACATCCCAGTGCGGCAGAGAAGCACAGCATCTTGTTCCGCTTTTTTCAGGGAACAAAGGTTACAACACGTAACCCAAGACGTTCCCTTTACAAAAAGCTTCACTAGGATGCTGCGCTGAGGAAAGTGCTTTGGGAACGAGAATACCCACGCCGCCGCACTGGGGCTGTCCGGACCCCTACGGTTGTGAAGTGTGCTCACAAGAATGCGAGAGGTCTCAGACATGAGCTTGAGATGTCGACTCAAGGACGTAGGAGCCCGGAGTAGCATGAACATCAAAACTATAAAACCTAATGAATGTGTGCGGAGAGGACTAGCCTGCCGCATCACAAACTTGCTGCTGAGGGATCCCTCTAGCCAAGACTTTAGAGGAGGCGACTCCTCTGGTGGAGTGAGCCCTGATACCTACTAGGCGCACGGTCAAGCCCTGAAGCTTGACCGTGCGCCTCGTAGGCCAGGGCAATGGCATCCCTCACCCAATGCGACATAGTCTGCTTGGTGGCGGCCGCCCCCCTGTTGCGGCCCCCATGGCAGACGAATAATTGCCCTGATTTACGCCACTGGCTAGTGTAGTGGATGTAAGTCAGAAGGGCACGGATTGGACAAAGTCTGTGAAGTCTTTCCTGCTCCGGCGATACAAACGGCGGGGAGCAGAAAGCTTCAGGAGTGACAGGATGCGCCATCGCGTCCAGACCCAGGTGGGGGCTGGGTGACTCAGGGGAAGTAGGGGGACATTGCGCTGTCCGTTAGGAGGCGAAGAGTTCCTCTTCTGCCCTGGAAAATCTCACCCAGTTTTGTTCCACTACCTCGGGGTGGAGTCTGGACAGTAAATCTGCTCCCACATTCGGGCATCCAGGGATATAAACAGCCCTGAGTGACAGGAGCTTGCCCTGGGCCCCAAGGAGAATCCGACGTGCCAGAAATTCAGCCGACATTAACGTGGACATCCTTGATTGTTTATGTAAGAGACTACCGCTGTATTGCCCACCCACACCAAGACATGGCAGCCTCTGGGGGAAGTATTTCAGGGCCAGAAATACAGACATCAACTCGAGACAGTTACTGTGACAACCGAGCTGACGACCCTCCCATTCCCCTTGAGCTGGACGATCACTTAAGACTGCTACCCAGCCAGTCAGGCAGGCATCTGTCATTAGCAGCCTACGACAACAAGATGCACCTAGAGTGGGACCCAAAGTAAGAAACTGGGGTCTGAACCACATAGAAAGGGAACGAAGCACGCGGCGTGTAACCCTTATTTGCCTTAGGAGACCGGCCCTCGGATAAAACCCCCTGGCTTTTAGCCACAGCTGAAACGGTCTCATGTGCAGAAGGTCCGAAGGGATTACCACGGACACCGACGCCATGAGACCTAGTATTCGATGATACTGACAAGCAGTGCAACCTCAACCTAGCCTGACCTTGCTCAGGGTGTTCTGAATGGAAACGATTCATGTGGGAGACAATTGTGCCAGCATCGTGACCGAATTCCATATAACCCCCAGATAAGTGATTCTGCTGCATCCATGCATTTCCTGAATGTGCGGGTTAATAGGGCTAGGCTAAATGGAAGAACCCGATACTGGAAGGCTTCGCCCCTGAAAGCGAACCTCAGGAACTTCCTGTGCTGTGGCTCTATATGAAGATATGCGTCCATGAGATTGATGGTGACCAGCCAAACGTGATGTTGGGCTTGTTACACGATCGTCTTGATAGTCAGCATCTAAGATCGGACGCAACCCCCCCACACTTCTTGGGAACCAGGAAGTATTTGCCATAATAACCTGACTCTTTCTCCGGAAGGGGAACATGTCCCATGGCCCCTAGACCGAGAGATTTCTCAGTTTTTTTTTACCCACAGTAGAAATGCCTGCTCCGGTTTACGGTAGTGGGAATCACGCCGTTGAAACGCGGAGTGAGGCGAGCGAATTGAACCACTTTCTACTGTTCTTAGGACCCACATAGAAATACCTGACAGAAGTTTCCAGGTTCTCTGAGATGGGTATTGATTCTGACACTTCCTGTTGAGGGAATGTCGAGTGTTCCGTGTCCTGGATCAAGGCAGGAAACAACGGTACACCCAACACTTCGTTGGAAGTCTCTATAACCCGAAACACCAAGAGGCAGCGGGAGTGAAGAGTTTTCGTGAGGGTATGAGGAGGGCCGAAGTGGATGATACACGTGCCCTGTCCCAAGGGGAACTACCCCCACAAGGCTGGGTACAAGACCGTCAGGGTTTCTTTCTCTTAGAAATCACACCCCTGAGGTCTTGCATTGGGGGCTGCTGAGGGTGACAAACTGGACCCCAGTCTATACAAGGGGGAGCACTATTCGCCACGTTTTGATTTAGAGCCTCCCATCTAGAAGGACCGGGGCGGGGCTGGGTGGCCGATGGCCCCTCCCCCTGAGTGAGGTACTCACACTCAGGTCCTTCAACAGATTAGCCTAGTGCGCCTGTAACACTGCCATAGTTTGCAGTGCAACACCAGCCTGACCTGCTGCCCGATAAACTTTCCCCACAAGCGTGGAGGTGGTCCTGCACAGCTTTGTGGGGAGAGTAGGTCTCTTTAGCGATGATGCAGAGCCAGGCGAGAGAAAACCCGCAGGTGTCTCTTCTACCGGCGGCATCACCGAATACCACCGAGCTTCAGCACCCATGATAGTTGAATACACCATCGTCGAGGGCACGAAGACACGGGAAGTATACATTTTCCTCCATAAAGAAAATACTTGTTATGAAGGTCATAGAAGAAAGGAAGGGACTGATATAGAGTTCCCTTCCCTCTTTTATTTATTTAATTATTTTGGCCACCAGACAGAAATTTGTCTTCTAGTTTGGAGCATTTGGGGGAAGGTCTCTTGTTTTGCGTGGCCAGTCTAGCTGTAGTCTGCCCACAGCCCGAGTAATCGCCTTGAGTATTTTCTCAGCCGCTTTATTATTGTTCGTGGAATGTACAGAGGTTCAGCACCCCGCCCCCCTCGTGAACTGAAGAGGCGCCGAAGCGTGCTTCGAGATCACGGGAAGGACCAGCTGGGTCTGGGGAGTGAGCGAGGGAAAGGGCTGAACCCGTCTCTCGCTCCTCAACCAGATCCAGCGCCCACGAATGAAATGTGGGCGCTGACTCCCGGAAGTAAACAAGGCGAGCGCGAAGCATTTTGCCCGAAAGCAGATCGCAATGCTCACATTTGTCTCTTAATTCCACAGCCGCTTTATTTTAAGCACGGGATTTACAGAGGTTCAGTGTCCTCGTGAATCAAAGAGGCGCGAGGCACGCTTCAGGCTTACGAGGATCAGCTGGATCTGGGGAGAGAGCGAGCGAAAGGGACGAACCCATCTCTCGCTCCTCAGCCAGATCCATACGAGAGCCCTACAAATTAAGTGTGGGCGCTGACTCCCGGAAGTAAGCAAGGCGAGGGCGTAGCATTTCGACTGTAAACAGATCGCAAGGCTCGCACCTGCCCCGAGCCAACGCAAGAGCAGCATGCTCTTCCCCAAACACACAAAACAATAACTGGTGTGTGTTCGTTTCAGCCATAGAGCGTAAACATGGGAACACACACTGCTTGTTTTGTTTATCAATCATTCTTTTTTTTTTTTCATTTTCAGAGGAAATAGAAAGGATAAAAGGTTCAATGCGCACTGCCTAACAGACTCTAACTCCTAACAGAGGAAAGAAAGTTTGACAGGCTTGTGAGACACACAGCACACAATGGCTCTTGAAAAAAAGAGGATCTGATGACACACTGGTGACGCCTCTATTTATAGGCTGGCCACAGGTGCATCTAATGATTTCACCAGCCGAGGCTATAAATTCTGGTCAATGTTCATTGACGTGTTACACACATATTCACAGCTGGTCTCAATGCAGGATTGTTTCCAAAGTGCTTTCCTCAGCACAGCATCCTAGTGAAATTTTTTGTAAAGGGTACTATACATTTCCAAATAGGACATAAAAAGTCTAGGCTAATATTGTAACCTCTATTACATGATGGTGGGAACGAGAGGAATGAAGTGACACTAGGGGTCTTTCTTGAAGGCCTCTGTGACCTCTGAACTTGAGGAAAAGCCAATGAGAAATTGGCAGACAGAATTTGCATGTCTCTACCCCAGACATACAGGTGTAAAAGGAGTGAATCGTGCATCTGTCCATTCAGGTTTTGCACGGAGGAGATGAGAAAAAGGTTTGACCATTACAGTGGCTAAGTACAGGGTCGTGGCCGGGGGGACACGATGTCTTGTTCCCTCCATTAGGGAATGGGGGTAACAATAGTAACTTATATGTTCCCTGTCTGTCGCTCACTCAATGTTGTGTCGAATGAAGTGACACTAGGGGTCCCTATTCAATCACGCCATACGCTGAACTGTGTATTTGAGCTGCTGATGCAGGTGCGGGAAGGCAGTTGCATGCCAAAGCAGCAGGTTGCATCAGAATGCATGTATCTTTCCCCAGAACCACATAAAAATGTAATAAACATTTTAGGTTCTCGGCATCCCCGAAGGGGGGGAACAAGCGATATACCAAGCATGGGAGCAGGCCACGCCATTTCTCTCTCTATGTTTCTCACATAGAGTTAAAGCGGCTGGGGCTATTTAACGCTACATCACACATCAGGGAAGGCGTTCATTTCCAACTCCTTCCCAGGCTGGGGGGAGGTTAAATGAGGCGAATATGTCACATGGGTTTTCAGGTCACATGTTGAAGTGGTGCAGTGGTAGATACTAGCTAGCGAGGGAGGAGTTGCTACAAACACAGCGACCAGGGGCAGAGGGGACTGCCCAAGGGAGAAGCGGGTCTGCCGGCAGGGGAGAAAATACACACATGGGGATTAATATGTGAAGGCCAACCCTGTGGAGCACCTATTCCAGTACAGAGTAATTAGTACCTGTAGTGTGTCTGGTCGGGAATTCGTCCGCTGAATTCGTGGACCAGAGGGCTATGGAGGAAGGACATCCAGTGAGCGCTAGTTTGGTGGACTCTCCTGGGGGAAACGAGCACACGTGATCGCCTCAGTGGAGGGGCAGGGCGCTATGTGCAAGAATACGGGACGAAACCGACTAAACCCTGAGATTGTAAAATCTCATAAATGTATTGAATGTTGCCCAGCCTGCCGCTCTGCAGATGTCTGCAGAGTGCCCAGTGCCCACAAGGATGCCACACTTCTCGTGGAGTGTGCTTGATACCGCAGGAGGGCAGACTTACCGTCCACTGCGTCATGGTGAGCCGATATAACGGCTACATACACCTTCAATACACTTCCAGCCTCTCCTACAGAAATGAGAGCACTGACCCGACTGCACATCTCTGCGAGTCTTCAGATCAGGAAGAACACCAATTCGCGAACAAACGGCACTTCAGGGCTTAAAGCTGCCTGGTAGAGGGTGCTCTGGCTTGGTTGATCATGTCTATGACAGCAGGTGGTAGGCCACATAGATCTTCCGCATCCCATCCAGGGCCCAGACGTGGAGGTTCCAGATATCTGGGCACGGATGCCAGAGGGTGCCCCGTCCCTGAGAAAGAAGGTCCTTCCTCAGGGGAATTCGACAGGGAGGTGCTGTCACGAGGAGTGTAACATCCAAGAACCAAGTCCACGTGGGCCAATAGGGGGCTACTAGAGTGACTTGTTCCTCGTCCTCCCTGACCTTGCACAGCACCCGTGCAAGTAGGTTCACTGGGGAAAATGTGTACTTGCGCAGCCCCCGGGGCAAGCTGTGTGTCAGCGCGTCTGTCCCGAGGGGAGCCTCCATTAGGGAGTACCAGAGCTGGCAGTGGTAGGTCTCTTGGGAAGTGAACAGGTCTACCTGTGCTTTGCCGAACCGCTCTCAAATCAACTGGACTGCCTGGGGTGGAGTCTCCATTTTCCGCTTAGTGTGCACTGTCGCGACAGTGCATCCACTGCCGTGTTGTGGTTGCCCGGGAAGTGAGTGGCGCACAGCAACCTGAGTTGCTGCTGACTCCAATGGAGGAGATGGTGGGTGAGTTGTGACATGACGAGAGCGCACGCCACTATGGCGGTTTATGTACGCTAACGTGGTGGTGCTGTCTGAACGGATCAAAACTTACTTGCCATTTGGAGGCATCTTTGGTGACCAGAACATGTCGTCACACCTGCTGTAGGGGGACTCCTGTCCGCAGAAAACAGAGGTCTGTCCAGGAGTTGAAAGTATGGTGGCAGAAGTGGGGGATGAACACACGGTATGTGCTGCTGCGCCATGCCCATCTCTGAACTTGAGTCTGAATTTCAGCCAGCAACTCTAGGCAGTTGATGTGCCAATCCAGCTGGGGCCCCATCCAGGAGCCGGTGGCTGCATGCCCGTTGGTGACCAGAACGCATTGGGACACCTGCTGTAGGGGGACTCCTCTCCTCAGAAAACAGAGGTCTGTCCAGGGGTTGAAAGTCTGGTGGCAGGATGGGGTGATGAACACACGGTTATGTGCCACAGCGCCATGGCCATCGCGGGACTCGAGTCTGCAGCCAGTGCTGAAGTGGTCTCATACGCGTCAACCCCAGCGGCGTGACTGCCGCGGAGGATGACACATGCCCCAGGAGCCTCTGGAAATGTTTTAGAGGAACCGCTGTGCCTAGCTTGAACAAGGTGAGGCATTTCTGCACAGGCTTGTTGGTATAAATCCATGCCTAGAAAAGAGATTCTCTGAACCGGGGTGAGCTTGCTTGGTCCCTGTGGGCACACAGTAACTCTTGAGAGTGGGCTAGGATGAGCCAATCGTCGATGAAGTTAAGTATGCATATGCCCACTTCCCTTAGCAGGGCAAGGGCTGCCTCTGCAACCTTCATGAAGATGCAAGTGGACAGGGACAGGCCAAAGCGAATGACCTTGTACCGATACACCTGGCTGTCAAATGCAAACCGTAGGAAGGGTTGATGTCGAGACAAGATAGAGACATGGAAGTACAGATTGGTTCTACCGCTGAGAACCAATCCTGATGCCAGAAGCATTTTAGAATGTGTTTCTGCATGAGCATCTTGAATGGGAGTTTGTGCAAGGCCCGGTTGAAAACTCGTAAGTCCAGGATTGGTCGCAAGCCACCACCTTTTTTGGGTATGATGAAGTAAGGGCTGTAGAAACCCTTCTTCATCTCAGATGGAGGGAGAGGCTCTATCGCATCTTTGAGTAAAAGGGTTGCGATCTCCAAATGTAGGGTGTTGTCATCTTCGCTGTGCACCGAGGTAAAGTGGATACCACCGAAAGGTGGCGGGGGCCTGGTGAACCGAATTCCGTAGCTGAGTCGGTTGGTCCTGGCCAAACAACGCGATGGGTTGGGAAGTGAATGCCACGTGTCCAATCTCCGTGCGAGGGGCACTAAGGGGCCGATCATTTTCGACGTACCTGGTGGGGCAGAGCAGTGGGGCGGTGGAGGTAGTGTTGTGTCGGGAGGCAAAAGTGCATCCCGAGGCTTTGGTGCTGAGGACAGCCTCAAAGCACTTACCTCCCTCCGCACACCCGACGGGGCAAGTTAGTGACAGAGGAGGAGGTCCTGTGTAGGCGTCTTCTGGACTCGTCAGAACCGGCCGGCCGGGAGACAGCAGTCGGGTGTCCGGAGGTGAGGGGTCCGCGTCTGTGGTGCCAGGACTGCTGATGTTTGGTGCCGGGATGGCAAAAGAAATAAAGACAAATGAGGATTGTCCTCCTGGCCCCCCACCGGAGGACGGAGTGGTCTGCTTACTGCTTACAGGCAGTGAAAGGTGCCCTCCACAACCTCGTCAGCTCATTGTGCACCTCCGGGAAGAAAGGAACAAATCGTCTACCCGTGAGGGCTGTGGGGAGGATGGAAGGTTCCAGTCCAACCTCATGCTCACAGAGGCCTCAGGCAAGCATGTCGGCCATCTGGGCATCAGCCTGACGAGTCTTCCGCGAGATTCTCCGATGTAGCAGCAAATTCCTCATCCAGCTCGGTGGGTCAGAAGGAATAGTCAGACTACCGCTCTCACCTCGAGCCCGGACGGAAGTCAACGAGCATGCCGGTGGGCAGGTGGTTTGTGGGGATTTTGTCATGATTAGAGTCTGCTGCCATCCCCATATCGCATCCATCGCCAGCCAGGTCGTCCTCAATCCCGTGGGAAGAAGGAGTGGCGCGGGGGGCAGCTGGAGTGGCATTCCTTCTTAGGAAGGAAAGCTGCGACCGCAGCATTACCATGGTTAAGATTTCGCAGTGAGAACAAGAACCATCCACAAACGCTGCCTCAGCGTGATCGCAGCCCAGACACATGAGGCAGCATCTATGGCCGTCAGGACTGACGACCGCATCCAGGAACTACACAGAGGTGGAAGGGCATCTTTAAAAAGACGCATCCTGAAAAGGACGTTCAGTGCCTGCTGTGTGTGCTCTTTTAGAGAAATTAAAATACTCTTTTTCAGAAGCGCTGTAGAAATGCCCAGAGGCAAAGATGTACTGGCATGCAGAGAAAAAGAAAGCCGCTGATACGTGAGTGGAACATAAGTGATCTCAGCTCGCTGATCGCACAACCGCTCGGCTCCGAAGAAATCATTTGAATGGACAGATGCACGATTCCCTCCTTTTATAATTCAAATTCTGTCTGCCAATTTCTCATTGGCCTTTTCTCAAGTTCAGAAGTAACCAAGGCCTTCAAGAAAGACCCCTAGTGTCGTTTCATTCGACACAAATTCGAGTGAGTGACAGACAGGGAAGCACAATTTAGGCACCATAAAAGTAGTCCATACAACTCATGTGCTACATATGTCTTCTGAATGATAACTTGGAGTGCGTCACATGTCTTTAATCACTGAAAATTCCCCTTTGTTGTATCTACCAAATCTCAGTTGCAATTCTGCATATTCATTACTTGCTTTGATGGTTTTATGGTGCTTTTTTGTTCTTTTTAGGTTGCTCTATGCTTTGATAAATAAGCAGTGTTAACATTCTTTCAATTGCTTTTGTGTTCTATAGAAGAAAGTCATACAGGTTTGGAATGACAAATAGATAAATGATGGCCGAATTTTCATAATTGAGTGTACTATTAGTTTCAGTGCTCTGTTTAAAGGAATATTCCAGGTTAAGATCAATTGACAGCATTTGTTGCTAATTTATTGATAACCACAAACATTTATTTTGACTTGCCTCTCCCTTTCTTGCAAATGTCTAGGCTACAGTGAAGCAGGTACAATGGAAGTGAATGGGGCCAATCTGTAAACATTAAAATAATCACTTTCAAAAGGATAGCCACAAGATGTAAACAATGTGTGTTGTGTTAAGTTATCACCAATTTTATGACTTTGTGGACATGACGATGTAATGTCAACAAACCACAAAACCTTAAAATAACTGTAAAAATTGTGATTTAAACAACTTTACAGCTCAAATAATACAGAAATTTAAACCATTCTAAAAATGTGTGAATTAATGTTAGTAGTAAGTATTATATACGTTGTGACAAAAATGATTGATGGCCTATGATTTATGATATATTCTCCCCAACCCTCCCCATCCCCTCCCTCAGGCAGTTGTACAGGCTGTGGTATGACGTGTTTGGTCAGGTGTTCTGATATTCCCGCGTCTGTTCATTGCAGGTATTCAGCAAGTATTTTATCATTTCCACTCGCACAATGGCATCCCCCAGAAGTCCTAATAAACAGTTGGTAAATTATGTAGAAACGATTGCTAAATTATGTTGGGCTCCGAGGAGAGGATATGATCCATGCATAACCAAGTCTCTCCATGAACCGTTAGAAAATCTAAAATACGAATTTCATCTAGACAGTGCACATTTGTGCGTGTACGACTTTGACAGAACATCTAGTTCTGTTAAATTATTCAACATGGGCACTACAACGGATGAAGACAGTTGTTTGTATTTCACGGAAAAGGACTGGGATGTATTTTTCAATAGGGTTTGGAGGGACCTGAATTATTCTGGAGATGACCCATTATTCGTTGCAGAGTGTGTTGGTTCAACATCACCATTTCCAAGAGACCGTGTGTTTGGTAACCACACTATCAAGTGGGTGGGTGACCATGTCTACATACTTACCAGCGTAGACAAACTGGGCCTCAGTGACAGAGCGTGTCCTTCCCCAATGAATGTTTCCACATTAAGTTTTTGTTTCAGTGGAAAGATATTCCTATCCTGAATGATGTTTTTTTCAAAGATAGACAAACTGTTTAAATGGAGTGATGCATATGACCGATACAATATAATTAAGGTCAGGCTTTTTGACCCCGAAAAGTGTGGGAGAGTTCGCAGGAGTGACCCGGTAACACTGCCCACCTTCTATAGACCTTAAAAGCTGGTGCTGACCGACCGCATTCAAACCAACATTCAAACCAACATGTCTCAAGACTTTACTACAGATCTTCCTGGGCCAGTCGCATCACCCGATGAATGCTCATCGGGTTGATGCTCCTGTAGGGACTCCTGACATCGGCCATTGGCTCAAAAAGTTTTGCATGGAGTTTTGCATGGCTTCAACAATCTAACTTTCGTTTCATCTCACGGATCAGGATGCCCACCTAAAGGAGATGACGACACGGATGGCATTGTTGGTGTAAAGGGATTCAATTTTATAAAAGCAGTCATAGTGGTCATTCTGGATTATCTCATCGACGTGAAGTTAAAAGAGTTGTGCTACGGTTGTGAAGTGAATCACCCCAGTCAGATACAGCACACGTGTTTGTATGATCCTGACAAGTATATCCTTTACACACATATTGAAGAAATTTCCTGTAAACTGCTTAAACCGATGTTAAATCAAGTCATCAGCCAGGCTTTGAAACCATTTGGGTTGACACCGTATCCTGAGAGAATCCATGGAATTGTCGAAGGCGGGTTGTGTGAATTAAGAGAGGAGCCACACATTCTACGGAGACTGCGTGAAATCCGTGAGAAGCTGGTGAATGATAGCGGTGAACAGGCTGTCTATGACACTGTGGACGGGTGGAAAGGCTGTTCGGCTGGTTCCTTATTTTGACGCTAACATGGGTAACTGCTGCGGTGCTACTGGACTGTTAAAATTTATTCTGAGACGTCGTCTTCAATGTGAAATAGCCAATATGATGTATAAGATCATTAATGACGAGTGTTCTGGACAAAAAAATCTTGTAAATTAACCCTATATTAACAAACGGCTGCTTTGTCTAAAGAAGCACATGGACATAGTCAGGGGTCTATCAAACGACTGGACTGAAATGATACAACTCTATGCCTGCCAGAATGATTCGCCCTGTGTTGCTTAAAAACATTCTAAATTCATTGTTTGAACACGATAATGTCTGTAAAATTGCCGACATAATATGTGTGTGATGTTATTGTCAAGAAACGATCAGAGTGCTAGATATGTTTTTGAAAATGTTTTTTTTTTTTTTTTTTTTATTGAAAGAAGTAAAGCAATATACAGTGAAACCATGAAAGTTACATTTTCCCTCCTTCTATTTTTAACTATAATAACCCCCCTCACTCCCAAAACATCCTTTCCCTGGGCAGCTTAAATACAACAGAATAACATAGCGTCTGGTTACAAAGGCAAAATATAACCATTATGTCACTACACCTTTTCAAAGCGTGTACCCATGCATACCAACCAAAACAAAAGTAATGATGATAAAAGTATCACCATTACAGTATAAATGCATACATAAAAGAGAGAGAAAAAAATAGATAAATAATAATAATAATTTTGCCATTCTGTGAGACAAACTACACTAAGGCCAAAACAGCAAATACAATGTCACAAAAAGGTGTAAAGAGAGAGATACATGGAAAATAGGTTAACTGGGTAATTCTTCCAAATTTTTAAAATATGACAAAATAGGTTCCCATTTCAAATAAAATCTGTCCACAGATCCCTTTAATGTAAATTTTATCTTTTCTAATTTTAAAAAGAACATCACATCTTCTAGCCAAACTGTTGCAGATGGAGGGGTGGGGGATTTCCAACTTAACAAGATTCTTCTGCGGGCCAATAAAGAAGTATACGCAATGATGTCCCTTTGGGTTGCAGTTAAGGTAATTGCTATAATGTCACTGGGAGATCAAAAAATAACTATTGAGGAACAAGGCCGCAGTGTCACCCCAAGGGCCTCACTGATAATTTTAAAAACCAATTCCCAGTAATTATTTAGAGAGGAGCAAGATCAAAATGTATGTGTCAGACTGGCTGGGGAGAAAGAGCATCTATCACAGGCTGCATCTAACCCAGGATATATTCTCACTAACCATTCCTTGCTCAAGTGAACCCTGTGAAGCACTTTAAATTGTATGAGCCATAACCTAAGAGAGGATGATGATGAGTGGACCCTTTTACACACCTCCTTCCAAAAAGCCTCAGACAACATTATGCCCAGTTCACCTTCCCATTTGGATTTAATTTTATCCAGATTGTACCCTTTCAAAGACATGAGCTGGGAATATAATATGGAAATCAATCCTTTATTATGGCGAGGTAGGAGGAAAATCAGGGAAGGGTGGAAATTTGTTCTTCACAAAATTACGAATCTGAAGGTATCTAAAAAAATGGCTTTGTGGGAGGTCAAACAGTCTGCAGAGGTTCTCGAAACTGTTAAATAAACCTTCAGTATATAAATATTTGATGCATATTAAACCGGAAGTTACCCACTGTCTAAATGATGAGTCTGTTGTAGAGGGAGGGAATAAATTATTTTTGTAAATAGGACCCAAAACTGATGCTGATGTAAATTTATAGTGACAGCGAAACTGATTAAAGATCTAGAAGTACTACAGGGTTGGATGTGAATCGAGAAGCTTTCAGAGGTAGGGAAGAATACACTAAAGCAGGGAGAGAGGAAGCGTGACATGTTTGTGCTTCAATTAAACACCAATTTGTTTCTGGGCAATGAAGCCAAAATAATATTTTCTGAATATTTGATGCCCAGTAATAATGAGTGAAACTTGGGAGGCCTAAACCACCTGCATCACGGGTCCTCTGAAGAATATGTTTGTTAACTCTGGGGATCTTATTTTTCCAAATGAAAGAAGATATAGTTTGATTAATTGAACGGAAAAAGGATTTGGTCAAGAAAACCGGTAGGGACTGAAACAAATAAAGGAACTTGGGAAGAATTGTCATTTTCACTGAATTTATTCTTCCAGCTAAAGTAAGGGGAAGACTACGCCACCTTTCTAGCTCAGCCTTTACTTCTTTGAACTGAGCTTTATAATTGGCTTCAAACAAAGAAGAAAAGGAGCGCGTCATGTGAATTCCAAGATATTTAAAGCCATTTGGAGAAAAACGAAAGGGTAATGATTCTTGTTGAATTTGTAATGCCAAATCATTAATGGGGAAACATTCACTTTTTTGGAAATTTAATTTGTATCCCGAAAATGTACCAAACCGACCTAATAATGATATAATTAAAGGACAATAAGATATGGGGTCACTGATTATTCTGTTCTGACCAATTGCGTAGCTTGAGCAAAGGCTTAACAGATAGCGTACAACTTGAAAAAAGAACTCCAGAAAGCAGTCTTTAGAACTTTAGTGACTTTACTGGTGATTCACTTCTCAATATTTTTTCTGTAAAACTACAAACAAGAAGAAAAATATGTATGAACATTATGTTCACATTTACATACACATATCCAGCTTAACATTACGGTTTGATTTTGTACATAGTTCCTTTTTCATAATTTTGAGTAATATACACAGAGAAATTATATTTAAATGAGATTATGTACAAACAGAAGAAAAATTAGCATGTCAGTACGCTAAAACATAACACGTTACCAGAAACACGAATCAAGTGTGCTAATAACAAAAATATAGCAATAATCTCAATCTAATTATCCTTAAACACTTTAAATCACTATTTAGTGTAAAAATTGCACTTACAGACATATATTTCCAAGGTTTAAACGATGGAATCAATAGCCGATTGAAACTGTGTGCACGTCATTCTTGACTCCATTCACCGAGGGAAACCGAAAGTAAACTATATAAACAAAGTGTAGTACCTTAAATGTCCAGAGGGAGGCGGAAAGGAAACACAGCTAGACATAAGTAACAGCACACTGATGTAAAGCAAAATGTCATCGGTGTATAAAGACACACAATGTTCAATACCCCCCCCCCCCCCAACCCCCTGGAACGTTGTGGCTGTTTTCAAAGCTATTGAAAGAGGTTCAATCACAATGTCAAAAAGAAGTGGGGACAATGGGCATCCCTGACGAGTCCCTCGTGTTAATGGGAAAAAGTCTGATCGAGAATAATTAGTCCGAATTGATGCCGAAGGGGAATGATATATTAATTTGATCCAAGACATAAAAATATTACCAAAACCAAACTTTTTTAAGACTGCGAACAAATATGGCCATTCAATTCGATCAAACTCCGGGTGTGGAGAAGTATCAGAAAGATTCTATGAATATTAGAGAAAGATTGGCGACCTTTAATAAATCCTGTTTGATCGTCTGAGATTATCGAGGGGAGGACATGTTCTAAACGAAATGCCAATACTTTAGCTAAGATTTTAATGTCTGTGTTTAAAAGAGATATAGGATGATATGATTCACACTGGGTAGAGTCTTTATCCTTTTTAAGAAGGAGTGTAATAGATGCTGTCGTGGAATATTCACGATGATTCTCTCTAAGTTGTAAGAAAACTCTCGGAGTCCCAAGTTCCAGATGCCAAAGTTGTAGTTTATTGAACACCAACAAACCACATGAGACCGGTCAGCTGTCCGTTCTGACTTCATTATCCTAAGTTCCCAGTTATATACCTTATTGTTATCTTTCTACTCATTATCTCTAGCCAATGGGGTCATTGCCCTTGTCACTCCCCTCGCCACCAATATGTTTTATGTTCTTTGCTAATTAAATATTGGTGGAAAATCCCTCACTTATCTATTTAAAAAAAAACATATTTCTTTCATATTCAGCTGGTTATTTGGACATATCTCATAGTTCATGGAAAGTGCACTCCTAATCAAGAAACACCTGTGTGAGAAAAACAGCCATGTCCTCATCACATATCCTTTACCCTTGATCTACAGGTCAGTGTTTTTTGTAATCAATGGATACTATTTACCATACTGGTAGAAACTTGGCTTTAGTTTATCTTTTTAATTAATTTGACCACCTGTTGTTTTTACTGCTTATCCACAGCTGTGTTCTCAAGGTCTATAACCTTCCTTATTTTGTTACAACTGGGTACTTTCTGTGGTTTTTGCAGCAACAACACTTTTAGTAACCTCAAATGCTCTTTCCTGGGTCACACAAGGCCAGGAAACTCACATAAGTACTTTGATATAAAAACATACTATAATATTTAAAAATATACTATATACTCCCTCCTCTGAGACTAATAAAAGTCTCACCTCTATTGCCCTTACCCAGAGTGCAACCTCACAAGCCAGTCTCCTTCTGTCCTACCAAGTGACCAATACAAGTCACACATTCATCTAATAATGACTGCTCTTATGGAACTGCACTCCGGAGGATTAAGGACCGAACGTCTCGGGTTACTTGTGTAACCCTTGTTCCCTGAAAAAAGCGGAACGAGATGCTGCGCTGCTAAGCGCTATGGGGAAACAATCTTATTGTGAGCTGCTCTGAACATGTGTGTAACACTTCAATGAAATTGACTGGAATTTATAGCCTCGGTTGGTGAGATCATTGGACGCACCTGTGGCCAGGCTATAAATAGGAGGCGCCACCAGAGTGTCGTCAGATTATTTTTCTGAAGAGCGGTCCTGGGACGTCCCAGTGCGGCAAAAGAAGCGCAGCATCTCGTTCCGCTTTTTTCAGGGAACAAGGGTTACACAAGTAACCCGAGACGTTCCCTTTACAAAAAGCTTCACTTTGATGCTGCGCTGCTAAGCGCTATGGGGAACGAAATGCCCACGCCGCCGCACAAGTGTTTTCACAGAACGCGAGAGGTTCCAGACATGAGCTTAAGATGTCGACTCAAGGGCATAAGCCCGGAGTAGCAGAACATCTAACACCATAAAATCCGAAGAGTGTGTGCGGAAAGGACTAGCCTGCCGTATCACAAACCTGGTTAGACATGAGCTTGAGATGTCGACTCAAAGACATAAGAGTCCGGAGTAGCGGAGCATCTAGCCCACAAAGTCAAAAGATGAGTTTGAGAAGCCGATCCAAGGGCTCTAACTCAAAAGTTCGTACCATGAACTTGGATTTGGCATGAGCCTGGGATGTCGACCCAAGGACATAGTCCGGGGTAGCAAAACATCCTAGCCCATGTAGAAAATTGTAGAATGTGCGTGGAGAGGACCAGCCCGCCACGTCACAAACTTGTTCCTGCATGAGTTTGAGATGTCGACTCGAGGACGTAAGAGCCCGGAGTAGCATGAACATCCAAACTATAGAATTTAATGAATGTGTGCGGAGAGGACCAACCTGCCGCATCACAAACTTGCTGCAGAGGGACCCCTCTAGCCAAGGCTTTAGAGGAAGCGACCCCTCTGGTGGAGTGAGCCCTGACACCTACTGGCGAAGCTTGACCGCGCGCCTCATAGGCCAGGGCAATAGCATCCCTCACCCAATGTGACATAGTCTGCTTAGTAGCGGCCGCCCCCCTGTTGCGGCCCCCATAGCAAACAAACAATTGCCCTGATTTACGCCACTGGCTTGTGCGGTGGACATAAATCTGAAGGGCACGGACTGGGCAGAGTCCGTGAAGTCTTTCCTGCTCCGGCGTTAAAAACGGCGGGGAGCAGAAGGCTTCTAAAGTGACAGGATGTATTGTTGAAAAAGGAACTTTAGGAAGGTAATCAGGGTGAGGATGCAAAATTGCTTTGGCCATACCGGGGGCAAATTCTAAACAGGTCGGCAGAATAGACAGAGCCTGTAGATCCCCAATCCTCTTAAGAGAGGTAATAGCCATAAGGAAGACCATCTTGAGAGTCAGAAGTCTGTCAGATGCTGACTCCAGAGGTTCAAAAGGGGTCTCGACCAGAGCCTCCAGGACTATTGTTAAGTCCCACAAAGGAGTTCTGGCCCTAACGGGAGGCCTCAGTCGCCTGGCTCCACGAATGAAGCGGGCGAGTAGAGGATGTCTCCCTAAAGGCACCCCGTCAATCAAGGCGTGGCAAGCCGAAATGGCGGCCACATAAACCCTGAGAGTAGCGGGGCATATGCCTGCTGACAGTTTTTCCTGCAGAAACTCCAGAACTGAAACAATTTGGCAGTTAACTGGATCTGCATCATGTGAAGTGCACCACCTTTCGAAGACACCCCATTTATTGGTGTAAATTCTTCTGGTGGAGGGAGCCCTAGCACTAAGAATGGTTTCAGTAACCCCAAGCGACAGCCCTGTGTCCCTCAGTTGGTACCCTTCAGGGGCCAAACGTGAAGTTTCCACAATTCGGGCCGGGGATGAAATATTGTCCCCTGTGCTTGAGACAGAAGGTCCCTCCTGTCCGGAATCGCCCAGGGCGAGCCGTCTAGGAGAGACATCATCTCTGAGAACCAAACCCTGTTCGGCCAGCGAGGCGCTATCAATAAGAGGCAAGACCCTTGCTGGCGAACTCTGGCCAGGACTCCCGGGAGCAGAGAAACCGGAGGGAACGCATACAGGCGCATTCTGGGCCATGTATGCGCCATCGCGTCCAGACCCAGGGGGGCTGGGTGACTCAGAGAGAAGTAGAGGGGACATTACGCAGTCTCTTGAGAGGCGAAGAGGTCCACTTCGGCTCTGTAAAATCTCTCCCAAATCTGTTGTACTACCTCGGGATGGAGTTTCCACTCGCCCGATGGTAAGTTTTGTCTGGACAGAAAATCTGCTCCCACATTCAGGCGTCCAGGGATATAGACTGCCCTGAGTGACAGTAACTTGCCCTGGGCCCAAAGGAGAATCCGACGTGCCAGCAAATTGAGGTGGCGAGAACGTAGGCCTCCTTGATGATTTATGTAGGAGACTGCTGCTGTGTTGTCCACCCGCACAAGGACATGGCAGCCTCTCAAATGTTGGAGAAAGTATTTCAGGGCCAGAAATACTGCCATCAGCTCGAGGCGGTTTATGTGCCAATCGAGTTGATGACTCTCCCATTCCCCTTGGGCTGGACGACCACTTAAGACCGCACCCCAACCCGTCAGGGAGGCATCTGTCGTAAGCATCCTGCGACGACACAACGCACCAAGAGTGGGACCCAAGGTGAGAAACCGGGGTCTGAACCACATAGAAAGGGAACGAAGCACTGGGCGCGTAACCCTTATTTGCCTGAGGGGACTGGCCCTTGGATGAAACCCCCTGGCTTTTAGCCACAGCTGAAACGGTCTCATATGGAGAAGGCCCAAAGGAATCACCGTGGACGCAGACGCCATGAGACCTAATATTCGTTGGAACTGAAGAACAGTGCAACCTTGACCTAGCCTGAGAATGCTCAGGGAGTTCTGAATGGAGATGACACGAGCGGGAGACAACTGTGCCTGCATCGTGATCGAATTCCATATAACCCCTAGATAGGAAATTTTCTGGGTCGGGGAAAGAACGCTCTTTTTGGCGTTGAGTCTCAGACCCAGAGAACCTAGATGAGCCAAGACGATATCCCTGTGCTGAACTGCCAGTTCTTGAGACTGGGCTAGGATCAGCCAGTCGTCTAGATAATTCAGAATGCGGATGCCCTGGAGTCGCAACGGAGCCAGTGCTGCATCCATGCATTTCGTGAATGTGCGGGGTGATAGGGCTAGGCCGAATGGAAGGACCGGATACTGGAAGGCTTCGTCCCTGAAAGCGAACCTCAGGAACTTCCTGTGCTGTGGCAGAATTCCAATATGAAAGTATGCGTCCATGAGGTCGATCGTGACCAGCCAATCGAAACGTTGGAACTGAGACACGACGGACCTGACTGTTAGCATCTTGAACTTGAGCGTCTTGACCGAGCGGTTCAAGGCACGAAGATCTAAGATGGGACGCAACCCCCCCCCCCCCTTTCTTGGGGACCAGGAAGTATCTGCTGTAATAGCCAGACTTTTTCTCTGGAAGGGGAACATGTTCTATGGCCCCTTTTTCCAAGAGATTTTGCAGTTCTACCTGAAGTAGACATGCCTGTTCCGGGCTTACGGTAGTGGAAACCACGCCGTTGAAGCTCGGAGGGCGGCAAGCGAACTGAATTCTGTAGCCTTTTTCTACTGTTTTTAGAACCCACATAGAAATACCTGGCAGAAGTTTCCACGCTGCCAGGTTCTCTGAGATGGGAACTAATTTCAGGACTTCCTGTCGAGGGGGTGTCGAATGTTCCGTGTCCTGGATTATGGCAGGGAGCAACGGTACATTCAACATTTTGTTGGAAACCCCTGTCACCCGAAACACCAAGGGTGGCGGGAGTGTAGAGGTTTCGTGAGGGTATCGGGAGGGCCGAAGTGAATGATACACGCGCCCCGTCCCGAAGGGAACTACCCTCACAGGGTTGGATACAAGACCGTCAGGGCTTCTTTCTCTTGGAGATACAAGCCCTGAGGTCTTGTTTGGGAGGTTGCTGAGGGCGACGAGCCTGTCCCCAATCTCTGCGAGGGGGAGCACGACTTGCCACGCTCTGTTTCTGAACCCCCCTCCTAACAGAATCAGAGCGAGACTGGGTGACCGACGGCCTCGCCCCCTGAGTGTGACGAGGAAGGAATTGCCCAAAGGCTTCCTCATGGCTTTTCGCCTCCTGGAATCTGGAGATAACCGTGTTCATGGCATCTCCAAAGAGACCAGAAGGCGAAACTGGGGCATCAAGGAGGAAAACTCTGTCCTTATCCTTGATGCCGGATAGATTAAGCCATAAGTGCCTCTCAGTGCTAACCAAAGCGGACATAGACCGGCCAATAGCACGGGCTGACTGCTTGGTGGCACGGAGAGACAAATCCGTAGCTCGACGAAGTTCAGAAAAAGCTTCGTCGTCGAGGCCTCTTCCAGCACTCAAATCTTTTAGTAGGTCAGCCTGGTACGCCTGCAAGACAGCCATGGTGTGCAGCGCAGCACCAGCCTGACCCGCCGCTTGATATGCTCTCCCGACCAGCATGGAGGTTACCCTGCATGGCTTAGAAGGGAGAGCAGATTTATTAAGCGACGATGCCGAACCCGGCGAGAGATAACCCGCAAGTGTCTCTTCAACCAGTGGCATCTTTAAATACCCTCGTGCCTCAGCGCCCACGATAGTCGAATATATTGACGTCGAGGGCACGTGAATGCGCGAGGTATAAGGTTTATTCTAAGAACGAGAAAGCTTGTCATGGAGATCATCAAAGAAGGGAAGGAACTGATGAGGTGTTCCCTTCCCTTGGTCACCAGACAGAAATCTGTCCTCTAACTTAGAACGCTTGGGGGGAACTTGGTCACGTGGCCAGTCTATTTGAAGCCTGGCCACCGCGCGAGTAACCACATCGAGCAGCTCCTCCGAAGATTTAGAATCGCGATTGGAGCGCTCAGATGCGGTTAACTCGGAATCTGACCCAAGGGAATGGAGGTCCCCCTCGTGAACTGAAGAGGCGCCGAAGCACGCTTCAGGATCACGCGAGGGACCAGCAGGATCTGGGGAGAGAGCGAGCGAAAGGGGCGAACCCGTCTCTCGCTCCTCAGCCAGATCCATGCGAGAGCCCCACGAATGAAGTGTGGGTGCCGGCTCTCGGAAGTAAGCAAGGCGAGCGCGAAGCATCCCGACCGAAAGTAGGTCGCAATGCGCGCACCCGCCCTGTTCCAACGCGAGAGTAGCGTGCTCTTCCCCCAAGCAAACAAAGCAAAATTGATGCGTGTCCCTGTCAGACATAGAACGCTGACAAGGAAACACACATTGTTTGCCCTGTTTTTCCGCCATTTTCCCCTTTTTCTTTTCTTTTTATATATATATATATATATATATATATATATAAAAAGAGAGAAGGAAGGAAAAGACTTAGATTTTTAAACAATTTTCTAACAAGAGTTTTGTGAAAACACAGAGAGAGAAAGCTCTGAAGAAAAATGTCTGACGACACTCTGGTGACGCCTCCTATTTATAGCCTGGCCACAGGTGCGTCCAATGATCTCACCAACCAAGGCTATAAATTCCAGTCAATTTCATTGATGTGTTACACACATGTTCAGAGCAGCTCACAATAAGATTGTTTCCCCATAGCGCTTAGCAGCGCAGCATCAAAGTGAAGCTTTTTGTAAAGGGAACCTCTCCTTCCACATTTAGCTAGGAAGAAGTAAAAGATCCCAGTCCTCGAGATAATTTCTTTCTGGAGGCGCTGGAAAACAAATCAATCAATCTTTGTAATAAGCGTGTTCATGCAGACTTAGCCTTGTGTGATGTAGAGTACAAATGATTACACATATTTTGTCAATCAAACATACTTAGGAAATTATTAGTAAATTTAACATAGTAATATGCATCCTTCGGTGCCAAAGGACCTCACAGACATTTCTGGTAGCCTGGAGCGCTATCTGGTGGTGTGTTGGAGCAGACAGCGGGTTTATAAACCACCAGTAGAGTCTTGCTCTTGCTGCTAAGCACTTTATTTTGTAATGTCTTATTCTTTGGCCCTCCAGTGGTTCTTGCAGTGTTTTATAAATGCATACTATGTTTCATTCTACATAAATTTACTCAGTTAATAGTACCTTCAGAGATGATTCAAACAACATATGATATTTCTAAAACATTTAAAAATTTAATATTTTCAAAATAAACATTCTTAGCATTCCCTTTTAATTCTGGTTACATTACCTTGTAACATTACCTTGTAACATGAATAATGATCTGCTTCAGACCCTCATCATCTCCTTATATTATCATTGCTTGATTAGACAGCAAACATAATTTTAAAGGAATAATAACTTCAGGAAGGGGTATTTGCCAAAATAATAAACAAAACACCCTTCCTATAAGGAAACACATATTCCTGCCTACTCTATCCAATCTAAAATACTACCTAATTTTATTATAAAAGAAAATACAATGAGTATGCTGACTCCCTTGCTATCCAAAAACAATAGAAAAGTGAAAAAAAAATCAAAATAAAAGGCTCCCCTTCCCTACCACTCTAGTGAAATTCCAGGGTTTTTTCTAGAATTCGTCCAGGTCATCCAGTCCAGGGCATGTGGGGTATACAGTAGCCCCAATGTCAATTCCAGATGGTTTTACAGATACATTGGTCATCTGTTTGGCTGCAGCATTGGCCAACATTGATCTGAGAAGAGGCACAACACAACAAAACAACAACAACACAAATAATAACAACAGCTATGGCTATTATTACTCCCACTTTAGTCCAGGATCCAAATAGTTTGTCAAACCAATTTCTAACCAAGCCATTTTACTTGTAGGTTCTAGTTGGCCTGTAGGCTTTCAATGAGTCATCAATGTAATTAATCAATCTTTGCTGACTGTAATTTTTTCAAGGGAGAGGGCACATATTATATAACTCATCATATTTGCTTGTTTTACTGTATAAACTCGTCATATTTGCTTGTTTTACTATATATTCGGCCCATTTATACCAGTCATTTTGAGTTGCGTGTTCAAGTAGTTCCTCCTTTCCTGCTGACTCTATACTCATAATATATTCTAGGTCTATGGTTTTTGATACCCTCTGATGGGGCACGGTGTCAGGTTGGGTCTTATGTGGATTGTTCAGTTTGCCCTGTTTAGCCAAATTGCTTATCCAAATTCTAGTCTTTCCAGGTTCACCTTTGTTAAATGATCCAGGTGCTTGTTTCTGTCTGATTTCTCGTTCTATGATATATTGTCTCTGCTCAGTCTGGGAAATAGAACTCAAGGTCTGTGGTGTCAATTGTAGGAAATTCATCATACCATGTTCGTAGTGATGGTCCTTCATCTGAAGAGTTGATCTTTCCTGGGTCGCCTCTCCGGTAGGCCCTGTATGGGAGGCAATACCTGTCCCAAATATGTTAATAACAGCATCATCCACACCAATACCTCTTTGAGCTTCCATTCTTTCCTCTGCGTCCCGCAACACTTCGTTCAGCGGCTGCGTTTGCTGGCCTGTTTCATTTCCTTCAGTTGTTTCTGTATCTGGTTCAGTAAAATGAGCACTTTCTTCCTCTCCTGCACTTTCTTGGTCCTGTTCTTCTGCAACATGTACTTCCGTCTCTCTTTCTATGCTTTCCTGCTCCACTGTGGCACGTACTTCAATCCCTCTATCTGCCTCAGCGTGCTCTTCCCCTATGTGCATTTGTCCCTCTTCTACTTCTTCTTCTCATTCTTCAGATTCTCTAGCCGGTGCTTGCGGATCTTCTCCTTCCTCAGGTTCTTGGTTTTGTGCTTGCTGCTCTTCTTTGTCTGAATCTTGCCTCGTATTCATCATTGGGAAGTCCATATTCATAGTTACTTCAATACAGTCCGTCAAGTGCTCTGTACTTTCTGAATTCACTTTATGGAGTATTTAGTTTTAGTTCAGCATCATTGGAAAGGCCATCCAAGATCCCCAAGGCTGATTGTAGGGAACCCACTCTGCAGTGTGCTTTCTTAGAATTGTTCATCTGGGGATCCTGGTCCTTCTTGGGATGTTTCTGCGGTAGGCCTTGTATTGGGGGGAACACTTGTCCCAAGTATATCAGTAATAACATCATCCATATTAATATGTCTTTCTAATTCATTGGTATTGTAGGCCGCAATTGTTTTCCACCTTCTCTCCTTCAGCGGTTCATCCTGTCCCAACTTGCTTCAATGATGGCAACAGCATTACTATTTCATTTTATATGCATAAAGCACACTGTAATTAACTCATATGGTTACATGTTTTATATTAACTAAAAATCATTACTTTCTGCATTCATTTAATTAGTATATTAAATGATTTCCCTTATTACAGTCATTGGCTACACACATTCTTGTAAGAGAGGAAATGTGTGCACACACACATACACTTGTTGCATCTCGTTTGTAGCACTAAATTACACATGGGTCCTCTGCCTCCTCCAGGCAGGTGCCAGGCAGAGTCTGGCTTTGTTCCAATTAAAAACATTAGCCCTTTAGTATCTATACACAACATTTTTCATGGTCATCAGTGTCATCTGCTTGTTTTGATAAATAATTATCTAATCAATGGTAACACACAATAGAATATTATTCCCCTCACAAGAATTGCTGTTTCAAATATTATATCAATTTTAGCCAACCCTACACCCTATTTCTTAAATAATTCCATTTAAATTGTTACAAGCAAACAAGACAAGCAATCTTAATCTTTAGTCACCACAATGTTTCTTTTCCATTCTTCATTACTTTTAAAATGTACATGAGTTCAATTAAAGCATAAGTAAAAGTAATAAATCATCTTCCAGTCTAAATTAATTATCATAGAAACATTCCCATGTTTGTTTAATACTTCTATAAAAAGTCAGGCACTCCTTTGTCTGCAAAACTCATGGAAACTTTACCTTAAAACTTTACCCCCAAAACCAATCGATAAATAATCCTCTACACAGGGTATGATCCCCTGATAACACAGTGACAGATTGCTTTGTTATTAAAATGCAGTCAGGTTCAGTGGAACTTTCCATTTTCGGGCAGGTCTCTTCTAGACCTCCCTTTTGATGCTTCTGATCTAAGAGCATTCATCCACTTCCTTAAACCCCTTTCAAACCTTCTTGGGCAGGTTTCCAGGATGGTGACGCCCCTGCCTTAGGTCGCTCAACATTTTTTGCCATTGTCAAGTCTTACCCGTCATCGGACCGCCACCTCTTGCCACTGGTCTTGATACTGCTCTGTCCTCAGTCCTTAATAATTTGGTATCAGTAAACAGATATTTTCTTTTTCAGGGAGTATCACCAGAGAACCAACACAGCCAATGGAACCATCTACAAATGCTTAAATATGGAGACAATTAAAAACATAGTTAAATTCAAAAAGCATTATTAAAAATTCATCAATCTATTAAAAAATTTGTCCAAATTAAAAGTAAAATATGCTAAAATTGAACTCGTTTATAGATCACTAATTTCCATTCAGGTTGTATTTCTGCTACTTTAGCAAATGTCACAAAAGACCATGCATCATGGTTGGGTATAACATCAGAACAAAGCCCTGTCAAGCTTCTAAGAAGCTTAATTTAAAAACATCACCTTAATTCAATAATAGTCTCTACATTTATTCTTTCAAATGAATTTTCAACTTAATCTCCTATCTTTAGTCCAATCTTCATAATCACTCTATCTAACATTATTGTCGAAGCACATCATTTTACATATAAAAATCAAATGAAATCAAAATAAAATAAAACAACTTATTGATATTTCTTCCAAATCTGCTCTTGTGTTTCTGTTTCAAGCAGACACATCAATTTTAGACCAAGAGTGAGGAGTGAGGGGGGAACATTCCACTCCCTCACACTGTTTCCAATCTCATTACAGCTATTTCTTCTGCTTTCATTTTAGAATCTCACTATAATATATTTAATTTATTACTCAACAGTAAAAATAGTGATATTTATAATAATTGATTATATTAACTGCTTTCAAACTTTCTCATCTCACACTATTTAAAAACAAAAACTACTCTCAACTCACTTTCCATTCAAACAACATATATAGAACCTTCAAATCTAAAACAGAACACGTCTTCTTCGACATTCTCTATATAATCAATTCAACTTACTTTTATCCTTCTGTTCAAGCAGAGACATTTACAACACCTATCTTATCATTAATATATTATAATCCCTTTTTTACTATTAAGTAATAATTCATTATTAATGCTTTCTCCATTTCTTACACTTTCTCAGGTAAAGGAACTTCCATTCTATTTAATAAAATAATATAAATCAAGTTTTTAAACTAACAGAAAAGTAAGTAAAAGTTTAAACAGAATAAAGTCATAAAGAGGCACAATGGAAATTCAAACATATCTCTTGTCTTGTGTTTGAAATAATTGCTCAGTAAAATACATTCTAAAATACACTACGCTCTTTTAATTTCTCATTACTCTTACTTTTTTTTAATTTTACTTTTTTTTTATCCAGATGTTTCAGCATCATTTAACAGTTATCATTATTATACCTCTAAAATGATACTTTCATGTAATAACTATGGCAAACAGACACTCAATCAACTCTTTGTAGCACCCACTAACCTCTTTTTATTTTTAATTATGAGGGTATTCTCTGGAAAATTAGGGGGAGTAACCAATCCAATAGGTAACTCTATAACTTTGCCATACATTTGTAATAGTTACTCTTCAAATCAATAAATCAGTGTTTAGCTGCTGGATTTAAATTTAGACCCTCAGAACAATTTAGACACAGGTATTGAACCCCATTCATGGCATTCTAGAAAATCATAAAGTGATCGTATAAGACTGAAATCAATTTTTCCAGAGAAATTTTAATCCACATCATAAATGGCAGATCAGTAATGATTACCAGCAGTAATGAGTGCAGGAGGATCAATCAGATAATAGTCCACATCATTTTCAGTCTTCTTTCTCTCTGGATTTCCTCCTGCAGTATTAGTAACTTCTATAAAATCATCTTGCCCAGCCATCTGCAATGGTGAGAAACTAGTTCCAGAATGAGTTAGTGAAACAACATACACATAATGATTACAAAAGAAACACAGAATAGACACATAAATATGAAGTTATTAACATTCATATTTGAGGACGTAATGATGTTCAATTTAATCTTAACCTTTCTCCATGGGCTTCACCTGCCCCATAGACCAATTTTTAAATGATCCAAATCATTCTTACATTTATTTTCCTTTAATTTTAGTCTCAAATGGAGCTTCTCAGTGTACCCATGATCAACCAAGACCTATTCTGTGTATACCAAACAAAAAAAAAACAAAAAATCAAATAAGAGAAAAATAAAAGAAAAATGAAATATCTATCTATGTGCTATCTATCTTTTTCTAAAGTCGGGGCCCCTTATGAAGATACTCAAAGTAGAGTATCATTGCCATCCTCAATGCCTTCATCAGTCAGTTCCTAACAAAAATAAAAAATCTCTGTCTATCTTTTGAAGTTGATCAAGTCTACACCGACAATGCTGCACTCACATTTAAATTGTTCTCCAGACATTTTTAAAATCATAGAAAAATCAAAAACAACTTTCTAGTATATAATTTAATAATGTTAAAATAATTTTCTCTCATATACTGGGCCGGACAGAACATAAAACAGACACATGAATGTGAAGTTTTCACATTTAAGGTTTAATTTCATAAGATACAAAAAAATATAATTTTCTTATTAGTTATTTTATCATCATATCATTGGCCCTCTTTTGCCATTTGCTTGAATATAACAACACTTATCTTCTATATAACAACCTTTGTTTAAAATCCAATTACTTATTTGACTTTAGTTTAACGCAATACACTTAACTCAAAGCTTTATTGTTTCTCCAGATAATGTGATTTCCCAAATAGAATTCAATCGCTTTAAAGTGATTTTATTTTTTTATATAATCTAAATATTCTTACTCATCACTTTGATATAAAAGGAGTTATGATCTGGCATATGTCCATTCAACAGCTGCTCCCTCTCAGTTTAGTTAATCTCAAATCAGGCTTCCTTCATGGCATGAAAAGAACAGCCCAAGAATAAACATTGTCCAGTCAGCTAAGAGTTAACTTTTTGATTTCATGCACATTTTTGTTTTACAGGTATTGGTTTGTTTATACTGTATTATATTTATCCTTATACATACATATATATTCATACATTCATCATACATACACATACACAGACACACATTTTTTTATCATTGGTTTTAATTCTACAACCAGAACGTCTCGGTTACGTATGTAACCTCCGTTCCCTGATGGAGGGAACGAGACGTCGTGTCGAAGAAGCGACACTAGGGGTCTCTCTTGAGCGCCGAAAGATGCCTCTGATCTATGAAAAAAGGCCAATGAGAGTTGGTGAGCAGTATTTGCATACCCCGCCTCCGGATACGGATATAAAGGCGAGGGAAATACGCTCATTCATTCAGGATTTTTCTGAGGAGCCGGGAGTGTTCCGGGCACCTCGGCGGCTTGGCTCAGCGATGTGGCCGGGAAGACACGACGTCTCATTCCCTCCATCAGGGAACGGAGGTTATATACGTAACCGAGACGTTCCCCGTCTGTCGCTCACTTCGACGTCGTGTCGAAGAAGCGACACTAGGGGTCCACTTCAAAACTCGCCATGCGCTGAGCCGTGAACGTGTACTTCTGACACAGAAGCGGGCAGGTATCCTACGTGCACAAGCAACCAACTGTGTTCAGGCTGCACGTACTCTTCCCCAATGCCCCAAAAAAGTCGTCAGAATCCTTTTGGTTACCCTAGGGGGGGAACAAGGTGACGCTCCCAAGTAGTGAACGGGCCAAGCCTGGCTGGGCCTCTTTTCTCTCTATGTTTTCTCGGCATAGAGCAAGAGCAGCCGGGGCCCTTACCGCATCGAGGAAAGGGGGTCTTACCCGAATTCCTATTCTTTCAGGGGGAAAAGACCCTGCGGAGGCCACACCCACCCGAAAGGGGAGGTAGAGGTGGCAAAATACATCACATGGCCTCTTGGGTCACATGTGGGAAAAATGACACGGTGGTAGGTCCAACCTCAAAGAGGGGGGAGTTGCTACAACACGGCGACCGGAGGGCAGCGAAGGACTGCCTAAGGGAGATGCGGGTCAGCTCGTAAGGTGACCGTACCACGGAAGTACACACAGGAGGAGTCCGCGTAGGAGGCCTAACCAGTGGAGCACCTATTCCAGTAGGGGTAGCCTGGGGTACCCATAGTGGACTGGGCCGGCAAGTTCCTCCGCTGAACTGATGCGGACCCAAAAGTGCTAGGGAGGAATCAACCAGGAACCTAAAAGGGGTCTCCTGGGAAGAAGGCGCACTGTTTTACCTCGACAGAGGAAAGGGCGCTGGACGCAAGCGATTCACCCGGTCAGACCGTCGACGTGTACCGAGTTCTACGGGCTCGGACCTGAAAAAACACGGGACGAGACTGACTCAACCCTGAGATTGTAAGATCTCGCAAAGGTGTTAGGTGTTGCCCAGCCCACAGCTCTGCAAATGTCTGCTAGGGAGGTGCCCCTAGCCAGTGCCCAGAGGACGCCACACTCCTGGTGGAGTGGGCTCAGACCTGCTTTTAGGGGGGGGCACGGCCTGGGTGTGATAGGCCAACTGAATGGAGTTCACTACCCAGTGGGACAGCCTCTGTTTGGAGACAGCGTTCCCTTTCTGCTGTCGCCCAAAGCAGGCAAAGAGCTGCTCAGAGCGTCTGAAGCTCTGGGTACGTTCCAGGTAGGCATGCAAAGCACGTACCGGACACAGCAGTGAGGGGGCTGGGTCTGCCTCCTCCCAGGGCAGTGCTTGCATTACCTGATCTTCTGAAGGGCGTGGTAGGAACCTTGGGCACATAGCCCGGTCGAGGTCTTAGGATCACATGTGTGTCTGCCGGACCGAACTCCAGGCAAGTGTCGTTAGTAGAGAACGCTTGCAGGTCCCCGACCCTCTTGATGGAAGCGAGCGCAATCAGCAGGGCCGTCTTTTGAAGAGAGGGCCCTGAGCCAACTGATTCTAACGGCTTGGAGGGGGATCTCTGAAGACCGGTGAGGGCCACTGAGAGATCCCAGGAGGGGAACAGGTTTGGCCGGGAGGGATTTAGCCTCCGGGCACCTCTTAGGAACCTGACGATTAAGTTGTGCTTACCCAGAGACTTGCCGTCTACTGGGTCGTGGTGAGCTGCGCCAGTGGCGACATACACCTTCAAGGTGGATGGGGACAGCCTCCCCTCCATCCCTCCTGTAGGAACAGGAGCACTGACCTAACTGCGCACCTCTGTGGGTCTTCTGCCCAGGAAGAACACCGGTTCACGAACAGATGCCATTTCCGGGCGTAGAGTTGCCTGGTAGAAGGGGCTCTGGCTTGTTTGATCGTGGCTACGACCGTGGGTGGTAGACCAGCTAGATCTTCTGCGTCCCGTTCAGGGGCCAGACGTGGAGGTTCCAAAGGTCTGGGTGCGGATGCCAGAGTGTGCCCCGTCCCTGAGAAAGAAGGTCCTTCCTCAGGGGAATTCGCCAGGGAGGGGCTGTCGTGAGGAGTACAAGGTCCGAGAACCAGGCCCGGGTGGGCCAGTAAGGAGCCACGAGAGTGACTTGCTCCTCGTCCTCCCTGACCTTGCACAGCATCTGTGCAAGCAGGCTCACTGGGGGAATGCGTACTTGCGCAGCCCCACCGGCCAGCTGTGTGCCAGTGCATCTGCCCCGAGGGGAGCCTCTGAGCGGGCGTACCAGAGCGGGCAGTGGGAGGTCTCTCGGGAGGCAGAGGGGTCTACCTGGGCCTTGCCGAACCATTCCCAAATCATTTGAACCGAGTGGGGGTGAAGCCTCCACTCTCCACCAGGCAAGCGTTGTCGTGACAGCGCGTCTGCTATCACATTGAGGTTGCTGGAGATGTGAGTGGCACGCAGCGACTTGAGTCGGTGCTGGCTCCAAAGGAGGAGACGACGGGCGAGTTGTGACATGTGGCGGGAGCGTACGCCACCTTGGCGATTTATGTACGTGACTGCAGTGGTGCTGTCCAACCTGACTAGGATATGTTCGTCCTGAATTAACGGGAGAAACTTCTGCAGGGCCAAAAGGACGGTCAACAACTCGAGGCAGTTGATGTGCCAACGCAGCTGGGCCCCTTTCCAACGGCCTGAGGCTGCGTGCCCGTTGCAAACGGCGCCCCAACCCAATCTGGAGCCGTCGGTCGTGACCAGGACGCATCTGGACACCTGCTGTAGGGGTACTCCAGCCCGTAAGAAACAGAGGTCTGTCCAGGGGTTGAATGTTTGATGGCAGGCGGGGGTGATTGTTACCCGGTGCGTGCCGTGGCGCCATGCTCGTCTCGGGACTCGGGTCTGAAGCCAGTGTTGGAGCGGTCTCATATGCATCAACCCCAGCGGTGCGACCGCCGCGGAGGATGCCATATGCCCCAGGAGCCTCTGGAAAAGTTTTAAGGGGACCGCTGTGCCTGGCCTGAAGGCGGCGAGGCAGTTCAACACTGACTGGGCATGCTCGTTGGTGAGATGTGCCGACATTAAGACTGAGTCTAACTCCATCCCGAGAAAAGAGATGCTCTGAACTGGAATAAGCTTGTTCTTTTCCCAGTTGACCTGAAGCCCCAGACGGCTGAGGTGCCTGAGCACCTGGTCTCTGTGGGCACATAGTAACTCGTGAGTGGGCCAGAATGAGCCAGTCGTCAAGGTAGTTGAGTATGCAGATGCCGGCTTCTCGGAGCTGGGCAAGAGCTGCCTCTGCAACTTTTGTGAAGACGCGAGGGGACAGAGACAGGCCAAAGGGGAGGACTTTGTACTGATATGCCTGGCCCTCGAATGCAAACTGCAGGTAGGGGTGGTGTCGGGGCAGGATGGAGACGTGGAAGTACGCGTCCTTCAGGTCTATCGCTGTGAACCAATCTATATGCCGGACACAGGTTAAGATGTGCTTCTGCGTGAGCATTTTGAACGGGAGTTTGTGCAACGCTCGGTTGAGAACTCGCAGGTCCAAGATTGGTCGTAAGCCGCCGCCTTTCTTGGGTACGATGAAGTAAGGGCTGTAGAAACCCTTCTTCATCTCGGTTGGAGGGACAGGCTCTATCGTGTCTTTGGCCAGAAGAGTCGCAATTTCTGCGCGCAGGGACTGGGCGTGTTCGCCATGTACTGCGGAAAAGCGGATGCCCATGAAGGGGGGCAGGGGCCTGGCAAACTGAATTGCGTAACCGAGTCGGATGGTCCGGGCCAGCCAGCGAGATGGGTTGGGAAGTGAAAGCCACACGTCCAATCTCTGCGCTAGGGGCACCAAGGGGACGATTAATTTTGACGTACCCGGCAGGGCTTCACAGCGGGGCAGAGCAGGTAGGGGTGTGGGAGAAGGTGTGCCTTGTCTACCTCCCGCATTTCGACCAGGTCCAGTCCACAGATGCGTTTCTGGACCACAAAGGGTGGCCATCGCCTGTTCGAGTGCCGGCGCTTCTGACCTCCGTGGCCCGGGGGCGCGGTTGGTCATCCAGCGCAGTTCCTGCAGCACATCAAGAACAGGACTACCCAAGGTGCAATTTTTGAAGTGCCTTGGCCTGGCGTTGGTTGCAGGAAGGGCCGTGGTGTGCAGAGTGGAAGCGGTCTGGGGCCGTTCCACCGCGAGGGTAGTGAGAGCGGAGGAGCGAAGAAGCCTTGGCTTTGCTCAACTCGTCATGCACGTCCGAGAAGAAAGGAAGGGGGGGCGTGGCTGTGAGCGGCGCACCTGCCCGCGGGACCGATCAAGTAGCCCGGGAAATCATAGCGGATCTCCGTGCATCAGGCTGGGCGGCACACCCGAAGGTGGCTGCCTAGGCGAGTGATCAGCATCCGATGCCGCTGTAACGCTCTCCGATGCAGCGGTGATGTCATCCAATTCTGAAGCAAGCAAGCATGCCGGGGAGGCGGGCGTTTCGAGGGGGTTTACCCGACAGAGTTCAACAATTCCCCATTTTCTGTTCAGTCCGGGTTCCGTCAAAACACTGCAATAAATAATCTAATCTACCACCTGGAGGAATTACAGCGTGAATTTCTCCACCCGCGTTAGGATTTTCACCTGTACAGGATTTTCACATGCCTCACTTCTGGGCAAACACTTGATTAAATGCACTTATCACGGGAATTTACATGCGCCGTCGCTCTTCCGAGTGTCGCTCTTCCGACATACCTCTCAGGCTTTTTCTTCCTTCTCTAAATAATTACCCCCCTCCCCAATTTTTTGAAATCTGGAACTCACCTCTATCTTAGCCAATTAATCCAAATTATTCTATGTTCGGACCGGCAAAAGTCTTAGGGAAGCTACTTACTGGGACTTGCTATCACAGATCACACAAAAACACCTTAAGCAAAACGCTTACCTCGATTTATGGCGCCGGTGATTTTTTGTGCGACCAGTGCCAGCGTCCTGTCAGTAACCTTTGGCCCTTTGACCTCAATGCCGTCCCTTCGTGGTCGCCACTGAATATGTCGTGGAATATTCACGATGATTCTCTCTAAGTTGTAAGAAAACTCTCGGAGTCCCATGTTCCAGATGCCAAAGTTGTAGTTTATTGAACACCAACAAACCACATGAGACCGGTCAGCTGTCCGTTCTGACTTCATTATCCTAAGTTCCCAGTTATATACCTTTTTGTTATCTTTCTACTCATTATCTCTAGCCAATGGGGTCATTGCCCTTGTCACTCCCCTCGCCACCAATATGTTTTATGTTCTTTGCTAATTAAATATTGGTGGAAAATCCCTCACTTATCTATTTAAAAAAAAACATATTTCTTTCATATTCAGCTGGTTATTTGGACATATCTCATAGTTCATGGAAAGTGCACTCCTAATCAAGAAAAACCTGTGTATGAGAAAAGCAGCCATGTCCTCATCACATATCCTTTACCCTTGATCTACAGGTCAGTGTTTTTTGTAATCAATGGATACTATTTACCATACTGGTAGAAACTTGGCATTAGTTTATCTTTTTAATTAATTTGACCACCTGTTGTTTTTACTGCTTATCCACAGCTGTGTTCTCAAGGTCCATACCTCCCTTATTTTGTTACAACTGGGTACTCTCTGTGGTTTTTGCAGCAACAACACTTTTAGTAACCTCAAATGCTCTATCCTGGGTCACACAAGGCCAGGAAACTCACATAAGTACTTTGATATAAAAACATACTATAATATTTAAAAATATACTATAATGCTTGCGAAAAAGTTGGAGGCAGGGAGCCTGCCTCCAAAGATTCTTTAAAAACCTCAAAAATGATTGGTGCAAGTCTCTCTTTAATTTTTTTTTTTATAAAAATCAATAGGATACCCATCAAGGCCTGGGGACTTACCACTCTTCATTGCCATAATGGCCCTACTAATTTCTACAATCTCGAGTTCACGTTCTAAATCTACTGCCCTATCTGATTGCAAAGTAGGAATATCCAAACTGTTTAAGAAATTTTCCATATCCGTTGTATCTGAAAGGAATTCAGAAGTATATAATGAGGAGTAAAAGTTTTTGAAAATTTTATTAATTTCTTTTGGGTTGCTAAGTAAAGTTTGATTTGAGTCTTTTATCTGAGAAATAAGTCGGGAGGCAGTTTGACGTTTCAGCTGATGAGCCAAGAGCCGACTTGATTTGTCTCCATATTCATAGTAAAGACCACGCGTCCTCATTATTAATTGTTCTGCATGAGAAGTGGATAAAAAATTAAACTTTGTCTGCAACTCAACTCTTTTTTTATGTAATTTAGCTGTGGGAGATTCAGAATACTGTCTGTCTAAATCTAATATGGATTGTGAGAGTGTTTGCAGTTCCTTCTTGCGTTCTTTGTTAGCATACAATGTATAAGAAATTATTTGACCCCTCAAGTAAGCCTTTAAAGTCTCCCAAAGTAATGAGTAAGACACTGTATCTGTTTTATTGTATTCCAGAAAATTATCTATACTAGATGAGACAAAGTTACAGAACTTATCATTGGATAGCAATAATGGATTAAATGCCCAGATTGGTCGTTCTCTGATGTTCAAAGGGAAGTGCAGATCCAGCACCACAGGTGCATGATCGGATACAACTATAGCTGAGTAGTCAACTTTCTTGACCATTGATATAAACAAGTTGTCTACAAAAAAATAATCTAGTTTAGAAAAGGAATGATGGACATGGGAATAAAAGGAGAATTGTCTAGTCAACGGATTTAAGAATCTCCAAGGATCTACACAGCCGTTCTGATGCATAAATAAAGAAAAGGCCATCACCATAT
Source organism: Moxostoma hubbsi (assembly GCA_032164185.1). NCBI lineage: Eukaryota > Metazoa > Chordata > Actinopteri > Cypriniformes > Catostomidae > Moxostoma > Moxostoma hubbsi. The sequence goes on along the minus strand of JAVLUX010000013.1, from coordinate 6,959,731 downwards.
CAGAAACATTACTACAAGTGTTGGATCTATCCATCTGAGGATCGAAAATAAAATTTAAATCCCCAGCGAATAATAAATGATGTGTATCAAGCTTGGGAATTATCGATAGGAGACTATTTGCAAACTGAACATCGTCCCAATTGGGAGCGTAAACATTAACTAAAACCACTGGGACTTGAAAAAGAGACCCAGATACAATAATGTAACAGCCATTAGGGTCACAGATTGTGTCAGAAGGTATAAACTGTACTCTCTTATTAATTAAAATTGCCACAACTCTTGATCTGCTATTAAACTTGGAATGAAAAATTTGACTAACCCATATCTTACGAATTCTATTGTGATCACCGAGTCTTAAATGTGTTTCTTGTAAAAACAATATATATGGTTTGAAAGATTTAAGATGGGAGAAAACCTTAGCTCTTTTAACAGGACCATTTAAACCCCTGACATTCCATGTCACAAGTCTCACAGGATGACCTCTATCCTCATCGCCTATATTAACTGTATAATACATAAATTAAAAGCATGCATGCATGGGTTTTGATCTAAAGCAAATTGTAGCCTTGAATTGTAAATGACAAAAATAAGATACAAGAAACCAGAAGTAAACAATCCTGCCAACCGCCCCTCCCTCCCAACCCCCAACCAAAAGGAAAAAGAAAAAAAAAAGAAAAAAAAAGGAGAGAACATTTCTATTCCTAGATCTAATTCCCCAACTGAGGATGATCGCAGATAAAACATAACGAAAAACTTCCAAGAATGCAAACCAACAAATTAAGTCATATACAATGTAAAGGCAGCCCCCTTATAAAACTAGGATCAAAACGGTGTCAAAAAATTCTATGCTATCCAGCCGGAAAAAGAAAAAAGGTGAAAAAAGGAGAAAAGGAATGTACGATTTTATAACCGTAAGTCCAGCGCAACCTCGGGTTGGAACGTAGTTATGGTATGAATCTTTTTAATTAAAGTCTATAGAACCATATGTTCCTCCTCCCTCCCCCTTCCCTCTCCCTCCTCTTCCTCTCTCCTTACCCGGGGGGGCAAAAGGAATGTCTTTGCACATTATTCTTCACCCCAATTCGAACGGTAGAACTCGATGGCTTCTTCTGGCGTGCTGAACAAGTGTGTTTTCCCTTCGTGAGTAACCCGGAGCCTTGCAAGGTACAAGAGACTAAATCTGACTCCCTTTTCGTAGAGCCGAGACTTCACATCTTTGAACGCCGCTCCCTTTTTCCCCAGCTCAGTGCTGAAATCCTTGTGGAAAAACACCCGGCGACCGCGAAAGAGCAACTCTCGCTGTTGCTTACTGAATCTGAGGATGCGGTGCTTGTCCTGGAAGTAGTGAAAAAGAACCAGAAACACTCTGGGTTTGGTCTGATTGGCCCTTGCATCGTTGGTTGGGTTGGGTCCGACTCGATGGGCACGAGAAAGAACAAGAGGACTTGTGAAGAATTCTTTCCCCAGTAATTCCTCAAAAAAATCAGTCATAAATTTAATCGGGTCTTGTCCTTCCAACTTTTCGGGGATGCCCACAACTCTCATATTAGATCTCTGTGAGCGATTTTCGAGGTCGTCCAGCTTTTCCTTCAGTGATATGTTCTCTTTCAGTAGCGCATCCATTGAAGCCTTGACATTCACCAGCCTATCACTGTAGTCATTTAGTCCATCTTCAACCTCGCAAAGTCGTTCGTCATGAGCTTCGTAATATGATTTAACTTGTTCCAATGTTGCATTCACAGGTGACAGTGCACCAACCAGTTCTGTTTTTAAAAGAGAGTGAACTACTTGCATCATATCAGAAAGAAGCACTAACCAAAGCCTTTCAAGATCTTCAGGTAAAGCCGTTAAGCCCTCAGGGGATGGCACCATATTGTCGGTCTTGCTCGAAGCTTCACCGTCTTTGTTGCCAGTTTTATTCCGAAGTTGCTTTCTACTTGTCATTTTTGCTCCACCGTTATTTCAAGTAATATCAGGTGCCAGATAATCGATTGTAGTGAATAAATATCGAAAAAATAATGACTAAATGAACGAAAGAGGTCAGGAGCTACACTCACGTGCATCTACTCACGCCATGCTTAAACCGGAAGTCCTTTGAAAATGTTGATACTCTGGTTAATTACCTGATTGATAAAAATGCTGATACATGTTTTAATTTCCTACAATATCTTGACATTGCTTGATGTTGGTGTTTCTATTTTAACTGTATAATTATGCATTGTGCTGTGTGATTAACCCCGATTTAAAATAAAAGGGTGTTTTTATAGAATCACTGTTTCATTATTTACGTGGTGTCTGATCTGATAACATGACTGAGCAACTGCATAAGGTGTACTACACGCCATCAAACCCCGGCTCTTTAGGGGGTGTGAATAGATTAAAACGTGGTGTATTAGAGGAAAGTGGTGATTTGCTAAGTGATAAAGAAGTTTCAGACTGGTTAGCCAGTCAAGATGCTTATAAACTCCACAGACCACTACGCCATAATTTTAAAAGGAATAGGGTAATTGTTTATGGTATTGATACACAGTTTCAAATGGACCTGGTAGATATGTCAATATAGTCTATGGAAAATGACAATACAAAATTTCTGCTTACATGTATAGATGTGTTTAGCAAATATGCATGGGTACGTTTTATAAAGAACAAGACTGGAATGGCTGTGGCCAATGCATTTAATTCAATACTACAAGAGGGAAGAGTTCCTCAGAAAATTCAGACTGACAAGGGGAAGGATTTTTTTAACAAGCAACAATTAACTAAACCAACCAACCAACAACTAACTAAAAAGCACAGTATTTACCATTTCAGCACGGGGAGTGAATTGAAGGCAAGCGTTATTGAGTGCTTTAATAGAACATTAAAAGGACGGATGTGGCGGTATTTAACAGCTATAATTATTTATTTAATTTAAGACATTATTCAAGGATACAACAGTAGTTATCACAGAAGTATTAAAATGAGGCCTGTAGATGTCAACAAAGAAATAAAACCGGTCATCTATGACAATTTGTATGGTAATGTGTGTAAGAAGACACCTGTATTTAAATACAAAATCGGCGACGTGGTTAGAATATCAAAGATGAGAGGTCCTTTTACCAAGGGGTATGAACAAAACTACACAGATGAGTTCTTCACTATAACCGAATGTATACCACGTCAACCACCAGTCTACAAACTATCTGATTATGATGGTGACATTATCGATGGATCATTTTATGAAGAGGAGCTACAAAAAATTATTGTGGACAAGGACAATGCTTTTAAAGTGGAAAAGATATTAGACAAGAAGAAGCACGGTAAAAGAATCATGGGTGGGATGGCCTCTGAAGTTTGACAGCTGGGTTAATGAAAAAGATGTTGCAGCTCTACAGAGCTCTTAAAGCATGTAAAAACATACATTTGTCAACTGAGTTAATTTCTGCAGTAAACGGCCATGGATGAAGCAGGGTTTTATGTCACATTGCCATTGTAGTGGGCTGGAAATTATATCCAAAAAAGAAAATACCCCGCCCCTTTTAATTTTATTTTTGTATTGTTTATTACCGTTTCAAACTAACAAAGTTCAGTTGTTCAATTAGAACATTTATGATGTATTAAGAGAGGTATGGGTTGAAATAAGAGGTTTGAGTTTAAATTATTATGGCCTGTAGAGGGCGCTTTGCGCTGGAGTATAAGAGGTGTTGTATGATCTAGCCAGATTCAATTAAAGGCTGCCAGAGCTTGCACCAACTTATCATTTGATGATATTTCTCCTTCTTTCTACAGGTGAGCAAATGGGATACGAATGTAAATTAATTATTAGAAAGTAAATGGTATGTGTCAGAGTGTGCAGGGAATGTGTTAAGATGCTCACCTATTGTTGGGTTCATGCATTTAAGAAAAAGAAGTAATCAAAGATAAGGGTTTTAAAGTTTCAATCTTTGAAAATATATCATAAAAGGAGATGGTATGTTAATTTGCCTGTTCGGAGAAAACGTGAGGGATTTGAACTGAAATTACTGTGAGTGGTGCAGAGCCAAAATGGCACCAAGTGTAATGAGTTAGATCCAAGATGGCAGCCTCCATGTGTGAAACGTGGTAAATGTCAAACTGTATTCAATGTGTAAATGGCATTAATCGTTTATTCTGTCAGTTATGTAAACACAACCAGTGTTATTAATATTTACAAGAAAAATGCAAAATGTGTGAACTGAATATATGTATATTTTTTTACAGACTATTACGACAATGTAATATTGCAGATCATATTGTATCGTGTTGAAACTCTAATGAGTCAAAAATAATGCACAAAGACACCTGGAACTTAAAAAACTATTGAAAATTAGTGTATTGAACATATGATGTTGAAACTACAGTGAATGTCAAGAGTGCTTATGCATTGGATAAATTTATCAAACTTATCGTTTGATGATATTTCTCTTTCTTTCTACAGTTCATTATACAACTTTAAATTATCCACTCAAGCCACCCTGACCTGAGGTGGGTAACAGCTTGGGGGCTCGTCAGGGATTAGCGCCTCTTAGTGGTCAGGTGCTAATCAGTGAAGAATCACGGTGATTAACATCAGTAAGACTAGACCAGTGACCTGACATAAGCATTCCAGTCATGACTACTCTTCGAGAAATACTGTGGGACATTGAGGAGCAACTCCACCTGTTGGTCAGCTCATCAAACTGCAAGGCGCTCTACAAAATAGCAGAGTGTTGCCACGAAGGGGAAGGAGAGTTGTTCCCAAGCATGGATGTCGCAGAAGTGGAACTCTATGACTTCATTGTTGACTTCATGAGAGGGGAACAACTGCAGAGTCTGGAGGACCAAGGGATGGCCCACTTGCTTAACCTCTGTGCCCTCATTGATGACTTGACTGACACAGGACAAGGCTTCACCACCAGTGTAGAAGAGAGTGCAGAGACTGTGGAACAGATATCACATTCAGCATCAGTAGCTGCAGAGGTACAGGTAGAACAATCGTCAGGTTGGGCAACCTCTTCAAGATCTGAATTAACTGTTGGATCGACTAGAGCAGGGGTGACCAACCTTGCTCCTGGAGAGCTACCTTCCTGCAGAATTTAGCTCTGACACATTTTCAAGTAATCCTAAAGACCTTGATAAGATAGTTCAGGTGTATTTGATTAGGGTTGGATCTAAACTCTGCTGGAAGGTAGCTCTCCAGGAGCAAGGTTGGTCACCCCTGGCCTAGAGTGCCTGAACAAGTGACTGGTTTGATCAAATTCTCTGATGTTTCATCATATTTGCCACATAGATTGTTTAAGATTTATGGTGGACAAATTGCTGATTCTGACTTGAGTTACAATAGCATATGCAAACAAATTGATGAAGGTATTGCTGAAAATTTCACAGAATCAGAAATAATTCGAACAGTGTTAAAGGTGATCAAACCTGGTACCTTTAAAGAAATGCTTATTACTAAAGACAGCCTTACAGTAGTTGAGCTGAAACGTTTCCTAAGAGCTCACCTTAGGAACAAATGCAGTACTGAATTATTTCAGGAGTTTAGTAATGCAAAACAACTAGATAGAGAATCTCCCCAGCAGTTTGTGTACAGGTTAATGGGTCTTAAGCAGAGAGTGTTGCTTGCTTCACAACAAACTGAGTTTGAGTTTCAGTATGACCGCAAATTGGTCCAAGGTGTTTTCCTCCATTCACTTTATCAGGGTCTAAATGAAAAGTACACATATGTTCAAGAGACATTAAAGCAGTAATAACAACACAGACTATGTCTGATGATCAGATTATTACACAGTCTGTTAGTGAGGAGACTGAAAGACAAAATTGAATAGGGCACACACACACACAAACCCAAAGTCACAATTGCTAGTGTAACACAGCAGGATGATGTAAATGGGCAGTGTTTTCCCCAGAGTCAATCTGAAGTCAAAGCCAATCGTGATGCTATCCAAGACCTCTCTGCGCAAGTATTTGCTTTGACCAAGAATCTTGAGAAAGTTGTGAGGTCCATTGGCACTAGTGGCCCACAGCAAACTAAAGCTGCTGCAGCAAGTGCAGAAAACCAAACAAACTCTGAAACAAAGGGAAAGTGTAAACAATGTATACGGCAAAACATTGACACTTGTACTCACTTTTTTCTATGTGGTCAAGCAGGACACTGGGCCGTGGGCTGTCTACTGAAAAGCCAAGCGTTAAAAGAGAGGTCACAGGGGAGGGACCACCAGTGACCACAGAAGATCTTGTGTCCCAATCTTCTTTCAGTGCATTCCGAGGTGAGACATCTGTAACCAAGAGCCCACCAAAAAGAGTTAATGCAAAAGAACCCCTGTTGGTGAGTCAAAAGTGCATGGACTGTCCCCTGCTGGGGTTCAATGTGATTGAGGAGATCATAAGAGAGAATTGTGACTTTACAAATAACTTCAGCTTAATTGATCTTCATTCTGAGGCCTTGAAGTTGCAGAGGGAAGTTGTCGGCCATGAATTCAAACTATCACTTAGACTGTAATGCAGGCTGTCAAGTAAAGACTGGAAAGGTAGGAGTCACCATCCACTGTGGTCAAGTCTTAGTGGTGAGATGTCGAGTAAAAGGGTGGCACGAGGGTGGAACTATGATGTTTGAACCAGCTCCAGAAAGTTCCATCCCAGAAGGTTTGGAGTTATTTCCTTCTGTTGTGAATGTGCCTCCTGGTGCCTCAAAGACCGTGAAAATTCCCATTCAGAATTCCACAAGTCACAGCATTTACCTACCTCAGAGACTGATGTTGGGTAACATCGAACCAATCAGAGAAACAAGATCAGTGTACATGCCATCTCATGACCAGGATTCAGATAAGCAGGTCAGCAGTGCACTTTTGTGTTCATCCCAGCTCACAGCAGATGATGATGATCATAAAGTAGAAAGCCATCATGAGTGTAAGGCTGGAGATAAATTGCACCCACCTGTCGATCTGAGACACCTCAATAAACATGAACAAGAAGTTGTGAGAAAAATGTTGTTTGAGGAGTCAGATGTGTTTGTTCGAGATGAGGGTGATATTGGATGTATACCTGCTTTAGAGTTAAAAATAAGTCTTTCAGATATCACACCAGTTCAAAAGTGTTATAATGCCATTCCGAAACCCCTTTTTAAGGATGTCAAAGACTATGTGCAGAACCTTTTAGACAGGGGTTGGATCAAGAAGTCCTCATCTTCATACTCATCACCAGTGGTATGTGTACGGAAGAAAGACAACAGTTTGCACTTGTGTGTTGATTTTTCGAGACCTTAACTGCAAGACTATTTCTGATCGACATCCTCTACCCAGAATTCAAGATCTACTGGATAGCCTGGGTGGAAATTCCTTGTTTTCCATTTTATATCAAGGCAGTGCTTACCACCAGGGATTTGTGATTCAGGAATCTAGACATGGTACTGCATTCAGCACTCCATGGGGGTTATACGAATGTGTGCGTATCCCTTTCGGTTTAACATATGCCCCAGCTGCATTCCAGTGATGCATGGAAGGAGTGCTGGAGAGTATTAGAGATGAGTGCTGTGCTCCTTATTTGGACAATGTATTATGCTACTCAAAGACCTTTAGCGACTGTAACGGCCCAAGTGGAGGCCGCACAAGAGCGGTAATGTTTGTGTCATCACACACTTGCACACACATACATTTATACGGACATTCATTCATTTAAGAATTAAGTTTCTTATTTTTGTCATTCACATTTATTTGTTTAGTATAATGGGATAACATAACCACACGGAACAAATAATATTCATAATCCTTTATTGTTAGGTTTACATTTACAACATGATTTTATATACATTGTTACTGATTTGAAGTGCACACAAATTAGTTACCTTGTATCTGTTACTTATATTTGTTTCTATTTTGAGTTTAAGTTTACCGGAGAGGAACTTCAGACATGGTCCGCTGTAGCTTCATCCTGGCGCGATGAAAATTAGAGTCTGGGCAGGAACAGAGAATTTAAGTTATTGGTTCCGCCCAGACATACCATTGGCTGGGAGTTGTCCGGGGGAGTAAGAAACATAAATGTCTTTATTAATTGATTTCTTTAGTTGTACATTTGTGGTATTTGATTACATTTTGCTTTCTTGATGTTTATTTACTATATATCTTTATGTGACTTGATTTTGATTTATGTAAGGTTGTATGTTGAATGTGTAACTAAATTGTTCCCCCTCTTAATTTGTAATGGGCCCATCCGTTCCTTTATAAGCTGTTCTGTTCATTGGAGCAGGGCAGTTTTTTGTTTGTTTGGTTGGTTTTTGTCTATCTGTTTGACTTCATTCTTTGTTTGTTTATTTTATTTTTGTTGTAAGAAGTTTATGAGTTTGTAAAGCTGATCTTTTTTGGGTTCAAATAAAGACCCATTTTTCTGTAGAAAGCTTGTGTTCCTTGTTCCTGACTTCTCGGTCCCTCACATATGGTGGCAGCGGTGGGATCTTTCAGTTTTTTTCTGCCCTTGTGGCGGTGTTTTTTTCCTCCCTGTTATTATGAGTCGTACCTTGAAGAAAGGTGTGCCCAAGGCTCCTCCCTTGCAGCAAGAGGAAGAAAGGGGTGAGGAGGACCAGGACATGGTAGAGGGAGCTGAAGGAGGTGAGGCAATGGGGGACAGAGAAGTTTCGGTGACTGAGTTGGCAAAGCTGCTTCGAACCCATATAACCAGGACAGAAGGCCGGGAGAATTCAAGACAGCAGGAGCAGGCGGGTCAGGAGTGACGGTTTAAGGCTCTCCAACACCAGTTTGGTCTTTTGCAAATGGAGGTCCAAGCACGCACCTCTCCTAATCTTCACTTACCTGATGTTGACCGGGAGTCCCGGGAAAGGCCGGATGTGGATCATTTAGATTCAGATGGAAACCCCGTGGCTTCAGCTCATCAGCAGACTTTTGATCAGGTTGGGAACAATGCAGGCCCCCCATTATCTCACATGCCTCGATTAGAGAAGCTAAGTGAGACTGATGAAGTAGAACGCTTCCTTGTTACTTTTGAAAGGATTGCTGTTGCTTGTAGGTGGACTAAAATTGATTGGGTTTGGCATTTAATCCCTTTGCTGACTGGTAAAGCAAGAGCAGCCTACGTTAATATGGACGTGAACGAGTCTATTGACTATGATAAAGTGAAGAGTGCTATTTTAAGGAAATATGATGTAAATGCTGAAACTTATCGACAAAAGTTCCGTTCTCTATCGGTGGATCCATCAGAGAGTCCAATAGAACTTTATAACCGGCTCAAAGAACTCTTTGGGAAATGGATCCAGCCTAAGAGGAAACGAGTGGAGGAGGTGAGTGAAATCATCATTATGGAACAATATCTTAGAATGCTGTACCCTGAACTTCAGGTATGGATTCGAGAGAGAGATCCTGGGACTGCAGCGGAAGCAGCGTCTTTGGCGGATGTGTTTGTTGCAGCCAGAGGGAAGAGTAAGCCGTGGGCTTGGAAACCAGTCAATGACCGCCGTTCTCTCGACATGCCTCCCTTCCAGCAAAGGAAGATGGAGGGGTCAGGTAAGCCCTACATGGGGAAACCTACTTCAGCCAAGTTAAATTTTGCTCCTAAACGACCTCCTATATGTTACCTGTGTGGTCAAGAAGGGCACACTAAACCAAATTGTCCAAAGGTCTCAGCTCAGCTTACCCAGCTATGTTTCGTACCAAGGAGGGAGGTAAATAAATCCCCAAGCTCTGTGAGAACTACAAATTTCGAGATAAATGGTGAGAAATTCACTGCTTTGATTGACACCGGCAGTGATCAGACTCTGGTTAGAAGAAAGTTCATATCACCCTCTTTGATCAGCACAGTCAACAAATTGCCTATTTGCTGCGTACATGGAGATGAGAGGTTGTTACCTACCGCCAGTGGTTGTTACCTACCTACAGCGACCATGTTGAACATCTCAGAAAGGTGTTCAATCAAATGAGAAAACATGGAATCAAGCTCCGTCCAAAGAAATGTGAGTTTTTTAAAAGACAAGTATACTGTAGATATATTGGCCGTTTGGTGTTAGGAGAAGGAATTCAAATTGACCCAGCAGACTTGAAAGCTGTCAGGGCCCTGAAGAACAAGGAACCTCGCACAGTTGGAGAAGTGCGAATGCTGCTTGGATTCCTTAGTAATTATAGGTCCTTTATCCAAGACTTTTCTAGACTGGCAAAGCCTCTCTTTGAGCTACTCCAAAGTCCATCTGAACCAAGTGAAGGTATACAAAAATCCCAGGTTCACAATAGGCAAGGTAGAACGAGGAAACATGGAATGGGCCAGCTTCACTCCAGAACCTCAATTGTCTGGAAAGCAGCACATCAGAGTGTAGTCTCCAAATTTGTGGACATGTTGACCAGCCCACCAATCCTAGCCTACCCAGATTTTGACCTGCCATTTGTATTGCACACTGATGCTTCAAATAATGGTCTTGGAGCAGTTCTTTACCAGCAGCGAGGCAATAAACTCTGTATCATTGGCTATGGGTCCCGCACTTTAACTCCAGCAGAAAATAATTACCATCTACATTCTGGTAAACTGGAATTCTTGGCACTCAAATGGGCCATTTGTGATAAATTTAGAGACTATCAGTACTATGCTCCAACATTTACAGTTTATACAGATAATGTAGTGGTTACTACCCAATTTGTGAAAAATCACTCGAAGTCCGCCTGCCACAGCCGAGTTGGAAGTCTCATCCATCCCAGAGCCAGCATTGCCAGCCTCGTCTGTCCCAGAGCCAGCGTTGCCAGCCTTGTCCGTCCAGAGGAGGAGGAGAAGAAGAAAGTCTTCCAGGACTCCGCCTCCCGAATCTTCCACTGCCCCGCCTCCCGAGACTTCCACGGCTCTGTCTCCTGAGCCTTCCACGTCTCATGAGCCTTTCACGGCTTCGCCTTCCACGGCACCGCCTTCCACGGCTCCGCCTCCAGAGCCTTCCACGGCTCTGTCTCCCAAGCCTTCCTCGGCTCTGCCTCCCGAGCCTTCCACGGCTCCTGAGCCTTCCACAGCTCCGGCTCCACCTCCCGAGCCTTCCACAGCTCTGCCTCCCAAGCCTTCCACGGCTCCGCCTCCCGAGCCATCCACGGCTCCGTCTCCCGAGCCATCCACGGCTCCGTCTCCTGAGCCTTCCATGTCTCCTGAGCCTTTCACGGCTTCGCCTTCCACGGCTCCGCCTCCAGAGCCTTCCAGGTCTCCTGAGCCTTCCACGTCTCCGCCTCCTGAGCCTTCCACGGCTCCGCCTTCCAGGGCTCTGCCTTCTGAGTCTTCCAGGGCTCCACCTCCAGAGCCTTCCACGGCTCTGCCTTCTGAGCCTTCCACGGCTCTGCCTTCCGAGCCTTCCAGGGCTCCGCCTCCAGAGCCTTCCACGGCTCTGCCTTCAGAGCCTTCCACGGCTCTGCCTTCAGAGCCTTCCACGGCGTCGCCTTCCACGGCTCCATCCTCCACGCCTCCTGAACCTTCCACGGCTCCATACTCCACGTCTCCTGAGCCTTCCACGGCTCCGCCTTCCAAGGTTCCGTCTCCTGAGCCTTCCACGGCTTCACCTTCCATGGCTCCGTCTCCTGAGCCTTCCACGGCTTCACCTTCCATGACTCCGTCTCCTGAGCCTTCCACGGCTTTGCCTTCCATGGCTCCGCCTCCTGAGCCTTTCATGGCCCTGTCTCCTGAGCCTTCCATGGCTCCGCCTTCCACAGCTTCGTCTCCTGAGCCTTCCACGGCCCTGTCTCCCAGGCCTTCTGACACGTTCCCTGTCCTATGGCCTCCTGACCCGGTCCCTGTCCTGTGGCCACCTCCCAGGCCTCCTGACCCGGTTCCCATCCTGTGGCCACCTCCCAGGCCTCCAAACCCAGTCCCCACCTTGAGGTCATCCCCTTGGTCTCCTAGCCGTCCGCCTGACCTGCTCTGGTCTCCCTGGTCCCCGGCTCCATCTTGGCCCTGCCTCCCTGTCTTTGCCCCTTGTGCCCCCCTTGGACTGCCTGTTTGCCCCTTGTGCCCTCTTTGGACTGCCTGCCACACACACCCCCCCCCCCCCCCCCTTCACTCTATGTCTGATTTTTGTTATGGGTTTTTTCTTTTTTAAGGAGCGTCTAGAATCCGCTCCTCAGTGTTCTCCCCTGGCATCTGTTCCCCATGAACTACACTTCCCATAATTCCCTGCCCTCATCACTGCCAGCTGTCCCCTACTGTTCTCACCTGTGTTTAATTGTCCTTGTGTATTTAAAGTCCTGTTTGTTTGCTCACCGGTTGTCTGTTGTTGAATATATTTGAATGATTCTAGACCTACCGTGTTTTCCCCTTCGTGTATGTTTTCTCCTGTATAGGTTTTTCCCATCGTGGATGTTTTATTTTTGTTGCTGTGTCTCCCAGTTATTTGTATTTGTTTTCATTAAAAATCCTTCACTGCACCTAGATCCAGCTCTCTTGACTTCTTCCTAAACGTTACACATGAGTTCAATAAAAGCATAAGCAAAAATAATTATTCCATCTTAATTCTTCATCATACAAACAGTCCCAGGTTTGCTTAATACTTCTTTAATAATTTAGGAACCTCTTTGTATGCAACGGTTCTCAAAGCTTTACCTCCAAAATCAATCTATAATTTATCTTCTACACAGGGTGTGATCCCCTGATAACACAGTGATAGAATGCATGGTATTTATCACTGTGATAAAATATTTTAATAAAGCGGTTATTAAGACACAGTCGAGTTGAGTAGAACTCACAACTTTGGGCAGGTTTCTTCTAGACCTCCCTTTTGATGCTTCTTACCTAAAAGCATCCTTCCACTTCCTTAAACCCATTTCACCCTTCTTGGGCATGTTTCCAGGGTGGTGAAACTCTGTCTTAGGCTGCTCTCATTTTGCAACTGGAAAGTCTTTACCTGTCATTGAGTCCTCACTTCTCGCCACTGGAGAACTCCACCCATCATTGGGTCATCATCTCCTGTCTCTGGTCTTGATACCGCTCAGTACTATTTTCCAATCTTTAATAATCTGGTTTCAGATATTTTACCTTGTTTCAGGGAGCATCACCTGAGAATCGTCACAGCCAATGGAACCATCTACAACTGCTCAAACATGGAGACAGTTCATAACATGGTTACATTTACAAAGCATTATTCAAAGTTCAACAATCTATTGAAATTGTCCAAATTAAAAGTAAAATACTACAGTTGAACCCATTTACAGTTCACTAATTTCCATTCAAGTTGTTATGTTTTCTCCTGTAGCAAATGTCACAAAAGACCTTGTCTCTTGGTGAAGACTAACCATCAGAACAAAACAAAGTACAGGGTAGCCTCTGTCAAGCTTCTAGAATGCTTAATTTAAAACATCACTTTAATTTAATAATAGTTTCTAGATAGTTTTAGAACCTACATTTATTCTTTCAGATGTACATTCAACCAAATCTCTTATATTTAGTATGAACACTTCACTTCAAATTGCCCTCTGAATATATAAAATCTTTAATCATGATGAGGAAACCTGTTTGAACCTTTCCTTCATATCACTGTATCTAACATTATTGTCAAATCACATCATTTTCAATATAAAATCAAATAAAATCAAAAGAAAATAAAACAATTTAGAGATATGCCTTTAGCCCACTTCAAAAACTGAGACTGAGAGCGAGAGGGAAAGAATTTGGAGGGAGAGATTCCACTCCTTCACACTGTTGTTACAGTTATTCCTTTTTTTCATTTTAGAATCTCACAATAACACATTTATGTAATTCTACAACAGTGAGATTAGTGATAATTGTAATTTAATGAAATAATATAATCAAATATATTTCATTATATTATCTGCTTTCAACCTTTCCCATTTTAAACCATCTTCAAGAAAACTTCTTCTAGAATATCCACTTCTCTTATCCCTTCCCAATTTATTCTTCTCTTCTCACTTCCCCCTGTGCAATGAAAATAAGGCGCATCTGTTTTCAGACCATTGAGAAACTCTTGTGTTTTGCAATAATTGATTAGTAAAATACATTAAATCCTTTTAATTTCTCACGAGTCTTATCTTTTATATCCTAATGTTAGCATCATTTAACAATATGATTTTTCAGTTATTATCCTCTTATACTTATCAGCATTTCCTGACAAATTATTCAGTTAAATAGCAGAGACAGATGTCACTGTGCATAAAATGTATACCTCTAAAATTTTATTTTCATTGATTTAACTCAAAATATAAATAGCTTACTAGAAATAGACAATTAATTACCTCTATGTAGCACTCATTAATATTTTTCTTTAAAGTGAGAGTAGTCTTTGGTAAATTTAGGGAAGTAACCAATCCAATATGCAACTCTTACTTTGCCAGTACCTTTTTTTATATATATCTAACCTTCACATCAACAAATTAGCGGTTAGATGCTGGATATAAATTTAGACCCTCAGAACAATTTAGACATAGGTATTGAACCCATGGATGACAGTTGGAGAATCAAACATCCAATTAGTCATATATGACTGAAATCAACTTATCCAGAGAAATTTTAATTGAAATGTCAATTCAGTAATGATTACCAGCATTCATGATAGTAGGAGGGTCAATCATATAACAGCCCACATACTGTATTTCTCATTTTTTTTTTCTTTTCTCCATACTTTCTCCTGCAATATAAGTATCTTCAATAAATCATCTGGCCCAGCCTTCTGCAATGGTGAGAGACTGGTTCCAGAATGAATTAATGAAACAACTTACACAATGCTGACAACAGAAAGAGTAAAACATAGTTAGCATCAACGGCACACACAGAATAGACACATGAACATGAAGTTATTTATGATATTCAATTTAATCTTAATGTTTCTCTTGGGTTTCACCAAGTACCAATTACCAGTTTGTCCTTAGCATTATCAATATTTTTTACAATCAAATACACCACTTATTGGGACTTTTTTCAGTTTTATCTGGCATGATTGGTCTCAGAACAAACCCAAGAAAAATTTCTCAAAGCAAATTTGAAAAGTAGAATAGGAACTGATCAAACTCATTCTTAAATTGATTTTCTTTAATTCTAGTCTCAGTGGCAGCTCTCAGTGTACCCATGATCAACCAATACCTACACTGTATATACAAAACAAGAAATAAAAGAAAAATATCTAATCTTAAAAGAATCTCCTATCTATCTTTTCTAAAGTCGGGGCGCCCCTTTGTTTGTGTGGAGATATTAAGAGAGACAGAGGGTATATCCCTTCCTGCTCACTCTCCTTACAGAGCGCAGGATATGTTTCTAATAATGACACTAACAGGTCTCTTCAATCTCTCCATTCAGACATTGCCTAGCAAAAATAATAAACGCTACCTGTCTTATTTTTGTTGGTTGATCAAGTTAACATTAATACATTTGCATTCACATGTAAATTGTTCTCCAGACATATTTAAACAAATCAAAAACAAAACATAATCATGGGTTCTTACATTTAGATATCAAGGCATTATAGCATTTAATTTAATATTGGTAAAAATTGTATTCTCTCATAAAGTTGAGTAGACAGAACATAAAACAAAAACATGAATGTGAAATTTTCACATTTAAGATTTACTTTTCATATTCCAGTTACAAAATCATTCTTTTTAATTTATCTTTCTCATTATCTTGACATGTTAGCATTTCCATTGTGGCTTTGATAACTACTAGTCTCAATAAGAGAAGTACACAACAAAACGTCTCGGTTTCGTATGTAACCTCCGTTCCCTGATGGAGGGAACGAGACGTCGTGTCGAAGAAGCTGGAACAAGCTGGAACAAGCGATTCACCCGGTCAGACCGTCGACGTGTACCGAGTTCTACGGGCTTGGACCTGAGAAAACACGGGACGAGACTGACTCAACCCTGAGATTGTAATATCTCGTAAAGGTGTTAGGTGCTGCCCAGCCCGCAGCTCTGCAAATGTCTGCTAGGGAGGTGCCCCTAGCCAGTGCCCATGAGGATGCCACGCTTCTAGTAGAGTGGGCTCGAACCCGCAGAGGGGGTGGCACGGCCTGGGTGTGATAGGCCAGCAGAGTGGCATCCACCACCCAGTGGGACAACCTTTGTTTGGAGACAGCGTTCCCTTTCTGCTGTCCTCCAAAGCAGACAAAGAGCTGTTCAGAGCGCCTGAAACTCTGGGTGCGTTCCAGGTAGGCATGCAAGGCACGTACCGGACACAGCAGTGAGGGGGCTGGGTCTGCCTCCTCCCGGGGCAGCGCTTGTAGGTTCACTACCTGATCCTGAAGGGCGTGGTAGGAACCTTGGGCACATAGCCCGGTCGAGGTCTTAGGATCACATGAGTATCTGCCGGACCGAGCTCCAGGCAAGTGTCGTAAGTAGAGAACGCTTGCAGGTCCCCGACCCTCTTGATGGAGGCGAGCGCGATCAGCAGGGCCGTCTTTTTAAGGAGAGGGCCCTGAGCCAACTGATTCTAGCGGCTCGGGGGGGGGATCTCTGAAGACCGGCAAGGACCACTGAGAGATCCCAGGAGGGGAACAGGTTTGGCCGGGAGGGGTTTAACCTCCGGGCACCTCTTAGGAACCTGACGATTAAGTCGTGCTTACCCAGAGACTTGCCGTCTACTGGGTCGTGGAAGACTGAAAAGGACGTTCAACGCCGTTGTGTAATGCTCTTTCAGAGAAATAAACTCTTTTACAGAGAAAATCACTCTTTCAACTCTTTTAACTCTGCGCTGTCGAAGCGCCCAGGGGCAAACTGCACGCCGGCAGTGAAGAGAAAAGCAGCTGAAGTGCGCCGTAAATCCAACAGCAAAGCAGAGCGTCAGAGGATCAGAAGCAGGATCAGTTTGTGTCATTCGCAGCTGACTGCATACACAGAACCATCGGCTCCGAAGAAAATTACTGAATGAACGAGCGTATTTCCCTCGCCTTTATATCCGTATCCGGAGGCGGGGTATGCAAATACTGTTCGCCAACTCTCATTGGCCTTTTTTCATAGATCAGAGGCATCTTTCGGCGCTCAAGAGAGACCCCTAGTGTCGCTTCTTCGACACGACGTCGAAGTGAGCGACAGACGGGGAACAATAGGTCTCCTGTTCATAACAATCTAAAGACAGGTTTCTCTCAATTCTCCTATGCTGTCTCTTCACCCTTGCTTGTCTTTCTTTTTATAAGTCCACCATCCACATTCTCCAAAAGTATTGGGAGCTGACCTTTGGGGTCACATAGAGAGGTATTTTTTAAAAAGAAAAACCCTGCCATTTAACCCTCTCTGCATGTCTCAGTATTTTCTGGCCTGTCTCATATTTCTCAGTGAATTTTATCCTTCCTTGACATTGGTAGCTCTTACTTTATTATTTTTTCATTTTTCCTGTTTTTAGTTTTTTTTTTTTTTTTTTTTACTCATATTTTTATTTATTTATTTTTTAACATTTTAATCAAAAATGTCTTTCTAAAACAATTTCCTCATCTTCTTCTAATATATTAACTTTTATACACCCTACATGAAAACATTTCCTATATGTTTGTCAATTTACTTTTAGGATCAGTCTTCATCTAGATCTTCATTCTAGGTTTATTTCTTCATTTTTACTTGGCATATAAAAACGAAAACTTATTTTAGCACCATTAATTTAGATAAATCAATAAATTTTGAGAATAAATTAATCTCTTATTTTTTAAATGTATTTCCTTCTACACTAATCTTCATTGGCAATATCTTGAAACAATTTTTACAATTTCTTTCACCTATACTTTTTAATGCACAATGTTCATTCAAGTCACTTTATTATTTATTTATTTTGCTTTCTCATTTCTTTGAGATTTTACACAGTGGACTTCTAGATTTTAGTCTTTCAACTGGAGTTTTACCTTATGTAATATAACAACACTTATCTTAAATACAACCTTTGTTTAAATTGCAATTACTTATTTGACTTTAGTTTAATGCAATACACTGGACTCAAAGCTGTATTATTTGTCCAGATAATGTGATTTCCCAAATGGAATTCAATTACTTTACAGTTCTTTATAAAATATTCTTATTTGTCACTTTAATATAAACTTTATCTCTAAGCACATTTATACCTCTTGAATGTATAGATTCTTTGTATGAAGTCAAATACATTTCTATACAACAGTCTAGTTTAGGAGTTATGATCTGGCACAGTCCAATCAACAGCTGCTAGACTAAGAACAGCCAAGGCTAAATTTTTCCCAGCCAGTTAATAGTTAACCTTTTTATTTTTTGCTAATTTTGTTTTACAGCTATGTTGTCTCACTGTATTTATTTTTTTTCTTATTGTTAGTTAATACTCTATTATATTTACCCTTCTATATATATATATATATATATATATATATCATTGGTTTTATCTCCACTATACAAACAGAATATCTATTAACGCTCTGGGGTCTGAGGGTGTTTTGGGCCCTGGATAAGTTTTGACATGCCTTGACATTTGTGCTTTTTTCAGTTGCTTAAAAACATAATAATGGCTAAAGTCTGATAACACGGTATTCAGCACAAACAGGGCTACAATAATATGCGAGCAACATGTGTGTACATGATTGTATTTTGGAGAAAATAACGTTTATGCGTGGTTTTTGAAAAAACTAAAATTTTAAGTCACTGAAATAAGGTCATATAACTCATACTAAACATTTGTCCACAAGACTTTTGAGTGCTTGATCTTGTAGCCTAGAGTTTTTGCTACAAAATGATGTGAAAACCATCCTGATCACTCATTCGTACAAAATAATATAGTAATTTAACTTTTGTAAGACAATTTTAGTGTTGAAAGGCAATATGCGAGGAGGCGTCATGAATATTGAGGTGATTTACACCTGAGAGACACAAAAGACCCTCCCCTGGGCCCATCAATGAGGAATGTGACAGAGAGAGAATGAATGTGAGGAGACTTAATAATCTGCAGTCAATTACTGCAGTCTTCAGAGTCACATGATCCTTCAGAGATCATTATAATATGCTGATTTTCTTATATGGGCATATTTAAAATGCATTTTACTAATTTAACATGAAAACATATTTGCAAGCACAAGCTTTGTTGATGATAATGAGGCAGCATAAACAGTAGTTAAAATATAATCTAAACATTCATATTATTTTTATATCATATTTATATTATACAGCATATAATTTAAATACCTGCTTTAGCCGAAACGGCATTTAAATGTAACTAAAACTTGCTTATTAGGACATATTTCAAATTTCAATACTCTGAATTCTGGCTGGCAAGTCTAGAAACAGTCCCACTAGTAAAATATGAGATTATATAATTATATAAGATTATATAAAATAACATGTCAACTAATGAAAACTAATGACTTACTCGTCCGAAATTGTATCCTCGGCTGGATCAGGTCTCTCTTCAAAATACATATGTTCATCGGAGTCCCACTCTTCTTCTGCTGAAAATATTAACTCTTCCTTAATATCCAGAAGTTTCATCGCCTGTGTATCATTACAAACACGCAGTAAAATGAATGAATTGTTTACATTAAACCTCTGAACACTGTCGGAGGCGTTTCCATTTGCATTGATCACCT
Organism: Moxostoma hubbsi; assembly: GCA_032164185.1. Classification (NCBI taxonomy): domain Eukaryota; kingdom Metazoa; phylum Chordata; class Actinopteri; order Cypriniformes; family Catostomidae; genus Moxostoma; species Moxostoma hubbsi. The sequence goes on along the minus strand of JAVLUX010000013.1, from coordinate 6,940,266 downwards.
CAGCACATTAGCGTATGAATGGCACTCTCTGCACACACTTATTACACACACAAGGCCTTTATAAACACAGAGCTCACAATAACATAAAATAATTCTAGAACGCAACTATTCTACCACTCCTCTTGAGTGACTTGCCCCTGCAGGATTTATACACATACACTCCTCTTGAGTGACCCGTTCCTACAGGATTTATACACATACACTCCTCTTGAGTGACCCGTTCCTACAGGATTTATACACATACACTTTTTAATTCCTCAGCCTATGAGGAATATGCCTAGGCCTACTTTATCTGTTTTTATCTATTGATTCCATCAAAGCTCTCTCAACATTAAAAAACAGATCATTGCATGCAATTATTTCTTCTGGAATCAAAACTTGTGGTGTTCTTACCACCACAGGCAAGCTGGCAAGCACACAAAATTACTTAAGCAAAAAATGCTTACCTTTTAGGTGGCCACCTCTTTTTGTTTTGCCTGTCCAGCCGGCTTGTGATGTGGTCACTCCTCTGCCCTCTTCTGTCCCTGTTTGGGCACCATTTGTAGTGGTTACTTCCCAATTTGTTAAAAATCACTCGAAGTCTTAGGGATTTTGATTTCAGAAGAATAGACTTTATTATCAGACCATAAAGCCGAGTTGCCTGCAGAACAACTGAAGCATCTCTGGATTTTTGTTCACTTAAATACATGTCCTTTAACAAGGTGGGGCTAATGCACTTCAAACGTGTCACAATAATCCATTATCCTATTCTTTGACACAAGTCTAATTATTTTAAGAAGTGGACAGGAGACACCTGTGGAAGAGCCCCCACCATATATTCTCTCAGCAGTCATGAGAGCACATATGTGAGGATATTTCTGTTCCTGCACAGGCCTCCAAACACACACACACACACACACACACACACACACACACACACACACACATAAAATGGCATTGATTACTCCTGATTAATGTATACTTAACTTGATAAAAATACACCACAATAACAACACGCTTACCTATGTCCTCAGCACTGCAAGGTCGAATGCTGTTGGCCCGAGTTAGCTGACTTTCACTTTGACATAAGATACAGACCTGGAAAAGCCAATGCTGATGCAGATACACTGTCAAGGTATCCCCTAAAACTGCAAGAGTCCATGGGAGAGCACACAGAGACATTATCACCAGAAACTATATCCGCCATTTGGCAGGGTAGTAAAGCGGTGTCGGACAGTAATGTACCTTGGGTAGCGGCATTACAGCTCAGTACTCCAAGTGAAGAAGTCACATCAATAGCAAGTTGTGTTTCCACCATCACACCTGAAAACATCAAAGCTGTGCAGCAAGATGATTCAGCAATAAGTGAAGTGATCAAGTTCAAAGAACAAGGCTGGACACCAAATGAGAGAGAGAAAAGTAACTTAAAAAGAGAAACCAGGAGACTTATTTTTAAATGGACTAAACTGGAGTTGGAGGATGGGATTTTGTATAGAAAAACCCCCAGCAGTTCAAAATGATGGTACTTAAGAGGTTGCACGATGACATGGGGCATGTGGGAGTAGAGAAGGTGCTTCATCTTGCTCATGAACGCTTCTATTGGCCCTCAATAAGGAAAGGGATTGAGGAGTATGTAACAACAAAGTGTGCCTGCATTAAACAAAAGCATCCACATATCCAACAACGAGCACTTATGGGTTCAATCACCTCCAGTGCTCCATTTGAGCTTGTGAGTGTAGACTTATCTACACCTTGAGCTGAGTACGGGTGGTTACGAATACATTCTCATTCTGGTAGACCATTTTATCCGTTTTGCAGAGGCATATCCCACAAAGAATAAGTCTGGTAAGACAGAAGCAGAAAAGATCTTCCAAGACTTCCTCAATTTAGTTATCCTGAAAAACTCCACCACGTCTAAGGTAGAGAGTTTGAGAATAACTTGTTTCAGATACTCCAAGAGCTCTCAGGAATAGCTCACTCAAGGACCACTCCCTATCACCCCCAATGCAACCCTGTGGAGAGGCTAAATCGGACAATTCTTCAGATGCTTAGAACCCTGGAAGAGGAGAAAAAAAGTGAATGGACAGACTACTTACCTCATATTGTGCATGCCTACAATTGAACAAGGCATGAATCTACAGGTTACTCTCTGTTTTTCCTCTTGTATGGCAGATCACCTCAATTGCCTGTGGACATGTACAAAAAACGTGACAGAGAGTACAAATCATCAATCTTTTGCACAAAAATGGTAAAAAAAGAATGAGACAAGCTTACCAGATTGCGACAGAAAACAGCCAAAGATCTTCAGCTAAGGGTAAGAAATACTATGACAGAGCAGTGAGGGGTGCCATACTTCAACCAGGCGACAGAATTTTGGTCAGAAACCTTTCAGAAAGAGGTGGCCCATGAAAATTATGTGCATACTGGGAGAAGGATGTACATCGTGTCATGGAACGCATCGGGGATGGTCCAGTGTATAAAGTACAACCTGAGACAGGTAGCAAGACTTTGCATGTGCTCCATCGCAACCTCCTGCTTGCTGTCAATGACTTACCTTTGGAATGTCCAAATCCTGAAATGGAACCAAAAAAGAGTGTCAGACATAAGAGACAATCAACAAGGCAGCAAGAGTCAGAGTCAGAGTCAGATACCTCAGATGAGGAGGAACATACTTACCAGTATAACCTGCGCAAGAACATCCCCTGTTACAAATTTGTGATATTTTAACAAAATAAAAGTGATCATGTACCTCAGACAACACAAAAGATCTCTATCCTTTGTCCAACGGCTGTTGAATTCTATCCTGCTGAACAAAGTGATCCCAGGGAGAACCTGGTTGAAGAATTGAATCAGGAGCATCTCAACACTCAAAGATCCATTCCACATTCAAGGTTTGAATCTTCAGACAATGATAATGAAAGGAATGAGAATGTGGAATGGGACGATCCAGAACAAGAGTCTCGAGACATGAGTGAAAGAGAAGTAGTCAGAAATGCAGAAAATGAAGTTGTCCACGAAGCAGAGTTGATGAGGGAGGGACATATAAGGAGAACTCGGAGAGTGGCAAGACCAAGGAAAGTGTTTACATACGATGCTCTGGGTAGGCCTTCATATAAACCGTGGAGAGCAGAAGCAAAGGCACTGTGGTCTACACAACAGTACATCCAACCAGTTAATGCTCCTTATTATCATTGCCTTCCCAGTCATCCTTGCTGTTATTGTTACCATTAAACACATTGAAGTCACAATAGTATAGTGTAAAGATAACAGATGCCAGGAGTAATCCAAAATAAAGTAGGGGAGAGTGTAGTGGGCTGGAAATTATATCCAAAAAATAAAATCCCCCCCCCCCTTTTAATTTTATTTTTGTATTGTTTATTAACGTTTCAAACTAACAAAGTTCAGTAGTTCAATTAAAACATTTATGAAGTATTAAGAGAGGTATGGGTTGAAATAAGAGGTTTGAGGTTAAATTATTATGGCCTCCTGTAGAGGGCGCTTTGCGCTGGAGTATAAGTGGTGTTGCATGATCTGGTCAGATTCAATTAAACGCTGCCACCTTGCTTGCACCTACTTATTGTTTGATGAGTGTTCTTTCTACAGGTGAGCAAATGGGTTAAGAATGTAAATTAATTATTAGAAAGTAAACGGTATGTGTCAGAGTGTGCAGGGAATGTGTTAAGATGTTCTTTCTCTGTGTAAAAACATTTATTTAATGTCTATGTTCACCTATTGTTGGATTCATGCATTTAAGAAAAATGAGTAATCAAAGATAAGGGTTTTAAAGTTCCAATCTTTGAGAATATATGAATGAAACGAGTTTAAAAATGTCGTAAAAGGAGATGGTATGTTAATTTGCCTGTTCGGAGAAAACGTGAGGGAGTTGAACTGAAATTACTGTGAATGGTGCAGAGCCAAAATGGCACTGAGTGTAATGAGTTAGATCCAAGATGGCAGCCTCCATGTGTGAAACGTGGTCAATGTGAAACTGAATTCAATGTGTAAATGGCATTAATCTTTTATTCTGACAGTTATGTAAACACAACCAGTGTTATTAATATTTACAAGAAAAATGCAAACTGTGTGAACTGAATATATGTATATTTCTTTACAGACTATTACGACAATGTAATATTGCAGATCATATTGTATCGTGTTGAAACTCTAATGAGTCAAAAATATTGCACAAAGACACCTGGAACTTAAAAAACTATTGAAAATTTGTGTATTGAACATGTGATTTTGAAACTACAGTGAATGTCAAGAGTGCTTATGCATTGGATAAATTAAGATAATATTACTTTGACATTGAATAGGAAGAAAATCTATTATGAACAGATTCAATTAAATGCTGGCAGAGCTTGCACCCACTTATTGTTTGATGATATTTCTCTTTCTTTCTACAGTTCATTATACAACTTTAAATTATCCACTCAAGCCACCCTGGCCTGAGGTGGGTAACACCATGCAATGCTTCATTAGATCTTTACCCCGAAAACCGAATGTCAAATGACAGAACAAGATTAGCCAGACCTATAAACTTAAAAAGCAAGTGGGAGGTAGGTCTGGCTGAAATGGAATACCCTAGATCATGGTACACTATTACTGATGATGATGCGAAATTCCACTTGAGAGAGGTTAGAAATGACAGAAAAAAATATTTTGAGAACATGAATCTGAAAAGCGGATATTATGACGAAGTTTTGTTTGTAATTAGGGAGATAAATGCTTTGCTACCTCAACATGTACGTCTCGGTTATGATCATGTGAAAAATAAAGTGTACATGAAAGCACAACCAGGAAGATCTTTAACATTCCACGGTAAACTAGCCATTATTTTGGGTGTAATACCGAAGAAACCATTGGAATCTGCAAATGAGCATACTGGAAATGAACGCAATGAAACCAATTTTACACCAGTGTACGCACCACACCAAGCCAACATAAACAGAGGGTTTTACACAATGTACCTGTACACAGATGTTATCGAATATCAATCTGTGGGGGATGCACACGCTCCGCTTTTGAGATGTGTACATATAACCGGGTCAGATCGTGAAATGGTCAGTGTTGCATATGACAGAGTGCACTACGTGTCAGTGAATAAAAATTCTATTAGAGAGATTTCTATTGAACTCAAAGACGACAGAAACAGGGAAGTGCCATTTTCTTACGGTAAAGTTGTCGTTAAACTACACTTCAGACCTGTGAAACAACCAATCCTTTAAAAATGGTGTATTATAACCCGTACCAAATGGATCCTTCTCATTATGTAAACTATTATAAAAATCAAGCAGGCGGAGGAATGCCGGGGTATGCTGGCGGAGGTGTTATGTATGGTGTAGGTCTCGGAGGTCTTTTCAGGGGTTTGTTTCAAATGGCTCTTCCATTGTTAGAAAAAGGGTTCAGCATAGCCAGACCACACCTTAAAAATGCTGCTAAAAACATAGTCAGCGACGTTGTCACCAATGCTATAACACATTCCTGTAATAACAATAATTCTTAAGATGGGTAGGGTTTAATGGTTATGTTACGTAAACGGAGGTCTAAACCACCTTGAGTGAGGAGGGGGAGGAGTGGTCAAGCGGTAAAGAAAAACAGGAAACCCCTTAAGAAAACAGCAGTTAGGCAATGAATACGAAAGAGAGCTGTGAAGCGCGTCTCATCTGGATCAAGAGATCTGTTAAAACTATATTCTAAACCATGGCACTGCTACATACCATGTCCGAAGAGTGTATTAAATCCGAACTGGATCTGTTTACAGTACCGATGACTCAGATGGCTATTGAAAAAAACACATACTTTGAAATTCCGCCTTTATCTGCAATATCGGACAGCGCTCCATTGGAGTTTTTCATTGCGGGAACAGTTCAAATATCAGAGATATGCCCTGTTGGTCTGGTCAATTATCCAGGAAACACTATTTTTGCACAGGTTGATGTATCACTTGGCGATAGGTTAATTTCACAGAGTACAAATTCGTACCCTTACCGATGCATTATAGAATGCCTTTTAAACTATGGTAAAGATACCCTGGAAAGTGTTTTCTCTGCAGGTGTATTTTACAAAGATTCTGCAGGCCATATGGATGTAGGCGATCCGGCAGGGGCTAACAATGGACTGACAAAAAGGGTGTCTTTTAGCAATGAAAGTGCAGTAGTTGAGCTTTTATCACCCATACACAGTGATATTTTATTTCAAGAAAAACTAATGCTTGATGGGGTTGACATTAAAATCCATCTGACAAGAGGCAAAGATGAATTTTGTCTAATGAGGAGTGATGCTATAGCATAAAAACTAAATATTTTGTCAGCATCCCTGTTTGTCAAAAAAGTATCTGTGTTACCAGGCGTGAGACTGGGACACGCTCAAGCACTACTCTCAACCACGGCTATATACCCCATTGATAGGGTCTGCCTGAAAAATTTCCCATACCAGCTGGAGGACGTGTATCAAACAAGGAAAACCTTTTCTTAGGAACGCTACCCAAATCTATCATATTGGGTATGGTCGATAATGATGCTTTTACAGGGGCATACGATAAAACCCCCTTTGCATTTAAATATTACGATCTGGAGTTTCTAGCTGTTTATGTGGATGGGCAGCAGCACCCCGCCAAACCACTACAACCTGACTTTGGAGTAGGCACCACCGTGCGAGAATTTTACCAGCTTGACCCTTCGTCTGGAAGACATATAAAAAACCAAGCGTTGGTAATCAACAGAGAAGATTTTCTGCAGGGTTATATTCTTTATGGATTTAACCTCACACCAGACGAAGATTGCGGCCAACACATCTCACTTGTTAAGACTGGGAATATCAGACTAGAAGTGCGGTCAGACAACCGCTTCCAAGAACCATTAATCTGTTTGTTTATGCTGTTTTTGACAACATCATTGAAGTTTCTAACCGAAGGCAGGTGCTTGTTGACTACTATTAATTGAAAACATGAACACCATACAACTTACAACGGCTATAGACAGAATCACACAAAACATGCATTTTCTTGGTGTACTACCATGTGATCATTTACCAAAGGATCCGTTAAGAACCCTACCCACGTCTGCCATAATCAACACACACCCTTCACACCTCCCTGAGGAACACTGGTTGGCTATTTACATAAATAAGGATGGTTCAGCATTTCGGTATTAGTCCTGATTTTATTTGTTTTCCTGTATCAATTATTGACTTTCTAAAAAGGAATTCAACACGCATTCAATATTCAGCTAAACAAGTTCAGCATTATATGTCTGTCACATGTGGTCATCATTGTGTTTTCTTCCTATATCATATGATTCGAGGTCGTGATTATGATGATGTTATGACGCTTTATAGTCATGATTTAATTAAAAATTATGAATTTGTATCACGTTTTGTGAAAAAACTAAGGATAACTCATTGTAATAGTACTGCATTTAAGTGTATTCAATGTGTGCAAATGGGTGAAACGTTTATGTTAAATACATGAATTGTAAAATGGATGTTTCTAATAAATAAAAAAGCACAATGCCAAATGTACCAATGTCATAGCTTTATTGAATATCACATGATTAATTTGTACAAAAAATATTAACATGAAATTATACAAGATCAAAATGACAACCATAAGTTTTGATCAAGAGTTGGTGATTTTAACGCTGACACCTCTGAATCCTTAGAAGAAGTTATACTTAAATAAATTCTTTGTACCATAGAGGACGATGTAGACGGTTTGGTTTTAAATGAATTTATTACATGTCTAACCGTATGGTTTGGTATTGTTGAATAGGGGATGTTTAAAGTAGCAACTGCCTGCAAAAACTCAATCCATCCACTCAATCCTACGGTCACCCCTAATATTATGTGGGGCTGTAACATTCAAGAGATCCAGCACGATCCAGCACGTGTGATCCCTGTATAGTAATACCTTTAAAAACAAACTTCCCCGAATCATTCCAAGATGAAACTTCTTTGGTTTTAGACATTTTATCCATGATGTATCTTGCATTTTTCACACTTCTGAATGGTACATTTTTCAACACATCGGCAACAACATCATTGACCCCACCATCTTCAACAGAGGTAACAGATGGCTCTTTGTGAGACACATCGGGGGGTGGTAATACAAGCGTTAAGGTGTTACTGTCTCGATCACCCTGTTTAACTACTGTTAAAAATCTTTGTAAAGCTGAGGTGTAAAGCTTGGCCTTCTCATGAGTATCCAAATGGTCTTTATACAAAATATTTCTTATAGCAACACCCAGATCATCTTCCACGGTTTGTCGAATAGATTCTCGGGTATTGGACATCTTTAGTTTATCTATTTGGTTTTGAGGGACTAAAAACATCTTCTCAGCATACTCCATCTTCAACCTTGTTTAGACGTTATCAGACTGGATATAAAGGGGACTGCTATGCTCAAGAGCGGAAGAAGAAAACCTCTGTTCTGGTTGATCATGCATTTTTTTTCTGGACACACCAATCTTTTTATTGGCTATGTATTTAATTTCAGTCCTTCGCCTCTTCAACCGGTGGTGTTGCTGGGTTGTTAGCGGGATTGTGCCATAGAGAACAGGAAGCACGATCTCACACAATGTTAAAATGAGCTCGTCAGATGCTGATTGCATAATAAGATGCCTTTGCATCGCGGTCGCTTTAAATAACATTTTTTACAGGGGGAGGTTTCTAGATAGTCTAGCAGACATTTTACCAAAATCACTGTTTTCTTTTTTGAATGTAAACTACTGGTTGGTTTGAAAGTAGCCCCGTTCTGAGACAAAAATGTTAAGGGATTTTTGCTTTATAGTCTATCATCAGGTATCCAAAAGGCTGGTTGTTAGCATCTTGATAGCATTCCATAAAATATTTTGTATTTCCGGGGTACATTTGTTTTCCACATTTTAACACATTTATCTGATTGTTATCACGAGGATTCTTAAACAATATTAAATAATTTGTATTCAAACTGATAGTTCTGCTCGATTTACCTTGGAAAAATAAATTCTGCACAATATAAATAGTGCTGAGGTTTCTATGGTGTACGTATTGCGTGAATAACTTGTCCTCTTCAGAGTTTCAACTAGCCTCCTTCACCATGCCATCAATTATCAACAGATTTGTTTTATTGACAGGTAATAAAACATCATCATTCAGAGATTGCGGTATTTCTTCCACAAATTTAATGTTATACATTTTATACAGTTCATCATACATTGGTTGCCAGCAATCATAAATGTACACAATGTTTTCAGTCTTTTTAGAAATCGTATTTACAGCATTTTCCAACAACATTTTTACAAAATAAGACTCTCCAGAATTTGAAGGTCCACTTATTACACATGAAAAAGGATGTTGAAGTCTAAAATCAAAACCATCAACCCCCCACACACTGCAGTGATTTAAAAAATTATTAGTAGCCATATGGTAGCATTGTATAATCAGAGAATAGCTGCCTTTTATTATACACCACTTGAAACGTTTTAACAACTGACTTGTTTTGCAAAGTGAAGTTCTTTTTATTCCTCACGATGTTGACTGTGTTGGCTAGTATGTGTCTGGTGTCATGCGATTTTACATAACTGTCAACAAGACCAATCAAAGTGTCTAATCTAATGGCCATGGAATTTTCGGCATTCAAAGTTATACCCTTTGCTTTCATACATACTTTACCTTTCGCAGTGCGATATCCGTATGTTTTAGGCCCTCCTGAGCTAAACTCTTGGATGTAATCATCATTGCCTATTTCATAAGTCAGATCTCCTAAATAAGGACCCAGAGGTGGTTCCCAATCACCATCTCTAGAGATAAAGATAATGCTGTCTGTGTCGCTATACAGCAATCTGTCCCCCAGTTTATCCATAAGGCTATACAATTCTAACCATGCGTGTGCTGTTGTAAAGGCCCCCAGAAATATATTCACATCCCGTGTGTTGTACATGGCACCATCATCGTGACAATACTGTACCAGCGCTATTTCATCAGACACAAATGTGAAATATTTAACGTCATACTGACAGGCATATATGATGTGAGCAAAGTCGTCTGGGTCTTTCAAAAGCCTAGAATTGGGTAGATTTTCTCTCATTGAAAAACATCCCCACAGACTATTCAGCAACAATTTGTTGATAGACCTCTGTGCAGGGTTATGACAGATCTTTGCAGGATCGAGTTTAATCCCTTCTTTTTTAAAGTAATCATCGATATAGGGTTTTTTGTCTGACTCGGTGACTACGTGAGAGGGATAGTCTGAGGCCTCCTGTTTAAACTTCAGAAAGGTCTTTACATAATCGGAAAACAGTGTTTCTGATTTCTCTGCAAAGTGCCACACCTCTGAGACTTCCATTACAATATACCCCTTCTCAATTGCCTTTAACAATTCAATGCTCACCCAGCAGCCTGAGATAGACCTCTCCTCATCTGTATGTGTACAAGATGTAACATTGATTTGTTTCTCAGCGCATGCTCTGCATAGAGGAAACATGAGTTACATGGTGGTGGCATTGTGGCCTTAATAAGTCCGTAATAATTTTCAAGGGATTCAAAATCCTTGAAGATTATTTCAGGATGTCCATCAGGGTAGCTTTTTCGAGCCTGACAGGATGAAGACTTGTGAAATCAACATATCTGATCTTCTCATCTTCTGTAGTTTTGTGGTACAACTGTGGTAAAAGCGTTTGTACGACCCCCAAAGAGTGCATCACGCGGTTTCAGTCTCTCAGGTTCCGAATAAGTGGTCATAAACGCAATTTCATGAGGGTCAGTTTGCTTAAGATTCTTCCATACACACTCATACATCACCTCAACGTCTAAATAGTATGCGTTCTGCAAAACATCAAACTTTTCATTAAACTTCCTCCTGAGCACTACAAAAGGATTTTTTGACAGGGGATTTGCATAGTCAGGTCTGTAACGACACTTGTGACCATGGTGAAAACAGCCAGCAAATTCTAGAGGTCTTCGTATACCGTCTTTTTCATAATATCCATCAACAATGTAGCCTCCTAATTTCACTTCACCGTGATTTAGGGCATGGTGGATGTCTATATCGTGGGTTTTTTTCACATACTCAAGCCATTCAATAGAGATGTTAGAGAATGTCTTATACTGATTGACGTATGCATTATTATGTGTCAGAGCCAGTGTATTTCTAGAGAGAAATTGTGTCTTGAAAGTCCCCATACAGCAACTAGCAAGAGTCACGCAGCTGAATGGATCTACCTGTGTGCATCTCAGGAACTCGTCTCTAAATTTAATACATGCTTCACGTAATAAAACAACGTAGTTCATGCAATAGATGCCAATCTCTTTTCTGAAAACAAAGATTTTACCATCGACTCTTGCATACCACCGATCAAATTTTGCCCTGGTACAATCTGTCATAGTATTGTACCCGTAGTAGTTTTTCACAGGGTATGACCTATATGTCTGATTTTCCTGTCTCTTGAAATAGTGAAAGAATACTTTTTCTTTATTTTGCAAATTTAACACAGAAGACGTCTTAGACAGAGCCATGTGGAGAACTGAGTAAGAATCAATAAAACATTGCCTAAAAGTCTCATCATACATGAAAATGGTTCTACATCATTGCATAACTATGTAGGAGTCCTACATTGCAAAAATACTCCAGAATTAAAAAGTTGTCGAATCCGCTTGCATTGTGTGCTAACCATGTGTAATTTTTGTATCTCGGTTGTCTAAACCTGCAAACGAGTTGTCTCACACAACCCTCACCTCCAAATATAAATGTCTCACCATCAAAAGTTATGGCACAAACATAATTAGCAATATGCTTTCCATCATCACAACGTGTTTCAAAATCATAGAAAATGTAGCGATCTGTATATTCCTTGGGAGTGGTAGGCTGTATGAAACACTTGTGTTGACCTCCACGGCTTACGTCATCCCAGCAATGTAAACACTTATCATTTGGACAGTTATGAGATTTGGGTTTTTTGGCAGGCTGTGTGGTAGCGTTTACCGCATTTAATACAATATTTTGTAGTATCGCAAGTAGATCTACCACAATCATCATCCGTAGGGGGTACTATTTTATGGGCATTAAAAGATCTGCAAAAGCGCAAGCAGTCCGGACAGTGTGTATTGTGTTTTTAGGCCGCTTGTAGCACTCACTATCATTGCAAACAGAGCACTCATATTTACAATCATGATTCTGTCTGCCTGTATACCCCGTGTAACAGAAATCACATACATATGCCGACCCTATAAATGCTTTCAGATTATTTATCATGTAATAATGAGAATCATGAATGTAAAGATATGCTGTTTTGGGGAATGGTTCATCAGAAGTTTTATATTTTTCCATTTTTATGTCTAATCCCTGTTCAAATTTTGCAATGTCTCCTAACCCTATATTGTCCTGAGGTGTGAAACCGGCAGCATTCTGAATTATTTTACCATAGTTTTCTAACTTGTCATGTGAATTCTGCGGGTCGAGAAAATGTGTGAGGCATATTGAAAAGCACAGGTTGTTTGACATATTGACAGGACAGAATAAATGCATTCGTTTTCTTCTAATTACGTCATCATGTGCTATATCAACCATCTTCCATCGAGCACCACCGTTCTTACGTCTGGCTATGGATACGTGTAATTGCAAACTGTTGTCGCCCATCACATTCGTATTACTCTGCATAATTTTTGAAAATTCTTCTACAAAAATGTTTTCATTGTAGTCATTACTAGGTGATAATACACAGTTTACATCAGATTTCAGACTGGGGCCTCTCAGTGAAATGTTGATAAAACTGCCCTCACTGCCCATCTGTCTGGAAAATGATATCATCTCCGACAATACTTTATGCACAGATGTACTGTATGCAGCAAAATCTGTAGAGGGTAACTCCTTAGATTTAGAGCTCTGTGTATCTCTATACTATTGAAACGCGGTTTTGGTACAATTGTGTATTCGTCTACAACACCACCGTTTCTAATCAATGCTTCAAATATTGCTTCTGACTTAAACCCCCATTCGAATCTGTAGAAATATTGCTTACAACAGCCTGTACTGTCTCAACAATCAGCTCATCCACATTATTATCATCATTATCATGCATTTTTATCATCTCTTCTAATCTTTCACACAGATTAGGGTGTGAGAACCCTAGTTCGTCATTATATTTTTTTATCATCGCTTCTAAACTTTTGCACACATTAGAGCGTGAGGGGTCTGATATTTGTTTCTCTGCAACATTAGATCATGTATTGTCAAACTATGTGATGATGACTCTAGCGGTTTATTTGACCTTTCACAGTCTTTGTCGTTATTAGAATAATTTACACATCTTCTCTGCGTTTGAATAATAGACTCTAATCTAGCATTTAAATCCAAATAGGTGGGTCCTAAAATATCTGATGATCAATTATGCTTTATAGCTGTTCAATATTTTAAAAAGGATCATATCTAGTTCTTGCAGAAGGGTTTTGTTCAAAGTCTGGTTGACAATCATGCAATTCATGGTCTGAACGTAATCTTTTACTAGCCATTTTTCAAAATCTTTTTCAATTTAGGCTTATTCTCCACCTATTATACACCAACTACAAAAAGCTACTTTATGAAAAAACAATCACAGATCAACTATATGAATAAGACAAAACAATACCCTTTTAACACAAATCAGTCATAAACACAATTAGTTATTTTCTACGATCTATGACAGCGTTATTGATGTGGATAAAAGCGTTACCATGAGTTGACGTTCTCTGTAGGCATCCTGGAGAACACGGTCATATTTATTTAACACTTCTCGATTCGCACCAACCCGATCGAGGATAATTTGATTAAGGCTTACTTGTTCTGCTGAGTTTGTCATCACCATGTGGAAACAGTAGCAAAGGCATTTGACATTATTTGAAATGATGTCCAGCTTCTCGTCCGCCCTTCGATTCTGTTCACGCAGTTCTATGAACAAGTCATGGGAAAAGTTCTGTTGATTTGATGGCAGAGTTTCATCAGCATTCAGCGCCGTCTCTTCCACACACACCTGATTATTCGTATCGCCGTCCGTACAATCCAAGACTGTATTAATCTCCGAAATCACATCCCCCGCATCGTTTAGCAACAGATCCTTGTCATTCATAACATCGTCTGAAACCACAGGGTCTTTATCTGTGTTGTCTGGAACAATCTCCTTGCTGAAACTACCTGCATCCCAGCTTCTCATGAAAAAAGCATCGTCGAAGATCAATGTGGGGTCCTCATCACTCAGCAAACTGGTAGTGTACAGATCTATATAAAGAATGAGAATAGAATATGTGTATTAGCAATGGATTACCATTTTTTATTTTTCAATGTTAGCGTGAAATCATACTCACCAACACATTGTGGTGCTGGTGTTTGACAATTTATCCTTGTTGCATCCCCGTGAACGGGGCGACAGTGAGGACTTTGGTGAACCCCGGTTGTGAGACAAGCGATGGGGATTCAACATTTGAAAATATCTACAAACCCAGAAAATATTTTTTTTTTTTGTTTTGACCGCAAATAATGTATACATACCTTGCAGCGCACGTCTGTTGCCAGATTTGCTCTGACCCATTGTTTTATTAATTAACGGTTCAGTCACTGAAAATAAAAGAATATAGTCACATAATATCTAAACACTTCTAATTTATAAATACATGAAAAAATCTTTACGTAAACTTACACAGTTGATCAATGCGATCCAGGTTTTCATTTTCGTTGATTTGCCCTGAATTATGTACAGATAAAATGTTTAAAACCCTGTTAAACATCAAGTTACAAAATGTACGTTTTAACCTGTAAAGCGCAAATATTTCAAAAATCATCGTACAAGCAACACATACTTTTGCAAATGAATGCCATTTTAAACGAGTAATGTGTTAAACAACCGCTGTCGTCTCGCCCATGATCCCGAATGGCTCAGCTGTGAGAGATGATCACAAAAAAACTCGACATTCTGTTTTAAATAGGACGGAGTTCATCTGAAGAGCACATTTAAATGATTAAACATCCTGTCCCCACATCTAACAGCGATCAGGGGTCATCTTTATGATTTAAATGATTACTTTAAAAACACACATGAGAATAGGCCTACACGATTCCCCACCGGGTCATAAAATTACATGTCGTGACACACTCAAAATGACTTAATAGTTTAAACATATTATATGCATGTCTCTTTTATATAATTCTCAACAGAAAATTACCCTTCCCTTAGACTAGACAACAATTGGTCTCATTTTGATTTCCATATATTTAATGACTTCAAGTCTTTCTGTCTTGTGATTTAACTCAGTAGCTGTTTTTTAATTAGACTATTAATTGATTGTTTTTATTTATTTTAGTAGACGAATGTGTGTGAAGAAACGCATCCATTTTTGTTGCGAAATATTCAGAGATCAAAGATTTAAAATGACACTTCGAAATCTTAAGAAACCCAACCTTTGTCCGAAACATTTTCCCATACAGGCACAAACTCCCATGAGAATACCGGATCAGCACCTTAAAATTGATAAATTTATAACCTCTCCCCTTATCCACTCCAAAGACTTAACAGTTTAAAAAAAAAAATTCAAAGAGATGTGTCGCTTTTAAAGCTGGGAATACAAAAATCATCCTGTTCCCACATCTAACAGAGATCAGATGTCGTCTTCTGTTTTAATGACTTAAAACAAAAAACACATGTTTACTCTGCAACCTTTATGACAGAAAGTTTGCAGAGGAAACATTTGATTTCTAATTCCACCCCCCCACCCCCCATCCACTCCAAGGGGGGACAGGAAGCAAAGGTCAAATGTACACCTGTTAGGTCATAAATCATAGGCCATCAGTCATTTTTGTCACAACGTATATAGTACTTAATACTGTGAGTGCTTTTATAAAATTATAAGCTTCACATTCTGCCTTTAAGGCCCCCAAAAATCGACCCCATTGACATTTATATTAAGTGCCTCTCTGTAACCTAAATTTTTGCTTTTTTAAAGAATAATAGGGACGAGTTGGAATAATTTCCAGTTGTAATCAAAATTATGACACAAATGCTGTTGATTGAGATTCACATGTTTTGAATGATGATTAATGGTTTATGAGTATTACATATATCTGATTGTGAATATGAATTTGCATCTGAAGTTGCTGTAGTTTGACCTGAAAATATTCATCAACCAGACTTCAGCAGGGACTGCTGTCTCATTTCCTGCAGCTGCCCACCATCAAAGTCCTAATTAGAGTCTGGACTTTGTGTGCTGTAGGGAAATTGTTGCATTGTTTATTTGCCTCTGTAATTTATCCCAACTGAAGGAATATCTACAGCCTTATCATAGTGAAGAACAGTTGAGGTATAGCACTCAGGGTATACATCACTAACTGTTGAAAACAGATGCAGAACTACTCGGAGAGTTATGTACTGTATCATTTCTTTGAAACATGTATTTCAATGTAATTTCTATGTCTAAACGTTCTGTATGATGATTGCATTTGTACTTAAAATTCAGTGTACATTTGACCACTAACAATGTCTTAACAACACAATGCTATTCGTGAATCACCATAAGGCAGGTGCTAAGTACAAAATTGACAGAGATAGCTAACAGTATGAGCTGCACAACGGTTGTGTGTTTGATGTGCCCAAAGTGTTTTGGTGGTATGTGGGTTCAGCTCTTTGGCTGGAGTCTCGACGATGTGGTGCCTACTAGGGCGACCCAAAACACCCTTTCTGCCTGAGATGTATTCCCAAGATTTTGGGCAACAATAACATCAAAAACAAGCCTTAATTGTTTCTAATTGAAGGATTATGTATGACTATAGTTTCCTTTTATTTGGGAGAAAAGATATTATCATTCAACCACACTTATTTAATTGCAGCAATTGAGGGCATTCTGAGAGAAAGATAAGGCTTTCATGTGTAGTAATGATCATTAGATAGGGATTGGCCTGCCAATTAAAGAATGAAGATTTCTGCCTTCTTTTCTCTTCACTGTCATTTGTGTTCACTTGCTCCCAAAATGTGAACAAAATGAATGTACAAGTGGAACAGTGAAAGTGGCTTGTTGTACTTGTTACCTATTATGCAAAATTCACTTTTACACGGTGTTTGAACATAAATGTGTGTTGGCAGTGTGTGTACACAACCACCCTATAATGATAAAAATCCACCCAGTTCTTTTTTAATCCCTATTAATCATAAGTAATGTCTCAGAACAAGCCGTTTGCAGATTCTGTAAAAAGTGACGTCATTTTGTACAGGCCCTTCCCACGATTGTTGACGGACACTGACGACGGACATGTTTGTTTGTGTGTCGTTTCGTTATAGCGCATATCGAACATTGTAACAGTGTTTGTGTGTGTGTGTGTATGTGTGTGTGTGTGTGTGTGTGTGTGTGTGTGTGTGTGTGTGTGTGTGTGTGTTGCTCATCCATCATTGCAAAACTGTGGAAGAAACTCTACAACAAATTAATACATTTATCATACAATCATTCGGAAACTTCCTGGTTCATTCTCAAAGTTGTTTCTCCTTACAAATTTTATTGTCATAGAGAAATAGCAGACAACCAATGAACACAATTTCAAATCAATAAATTCCTAAGTCTAACCCAAACCCCAAACCTAACCATAAAGTCTGTCCCCTTAACCAAAATCTAACCCTAAACCTAATCAATATTTTAATTTTTAATGTCAAGATGAGGCCATGCATATCTGTGCTTTTTCATAAGATTAAAGAATTAAAGTGGGGCTGTTGTAAAAGTAATCCATTCAACCAGTGCACAATATTCCAAGTCCTCTGCTATACGATTTGTCCACATACTGTCAGGATATGGAGGACTCAAATGCAGAAGTTTAGTAAATAAAGTGTTTATTGTAACGCACAAAAGAAACAATGCAGACAGGCAGGAAAGTGTCTGGTTTGGCTTTGTAGATTGGCAGGAGATGCTAAACCACTCTGAAGGGCAAAGAAAAGTCAGTAAGCAGGTGAGGCATCAAACCAGAAGAGCAAACCACCAGTCTACTAGAACTATCTGGCATGTAACAACACACACACACAGAGAACAGGGAATACAAAAACATGCCGGAAAACATGTAGATCAATCGGGAATCCTGACACATACACTCTAAGCCCCACCACTGGAACAGAAGAAATTGAGCTCAAACTTTATTGGTTACTGTGTGTATGTGTGTATCACTTCGACGTCGTGCTCTTGGGAGCCCGATGCACCTTCAGATCTTTGAGAAAAGGCCAATGAGAAATTGGCGAGTTGAATTTGCATGCTACTCCCCCCGACATACTGGTATAAAATGGAGATCGGAATGCAGATTCAGTCAGACTTTTTCTTCGGAGCCGAGCAGTTGTATTACAGCCAGCTGAATACCACTGCCATTCCCATTCACCTAGAATCTTCAAGAGCTTCTGCTGTTGGATATACAGTGCATTCCAGCAGTTCTCTCTCCACTCTGCACTCCGCTGTCGCTGCCTCTGATGGTCACGATCTTTGCCTCACGTGCCTGGGCAGTAAGCACGTTGAGGAAGCATTCGTGGATGGCTCATGTTCTCACTGCAAGAACATGACCATGGCAATGTTGCGGTCATGGCTTCCCTTCTTCTGAGGGAAAGCCACTTCGGCTGTCCCCCTCGAGGCTCCTCCTACCTATGGGTATGAGACCACCTCGGTTGACACCGGAGGCGATTTGGGGGCTTCAGTGTGTACGGTTATGCCAGGTTTAAATCCCCACGGACTGCCCACTCCCCAATACGCTCATTTGTTTCCATCCAACACTGGGATGACACAGGCTTGCCTCACCACCAGCCTTGCTCTTCCGGCGCTCGCGAGCCAGATGAGATGTCGATCGCTGCATCGGAGGGTGCCTTGGTGAAGGCCGAGTGTTATGCCACGATACCCCAGGTGGACAAAGTGATCGCTTCTCACACCTCTGCCCGCTGAGTGCTACCACCTGGTGGAGTTGCCCGGCACTACCCTCCCGAGCCTGTAGAGCGATAACGTCACTAACGACAAAAGCCTACAGTGCTGCTGGGAAGGCCGCTTCCGCCCTTTATGCCATGGTCCTTCTCCAGGTCTATCAGGCCAAGGCTCTGAAAGAGCTACACGAGGATAGTTCTGATCCCGGTGTGGTAAAAGAACCACACACACACTCGGGCAGACGATGTCCATGCTTGTGGTCCAGGAGCTCCACCTGTGTCTGAACCTGGTCGAGATGAGGGATGTGGACAAGGCACGCTTCCTGAACATTCGCATTTCTCAGGTTGGCCTCTTCGGCGACACCGTTGAGGACTTCGGCCAGCAGTACTCGCTGGTGATTTTGCAGCAGATCTTGCCCCGGTGTGGCTCAAGAGAGTAGACCCCACCTGGCAACCCAAACCCAACAAGCAGCCCAGCCCCAGCCCAAGCCCATCTCTTGGCCCTGGCGTACAGTAGAGCCACCCACAGGAGAGGGACGCCCCCCACCTTCACGTGTTTCACTGCACCACACAAACCACACCCCTGGCTAGCCACTGATGACATGCATCCGGCATCAAGATTGGTTTGCGGTGGTAGACCTGAAGGACGCGTACTACCACGTCTCGATTTTGCCTTGACACAGACCCTTCCTGTGGTTGTCCCTGTCCCCTCACGTCTTCATGAAGATCGCAGAGGCAGCCCTTTCCCCATTAAGGGATGTGGGCACCCGCATACTGAATTACCTCGACAACTGGCTGATTCTAGCACACTCTCGAGAGTTACATAAGGACCTGGTGCTCACGCACCTCAGCCGTTTAGGGCTTTGTGTCAACTGGGAAAAGAGCAAGCTCTCCGCGGTTAGTTAGACTTGGTGTCAATGATTGCACGCCTCACGAACGTGCATGAGCATGAGCGGTGATGCACTGTCTGAACTTATCCAGGTGGCAAATGTCGGTCCCATTGAAATATTTTCAGAGGCTCCTGGGGCATATGGCATCCTCAGCGGCGGTCATGCCACTTGGGTTGATGCATATGAGACCGCTACAGCACAGGCTCCAGACCAGAGGCACGCATGGCACCATGGCACACATCGTGTGGCTATAATGCCCACTGCTCGTCGCCTTTTCAGCCCTTGGACAGAACTTGCGGTGGGCCCATATGATGTATACGCCACTTTCATACCCTCCCCCCCAATAAGGGCAGGGTGTGGCCTCTGCAGGGTCTAAAAATTAGGAATGGAAAATAATGCCTTCCCCGGCGCATTTTATGAGCATTTAGGGCCCCAGCCGATTCTAATTTCTAAGTGGAGAGAAAGACTTAGAGAGAAAAGGCCGTGGCTGGCGCCCATAATGGACACATTTCCTTCCCCCACCTCAGGGCTATGGGGAAGCACCCAATGTTTTGGGGCATCTGGGGAGGCTCTGTGCAGCCCAAATGCATCTGTTCTTATGCTCGTAGTAGCTTGCTATACACCTGCATCGGCAGTTCACGTGACCATTCAGCCTTTGTGGCATTTCATATAGGGACCTTAGTGTCACTATTTGACACAACGTCTAAGTGAGTGACAGAAGGGAAACGTCTCGGTTATTGTTGTAACCTCCGTTCCCCGATGGAGGGAATGAGACATTGTGTCCCTCTTGCCACAGGCTGAACTGTACCGCTGTATTGTCCGGGACCTTGTCTTGGCTCCTCAGTGAAAAATTAAAAGTCTAAAGAAGTTATGTTTCAAATCTGAAGATGATCTAACAAAAAATTAGGTTCCTGCAAGCTTTTTTCTCTGAAAATCGCTGCTGTATACAGAGTAAAATTAAGGCTACGCCTTTCAAGACGACACAAAATCTGACTTATGCTGCTCAGCTATTATGAATAAAACTACTCGCTCATTTTGTTTATGATACTCTAATATATAAGATAATATACAGTTTTACATGAATGCTGCTCAGATTGCATAGTTTGTTGATCAATATTTCTCAGATTTATCACTTTTATGGACAAAAAGTGCTACTGGATGTTTTTCAATGAACGTTTGACATGGACAATTGACCCAAGTGTGGCGAACTGGATTCATCTGGCAATCACGTTTTCATAACAAAGGTATGAAGTCCCATTTTGATACTGCATGTTTTAATTTGTACTCCTGGCACAAATAACTAAATGGCTGTTTCTGGAGCATTGCTCTATATATATATTTGATGTTTGACAAAAAAAAAAAATACAGTAGATAGATAGATAGAGAGAGAGAGAGAGAGAGAGAGAGAGAGAGAGGAATAAAAATTTACTTATGATGTACTGTATTTCTAGTAAACTGCCCAAAAGGAAGTGAATTCTTTTTTGTATTTTTTATAGAATTGCCTTATTTTGGTTACATTCAGAACTTATTGTGCTTATAAAGCCAAGTGATCCTACATGTGTTTATGATAAATAAAGTGGAAAACACTTTAAAAATGAAAGAAACCCAAAAAGTAGACACATGAGGTTTTGTTCAAATCTTTTTTGTGTGCTTGAGAGGAGAAAAGCTTCCCAAAAGCCACCCACATTTTGTCCATTTTTGAGCAGCCAAACATCTACCAGCACCTATTTATGGATTAGGCATCTGCAGGCTCAAAATTCTTCTTCCTGGTTAAAAAATCCTAGAAAATGGGAGAACCATCCATCATATCACATTATTTAGCTATCATGAAACCAGAAGCATTATTTGATTGAATGATGGCCTGGATTAATGTGAACCATCATACTCTAATTACTACATGGTAATCGTTATACTGTAGTTGGTCAATAGAAAACTTATGTATGTATGCATGTATATATGTGTAACAGTGTTCAAATTACTGTTAAATTCATGCTAAAATTGGGACATCTCGCCATTAGTTGTTGCGGCAGCCTATTTGCATGTATTTGCATAGGTTACATAGTAGGGTGGCGCTACGTGATCCACAGCAGAGTCTCATATCTCTCGCTGTTGGTAAGTTGCTCTGATGATTGCTCTTTTATTAAAATGAATTATGTTTATCTGCACACACAAGTTCGATGTTTAAGTCACACAAGAATGTATCAGATTAATCTGTGATCATTCTGATCCTGTCAGTCGAGTCCAATGTGTAATATTTGCAGAGATAAATCCAAGACTGTGAATGTGTGTAATTAACTTATTTGTGAACTGAAAGTGTGTTTATTTCATTTTAAAGATGACTGAGCAACATTGAGCCACTGTATTTTACCAGCCTTTAGTTGTTTGTCCCAGGTATGTGTTTTTCTTAAGTGTATACTGTACATGTTCTGTGTTAAGAAATTCCAAATTTAATCGAAATAGAGGTAACGAGCACATGTGTATTGTTCGCATGTGCTGTGCTGCATGACTGCGTCTTTACAATCCCAGGGTTGTATTTTCTTTCTTTTCTATATTCCCTTTATATAAATATTACATATAAAATGATGGTCATTCACTGTGTTTTGATGCCTTGTATTAGAACATGTTTCTATATTGCTATAACAGTAATGAGGGAATAAAAGACGCACATTTTTGTATTTTATTTTTAAATTCTTATTTTTTTTTTGTGTATTTCTGAACACTTTATGATCACTATCAAAATGTAAAGATGTGAGATGAGGAGCAGAGCCTCATATCTCTAGCTGTTGATGACTGAGCAACATTGAGCCACTTTATTTTACCAGCCTTTGGTTGTTTGTCCCAGGTCCAATAAAAGAGAAAGCCTTGAGTGACCATCCACCTGCTCTCAGAGTGATTCCTTACACACAGGCCCAGTCACATATGTATTTCAGCCATTCCTCTTTGAGCACAGAATAAACAATAAATACACAAAACATTTGAAAAAGAAACTTTACTTTTAGCTGTCAACAGCATTGACATTTTTAATGCCACTAGCATCATCAAATCAAATTGAAAAATAATTACTTTTCTTAAACCGATCTCCCAAACCCTCCCCTTTTGCTATTAGTTGGGCAAACCAATAGCCCCACCCAAACTCATGCTAATGGTTGAGCCAAAGTTACTACGTCAAGCTGGTTGGGATGCTCAAACAAGGCGATGTTTTGAAAGCATCACAAATGCACAGTGTTTAAACTTTTTGGGGGATAAACCTACAAGTGGCTTACTAATAATTACTTGTGCCATTATAGCAACTTATATATCTGTGCATTTTAAGTTGGTATACTTTCATGCTATGTGACTTGTCTTTATTACACCATATCAGTAATTTATTCTCTTTTGCTTATGTCCAAATAAAATTCTTATTAGTGAATTTAGACGATTCTGATTCCTAATAATAGCTGAAATATATTCAAGACCTACATGTTTCGAATTTTTAAATTTAAAATTTTTATCTAGACCTCAGCAAAAAGCTTTCCATTGTGCTCTCTTTTTGCAAACCCATTTCTCTCTTTTTTTCTATTATTATTTTTGTTTGTATGTGTGTGTGTGTGTGTGTGTTTGTCTTTGTAAATGTTTGGTGCAGATGTGTCAGTGAAATTGCAGTGAATATGTTTGCTCTATGACCTGGTGTACATTTTGTACACTGTCATGCTGTGTACTCTTATAGCAATTTTATGAGCATCACTGAACAGAGCTCTAATTACCCTGTATGGACCACTGCCCCTTTATAAAGAAAGTGACAGCATCTTTCATCCCAACTAAATCAGTGTGAAAATCTAAGAAACAGTCAAATAAAATGATAGAAGCAAATTTAGAGTCAAAACAAATGTAATTCCACACTTACACACTAACACATCTGTCCAACTACTTTGAATTACTGTCCCGGTAACCAAGGTTCTAGATAAAGCAAGTAAAAAGTATTATTTCTCTCTCTCTTTCAGACAATCATCAAAGCTTCCATTGAAAGGATTATTTCTTTCAACTCAACAAGACAAGCTTCAAAAAGAGCCTGCTTGCAGTTGCTATGGAAGTCAAGCTTTTCCATTAAATATATTTTGAATATTTTTCCATTCCATTTTTTTCCCCTAAGGCCATCTCCCCAAGGTGCCACAAGTCACCATGCTGCTCTACAGGCAGTAGATTTATGAGCATTGTAGTTGACCACTACTTCTGCTCTGCCCAGTACAGCTTCATGCAGTCAGTTCTCAACAATATAGAGCTGTCATTAATGACATTATGCAGGGTATGGAGTTATAACGTCTGAAGATATCAAATTATAATTGGCTCATTTACACATACTTCAGAAAGCTGTTTAATGTTGAAAGCTGTTGAAGACGCAAACTCTGCATACACTATATGTAATGTGGCTGACAATTGCACTGCAACAGTGGGGTTTCCCTCTAATTCAGACTTCTGTACTGTATATCAGACTTCGTTTCCCCTGACGCACTCTTCAAAAACATAAAATAACTTCACTTATGCATTAACATGGATACATAAGCCGTGTTCTTCGAAAGAAACTATGTGTTAAAGTGCAGACATCTGCTTTCTGCAAAACCCCGGAAGAAGCAGTTTTCTTAAGTGTGTGTAAAACCACAAGATCCTCCTGTCCACCCTCTCTGACCTGGGCATCATAGAAACTGCGGTTGGATGTTTGAGTCATATCTCATTGGCAGATTGTTCAAGGTCTCCTGAAGAGGATAGGTGTGCAAGACACACCAGCTGACACGTGACATTTCCTACTCCTGCTATGCATATGATACACAGCTCCACTTGTCGTTTCTGCCTGATAATCCTACTTTCTCAGCTCGTATCTCTGCCAGCCTCCCGGACATTTCGGCTTTGATGAAGGAACGACACCTTCAGCTCAACCTTGCCAAGACAGAACTCCTCATGATCCCTGCCAACACACCTGTTGACCACAATCTCACAATTCATCTTGATTCAACAACACTAACACCAACCAGAACACCCTGGAAACTGGGAGTGGTGGTAGATGACCAGCTTAATTTCACTGCACTTATCTCGTCAACTGCCCGGTCTTGCAGGTTTGCGGTTTTCAACATCAGAAAAATCAGACCTTTCCTGTTTGAATATGCTACACAGCTCCAAGCTCTGGTTATTTTAAGCCTTTACTTCTGCAATGCTCTGTTGGCTGGCCTTCCAGCTAACACAATTAAGCCACTGCAGTTGGTCCAGAATGCAGCAGCATGTCTAGTCTTCAATCAGACAAAAAAGTTTCATGCCACCCAACTCTTGATTTTACTCCACTGGCTACCTGTAGCTTTCAGGACACCCAATGGAACCACACCCTCTTACTTCAATTCGCTTCTTCAGCTCTATGCTACAACTCGCTCTGTGGTCTAACAAGCGACTCCTGGTGATCCCATCACAAATAGACGATCGTTCACTTTCTCTGCTCCTCTGTGGTGGAACTTCCAACCTCCACACAATCTGCTGTTACCTTCTCAACATTCAAGAACCAGCTGAAAACACATCTGTTCCACAAGCAATTAATACTGCACTTACTGTACAACAACAACAAAAAAACATGTCTGTCTCTTTCTTCTGTGCTAGCATCTTTGCTACTCCAGCCTCTGTGAGAACTTGGCAGTCATATACTGCAGATGTTGTTAAACTTTGTATGAGGAATTGTTTGCTGTCTCATTTGTAAGTTGCTTTGGATAAAAGTCAAGTAATATTTATTTGTATAGTGCTTTTCACAACACACACAGTTTCAAAAATAATGCATTAACAGTAAATGAAAAGTAAATTATATAATATCTATAAAATATATATATAAATTCTAAATTCAATATAAAATCATTGTGTAGTTTGATTAAATATTATTGTAAATTGTGTATGAAATTTTTATAATTAAATAAAAATTGTATTTAGAACCCCTGTGGCAAGGACCACAATACTCCACAAGATGTTGGTTAATGGCGAAAACAACCTTGTGAGAAACCAGGCTCACTGTGGGGACCAGTTCCCCTCCGGCTAAACAAAATGAATATAATGCCAATATTAGTTATTTGTGTGCAGTGCAAGTCATGGTTTAAAATGTGCAAACTATGTTAGTGTTAAGGTCAGTGTTTAAATTTATTGTATTTTTTTTATGAACTGTGAGATTAATAACTAATGACTTTGAAGTCCATCCTGGATTAACTGCAGAAGTTCACATAGATGCATTGTCCTTTGTTACTTGGCTGATAAAGGCTTTTGTTGGCAATTAAATTATGTATTCCATGTAGTCTATGTATTCCATTTCAAGAGAATAGTCCATCAATAGACACAGGTGATGTAGGCAGAGATCAATGAGATGGGGTCCATATTAAATCCATGGTTCAGGCAGTGGCATATGAAGTATCCAATGTCTTACAGTTGGTGTTGGCATCAGTTCATCCTCTTAAGTCCATTGTAAATGACTGAAGTGATGTCTGGCTAGCACTAGCTGTAGTTTGTCATCATCATTCAGTGACAGGTAGCAGTGGAGTCCGACACCAAGTAGGAACGGAGCTGGATCTGGCCAGCTCTAGTAACCTCAGGACATGAATCCTGAGGTTGAGACATGGAAACAAATTGGTTAATATTAGCATAGATGCCATTCAATTTTATGATGAGTAATAGATCATGATAGATGTTTCTGGTTCAGGCAAATCTAACTAAAGCAGCCTAATTGTGAGTTGATGGATAAATTAGGTATATACCTGACTAAATAGATGAGTCTTTAGTCTAGATTTAAATGATAATCGTAATGATCATCATGGAATATAGCATGTCAGAAGGTCACTTAAGTACTGTGCAGCTAAACCATTTAAAGCTTTGTATGTAATTAACAGAATTTTAAAAGGAATACGAAATCTAACAGGTAGTCAATGTAACAATGATAAAATTGGGCTAACATGATCATATTTCATGGTTCTAGTCAGCACCCTGGCAGCTGCATTTTGAACCAATTTAAGTTTATTTATTAAACTTGCTGCACATCCTCCCAGTAATGCATTACACTAATCTAGTCTTGAGGTCATGAATGCATTAATTCGTTTTTAAACATCAGAAACAGAGAGTATGTGTCACAACTTAGCATTACAGTATTTCTGAGGTGGAAGAATGCTGTTCTACAAACTGTCATGTTTAGATTTTATGTCTTTTATTTTGGCATTCTAGTTCCTGCTTCCCTTGTCATGTTTCCCTCCATGTTCAGTTCATGTTCATGTGTCTTGTTTTCGTTGGTTTATTGTCTTATCATTTCTAGTCTGTCATTGGTTTAAGGTTATTAGTCTTGTTATCTTGTTTAGTGTTCTGTTTGATCATTGGTTTATGTTTCCCCATGTCATGTATTTAAGCCCTCGTGTTTACCATTGTCCTTTGTCTAGTACTGATGTTTGTAAGTGTAACTTTGTTGTTTTGTTCATGCCATGCCTTGTCTAGTCTAGTATATTCTAGTTCAAGTCAAGTTTATGTTTAGTTCTCATTTATTGTTAGGGTTTTTGGTTTCATGTTTATTTAAATAAACTACACTTGGGTTCTTCACTCCTTCGTCATTGTCCTTGCCAGCATCGTTACAGAATACTAGACCTTCACAATAGACCCAGCAGTTCAGCCTCTGTCTGGGGAGTCATCCCCTGGAGGATTATGTTGAGGACTTTTGTGCCTTAGCCTGTCAGGTGGTTTTTAATGAGCTTTCCCTGAAGGACATCTTTAGGGTCAGACTTAATGAGCCCATCTCCCCCTTGATGCCTGGCGGTCACAGTCCCCTCAATCTTGCCCAATATATGGACCTCGCCCTGCAGATCATTGGTTCCACGTTCACTGTGGAGGCAGATACTGAACCAGAGTTACATGACATGGTCGCCGCCGAGCCAGAGTTCCATGACATGGCCGCCGCCGGCCAGACTTCCACATCATGGCCGCCGCCGCGCCAGAATTTCATGTTATGGCCGCTGCCGAGCCAGTGTTGGCTAGCACTGGCTAGCAATGACTGTAGTTTGTCATCATCATTCAGCGACAGGTAGCAGTGGAGTCCGACACCAAGTAGGAATGGAGCTGGATCTGGCCAGCTCTGGTAACCTCAGGACATGAATCTAGAGGTTGAGACATGGAAAAAATTGGTTAATATTAGCGTAGATGCCATTCAATTTTATGCGGAGTAAAAGATCATGATCGAAGTTTCTGGTTCAGGCAGACCTAAATAAAGCAGCCTAATTGTGAGTTGATGGATAAATTAGGTGTATACCTGACTAAATAGATGAGTCTTTAGTCTTAAACTGAGTGAGTGTGTCTGCATCCCACACAGTGTTAGGCAGACTATTCCATAGTTTAGAAGCCAAATAGGAAAATTATCTACCTACTTTTGTGAATTTTGATATTTTAGGAACTATTAACAAGCCAGACTTTTGTGATAGTAATGAATGTCATGGAATATAGGATGTCAAAAGGTAACTTAAGTACTGTGGAGCTAAACCATTTAATGCTTTGTATGTTGTTAACATAATTTTAAAATGAATACCAAATGTAACAGGTAGTATATGTAACGATGATAAAATGGGGCTAACATGATCATATTACATGGTTCTAGTCAGTACCTTGGCAGCTGTATTTTGAACCAATTGAAGTTTATTTATTAAACTTGCTGGACATCCTCCCAGTAATGCAGTACACTAATCTATAATAATTACACGTCATGGCCGCTGAGCCAGAGTTCCAGGTCATGGCCGCAAAGCCAGAGTTCCAAGTCATGGCCGCCAATCCAGAGTTCCACGTTATGGCCGCCAAGCCAGCATCCCATGCCACGGCCAATGAGCCAATGCCCACGCCTGCCATGGCTCCAGGCCATGTCACAGCCAAACCAGAGTCAGCTCCAGGCCATGTCATGCCTCAGCCTGCCCCATGCCATGTCACATCCAAGCTCCGGACTGCTCCATGCCATGTCACATCCAAGCCCCGGACTGCTCCATGCCATGTCACAGCTACGCCTCAGCCTGCTCCATGCCATGTCACAGCCACGCCCCAGACTGCTCCATACCATGTCACAAGCAGAAATCTGCTCCACAGACCAGGCCCACCTCTGCTCCAAGGTCCAGGCCCACCTCCATCCCTACGACTCCACCTTGGTCCTCTGCCCCATCGGCTTCGCCCCTCGAGCCTCTCACCCCCCCGGACTCCGCCTTGATCACATGCTCCAAGCCCTGCTACGTCAAGTTGCCACAACTTAACTTTAGTTACTTAACAATAGTTTGAAAGTTCTGCTCCTGAAATTATCTGTACTTACTCAAGTTCAAACCATTTCTTAAATACTTGGAGAAAGCTATCCTGTAGCATTCACATTCATTTCAATGGCATCTGCTCCGCTAGTGCAATATGGGCACTCTGTTCCGGTACCGGCTGTCATGTGACCCATGGGCAGCCCTAGCATTTTGGGAGCCCTAAGCAGATTTTTAAAAAAGGTAAATCTGTTTAAAATTTTTATTGATTCGTATAGATAACAAAGAAAAGCAAAACATACAGGTGCTGGTCATATAATTAGAATATCATCAAAGTTGATTTATTTCAGTAATTCCATTCAAAAAGTGAAACTTGGATATTATATTCATTCATTACACACAGACTGATATATTTCAAATGTTTATTTCATTTAATTGTGATGATTAAATCTGACAACTAATGAAAATCCCAAATTCAGTATCTCAGAAAATTAGAATATTACTTAAGACCAATACAAAAAAAAGGATTTTTAGAAATGTTGGCCAACTGAAAAGTATGA
The DNA here is from genome assembly GCA_032164185.1 of Moxostoma hubbsi. Classification (NCBI taxonomy): domain Eukaryota; kingdom Metazoa; phylum Chordata; class Actinopteri; order Cypriniformes; family Catostomidae; genus Moxostoma; species Moxostoma hubbsi. The sequence goes on along the minus strand of JAVLUX010000013.1, from coordinate 6,910,720 downwards.
ACATGAAAAGTATGAGCATGTACAGCACTCAATACTTAGTTGGGGCTCCTTTTGCCTGAATTACTGCAGCAATGCGGCGTGGCATGGAGTCGATCAGTCTGTGGCACTGCTCAGGTATTATGAGAGCCCAGGTTGCTCTGATAGCGACCTTCAGCTCTTCTGCATTGTTGGGTTTGGCGTATCGCATCTTCCTCTTCACAATACCCCATAGATTTTCTATAGGGTTAAGGTCAGGCGAGTTTGCTGGCCAATTAAGAACAGGGATACCATGGTCCTTAAACCAGGTACTCGTAGCTTTGGCACTGTGTGCAGGTGCCAAGTCCTTTTGGAAAATGAAATCTGCATCTGCATAAAATTGGTCAGCAGCAGGAAGCATGAAGTGCTCTAAAACTTCCTGGTAGACGGCTGCGTTGACCTTGGACCTCAGAAAACAACGTGGACCAACACCAGCAGATGACATGGCACCCCAAACCATCACTGACTGTGGAAAATTTACACTGGACTTCAAGCAACGTGGATTCTGTGCCTCTCCTCTCTTCTTCCAGACTCTGGGACCTTGATTTCCAAAGGAAATGCAAAATTTACTTTCATCAGAGAACATAACTTTTGACCACTCAGCAGCAGTCCAGTCCTTTTTGTCTTTAGCCCAGGTGAGACGCTTCTGATGCTGTGTCTTGTTCAAGAGTGGCTTGACACAAGGAATGCGACAGCTGAAACCCATGTCTTGCATACGTCTGTGCGTGGTGGTTCTTGGAGCACTGACTCCAGCTACAGTCCACTCTTTGTGAATCTCCCCCACATTTTTTAATGGGTTTTGTTTCACAATCCTCTCCAGGGTGCGGTTATCCCTTTTGCTTGTACACTTTTTTCTACCACATCTTTTTCTTCCCTTCGCCTCTCTATTAATGTACTTGGACACAGAGCTCTGTGAACAGCCAGCCTCTTTAGCATTGACCTTTTGTGTCTTGCCCTCCTTGTGCAAGATGTCAATGTTCGTCTTTTGGACAGCTGTCAAGTCAGCAGTCTTCCCCATGATTGTGTAGCCTACAGAACTAGACTGAGAGACCATTTAATGGCCTTTGCAGGTGTTTTGAGTTAATTAGCTGATTAGAGTGTGGCACCAGGTCTCTTCAATATTGAACCTTTTCACAATATTCTAATTTTCTGAGATACTGATTTTGGGTTTTTTATTAGTTGTCAGTTATAATCATCAAAATTAAAAGGAATGAACACTTGAAATATATCAGTCTGTGTGGAATGAATGTATACATTATACAAGTTTCACTTTTTGAATGGAATTACTGAAATAAATCAACTTTTTGATGATATTCTAATTATATGACCAGCACCTGTATATACACAGAATCAAAATTTAACCCCAACTATTACCCTTCTCCCTCCCAATCCCTAACCCCCAACCCCCAACCCCACCCTGACTCTCAACAACATCCCTGTGGTCACACATGATTATAGACACACACACAAAAATATATATATTAATCACACACATTTATAGCTAAACTTCTCTCTCCACTGCCTCTCCCCGAGAACTCTCCAAAAATGCCAAATAGCTGCCCCATTTCCCATCAAACAAATCTCAACATCCCAGCCTTCTACGAGACGCTTCTTCAAAGCTGCCACCCTCCCCATCTCCGTGCACCATTCAGGAAATGAGGGCGCTCTGGCCAATTTCCATCCCCTTAAAACAATTTGTCTGCCGATCATGACACTGGCTAGAACCCAATTATTTATGTGTTTATCCCCTATATTGATGACTGCCCCATCTCCTAAAATACAAAGTCAGGGGCAAAATGAAATTTGAGTGCCCAATATAGATACATGTAATGAAGCCCACATCGCTCAGAAACCTTTTTATTAAAGGGTCAAAATTAACTCTAACTAAATCACACAAATTTGCTGGGAATAAAATACCCAAATGAATCCATTAGTTTGTACTGCCGCTATCGGTTGTCTATTAAGTAACTTAATCCAACCAATAAATGTATTCCCAAAACTAATCCTAAAAAATCCCATTCTACCTTATCAAACACCTTTTCGGTGTTAAGTGAGATGGCATCGACCGGAGTCTGATCATTCGCCACTGACCACATGATGTTGCTGAAATGCCTAATGTTATCAGAAGAGCTTCGGCCCTGAATAAACCCCACCTGAACTATATGTATAAGAGATGTCATAACTTTACTTAATCAGTTTTGACAATATTTTAACATATAGCTGGATCAGGGAAATTTGACGGTAACTCTTAAAGTCACTTGGATCTTTGTCCTTTTTAACAATCAGACTGATCCAGACTTGCGTCATGGTTGGCGGAAGTTTCCCATTCTTTAATGATTCCGTATAAACTTCTAGCAAAAGTGGAGCCAATTCTGTAGCATATGATCTAAAAACTCAGTGGCAAAGCTATCTGGCCTCAACATCCCCCACTCTTGTGAACACCTCAGTGAATTTCATCTCCATGGCAGTGATTGATCGACGTATAACAGCAAGATCTTCCAAGTCAGCAACGAGCTTTGTCAGTATTATTTCTCACAGAATTTCCCGCATTTCTCTGGTCAAATCGGCTCCTGGGCCTGCAGCCTTCTCAGGGGTTTCAGCTTGAGCATGTAAGTGTCTTTTAATGGTGCCAGAGCCCAAGGCCTTTGAATTCTTTGACATCCTGTCCTCTCGGAACAGTTAACAGAGTGTATCGAATTTCACCAGTTTATATCATTAAAAGTGTTAAAACTAGCAAAGTGCACAGAGCTCGCCGTTCACACGTCCGAACCTCGCATGGCGTCCCAAAAGTGTAAATCTTAAAAAGGTTAAACTATCAACTGTAGTTAATTTTCACAGGTATAAATGCTTCAGAAGTACAAAAAAAAATAAATAAATAATAATTTTAACTAACAAAACACACTAATCAGATGCACAAATTAATAAATATCTTTAATGAAATTCCAAGACTTTGCAAATGAATACGAAAGAATTCAATTTTTAGAGTAAGGTGGCTATTTCAACTAATTGTAGATAGTAGCACAAGTCTTTTGCACCCTGGTGTAAATTGTGGCAGATATGATTTGCAAAACAGTGTATAGTAGTGTACTCTAAATCAGTATATAGGACAATATAACTACATATTCAGTATATGTAGCATAGAGTAGTCTGACAGATCTTAAATACATGGTTGGCAGCAGGACAAAATGCACCTGATTTGACACATAATGGTGTCTCAACACTCCTTTCTTTAAATTCTGAGCGTGGCTCTAGAAGGACCATTCTCTTCCCCGTACACGCATCTTGCCCCTCACTCTCCACCTGTGAGTGCTGAGAAAGACTCCACCCACGTGGAAAGGCACCTGTATGGCCGACTGACCCCGTCCCTACTAAAAATTTTATCTGCTGCCCAAACTTCAGTAAGGTAACCTAGGTGGTTATTGGAAATGAGGCCCCTGATCATCATGAGGATGCTACGTAAACTGTCAGCAGGAGTTGAAGCCACAGGAAGTGTTTGAGCTGTCATCTTGATGTGCACCAACTGCAATAGAGGTTCAATGACTGACAGCTGATTACACCACCATTTCACCCTCTCCAACCTCCGGATCTGACAGCCACATTTCAATTCTAGTGACAATCATGATTAATGTTTAATTTGCTTCTATTCATATGAGGTAGAAGATATAAGCAGATCGCAATCAGCTTATCTGTGCAGCACAACCATCATCAAGTGACATGGCGAAACTTTCCACAAGTTGTTATGTAAGTAGGAAAGGCAAGACATGTCCTTTCCCACGGAGGGTTTTTAAAAAAGACAGATTTCTAAATTGCCTAAAATGCCCTGGATTTGCATGTTAAACTATTGAAGGGCTCTCTGTACATGTAATATATTTTATGTGCGGTAAAGAATGGGCAAGGAGGAGGCTGGAACCGGACAAACCATCAAAATAATGTTTAATGAAAACTTAAAAAGAGAAACAAATACACACACACATGGCAGCTGTGTGTGGCTCTCTCTCTATCCCAATCTGCTGCATCCGACTCGGTTTTATCCCTCTCCTCAGCTGATTAGCCCAGTTGGGGGTCAGCTGTGTGCACTCACAGCTCAGCCCCGCCCTCCTCCTCATCACACTCCTCCCTCCTTTGTGTCAGGCCAGGCATGATGAAAACCCCCGTTTGGTGGATATTGCCCTTCTAGCCGCATCTGCCTGCAGTCTTTTCCTGCCTTTCGAGACCTGGGAAGGAGACAACGGGCGGGAAATGGGGAGAAGGAAAGATCGTAAAGTAACAGGAGGTGGTAACTGGATGAACCATCAAAATGTTTTTTAATGAAAACTTAAAAAGACACAAACAAATACACATGTGGCAGCTGGGTGTGGCTCTCTTTCTCCCAAACTACCGCATCAGGCTCGGCTTTATCACACTCCTCAGCTGATTAGCCTGATTGGGTGCCGGCCTTGTGTACTCACGGCCTGGCTCCGCCCTCCTTTTCGTCACAGTCTCTTGCCTCAGTTTCAGTGAACTTGTTCGCAACTGAAATTTGTTTGAGTTATACTGTTTGATGTAGATCTGGCTTTCAAGAATTTAAAAATTTAATGTGAATGTTTAATTTGCAAATTTAAATGAATATATAATTACAGTACATGGGATGTTTGCATTGTAGGGAAACATCCGTGATGAAAGGGCCAATGTTTACTCAATGAAATTAGATTATTTTTTTATAGGCATAATAGAATGTTTGTCTAAGCAATATAGCGGCACAGTGGCTTCAATGTTATTATCAGCAATCCAGTTCTATATATATTAATGGTTAACTTTCAGTTATATCTCACTCTCCTTATACATTTTATTTAGATTTTTATTTAAAGCAAACAACTTCACATATTCATTCACTAGGGGTCTGTTTGTTTCATCACCGAGACTTAAGACAACTCTGTACCTGTAACGTTTAGGAAGAAGTCAAGAGAGCTGGATCTAGGTGCATCGAAGGATGTCCAAGGAGGGCACAAGGGGCAAACAGGCAGTCCAAGGGGGGCACAAGGGGCAAAGACAGGGAGGGAGGGCCAAGATGGAGCCGGGGACCAGGGAGACCAGAGCAGGTCAGGTGGACAACTAGGAGACCAAGGGGATGACCTCAAGGTGGGGACCGGGTTTGGAGGCCTGGGAGGTGGTCACAGGACGGGAACCGGGTCAGGAGGCCTGGAAGGTGGCCACAGGACAGGGATCGGGTCAGGAGGCCTGGGTGGAGGCCATAGGACAGGGAACGTATCAGAAGGCCTGGGAGACAGGGCCGTGGAAGGCTCAGGAGATGAAGCCGTGGAAGGCTCAGGAGACAGGGCCATGAAAGGCTCTGGAGCCGGAGCCATGGAAGGCGAAGCCGTGGAAGGCTCTGGAGATGTGGAAGGCTCTGGAGACGTGGAAGGCTCAGGTGACTGAGCCGTGGAGAGTGGAGCCGTGGAAGGCTCAGGAGGCGGAGCCATGGAAGGCGAAGCCATGGAAGGCTCAGGAGATGGAGCCATGGAAGGTGAAGCCGTGGAAGGCTCAGGAGATGGAGCCATGGAAGGTGAAGCCGTGGAAGGCTCAGGAGATGGAGCCATGGAAGGTGAAGCCGTGGAAGGCTCAGGAGATGGAACCTTGGAAGGCGGAGCCATGGAAGGCTCAGGAGACGTGGAGGATGGAGCCGTGGCAGGCTCAGGAGACGTGGAGGATGGAGCCGTGGAAGGCTCAGGAGATGTGGAGGATGGAGCCATGGCAGGCTCAGGAGACATGGAGGATGGAGCTGTGGAAGACGAAGCCGTGGAAGGCTCTGAAGGCGGAGCCATGGAAGGCTCTGGAGGAGGAGCCGTGGAAGGCTCGGAAGGTGGAGCCCTGGAAGGCTTGGGAGGCAGAGCCATGGAAGGCTCTGGTGGCGGAGCTGGAGCTGTGGAAGGCTCAGGAGCCGTGGAAGACTCGGGCGTTGGCTCCTTGGCCGTGGCAGGCGTTGGCTCGTTGGCCGTGGCAGGCGTGGGCGTTGGCTCGTTGGCCGTGGCAGGCATGGCCGTTGGCTGTGGCAGGCGTGGGCATTGGCCCGTTGGCCGTGGCAGGCGTGGGCATTGGCTCGTTGGCCGTGGCAGGCATGGGCGTTGGCTCGCTGACGGTCGAGGCTACAGGCGCTGGCTCGTTGACCGTGGCAGGCGTGGAACGCTCAGAGGCTGAGACTGGGTTTGAGAGAGGTGGCTCCTCTGAAGCGAGTGTCTCCACAACTAGTCTCACATTCCCGGTCTCCAGCAATTCCCTCAGTTGGCGTGTTGGTAGTCTGACTCGATAGATGGTTTTCAGGGATGCGTCGTCAAAACCGGTGTGGATGGCAACGGTGGAGAAGAAGTAGGAGAACTTTCGAATTGTCAAATCCACCTGGGCTAGTTCAGTGAAGTACGCCGCTAGATCCATTTTAGGGTCTGTTGTTCTGTAACGTTTATGAAGAAGTCAAGAGAGCTGGATCTAGGTGCAGTGAAGGATTTTTAATGAAAACAAATACAGATAACTGGGAGTCACAGGAACAAAATAAAACATCCACGATGGGGAAAAACCTTGACGGGAGAAAACATACACGAAGGGCAAAAACACGGTAGGTCTAGAATCATTCAAATATATTCAACAACAGACAACCGGTGAGCAAACAAACAGGACTTTAAATACACAAGGACAGTTAAACACAGGTGAGAACAATAGGGGACAGCTGGCAGTGGTGAGGGCAGGGAATTATGGGAAGTGTAGTTCATGGGGAACAGATGCCAGGGGAGAACACAGGGCAGACAACAGTGAATCGTGACAGTACCACATTCAACTGGGTTTTGTAATCCCCGCTGCTTATCTCACTGGTTCACAAACTCATTTAAAATAGTCTGTGCAGTTGAGACCAGTCCACATATTACCGCACCTGCTCTGCACTCGAAATGTTCTATCAGAGGTGGATAGAGTAGCCAAAAACTATACTCAAGTAAAAAATGACTTTAAAAAAATTATTATTCAAGTAGAAGTAACAGTAATAATGTTAAAAATTACTTGAGTTAGAGTAAGAAAGTATCCAATAAATATAATATTCAAGTAGTGAGTAACTATTTACTTACACATATAATGGATGTTTACTCTCCTGTATTCCAGTACATGATACACATTTAACATGCATTACAGAATGATTATTATTAATAATACTATAATTAATATTATTCTTAATAATGGAAATTGTCATCATTCACCACCATGTTGTTCCAAACCCATATGTTGTTGTTCCATGCATCAAATTAAAGGGTTAGTTCACCAAAATAAATTAAAATTTTCTAATTTTCTCACCCACATGCCTTCCCAGATGTGTGTGACTTTCTTCTGAAGAACACAAATTAAGATTTTTAGAAGAATAGCTCAGCACTGTTGGCCCATACAATGCAAGTGAATGGTGATCAGGTCTTTGAAGCTCCAAAAAGCACATAGAGGCAGCATAAATGTAATTCATACTACTACAGTTATTTTCAGAAACAATATGATAGGTGTGGGTGAGAAACAGATAAATATTTATAACTTTATAATATATAAAGTATTTTCTTCCTATAAATTCTCCTCCCCCCATCACCAAAACAAAAGAAGAATGTGAAAGTGGAGATTTATTAGTAAAAAATGATTAAAATATGTATCTGTTTCTCACACACACTTATCAGATCCCTTCTTCTTGAACCAGTGTCATTTGTATTCCTCTAATGCTACTTTTATGTTCTTTCTGAGCTTCAAAGTTTTGGTACCCAAGTCAGCAACAGAGCTGAAATATTCTTCTACAAATCTTTGTGTTCAGCAGAAGAAGAAGAAAAAAACACACATCTGGGATGGGTGAGTAATGAATTCTAACCTTTATCATCATTTACTTTCACTGCATGTTTTTTTCCCCTTCCATATTTTGAAAGGGAATGGTGACTGCGACTGTCACTCCCTAACATTCTGTCTAAAATCTTTTGGATTCCACAGAATACAGAATGTTTCATAGGGTTGGAAGAACATGAGGGCAGGGAAATTAGGACAGAATATGAATTAAATCCTGAACTATCAATTTAAAGATGCTTCTCAGATTTGGACAAATCTGTCAATTAGAAGAGAAGTTTTGAAAACTTTTTCTAGTAATTATTATGATGAAAAATGTGAACAGTGTCACACAGTCCCAAATTATCTATAATGTTTAAGGCCATGTTTGGAGCATTTGTTACGGAACCCTTGGTTTTTCTCCCTTGGTTCGGTTTGTTTAGGCATATATGAACACAGCAATCACACTTGGATCTGCACCAAAATAATGGGTTCGAGGCCACCTGAATGAGGTGGTCTCGGACCGATTGCAAATTAACTCTGGAGCGGTTCACTTGTTGTGAGGATGCAAAGCGACCCAATGGAACAACGAACCAAACAAAATCCTTATTAAAACCATGAACATAACTGAGGAATCTTTGTAGAAGAAATCTGTAGATCAGCACTTCTCTGTATTCATCATCAAAATGTGGATATAGCCATATTCCTGAGGTAATTTTAGTACAATCGTTTCTCTCTTTTAGATTGCAATAGAATGTCTAGGTTACGTATGTAACCTCCGTTCCCTGATGGAGGGAACGAGACGTCGTGCCGAAGAAGCGAAACTAGGGGTCTCTCTTGAAAAGATACCTCTGATCTATGAAAAAAGGCCAATGAGAGTTGGCGAACAGTATTTGCATACTCCGCCTCCGGATACGGATATAAAGGCGAGAGAAATACGCTCGTTCATTCAGGATTTTTCTGAGGAGCCGGGAATGTGCCGGGCACCTCAGCGGCTCGGCTTAGCGACATGGCCGGGAAGACACGACGTCTCGTTCCCTCCATCAGGGAACGGAGGTTACATACGTAACCTAGACGTTCCCCGTCTGTCGCTCACTTCGACGTCGTGTCGAAGAAGCGACACTAGGGGTCCACTTCAAAACTCGCCATGCGCTGAGCCGTGTACGTGTACTGCTTACACAGAAGCGGGCAGGTATTTCTACGTGCACAGCGACCAACTGTGTTCAGACTGTGCACGTACTCTTCCCCAATGCCCCGAAAGAGTCGTCAGAATCCTTTTGGTCACCGTAGGGGGGAACAAGGTGACGCTCCCAACTAGGGAACGGGCCAAGCCTGGCTGGGCCTCTTTTCTCTCTATGTTTTCTCGGCATAGAGCAAGAGCAGCCAGGGTCCTTACCGCATCGAGGGAAGGGGGTCTTACCCGAATTCCAATTCTTTCAGGGGGAAAAGACCCTGCGGAGGCCACACCCGCCCAGCAGGGGAGGTAAAGGTGGCAAAATACATCACATGGCCACTTTGGGCATGTGGAAGAAATGGCGCGGTGGTAGATCCAACCTCGAGGAGGGGGGAGTTGCTACAACACGGCGACCGGAGGGCAGCGAAGGACTGCCTAAGGGAGACATGGGTCAGCTCGCAAGGTGACCGTACCGCGGAAATACACACAGGAGGAGTCCCATAGGAGGCCTGATCTGTGGTGCACCTATTCCAGTAGGGGTAGCCGGAGGTACCCGTAGTGGACTGGGCCGGCAAGTTCCTCCGCTGAACTGTTGCGGGCCCGAGAGGGCTAGGGAGGTATCAACCAGGGACCTAAGCCCTCTGGGAAAGAAGCGCACTGTTCTGCCTCGGAGAGGGAAACGGCGCTGGAAACAAGCGATTCACCCGGTCAGATCGTCGGCGTGTACCGAGTTCTACGGGCTCGGACCTGAGAGAACACGGGACGAGACTGACTCAACCCTGAGATTGTAAAACCTCGTAAAGGTGTTAGGTGTTGCCCAGCCCGCAGCTCTACAGATGTCTGCTAGCGAGGTGCCTCTAGCCAGTGCCCATGAGGATGCCACACTCCTGGTAGAGTGGGCTCGAACCCGCAAAGGGGGTGGCACGGCCTGGGTGTGATAGGCCAACTGAATGGCCTCCACCACCCAGTGAGACAGCCTCTGTTTGGAGACAGCGTTCCCTTTCTGCTGTCCTCCAAAGCAGACAAAGAGCTGCTCAGAGCGCCTAAAGCTCTGGGTGAGTTCCAGGTAGGCACGCAAGGCACGTACCGGACACAGCAGTGAGGGGGCTGGGTCTGCCTCCTCCCGGGGCAGCGCTTGTAGGTTCACTACCTGATCTCTGATGGGCGTGGTAGGAACCTTGGGCACATAGCCCGGTCGAGGTCTTAGGATCACATGAGTGTCTGCTGGACCGAACTCCAGGCAAGTGTCATTGGTAGAGAATGCTTGCAGGTCCCCGACCTTCTTGATGGAGGCGAGCGCGATCAGCAGGGCCGTCTTTAAAGAGAGAACCCTGAGTCCAGCTGATCCTAGCGGCTCGAAAGGGGATCTCTGAAGACCGGCGAGGACCACTGAGAGATCCCAGGAGGGGAACAGGTTTGTCCGGGAGGGATTTAACCTCCGGGCACCTCTTAGGAACCTGACGATTAAGTCGTGCTTACCCAGGGACTTTCCGTCTACTGGGTCGTGGTGAGCTGCGATAGCGGCAACATACACCTTCAAGGTGGATGGGGACAGCCTCCCCTCCAACCTCTCCTGTAGGAACAGGAGCACAGACCTAACTGCGCACCTCTGTGGGTCTTCTGCCCGGGAAGAACACCAATTCACGAACAGACGCCATTTCAGGGCATAGAGTTGCCTGGTAGAAGGGGCTCTGGCTTGGTTGATCGTGGCTACGACCGTGGGTGGTAGCCCAGCTAGATCTTCCATGTCCCGTCCAGGGGCCAGACGTGGAGGTTCCAGAGGTCTGGGTGCGGATGCCAGAGCGTGCCCCGTCCCTGAGAAAGAAGGTCCTTCCTCAGGGGAATTCGCCAGGGAGGGGCTGTCGCGAGGAGTATGAGGTCCGAGAACCAGGCCCGGGTGGGCCAGTAAGGAGCCACGAGAGTGACTTGCTCCTCGTCCTCCCTGACCTTGCACAGCACCTGTGCAAGAAGGCTCACTGGGGGGAATGCTTACTTGCGCAGCCCCACCGGCCAGCTGTGTGCCAGTGCATCTGCCCCTAGGGGAGCCTCTGAGCGGGCATACCAGAGCGGGCAGTGGGAGGTCTCTCGGGAGGCAAACAGGTCTACCTGGGCCTTGCCGAACCGTTCCCAAATCAGCTGAACCGAGTGGGGGTGAAGCCTCCACTCTCCTCCAGGCAAGCGTTGTCGTGACAGCGCGTCCGCCATCACATTGAGGTTGCTGGGGATGTGAGTGGCTGGCTCCAAAGGAGGAGACGACGGGCGAGTTGCGACATGTTGCGGGAGCGTACGCCGCCTTGGCGATTTAAGTAAGCGACCGCAGTTGTGCTGTCCGACCTGACCAGGACATGTTCGTCCCGAATTAACGGGAGAAACTGCCGCAGGGCTAGAAGGACGGTCAGCAACTCGAGTCAGTTGATGTGCCAATGCAGCTGGGCCCTTTTCCAACGGCCTGAGGCTGCGTGCCCGTTGCAAACGGTGCCCCAACCCGATCTGGAGGCATCGGTCGTGACCAGGACGCATCTGGACACCTGCTGTAGGGGTACTCCAGCCCGTAAGAAACAGAGGTCTGTCCAGGGGTTGAATGCTTTGCGGCAGGCGGGGGTGATCATTACCCGGTGCGTGCCGTGGCGCCATGCTCGTCTCGGGACTCGGGTCTGAAGCCAGTGTTGGAGTGGTCTCATATGCATCAACCCCAGCGGCGCGACCGCCGCGGAGGATGCCATATGCCCCAGGAGCCTCTGGAAAAGTTTTAAAGGGACCGCTGTGCCCGGCCTGAAGGCGGTGAGGCAGTTCAACACTGACTGGGCGCGCTCATTGGTGAGACGGGCCGTCATTGAGACCGAGTCTAACTCATCCCGAGAAAAGAGATGCTCTGAACTGGAGTGAGCTTGCTCTTTTCCCAGTTGACCTGAAGCCCCAAGCGGCTGAGGTGCCTGAGCACCTGGTCTCTGTGAGCGCATAGTGATTCTCGCGAGTGGGCCAGAATGAGCCAGTCGTCGAGGTAGTTGAGTATGCGGATGCCGGCTACTCGGAGCGGGGCAAGAGCTGCCTCTGCGACTTTCGTGAAGACACGAGGGGACAGAGACAGGCCAAAGGGGAGGACTTTGTACTGATACGACTGACCATCGAACGCAAACCACAGGAAGGGGCGGTGTCGAGGCAGGATGGAGACGTGAAAGTACGCGTCCTTCAGGTCTACCGCTGCGAACCAATCTAGATGCCGGACGCAGGTTAGAATGTACTTCTGCTTGAGCATTTTGAACGGGAGTTTGTGCAACGCTTGGTTGAGAACTCGCAGATCCAAGATTGGTCGTAAGCCACCGCCTTTCTTGGGCACGATGAAGTACGGGCTGTAGAAACCCTCCTTCATCTCGGTTGGAGGGACAGACTCTATCGTGTCTTTGGCCAGAAGAGTCGCGATTTCCGCGCGCAGGGACTGGGCGTGTTCGCCGTGTACTGCGGAGAAGCGGACGCCCATGAAGGGGGGTGGGGGCCTGGCAAACTGAATTGCGTAACCGAGTCGGATGGTCCGGGCCAGCCAGCGAGACGGGTTGGGAAGTGAAAGCCATGCATCCAACCTCTGTGCTAGGGGCACCAAGGGGACGATTAATTTTGACGTGCCCGGCGGGGCTTTGCAGCGGGGCGGAGCAGGTAGGGCAGCGTTGGGCGGCAACGGGGCGACCCGCGGCTGAGGTGCTGAGAAAAGACTCAAAGCACTTACCTTGCTCCGCACGCCCGGCAGGGGGCGGGTTAGCGACTGAGGAGGAGGTCCTGGGTAGGCGTCCTCTGGACTCGTCGGAACCAGCCAGCCAGGGAACAGTCGTGGGGCTGAAGACGGGTGGTCCGTGTCCAGGGGGCCAGGACTGTTGAGATCTGTGGGCAGAGCGCCGTGAGAACGGCGTTTGCGAGCCAGGTGACCCAGAGACACAGGAAATAGCTCTGTTATTGAGAATGTGGGTACCGCAACCCCATCTAAGGGGGGGCGGCAAATAAAATTGTTTAACAACAAAAGATTCTCCTCCCGGCCCTCCCCTGGGGGACGGAGCGGTCTTACCACCTCCGGAGCTAACGTCTGTGTCGCTGGGTCGTCCGTCTCAGGACCGCCTGGGAGCCTTCCGGGTCCTCGAGGGAGTCCGGCTTCCTGCGGTGTGCTCGACGCAGGGGCTGAGAGCTGGGCCCGGGTTGAGGCGGAGCAGGTTTCTTAGCCACAGGGGGACGCCCTCGGCGAGCAGACGGGGCAGTGGCCTTGGCGGCAGGTTTGCGGCGAGGCAGGATGTGTGATATGGCCTCCGTCTGCTTCCTCACCCTGGAGAACTGCTGGGCGAAGTCCTCGACGGTGGAAGCGAACTTTGTCGGCCTCGCGCATATCGACCAGGTTGAGCCAAAGGTGACGTTCCTGGACCACTAGGGTGGCCATCGCCTGCCCGAGTGCCTGCGCGGTGACCTTCGTGGCTCTGAGGGCGAGGTCGGTCACTGAGCGCAGTTCCTGCAGCACATCGGGGTCAGGGCTACCCTCGTGCAGATCTCTGAGCGCTTTGGCCTGGTGGACTTGCAGGAGGGCCATGGCGTGCAAGGCGGAGGCGGCCTGTCCCGCGGCGCTGTAGGCTTTGTGGTTGAACGAGGACGCAGTCCTACAGGCCTTGGAAGGGGGTACAGGGCGCCCGCGCCAGGTGGTAGGGTCACCGGGACAGAGATGGATCGCAACCGCCCTATCCACCTGGGGAATCGCCATGTACCCGTGTGCCTCTCCGCCATCGAGGCTAGCGAGAGCGGACGAGCAGGGCTTTTGACGGACGGAGAGCGGGGCTCTCCATGACGACGTCAGCTCGTCATGCACCTCTGGGAAAAACGGGACCGGGGGGGGCGTGGCTGTGAGCGGCTCCCAGACCCCAGGAACCAGTCGTCCAACCGTGACGGGTGTGGGGAGGGTGGAGGTTTCCAGTCCAACCCCACCCCGACGGCGGCCTGGGCAAGCATGTCGGACATCTGCGCATCCGCCTCAACCTGGGTGTGCTGGCCCGAAGGCGGCAGCCCAGGGGAGGAGTCAGCATCAGACAGCGCGCTCTCCGATGGAGCGGCGAGCTCAACGGCTTCGAGCTCTAGAGGATAGGCAAACCGGCCCGGAGGCGAGTCGCCGTTACCTCGAGACTGAACGGAGGTCAGCGAGCGTGTCAGGGGGGCGGGTGGTCCGAGGGGACATACCCGGCGGAGCTGCACCCGCTGCCCTCCCCAAATCGCCTCCAGCGCCAACCGCATCGTCCTCAATCCCGTGGGAAGAAGGAGCGATACGGGTGGCGGCAGGAGTGGCGTGCTTTCTGTTGAAAGCGAGCCGCGACCGCAACGCTGCCACGGTCATATTCTCGCAATGAGAACATGAACCGTCCACAAACGCTGCCTCGGTGTGATCGGCGCCCAGACACACGAGACAGCGCCTGTGGCCGTCAGAAGCGGAGAGCACTCTACCGCATCCAGGAACTACACAGGGTTTGAATGGCATCTTTATAAAGACGCGCCCTGAAAAGGGCGTTCAACACCACTGTGTATTGCTCTTTTAGAGAAATAAACTCTTTACGAGAAAATTGCTCTTTATAAACTCTTTTAGACACTGCGCTGTCAAAGCGCTCAGGGGCAAACTGCACGCCGGCAGAGAAGAGAAAAGCCGCTGAAGGTACGCCGTAAATCCAACAGCAGCAGCGCGTCAGAGGATCAGAAGCAGGGTAAGTTGTGTGTAGCACAGCAGACAGCATTCACACGACCATCGGCTCCGAAGAAAATTACTGAATGAACGAGCGTATTTCTCTCGCCTTTATATCCGTATCCGGAGGCGGAGTATGCAAATACTGTTCGCCAACTCTCATTGGCCTTTTTTCATAGATCAGAGGTATCTTTCGGCGCTCAAGAGAGACCCCTAGTGTCGCTTCTTCGACACGACGTCGAAGTGAGCGACAGACGGGGAACACAGGTAGGACGGCGTAAGCAACAATTTGACAAATAAAAAAAATGCATGCGGCTTTACTCTGATGTTTGTGTGTGTGCGTGTGTATACATGCGAGAGAGGGAAAGAGAGGTCTGTGAAAACAGGCACGTTTCAATGGAGAAATAATGCAAAAGCAACTAATGACAGAAGAAAAAACAGTAACTATGATGGAAATTTTATTTTATTTATTTTATATTTTAAACTCGTATCTATTCGAGTGATGGATAGTTTGTATTTGGAGCCAAACCTCTAACTGGCGACACTCAAAAATTAGCAAAAAATGTGTGATGTTTGACACATTTTTTACATGTAATATATAATTTTAACCGATATATCAATGGATAAGCTTAATTCTGGAACAGCGAACAAACATAGTGACCAAGAAGGGGACAGCTTTTGAAAGTGAATTTATTGATATTTTGGTCCATTTTGAATTGCCAACATTTTTGAAAACAAACCGAACCAAGAAGAAAATACAAAATTGTAACAATTTAGTCCCTGTTTTGGAACAAAGCAAACGGTGTACATGTCACCTACACCCTAATTATACACTGAAGCTTTTTACGTCCTGCGTGAATTTAGTTAATTGTAGGTCCAGAATTGTCAGTGTTGATAGAATTGATATAATTAGTTATATAATATACAGTGATAAGGTAAATTGCACCTTATTTCTGTGTTTGGAAGCTTGTTTTCCATAGGACAAATACATCTGCATCTGTCAAAAACCGTGCATGCACCAACCCTGCACTTGCAGAAATGCTCACAATTGCGATTGGCAGGGCAAAACATTTGCACTTAGAAAATTATTTATACAGTAGGTACTGATATAAATCAGCAGTGATATAAAAATGTAAATTGAAACTGAGGTCATAAGAGCTCATAGATACAGATTCATGCTGACAATGAATGAGTATCACCATGACACTGACAAGCCCACATTATCACAATCTTACCTCATCGTGTTTCTTAAATTGGAGCTGCAATTTTAATCTTGAAATATCTCCTTGTCTTGGTATAAAATAAAGTCATTGTGTGGACTGAAGAAATGTTTGTTTTGCACTCTTGCTGCTGTATTGTTGAACGCGACTGGAGTGAGAGTGCACAGCTGTTAAGTTCCGCTGTCGTAAGAGTCATATTCAAAAATCTCAATAAATTACGCATTTATTAACTCTTATTAAATTAAAAACAGTAATGTAATGACAGGAGGCTACCCATTGCAACTAAGTAAAAGTACATTATTTTCATCAGAAATTTACTTGAGTAATAGTGAAAAGTTCCCACCATAAAACATACTCATAAAAGTAAAAAGTTTTTCCAAAACGTTAAGTTTCACCTGCACTGTTCTCTATTTATACCCTGCCTGTTCCCTTGGTCTTTGTTGGTTATTGCTAGTTATCTTGCTTGCTGACTCCCGTAAAAGTCTAGTAGTTAATCCGTCCGATCTTCTCGTGTTTTGTTTGTTTCCCCTTTGCCCTGCTAACCTGTTTGTTCATTGATCTGATCTCCTGGCTTTGACCTGTATTCTGTTTATCTACTCTTCTCTGGATTTGCACTATGTATTTTGGAAGTTTGTTATTAAACCTTTTTCTGCATTTGAATCCATCCCATCCTGTGTCATCACAGAATAACCAACCTTATATCATGGATTCAGCGGAAAACCTCCAAGACTCCTTAGAACGGATGTATGCGGCGATAGCTGCCCAAGGATCTACTGTTGGGAAGCATGAACAGACATTGACCACTCAGGGACAGCAAATCCAAGAAATATTGCAAATGGTACGTGCTTTATCTGATCTGTTAAATCCAGTTCCACCTTCTGCTTCGATCCAACCTGTACCTTTCTCTGAACCTGCTGAGACTTCCGATACGCTGCAGAGTGCAGCTATTTTTGTAGCTCCCGAGAAGTATGATGGGTCTTCAGATAACTGCCGGGGCTTTCTTATGCAATGCAGTTTGTATATAAAACATCACCCCCATTTACGATCTGACAGTGAGAGGGTTCATTTTATGATCTCCCTGCTTACCGGCAGAGCAAGACAATGGGCCACTGCACTGTGGACAGCTAATAGCCCAATTCTTTCCTCCTATGATCAGTTCTGTGACCAAATTTCTATAGTTTTTGATCATCTGGTAGCGGGGAGAGATGTAGGCAGCCTCTTCATGGACATCAATCAGGGGTCGCGTACCGCAGCTGACTATGCGCTTGATTTCCGCACCCTTGCCGAGGGAAGCGGATGGTGCAAACCTGCTCTATTAACTATGTATCGCCGTGGTTTAAGCCCTCGGTTGCAAATGGAGCTAGCCTGCCGAGGAGAATCATTGAGTTTGGAGGATTATATCCAGCTCTCCATCTCGATTGATAACCTGTTACGAGATCGCACATTCAGAAATTCCTCCAGCGGCTTAGAACGAACCGTAGTCTCAGACCCATTACAAGAGCCCATGCAGCTCCGTCGCGCTCCATTAACCCCAGCTGAGCGAGCGAGACATTTAGCACAGCGCCTCTATCTGTACTGGACATCGCATAGTTTCATGCCCTGTTCGTCATCAACCTCCCTCCTCCATGAGCCAAGTCAGAACGTCTGTCATTTTTTATATCACCCAAAAGCAAGTTACCCTTCCCGTCATTATATCTATTCATGATATTCGTTTTTCCACTCCTGACCTAGTGGATTCTGGAGCGGCAGGGAATTTCATTGATGTTAACTTGGTCCAGAGTCTGGGTATTCCCCTCAGTCCGGTTGAGCCACCCCTCAAAGTCAATTCATTGGATGGAGCACCACTTGGTTCAGGATTTATTACCAACCGAACTGTCCCATTGTTGCTTCAGATGGGCCTGTTTCATAAAGAAGTAATTACATTTTTTGTTGTTCATTCACCCAGAGATTCAATAGTCTTAGGCCATCCTTGGCTATGTCTCCATGACCCCCGAATTTCCTGGCGCATGGGGGAGCTATTGAGCTGGAATGCCTACTGTTTGTCACATTGCCTTTGTTTACCCGTTTTGTCAACCTCTGTGGAAAGCCCTGAAATTAAATCCCCAGTTTCTGTTCCCTCTGAGTATTTTGTATATGCCGATGTTTTCGAAAAAACTCAGACCGCCCTTCCTCCGCATCGTAGCTGGGACTGTGCTATCAATCTTCTACCGGGGTCATCTCTCCCTAAAAGCAGAGTGTACCCTTTGACACTCCCTGAATCTAAAGCTATGGAGGATTATATTGATGAGGCCCTAAACCTTGGCATAATTCGTCCATCCACTTCTCCTGTTGCGTCTGGGTTCTTCTTTGTGGAGAAAAAAGATGGCGGACTCCGCCCCTGTATCAATTACCGTGCCTTGAATAATGTAACAGTGAAATTCACATATCCCCTACCTCTAATTCAACCGACCCTAGAACAAGTCAGTAAGGCACAAATATTTACCAAACTTGACCTCAGGAGTGCTTACAATCTCATTCGCTTCAGGGAAGGAGACGAATGGAAGACTGCTTTCGTCACCACAAGGGGGCACTACGAATACTTGGTTATGACATATGGCCTCGCTAACGCACCTTCAGTGTTCCAATCCTTCATGAATGAGATTTTTCGGGACATGATTGACCGATTCCTTATAGTTTACATAGATGACTTGTTAATTTACTCGACCAGCCTGTCTGAACATACGGGTCATGTTTCTAGGGTGTTGCAAAGGCTCAGAGAACACCGCTTGTTTGTTAAAGCTGAGAAATGTGAATTTCATTGTTCTTCTGTCTCCTTTTTGGGTTATGTCTTGTCAGCCGGTACGATGAAGATGGAGACCAACAAGGTATCTGCAGTCCAGTCCTGGCCAGAACCTAAGACTCTCAAGGAACTACAGCGTTTTCTGGGCTTTGCTAATTATTATACGTGCTTCATTCGGAACTTCGGGAAGATAGCTGCACCTCTCACTGCTCTGACACGAGGCAAACCCAAAGCCCTGACTTGGACCCCTTCTGCTCAGCAGGCTTTCCAGGCCTTGAAGGACTCATTTACTTGTTCCCCAGTTCTGAAACAACCCGATCCTACTCTACCCTTTGTGGTGGAAGTCGACGCCTCTGAAACAGGAGTTGGGGCTGTACTCTCACAAAGACACGGAGCTCCAGCAAAACTATACCCCTGTGCATTCTACTCCCATAAGTTGTCCCCTTCAGAGCAAAATTATGATGTTGGAAACAGGGAGTTGCTGGCTATCAAATTGGCCTTAGAGGAATGGCGTCACTGGTTGGAGGGTTCTAGGTACACTTTCGTTGTTCTGACAGACCATAAGAATCTGGAATACATTCGCTCAGCCAAACAATTTAACCCAGACAGGCCAGATGGGCAATGTTCTTCGCTCGTTTTAACTTTTCAGTAACCTACCGCCCAGGATCAAAAAACACAAAGGCCGACACCCTGTCCAGGCTTTTTAACTGTGAATCCAAACCCACAGAGCCAGATACTATCCTTCCAGCTTCATGCCTGGTGGCCCCAGTGAGATGGGGATTATTGGATGCTATACAACAAGCTCAAAGGAATGAAACAGCACCCCCTCAAACTCCCCCAAATAAGATGTATGTACCTGCGGTGATGCGGCCCCAGTTGATGCAGTGGGTACACACATCCCTTTGTTCTGGTCATCCGGGCACAACTCGTTCTGTAGAATTACTTTCTAGGAAGTTTTGGTGGCCTTCCTTTGCTGACGATATCCGTGACTATATCCTGTCCTGTCCCGTCTGTGCCCAATCCAAAACTCCTCGCAGCCTACCAGCTGGACTTCTTCAACCATTACCCATCCCAAATCGACCGTGGTCTCATATCTCCATGGATTTTATTACTGATTTACCACCATCTGTCAATAGTACTACCATTCTCGTAATCATCGACAGATTTTCTAAGATGTGTCGTTTGGTTCCATTGTCCGGCCTTCCCAATGCCACCCAGCTAGCCGACGTCATAATCTGTAACATATTCAGAAATTTTGGTATCCCTGAGGAGATTACATCTGATTTTGGCGAGCCTTTTGTGAATGTCTGGGAATTCAACTCAAGTTCTCCTCTGGATACCACCCACAAACAAACGGGCAAACTGAACATCTGAATCAGGAGGTCGGTAAATGTCTCAGAGCCTATTGTTCACAAAACCAAACTAACTGGAAAACATACCTCCCTTGGGCCGAGTATGCCCAAAACTCTCTCGTCAGTTCATCCACCCGGCTCATCCCATTTCAATGTGTCCTGGGCTATCAGCCACCTCTGTTCCCCTGGGAGACTGAGTCTTGTGATGTTCCAGCTGTGGATTCTTGGGCCCAACGGTGTACTCAATTCTGGAGAGCTACCTACGATCATCTGCAGAATGCCGTTCAAACCCAGAAATCTAAGGCGGACCGGCGACGCAGACCCACACCCATTTTCCATCCGGGCCAGCGGGTATGGTTATCCACCCGGGACATCCGTCTATGTCTCCCTTCCAAGAAACTAAGTCCCAGGTATATCAGTCCATTTAAGATCTTAAAAAGAATTAATCATGTTACGTATAAACTGTTACTGCCACCTCGCTACAAAATCTGTCCTGTTTTTCATGTCTCCCTGCTCAAGCCAGTTTCTACAGCCCGATGTTTCCGCCTCCGGCCTCTCAGACTCCCCCTCCACCACTAGATATTGGGGGCCAACCAGCCTATGCTGTCCGGGCTTTGTTAGACTCCAGATGTCGCGGCGGCCAGTTACAGTACTTGGTAGACTGGGAGGGCTATGGACCTGAGGAGCAGTCTTGGGTGCCATCGAGGGATGTCTTGGACCAGGCACTAAAGGAAGATTTCCATCTCCAGCATCCTGATCGACCTGCACCACTTCCTAGGGGACGCACTCCTCATCAACGGGCGCAGTCGTCAGGAGCCGTCCGCAGAAGAGGGGAGAGTACTGTCATAGACTGCAGTTCCATAATCCATTCTGCTTCTTCCAGTTCCCACACTCGTTCTCAATCACCCGAATATTAGTTTCACCTGCACTGTTCTCTTTTTATACCCTGCCTGTTCCCTTGGTCTTTGTTGGTTATTGCTAGTTATCTTGCTTGCTGACTCCCGTAAAAGTCTAGTAGTTAATCCGTCCGATCTTCTCGTGTTTTGTTTCCCCTTTGCCCTGCTAACCTGTTTGTTCATTGATCTAATCTCCTGGCTTTGACCTGTATTCTGTTTATCTACTCTTCTCTGGATTTGCCCTCTGTATTTTGGAAGTTTGTTATTAAACCTTTTTCTGCATTTGAATCCATCCCGTCCTGTGTCGTCACAGTTATGCTATTTTATGTTAAGCTTATAGGCTGATTTTGATAGATAGGCTCTGATGCTGTTGTGTGTGTTTGTGGTGTGTGCATCAGTGTAATGATACCGGGCGGAAAATTTATAAAGGTTCCACCCTTCCCATCATGTGTTTATTTTGTATTAATGGTAAATGTATTAATCATGATTAAGAAATTTTAAAGTGTTACATTTTTTAAATGAATCGCATGTGTTAACGTGCTAATTCTGACAGCTCTAATTATAATATCATATTCTATAATAATAAAATATTCTTTAGTAGTTTTGTCAGGTTCCATCAGACTATTGGTGTGCATATATCTGTGAGGCCAGAGCTATTTACACTTAGGAGGCTTTCACACTGGCCGTTTAGTCCGAAACACAGCACAGTTCGCATGAAAAGTTGGTAATGTGAAAGCTGTTTTGCGGACCATATGGAATATTTTAATGTAATCATTCAGTTAATTCATTTTGATAATTTAATTAATATGTATGCAATATGCAATGATCTAAAAATTATAATGTGTAATCAATGTACTATGAATAACTGAATTTTGAATGTTATTCAGTATGTTAGATCATTCATTTATTGATTTAATTCTCATTTACTCAGTTTAATAATCAAAGTGCAAATCAATGGAAAAATACAACTTAACTTCTCTATGGGGAATTACAGCCTCTCTCTGTATCTCTCTGTATGAACCTTTCTGTGAATAACCCAGAAGGATATGTGTGTGTCGATACTAAAAGGACGATCTAATGTTTTAATTAGAGCAGAGTCAGGCACTACCTGGTGCCTGAAAGATGCAGATAATATATGTGGATTAATTAGTGCAAGAAACGAGATGAAACGAATGTATGTGTGTAATAATACTGAAGGGATAAGGAGAGATGGGTGTGTGTTGTGGATCAAACACCAGTTGCAGTGCACACATTTCTCCATCTTACAGGGATGTTTTGTGTAACCAATGACTGTAATAAGGCAAATCTTTTAATATAATAATCAAATTAATACAGAAAGTAATTAGTGTTCCCTGTCGATGTAGTGGCACTAGGGGTCACTCTTGGGAGCCCGAGACGCCTCTGATCTTTGATAAAAGGCCAATGGGAATTGGCAAACGCTATTTGCATGCCCCTCCCTCGGACATAAGGGTAGAAAGGAAGGGGCGTGCATTCCGCTAATTCAGATTTTCTCTTTGGAGCCGAGTGGTCACTATTTCATTGAGAAATAGGCAAGCTGAATTCCCACAGCTTCCATTCACCTCTGCTGGATCCTTATGGTGCATTACAGCGGCTTTCTCCCCTCTCTTCACAGGTGCACTGCAGAGATCGCCCCTGGGTGCTTCAGCAGATCCTAAAAGAGCATTTTCCCTTACAAAAAGAGAATATTCTAAAAGAGCGGCACATATCGGAACATCTTTTTAAAGATGCATCTTTTTAGAGATGCCCTTCAGGTTGTTTGTTATTCCTGGTTGCGGTAAAGCTCTCGCCTTCAGACGGCCACGATTGCTGTCTTTCATGCCTGGGCGCTTCCCACACTGAGACATCTTTTGTGGATGCGTTATGACCTCAATACGAGGGCATGACGATGACAATGTTGCGATCGCGGCTCGCTTTCATAAGAAAGTAAGGCACCCCAGTGGCTCCCTCCCTCGGTTTTTCAGCCTACGGTTATGAGGACAGCGCAGTGAGCAGTGTGGCCGATTTGGGGACCACAATGGGTCCACCTCCGCCGGTTAAATCCCCACGGACCTCCCATTCCCCGGCATGTTCGTTTGCTCCGGTTAGGCTTCTGGATGAGTGCGCCGGCTCGCCTCAGTGCGAGTTCGACCTCTTGTTCGGTGCCCAAGAGGGTTATGAGTTATCGAATGCAGTATCGGAGAGCGGGCTCGTCCAGTCAGACATGAAAGCCTCAGCCTCAATACCCTCGATGTCGGAGCGGCCAGGGGTTACTCGACGATGCCCCCAATGGATAAGTCACCGATGCTCCCGTCCAATGCCTGTAGGCTCACATCTTCTCTGATGGCTAAAGCCTACAATGCCGCTGGACAATCCTCCTCCACCCTGCACGCCATGGCCCTCCTGCAAGTCCACCAAGCAAAGGCGCTGAAAGAACTGCACAAGGGTAGTTCCACTCCGAGATTGATGCAGGAGCTGCGCTCTGCAACCGCCCTTGCCCTCCGGGCAACGAAGGTCACGGCACAGTCTCTCGGACAGACGATGTCCACACAGTTGCCCCAGGAGTGCCACCAAAGGCTTAACCTGATCAAGATGCGCGAGGCTGTCAAGACACACCTCTTGAATGCCCCTTCTCGCAGGCTGGCCTATTCAGCGACACTGTCAAGTACTTTGCCCAGCAGTTCTTGACAGTGAAGCAGTAGACGGAGACCATTCTGCCCAGAAAGTGGTGTGGTTCAAGACCCTGCACTCATCGCCAAGTACGTCTCCCTGCGGTGGCTGCATCGGCTCCGCCTCGGCCTGTCCCTGTGGCCTTGCCCCGGTGTCAAGCAGGAAGTAGCCACCACCCGTCTCACGGCCAGCCGCCAAGAAGGTGGCCAGGAGACCCGCTATTCCAGAACTGGTGAAGAGACCACTCCATCCTCCAGTGGAGGGCCAGTAGGAGAATCTTTTGTTTATTTATCATTTAATTTCGCCACACGCTCAAGTAGCTGTGGTACTCAAGGATCAGTTTCCTCAGTCCCTGGGTCACATATCCGGTGAGTATGGCCGTCACCCCGACCACAGTCTCTTTGGCAGGCCCAGTGCCCCTGCGCACCAAGCTGTGGCTGAAACATACTCAAACCAGGATGGTTTCGACAGACCGTGGGGAAAAACACCACTTACCCCCTCCTCCACCATTCTGCTGGTGAGTATCAGGAGGGAGGTAAGTGCTTTGATGTCTCTCGACTCAGCACCGCCACAGGACTCAAACCCCATCAATGTGGCCTCCTTGGCTCCACCCTGCCATGAGGCTCCACCTGCCGGTATGTCCAATGAAATTGTTCCCCTGGACCCCTCGCCTGGAGCTTGGACACGTGGCTCACGCTTTTCAACCCGTCGCGATGGCTGGACCGTCCGCCTCGGCTTCGCGATTCAGTTTGCCAGGCGCCTGCCCAGGTTTTACGGCATCAACTTCACCACGTTGAAGGACGAGAACGCCACCACCTTTACCACAAGCGCGTGATAGAGCCTGTCCTTCCAGCTGAAATAAATGAATGAAACAGCCCTTACATCATTGTACCAAAAAAAGGCAGTGGGTTGCGGCCAATCTTTAACTTACGAGTTCTGAACCAGGCCTTACACAGACTACCGTTCAAGATGTTGACGTTAAGAAGGATTCTAACAAGCACCCGGCATCATGTTTGGTCCACAATCTTGATGGTTGCATATATCAAATGCCAAGGCGGGTTACGCTCCCCTCGCATGTCACAATCGCCTGGCGTCTTCTACTCTGTAGTCAGCAGCATCTCAAATCGCTGTGAGCCACTCACATCCCGGGTGAACTCAACACCACTGCAGACGTGCTGTCATGACAGGTCACCCGCAGTGGAGAGTGGGACTCCACCCTCAGTTGGTTCATCAAATTTAAAGTCGGTACAGGCAGGCACCTGTTCGCCTACCCGGAATCCTCCCATTGCCCGATCTGGTATGCTCTGACGAGGCCCCCTCTGCATAGACGCGCTGGCACACAGCTGGTCACCTGGTCTACACAAGTGTGCATTTACCCCAGTGAGCCTGCTTGCACAGACCATGTGCAAGGTGAGAGAGGACGAGCAGATCACCCTAGTGGCTCCCTACTGGCCAACCCAGACTTGGTTCTGGGACCTCACGCTCCCCACATCAGCCCCTCCCTGGCAAATTACCCTGAGGAAGGAGCTTCTTTCTCAAGGACGGGGCACCATCTGGCACCCACAACAAGACCTCTGGAACCTCCATGTCTGGCCCTTGGATGGGGCATGGTAGACACCATCACTCAGGCTAGGACCCCCTCTATGAGGTGCCTGTATGCCCTGAAGTGGCGTCTGTTTGCTAAGTGGTTTTCTTCCCGACAAGCAAAAACCCCCAGAGATGGGCAGTCAGCTCAGTGCTTCCTTTCTGTAGGAGAGTTTGGAGGGACAGCTGTCCCCTTCCACCTTGAAGGTGTACGTATCGGCCATAGCTGCGCACCACGACACAGTGGATGGCAAGTCCTTAGGAAAGCACAACCTGATTATCAGGTTCCTTAGAGGCTCATATATCTGTTTTCAGCCTTTAATCCTTAACAACTGGCATTTTTAAGCACGCATCAGGTTTTCCCTTGTATTTTTCTCTTATTGCAATTCAACTGCACGCATATTCCACCTACATTCTATTATATTTTTATCGCGATTAAACTGCGTGCATTTTTCAGTGTGCACCCATTTTTTCTCCTCTGTGGTACACAGATTATTGTGTATTTTTTTGTGATATTGTGATATTATCGATCTCAAAGCACCACTTATCAAGAACAACCAACAACAACAAACAATTGCATGAGGGATTCACATCAATCTCAAACCCTCACCGCTCAGGAACAACCAACAACAACAAACAATTTGCGGTAAGTCATGGCTTCTGCTCATGCTATTTGTTCCTGCATTGCATGTCACATGTTTACAATAGCCTCCTCCGTCAGCAGTGATGGATTCACATGTGATAAATGGAAGGAATTAGTCAGGCTGATGGAGAAGTTTAATGAGTTAAAGACTCCCATCCGAACGCTAGTGGAGGTCAGTGAGAAAGAGAAGCCGGTAGATACTGTTTTGGATGTGAGTAGTACAGAGAGCAACATACACACTGGTTCTGGCTGTAGAGACCCTGCAGCAGGGCATTTGGGTGATGTCTCGGCGGCATACTCGCTCAGCAAAGAGACAACACTCTCCCATTCCTGTTAGGGTTTCCAATCGATTCTCCCCACTCAATGATACACCCGCTGAGAATCATGTTGAAAGAACCCTTTTTATTGGTGATTCTATTGTAAGGAACGTGGAAATAGAGACTCCAGCCACTATTGTTAATTGCATTTTGGGTGCCAGAGCGTCTGACATAAATTTACAAGTGTTGGCTAATGCTAAACTTAGACTTTATAAAATTGTTATTCATGTCGGCACTAACGATGTCCGGCTTTGTCAGTCGGAGATCACTAAAGATAATGTTAAAGAGGTGTGTGAATTTGCAAAAACTATGTCAGACACTGTAATATGCTCTAGTCCCCTCCCTGCTCATTGTGGTGATGAGGTTTATAGTAGATTAGTGTCACTGAATGGCTGGATGTCTGAGTGATGTCTGAAGAATAAAATAGGATTTATAGACAATTGGAAGAGTTATTGGGGAAGACAATTGGAAGAGTTAGACCTGACCTGCTAAAGAGATACGGACTCCATCCCTTCAGGGAAGGTGCCGCTGTCCTCTCTAGTAATTTGGCTCATAGTCTTAATAATGATAGTATTTGACTAACTGGGGCCCAGGTCAGGAAGCAGACAAACTGGTTAATCCGAACGTCTGCTAGCTGCCTTGAGATGTCACACAGGTCACATAAACTACAACACATAGAGACAGTATCTCCTAGATATCTCATACACACCGTGTCTGTTCCCCCGAACTACCAAACACAAACCCTCACTAAATAATTTAGAAAAAATTTGATTAAGGTCAAACTTTAACAAAACAAACAAATAAAAAATACACATGTAAAAATAGGGCTACTAATCATTAGATCTCTTTCTACCAAAGCACTAATTGTTAATGCAATGATTACAGATCATAGATTGGATGCACTCTATTTGACTGAAAACTGGCTTAAACCGGATGAATATATTAGTTTAAATAAATCTACTCCCCCAGGTTATTGTTATGAACATGAGCCTCGTCTGAAGGGTCGAGGAGGAGGTGTTGCTACAATTTACAGTGATGTTTTTGGTGTTACTCATAGGACAGGATATAAATGAAAGTCTTTTGAACTAATAATGCCTAATGTGACACCGTCAGATCTAAATAAAAAATCTCTGACATCTTTTGTCCTTGCTACAATGCATAGATCACCCGGACCTTATTCTGATTTCCTTGGTGAATTTATCAGATCTTGTAGTTACTGTAGATAGTGCTTTAATTGTTGGTGACTTCAACATTCACATAGATAATGAAAATGATACATTGGGATTGGCATTTATCAATATTCTCAACTCTCTTGGAGTCAGACAAAATGTAACAGGACCAACTCATCGCCATAATCATATGCTAGATTTAATTCTGTCATATGGAGTTTATGTTGATATACAGAAATTCTGCAGCAGAGCAATGACATCTCTGATCTTTACCTCATTTCTTGTATGCTACAATCAGCCAATGTTACCACGCTATCATTCAGTTTCAGTTAGAGTTCAATTAGAACTATTCTTTCGACCATGAAAGTTAGCTTCACTAATAAACTTCCAGATCTATCTCATACACTCAATAAACCCCAAAGCCCAGAAGAACTTGATGAAATAACAAAAAAATATAAATGCAGTTTTCTCTAGCACTCTTGATATTGTCGCCCCCACTTTGATTAAAGAAAATTAAATAAATAAGCCCTGCACCATGGTACAATGATCACACTCATGCTCCCAAGAGAGCAGCTCGGAAAATGGAGCGCAAGTGGAAAAATACAAAATTAAGTATTTTGTGGTGCATGGAAGGATAGTGTTTGTAGCTACAGACAGGCACTAAAAGCTGCCAGGTCAGCATATTTTAGTAAACTCATAGAAAATAACCACAACAATCCCAGTTAAATTAAATTGATTAGGAATAAAGCCTCAACAGAACCAGATATTACGTCGCAGCACAACAGTAATGACTTCATGAATTTCTTTACAGATAAAATTGAAATAATCAGAAATAATGGATAATGGAATTATGC
This sequence comes from Moxostoma hubbsi, assembly GCA_032164185.1. Lineage (NCBI taxonomy): Eukaryota > Metazoa > Chordata > Actinopteri > Cypriniformes > Catostomidae > Moxostoma > Moxostoma hubbsi. The sequence continues at coordinate 6,882,549 of JAVLUX010000013.1, read as the reverse complement.
AATCATCTGTCATAGCACCTCAGAAAACAGTGTCTAATCATTTTCCTCACGTGCAACTTCAATCCTTCTCTGTCATAGGTCATGAAGAGCTAACAAAACTTATCGAAACTTCAAAAGCCACAACATGTTTGTTAGATCCTATACCAACTAAGCTCTTAAAAGAGGTATCTCATGTAATTTCAGAACCTCTTATTAATATTATTAACTCCTCTCTATGCTTAGGACATGATCAAATAAACTTTCAAATGGCAGTTATCAAACCACTTATTAAGAAGCCACAACTTGATCCTGGAGAACTGGCTAATTATAGACCGATTTCAAATCTCCCGTTTATGTCAAGATATCTAGAAAAGGTAGTATCCTCCCAAATATGTTAATTTCTACAGAGAAATAGTATATATGAAGAATTTCAGTCAGGATTTAGGCCTCATCACAGTACAGACTGCACTTATCAGAGTTACAAATGACTTGCTCTTATCACCTGATTGCGGCTGCATTTCTCTTCAAGTGCTTTTAGACCTTAGTGCTGCATTCGACATGATAGATCACAACATTCTCTTGAATAGGCTAGAGAATTATGTTGGCATTGGTGAAGTTGCATTAGCATGGTTTAAGTCATATTTAGCAAACCGCTACCACTTTGTCTATGTAAATGAGGAATTGTCAAACCAAACTAAAGTAAAATATGGAGTTACACAGGGATCAGTTTTACGACTTCTGGTTTTCTCCTTGTATATGCTTCCCCTGGGAGATATTATCAGGAATTGTGGAATAAGTTTCCACTGCTATGCCGATGATACACAACTTTATATTTCTTCAAAACCTGATGAGATCTCACAATTCTCCAAATTAGCAGAGTGTATTAATTCAATAAAAGATTGGATGGCCAGAAATTTCCTTCTACTCAATTCTGACAAAACAGAGGTACTAATTATTGGACCAAAAAACTCAAAAAATAAGCCACTACAATATAATTTGACTCTCGATGGATGTACTGTTACATCATCTTCAACAGCGAAGAACTTAGGTCAATTCAAGTCAAGTCAAGTGGTTTTTATTGTCGTTTCAACCATATACAGTTAGTAAAGTACACAGTGAAACAAGACAACGTTCCTCCAGGACCATGGTGCTACATAAAACAACATAGGACAAACACAGAATCACATGAGACTACACAGACTAAATAAAATACCTATATAAAATACCTATATAAAGTGCACGTGCAAAAACGTGTGCAAAAGTACGGGACAGTACAATAAATTTCTAACAATGAACAGGACAATAGGCACAGTGATAGACGGTGCAGCGCCGATCAGTATACAGTAGTGCAAAAAAATGACAGTTACTAAATGCCAAATGTAAACATAACATACTATGAGATAGTGTTCTATGCACATAGCAGTTATTGAGGTAGCAGACAGTTATAAAGTGGCAGTTATTAAAGTGCAACTCAGGACACGTGTGTGTGTGTCAAACCAGTCTCTGAGTATTGAGGAGTCTGATGGCTTGGGGGAAGAAGCTGTTACACAGTCTGGGCGTGAGGGCCCGAATGCTTCGGTACATCTTGCCAGACGCAGCAGGGTAAAGAGTTTGTGTGAGGGGTGTGCGGGGTCCTCCACAATGCTGGTTGCTTTGCGGATACAGTGTTTTATGTAAATGTCTTTGATGGAGGGAAGAGAGACCCCAATGATCTTCTCAGCTGTTCTCACTATCCTCTGCAGGGCTTTGCGGTCCGAACCAGTACAAGTCCCAAACCAGGCAGTGATGCAGCTGCTCAGGATGCTCTCAATAGTCCCTCTATAGAACGTTGTGAGCATGGGGGGTGGGAGATGTGCTTTCCTCAGCCTTCGAAGAAAGTAGAGACGCTGCTGGGCTTTCTTGTTAATAGAGCTGGTGTTGAGGGACCAGGTGAGGTTCTCCGCCAGGTGAACACCAAGGAATTTGGTGCTCTTGACGATCTCCACAGAGGAGCCGTCGATGTTCAGCGGAGTGTGTTCACCTTGTGCTCTCCTAAATTCAACAACCATCTCTTTTGTTTTGTCAACATTCAGGGACAGGTTGTTGGCTCTACACCAGTCCATCAGCCACTGCACCTCCTCTCTGTATGCTGACTCGTCGTTCTTGCTGATGAGACCCACCACGGTCCTGTCATCGGCGAACTTGATCATGTGATTCGAGCTGTGCATTGCTGCACAGTCGTGAGTCAGCAGAGTGAACAGCAGATGACTGAGTACACAGCCCTGGGGGGCCCCAGTGCTCAGTGTGGTGGTGGTGGAGATGCTGTTCCCGATCCGGACTGACTGTGGTCTCCCAGTCAGGAAGTCCAGGATCCAGTTGCAGAGGGAGGTGTCCAGGCCCAGCAGGTTCAGCTTTCCCATCAGGTGCTGAGGAATTATTGTGTTGAATGCTGAGCTGAAGTCTATGAACAGCATTCGAACATATGAGTCCTTTTTTTCTAGGTGCGTGAGGGCCAGATGGAGGGTTGTGGCGATGGCGTTGTCCATTGAGCGGTTTGGACGATACGCAAACTGCAGTGGGTCCAGTGAGGGGGGCAGCTGGGTCTTAATGTGCCTCATGACGAGCCTCTTGAAGCACTTCATGATGATTGGTGTGAGTGCAACGGGATGGTAGACTTCTTTGGCATGGGAATGATGGTGGTGGCCTTGAAGCACGTTGGAACGACAGCGCTGCTCAGAGAGATGTTGAAGATGTCGGTAAGAACATCTGTCAGCTGGTCTGCACTTCCTCTGAGCACTCTGCCATTAATGTTGTCTGGTCCAGTGGCCTTCCGTGGGTTGACTCTACGTAGAGTTTTCCTCACATCTGCCGTGGTGAGACAGAGCATCTGGTCGTTGGGAGGAGGGGTGGTCTTCCTCCGTAGCACCTCTGTAGTCAACCACGGCTTCTGGTTGGAGCGTGTTGTGATGGTCAAAACAAAACACTCAAAACAGTCATGAAGAGCAGGTATGGCTCCTGCTGGCCAGGTTTTCACCTGCTTCTGAAGCGGTTTTGTGCGTCTGACAAGCGGTCTGTATACTGGAATTAGCATAACAGAGATTTGGTCTGAGTAGCCGAGGTGGGGGCAGGGCTCCGCCCAGTACGCGCCTGGGATGTTCGTGTAAACAAGATCAAGCACGTTCGCCCCTCTCATGGCAAAGTCCACATATTGGTGTTATTAGGTGTTATATTTGATACCAATCTGTCCTTTGAATATCAAATTACCAAAGTTTGTAGAACAGCATTCTTCCACCTAAGAAATATTGCTAAATTAAGGCACATGCTCTCTGTTGCTGATGCCAAAAAACAAATTAATCCGTGCATGACCTCAAGACTAGCTTATTGTTATGCATTACTGGGAGGATGTTCAGCAAGATCAATAAATAAACTTCAATTGGTTCAAAATGCAGCAGCCAGAGTGCTAACGAGAACCAAGAAATATGATCATATTAGCCCCATTTTATCATTGTTACATTGGCTACCTGTTAAATTCCTTATTAACTTTAAAATTCTGTTAACTATGTACAAAGCTTTGAATGGTCTAGCAGTACTTAAGTGACCTTCTACCATGGTATAGTCCGTCACGTTCATTATGATCACAAAATTCTGGCCTGTTAATAGTTCCTAGAATATCAAAATCCACAAAAGGAGGTGTTACGTTTGGTAGCAGTCAAGGCAAGGATGAAGACGACATGAAGGACCCAAGTGCAGATTTATTGACAAAACGATGGTGACACAGGAACTGGAAATGATAACAAGACTAAGAACTAGGACTAGGAACTAGAAACAGGAACTGGAACAGACTATGGCTCAGATACACTAACATAAACTACTGACAGGCAGACATCGGGGTAACATCAGGCAGGGGTCAGGATTACAACAATACTCGACAAAGGAACAAGGGAAACATGAGGACTTAAATACAAAAACAAGGGAAAACGTAAGCCAATGGAAAACTGAAACTCAAAACAAGATGATAAGGCAATAAACTGAAACCAATGACAAACTAAAACTGATAACAAGGTAATTAAACAATGAACCAATGAAAATCAGACACATAGACATGGAGGGAAAACAGGACATAAGACAAAGACCGGGAAACAGGAACATAACAATGATTTCAAAATAAAAGTGCATAAACAAAAGACAATATGGAGTGTAACAGGGGCCAGAAACTTAACAATAAATTCAAAATAAAAGTACATAAACAAAAGACAATATGGAACGTAACAGAAGCCCCCCCTTTAAGGAGCGGATTCCAGATGCTCCAAAAAAAAAAAGGAAAGGCAAGTCATCCACGGAGAGCAGGGGCAAACAGGCAGTTCAAGGGGGCACCAGGGGCACAGAGAAACAAGACAAGGACAGGGAGACCAAGGAGGCCAGGCAGATGCCCAGGGGACCAAGGGGACGACTTCAAGGTGGGGACCGGGTCAGGAAGTCTGTGAGGAAGCTGCGGGGTCGAGACTGGGTCAGGGGGCCTGGTAGGTGGCCGTAGGACAGGGACTGGGTCAGGAGGCCAGGGAGGCAGCCATAGGGCAGGGACTGGGTCAGGAGGCCAGGGAGGCGGCCACAGGGCAGGGACCGGGTCAGGAAGTCTGGGAGGCAGTTGCAGGGTCGGGACTGGGTCAGGGGGCCTGGTTGGTGGCCTTAGGGCAGGGACTGGGTCAGAAGGCCAGGGAGGTGGCCGTAGGGCAGGGACCAGGTCAGGAAGCCAGGGAGGCAGCCACAGGGCAGGGACAGGGTCAGGAGGTCTGGTAGAAGGCCACAGGACAGGGTCAGGAGGTCTGGGAGAAGGCCACAGGACCAGGAGGACTCTGGGGGTGGAGCCATGGAAGGCGGAGACCAGGTAGGCTCTGGGGGTGGAGGCTTGGAAGGCTCTGGAGGCTTGGAAGGCTCTGGAGGCAGAGCCGTGGAAGGCAGAGCAGGCGTAGGCAGTGCCGTGGAAGGCGGAGCAGGCGCAGGCAGAGCCATGAAAGAAGGAGCGGGCGCAGGCAGAGCCGTGGAGGGCGGAGCAGGCGCAGGCAGAGCCGTGGAAGGCGGAGCAGGCGCAGGCAGAGCCGTGGAAGGCGGAGCGGGCGCAGGCAGAGCCGTGGAAGAAGGAGCGGGCGCAGGCAGAGCCGTAGAGGACGGAGCGGGTGCAGGCAGAGCCGTGGAAGGCGGATCAGGCGCAGGCAGAGCTGTGGAAGGCGGAGCAGGCGTAGGCAGAGCCGTGGAAGGCGGAGCACGCGCAGACAGAGCCGTGAAAGGCGGAGCACGCGCAGACAGAGCCGTGAAAGGCGGAGCAGGCGCAGGCAGAGCCGTGGAAGGCGGAGCAGGCGCAGGCAGAGCCGTGGAAGGCGGAGACATGGAGGACTTCTGGGGGAGAGCCGTGGAAGGCGGAACCATGAAGGACTTCTGGGGCAGAGCCGTAGGAGGCGGAGCCATAAGAGGCGGTGCCATAGGAGGCGGAGCCACAGGAGGCAGAGCCATAGGAGGCGGAGCCGTAGTAGGCTCCAGGGGTAGAGCCGTAGTAGGCACTAAGTGCGTGGAAAGCTCTGAAGGCGTGGAAGGCTCTAGAGGCATGGAAGGGCCGAGGGTTGGTGCTGTGGAAGGCGTAGCCATGGAAGACTTCAAGGGTGGAGCCGTTGGAGGCTCGAGAGGCGGAGCCCTGGGAGGCTCGGGAGGCGGAGCTCTGGGAGGCTCGGGAGGCGGAGCTCTGGGAGGCTCGAAAGGCGGAGCCCTGGGAGGCTCGAGGGGCGCAGCCCTGGGAGGCTCGAGGTGCGGAGCCGTGGGAGGCTCGGGAGGTGCTGGCTCTTGGACGGTCGAGGCTACAGGCGCTGGCTCTGGCTCTGAGACGGTCGAGGCTACAGGCGCTGGCTCTGGCTCTTGGACGGTCCAGGCTACAGGTGCTGGCTCTGGCTCTTGGACGGTCGAGGCTACAGGCGCTGGCTCTGGCTCTGAGAAGGTCGAGGCTACAGGCGCTGGCTCTGGCTCTTGGACGGTCGAGGCTACAGGCGCTGGCTCTGGCTCTTGGACAGTCAAGGCTACAGGCGCTGGCTCTGGCTCTGAGATGGTCGAGGCTACAGGCGCTGGCTCTGGGACGGTCAGGGCTACAGGCGATAGCTCTGGCTCTGAGACGGTCGAGGCTACAGGCGCTGGCTCTGGCTCTTGGACGGTCGAGGCTACAGGCACTGGCTCTGGCTCTGAGACGGTCGAGGCTACAGGCGCTGGCTCTGAGACGGTCGAGGCTACAGATGCTGGCTCTTGCTCTGAGGACGGAGCAGTGGAAGGCGGAGACTGGAGAGCGGAAGCCTTTCCTCTTCTCCTCCTCCTCCTCCGGGCAGACGAGGCTAACAACGCTGGCTCTGGGACAGACGAGGCTGGCAACACTGGCTCTGGGACGGACGAGACTGGCAACGCTGGCTCTGGGATGAACAAGGCTGGCAACGCGTTGGCCGTGGCAGGCGTGGGCATTGGCTCGTTGGCCGTGGCAGGCGTGGGCGTTGGCTCGTTGGCCGTGGCAGGTGGAGACTGGAAAGCAGAAGCCTTTCCTCTTCTCCTCCTCCTCCTCCGGGCAGATGAGGCTGACATCGCTGGCTCTGGGACGGACGAGGCTGGCAACACTGGCTCTGGGACGGACGAGACTGGCAACGCTGGCTCTGGGACGGACAAGGCTGGCAACGCGTTGGCCGTGGTAGGCGTGGGCATTGGCTCGTTGGCCGTGGCAGGCGTGGGCGTTGGCTCGTTGGCTGTGGCAGGCGGAGACTGGAGAGCAGAAGCCTTTCCTCTTCTCCTCCTCCTCCGAGCAGAAGAGGCTGGTGACGCTGGCTCTGAGGCAGACGGAACTTGCAGTTCGTTGGCCGTGGCGGGCGTGGAGGGCGTGGAGGGATGAGTTATGGAAGGCTGAGGTGTGTCCACTGTGGGAGGCGAGGTAAAGCCCTCTTCCACAACAGTGAATGGAGAGCCGCAGATCCTCAGGGTCTCCTCCACGAAGTCGTGGATCGTCCAGCGCGGGGTCGCTGGTGGCAGCCGTTCCTTTAGCGAAATGCAAAGGTTAGCCCTGAAGAAGGCCACCAAGTCAAACTCTGGGAAGTCCGAAAAATTTGCCAGCTCCAGAAACTCACAGACGTGGGCCTCTATTGGGCGATCCTCTTGTCTGAGGTCAAGAAGACTGAGGTTCGCTTGAACCGCTGGATCCATAGTTGGTCGAGTATTCTGTTACGTTTGGTAGCAGTCAAGGCAAGGATGAAGACGATATGAAGGACCCAAGTGCAGATTTATTGACAAAACGATGGTGACACAGGAACTGGAAACGATAACAAGACTAAGAACTAGGACTAGGAACTAGAAAAAGGAACTGGAACAGACTATGGCTCAGATACACTAACATAAACTATTGACAGGCAGACATCGGGGTAACATCAGGCAGGGGTCAGGGTTACAACAATACTCGACAAAGGAACAAGGGAAACATGAGGACTTAAATACAATAACAAGGGAAAACGTAAGCCAATGGAAAACTGAAACTCAAAACAAGATGATAAGGCAATAAACTGAAACCAATGACAAACTAAAACTGATAACAAGGTAATTAAACAATGAATCAATGAAAATCAGACACATAGACATGGAGGGAAAACAGGACATAAGACAAAGACCGGGAAACAGGAACTTAACAATGATTTCAAAATAAAAGTACATAAACAACAGACAATATGGAACGTAACAGGAGGTATATCCTTTTCATATTTGGCTCCTAAACTATGGAATAGTTTCCCTAACACTTTTCGAGATGCAGACACGCTCCCTCAGTTTAAGTCTATAAAAAAATTTAAATGAATATATTGTCACATATTATACATACTTTTCTGCATATATACAGTGAAAATATTTATTTTTCACATATCCCAGCTAAGCTGGGGTCAGAGTGCAGGGTCAGCCATGATTCAGCACCCCTGGAGCAGATAGGATCAAGGGCCTTGCTCAAGGGTCACACAGTGGTGTCATGGCGGTGCTGGGGCTTGAACCCCCGACCTTCTGGTCAGTAACCCAGAGCCTTAACCGCTGAGCCACCACTACCCCCATACTACAGAGTCATCCATTTAGCCAGGCATACACCGAATTTATCCTCCAACCCACCATTAGGCTGCTTTAGTTTATTCTGCCGGAACCAGAAACCAGAAACATTGATCATGATTTATAACTTGAACTTGAATATATAAATTGAATGGCATCTATGCTCATATTATTTTATTTGTTTCCCTGTCTCAACCTCTGGACTCCTATCCTGTGGTCACCAGAACCGGCTGGATCCAGCACCGTTCCTGCTTCATGTTGGACTCCACTGCTACGTGTCGCTGAATGATGATGACTAAATGCAGCCGGTACCAGCCAAACATCACTTCAGTCTATTATGATGGACTTCAGAGGATGAACTGATGCCAACTCCAACCATAAGACATGGGATACTTCATATGCCTTTGTCTGAACCTTGGATTTAGGATGGACCACACCGAACCTCACCAAAATTAGGTTGAACTGCGTTTCACATCCCTGATCGCTGGCCTGCACCACATCGGTCTATTGATGGACTACAATCTTGAAATGGAATGCATAGACTAACAATTGCCAACAAAAGCCTTCATCAGCCAATTGACAAGGACAATCAATGACTTCAAAGACATTGGTCATTAATTAACAAAATCGATGTTTAAACACTGACCCTAATTTTAAACCATGACTTTAACTATACATAAGTAATATTTACATTATATTCATGATGTTAGCCAGAGGGGAACGGGCTCCCACTGTGAGTCTGGTTTCTCCCAAGGTTATTTTTCTCCATTAATCAACATCTTATGGAGTTTGTGTTCCTTGCCACAGTCGCCTTCAGCTTACTCACTGGGGTTATTAACACAATTATTATTTAATTACTTATTTTTAAACACGATTAACAATCATATTTTATCTAATTACACAATGATGATTCATCGACATTATAGACATTACAGATTTATCGTCTGTTAATGCCTGATCTTCTGTAAAGCTTCTTTGAAACGATGTGTGTTGTGAAAGGTGCTATACAAATAAAATTGACTTGACTTCAAGAAAGTCCCCTAGTGTCGCTTCACTCAACACAACGTCTCGCTCCCTCCATCAGGGAATGGAGGTTACAACAGTAACCTAGACATTCTTAGGTTGAAAAAATTTCAAAAACTATATCTTAAATTTAGTTCAGTCATGAGAACACTGAAAAATTTAGCATGTTGATGTAGAAATGACATATTTATAGGAGAGCATGCACAGACTGAGTTTCTGCTTCTGCACAATTAGAAAAACACAAGACATAATGCATTAACCATGTATGACATGCTGCTGCACAATAACACATTCATAAAAATCCTTATGAAGCTGGTGAGGTGGAGGGATTTAAAAGAAAACTCTTGCAGCGTGCTACAGTAAAACTCTCTTGCTTTTACAATCTGAGCAAATTTAAAGGATAGGCAAAGACAGAGTATGCAAGTTAACTGGTTACCCGATTACGTCAAATGACACAGCTTATACCATGTGAACCGATTGGCTTCACATATCACATGTGAGCAAGTTGATTGGCTAACAGAAAACATGTTCAAAGAACCTATTAGATTATGCCATTCAGAGTTTCATGCCTGAACTTAGTCATTTAATGTATGACTTGTGCCAAACAAATCCCAGTTTCTTCTACTACATAAAAGTTTATAAAGTGTGACTTTGCACTTAACGTGTTAGTTATTTAAACTTTATGTTATAACTAACAATGAGTGCTTGTGCCTTTGTGTATTCAGTTGAGAATTCAGAAAAAAATTGTGAAAATTCAAGTTTAAAAAATAAAATAAAAAACAATCAAATGTTGTTGAGGATGTATCCATTAATGGCTAGTTCCATTAATGGCTAATACAACAAACTTGTGAATATTTAAGTTTTTTAAAAAAACAATAAAATGTTGCTGAGAATGTTTCCATTATTGACTAGTTCATTTGCAAGGCAAAGAAAATGTTGGGTTTCACAACTGCCTTTCGACAAGGGCTGTTTTCATTTAATTGTGCAATACAAATAGAATAATTATTTCCCTAATTATGGTAAACACTAAGTTGCTATTTCATGTGGAATCACTCATGTTTGATGCCTGTGTCGATAGCATACTTTTGAAGTTGCTCTCTATCTTCTGTAAATTGTTTCTTCTGAGTTCAGTAAAGACCAAAATGACTCCTGTTTCACAACAGGGAATAAGGAACAAATCCACTTGTCATGTGGTAATATAATAACATTGATGGCATATAAAAATGTATCACACAATTATAAAATGTCTCCAGACCTGGTGTTGCCAATCAGGTTTTGTTTTTGTTGTTGTTTGGCTTTTGCCAAAACATTTTAAAGTATTTATATTTGATATTTTCCAACAAACTGATGCTAATTTTTTTCAAATTAGTGAAAGGTAAAATCAAACCTTTTCTTGTTTCCTATTTTTTTTAATTATTATTGTAAAATGGTTCTGTTTTATTTCTACTAATGAGTCTGCATTAAATTTAATTGTAGAGGAGGAATTTTAAAGAGTCTCGACCATCTTTTGATCTAGCAATGGAGCTTTTCATGGGCTCGGCAGTTGACACGTCTTTACAGTGTACAGTATAGTGTCCGGTTACCTCAATGTTTGATTTTCTCCCCTCATTATACATTCTCCATAGTGAGTAAAGGGTCAAGTGATCCACTGTAGCAAAGGTTATGTTAGTGAGCGATCTGCCTAAATGAAAACCAAAAGAAATCACTCTGGTAGATGTGGCCTTTATAGGACATAGACTTTCACATTTATAGCCTGCCTTTAAAAGGCCATTTACCCCCAAAGAAAACCATAAATGCACAGTTACCACTTTCTGGCATGCACTTTCTCACACATCTATGCACTATGCAAACATTCAAAACTAAATGTCAAATGTCAGGTTTCTCACTCCATTGCAAATGCTTTAATGTATATCTGGGTTTTAAAGGTAAGGTAAATAAATTCTGCGTCAATAGTGGCACCAAACGGAATTGCAAAACTAAACAGGTTTCCCAAATACTCCGCAAGTAGTCCTGCCCCAAACTCACACCATCGGGTGAACCGGTGTTAATATGTACAGATGCTTTAGAAAAACAAAATATTGTTGATAGTGTAACGATCCACACCGTCTTTGGTTTGTGTACCTTTTATTTTAAGTTTTGGCACCTTTTATGTTCCATATTGTTCTTTGTTTATGCACTCTTATTTTGAAAGTCTTGTCATGTCCTGTTTTCCCTCCTTGTCTATGTGTCCAGTTTTCATTGGTTTATTGTTTGATTACTTTATTATCTGTTCTAGCTTTGTCATTGGCTTTAGTTAATTGCTTTGTTATCTTGTTTTGAGTTCTGTTCTCCCATTGGCTTTTGTTTCCCCTTTGGTTTTGTATTTAGGCCCTCATGTTCACCTTGTCCTTTGTTGGTCGTTGTTTGATGTTTCATGGTAAATGTTACATGTGTTTCCTGCCCTCGTCCGTGTTTCAGCCTGAGCCCACCTTGGAAGATTCCCAGGGTTAATATCTTGTGTTTATACCTTAGTTTTCCCATTGTGGACGTTTTATTTGTTCCTGTTTTCGTACTTCGTTTTACTTTGAGTTACCTTCAATAAAAGCTGCAACTGGATCCTCACTCCTTGTCTGCCCACTTCGTTACAGAACGACCAACCACAATGGATCCAGCAGCCCTCACTGCCCAACAGGCAAATTTCCTGCTTCTCGGCCTCAAACAGGAGGACCGCCCGATAGAGGTCCATGTCACTGAGTTTCTGGAGCTGGCAAATTCTTCGGATTTCCCGGAGTTTAGCTTGGTGGTATTCTTCAGGGCCAATCTCAACAGTCAGCTAAAGGAGCGGTTGCCACCAGCGACCCCCTGCTGGACGCTCCTCGACTTCCTTGAGGAGACCCTGAAGATCTGTGGCTCGCCTTTCACTGTGGGTGTTGCAGAGGAGGACGCTATCTCTCCTCCCACAGTGGTCACCTCCCAGCCTTGTCTGTCCCAGGGCCAGCGTTGACAGCCCCGTCCGCCAGGAGGAGGAGGAGAAGAGGGAAGGCTTCTGCTCTTCAGTCTCTGCCTGCCACGGCCAACGAGCCAACGCCCACGCCTGCCACGGCCAACGAGCCAACGCCCACGCCTGCCACGGCCAACGAGCCAACGCCTGCCACGGCCAACGAGCCAACGCCCACGCCTGCCACGGCCAACGAGCCAACGCCCACGCCTGCCACGGCCAACGAGCCAACGCCCACGCCTGCCACGGCCAATGCGTTGCCAGCCTCGTCCGTCCCAGCACCAGCGTTGCCAGCCTCGTCCGTCCCAGCACCAGTGTTGCCAGCCTCGTCTGCCAGGAAGAGGAGGAGAAGAGGAAGGGCATCCTCTCACCAGTCTCCACCCTCCACGGCCCCGTCCTCAGAGCCAGAGCCAGCGCCTGTAGCCTCGACCGTCCAAGAGCCAGAGCCAGTGCCTGTAGCCTCGACCGTCCAAGAGCCAGAGCCAGCGCATGTAGCCTCGACCGTCCAAGAGCCAGAGCCAGCGCCTGTAGCCTCGACCGTCCAAGAGCCAGCCCCCCTTGAGCCTCCCACGGCTCCGCCCCTTGAGCCTCCCACGGCTCCGCCTCCCGAACCTCCCAGCGCTCCGCCTCTCGAGCCACCCAGCGCTCTGCCTCTCGAGCCTTCGAGACCACAGTCACCAGAGCCTTCCACGCCTCTGTCACCAGAGCCTTCCACGCCTCTGTCACCAGAGCCTTCCACGCCTCTGTCACCAGAGCCTTCCACGTCTTTGTCACCAGAGCCTTCCACGCCTCTGTCACCAGAGCCTCCCAGGTCTCCGCCTCTGAAGACTGCCTCGGCTCTGCCTGCGCCTGCTCCGCCACCAGACCCTTCCACGGCTCCGCCTCCAAACCCTTCCACAGTTCTGCCTTCCACGGCTCTGCCTGCTCCGCCTTCTACGGCTCTGCCCCAGAGGGCCTACATGGTTCCGCCTTCCACGGCTCTGCCTGTGCCTGCTCCGCCCCCTGACCCTTCCACAGCTCTGCCTTCCACGGCTCTGCCTGCTTCGCCTTCTACGGCTCTGCCCCAGAGGGCCTTCATGGTTCCGCCTTCCACGGCTCTGCCTGCTCCGCCTTCTTTGGCTCTGCCCCAGAGGGCCTTCATGGTTCCGCCTTTCACGGCACTGCCTGCTCCGCCTTCTACGGCTCCGCCCCAAAGGGCCTTCATGGTTCCGTCTTTCATGGCACTGCCTGCTCCGCCTTCTACGGCTCCGCCCCAAAGGGCCTTCATGGTTCCACCCTCCATGGTTCTGCCTGCGCCTGCTCAGCCTTCCAAGCCTCCGGAGCCTTCCAAGCCTCCAGAACATTCCAAGCCTCCAGAACCAACTTGGTCGCCGCCTACCATGGCACCGCCCCTGGAGTCCTCCTCGATTCCTCCCAGGCCTTCTGACCCTGTCCTGCGGCCTCCTCCCAGGCCTTCTGACCCTGTCCTGCGGCCTCCTCCCAGGCCTTCTGACCCTGTCCCGTGGCCTCCTCCCAGGCCTTCTGACCCTGTCCCGTGGCCTCCTCTCAGGCCTTCTGACCCTGTCCCGTGGCCTCCTCTCAGGCCTTCTGACCCTGTCCTGTGGCCTTCCTCTAGGCCTCCTGACCCTGTCCCAGTCCTGTGGCCCTCTCCTTGGCCTCCTGACCCTGTCCCAGTCCTGTGGCCCTCTCCTTGGCCTCCTGACCCTGTCCCAGTCCTGAGGCCATCTCCTAAGCCTCCTGACCCTCTCCTAGCCCTGTGGCCATCCCCTAGACCTCCAGACCCTGTCCTAGCCCTGTGGCCATCCCCTAGACCTCCTGACCCTCTCCTAGCCCTGTGGCCATCCCCTAGACCTCCTGACCCTCTCCTAGCCCTGTGGCCATCCCCTAGACCTCCTGACCCTGTCCTAGCCCTGTGGCCATCCCCTAGACCCCCTGACCCGGTCCCTGCCCTATGGCCGCCTCTCTGGCCACCTGACCCGGTCCCTGCCCTACGGCCATCTCCCTGGCCTCCTGACCCAGTCCCTGCCCTATGGATGCCTCCCTGGCCCCCTGACCTAGTCTCGACCCCGCAGCTGCCTCCCAGACTTCCCGACCCGGTCCCCTCCTTCAAGTCGTCCCCTCGGTCCCCTGGGCATCTGCCTGGCCTCCTTGGTCTCCTGGCCGCCCACCTGTTCTGTCATGGTCTCTCTGACCTAATCTTGTCCCTCTGTGCCCCTCGTGTCCCCTTGATCTGCCTGTTCGTCCCTGTTTTCCGTTGTCGTTTTGCCCTTCCTTTGGTTAGGAGCATCTGGGATCCGCTCCTTAAAGGGGGGGCTCTGTAACGATCCACACCGTCTTTGGTTTGTACCTTTTATTTTAAGTTTTGGCACCTTTTATGTTCCATATTGTTCTTTGTTTATGCACTCTTATTTTGAAAGTCTTGTCATGTCCTGTTTTCCCTCCTTGTCTATGTGTCCAGTTTTCATTGGTTTATTGTTTGATTACTTTATTATCTGTTCTAGCTTTGTCATTGGTTTTAGTTAATTGCCTTGTTATCTTGTTTTGAGTTCTGTTCTCCCATTGGCTTTTGTTTCCCCTTTGGTTTTGTATTTAGGCCCTCATGTTCACCTTGTCCTTTGTTGGTCGTTGTTTGATGTTTCATGGTAAATGTTACATGTGTTTCCTGCCTCGTCCGTGTTTCAGCCTGAGCCCACCTTGGAAGATTCCCAGGGTTAATATCTTGTGTTTATACCTTAGTTTTCCCATTGTGGACGTTTTATTTGTTCCTGTTTTCGTACTTCGTTTTACTTTGAGTTACCTTCAATAAAAGCTGCAACTGGATCCTCACTCCTTGTCTGCCCACTTCGTTACAGATAGTGCCACACTGCCACAGTTTTATACACTTTTCAGAAAGTACAAAAATAGAAATGGCTTAATTAAGGCTCCGATCCACTCAAGGCGACATTATTCTTCGTTCTTTGCTCAGAGCTTGAAATAAATTTGAACAGCTGAGCAAAAGGTATACTTTATACAAACATTTCAACATGTCGGCATTTACAGTAGCAGTAAAATATGAGATATGCACTGAACAAAATATTTATACAACATGAACTATTTTGAAAATATAATTGTTATTGTTAATTATTAATTAAATCAAGTAAAATAAGTTGTTTTATCCACTTGGTGATGATTTAAAATAATATGTATGCAGTATATAATGTGTAATTTGTCATGTTTATGTTCTGCATTCATTGTGCTAATGCTAACATGCTTTTCATGGCCATGGTATTGTCACATTCCCTGTTGTCTTTTGTTTTTGTGCTTTTATGTTGAAGTTTAGTTTAGTTCCTGTTTCCTGTTTCCTGTTAGGTTTTTGTAGTCCTTTGTATTTTCATTTTATGATTGGTTTTCCCCTGATTGGTTCTCATTCCCTAATTGTTTCCCCAGGTGTTCCTTGTTTCCCTTGTGTATTTAAGCCTTTGTTTTCCCCAGTTTATTTCAGTTCTTGTATGTTTTGTTATGCTCTGTGCTAGGTTCCCTGTTAGTTCTTTATTCTGAATTTTCTATTCTTTTTAATAAAGCTGCACTTAGAGTTAAAGCTGCACTCCTCATTCTTTGCCTGCTTCGTTACAGAAGAACTGACCCAAGATGGATCTAGCAGTGGTCTTCATCCAGTTGAGCCGAGCAAACCTCCCTATAATTGAATACTCATGTCTGTTCAGCACCATTGCCAGATGCACTGGATTTACTGATAGTCAATTGAAGTCCATTTACCAGATCAGCCTCCTTGCCCATTAATGTATGGAATTGATGGAGACCAGTGATTGATCCTGATCCTTTAGAGATGTTCACTTCTAAGAGTACTCTTAAAGAGTCTCGTCTGTCCCAGAGCCAGCATTGCCAGCCTCGCCCATCCCAGAGCCAGCGTTCACAGCCTCGTCTGTCCCAGAGCCTGCATTGCCAGCCTCGTCCGAACGCCGGAGGAGGAGAAGAATAAAGGCTTCTGTATTCCACAGCTCCGCCTTCAGTATTCCACGGTTCCGCCTTCAGTATTCCACGGCTCTGCCTTCCGAGTATTCCACAGCTCTGCCTTCCATGACTCCACCTCCCGAGTCTTCCAGGGCTCCGCCTTCCACGACTCCGCCTCCCGAGCCTTCCACGGCTCCGCCTCCAGAGCCTTCCACAGCTTCACATTCCACGGCTCTGCCTCCCGAGCCTTCCACGGCTCAGCCTCCCAAGCCTTCCACGGCTCAGCCTCCCGAGTGTTCAACGATTCCGCCTCCCAAGTGTTCCACGGCTCTGCCCCCTGAGCCTTCCACGGCTCCGCCTCCAGAGCCTTCCATGGCTTCACCTTCCACGGCTCTGCCTCCAGAG
This sequence comes from Moxostoma hubbsi, assembly GCA_032164185.1. NCBI lineage: Eukaryota > Metazoa > Chordata > Actinopteri > Cypriniformes > Catostomidae > Moxostoma > Moxostoma hubbsi. The sequence goes on along the minus strand of JAVLUX010000013.1, from coordinate 6,866,144 downwards.
CCTTCCATGGCTTCGCCTTCCACGGCTCCGCCTCCAGAGCCTTCCACGTCTCTTGAGCCTTCCACGTCTCTTGAGCCTTCCTCGTCTCCACCTCCAGAGCCTTCCTCGTCTCCGCCTACAGAGCCTTCCACGGCTCCTGAGCCTTCCACGGCTCTGCCTTCCACGGCTCCGCCTTCTGAGCCATCCCCGTCTACTGAGCCTTCAACATCTCCAGAGCCATCTTCCAAGGCTCGTCTCCCGGGCCTTCCACGTCTCCACAGCCTTCCACGGCTCCGTCTCCTGTGTCTTCCACGTCTCCTGTGCCTTCCATGTCTCCAGAGACTAACAAGGCTCCGTCTCCTGAGCCTTCCACGGCTCCGCCTTCCGAGCCTTCCATGGCTCTGCCCCCGGAGTCCTCCACGTCTCCAGAGCCTTCCACGTCTCCGTCTCCAGAGCCTTCCACGTCTCTGTCTCCAGAGCATTCCACGGCCCCGTCTCCTGAGCCTTCCACGGCCCCGTCTCCTGAGCATTCCACGGCTCTGCCTTCTGAGCCTTCCATGGGTCCACCCCCGGAGTCCTCCATGGCTCCCCCTTCCATGTCTCCTGAGCCTTCCATGGCTCCGTCTCCTGAGCCTTCCAGGGCTCCACCCCCGGAGTCCTCCATGGCTCCCCCTTCCACGAATCTGCCCCCGGGGTCCTCCATGGCTCCACCTTCCATGGCTCCGCCCCCAGAGTCCTCCATAACTCCGCCTTCCATGGCTCCACAGCCAAAGTCTGCTCCATGCCACGTCGCAGCCGAGCCTCAATCAGCTTCATGTCATGGCTCAGCCGAACCACAGTCTGTTCCTGACCCTGTCCTATGGACTCTTCCCAGGCCTCCTGACCCAGTCCCCATCCTGTGGCCTCCTCCCAGGCCTCCTGACCCAGTCCCCGTCCTCTAGCCGCCTCCCAGGCCTCCTGACCCAGTCCCCGTCCTCTGGCCGCCTCCCAGGCCTCCTGACCCAGTCCCCGTCCTGTGGCCGCCTTCCAGGCCTCCTGACCCAGTCCTATGGCTGCCTCCCAGGCGTCCTGACCCAGTCCCCATCCTGTGGCCTCCTCCCAGGCCCCCTGACCCAGTCCCCGTCCTCTGGCCTCCTCCCAGGCCCCCTGACCCAGTCCCCGTCCTCTGGCCACCTCCCAGGCCTCCTGACCCAGTCCCTGTTCTGTGGCCGCCTCCCAGGCCTCCTGACCCAGACCTATGGCCGCCTCCCAGGCCCTCTGACCCAGTCCCCATCCTGTGGCCGCCTCCCAGGTCTCCTGACTTAGTCCCTGTCCTGTGGCTTCCTCCCAGGCCCCCTGACCCGGTCCCTGTCCTATGGCCGCCTCCTAGGCCTCCTGATCCTCTCCCTGTCAACCTCCCACAACTCTTTATCCTGGCCATCCACCTGGACAGCTCTGGTCTCCTTGGTTTCCAGTCCATCCGCCTGATCTGCTCCCTAAACTTGCCATGTTCAACTACTCTGCTTGCCCCATGTGCCCCCTTGGACTGCCTGTTTGTTCCTTGTGCCCAATCCCCCCCCCCCGAGCCTCATGTTTTACACTTCACTCCGTGGGTGATTTGTTTTTTGGAGTGTCTGGAATCCGCTCCTTAATGCGGGGGCTCTGTCACATTCCCTGTTGTCTTTTGTTTTTGTGCTTTTATGCTGAAGTTTAGTTTAGTTCCTGTTAGGTTTTTATGATTGGTTTCCCCTTCTTTATTCCGAGTTTTTTGATCTTTTTAATAAAGCTGCACTTAGATCCTCATTCTTTGCCTGCTCCGTCACAGGCATTTACATTTGGCCTTTATGCATTTTACACTTTTATCCAAGGTGTGTGTGTGTGTGTGTGTGTGTGTGTGTGTGTGTGTGTGTGTGTGTGTGTGTGTGTATATGTATGTATATGTGTGTGTATGTATGTATGTATATGTGTGTGTATGTATGTATGTATATGTATGTATATGTGTGTGTGTATATGTGTGTGTGTGTATATATATATATATATATATATATATATATATATATATATATATATATATATATATATATATATTAGGGCTGTCGATTTAACATGTTAATTCAGTTGCGATTAATTTGATTAAAAATAATGCAATTAATTGCAATGTTACCCGATTGTAATAAGGAAGATTCCTGAGAAATTCAAGCTTGGACCGCAAAGCCCTGCAGAGTATAGTGATGAAGATGAGAAGATCATCGGGGTCTCTCTTCCCTCCATCAAAGACATTTACAAAAAACACTGCATCCGCAAAGCCACCAGCATTGTGGATGACCCCACACACCCCTCACACAAACTCTTCACCCTCCTGCCGTCTGGCAAGAGGTACCGAAGCATTCGGGCCCTCACGGCCAGACTGTGTAACAGTTTCTTCCCCCAAGCCATCAGACTATATATAATACTCAGAGACTGGTTTGACACACACACACACACACACACACACACACACATGTTCTGAGTTACACTTTAATTATTGTCACTTTATAACTGGCTGCTACCTCAATAACTGCTATGTCCATAGAACACCATCTCTTTGTTATGTTTACATTTGGCATTTTTAGAAACTGTCATCTTTTTGCACTACTGTGTACTGGTTGGCACTGCACTGTCTCTTACTGTGTCTATTGTCCTGTTCATTGTTAGTAATTTATTGTACTGTCTCATACTTTTTGCACACGTTTGCATGTGCACTTTATATAGGTATTTTATTTAGTCTGTGTAGTCTCATGTGGTTCTGGGTTTGTCCTAATGTTGAATTAAGTAGCACCATGGTCCTGGAAGAACGTTATCTCATTTCGCTGTGTACTGTACTAACTGTATATGGTTGAAACGACAATAAAAACAACTTGACTTGACTTGAATAGCTGTTTTCTGGATATGCTCTTCAGTCAGATAACATAAGTCAAGATGAACACACTGGAGAGTGTTCAGAGTTACCAAGTTTGTGCACACATGCCTAAATCTGTATGATCATTCACGTAGAGGCATTTTCCCAGACCACATTATGTGATTAAAAAATTTTTTTTACAAAAGAAAGCAAATCTAATCAAATACTCTTTAGTGTCGGTTCATGCTGTTGGTTAATATGTTGCGTCATAGAGGTTCCGTCTGCAACCGAAAGCCATTTTGACATTTACATAAGATTTATGTTTGTAATCATCATTCTATTGTATGTATTCTTTTTATATAGACATGTATGACACCCTGTTATACATCCATTTTTTCAGTAGTGTCAAAATCATCATAGAACACAATAACAAATGGTTACCACCACAAATGGTTACCACCAGCGCATATTTTGGCCGCTCATAGAGTGTTTGGCTGTGGCATAACCATAAGACATAGCAGGGTGTGCAGAAAGGTGAAAGGGTAACCGCAAATTAAATGGAATGTTGGAAATGACCGCAGGCCCGACAAGCAAAGAAAATTGGCTCTGAAAACGACAGAAAAAAGCAGTAACAGGGGGGTGGATCCAACAAGTGCATTGCACTGGGGCCTGTAAGATCCTAGTTATAATTATTTTTTTAGCGCATTAGTTTTAAGAATGCAGAATGTAAACATGACAAATTACACATTATATTCTGCATATCCTTCATATTACTTTAAATAATTAGGAGGTTTAAACAGCATCTTTTACTGATCTTATCTGAATTTTACACATAGAATGAAACATATAGTCTTAGTAGAGTCAACATTTTAATGTTGTTTTAGTTCAAGTTTTGCATTTGCGCTATTGTGCATCCTCATATTTAAATGCTTCTCTAAACAACTCGGTCTGCGAAGTGACCCGTGTTTGTTCGCAAACAGTACACCATTGCTCGACTGTTTTGAAATTTTTTTTAGCTCTCAGCGAAGAACTGAGAGAACAAAGCCGTGAGTACTGTATCAGAACTTATCAGGTTGCCTAATTGTTCCTCCTGTGTTCTCCTGCCACAATGACAGCATATGTTGCGTGTGTATAAGTATTCCTCCAGTCCATTGCCTGCCGTGTGTTTGCACCCGAATCACGCATGTTCTGAAAACAAACATGGCAAACTGGGACTGTACCAGGAATGGCCAGAGAAACGCATGCAGTAGTTGCTTCTGACAGCTGCTTCCTGTTCCCTAACTACACACAGCTGCTGTTTCCAGGAGAGGGCAACGCCATGTTGTAGACATCGCAATGGGTCATGGTGAAGAAAAATAACGTAATTTTAATAGTGACCAACAATGGGACCACCAAGGTGTTCACTGGTGAAAGTGCACAGTAGGGAATGTGGAAGTATAGAGAGGGAAATTTGGAAAATACAGGTAAAATATGTATTGTAAATTTGCAGTATGAAGTGACATTGATGGAATTTTCTTGTATTCAAATTGATGTCTATTATGAACAACACTGAAATCATTAGACAACCTTGTTCTTGTAAAAGTTTAAACCGAGATGCCATCTGCAGCCTGGTTATTTGGCTATAGTTTCTTTGTAAATATTAGTTTAGGTTGTTATAGCTTTCCCCACAATATAAACATTGTACATGTTGTGCAGATTACCAAACATATCTGGTCGAAATATTTTTTAATAGCATGTGAACAAGTCTTTACCTCGTTTCATTGGCTGATCCAAGAAGACCACCATTCAAACAACAACAAATGCACAGTTGCTTTTGGTTCATTCTGTTTACCTTTTGTTAATGCACAATTAATAATGACAGTCAGCTTGTTCAACGGATGACAGACCCCTGTGGGGCTGACAAGAACAGTTTATCTCCATTTTTACTTTGTAGGACTATATTTTGTCAATGGCTGGCCACTGAATTTCTTATTTAGCATGATCAGAAAAAATATTAACATTTGATGTTAACAAATAATTGTATATGACATTTCACTTCGCTGACTACTAAGACACCTCACTTGCCCAGTAAATACAAGCAATGACAGGCTGTCAGGATGCAATATTTCAAATGCCAAGCACATAACCAAAGGGGAAAAGTGTGGAGGGTACATATTTATTTCTCCAAAGAGATTTTAAGAGACAGTTGATAGGTCATTACGTGGCAGCAGAGCTTGTTACAGGAGGTTGGTTATAACAGCACGCACATTGACCTCTCGAGAGCATGAAGTCTGTTGCTTTACGCAATAAGACTCTGTTGCTCTTTCTGAAAGGCCTTTGGCTCAGAAGCACACATAAAGATGATTTTACACTTCCTTATTGTAAATCTTGCAGTTTGATCAGGTGCTGACTGGCCTGGCTCTCCCCTGCAAACCGTCCAGAAAATGGCACCAGCTGCACGCTGAAGGGGCCTTCGCAGATCAGCACCATTTACTGTGGACATCTGTTCTGGGTTAGAAGGCCACTGGAAATCCAAGTGCATTTGGAAGTCTCTTTTCACAGCAGAGTGAGTTGTTTCTCTTTGACAGTGGATGTTTTGGGTACGAGGGGGCACCTCTCATGCTGAAAACACACACGTTGTCAGGACAATTGTTTAACAGTGCGATATTAATGCACCCCTGGCAGATAGGTCCAAGTCCCGTAGTGATGCCCCTCGCTGCATGCTCTGTTTTTCTTACTGCACATTCCTGTGAGTTTAGTTTACTACAGCAGCATGACTGGTGAGGTCATTTATGGCACAACATGGTGAGAACTCGTTTATAATTGTTAAACCTCAGGGCTCCCTTTCTGCCTCCATCTTTCTCAGTCTATCTCCTCCTCTTTCACTCTATTTCTCTCTTGGGTGTTCTGTAGGTAATGAAATCATCTGTTTGTGTGTATATTTGTGTGAGGATACAAGGGAGCAGGGAGTTGTGTAGTGGCTCTTTAGAGAGTGAGAGGTCAAAGGTAATTTCACCATCACTCGCCTGAAGCTGATAAACAGGATTGACTTATAGTCACAATGAAATATTGAACTCACATTGTGCAGAGAAATAATGCACATAAAATCAGTAGACACTTACAACACCAAACACACATGCAATAATGGAAAGTAACAAAGCCGGTCATGAAAATGAAGTCATATACTGTATATATCACCAGCATTTTCAATGGTGATTCTCATTGAAATGCTGATTATTAGACTATATAGGGGTGACCGGTGGATGTTGTCACACTTTTTACTTTAGTGAATGTGAGCATTGAGAACATTAGCATTACTCCCCAATCAAAAAAACAAAAAAATATATATATTTAAAATCTACTGTATGCCATTTATCAGAATATAATAGGATTTTCAGCTAAATTTAAAATGTGAAACAATTATGAGGCACAACATGATTCAAGAAACAGCTAACATGGACAAGTTAACATACAAAAATATCAAAACATTGTGGCCAACAGATATTGTAAATAATATATTACGTAAATTTATGAAAATTAAAATACATGTTTTAATGACAACCTGTCCCAATAAATGTTTTTTACTTTCATTAAAAATGCCATTGTCCAAACAACGCATTAAACTTTTCGATAAAACTCAGTCTTCATAATACAGTAAAGTACTGTGTACCTCTGACATAATGTATGCTAATCTGCGCTTGTTTACCAGAGAGCTATAAAAAAAATATGAAGCTAGTTCTAATTCACATTGGAGGATAGAATGCCCAAAAATTATTCAAATGTTTTGAACTAGGTGTTTGAAACCGACATACAAAAACAATTTTAGAAAACCTGCATTTGCCCAATTGGACTTTTGATTCCTATTTTAGTATCAATGATAAGGGTCCGATACACTTACAGTGAAGTTCTTCTTCGTTCTTTACTCAGCAACGGTGTTGTGAGCAATCAGACTCAGCCCGCACTGCTAGGGCCAGTGTTTAGAGGAGCATTTAATTAGACGCCCGTTGTCCTATCAACAGACTATATCTAAAACAATAACTAATATGACATTCAAAGTTTTTATCTGTAATATATGCATCATTCTATTAATAGAATTCATATGAGATCATGAGATCAGAACCTTAATTCTAAAGCATATATGTTATATGTGGGCAAAATATAATATGCACCAGTTGCCCTCTTTTATTATATTTTATGATCAAATTTGTCCCTGAGATCATGGATTTTATAATATTTGTTTTTACTTTTTCTTTTTCGTGAAAGACATTACTAACTCTGCAAAGATGAGTGTATCAAAGGGTAGCAGACAGGTAAGACGGACACGCATCAGTGGGCAGAATACAGACAAAAGTGTAATGATTAGACATGTCAGTGTGTCAGAAGTAATGGCTTACAGTCTGCAGACAAAGGCACATGAATGGAGCAGCATATTACCCAACAGAGTGAATGGGCACTTCGGAGTGTTTGAGAAGGTTTGGTTCCATTTGTAGATTAATCTAAAAATATCACGACATGGTCTTGAAAAATGTCTCTATGTGAATGATCATATAAACGTAGGTAAGTTTGCACCAGCTTGGCAACTCTGTACTATAGGGTGTTAATGTTGTTCTATCTAATTTTAACTGAGTGAAGAAATTACCATCAAAGATGATGGTGTCAAAGTTGGTAGAACACTAGGTCACACCCACCCACCGATCACATCATAATTTTGAGCCAGTAGCAGTAAGAAGGTGTTGACAGTCGATACGAAGAGTTCCTTCACGCTGGCAAACTGTGTTAAAACACGTCAAACTCAACAGCACCTTCTTTTGGGCCAGATTTAGTTTGAAATGGCATCACATTTATACTTCTCAATTTCATTTTAAAATATTCATTTTAATTTTAAAACATTCCTTTTGCGAAAGAAATAGAAGTAGAACAAGGAGACCAGCAACAGCTGGTATGGCTCCACATAGCCCGAATCTCAAAATCATTGTGGCAGTCTGGGAATACACGAAGAGACAGAATCAACTAAGTGTGCCTAAATACATAGAATGGTGACAAGTTCTCTGTATCTGCCAACAAGATAAAAAAAAAAAACTGTGCAAGTGATAGCAAATACTTTGTACCTAGCAATTGATGCTGTTTTAAAGGCATATTTTGGGTTGTCACACCAAATATATATACAACAGTACGTTCTGTCTACGAATCTGATTGGACGAGAGACATTCCATGAGCACTGATGGTCTGACACCATCAGCGCTCCAATGATTCACTGTGTGTGTATCACTCTGCATGTGTTCCTGCTGTTCTAAACTTAAGTGTAAGAGTAGTGCATATGCGTAAAGAGTTACTGTATAAGTGTCTCTTACATGTATTTTTTATTTACGTTTTTGACATTGCATATGTTAGCCAGCAAGTGGTGGCAAAAGATCATTTTTGTGTGTAATATGAGCAGTTGGTGACGTGAAGTGAATCAATCAGTCATTGTTTACATACAACAGTGCTCCGTCATCGCTCATATTACTACTACACAACTACAGCTAGAAAATAACTTTAAACAGCTTTAAATGAACAACTTCAGCATTACGGCTCATCACAGCTGAGAGACACAACAAACAGATTAATTACACAACTCATGGTGCTTACCTCTTACTGAAGTTTCCATATTGGAGAAAATTACTGTTCAAAATGGCGTAGAAAGCTGACAGCATCTCTGCTTGGGGTAACAGGTGATCACACACGCTCCCAATCTCTCTCTCTCTCTCTCTCACTTATACACACACACACACACACACACACTCATATCCATCCTTGTTTATCCAATAACTTGGTAGAAACAGCACAAGCCATGATACTATTTCTAAAGTGACATTCTTTAATTACTAATGTAGGCTTGAACGCATAATTTGGTTTGAACCAGCAACGGCAGATTCTGATCTGCTGCATAATAAAGTAGTTCCATGCATGGTGCGAGAACCTTATTGTTCTTCTAGGCATTTATTATTATTATTATTAATAATATTGACATTCCCCTGGCACAGCAGCCCCAATGTTCACCAGGGTGTAAGGGCCCATTCATCGCTGCTTGCAGCTTTATTTTCAATAATGATTCTCATATCATACAAAGTTTTTACTGATTTTATAAATTCGAATTTTAAATTTGAATAATTTTTATTAAAAACCAGCATAAATGAATGCCAGACCCAATTCATTTAGTAATAAATGCAAAATATATTTGAAATTTATATAAACAAAATGTTAATGAAAATATGAGAATTCAAACTTTTCTTCAATAAATTACAAAAATAAATTACTAAATAAAAACTATATTTTCATACAAATAATTTCACAATGAAAATAAATAAATAAATAAAGTGGTCCCACTTTATGTTAGGTGTATTTAACTATTATATATGTACATAAAAAAAACATTTACATTTGATACTTATTCTGTACACACATTTTGCTCTTTAAAACTAGATTTAGGGTTAGGGTCAACAGTTTAATTACAGATGTAACTGCATGCAGGTACTTTTAATGTAAGTAAAATGTAACAATATATCTAACATACTGTATCTAAACAATATTTACATTGTATCAAGTGCTTAATTATTTTAGTGTAAGTACAGTGCATACTAGTTAAAAACACCCAATGTAAAGTGGGCCCTTTTGAGATGGGTTTTGTGAGATTAAATCATTGCTAAAACACAGCAGGTAACTATTAATCATGAGTAATACAATTTCAATGACATCATTGAGGTGGTGGGTAAAGGTTTTGATGGCTTCTGCCTTCTGTCCATCCCCCTGCTGCTGTTGAACTTGTGACCTAATCTCCATGGAGACATGTCAAGACAAAGATGGAGGGCAGCAGAGAGAGTTGGATGTCAGGCTGTAAATCTGTGTGGTCTTCTGAAATGTTTAACTCAGTCCAACACACACATTCATGTTTGGCTCAAAACTAAGTACTGATTCATAAAGAGGATTCATCTGCTTGAAAAACCAGCCATGTTGTATGCAGCCATAGCCTCTTAACAGCCATACAAATTCCTTTTCAGCAACGTCAAATGTGAAAGCTGTTTAGATGTAGGGGAAAAAGCGAAGAGTAGGAGGTTCATAACTCATACATATTTTGAAATGTTGTGTCTAGTTTATAAAGGTGTGTATATTGAAGCTTTTCAAGATGAGTAATGGTTGCGTTGATCATGGTGCATGGAGGGTTGGACACCTCTCAAATAAAACAAAAACAAACATATGTACCATCCATTTTTCTCTCAAAAAATCATATATATATATATATATATATATATATATATATATATATATATATATATATATATATGGTTGGACTATCTTTGCATTATCAGGGGTGGCACTATGCATAGTTAACCATGTTACAAACACAATCATGCTGTCCAATGTCTCGTCATGTCAATGTGGATTAAATATGAAAAAATTATTTCCATAAAACATTTACTGGAATTGTTTCAACTAAGCTCTGATTTACTTCTAAAGAAGTGTTACTAATCACAGTAGAGGATCCATCATAATTTGACTCTTAGCAGATTACTACACCATTCATTATGAATAACGTCTAGGTGTGTAACCTCCGTTCCACGATGGAGGGAACGAGACGTTGTGTCGAAAAACGACACTAGGGGTCTCTCTTGAGCGCCGAATATGCCTCTGATCTATGAAAAAAGGCCAATGAGAAGTTGGCAGACAGTATTTGCATACCCCGCCCCCGGACATACGGGTATAAAAACAGGGAAATACGTCAAGTTCATTCAGGATTTTTCTGAGGAGCCATAAATGGTCCAGCCACTACAGTGCTCAGTGACGTGGCCGGGAGGACACAATGTCTCGTTCCCTCCATCAGGGAGACGTTCCCTGTCTGTCGCTCACTTCGACGTTGTGTCGAAGAAGCGACACTAGGGGTCCAATTTAAATCATGCCATGCGCTGAGCCGTGTATGTGCACTGCTGACACAGGAGCGGGCAGGTATTTCACATGCAGAGGCGACCAGCTGAGTCAGACTGCACGTACCCTTCCCCAATGCCCCAAAAAAGTCATCGGAATCCTTCTGGTTACCCTAGGCAGGGGAACAAGGTGACGCTTGCCAACCTGGGATCGGGCCAAGCCTGGCTGGGCCTCTTTTCTCTCTATGTTACCTGCATAGAGCAAGAAGAAAGGCCCTTACATGCATCGAGGGAAGGGGGTCTTTCCCAGTTTCCTATTTTTTCAGGGGGAAAAGACCCTGCGGAGACCACCCCTGCCCTAATGGGGAGGTATGAGTGGTGAATACATCACATGGTTTTTTCAGGGGGCATGTGGAAATGGCGCAGTGGTAGATCCCACCTCGTTAGAGGGGGGAGTTGCTACAACACAGTGACCGGAGGGCAGCTGGAACTGCCTAAGGGAGACGTGGGTCCACTCGTAAGGGGACCGTACTGCGGATAATACACACAATGGAGCACCTATTCCAGTACAGGGTAGATTAAGTACCCACAGTGGATTGGGTCAGCGAGTTCCTCCGCTGAACTGCAGACCCAAAGGGCTAAGGAGGAATCATCCAGGGATCTGAATGAGTGGGATCTCCTGGGAAAGAAAGCACACAGTTTTACCTCGTCCAAGGGAAAGGGTGCCAGGTGCAAGCGATCTACCCGGCCAGACCGTCAGTGTGTTACCAAGTTCTACCGGCTCAGACCTGAGAAAACACGGGACGATACTGACTCAACCCGGAGATTGTAGAATCTCGCAAAGGTATTAGTTGTTCCCCAACCCGCTGCTCTACATATGTCTGCCAGGGAGGTGCCCCTGGCTAGTGCCAATGAAGACGCCACACTCCTTGTTGAGTGTGCTCGGACCCGCAGGGGGGGTGGCATGGCCTGGGTGTGATAGGCCAATGAAATGGCGTCCACAACCCAGTGGGAAAGCTTCTGTTTGGTTCCCTTTCCGCTGTCCACCAAAGCAGACAAAGAGCTGCTCAGAACGTCTAAAGCTCTGTGTGCGGTCCAATAAGGTACATAAAGCACGTACCGGATACAGCAACGAAGGGGCAGGAACCTTGGGCACGTAGCCCTGTCGTGGTCTTAGGATCACATATGTGTCTGCCAGACCGAACTCCAGGCAAGTGTCGCTAACAGAGAACGCTTGTAGGTCCCCTACCCTCTTGATGGAGGCGAGCGCGATCAGCAGGGCCGCCTTTAGAGAGAGGGCTCTGAGTCCAACTGATTCTAGTGGCTCAAAGGGAGGTCTCTGGAGGCCCGCGAGGACCACTGAGAGATCCCAGGAGGGTAACAGGGTTGGCCGGGAGAGATTTAACCTCCAGGTGCCTCTTATAACCTGATAATTAAGTCATGCTTACCTAAAGACTTGCCGTCTACTGTGTCGTGGTGGGCCACGATGGCAGCAACATACACCTTTAGGGTGGCCTGGGACAGCCTCCCTTCCAGCCTCTCTTGCAAAAATAAGAGCACTGACCTAACTGCGCACCTCTGTGTGTCATCAGCCCGGGAAGAACACCAATTTGCAAACAGGCGCCACTTCAGAGCGTAAAGATGCCTGGTAGAAGGGGCTCTGCCTTGGCTGATTGTGTCTACGATGGCAGGTGGTAGACCAGCAAGATCTTGACTTGAGACTTGAGTCGCTGCTGGCTCCAAAGGAGGAGACGATGGGTGTGACATGTGGCGTGAGCATACGCCGCCTTGGCGATTTATGTACGCCATCACGGTGGTGCTGTCTTACCTGACTAGGACATGTTTGTCCCGAGCTAACGGGAGGAACTCCCGCAGGGCAAGAAAAACAGCCAACAACTCTAGGCAATTGATATACCAGCGCAGCAGGGCCCCTCTCCAATGGGCCGCAGCTGCGTGCCCATTGCACACGGCGCCCCAACCCTATCTGGAGGTGTCGGTCGTGACCAAGACGCGTCGGGACACCTGCTGCAAGGGTACTCCTGCCCGTAGAAAGCAGAGGTCTGTCCAGGGTTTGAATGTTTGGCGGCAGGTGGGGGTGATCGTCACACGGTGCATGCCGCGGCGCCATGCTCGTCTCGGGACTCGAGTCTGAAGCCAGTGCTGAAGCGGTCTCATATGCATCAACCTCAGCGGCGCGACCACCACGGAGGATGCCATATACCCCAGCAGCCTCTGGAAGAGTTTTAAAGGGACCATTGTGCCTGGCCTGAAAGAGGCGAGGCATCTCAGCACTGAATGTGCACGCTCATTGGTGAGGCATGATGACATTGAGACTGAGTCTAACTCCATGCCGAGAAAAGAGATGCTATGAACCAGGGCGAGCTTGCTCTTTTGTCGAGGCAGAATTGAGACGTGGAAGTATGTGTCCTTCAGGTCTACCGCTGCAAACCAATCTAGATGCTGTGGACGCAAGTTAAGATGTGTTTTTGCGTGAGCATTTTGAACGGGAGTTTGAGCAGAGCCCGGTTGAAAACTTGCAGGTCCAAAATTGGTCATAAGCTGCAGCCTTTCTTGGGTACAACGGAGTAAGGGCTGTAGAAACCCTTCTTCATTTCGGTTGGAGGGACAGGCTCTATCGCGTCTTTGAGTAGAAGAGTAGCGATTTCCGCACGCAGGGATTTGGCATGTTCGCCATATACTGCGGTGAAGCGGACGCCCTTGAAGGGGGGCAGGGTCCTGGCAAACTGAATTGCATAACTGAGTCGACTGGGCCGAGCCAGCCAGCGTGACGGGTTGGGAAGTGAGAGCCATGCATTCAAGCTCCGTGCTAGGGGCATCAAAGGAACGGTTATTTTTTACGTACCTGGCGGGGATTCGCAGCGGGGCGGAGCAGGTAATATTGCATCGGGAGGCGAAGACGCGTACTTACCTTGCTCTGCACACCTGGCAGGGGGCAGGTTAGTGACTGAGGAGGATGTCCCGTATAGGCATCCTCTAGACTCATCGGAACCGGCCGGCCGGGAAACAGTTGTGGGGCTGAAGGTGGAGGGTCTGCGTCCAGCATGCCAGGACTGTGGAGGTCTGGTGGCAGGTGCGGGCCAGGTGACCCAGAGACAAAGGAAATAGCTCTGTTATTGAGAATGTGGGTACCGCAGCTCCATATAGGAGGGGCGGCAAATGAAATAAATCCAACAAAAGATTCTCCTCCCGGCCCTCCCCCAGGGCACAGAGTGGTCTTACCAGCTCCGGAGCTAACATCTCGGGCTCTGGGTCGAGCGTCTCAGGAGTGCCTGGGAGCCTTCCGGGTCCTCGAGGGGGTCCTTGAGACGGGGGGCGTCTGCTTCCTGCGGGGTGCCATGGCCCGGGGTGAGGCGGAGCAGGGTGCTTTTTAGCCGCAGGAGGACGCCCTCGGCGGGCAGACGGGGCATGGCCCATGGCGGCAGGCTTGCGGCGGGGTAGGATGTGTGATATGGCCTCCGTCTGCTTCTTCACCACGGAGAACTGCTGGGCGAAGTCCTCGACGGTGTTGCCGAAGAGGCCGAACTGGGAGACAGGGGCATTGAGAAAGCGAGCCTTGTCGATCTCACGCATCTCCACCAAGTTCAGCCACAGATGACGTTCCTGAACCATGAGCGTGGCCATCTCCTGCCTGAGTGACTGCGCTGTGATCTTCGTGGCTCTAAGGGCGAGGTCTGTCACTGAGCGCAGTTCCTGCAACACATCGGGATCAGGGCTACCCCCTTGCAGATCTTTGAGCACCTTGGCCTGGTGGACTTGCAGGAGGGCCATGGCGTGCAGGGCGGAAGTGGCATGTCCGGCGGTACTGTAGGCTTTCGCGGTCAGCGAGGATGTTGTCCTATAGGCCTTGGAGGGGAGCACAGGGCGACCCTGCCAGATGGTAAGTTTTCCAGGACACAGGTGGAGCACAACAGCTCTATCCACCTGGGGAATCGCCGTGTACCTGTGGGCCGCTCCCCCATCGTGTGTAGCGAGAGCGGATGAGTGAGTGGCTTTGTGATGGGTGGAGAGGGGTGCTATGCACAATGAGGTCAGCTTATTATGCACCTCCGGGAAAAAGGCTGTTAGCGGCGCCCAGACCCCTGGAACCAGTCATTCAACCGCGATGGCTGTGGGAAGGACGGAGGGTTCCAGTCCAAGCGCACGCTGGCGGCGGCCCGGGAAAGCATGTCGGCCATCTGGGCAGGCTGGCTTTGAGGCGAGCCGGTGTTGCCTCAAGCACGGGTGGGAGTCAACGAGCGTGCTGGGGGGCGGGTGGTCCAAGGGGTCGTACACGGCGGAGCTGCACCTGCTGCCATCCCCAGATCGCCTGCATCGCCAGCCGCATCGTCCTCAATCCCGTGGGAAGAAGGAGCAATGGGGGGGCGGCTGGAGTGGTGGGCTTTCTATTGAAAGCAAGTGAGAGCATGAACCACCCACAAACGCTGCCTCGGTGTGATCGCTGCCCAGACACACGAGACAACGCCTGTGGCCGTCTGAAGCAGAGAGCTCTCTACCACATCCAGGAACTACACAGGGGCGGAATGGCATCTTTACAAAGACGCGTCCTGAAAAGGACGTTCAACTCCGCTGTGTATTGCTCTAATAGAGAAAAATACTCTTTTACAAGAAATATCACTCTTTTATTTGCTCTTGCACTGTCGAAGCGCCCAGGGGCAAGCTGCACTACCGTGCAGGGAAGGAGAAAGCCGCTGTAATGCACCGTAGATCGAGAGCGTCAGAGGAACAGGTATGGGTGTGCTCGCTGCATACACGACAATCGGCTCGGAAGAAAATTTCGGAACGAACTTGACATATTTCCCCGCTTTTATACCCCTATGCCCGGGGGAGGGGTATGCAAATACTGTCTGCCAACTTCTCATTGGCCTTTTTTCATAGATCAGAGGCATATACAGCACTCAAGAGAGACCCCTAGTGTCGCTTCTTCGACACAACGTTGAACAGCTCCAATACTATGCCATTTGATTCTGAGACCTTGGTGTATGTTACAGTTGGAATTAAGGCAGCTGAAATGCATTAGGAGAAAATGGCCTTGGAAAGAAAGACCAACCACAAGAGGAAAATATTCACTAGATCTCCTGCCAGTCATTGTATGACAGAATAAATGCACCCCTAATCTTCAACTCTTTGCACTGTAGGAGCTACTCATGTATTACTGAATTTTTCTTACTGGCATATTTGTTAAATTTGGAGTATATAGAAAATCCTTAGCTGTGTTTTATCATCAAACATGCTGTACTGTTCAGCTCAGAGTGCAGAGATGAAATCTATGAAATCTTCCATCACTTTCCATTTCCTATTCAATTTATTTTCTACACCAAAAGCCTCATGAGGTAAAGAGTTGAGGTTAGGTTAACTGCCCTGGCCTAACCAAACACTCTGAAACAGCGTCTAGCTTCCTGCAAGGAAAATGTTGGAAGCAGACACTTTCAATTATAGCAGGACATGCTGCAGGGGTGAAATGCAAATGACAGATAAATAAATATAATTCAGAATTAACAAATAATTATATACACTATTGATAATTACACAATATAAAAATGTAAATAGGTTATAGCAAAACAAAATTAGGGGCTTTACAAAAGCATTAGATACAAATATCAATATAATCTAATAAATCTAAATTTGTATTATTAATCTATTTCATAGACTGGAGATACATTTCTGTTAAATACGGTGGAATTAAGTTTGACACCAAATTTACTTTTGTCTTGGACTAATATATAGGAGTTTTGCAACATCATTTATCATGTCATGCATGCACACACAGTATATAGACAACACCTGTGACACCTGTAACTGAGGAGAAAGGCACCATTTTCGAAAGTGATTCAAGAAAATGGCATTTCATGTGAGAAGGGCCCAAAATGTAATTTTGTTACCGGTTTTCTATCAGAATCATTTCTGGGGTTTTGTTAGGTGAATAGAATCGCAAAATGGACAACAGTTTTAACATCAGGTATTTTCGCCAAACATTTGTATGGAATCCAAAAATGTCCACACTTCCAACTTAACCCAAATAGAAGGCAAATAAAGTGTCGGCTGCTTCACCCTTCAGCCATCTCGTCCACGTTTGTTTTGTTTACATATGAATGCACATGTGTCATTTGTGCCGCATACATGCAGTGTTGTGAATCTTGATTCATTAATGAAAAAAATGACTGTGCAATCAGAAAAATCCCCTCTGGCAAAACAGCTTGAATATAATGCTAATATTAGCTATGTGTAATAAAAGTAATGGTTTAAATTAGTAAACTGAATACATTAAATGTTGGTACCCAGTGTTAACACAGAAGGATGTTGCATGAACTGTAAGATTATTACAAAGTGTCTTTGAAGTCCATCCTGAGTGAACTGCAGAAGTGTTAATGATGCATTGCCCTTTGTTATTTGACTGATGAATGCTTTAGTTGGCATTAATTTATTGTCTATGAATTACATTTTAAGAGAGTATAGTCCAAACTATGACCAAGAAGATGCAGGCAGGGGTTAGTGAGGAGCATCGCAGTCATCATCCAGCTGGGAGCTTGTGGCAGTTAATTTCCAGTACATTGCAGTCCAGCATGAAGCTTGTAGCGGTTCATTTCCAGTGAAGTTCATCCTAAATCAGAGGATCAGAGTATGCCAGGGAAGTATCCCATGTCTTATGGCTGGAGTTGGCAGCAGTTCATCCTCTGTGAAGTCCATCTTAGTAGGCTGAAGTAATGTCTGGCTGGCACAGGCTGCAGTTACCAGTCATCACTCAGCGACACATAGCAGTGGGAGTGGGATATTGAGCAGGACCAAAGCTGGATCTGGCAGGCTCTGGTAACCTCAAGATTAACTCCCAAGATCCCCCTCTGTCACTCACTTGAAGTTGTGTTGATGTAGTAACACTAGGAGTTGCTCTTGAGAGGCCCAAATACCTCCTTTGTTTTGAGAAAAGGCCAATAAGAATTGGCGATTGGAATTTGTCTCCTCCGGACAAACAGGTATAAAAGGAGAAGGAATGCCCACTCTCATTCAGATTTTTATTTCGGAGCTGAGTGGTTGTTCTATCAGCAAGCTGAATACTTCTGCTGTTCCATTCACCTCTTAAGAAGCGTACACTCACCTAAAGGATTATTAGGAACACCATACTAATACTGTGTTTGACCCCCTTTCGCCTTCAGAACTGCCTTAATTCTACGTGGCATTGATTCAACAAGGTGCTGAAAGCATTCTTTAGAAATGTTGGCCCATATTGATAGGATAGCATCTTGCAGTTGATGGAGATTTGTGGGATGCACATCCAGGGCACGAAGATCCCGTTCCACCACATCCCAAAGATGCTCTATTGGGTTGAGATCTGGTGACTGTGGGGGCCATTTTAGTACAGTGAACTCATTGTCATGTTCAAGAAACCAATTTGAAATGATTCGAGCTTTGTGACATGGTGCATTATCCTGCTGGAAGTAGCCATCAGAGGATGGGTACATGGTAGCCCATCCGCCTCAAGGTTGTGCGTGTTGTGGCTTCACAAATGCTTTGCTGCATACCTCGGTTGTAACGAGTGGTTATTTCAGTCAAAGTTGCTCTTCTATCAGCTTGAATCAGTCGGCCCATTCTCCTCTGACCCCTAGCATCAACAAGGCATTTTCGCCCACAGGACTGCTGCATACTGGATGTTTTTCCCTTTTCACACCATTCTTTGTAAACCCTAGAAATGGTTGTGCGTGAAAATCCCAGTAACTGAGCAGGGGTGCGTTTCCCGTACAACGATGCAACTCGCTGGTTTAACTACCATAGTACGATGCATCTTTAAAGAAATCAACTAGCTAGTCACTACTGTTTCCCGAAACCATGGTACCTGTGTCGCAGATCCATGGTTTGAACCACATTGGTTGGAGCTGTCGTTATAATGTTCTTCTTCTTCTTCTTCGATCTAATGGCGGACTGGTGCTATGAGCACATATCGCCACCTGCTGTAAATTTGGTTCTTTCCTCTTTTCGACTGCGCTTTCTTAGTGACGATGTGGAGTAATTACGTTAACAACTCAACATTCATTCTTTGCACAATAAAATATATACATATATAACAATGTTGTCTTCTCTGATCCCAAAATCTATAACTATTAATTTCACAATTTCATATTTATTAATTTCTTATTGAATATTGATAGATCAGCACAATTAAAATGAAAATAAATGATGGGTTTTAAAAACGCTGTGATTGTTATACTATTGTGGACACCTGTTGCATATTTTGCTTAAGATCATTAGCCTACCTATTTAAGTCCCCTTGCCATACAGCTATGTGTTCATATGATCTGTCTGAAAATGACGCGAAAACCACAATTTTCAAAAAATGAAGTTACAGTTCTTTTGGAGGAGGTGGAGAATAATAAAATCCAGCTATTTTCAAAGCTGAAAAATTGTGTTACAAATGCTGATAAAAAAAATCCTGGGCAGAAATCACCCAAAAAATAAATGCTGCTGGCTATGGTTATGAGCGAAGCCCAGAAGAAGTTAGAAAAAAGTGGACGGACTTCGCAAGTGTGACAAAACGGAGGGCTGCAGCACGTAGAAGGGAAGCAAAAAAGACTGGTGGGGGTATCAACTCTGTTCCTCCTCTGACTGCAGAGGTAGAGAAAGTTTTGGCCATCCTGGGGCCTGAGGCATTGGAAGGGATCCCTGGAGGCATAGATGCTTGTGCGTCAACCAGGCCTTTGAATTCAAAGTTGAGCCCTGCAACATCAGGCCCTTTCCACCCTGGCCCTGGAACATCAGGCCCCCTCCACCCTGGCCCTGGAAAATCAGGCCCCCTCCACCCTGGCCCTGGAACATCAGGCACCCTCCACCCTGGCACTGGAACATCAGGCCCCCTCCACCCTGGCCCTGCAACATCAGGCCCCTTCCACCCTGGCCCTGGAACATCAGGCCCCCTCCACCCTGGCCCTGGAACATCAGGCCCCCTCCACCCTGGCCCTGGAACATCAGAACCCCTTCAACCTGCCCCTGGAACATCAGCAATGAGTCCTGGTCTTAGGCTATTGCTCCCTTCTCCTGACTCCCCTCAGTCTGAGGCCTCCTCATGTGCTGGGCAACGTCGTTCTGGCATTCCAGAAAACCAGCCATTAATCTCCCGCCAAAGGAGAAACAGGGGACGTTGTGGCTGCAGTGAGAAGCTGCTTCAGTCGGAGAAGAAGAAATTATCTGAACTCCAGGGAATCAGGAGAGAACTGAGAGCCCTGAAGGAGCAGCAAGGCCAACATCATCAGGAGGTTATGGCCTATAGGAGGGCTAAATTGGAACTCCTGCAACAACAAGCCAGCAAGCCCTCTTTAACCATGTTTCTACCAACCGACAGTAAGTGAAAATTGTGTTATTTACTCAGTATGGAAAGTCAAATCATGTGTGTTTTTTTTTTTTTCAGATCCACAGATGTAACCCTCTTTTTTTTTTTCTTCTTTTTTTTTGGCTACATTGTTGGCCATCATGCCTCAATCCAAGGCCAAAATCCAACCCCTTGTCCTTGTCGTGGGAGGTGGAAACAGACTGGTTCTGGCAAATGGAGCCCTGGTGAAGCTGTGTGGTGCATGGCATTCAATTTGTTTTTCAGTGATGAAGTTAAAACCCTTCAGCAGTTGAACTGAAATACAAATAAATAAAAAATGTTATGGCCGAATATACTCTTTTGTAATATGTATTTCAAGTGATTTTCTAATACACTGGGCATTCAGTTTAATATGAGTTAAAGAGCATACTATTGTAACTTGACTCAAAGTAGTATATTAATGCCACATAAAAATGCAGGCATTACTGAGTGAAGCTGAAGCATGTTTACCATGCCATGTCATCCTTTATTAAATACCTGAATAATGTGACAAAGCCTGATAATGAAACATATCGAATGTAACTTTTATTTTGAAGTGGTGAGCCACCATCACATAAACCATAAAGTAAATGAAAATATCATCAATGACAATATAAGCCAAACATAACACAAAACACTCTTAAGTACTTAGACCATTCTTAAGAGAAGAATGAAAAATATGAAATAACAGAATGACAACAGCCTATTTTAAACCAAATCAACATATACAATATATTAATGTTGTACCTTATTACTATAACAAATCAAAGATGGTAATAATTAATTGTAGTAATTAAATTAATTAAATTAATTTAGAATGATTATTAGCTAAGGTGTTTCTATTAACTCTGGTGCATCAAAAGCAGGTGTACTAATGCCTCTCCTAATAAAACAGTGTGTGTTTCAAGTGCTCAACAATGGCAGCTTTACAAAGATTCTTACAGCTGGAGCACAGAAGGCGACTGAGAAGTCAATCAGTTTATATAAATGCCCACATAAGGACAAATTTTACCCCTCTTGACTCACTATCTGATGATGCAATTTTAAGAAAATTCCGTCTTCCAAGGACCAAGATTCTTGAATTATTTCAGATAGTGAAACCACACCTTCAGAGGGCAACAAGAAGAAACTACGCCTTAAGTCCAGAGGTGCAGTTGTTAGCTACACTGCGTTATTTTGCTGTTGGAAGTTTTATGGAGGTGGTGGGTGATGGCCTGGGGCTCAGCAAGTCTTCAGTCAGCAAAAGTGTGACAGCAGTAACACCTTTGCTGTTACAGCTGATGAAGAGCATCCTGAATTTAACCAAAACTCCTCAGGAAATACAGCTGGCCAATCAACAATTCTATGATATTGACAACATCCCCAGAGTGATTGGCATCATTGATGGCACCCTAATCCCAGTATTAAGACCTAAGGTAAATGAGCCCTTGTACATTTGCAGGAAGGGCTATCCAGCCATTAATGTTCAAGTAGTGTGTGATCACCAGGGAATGTTCACTGACATTGTGGCAAAATGGCCTGGAAGCATACATGACTCTTTTGCATGGGCCAATTCTGCAATTTGCCAGATGGCTGAAGAAGGTGGCTTTGGTGATAGCTGGCTCCTGGGAGACAGTGGATATCCTCTTCGCCCCTACCTCTTGACACCTGTGCAGCATCCAGCCACCATTGCAGAGGAAAGGTTTAATCAGGCCCATGGAAGGACACGCTCTATAGTGGAGAGGACTATAGGACTGTGGAAACAACGTTTTCGCTGCATCAGCAAGTCCAGTGGTGGCCTAAAGCTAAACCCCACCAAAAGCTGTTCTGTTATTGTGGTTATTGCAATTCTCCACAACATTGCAGTCAGGGAAAATGTCCAGCTTCCTGAGGAGGAAGTTGGTGCCGTTGGAGCCGATGGTGAGGAAGATGCTGTTTCTGATGATGATGATGATCCTTTGAACCCACATCAAGGCAGAATGCATCCTGCAGGAGCAGAAGCCAGAGAACTTTTAATTCAGAATATGTTTGGATGATAGGTTAATATTTTACAGTTTGGATACTGTGTTTTCTATTATTTGTTTAATTTAATCTGACATAACTTGTGCTAATAAATAATGCTGTTTATTTGCCTATGTTTCCCCCCAGCAGACTTCACTTAAATACTTTTGCAAACAATAAATATGTATTTGTTTCTTATAACGCCATGAGAATATTATATTCTACTACACAAAACTGCTTATTTATACAATTTTTCTTCATTCATTGACTATATATAAAAAATACTGTGGTTCGAGTGTGTAATATTTTAAATAGCCTATGTTAACGTATGTAAATTAGCCTACATTTCCTTAGCGCTAAGCACTGCATATGTTGCGTATATGTGTAGGCTACATTACAGATACAATTTAAAATTTAGGGGTAAACCTCTAAAATAATTTTTGTAAAATATTGTTATATGACAATTTGTCTTTGGGAATTTAACAAAGCTACTCACTTGCACACTCACCGTTTCTTCGCACAAACAAAACCAAGGCTGCGTCCCAACCAGCATAAATAATCCTTTCGGAGGGCACTTTGAAGGGAGAATAATTGCGATCGTCACGCTATTATATCGTTTCAAATAATTTGTAATAAAGAAGGCAAATTGTGTAAAACCTGAGCACCTCGACTTTAAGTCATCCAAATCACTTAAAGTGGATGGTGAAAGCTTCGAAAGAAATAGGCTATAGGGTCGATAGATCTGAATAGAACACATCCCAGCTGCTGCGAAATCAATGACGTTGACACAACAATCTAACAAGGAACTATGCTTCTAACCACAGGTCAAGAGCTGTCGTTCCAACCACACAAGTTTGCGATGCAGTTTGCGAATGTTCGTTTGAACTATGGTTTCGGGAAACACCAAATCGTTGGACTATGTTAGTAACGACGGAACTTGCGACCATAGTTGGCTAACGATGCTTTCGGGAAACGCACCCCAAATTGTGAAATACTCAGACCGGCCCGTCTGGCACCAACAACCATGCCATGCTTAAAATTGCTTAAATCACCTTTCTTTCCCATTCTGACATTCAGTTTGGAGTTCAGGAGATTGTCTTGACCAGGACCACACCCCTAAATGCATTGAAGCAACTGCCATGTGATTGGTTGATTAGATAATTGCATTAATGAGAAATTGAACAGGTGTTCCTAATAATCCTATAGGTGAGTGTATGCTGTTGGATATATGGCACATTTCGAGCGGCTTTCTCTCCTTCTGCATGACGAGTGCAGATTTCACCCCTGGGTGCTTCGACAGCGATAAAAGAGTGTATATTCCTGCTAAAGAGTATATTTTCTCTTTTAGAGCACACCCATTGATGTTGAATGTCTTTTTAAATGTGTCTTTATAAATATGCATTTCCGTCTTTGTGTGATTATTGGATGCGGTCGTTATCTCTCCACCTCCGACGGCCATGGGCACTGCCTCACGTGTCTGGGCAGCGATCACACTGAGGCAGCATTTGTGGATGGTTCATGTTCTCATTGCGAGAAAAGTTGCGGTCGAGGCTTTCTTTATTCTGAAGTGGGAAAGCCACTCTAGCCGCCCCCATGCTGCGCCTTCTAGCCACGGGAATGAGGCCAGCCCGGCTGGGGCTGGAGGCGATTTGGGGAGTTCAGTAGGCGTGGTCTTGCCAGGTAATTCCCCGCGGACCTCCGATTCCCACGCATGCTCGTTTGCTCCCGTCTGGTTCCAAAATTAGACCAGCCTGCCTCATAAACAGCTCAGGTCTGCCTGCCCACTCTGAGGCTGACGCAGAGCTGACCTCCATGCTTGCCCGGGCTGCCGTGAGTATCGGGTTGGACTGGAACACTCCACCCTCCCCTGAGTGCTCGCAGTTTGATGATTGGTTCCTCACGGCCACGCCCGGATCCTTTCTTCCTGGAGGTGCACAATAAACTGATGAGGTTGTGGAGGGCACCTTTCGCTGCCCAAAACAGACTTCAGGGTTCGTCCGCTCTCACTACCCTTCACAGCGAGGTGGCCCACGGTCCATAAGGCAGTTGCGATGCACCTGTGCCCGCATAACGCCGCCACCTGGCGGGATTGTCAGGCATTACCCTCCAGAGCCTGTAGGACTACATCGTCTCTGGCGACCAAAGCATACAGTGCCGCTGGACAGGCCACCTCCGTGCTGCATGCCATGGCCCTCCTGCAAGAACTGCCAGAAGTCATTCAGGCGGAGGACAGCAGTTACACTGAAACACTTTCAGAGGCTCCTGGGGCATATGGCTACCTAAGCCACACAGGTTGATGCATATGAGAGAAGTCCCGAGATGGGCATGGCGCCATGGCTATCTCGCCGCTCTACCGCCACTTATTTAGCCCTTGGATAGACCTCATGTGTTTGTGGGCAAGAGTACCCCTACAGCAGGTGGCTAGATGTGCCGTGGTCACCACAGATGACTCCAAGCTGGGCTGGGGTGCCGTGTTCAATGGGCACGCAGCCGCTGGTTTCTGGATAGGACTGTGACTGGGTTGGGACATCAACTGCCTAGAATTGCTGGCTGTACTGCTCGCCCTACGGAGGCTATTGCCCCTCCCCTGAGGCAAAAGCACACGCATTTATCCCCAGTCGAGTTCACAAAGTCGTGGACCCTGAATGTCCTTCCTCTTGCCCTGTACCTCGCAAATTCAGCGGAGGAGTTCACAGCCAGACCCACTAAAGGTTCTAATATGCCTTGTACTGGGTTAGGTGCTCCACAGGTGCCGATTACTCAGGTAACCCCAGTGATGTATTTACCATGGTACTTTCCGCGCCTTCCTTGTCAGAGCCCTCTCTGCCCCCGGCCGCTGTGTTTGTAGAGCTCCTCCCCTTCAAGGCAGGACCTACCACTGTGCCCCTTCCGTGTGCGGCTGGTGAGACCACTTGTCGTTTTGCCACATGTTGACCTCCCCTTTTGGGCAGGAAGTGGTCTCTGCAGCATCTTTTCCCTACTGAAAGAATAGGAATGGAAAATAACACTTTCCCTGATGTGTATAATAGTGTTATATAGCCCCAGCAGGATCTAATTCTCTGTGGATAGAAAACATAGAGAGAAAAGGCTGCGGCTGGCATGGCCTGCTCCCATGCTAATTATGTCGCTTCCCCACCCCAGGGATATGGGGAACTACATGATGTCTTTTTGGAGTGTTGGGGACCTTGCCTCGGCTCCTCAGCACAAAACCTGAAACTTCGACACATGGTCTCGTTCCCTCCATCAGAGAACGGAGGTCAGAACAGTAACCAGGACATTCTTCACTGTAGAAGATGATGTAACAGTACATCCGTCAAGAGTCAAATTATATTCTAGCTACTTATTTTTATAGGTTTTTGGTCCAATAATTAGTACGTCTGTTTTGTCACAATTAAGTAGAAGGAAATTTCCAGCCATCCAATCTTTGATATCACTCTGCTAACTTGGAGGATTGGGAAATTCCGTCAGGTTTTAATGAAATATAAAGGTGGGTATTGTTGGGCTAAAGCTCTGTCTGAGCTCCAAGTTATGACCAATCAACCAGTTCACAAGCATGGTTGGCTTGACAAGTGTGTACAGAAAGTAGGAGATGGTTATGCGAAGGAAGGAAAATTGGTAATGTTTGTAGTTATGATTGAAGCACATGTAAGCAGAGCAAATGGGGAATTAATTACATTTGTGAACAGGCAGGGAGGAGGGAAGCATTGAGCTGTGACTATAATTGAAAGCACAGCTGCGGTAGTGGAGTAGTTGAAAATAGTAAAGGGTGCTCCATTAAATTACTTTACTTTCTTAAAATGTATAAATTAGGGCTGTCGATTTAACGTGTTAATTCAGTGCCATTAATTTTATTAAAAATAACGTGTTAAAAACATTTATGCAATTAATCGCAATGCCACCGGACTGTAATAAGGAAAATTCCTGAGAAATGCACGCTTGTAGTACCACCTGTTTACTCCAGTGGGCAGTATATGAAATTTCAGCTGTATGGACAATGCGCAGTTTATACAGTGAAGAAAACAACCATCCAGCAGACGGCACGATGTTATGAATGTTATGCACTTTAATTATCTAAATATTTGTATTTATATATATTCATTTTTAAATATTTAAAGATAACTATGTATAATTTCATCATTATATATTGAATTATTGTTATATGAGGGGATTTGGTATTAACATCAGATCTTCATGTGAACAATCTTGAAGTAGTAGATTCTGGAATCTCTGACCATAGTTTTGTTTTATTTGAGTCTGTGCAGTCACATTCTGTACCTCTACCCCCTATTCGCCGGCACCTCACTCGTGCGTTTCATTCTTCCACAGTTATGCAGTTTTCAGAGGTGTATGCTTCTGCTTATCTGTCTCATATCTCTGATGTCATTACATGTACTTCAGACACCGCACAATTGGTTGAAGTCTTTAACACCACTTGCACTGCCATTTTAGATCAGGCTGCTCCTTTAAAGTCACGGAGATGTAAAAATAAGTCAGGCATCTAGCCTTGGCTTAATGAGCATACTCGCTCTGTTAGGCAGGAATGTAGGAAGGCAGAGCGTAAGTGGAAGAAAGATAAACTTAATGTTTCATTTGAAATGTTTTGTGATTCATTAAAGCAGTATCAAGTCTCTGTCAAGACTGCAAAATCAATTATTTTTAATACAATTGATTCCTTTTTGAACCCTGCCCCTGCGGGCTATCCAGGTGCAACCCCTGAGACATGTGAAAAGTTTCTTGAATTTTTTATTGACAAAATTCAAGACATTAGAACTCATGTCTTGGCTCAATTGTGATACATTCTGAACCCACGCTGCCTTCCAATTCTTTTAGTCACTTTGACTCTGTTTCATTTGCCCAACTGTTGGATATAATTCTACTAACTAAATCTACTAACTCTCCAATTGATGTCATACTATCACGGCTTCTCAAAGATGTTTTTATTTCTGTTGCCCCCATTATGCTGGCCATAATCAACAGTTCTTTGAGAAATGGAGTAGTCCCTGCCAGCTTTAAACATGCTATGGTTCAGCCTAACCTTGACCCTACAGTTTTTAAGAATTTTAGGCCTATTTCAAAATTGCCTTTTCTGTCCAAAATCTTGGAAAAGGTGGTTTATTCGCAGCTCTATTCTTATCTAACCACCTTCAACATATTTGACAAATTTCAATCAGGCTTTAGGTCACTGCATAGTACTGAGACTGCACTATTAAAGGTGACCAATGACATTTTAGTCTCCCTGTATTCTGGCAACAGGGCCATTTTAATTCTTCTAGACCTCCGTGCAGCATTTGACATGATTGATCACTCCATTCTTTTAAATTGTCTTGAGAAGGTGGTTGGCATCCAGGGAGTTGCATTAAGCTGGTTTTCCTCATATCTGAAGGAAAGAACTTTTCTATCAGTATTGATAATCACTTCTCTTCCCCAACACTGCTCACATGTGGTGTCCCACAAGGCTCCATGATGGGTCCTCTGCTTTTTTCTCTTTATATGCTTCTTTTAGGCTATATCTTTCAGAAGTACAGTGTAGCCTATCATTGTTATGCTGATGACACACAATTTTACCTTCCTGTCAGGTCTAATGATTGTTGTTCCATCAGTAATCTCATCTCCTGTCTTGAGGAAGTTAAATTATGGATATCTGAAAACTTCCTCATGCTTAATGAGGATAAAACCAAGGTTATTGCTTTTGGCTCTTCGTTACGTATCGCTGACATTGAAAATCAGTTGTGTACTTTGTCTTTAACCATGCACAATAGAGTTAAGAACTTGGGTGTCATCTTTGATTCTGACTTATTATTTGATAAGCAGATAAATGCTGTTGTTAAAGGAAGCTTTTTTCATCTAAGGTCCATTGCTAAATTAAAACAGTTTCTCTCACAGAAGGACTTGGAAATAGTGATTCATGCTCTTATTACATCATGGCTGGATTACTGCAATGCCTTATATGTGGGCCTTATATGGGTACCAAGAAAAGAGGCTTCCAGTTAGCTACAGAGTTAATTTCAAGGTCGTGCTGTATGTTTATTAGCCCCTCAGTACATTGCCGATTTACTTCATCTACATTCGGCACCTAGGTCTCTTCGATCATCAAAACAGTTACTCCTCTCTGTTCCCCGATACCGTTTGAAAACCAAAGGTGATCGGGCGTTTGTGGTTGCGGCCCCCAGGATGTGGAATGCACTCCCATTTGTAGTTAGGTCTTCTTCCTCATTGCCTATATTTAAATCTAGATTGAAGACACATTTTTTTCTCTCTAGCCTATAAAGTTGGTTGAGAATTATAACATAAAATATAATTATATTTTTGTGTAGGTTTTATAATGTTTTATTAATTTGTTCTTTTTTAACATTTTATAAGTTCTATTTAATTTCTGTTATTAATGTTTGCAAGAATTGTACAGCACTTTGGTTACAACACCTGTTGTTTTTGAGTGGATACAGGATACCTGAAGCAGCTGTTCAACACCTGTACATCAATGGCTGCACCTGAAAGGGCTTTTCGCAATGAAGAAATTGCTTAATCATGTCTTGTGAGTTTAGCTTGTTCAAGTCAGTCAAGATATCAGCAATAATTCCACCTCTAATTTGAAGAAACATATCGATAAAATTTCATATTTCTGCTTACCAGATGTTGTATCTACTGTTGGGGCTTCGTTCAAGAGCGGGTTTGGTTATTAGCAATAATTAATAATTATCAAAGATAATTATTAATTATTAAAATCAATAGAATATTGATTAGAATCAACATTATCTTACTAATCCATCATATCAACAATCATCAAAGTTAACTATCAATTATCATAATCAATAGAATATTAATAAGAATTCATATTTTCGGGGCACCGCCCTGGAATCACGGACTATTAACCAGACAGTATAGCAGTCTCAATATAGGATTGTTCTCTTAGGAATGTCGACATCAGGAGAACATTGACTTTCAAAATGGGAACAATGAAGGCTTGAATCCAAACACTGACATCTTCTACCAGCCCTTGGCACAGGTGCATGCAAAACAATACCAAAACACTTCTCTTTAAAGTGTAACAAAATGTATTGATGCAGAAGTCTCAATTTATAATCAATATAATGCAGTCGACAAACTTCCAAATTCCAACTACAACTAAACAGTATTATGATTAGATATGGTAACAGATTAGCCTATACATGAGAGGAGGGTTTGAGGTAGTGTGTGTGTGTGTGTGTGTGTGTGTGTGTGTGTGTGTGAATGAGTGTATGTTTGTGTGTGAGGAGAGCAGGAATTCACAAAATGGCAATCACAAACACTCTCATGGAGAGTGTGTCACATGAGGTGTCCGGTCAGAGAATGGCAGTGAATGTGGGCGGAGAGACTGGTTAATGGCATTGCCTGTTTAACACGTGTCTCTGCTCAAAGGATAAGTTAGGGACAAAGCTGGGCTCTATAGTCAAGTTATCTGTTCGCCAAATGTTTGTGAGGGGACATGTGTGTGTGCGGTTAGTACGAGAGAGAAAGAACAGGGTGATGGCACCGAAGCCATTTTAGAGATTGTGAGAGAGATGGCAACCATTACTTTTATCACTCAGAGACATGGTGAATGACTTATAATCGTCAGTCAGGCTTTATGACTGTGTGTAGGTCTGCCTTTGTCTCCAATCTGATCACATGAGGCCCAACATTCCCGTCTGAAGAGTTGGTTGTTGTCCAGGAACTTTAGAGCAACTGAAGGGCCATACAGTTCCTGTAGGTTCACAGTAACCTTTGTGTTACGCACTGTCCATACAGTTCATAGAGTTCACAGTTATTGTTGGGGCAGAGACTGAGAGACATCTGGACATAGAACTTCTAGCTAAAACTACATTCATTACACATAAAGACAAACATTCCAAGTTATAGGTAGGCACAGCATTAACCGTAACACTAATCCTTTGCTGTTCTTTGGTCATAACACAATATGATTGTAGAATCTGACAATGGATACTAGGACCAAAACATTAGAGGAAAGGGGTTAGAATAAAGGAAATGACGGTTAGAGGTTAAAAGGCTTAGACTGGTGTGTAAAATGCAGATGTACGAGAAGGAGGGATTCCAGTCTGGCCTGTAGTTTTGAATGTATCTGTTCATGTCATGTGCAATAATTGCCGTGATGATCCAACCACTAAGGAGGAGCCTGAGGGTGACCAGATTAATAGGGTGTTCTTGGTAAGATTGCGATCTGCTTATGTGACTAGGAAATATACTGGTCAAGCTAGTCGGTTTGAGACTGAACTTCACTAATTTCGTCCCTTCAACCTGAAGCTGCTGTTGAAGGGTGTCATCAATGGTGAGGTTGTGACCTCTAAATGCATCCATGATCTCAATTTCCACATCATGTTTGTTGACGCTGAGATGATGGAGGACAATATCATCAATCTGCACAATGGCTCCTTGGGAAACCGTTAAGAACCCCATCTGGTTTGAATAGTTTAGTTGCTATTTCATGGCAGTCGTTGATATTAGAACTTTGGTGGCTGGTGTGTTAACGAGCCAGCGATCACCTGCTCACACTACCTTTGTCTCTGTGCCTTCATTTTTGACAGACATGCTACCTTGACACTTTTGTTCAGGAGATTCGGCTCTTAGGCCACAGAGGTGGTTAGTCACCTCTCTAACAAAGGGGTTGCTTGGACAAACCCAATGTTCTTTGTCTTGGTACACATGCTTAGGTTAGGGATAAGGTAGAGCAAGGGGTCCTTATCATGGCAGGCGTGTGTTGGTGGTGTTTTGATGTGAATGTGTGTGTGTTACCTCTCTGCAAACCAACATTCAATACAGACATTAGTCGGTATATGTTCTTCTTTTCTATGATGGGTAGATTGTGGATGAATCCTATTTCAATGTTCTGTTGATTTACATATATTGGAATTGCACTGCCAAGACTATATGCCAGGTGTATCTGTTAAGGTCGCACAATGGAGGTATTAGCAGATCAAAGGATTGGTTCAACAAGGTCTAGGGAGACCAGGTTAGCTGGAATCCTTCCACCACTGTTGACAGAGGAGCTAATTTCTCTAATGAGGTCCTGCGTTAGATCTCTAATGATACACACATAAGTTTTGTCTTCTCTGACAACCTCTGACAAAGTCCCTAAAACTTGCATTGAAAAGAGCAGAGTGCAATTTACATTGACTACAGTACCCTGAGTAATTGTTCTTGATGGAGAAGGAATTTTGATTTCTGGTATTTCCTCTTTGAGTTCACCCATGAGCCTTTAAAATGCACTGATGCTGACAGCATTGGCAGCTGAGAGGCCAATGGAGAACAGTAACCCGTTTGCTGATGCCGTGGCAAGCATTTTTGGTCATGTATAGCTACTGAGGTCCTCCTTGGTCACTAGGAATTTCTGCAATTGTTCAATGGTGTGAACAGTTGTCTGATTGGCAAGTTTGACTGTGTTGTGTGTTTGGGTTCCACTTAGCCTGCCTTCAATCAATCATGGGGGTAAGCTGATGTGTTTGCGGTATACATCCCAGGGATCTAAACGTACGTATATTCTGGGTGTACAGGTTGCTGCAGGTAATCAAGAGGTCAGGTGTCCCTTGTAAGATGATGGCGGTCGGCAGGCAACTCAGGAGAATGCAGAGGATCCACGAGACTTTCATCTTGAAACAAACCAGAGTTGATTACTGTATGAAAGTGGAGTGGTGCTAGGAGTTAGTGCATGCCGACTGGATGGGTTGAGACATGCAGCTATTCTTTTGATGCTACTGTGTTGTGTCTTTTCCCTTTTGGAGTGAAAATGGCTTGAAGAGCTTAATCTGATTCAAATGTACCCATTTGTATGCCAGTGTTTGGCTTGGTTTTGAGACCCTGATGCAGTAGACTACTAGTGAGAGCTTTCCCACTATCTCAAATGAGCCTGACCAACTTGGTAGTAATTTTTTTGAGATTCCCACCGGTTTGGTGAACCTGTAATAGAGTATCTTGTTGCCTACTTGGTACTCGCAGTGAGACGCTTTCCTGTCATAATAGTTTTGGATCCCTTGGCACTGGCTTTCAAGTTCTTCAGGGCCTGAAGATGGTCGCGCATGGCCATCACATATTAGCACGCCGTAAAGGCGGTTGCAACACTGTCATCTTCAGAGCGGTACAGAAGGGTAATTTCTCTTCCAGTCATCATTTTGAATTGTGTGACTCCTGTGGAGCGGTGCGGAGTAGACCTAATGGCCATCAGCACCAGAGGCAGTTTAACATCCCAATCACTGCCATTGCTGTTAACATACTTTTTAAGCATGTTGTAGCATCTGGACCAATCAGACACACAATTATTCATTATTTAATTAATAATTCAACAGATGTCTCAAGACCATAACAAGCAAAGGTCCAAGTAGGCCCAAGCAGACTCCGAGATGTCTGCTCTCCCATTGATCATTATCAGCTTTTATTCTGCCTTTGCTGACACTGGTTCAGCAACTAGTGGACCCCAGAGACTTTCCAAGTGGGGGAGGGTAGCCATATGCAAAGCCAAGGAATGTGGGGAGAGAAATTTACTCCATTCCCCCATAGAAAAGACACATAAAGCCCATAAAACAGACTATTCTTCATTAATGTATAGACAAAATCCCCAGGACATTGTGTGTATGATTATTACTCTTGTATAGTGTCTTTTGTATTATATATCATTTTATGCATGCTTTATGACAGAGCCACTAGATAGTGTAAAATTATTGGTATCCTGCTTCCTATCAAACTAATCCTTGTGTGATGCCCTGCACATTGGTGTATATCACCTCCTTATAGCATGCAATGTATGCTTGTTATAGTAATCAGAGCATAAAGGGGCACAAACTGCCAGCTTACTCCAATCATGCAAATGAGTCAGCTTCCAAAGGAACTTTTCCCACTGGAAAATTGCACCTTTCTCATTGGTCAATCCAAACTCAAGAGGAGTGACCTCCCTCAGGAGTCAAAGGGCACTGTCAGAGTTACCTCCCTCTCTCTTCCTGAGTAGGAGCAGGTAGCTCCTCTGACTCACACGATGGGGTTTGAGAGGCCCCTTGTGTTGAAGGGTTTGCTACTCACTGCCGGACGGTTTGGATGGCCAGGTCTTGCTCCTGCATGGTGAACAGATCGGCATCGCCGGGTCTCCATCCCAGGTGCAAAGTCTGTGGGCTCGGTTGCCCTTCACAGTCACAGTGTTGGCATTCAGTCAGGCCTTGGCCCAAGGCCATTTTATGGTTCTGGGCATGCTTGACCTCAATGTCATAGATTTGCAGTGCCATCATCCAAGTGGCAATGCAGCTGTTGGTTACACACCCCTCCTCAGCCATTAGCTGTTCAGGAAGGTGACAGGTTGGTGACAAGTCTCAATGACTGTCTTCTGAACCCCAATGTAGCTACGGATATGTTCCACAGCCCATACGGTTACCTGGAGGACCTTCTCACAGTCAGAGAATTTTTCTCAACAACACTAAGAGGTTGGCACACATAGTACATGTCAGATCACGGTCAAGTGACCCTCAAAGGTCTGGTTCCTCATGAGGATGTCATACATGTAGATGAGTGTAAGAAACATGAAATGTACATGATGTTTTGCTCTGTATATGTGTGTGTGTATGTTTCTCGCCTTTATCTGTATGTGTGAGTATAATGTTCCACACTTCACAATGCATGCTAATTTCTGTAAGTTGAATAGATCATACTTGTCCACGTGTTCAACCCACGAGGACAAGCCTTGTTGTCGCTTTATTATTGGCTGTTTATTGTCTCCTGAAGAATATATAAATCACATGCTTGCTACAATAAAGTTGAGTAGATTGGATACAGACCAACTGTGTGGTGTTGTTCTTTCTACTTCCTTCACGAAGTCTACAGAGACTCAGACTCACTACTGCATCTGACTGGGCACAGACATAGACAGACAGGACCGGGGAATCGGGGATCGTGACTAGATCCATAATATTCCTAACAGTTTGGGGGCTCATCCGGGATACCTCACAAACAAGGTAAGGTCAAGTTTTTGATGACTTTATGTTGGCCTGTTTGTTGGGGTATCTCTGAACCATATAGAGTGTGCATTTGGTGTACTCCCTTTTAAGGGAAGCTGATAGCTCTGCTAGACTGCAGAAAGGGAACTGATCACTCAAATTTTGACCAAATGCACGTCAATCAAAGATAAATCGTCGTTTTTATCTTATAAAAAAAAAAAAAAAAAAAAAGAGATATACAATACATATATAAAATATAATACGTATATAACAAACCGTACTCTTACGTGCCCAGTCCAGCAGGTGTTAGAACTGTGTGTTTGGAGAATTCTATGCTGCTAGATTATGTGTTTGGAGACTTATATGCTGCTTGATTATGTGTTTATTTGCTGTTTGATTGTGTTTTTTTATTGGGTGGCATTTTGTGCTATACTTATGAGACTATCTGTGTTCTACTTGTGAGAGTATCTGTGTCTATAAGTGTGATTACATTTGAGAAGTGCGTGATGAGCCCTGTAAATACAGGGACAGTACAAATAAATACATGTTGTCTAATAAAAGAAAATTGTCTTTCATGTATTGAATAAATGTTGGGAATGAAAGCTGTCTGGTGAAAAAGTTTCCCTTGTACAAAAAATATAACTTTCAGAAGTATCAGTTTTCTGTGGGTTGATCCTGAAGGAGTTAGAAATGCGTTTAAAAGGTATTTGATAAAATTAAAATAAACAAAAAGGGTTCTATATAAAAACAGGAATGGGGAACAAATTAAGTCGACCCCTCCCAGGGGAATCGCCAAAGGGTTTCATGTTTAGAAATAATCAAGGGTATAATACCGAACCGTACGTTAACAATCTGGCTGGATGGTCAGAAGGGAAAACCCAACTCGACCCATACCTCAGGGAAGGGTCCTTTGCAGACAATTTTATGAGGGAGGCAAAAAGTATGATTAAAAGCGGCTGGGGAGACCCACAGTGGGATTATAAATATATGAAAGAATCATACGATGTATGGAAGAAAATGACACCTTTGTGGGATGAGGGACCCGAAAAGGCGACTGCCAAATTAGCCGCTTTAGTATCAAATTATGACGGACCGAACAAACAACCAATGCCCGAGGTACAGGTGCCGCCTTCTGCCCCGCCGCCATATAATGCTTGTGTGTCTGAAGAGTCAAAAGCAATAAAAACAGAAAAAATAGAAGGTAGCACTGCATGCCTGTTCGTTCTTACAGGTGATGAAATTAAAATGACTACATTAACCCTGGCGGAGGTTCAAACAGTCATCAACGCCCTCCCTAAACCATTAGAAGACCCAGCACGCTTGGTAACCGTGCTACAAGGCATGACAGAATACCAGCAATTTACTGGTGCTGATTACAGACACATTTTAACACAAATGTTGCCAGGGGATATTACAGAAGAAGTGCTGATAGCTAATGTATGCGAATTAAGCCAAGACAATGACCGACCAAAATTGCCAGATCCTCCTATCGGTGATGCACTCGCAAAAAAACCTTCTTCAAGGGGTTACCTCTATACCTGCAGGGGATAGTGAGATCCAAACAAGATATTAGTCATGCGGCGAATACTAAACAGGACAAAACCGAAGACCCATGCACCTTTGTGGCTCAGTTCCATGAGTCATGGGTCCACAAATCAGGGCTACCCATAGATGGGTTGACTAAGTCATTGTATGTTAACATGTGCTTGAACAACATGACTCCGGCATGTGCTTCTATACTTCGTATTAACACAACCAGGTTGGGTGAAATGGACCACCAGCAGTTTGCAGTATGAGTGCGTGAATTAAGCACCACTGGGGCGTTTCCATCACCCAAGCCAGCCGCGTTACATGTTATGGGCACAGAGAACTCTCGACCATTGCGTAATAACAGCTCGCGCCCTAAGTATAAAATGCCGCAAGGCCGCGGGCAGGTACAAATCGAGTGTTATTATTGTCATGCATTAGGACATAACGCCCATGAATGTAGAAAGAAAAAACGTGACCAACAACATGCCAGCACTCCTCAGCGGCGGCGGCAATGGCAGCAGGTAGAACCTAAGCAACAACAGAACCGACCCAATGCAATGCAATCCAACGTCCTGGCCGCCGAATCAGGGTTATATACAACCCCAATAGGGGTGCCCACGGGACGACCAGTGTGCTGTGCAGGTATTGTCGACATATAGCCCAACAGATAAACCTATGATTGTTCTTACTGATACTTTTTTAATCGATACAGGGGCCGACAAAAGCACAATATCTGCACAGATGTACAATGGACCTATTACGGGGAAAACTATGAGTTCCGTGGGAGTTACTGGCACCCCCGTAACTTGTCAAATTACACATCCTTTAGTAGTCACATGTCCATATGACTCCGAATTGTATCTCACTCATTCTTTTATGTTAGTGGAAAATTCACCTTTCTGCCTGCTTGGGCGTGACCTGCTGCACAGACATAATGCACAAATATTATTTTCTGGTGATGATATAACCATATTTCCGCATGCACTGATGGAGCAAACCACCCTCACTGGACATGATTTTGATGACCAGCCTGTGTTCACCCAGAAGCATGAAACTGACCCCGCCCTTACCAGTGTCAATCCAGTGTTATGGGCTACCAGTAAAGACGAGTCAGGCATAGCACATTCGGTGGTTCCATATCACGCATTGTTGAAGACTAATGAACCAGTGTATTTCAAACAGTACCCCCTGTCGGCTGAAAAATCTGATGGCATCAGACCCATTATTGCACAACTATTGAACCAAGGTATTGTCATTCCCACACATTCTCCTTACAACACAACAATTAACCCAGTAAGGAAGGCTAATGGTACCTGGCGAATGACTCAAGATTTAAGAAAAGTGAATGATTTGGTGATACCATTATCTCCCCTGGTGCCGGATGTGCAGACGGTATTGGCTTCGATACCTGTACATCATAACTACTATACTGTTATTGACCTATGCTCTGCTTTTTTCAGTATTCCTGTCTCTCCTGTGACACAGCCACTGTTCGCATTCACATACGAGGGATCACAGTTCACATGGACCAGGCTCCCACAGGGTTTTCGAGACTCGCAACACTACAAGACACAAGGCTGCTGCCTCAAACCTGCTTGTTGCAGTACGTTGACGACATACTGGTGACTGTGGACTCATCTGAAAGCTGTGAACTCGCATCAACCATTGTCTGTAATGTACTGGCAAATGCTGGCTTCAAAGCCTCCAGGGACAAACTGCAATGGGTGAAACCCAAAGTGAACTACTTAGGTCACGTGTTGACTGCAGGCACAGTTTCACTATCTTTTGACAGAGTGAAACTCATATTGACTTTTCAACACCCCAAAACCAAGACACAGATGCAAAGCTTCCTGGGTCTAGTGAACTATTGCAGATCATGGGTACCGAACTGTTCCTTATATGATCGCCCTCTCAGGTCCACGACCACTGACTCAGCACCAGAACTCATTGAATGGACCAGTGAATTGAATATCGCTTTCCAAAGTCTCAAGAAAGCACTGACTTAGGCACCAGCACTGGGTCTACCAGACTACACCCAGCCTTTTCATCTATACATGCACGAAAGTGGGGGCACCGCGGCAGCGATCCTCGCACAAGCCCATGGGGGTCCATACAGGCCTGTTGCCTACCTGTCTAAAACACTCGACACAGTTGCTAGAGGCCTGCCTGTGTGTCTGCGTACAGTGGCTGCCACAGCTTTAATGGTACAGGATGCAGAGCGAACAGTATTATCACACCCACTTACCGTACACACCCCCCACCAGGTAAGAGTGATTTTGCAAAACCTCACAACACAACACATGACGGCACAAAGGAGGAGCGGGCACGAGGCTACCCTTCTAGCAACAGCTAATTTAACAATTACTTTGTCATGAACAACACATGGTCCTACACTATGTTTGCACAAAATGCTAACAAAGGGGGTATTTGATGACAAACATGATTGTATGACACAGATTGGAGACCAAACCTCTTGCAGACCGGATGTTTCTACGTCCACTCTGGAGGAGAGGGATTGTTGGTACATAGACGGATCATGTTTAAAACCAAATGATTCGGTATATTGGTGCGGCTACGCAGTAACCCAGCTACCAGGCACCATAATTGAGGCATACTCATTACCGTACAAAACAGCACAGGCGGTGGAACTGTTTGCATTAATAAGGGAGTGTCAATTGGCAAAGGGCAAAATTATCAACATTTCCATTAACTCTAAATATGCATTTGGGGTAGTACATGATTTTGCAAAATTATGGGAAGCAAGAAACTTCGAGACCGCGGAGGGTAAGCCAATTTCACACCAAAATTTGGTTTCTGAGTTGCTAAAAGCAGCACAGCTACCAACAAAACTAGCTGTGATCAAAGTGGCCAGCTGGCCCTGCCAAAAACAGCTGCAGTAACACTGTGTAGACATTACCATGGCCTTTCAAACGTGTCAAAACAGAAAGTAATAGATGCCATAAATCAAGAATACTGTATTCACGCAGTCAGAGCAACCGTAAATCTGATCCTAGACTTATGTCTGACGTGCGCTCGAAACCATCCACATAAGCAAATATCACACCAAATCTTACCACATCCTGAGGCACCTTTTCAGCATCTCCAAATTGATTTTACTCACATGCGAGCATGCAATAACCTAAAACTGCTCCTTGTAATAGTAGATAGATTCTCAAAATGGACTGAAGCCTTTCCATGCGCAAGGGAAAATGCAAAAACAGTAGTAAAGGTACTGGCGAAGGAAATTATTCCTCGCTTTGGGATACCAACAGTAATAGAGAGTGACAACAGTACCCCATTTGCATCAAAAGTGACGCAACTCCTGGCAAAGGAGCTCAGTATTGATTGGCATTTTCACATTCCATACCACCCGCAGTCGGCGGGAGTGGTGGAACACACAAACCGTACGCTAAAAGAACGATTGAACAAAGCATGTACGGAGACAGGAAGGAACTGGGTAGATATGCTTCCTGCTGTTCTCACAGAACTCAGGATGACACCATCTAACACAACTAAATTGTCACCATTTGAAATACTAATGGGTAGGCCTTTCCCGACCCCGTGGGTCAAAGGCCGTGCTGGCTTTCTCTCCACAGGTGACATGGTGGTGGTGATCAAGGAATATGTGGATTCCCTGATAAAAACATTGAATGATATTAATGCTAACATCTCTCTCTCTCTCTCCCTCTGCCAGAGCAAAAGCCTACTCACCCTTTTGTCCCAAACCAGCAGGTCCTTGTTCTCAGGTTGAAACCATCAAAGACTGGGGAGCCCAGGTACCAGGGTCCGGCAACGGTCATCGCAGTCTTGACCGATCTACAGCCCCAGTGGATGCACGCATCGCAGGTTAAGCCAGCAGCCGAGGAGGGACTGAAAGTGGGACTGAAAGGTGACTGTTAAGTGTGACCCCAATGAAGGAGCTGAACACGCAGCGTCAGTGGCAAACACAGCGCAGAAACCCAAGGTCCTGAAGAACCACGATATATGTGAGACGTATTGATAACACAAGAGAGGAAAAAAATTTGGATAAAAACAGGATGAAAGAAGTCATACTGATATTGGCCATTCTCGAGGCCATTCCAGCTATGAAACAAATAAGTGATCTCGAGCACCCCGATCCACCACACACTTACGCCACAAACCTGTGGTGGCGCTTAGCTAACCACACGGCCCGTTCAGCCCATCCCAATGAATCATGTAATGTTTGTTCCTTATTTCCACATAGCTCAACGCACGCGGGAACTTGAGTTGCTGAACTAAGTTATCATGAACCCCTGCATTGGACCGGACACTACAGTGACACCACCCCAGCAGACCGATGGGCTGCTGGAAACTGTATCGTCCATACCTTATAACTTAACTTGCCAAGAACAAAGAGAAGGGGATACCTCGGTGGGCAGCATCCCCACCAAGCATTGTAAAATTAGATATCAAAGTACACCTTGGGGAAACCGGTCGATCTGCTGCCAGTGGTGTTTGAGGAAACGTGATGGGTATCCAGATGGGCTCTTCCTCGTGGACCAGCCTAGTTTCAAGCAGTACTATTTCGATAACAGTGTATCATCATACACCAGGAAGACCTGCGTGAAAGTAGTGCCAGATTTTTACGCGCAGCGGCAGCAGGCATACACATGGATGAGGGCCTCACGGGCAGCTCGAGAACTCTGCTCAGATATGTGCCTCAATGGTGCACACCCACTAACACACCCACAGCTGATGGAACCAGGTCCATGAAGGGGGTACAGTGGCTCTGTGGGCATAGATTATACGCCTCTTTACCAATTGACTGGAAAGGACGATGTGCTCTGGTCAACAGCTCTGGGTCAGTAATGATCATCAGGACACAACCTGATAGCACTATCAAGCTCAGTCGTGTGAAGAGGTCCCCGTCATCCACCCTGTCCCAGCCAAATTACACTCCAGAGGACCAAAGGATCTGGAGCAGGGTGGACAAGTTTTTTCAATCATTCTTTGCCCCCATTGGCGTAGCCAATATTATGAATCAGGTTGAGATGAACAGGTTTGATTTAGTATCTTTTATGAATGTAACAGAATGGGTATTAGGAGGTATAAAAGAAGAGCTCAGTGGACTGCACCTGATGACTATGCAGAACCGGATGGTTCTGGATCAGCTCACAGCAGCCCAAGGAGGAGTATGTGTTTTGGTAGGTGAAGCATGTTGCACGTACGTCCCAGCAATGGATGGTGCAGGTGGTATCATAGAAGAAGTGTTAAAGAATATCTCAGACATGGTAAAAAGATCACAAAAACGGTCAATGGGGAGTATGATTTCTTTTCATGGTTTTGGACCATAATGTATAAGTTTGAGCATGCTGCATTAATTGCCTGTTTTTGGCCCTGTTCAACGTCTCTGATTAAACGAATGATCTCCAGCTCCATCAGCAATGTGGTTCGTACACCTGACCCGATTTATCAGCCTATGAGGACTCTGACGGCCTTTGGATCGTACCAGGAATTGCGGAGAGATGGAGCAGAGTCAGGTGTATAGAGCAGATCCCTGATCGTGATCAATTTATGATCAAAGGAGGCATTGTAAGAAACATGAAATGTACATGATGTTCTGCTCTGTATATGTGTGTATGTTTTCCGCCTTTATCTGTATGTGTGAGTATAATGTTCCACACTTCACAATGCATGCTAATTTCTGTAAGTTGAATAGATCATACTTGTCCTCGTGGGGTGAACACGTGGACAAATGACTGAACGTCTAAGGGCATCCGTATATGGTGTTGTTCTTGCATTACTCCAGGATGCCCAATTTCTCCCCCTTGACCATAAGCCTTGTTGTTGCTTTATTATTGGCTGTTTATTGTCTCATGAAGAATATATAAATCACATGCTTGCTACAATAAAGTTGAGTAGATTGGATACAGACCAACTGTGTGGTGTTGTTCTTTCTACTTCCTTCGCGAAGTCTACAGAGACTCAGACTCACGACTGCATCTGACTGGGCACAGACATAGACAGGAAGATATTGGACTTGGCTGGGGAGTTCGAATATTCAAATGGACTATGGTTCCAGGTGTACAGGAGGTTACCAAAAGAAAAAAACAGCTGGTACTGGTCAGCTGGGTCAACTCTCATTGTCCAGAAGCTGTTGGCCATGTCCACAATAGAGAAGAAGAGGGCCCCTTTGACATGGGTCAGTTCATGGTCCAAATGGATCATGGGCCAGCGGGAAAGAGGCAACTGCTTATTCAGAGGGTGATAGTCAATGGTGAGATGCCACTTGCCGGTCAGCTTTAACACTGGCCAGATAGGTAAGTTGATTGAGTTGCATTCCCGAATTATTTGCTTTTGCAAAAGCTTGTTGAGGATCCCTTGGATTGACTAATAGGCAGCCAGGGTGATTTTGTACTGGCGTACAAATGTGGGTGGTGCATTTGGATCAGTGGGAATGCTAGTGGTGTGGAGGTCAGTGGGTATCTCTCGAGAAGATCGGCTGCAAATCATGAAAGAGTTTCTGAAGTGCATTTATCTGATCCTCTGTTATTAGAGCATCTGCTTTGACAAGCTGCTCATTGACCTTGGCCTAAAAGCCAGCGTAGGGTTCCTCTGATGAGGAACAGGTTCTGTCCTCACCAAGGGTTGTGTCACTGGGTTGCGTAGTGCTTTGTGGTGGGCCACAGTGATCATTCTGATCGGAAAAGTGTACAGGACATCATCCAGGTTGTCATACCTGGCTAGTGATGGAGTTAAATCTCCTATCACTGGCAGTGTCAGTTAGAAATCATGAAATGAGTTATTGAAAACATCCCTAGTGGTCGCCATGTTTTCACCTGAATCAGGAAGTGTGCCAGATTCTGAACCAACAAGTGGCTCAACTTGAGCAGGGGCATGCCACAGACGGTCAGATTTCCAGAAGCGGGCAAGGGTTGAAAGAATGCCTGTGGGCCAGGTATCTTCTGTCCTTTTGAGATTACCAGGTGGATGGGAACACCTGCTGTTCGCACAGAGATAGTCATATCTACCTCGCTAGCAACCTGGCATGCCTGGAGAATGGTCTGGCTGGACATCATGTATTCTACCTCAATGGTCAGAGAATACCTTTTGGCCCAGGCTTGGGACCACAGAAACTGGTTGGCTGAGTGTCTAGTCTGACCAAAAGGTCCGCCCCCATAAAGAACTGGGATTGGAGTTGAGGGACTACACTCACAAAATGCATGACCTATTTTTTTTCCAATCTATAAGGAAAGGGTGCTTTGAGGAGACTTTGTAGTTACCCTGCTGAAAGGATGTGGTAAGAAGATCGGAGGAAGACTGTGTCGACACAAGTCATCGTATAGGTCCTGGCTCATAACAGTCTTTTCTGACCAGAGCAAAACAAGCACGTCTTGTGTCGCTATACCATTGATGTGCACGGCCCCCACTATATGGGGGTTGTACAGGGTTAAATTTGTAAAGACCTGTGGTCATGAAATGAGTTTTGACTATCAACCTGCAGCGACTGTGGGCTCAAAGGTGGCATAGAAGGATCAGAGCCAGGCTCTGGAGGATGCTTGATCATTGGTAGAGGTCCTCTGGACTCCTATGATGACAACTTGTCCATCTGAAGCTGGCAAACTGTTTTCTGAATCAAGTGGCCTTGGTGTTTCAACCTGAGCCCACATGTGTCCATGATGGCAGTCAATGAGCTGAGCCAGTTTGTCCAGTAGGTCCTGGCCAATTAACAGTGATTCCGTATTAATGGGACATGTGTAAATGGAGTGTACCAGCATCATCCCTTGAAAGGTAATGTCGATCCATGCCCGTTTCGTGATAGACATCCTTTCTTGCATGTAGCTTGTGATGCTTATGTTACAGGTCTCGATGTGTAGCGGTTTGCTGAGGGAGAGCATTGTTCTAGCCACCCCTGCGTAGGTGTTGGAACCCATC
This sequence comes from Moxostoma hubbsi, assembly GCA_032164185.1. Taxonomy (NCBI): domain Eukaryota; kingdom Metazoa; phylum Chordata; class Actinopteri; order Cypriniformes; family Catostomidae; genus Moxostoma; species Moxostoma hubbsi. The sequence continues at coordinate 6,822,728 of JAVLUX010000013.1, read as the reverse complement.
AGACTTATTTCGGAACCAGTGTCGAGTAGTGCGTGGAAGCTGATTCACCCCCTACCACTACTGATGTGTATATGCATCGGGCGTTGCCCTTATTATCAAAAGCCTTCATCAGCCAACTAACAAAGGACAATGAATCTTTGTGAACTTCTGCAGTTAATCCAGGATGGACATCAAAGACATTAGTCATTAATCTTACAGTTCATACAAAATCATACTATATATATATATATATATATATATATATATATACACACTCACCTAAAGGATTATTAGGAACACCTGTTCAATTTCTCATTAATGCAATTATCTAATCAACCAATCACATGGCAGTTGCTTCAATGCATTTAGGGGTGTGGTCCTGGTCAAGACAATCTCCTGAACTCCAAACTGAATGTCAGAATGGGAAAGAAAGGTGATTTAAGTAATTTTGAGCGTGGCATGGTTGTTGGTGCCAGACGGGCCGGTCTGAGTATTTCACAATCTGCTCAGTTACTGGGATTTTCACGCACAACCATTTCTAGGCTTTACAAAGAATGGTGTGAAAAGGGAAAAACATCCAGTATGCGGCAGTCCTGTGGGCAAAAATGCCTTGTTGATGCTAGAGGTCAGAGGAGAATGGGCCGACTGATTCAAGCTGATAGAAGAGCAACTTTGACTGAAATAACCACTCGTTACAACCGAGGTATGCAGCAAAGCATTTGTGAAGCCACAACACGCACAACCTTGAGGCAGATGGGCTATAACAGCAGAAGACCCCACCGGGTACCACTCATCTCCACTACAAATAGGAAAAAGAGGGTACAATTTGCAAGAGCTCACTAAAATTGGACAGTTGAAGACTGGAAAAATGTTGCCTGGTCTGATGAGTCTCGATTTCTATTGAGACATTCAGATGGTAGAGTCAGAATTTGGCGTAAACAGAATGAGAACATGGATCCATCATGCCTTGTTACCACTGTGCAGGCTGGTGGTGGTGGTGTAATGGTGTGGGGGATGTTTTCTTGGCACACTTTAGGCCCCCTAGTGCCAGTTGGGCATCGTTTAAATGCCACGGCCTACCTGAGCATTGTTTCTGACCATGTCCATCCCTTTATGGCCACCATGTACCCATCCTCTGATGGCTACTTCCAGCAGGATAATGCACCATGTCACAAAGCTCGAATCATTTCAAATTGGTTTCTTGAACATGACAATGAGTTCACTGTACTAAAATGGCCCCCACAGTCACCAGATCTCAACCCAATAGAGCATCTTTGGGATGTGGTGGAACGGGAGCTTCGTGCCCTGGATGTGCATCCCACAAATCTCCATCAACTGCAAGATGCTATCCTATCAATATGGGCCAACATTTCTAAAGAATGCTTTCAGCACCTTGTTGAATCAATGCCACGTACAATTAAGGCAGTTCTGAAGGCGAAAGTGGGTCAAACACAGTATTAGTATGGTGTTCCTAATAATCCTTTAGGTGAGTGTATATATATATATATATATTTATACACACACACACACTGGCGGCAAAAAGTTTGGAATAATGTAGAGAGTTTGCCGTTTCAGAAGGAAATTGGTAATTCTTTAATAACCCCAACACTGGGGAATGCCTCATTTAATGCCCCATTTCCAGCAGCCATCACTCCAACACCTTGTCCTTGATTAATCATGATAAATTGCTAATTTGGTACTAGAAAATCACATGCTATTATATTAAAAAAAATATTTGTGTTTGTTTTTGAGTTGCCAAAGTATGCAATTGACTGGCATGACTTAAGGTCAAGATTATATCAAAAATGGCAAAAAAGAAACAGCTTTCTCTAGAAACTCGTCAGTCAGGCTATGCAATACTTGAAATTGCTGAACAAACTGAAGATTTTATATAAATGTATATACTACAGTCTCTAACAAAGACAGTAATAGATGTGGAAGGCCAGATGTACAACTAAACAAGAGGATAAGTATATCAGGGTCACTCGTTTGAGAAATACATGCCTCACATGTCCTTAGCTAACAGCTTCATTGAAGTGCACTGAGCTGACATCACTGGACTTCCTGTTGCTGATGCTGCACGAGTGTTTGTGTTTTAGCCTGCTTAGGTTGCTTAGCATTGTTTAATCTTATCATACGTTCATCATTTTATCTTTTGTCATTTTACCTCATTTCAGGTTTGTCTACTTTTCTACTGTTTCATCTGCGTGTATTTTACCTGTTGCTAGCTCGAGTCTGTGTTTGTAGCCTGCTAGTTTTTTAGAATCGGCTGAATGTTTTCAGCCTTTAATCCTTAACATCTGCCATTTTTCAGCACACAATGGGTTTTCCCCCACATTATTCTCTTATCGAGATTCAACTGCACACATATTCCACCTGCATCCACTTTCTATTTTTAACGTGATTAAACTGTGTGCATCGATCGCATAGCACCGCTTATCAAGAACAACCAACAACAACAAACAATTGCGTGAAGGATTCACATCAATCTCAAACCCTCACCACTCTGGAACAACCAACAACAACAAACAATTTGCGTTAAATCATGGCATCCGCTCTTGCTATTTCTTCCTGCATTGCATGTCATATGTTTACGATAGCCTCTTCCATCAGCAGTGAGGGATTCACATGTGATAAATGTAGGGGATTAGTCAGGCTGACGGAGAAGGATAATGAGTTAGAGACTAGCATCCGAACACTAGTGGAGGTCAGTGAGAAAGAGAAGCCGGTAGATACTGTTTCGGATGTGAGTAGTACAGAGAGCAACACACACACTTTGGTTCTGACTGTAGAGCCCCCACAGCAGGGTGTTTGGGTGACGTCTTGGTGGCATACTCTGACAAAGAAAAGAGACACCACTCTCCCGTTCCTGTTATGGTTTCCAATCGATTCTCTCCACTCAGTGATGCACCCACTGAGAATCATGTTGAAAGAGCCCTTGTTATTGGTGATTCTATTATAAGGAAAGTGGAAATAGAGACTCCAGACACTATTGTTAATTGCATTTCAGGTGCCAGAGCGTCTGACATCAAATAAAATTTACAAGTGCTGGCTAATGCTAAACATAGATTTTCTAAAATTGTTATTCATGTCGGCACTAATGATGATCTAACTTCGCCAGTCAGAGATCACTAAAGATCATTTTAAAGAGGTGTGTGTTTGCAAAAACAATGTCAGACACAAATATGCTCTGGTCCCCTCCCTGCTTGTTGTGGTGACAAGGTTTATAGTAGATTAGTGTCACAGAACAGCTGCATGTCTGAGTGATGTCTTGAGAATAGAATAGGATTAATAGACAATTGGAAAAGTTTTTGGTGTAGACCTGACCTGCTAAAGAGAGAAAGACTCCATCCCTCCAGGGAAGGTGCCGCACTGCTCTCTAGTAATTTGGCTTATAGTCTTAATAATGATAGTATTTGACTAACTGGGGTCCAGGTCTGAAGCAGATAAACAGGTTAATCTGAACGTCTGCTAGCTGCCTTGAGACGTCACACAGGTCACATAAACTGCAACACATAGAGACAGTGTCATCAAGATATCTCATAGAGACTGTGTCTGTTCCCCGAACTACCAACCACAAAACCCACACTAATCATTAAGATTTAGATTAAGATCAAACTTGAACAAAACAAACAAATTAAAGATAAACATCATATAAAAATAGAGCTACTAAACATTAGATCTCTTTCTACCAAAACACTAATTGTTAAATTATTGCAGATCATAGATTGGATGTGCTCTGGCTTAACCTGGCTTAAACCGGATGAATATATTAGTTTAAATTAATCTACTCCCCCAAGATATAGTTATAAACATGAGCCTCATCTGAGGGGTTGAGGAGGAGGTGTTGCTACAATTTACAGTGATGTTTTGGGTGTTACTCAGAGGACAGGATATAAATGTCTTTTGAACTAATAATGCTTAATGTAACACCACCAGATATAAATAAAAAAAATGACGTAGTCTTTTACCCTTGCAAGTGTATAGATCACCCGGGCCTTATTCTGATTTCCTTGGTGAATTTACAAATTTTTTTATCAGATCCTAGTTACTGTAGATAGAGATTTAATTGTTGGTGACTTCAACATTCGCATAGATAATGAAAATGACACATTGGGATTAGCATTTACTGATACTTAATATTTCTTCAAAACCTGATGAGATTTCACAATTCTCCAAATTAGCAGTATATCAATGAAATAAAAGATTGGATGGCCAGAAATTTCCCTCTACTCTATTCCGACAAAACAGAGGTACTAATTATTGGCTCAAAACCTCTAAAAATAAGCAGCTAAAATATAATTTGACTCTCAATGGATGTACTGTTACATCATCTTCAACAGCGAAGAACTTAGGTGTTGTATTTGATACCAATCTGTCCTTTGAAAATCCAATGTTTGTAGAACAGCATTCTTCCACCTAAGAAATATAGCTAAATTATGGCACATGCTCTCTGTTGCTGATGCCGAAAAACTAATTAATGCGTTCATGACCTCAAGACTAGATTATTGTAATTGATTACTGGGAGGATGTCCAGCAAGATCAATAAATAAATTGATCAAATTGCATCAGCCAGAGTGCTAACGAGAACCAAGAAATATGATCATATTAGCCCCATTTTATTATCTTTACATTGGCTATCTGTTAAATTATGTATTAATTTAAAATTCTATTAACTACATACAAAGCTTTGAATGGTCTAGCTCTGCAGTACTTAAGTGACCTTCTACCACGCTATATTCCATTATGTTCATTATGATCACAAAATTTTGGCCTGTTAATAGTTCCTAGAGTATCAAAATCCACAAAAGGAGGTAGATCCTTTTCATTTTTGCTTCCTAAACTATGGAATAGCCTCCCTAACAATGTTCGAGATGCAGACACACTCCCTCAGTTTAATTCTAGTCTAAAGACTCATCTATTTAGCAAGGCATACACCTAATTTATCCTTCAGCCCACAATTAGGCTGCTTTAGTTTGGTCTGCCGAATCCAGAAACCAGAAACATTGATCATGATCAATAACTCTGCAATTGAATGGTTATATGCTTATATCATTTCATTTGTTTCCTTGTCTCAACATCTGGACTCCTATCCTGAGGTCACCAGAAATGGCTGGATCCACCCTAGTGAAAAAAGTATTCTTTATTGTATTTTAAATATATTCTTTTTTCAATTGTATATTGCAAATATACTAACCAAAATTGTATTATCTTTAAATATATTTAAAGTACATTAGCATCATGTGTAACATATTAAATATGTTATACATAAATAAGGTTATGAGGACATCTAGGGGTCATCTGATATAATGACATGGAGAGTCACGTGTATATATGGACGTGGAAATAACAGGTGTTTTTTTTTAATTTTTTTTTTTATTGTTTATTACAAACTCTCCTGGAGACAATAGCAAAAAAATAAAAACAACACAGGCAAGGCATCAAAAAAACAGATTGACAATGAAAAATGAATACATAAATAAATAAATAAATAAAATAAGGCATTGTTCTCAACTAAATATGTGTTACAGGATCAAAAACATTTCAGCAGCATAACAACAAGCTTCTACAGTTCGTTTAGAATTTTTTACAAGGTTCAAGGAGGATAATAACATACGAAATTCATTTTTAAAACAGTTTACATTTGGCAATTGTTTTTTCCATTTATTTTTATGAATGTGGTATTTACCCATAATGATGATAAGGTTAATCAAAAGTGAAAAATCCCTCGTCATTTTAGAATTATAAATAAGAATATCTTCGATTGTAAATTGTTCAAGGTCACTAATTTTATTACTCAACCAGCTATGGACATCTTGCCAGAACTTCCTACTAACTGAGCAAAGGAAGAATAAATGTTCTGTTCGTTCTGGGTTTTCATGACAAAAGTCGCAAGGGTCAAAACTTCAAAACCAAATCTACCCCTCAGTGTCTCCGCAGATGGATAGTAGTTGTGAAGAATTTTAAATTGCATTTCTTTTACTAGGGTGCAATTGGCCATTTCATAAATTTCCAGTGTTTTTCTGTAATTATTGGATTATCTAATATTTTAAGTTTTGCCTTCCTATCATAATAATGATATATATATTCTTTGAAAGCTTTATTTAAATATTTGTTGTCACATTTTTTGTCCATAATGTTTAATTCTCCTATCGTTAAGTTTGGAAGCTTGATTTGGACATTAGAAAAACTAATTGTGCTTTTTATCAGCTGTATCAAATTCACTGGGATAGATTTACAGATCGTCCTATATTCTTTAAGAGAACATTGAATATTACTAAATTTGTTTTTTAAATCTTGTAACTGTAAGATTTCACCGTTTATATCCAAAATGTCATGTACAAAGATAATGCCTTGGTCAAACCAGTGCTGGTTGAACAAAGACTTATTATTCCACAAGGTGGCACAGTGAGGGGTAAAGTTATGGGTAAATACCATCTTCCAATGATGCAAAACCTGTTTGTGAAACTCAGATAATTTAAAAGGTATTTTAGAAATTTCAAAGTCACATTTCAAAAGAAAGTTTAACCCGCCAAACATCTTGAAAATACTTTTTGGAATGTGAAACCATATTGAATCCGGTTTCAATAGAAACTCTTTCAACCACTTTATTTTAAATGTTCCTAGCATTGCCTCAAAATCCACTGTTTTGATACCCCCCCATTATACTCTTTAACCAACTGAGATTTTTTTAACATAGTAGGTCTTATTTCTCCAGATAAATTTATATATCATAGAGTTAATTTTCCTCACATTTTTTGGAGCAATGTAAAGAGATTGACATGGATAAATCAATTTGGATATTCCCTCAGCCTTGGACAGTAAATTACGCCCAAAAATGGAAAGATCTCTACTCAGCCAATGGTTTAAGGATACTTGTATTTGATCCATTTTTTCTTTCATATTAATTTCCTCTCTTTGTTTTTCATCTTTAGCCAACTTAACTCCAAGATATTTAACTTCTTTTTTAACAGGGATTGACATTATTTCTGTATCTATACAGTCAAATAACGCAAGTAGTTCACACTTTTTCATATTTAAACGAAGACCTGAAGCTTTTGAGAAAATTGAAATTATTTGCAATGCATTGCTAACCATAGATTTATCCCTAAGCAAGAAGACAGTGTCGTCTGCAAACTGACTGAGGCGAAATTCGTAATCAAAAAAATGTATACCCTGAAAATGTGGATGATTTACTATCATATATGCTAGTAGCTGTGTACATAAAATGAATAACTTGGGACTAATTGGACATCCTTGTCTTATACCACAAGTTATATTAGGAGTTATTCCTGGGTTTAAGGAGACATAACTGTAGATATCAGTATAGAACATTTTGATCACTGAACAAAAATTTTTGTCGAATCCAAAATTTTCTAAAGTAGAAAATAAAAAATCGTGCTCTATAGAATCAAAAGCTTTGAAATAGTCTATAAATAAAATCAGGCTTTCGGATTCCAGAATGGACCGATAGTCCATCATGTCCACTATTAATCTCACATTATTATGTATACTTCTACCTTTTATAAACGCAGACTGAGTTTCATCTACTATTTTATCAATTACTGTTTTTAATCTCTCTGCATATATTAATGCTAATAACTTATAATCGTTGCAGAGCAACGTAATAGGCCTCCAATTGTCTAAATTTGTTATATCTTTTTTTGATTTGGGTAGTAGAGTTATTATACCAGTTTTCATTGTTGGAGTAAGACATCCTTCTTGTATACATTCGATAAATACATTCAATAACAATTCTTTGATATCTTCCCAAAAAAATTTTTAAAAATTCCGAGGTTAACCCTTCAATTCCAGGTGACTTCCCATTTTTCATTTTTTTCAGGGCATTTTCTATTTCTTGCATATTTATTTTGCCTTCTAGCCTTTTTTTGTCATTCTCCCCAATCCTTTTAATATTGCTCTTAATCAGAGTAAAAAAGGATTCACACTCCTCTTTATGGAAATTTGAGCTATACAAGTCAGAGTAAAAGAGTTGAACTTCCTCCTGTATTTGGCTAGGGTCTTCTATGACTGTCATTTTTTGTTAATTTGCAGATTCTTTTTTTAGCCTGCCTAGACTTTTCTAAACCATAGAAATATGACGTGTTCTTCTCACCTTCTTCGATCCATTTAGCCCTGGATCGTACAAATGCTCCTCTTGCTTTTTCTAAATAAATTTCATCAAGCTGTTTTTGGAGGGAGTTCAACTCCGTCAGTTCTTCCTCCGAAACATTAGTTTTGCCACAGAGTATGTTAATCCTTTTCAGTATTTCTTTGTGTTTTAGTTTACTTGTTCTTGATATGCTTTTTCCCGTTTCAATTGCCAACCTCTTTGTTTCAAATTTAAACCATTCCCACTTCCCTTTATTTGACATATCCATACCTTTTACTTTTATACAGAGGGATTTTATTTGTTTGCAAAAACCATCATTTGATAAAAGTCTGTTGTTTAGTTTCCATATATTACCCGAAGACCGTGGTTGTTTGGTTACTAACAAGGATAAGCTTATTAAACAGTGGTCAGTGAGCGGAGATGTAATAATCTCACATTTCTGAACATTATTACTTATTGAATGTGAGATTAGCCAGTAATCTAGCCTTGACCGTTGGTTCCCGTTTGAAGCACTAATCCATGTATAATCCAATTTTGTAGCGTTATTCAATCGCCAATAGTCAAAAGTATTAGTTTCAATACAAAAATTGTGTAGTACTTCATTATTTTCAGGTTGTTGGCCTCTGGGAGGTAGTCTATCCAACCAAGAATTTGGAGCAATGTTGAAATCACCTCCCATAACAACTTTATCTGTCATATGAACAGCTTTCCACTCTGGCACTAGCCTACCCAATTTCTCTAACATACTTCTATTGTTCACTATGCTATTATATCCGTAAATTGAAAGCACAATAATTTTTTGGTCATATATTTCAATAGCTGCAATCAGCCAGTGGCCATCTTTATCTCCTTCGTGACTAATTACTTTTCCTGTAAACCTATTACAAAGTATCATAACACCTGCCGAATAATTGGTACCATGAGAATATAAAACATTATCCCCCCACTGCTGTTTCCAAAATTTTTCATCTGCTGTACCCGAATGAGTTTCCTGTAAAAAAATTAAATTTGCCTTAAGTTCTTTACAAAATAAAAAAAGTGCCTTGCGCTTTGTAAGATTTTTCAAACCTCTAACATTTAAAGTAAACAAAACCGACATTGAACACTAAAAACAAATAGAGATAGTGCCTAATGAAAACGCTCTTGAATTAACAAAAGAGCAGGAATGAGCAATTTTGTCCAAAGTATATTAGGTCTCAAACCAAACCTCCAAATGTTTCAGTCAAAAAAACTTGGGCTATTTAATCATATCAATAAGTGTTTTAAAAAAAAAAAAAAAAAAAAAATTCCCAGTCTATTCAACAGCCCATAACAAACAGAAGAAACAGCAACTTGAAAAACGTGTGATTATTTTTCCAATCAATGTTGTGGAACATACCATATATGCATCAAGGATAAACCTTTTTCCCATCAATGATCGCGTATCCTTCCTTCAAAAAAGCCTTCTTCCCGTGGCGCCTGGCTTCATCCACCCGTGGCCACAGCTTCTCCCTCGCCTCCCGATCTTCTTTGGAGAAGTCCTTTTTAAAGATGATCTTCTTCTCTCTGCACACACTGGCTTCCCTCGACATCTTCCACACGTCTTCCTTCACCGTTCGCGAAACAAACTGCATAATGATGGGTCTTGGCATGTTGTTGTTCATTGCACCTTTTATCCCCAAACGGTGAACGGTGTCAACATTCCGACGGAGCTCGTCCACAGACATGGGGACCACTCTCGTAAGGATACCTATGACTTCGTCTCTGATCTTCTCATCTTCCTTCTCAGGTAACCCCAAGAGCCTGAGGTTCCATCTCCTCTTGTATCTCGCAGCTTCCAACACCTTTTCCTTCAGGGATTTGTTTTCTGCAGCCAGGGACTCAACTTGTCTTTGTAACTTCTCGATGTTTTCTTTATTTTCATCTGTGGCTCGTTTAATGGCGACGGTGCGTTCTTCGATGTTCTGTAGTTTGACTTCTAGGGCTTCAAACTTTTTCAGAGCTTCTTGAACATTATTCATCCTCACTTCAATGTTTTCCAGCTTCCCATCTAGACCGTCAAATCTTTTCATCACAGACTCAATAGCTCGCGTAAAGCTATTTGCATTCTCCTCCCTTTCCTTTGCGCCTCTCTTCCTCACCTTTTTGGGTTGCGGACTATTTACAGAGGTCGTCCACAAGATTAACAGAAGATTGCTCCATTTCTTGGACTTCATCTTCACTCGTTTCACTCATATCCCTCAGCGCAATAGTGCCGTAGTCATGGTCGACGCTACTAGCTTCACCAAGTTTTTCCATTCTTTCCAGTAGGAGTTAGTTAGAAATTTCTGTGCAATTTATTCTTCAAAAAGATCAATAGTTTGTCAAAAACGAATAAAAGTCACTTCTGTCACAATATGGTTTGGTTGATATTTCCTTTAAGTAGAGTTTGGACTTGAAAAACGAATTTTCCTTCAGAGCCTGCTTGAAACTAAATCGCTCACTCCGCCATCTTGATTTGCCCCCCCGGGAAATAACAGGTGTGTTCGACTTCATGCAGCTCTGCGCAGACCGATCGGTGCACTTGAAGCAGTGCATGCCGGTTAGAAATTTTGTCCGACTTGATGCAGCGCCGACGCCACATGACTGTGACGTATGCCATTAAAGTAGCGCGAGAGCGATTCGAGAGCAGCCGCAGGACTCAGCCAGCGCAGATTCTCAAGAGCAGTTGCATGAGCTCTGATGACGACACAACTGATCCACGATTGGCCGAATTCACTGACGACACCGATGACGTGCGTTTCAAGTTTATTGCGACGACTTCAGTTCCAGAAATTCTCATATATGGACTTTTAAAACAGTTCAGTACGTTTTTATGTCGTTTTCATCTTATACATCATATTGATTAAATATTGTTTTACTGTATTTACTTTATTGTTAATATAGGGTTTGTGTATGTTTATTTTGCATGAATTTATTTTTCATACAGACCTTTTACAGTATTCAGCTGCATAAACTATTCAAATGAGCATTTTTAATAACTCAAATGTTCATCTTAAAAACATACAATCTAGTGTGGTCATAGGCAGAGGGTAGGCAGAATCTCCAATTATGTGCATTCCCTGTGGAACAAGGGAATGAGGATCTTCTTCAAGAACACGACAAACTTCTGTGAAGCGAAATCAGTGTGACCCACACTGATGTGACAGAAGCGCTGCTGACTGTCACAAAACCCAGTTAAATTTACAGAATAAAACTGTTTCCTATTCATGTATGCTTGGGGATTATCACAGTGGGGTCTCATTATAGGAATGTGACACCCATCCACTGCACATACAGTGTTGGGGAAACCTGCTGCGTCAAACCCTAACTTTTACATCTCCAGCCTTTGACCTCTGGGCCAGGAAATGTAGTGGGCCATGTATGTGTTCACATTGCAACAAAACTCATGGAGATGCTTGGCAAGTGTGGATTTTGACATGTTGAATCTATCTGCCACCCCACGATATGACTCCTGATTCGCCAATGTCCAAAGGCAGGCAATAGAGTGGCAGTTTGGTCTGTTGTAAATTCATATAAACAGGACCAAGGGTATAGTAATGACATCCTGCAAAGTTAGAAAAATAGGTTATCAAGACAACATGCTAACACTTGTAATAGTTTGATGAATTTAATATTATCCAGTACAAACCTCCACTTGTTCTTTGGAAAGCCTGAAATGACCTCTAAATTCTGAGGGACTGTAGAGAGGGACAACATCCTCCACAAAATATAAGAACAAGAGGAATTGTACTCACTATATACATGTAGCTTAACTGAACACACATGTAGTCAAACATTTATTATCAGTGTTTTATGTTGAATTGGGATTTTACTCAAATAATTAGTGTATACAGAAGTGTTGAAATTGGAGTTAAACTCCTTTATTTCTTTGTCAGAATGAGTAATTCTCTATTTAAACCAAAATAATAATAATTATTATTTTTAAAAAGGCAAGCAACAGTAGCTATTTGATTACAAAAGCCACCCATTACATTAGTAATACATTGCAAAGACTTTAGACTTTCGATACAGTATTTTTATTCAACATGTAATTTTCAGATTCTAGGTGTAGTAACTTTAAAACTAAATTGATAATGTGTCTATAATTTGTTTAAAAAGATACTTCTTACATTTAACCTTTACTCACCTTCGTTGCTCATCGTGCTCAATGTCATGCAAAAATAATGGAATTTCTATCGCTTCCAGCTCGTCTGCGATAAAGCAAGCAAACGCCACGTGATCTGCCATGACTGACGTAATTGCAGCAAACTACGCAGCAACAACGTGTCCGGCTTCATATCTCCGTTTGCAGCTCCCCCCCGCCTGCACGCGGCAACTCTCGCCGATCGGATGCATCCAGCCGCAGCCGATGTCGAACACACCTAACATGTTATGTGATGACGCAGGGTCGGATGTTCGTCTGTCTGTCTGTCTAAAGAACAGAACATGGTGTCAGAATAAAAAAAAAAAAAAACGGATATAAATGCAGGAAAAGAGGATGGCACAGTTACAGCCACCACCGCCATTGATTCTGCAAGGAAATCTCTCGGAAAATTGGAGGAACTGGATACAGAGGTTCGATCTTTTCTCGCTAGCTAGCGGAGTAGCAGAGAAGTCTGAGACGGTGCAGTGTGCAAGACTGTGAGTTTGGTGATCTCCACGATTCATTAATTCGTGATAGGATTGTATGTGGCATAAGAGAGGATCAACTAAAAGGCAGGCTTCTAAGAGAAACGGATCTCACATTGGAAAAGGCCATAGACATTTGCAGGGCCAGCGAGATCACGTCGAGTCAGATGAAAGCACTCAATGATGAAGTAAATGTACACAAAGTTGAATCCATAAAGCCAAAGAAAAGAGACACCAAATCAGAGCAGATGTCAGTGATGAGAAAGGAATGCAGCAGATGCGGCAACAAGCACGAGTACAGAAAATGCCCAGCCTACGGGAAAACATGTAAGTCTTGTCATAATAAAAATCATTTTGCAAAGATGTGTAATTCCAAAGACCTGCAGAGTCAGAGTAAAAGAATGCACGTGATTGAACAAGATGGTAACATGGTTTATTGGTACAGTAACAGTGGAAAAAGAAAGAAATGTAATGTCCATCAACTCAAGTAATGAGGATGAACAATGGATCGAGACAATCCAGATAAACAAGAATGATGTAAAAGTGACACTGGATACAGGAGCTGAATGTAATGTCATGTCAGAAAGGGTGTACAAGTTGCTAAACATAGCAGGGAGACTGCAGAGGTCAAGCTGCAAACTTGTTACATATTCTGGACACAAGATGGCGCCATTGGGCAAGAAAGCACTAAATTGTGTGTACAAAGGACAGAAATACAAAATCCTGTTTGAAATAATGAAGCATGATGCACCTGTCATTCTGGGACGATCTGCATGTCAAAAAATGGGCATGATTAAAAGACTGTATGAAATTGAAAAGAGTAGAGACATTCTCAAGGATTTTGATGATCTATTTGAAGGACTAGGCTGTTTACCAGGAGAACACCACATACAAATTGATCCAAATATCAGACCAGTTGTGCATGCGCCAAGAAGGATACCTGTAGCTCTGCGAGAAAAAGTGGTTGAAGAACTACAAAGAATGGAGCAAATGGGGGTCATCGCAAAGCAAACTGAGCCAACTGAATGGGTCAACAGCATGGTAACTGTAGTTACATCGAAGAAAATGTGCATTTGTATGGATCCCAAAGATCTCAATCTGGCAATAAAAAGAGAGCATTATCCAATGCTGACAGTAGAAGATGTGGTCTCAAGAATGCCGAATGCAAAGTACTTTTCTGTGCTAGATGCGAATCAAGGGTTTTGGCAGATAAAGCTGGATCATGAAAGTTCAAAGCTTTGCACAATGAACACACCAATTGGGCGATACCGTTTTCTTAGGTTACCTTTCGGTATATCCTCAGCATCAGAAGTCTTTCAAAGATCCATGGCACAAATGATAGAAGGACTGGAAGGTGTGGTAAATATCATCGATGACTTGCTGGTGTGGGGAGATTCCATTCAAGAGCATGATGAAAGGCTAATAAAGCTGCTGGAATGTGAAAGAAAAAACAATTTAAAGCTGAACAGGAGCAAGTGCAAAATAAGAATGACGGAGATCAAATACATAGGACACATACTGAGTGCTCAAGGAGTTAAGCCAGATGAAGAAAAAGTAAGGGCAGTGACTGAAATTCCACCACCACAAAGCAAGCAAGAACTGCAAAGATTTCTTGGAGTGGTGCAATATCTGGCAAAGTTCATTCCCAATATGTCTGACATAAGTGCACCTTTGAGGAAATTGCTGGAGAAAGAGACAGAGTGGCACTGGGAGGATTCTCAGCAGCAAAGTTTTGAAAAACTGAAATATTTGGTTACTCAAAGTCCTACTTTGAAATTCTTTGATGTGAGCAAACCGGTCACATTGTCGGTAGATGCCAGTTCAGAAGGAATAGGAGCTGTGATTCTGCAAGAAAGAAGGCCAGTGGCTTATGGCTCGAGAGCTCTGAACGACTGTCAGCGTAGATACGCACAAATTGAAAAGGAGTTGTTAGCCATAGTTTATGGTTGTGAGAAATTTCACCAGTATGTGTATGGAAAGGAAATCATGATTGAAAGTGATCACAAGCCATTAGAGAGTATATTTAAGAAGCCGCTGCATCAGGCTCCTATGAGATTACAAAGAATGCTTTTACGGCTACAGAGATACAATCTGAAGGTGATGTACAAACCTGGTAAGGAACTATACATAGCAGATGCTCTAAGTCGTGCATATCTACACGAACAGAAGGAAAATTCTGGTTATTCCGGGGTACTTTTCAATTGAGTTTATCAGCGAGTCTTCAGCAGACCCCATCGCCGCCACCTCTTCAAGTAGAGTATTATTATCATTATTAGTATTATGTATATCTTATTTAAGTATAAATCAGCACAGAAACGTCAACAGGCTTTTTTTTGTTTCCATTTTAGTCATTGTCCAACATTGTAAGTGGCCCACAATTTGAAGAAACATGCATCTGATTTTGTTTCTTTTACTTTTGAGTGATGGATTAACATTATTATTATTATTATTATTATTATTATTATCATTTGTAGAGTACCAGATAATGACCTACTATGCAGTGGAGATGTAAGTTCTGCTCCTATTCATCTGAAAAGAGGGCACAACTTCTTAAGCACTATCGCATAATCCATGGAATTTATTCTCGAATTGTTTCAATACCATTCTCCATTCCGAGTGTCCATGTCATTCTACGTATTAAAAGTACATTTATCAAAAATCAATTTCCAACCAAATCTTGAGGAATGTATGGGCCGTTGAGAAATCTATGGACAATTTGATTTGAGGGGAAACATAAGTTCTTCAAGAAAGTGATCCGTGATGCACAACATTTTAAAAATGTCTCCCTAATGCTGGCCAAAAAGCATCAAATGGCAATTGCCTATCACATGGATGCCATTTCTTTTTTCAAGCCAAGAGTACAAAGGACAGAGTGTGTAGTTCACTTGTCACAGCCTTTCCTGGCAATGTTCAGGAATATCTGCAGCTGCGGAGTCCTAATTGTAGTACCCCACTCGTTTCATCCAGTGTTTACATTGATGGCATTAAATACTGCCCAGGCATGGTGGTTTCAGTTGGATGTTGTTCAGGTTTGCCCAAGTTCATGCGGATTGAGAAAAACTTGGCAATCAACAATGACCTAATGTTCACTGCCAATTGTTCAGTCTTCTCTAATAAACGACTCCTTCCCTTTGGCAGCTTATAATATCCTTTTTCCTTTGTTTTGTAATTTTAGTTTGCCAAGTCGATGACACTTCACGTTATTGTGCATGACAGTGACATCTTGGAGAAGTGGCCAGCACTTTTCACAGAAAGCCAGGTTTTTTTCCTCCTCCAAATCCCAGAGTTACTTTTTTCTATGAATTGTGTATTTGAATGTTAATAACCACATATTTATGCTTGGATCTTTGCAGAATACAATCACATATCTGGGGAAAATCTGAGATCTGAGTTCTATGCATGATTTGGCTATGATTGATACCCTCACGTCTACCCGTCTCTACTTTTCCGCAGTCATCTGATGTAACATATGTTTGCACTGCAGTACTTCAGGGTCTTCCAATCCTACTGGGGGATGACCCAGAGGAATTTTTCAGGATGAGCTTCGTAAGTATTTTTATCACTGTTTATACTTTTTTAAATTGTCAATTTGCTTTATTACATGATATTATAGATTAGGTTATGAAAAAGTTCTGGGTGTACTTTTACAGTCAATACTGTATTTGTCTCTTGTGAAAAAATTCTGATTTGTGACATTGGTGATTTAAATTCCTTAAATTGATGCAATAAAATATACTATAAATTCAATTCTGTGTCCTTAAAGGGATAGGTCACCCAAAAATGTAAATTATCCCATAATTTACTCACCCTCAAGCCATCCTAGGTGTATATGACTGATGACTTTCAGCCAAACACAATCAGAGATGTTAAAAAATATACCGGCTCTTCCAAGCTTTATAATGGGAGTGAATGGTATATTTGATTTTGAAGCCCAAAAATGCGCATCCATCCATAAAAAAAACATCCATACAGCTCCAGGGGGTTAAGAAAGGCCTTCTAAAGTGAAGCGATGCATTTTTGTAAGAAAAATATCCATATTTATAACTTTATGAACTATAATCACTGGTTTCCGGTCATGGCCGTCCACGCGTTCACTGGCTTCCTCTATCCGCTGCGCTTTCGCGTTTGCGGACGGCTGTTACCGGATGCCAGTGATAATAGTTTATAAAGTTATAAATATGAATATATTTCTTAAAAAAAAACACATCACTTCAGAAGGCCTTTATTAACCCCCTGGAGCCATATGGATTACTTTGATGGATGGATGTGCTTTTTTGGGCTTCAAAATGTAAGTTACCATTCACTCCCATTATAAAGCTTGGAAGAGCCGGGATATTATTTAATATAACTCCGACTGTGTTTGGCTGAAAGAAGAAAGTCATACACATGTAGGATGGCTTGAGGGTGAATAAATTATGGGATATTTGTAATTTTTGGGTGAACTAACCCTTTAATAATTCAGAACAATGTAAAAGTACAATAAAGTATTCCATTGAACTAGTGACTTTTCTTTTGAACTTGTGATTCAGATGTAGATGCAGGTTTCAGTGAATTAGATGTTGGACTGCTCAGTTTTACCTGAAGGCATGCCTGCCAAACGTCCACATGCCCTCAACATGGATGCAAAGGAGGGAAGAATTGTCATGGATGATGTCCCAAATTTGCCACATTCTGTATGTCTACATTTGCTTTGATCTATGCTCTAAATTTAGACCATACAAAGACAATTAGAAACACATTTGATTTTATTATGATTTTATATTATTGTATTTATTATTAATTATTAAGATGTCAATATGGGGCACTATGGCACGCACTTTCGGTGCTTGGCCCCTAAATATAGCTGCAAGTAACCATTCAGGGCACAAACCCCCTAACTTTCCAATATGGCCTTTATGGCCTATAGGACCCTCAGAGTGGCTATGGCTCATTTTGAAAATGCACACTAGTTTACAAGTTATCCCAAGCAGGGTTCAAACCTGTAACTTTCTGCATTACAGCTCTGTGTACAATTCACTGAACCATGCTGCCTCATGGTTAATAGCTACCAGAGTGTCATGCCATGCTCTCAGTAAGCACAACCAAACACAGCAGTTGCCATGATCAACTTCATATTGAAGAAACTTTTCAACAAAGATGAAATTCTAGATTAAATTAGCCCTGCAATCATTCAGTAAGCACAGAACAAAGAGCTCCAGTAAAAGATATATCAAACCATATGACCTGTCTAGGTGTGAATTCAAACCCGTGATATTTAGAATTATAGTCCAGAGCTTAACACACCGTGCCACTCAGTTGACATGTCCATTGAGTGGCAAAGAGACAAGCTAAGTTTGGAGTCAGCACACAAGTGTGGGTTATCTTTTTAACTATAAGTGTGCTGTCCTCAAACAGCTCAGGTACCCTCAGGACTTGATGTCAAAGACGCATCCCAATTTTCATTAAAATCCAACAAAGCATTCAAAAGATAATTTTTTTATAATAATATTCAAAATGGCGGAGAGCCGATATAGCAACAAAATTGAAAGTAAGAACAGTCTGGATACAATGTTCGTTGCGACTTCAAATTGTTTTTTACTTGCGTGGAGCTGGGCTTGAACTGATTAACTTTCAGTCTCCATGGTACACAGCACATACCACTGAGCTATGAAACCACGAGCTATACAATTGGTGTTAAATAAACATACCAAGTTGAGAATAAGGAGGATTTAAATAAAAAGAATCAATAAATAAATACATTTTGAAATTTCTCTATGCATTTTCTGAAAACTTAGAATAATAAAGTAACAATAAACCAAAACTTTAGCTAAAATTTAATAAGCATTTTGACCACTATGTGGCACTGTCTCCAAACTGTTCAGGTATACTCGGGACATGATGTTGATGTAGCATTCAAATTTTCTTTCAAATCCGACAATGCGTTCAAAAAAGTTTTTGGCAGAGACAGTATGGCCGATATGGGAAAAATTGGTATCCTTGAAATCCTCATGATCCAAGGAATCTAGAAACACAGCTCATGATTTAAGGATATGTGGTTCTAAAGTTATGAGGAAAAATTGAAATTTTCAAATTTTTTGACCCATAGCTGGTGCTGTCTCCAAAATCTGCATGCACCCTCAGATCATGGTCTTTATGAAACATACAAAAAATGAAGTGAAGTCATATCTGCATGGCTCAGTCTGGAGATTTTTTTATTTTTTTCCATTGTTAGGGAAAATCAGACCAAGTTTAAAGGATTTGAAAGGTTAAAACTGTAAACATCAAAATCCAAGATGGCAGCCACTGTACTGGGTGGAGTTTTAAACTAAGAAGTCCATCAGGAGAAGAGTAATTATTATGTCTCTAAGACAAAATGTTCAAAAGATACACCCAAAAGAAAAGTGTCTTAGAGACCCCAAATTTGGTATTGGGGCTATTCATGACCACCCCTATCATTGTGCCAAATTTCATAATTTTCCTACATACCGTTCTACGGGCTGCCATATACTCTCAGCCAGAAGAATAATAATAATATGGAAAACTAACGAATGCAATAGGGGCTATGCACCTTCCGTGCTTGGCTCCTAATAATAATACTAACTAATACAATAGGATACAATAAGGTCTACGCACCTTCAGTGCTTATCCCCTAATGATGAATTTTCATATAATTTAATATAAAAATGTAGGGTTGGGTAAAGCAATGGAATTTTGAAATCCGTGTTCCGCAACTGCTATCAGGTCCTTGAATAATGTATAACACATATCGTTTAATGAGTAAGGGCAGCCAGTGGAATCTTTGGTGCCCTTCTAGGGTATGATGGTGACCCCCTAGGGACTTGGTGTCCTATGCAGACTATGTAATATGCATATAGGGAGCGGCAGAACAGTTTCTGAAAATGATGATATTGCTGAGAAATGGGAGATAAACAGTGAAGATGGAGATGAGATGAATATCCAAACACCTCACAGGTACTAAGACTCATGTCTACATACAAACACTCTCATGCACCCATTATCAACTGTATATGTAGTTATGAAACATCTATCTTCATGTTTTCTCAGGAAGTAAGTGTGTGAGGATTAGAAGCCCCATAGCATCTTGACAATAGGATTATCAAGCTCTTTGGAAAGACCGACCAGCTTATCATCAAGAACTTCATGGTACTTCATGGTAATCTTGAAGTACACTTATACACAACTACAAAACTACACAAATAATAAATATTAAAAGGACATAGAGTATACATTTTAGATGCAATCTGTTATAAATTGTTGTGTAGTTCAGTGTGTATGGGAATAATGTCTGATAGCAGAAATGGTTGTTTTAAAAGGTGGATTTACTATCAACCTAAATTACATTTCCTGTAAAAAAAAAAAAGTGTAAAAGCTGGAGTGAGAGCAGACAATACTGTAAAGAAAGAGGAGCAGATCTACTGATCATAAACAACAGGGGAACAATCCTCTCTTGTGTGTGTACGTGCGTGTATGCTTTATGCTGACTACTATTTTAAATTCACACAGAACAGTATACAGTATGTTTTCTTCTAAAATGGTAGCTCTAATTTTCCAATATCCCATTAAGTTTTTTCACTTAATAGGATACTTTTCAGTTTTGTGCCATCATTGAATGTTTTTTTAGAGCCCAACATGTTTGCACTGGAATAATAATAAAAACAAATTGCCACAGTAATGTGTTTTTGTTTGTTTATGTTAAAAGTTCATTCATGAAAAGAAGCAGAAAAAAATAATTGAATATGGACATGCAGGTTGATTCACTAAGCAGAGTTTTCTTCTAAAATGGTACCTCTAATTTTCCAATATCCCATTGGTGGAAGTGCACGGTCACATGTGGCCCTCTGATAGTGACGATAAAATATTTGTGGCCCTCACTATCATCAAAGTTGCCCATCCCTGAAGTAAATGCTCAGCTAATAGCATTTGTTAATTTGTAACTGAAAAAATATTCTGTATTGCAGCTTTAAGAGAGCTGCTCTCTGAGAAACTATGGATGGACAAAGACAACTCTGCAGTACACAACACTGACCTAGGTTTTTCTTGAATCTATAAGTACATAAAAAGTCTGTTGTTTCTGAGAAACGTATTACAGACATGACACATTGGAACATTAAACATGTATATATAATTAATATTCTAAAATTGATTGTAATTAACAATGCAGGCAAAAGGCAAGCCAATATTGTCCAAAATGAATAATGCCTTATTAGAATCCTTTGATTTTATCAAGTAAATATGCAAAACTTACAATGCCATAACAAACAGTCCAGTCCAGTAAAACAATGTATTTCTGCAGAAAATAAAACACAGTGCTTGCACACTCGAAATTACATGGTTAATGCAATTATTATAGAAATATTGAATTCGTTTAATATTTTGCATTTAATATTTTTGTTGTATGTAACATAATTTTTGATGTAATGTTTGAATAACATTTTGTGCTGATGTTTTAAGAAACTTTTGTTTATAACATTGAGCATACTAATTAATTCCTTTTCAGATATATTAAATCTGCAGTCTTTATGTAAAACTGTTGCCTTTTATACATTTAAAATGCCATTAAAATGGTTATACTGTGTGTGTATATATATATATATATATATATATATATATATATATATATATATATATATATATATATATATATATATATATATATATAAAAACGTGCAGCTCCGCCTCAGCCTGGGCCCAGCTCTCAGCCCACGAACTCCTCTAGGATCCGGCCAGGGCGGCTGTGGCTCAGTTGGTAGAGCGGGTTGGCCACTAATCGCAGGGTTGGTGGTTCGAATCCCGGCCCATACGACTGTCCTTGGGCAAGACACTGAACCCCAAGTTGGCAGGCTAGCACCTTGCATGGCAGCTCTGCCGCCATTATGAGTGTGTGTGTGAATGGGTGATTGGGACACAGTGTAAAGCGCTTTGGTAACCTCTGAGGTTAGAAAAAGCGCTATATAAGTGCATTTACCATCCGGAAGACTCCCAAGCGTTCCTGAGACGGATGACCCAGAGACCGAGACGTTTGCTCCAGAGTTGGTAAGCAGACCATTGGAGGAGAATCTTCAGTTAAGTTTGTTTACTTTGCAGCACCCCCTTCGGGCTACGGTACCCACATTCTCAATAAAACAGCAATTCCCTCTGTCTCTAGGTCACCTGGCCCGCAAATGCCGTTCTCACGGCATGCAGGTGCCCCACCTCAACAGTCCCGGCACATTGGATGTAGACCCTTCGCCTCCAGCCCCACGACTGTTGTCCCCCGGCCGGCCGGTTCTGACGAGTCTAGAGGACGCCTCCATGGGACCTCCTCCTCAGTTACTAACCCGCCTCCTGCCGGGTGTGCTTCGAGTCTTCTTTCAGCACCAGAGCCTTGGGATGCGCTTTTGCCTCTCGACGCCGTAGTACCTGTGAAGCCCCGCTGCGATGCCCCGCCGGTATGTCAAAAATAATCATCCTCTTAGTGCCCCTAGCACGGAGCTTGGATGCGTGGTTTTCACTTCCCAATCTGTCACGCTGGCTGGCCAGAACCATCCGACTCGGTTATGCAATTTAGTTTGCCAGGCCTCCTCCCCCCTTAGGGGGTGTCCACTTTACCACAGTGCACGGCGAAGATGCCAAATCCCTGCGCGCTTGGAAATCGTGACTCTCTTACTCAAAAACGCGATAGAGCCTGTCTCTCCAGCCAAGATGAAGAAGGGTTTCTACAGCCCTTACTTTATCATACCCAAAAAAGGCGGCAGCTTACGACCGATCTTGGACTTGCGAGTTTTCAACCGGGCCTTGCACAAACTCCCGTTCAAAATGCTCACGCAAAGACATCCTAACTTGCGTCCGGAATCTAGATTGGTTCACTGCGGTAGACCTGAAGGACGTATACTTCCAATTCTCAATCTTGCCTCGACATCGAACTTTTCTACGGTTCGCGTTCAGGCCAGGCACATGGGTCCCCCTAAAACATTTCCAAAAGCTCCTGGGACTTATGGCATCCTCCGAGGCGGTCGCGCCGCTGGGGTTGATGCATATGAAACCGCTTCAGCACTGGACCCAGACACGAGTCCCGAAACGAGCATGGTGCCACAGCACGCACTGTGTTTATCACCCCCCGCCTGCTGCCAAACTTTCAAACCCTGGACACACCTCTTTTTTTTACAGGCAGGAGTCCCTTTGCAGCAGGTGTACCAAAGTGTCCTGATCACCACAGAGGCATCCAAACAAGAGAGACTGTCCCCCTCCACCTTGAAGGTGTATGTAGCCGCTATCATGGCCCACCACGATGCAGTAGACGGAAAGTCTTTGGGTAAGCACGACTTAGTTATCAGGTTCCTAAGAGGCCCTGGAGATCCCTCCCGGCCAGACTGTTCCCCTCCTGGGATCTCTCGGGCCTTCAGAGACCCCCCTTCGAGCCGCTAGAATCAGTCGAACTCTCCCTGAAGACGGCCCTCCTGATAGCGCTCAACTCCATCAAGAGTGTAGGGGACCTGCAAGCGTTCTCTGTCAGTGACACCTGCCTGGAGTTTGGTCCGGCAGACACTCATGTGATCCTAAGTCCACGACTGGGCTATGTGCCCAAGGTTCCTACTACTCCTTTCAGAGACCAGGTAGTGCACCTGCAAGCGCTGCCCCGGGAGGAGGCAGACCCAGCCCCTTCATTGCTGTGTCCGGTACATGCTTTGCGTATCTATTTGGACCACACGCAGAACTTTAGACGTTCTGAGCAGACATACTCTTTGTCTGCTTTGGTGGACAGCAGAAAGGGAACGCTGTCTCCAAACAGAGGCTTTCCCACTGGGTGGGTTACGCCATAGCAATGGCCTATCACACCCAGGCCGTGCCCGCCCCTTTGTGGGTTCGAGCACACTTGACAAGAAGTGTGGCATCCTTGTGGGCAGTGGCCAAAGGCATCTCCCTAGCAGACATATGCAGAGCAGCAGGTTGCTACTAAAATACCTTTACAATCTCAGGGTTGAGTCGATTTCTTCCCGTGTATTCTCAGGTCCGAGCCGGTAGAACTTGGTAACGCAGTAACAACTGACCGGGTGTACCGTTTGCACCTAGCGCCCTTTCCCTCCGCTGAGGTAATACCGTGCACTCTTATCCCAAGATGATTCCTCCCTAGCCCTCTTGTCTGCGAATTCAGAGGAGGAATTTGCCGACCAAACCCAATGCGGGTACTCAATTTCCCTGTACTGGAATAGGTGCTCCACAGGTCGGGCCCCCATGTGAACTTATCCCCGTGTCTATTTTCCGCGGTACGGTCCCCTTGCGAGCTGACCCGCTTCTCCCATGGGCAGTCCTCACTGACCCCCGGTTGCCATGTTTCTAGCAACTCCTCTCTCCCAATGAGGTAGGATCTACCACCCCACCATTCTCCACATGTGACCTAAAAGCCCATGTGATGTATTTCACCACTCTTTACCTCCCCCAGTCTGGGCAGGTGTGGTCTCCGCACGGTCTTTTCCCCCTGAAAGAATAGGAACTGGGAAAGAACGCCTTCCCCGATGCGTGTGATAGCGTTAAGATGGCCCCAGCCGCTTTAACTCTATACAAGACACATAGAGAGAGAAAAGGCAAGGCTGGTGCGGCTTGCTCCCATGCTTGGCACGTCGCCTTGTTCCCCCCATATCGGGGAGTAAGGAACCAGAAGGTTTTGACAATTTTTTGGGGCGTTGGGGAAGGGTACGTGCAGTCTGGCACAGCCTGTAGTTTTGACATGCAAACTACCTGCCCGCACCTGTGTCAGCAGCACACGTACACAGTTCAGCGCATGGCGTGATTAAAATTGGACCCCTGGCGTCGCTTCTTAGCACACAACGTCAAAGTGAGCGACAGATGGGGAACATCTAGGTTACTGTTGTAACCTCCATTCCCTGATGGAGGGAATGAGACGGTGTCTCCTCCCGGCCACATCACGGAGCTACTGTTGCGGCCGAACCTCATTGTTGGCTCCTCAGACAAATCCTGAATGAACAGATGCATTTCCCTCCCTTTAAACCCGTATATCCGGGGGCAGGACATGCAAATTCTGTCTGCCAATTTCTCATTGGCCTTTTTTCAAAGCTCAGAGATGCATAAGGCTCTCAAGAGAGACCCCTAGTGTCGCTTCTTTGACACAACGTCTCGTTCCCTCCATCAGGGAATGGAGGTTACAACAGAAACCTAGACGTTTTACAGTCCAACATTAATTTTATTTTGGAGAGATTTTATGTTGGACTGCTAAACTCGAGGTTGCACAATGTTTTGATATTCCCCCTGAAAATCCAACAACAAAATAAATGAAACAAATGTAAAATTCAAATCACTTTCAGGGGGAATATCAAAACATTTTGCAACCTCGAGTTTAGCAATCCAACATAAAATTATTTCACAATAAAATTAGTGCAATTTGAGTAACACTTAAATGTTTTTCTAACAGGAATAACTAAAACTTTTCATTCTTAATCAACTCTCAGTGAAAGAAACATTTGTAACAAAACAATTCACAAGGTAGGAACCTAATAATGAAAATTAGGGGTCACAATTGTGAAATTTGGCTGACAATTAATTGTCCAACAAATAATTGTGATTATGACTATGATTACTGTTTTAGGACTATGATGAATAATTACCATACAAACTCATTATGTGTGCTTCATGCACACAACAAAGTCATTTATACAAATTTAGCTTGGGACATATAATAAAATAAGGGTATATGATTTCCTTTTCAGGCTTCAAAAACATATGAATGACAGTCAAATAATATAGTAAAATAATATTTTAATTATCTAAATATGTCTAAATAACTCAAATATATCTCCTATTTGTCCAATTTACTTTTGATCCATTGGACTTTCATTGTTTTGTTTTCTTTTTCTTCTTTTGTAACCCAGCTAACCTGTATAGCCATTATATATTATATAATGCAATAGTAAAATATTTCTGCCTTAAATTCTTCACTTTCACACATTATTTTAAGGCTCTCTGGTTAACTCACAAGCCCTTATTTCTCATGAAGGAAGACTTTTTCTGTTTCTTGCATTTGATCATCTCCACAGAAATAGAGCAGGGCATCTCCTCTGTCTCACTGTGTGTTAACACTTCTTGAATAAACCCACAATGACAATGGATATTTGACAATACATGGACGTAAAGTGAAACTGGAGCGCTTTGCATTCACAAAACGAATCCGTTTATACCTTGTTTATATTTTCGCAGGAGTTTTGCGCACGACTCTGTAGACGCCGTGTTCATCAGAGTGCTTGAGAAGTGGTTTATTTTCACACACTCTCAAGAGAGCTGCTCTTGTGATGTCTGTGGTGCGGTTCCCTGAGATGTTTAGAGTTCAAGTGAATGAGACACAAGTGCTTTTTCCTCCACACTCACTAGCGAGTGAAATGTTAAAATGTACTTGCCAGTGGCTAATAACAGATATTTTTGGTCGCATAGTGTGAAATTTACTTGCAATGTAGAGGGCTGCATGACCGTTAAAGTAAACAGAAAATATAAAACGGCCAAAAAATTTCTGCGGTGCAGAAATTACTTTTAACATGGGGGTGATGAAGAAACATTTAGAAAATCTATTTTAAGTGACTACTACTAACAGAAACACGTGTTTCATGGCGGTCGTACGGCTGTGATAAGCCATTTCCAATTTTCATATCTTACAAGCACCACATCATTGGGTCTCTTGCTAAAATACTCCCACGCTTTAGATCACCATGGGCAAGTTTTTTTTTAGCTGCAGTTTGTACTTCGGGGAATCCATGCTTACACCGGGCGCTGCCATTTTAATTATTCCATTGAGACGCACCAATCAACGTATTTCTGTAAACGATGATGTCGATGAATCGTCCCATCCCTAGTTTGGTGTCATGGTCCACATGCAGGGTTGGGAGGGTTACTTTTGATATGTATTCCACTACAGATTACAGAATACATGCTGTAAAATGTAATTTGTAACGTATTCCGTTAGATTACTCAAGGTCAGTAATGTAATCTAAATACTTTGTATTACTTCTTCTGCACTGGTAGATTTTTTTCACTTGTTTTGACTATAAAAACTCTGTCAGTACAGTAAGACAAAATACATGTTAAAAATACGTTCTCTGAAAAACTTAAATATCTTGTGCAGTGTTGTTTCTAAAACAAGATCACATTAATATGGATAAATATGTTTTCCATCTGAAAGGACTAAATATTAAATGAAACAAATGACAATAAAATCTCCATATAGTGGAAAACTAATATTACTAATATTTTGTATTTTAAATACGTAATCCCATTACATGTATTCCGTTACTCCCCAACCCTGTCCGCATGACACATTACCAACTTTTCCTGCTATACATGCTGTTTCAAACTAAACTGCCAGTGTAAAAGCCCACAAAACTGACACTATAGCGGACTTCGGCGTTACACAAACTCCACTTAATAGACACTTCGAGGACTCTGGCATTACACAAACTCCACTTAATAGACACTTCCTCTTTTCGTCCCCTTTACTTTCAATACTCCCTCTTTTCCTCTACTTCACTTTTATTCCTTCCTCTATTCATCCCCTTCACTTTCACTCTTCCCTCTTTTCGTCCCCTTTACCTTCACTCCTCCCTCTTTTCATCCCTTTCACTCCCTGAGCCGATGTTTGTGTATGCAGCAAGCTGCGAGTCACACACTGTTCCTCTAATCTCTGAGCGACTGCTCTTGGATCTACAGCACATATCAGCGGCTTTCTTTCTTCTCTACGCAGCAGTGCAGTTTGCCCCTGGGAGCTTCGACAGCGCAACTAAAAGAGTTGATTTTCTCTAAAATATTTATTTTGCTAAAAGAGCAATAACACAGCTGCCGTTGAACGTCCTTTTCAGGACGAGTCTTTATAAAGATGTCTTTCCGCCCCTGTGTAGTTCCTGGATGCGGTAAAGTGCTCTCTGCTTCTGACGGCCACAGGCGCTGTCTCGTGTGTCTGGGATGCGATCACACCGAGGCAGCATTTGTGGATGGCTCATGTTCTCACTGCGAGAACATGACCATGGCAACGTTGCGGTCGCGGCTTTCCTTCAACAGAAGGAACGCCACTCCAGCCGCCACCTGCGTCGCTCCTTCCCACAGGATTGAGGATGACCCAACTGGCAATGGAGGTGATCTGGGGATGGCAGCGGCCTCACGGCCAGCCTGCCTATACTCTTGAGCCCCCCCCACCCCGAGCTGGATGAGCTCGCCACTGCATCGGACAGCGGTCCGGCGTCTGACGTGGATGACTCGACTGGGCTGCCGCCATCAGCCCAGTGCGCCCAGTTTTGAGGCTGACGCCCCGATGTCCGACATGCTTGCCCGGGCTGCTGCCAGCATGGGGTGGGACTGGAACCCTCCATCCTCCCCACAGCCTTCGCGGCTGAACGATTCCTCGGGTCTGTGCGGCGCTCACTGAAACCCCCCCCCCGGTTCCTTTCTTCCTGGAAGTGCATGATGAGCTGATAAGTTCGTCGAGGACACCCTTCTCCACCCGTCACAAAGCCTCTCACTCATCCGCTCTCACTACCCTCGACGGCGGTGCGGCCCACGGGTACACGGTGGTCTCCCAGGTGGACCAAGCGGTTGCGATCCACCAATGAGAACGCCGCCACCTGGTGGGGTCGACCTTTGCTTCCCACCCAGGCCTGTAGGATGACGTCTTCACTGACTTCTAGAGCCACCAGTGCCACTGAAAAGGCCGCTTCCGCCCTGCATGCCATGGCCCTCCTGCAAGTCCACCAGGCCAAGGCACTTAAAGATTTGCATTTGGGTAGTCCTGATCCTGACGTGCTGCAGGAACTGTGCTCAGCGACTGATCTCACCCTCAGGGCCACGAAGGTCACAGCACGGTCACTCGGGCAGGCGATGGCCACTTTTGTGGTTCAGGAACGACATCTGTGGCTGAACCTGGTTGAGATGCACAAAGTGGACAAGACACACTTCCTCTACGCACTTGTCTCCCAGTTCGACCTTTTGGCGACACCACCAAGGACTTCGCCCAGCAGTTCTCCGTGGTTAAAAAAGCAGACGGAGGCCATCTCGCACATCCTGCCCTGCCGCAGACCTGGTGCCACGGGCCATGCCCCGTCTGCTCGCCAAAGACGTCCTCCTGTGGCTAAGAAACATGCAGCTCCGCCTCAACCCAGGCCCAGCTCTCAGCCCTCAAGACGTTCGCTCCGTCCCCCGGTGGAGGGCCGGGAGGAGAATCCTTTGTTGATTTTATTTAATTTGCCGTACCCACATTCTTAATAAAAGAGCTATTTCCTTTGTCTCTGGGTCACCTGGCCCACAAATGCCTTTCTCACGGCACTCTGCCGCCACACCTCAACAGTCCCGGCACGCTGGACGTGGACCTTTCGCCTTCAGCCCCATGACTGTTCCCTGGCCGGCCGGTTCTGACGAGTCCAGAGGACGCCTCTACGGGACCTCCTCCTCAGTCATTAACCTGCCCCCTGCCGGGTGTGTGGGGCAAGGTAAGTACTTCAAGTCTTCTCTCAGCACCAGAGCCTCGGGACGCATCCTTGCCTCCCGATGCCACATTACATGCTCCACACCGCTGCGAAGCCCCGCCGGGTACGTCAAAAATAACCATCCCCTTAGTGCCCCTAGCTCAGAGTTTGAGGTAGACCTGTTCGCCTCCCGAGAGACCTCCCACTACCCGCTCTGGTACGCCTGAATGGAGGCTCCCCTCGGGGCAGACGCGCTAGCACACAGCTGGCCCAAGGGGCTGCGAAAGTCTTTGGGTAAGCACGACTTAATTATCAGGTTCCTAAGAGGCGCCTGGAGGTTAAATCCCTCCCGGCCAAGCCTGTTCCCCTTCTGGTATCTCTCAGTGGTCCTCTCGGGCCTACAGAGACCCCCCTTCGAGTCGCTAGAATCAGTCAGACTCAGGGCCCTCTCCCTGAAGACGGCCCTCCTGATCGCGCTCGCCTCCTCCAAGCGTTCTCTGTCAACGACACCTGCCTGGAGTTTGGTCCGGCAGACACTCATGTGATCATAAGACCGCGACTGGGCTACGTGCCCAAGGTTCCTACCACTCCCTTCAGGGACCAGGTAGTGAACCTGCAAGCGCTGCCCCAGGAGGAGGCAGGCCCAGCCACTTCGTTGCTGTGTCCGGTACGTGCTTTGCATACCTACTTGTACTGCACGTAAAGCTTTAGATGTTCTGAGCAGCTCTTTGTCTGCTTGGTGGACAGCAGAAAGGGAACGCTGTCTCCAAACAGAGGCTTTCCCACTGGGTAGTTGACGTCATTACATTGGCCTATCACACCCAGGCCGTGTTTGTAGCAACTCCTCCCTCCCAATTAGGTAGGATCTACCACCGCGCCATTCTCCACATGTGACTTAAAAGCCCATGTGATGTATTTCATCACTCTTTACCTCCCCCAGTCTGGGCAATTGTGGTCACCGCAGGGTCTTTTCCCCCTGAAAGAATAGGAACTGGGCAAGCTGGTCGCTTTGGCACGTAAAATACCTCCTGTGTCAGCAGTACACGTACACGGCTCAGCGCATGGCGTGATTTAAATTGAACCCCTAGTGTCGCTACTTCGACACAACGTCTCGTTCCCTCCATCAGGGAATGGAAGTTACATCGTAACCTAGACGTTTTTTTCCTGCCTTTACATCAGGTGTGAATGTGGGTTAATACACACAAGTTTTTTTAGTAATACTCTTTTACAAGTGATGTATGCTTTTTTTTAAACACTTATTTTGTGTCATTGCAGTTGATATTGGTTATGATGATGTGATATGCAAGTTCCTCATGACGATTCGCCTTCACATGTTAACCGCTATTTACCCTTTCATTACCATAATAGTGCACATATTCATGAACGTGGCTGTATGGTTGCTGTACTAAAAAAAGGAAAGCCATATACTACCAACTGATTAATATTGTGGAGGATGTGTTAAAGAGATTTAATGCCCATTTTAGGGCTGCACAAGATATCGAATTTATCGATATATCGCAAACGTGCATATCGCAAGGGCCTTCAAAAATTACATTATTTTAATACTTTAAGACAAATTCATCATGAAAGTAATTTTTTACACAAGTCCACATTGAAAGTCACTAAAGTCACAAAAAATGTATAAGAACAATTGGGTCAAAAAATAAAAGACTCATTTACAATATCCCACAATATGGTGAAATTAACTATATTAATTTACTTTTTACAAAGAAAATACAAATAATTTAATTTTGATATCCATTACATCGTAAATGGCATGAATAAATATACTGTAAGTGACCTGCATGCAATTTGGAACAAAAGACAACTTTGTGATCTCTGGGATAGATAGTAGATACTGTTGGCACCAATGCTCTTTACCATCAAATTATGCTAGCAGTGCTTTTGGGAAGCACAGCCCTGAACTTTCCCATTATACTTTAGCATAATTGGGCATAGGGATGTTCCACATGCTCTGGATTATCGCATCAAATATCGCATTATACAATTTATTGCATGTCACTTCATCTTGATATCATGCAGCCCTAGTTTAAAAATATATTTAAATATTAATTCATTTTACACACTTAAAGCATTATCGTATTACATAATTATCACTTAGTGCATTTTCTTCAATATTGTGCAGCCCTAGCCCATTGCATGATTGCCATATATATGCAAGCTATGGAGAGACGAGTCAGCCTCCCACTTAGACTTTGCTGAACATTTCATGTTGCTTGAAAAGCTGCTATTTTGGTGTCTTTATACTGTGGAAGGCTTTTTTTTCTTTAGAAAATGTTAATGAAGCATTATATTGTTACATTGTAGGAAAGAAAAAAAAAAAAAGGAAATAAATGTATTTTGAAAGGAATATATGTAAATAACGTAAAATTTTAGCGCTTTCAAAATCAGACAGGCCTACACAGAGATATTAAGTCTGGGTGTTCGTTTCATCTCCACGATATACTGTATATATTTATATAGAAACAAAGTGTCAACTGGTAGAGATTTTTTTTATATTGTTAATATCATTGTATGTAAATATCTAATGCTTCATCTGGTTGCACCGAGAGTAAGACAAACATGCAGAAAGATGAACACACAAAATGCGGGACACCATTGAGTTAATCATTCGCAAGAGGAATTTATTTTTATATAAAAAGGTGCAGTTTTCTCATGTTCTCACTAGGGCTGGTTTATAGGATGCTTTAATTATATATCATTGAATAGAGCTGGGTAGTTGCCAAATATTTTAAACAGTATCCCATTTACCATGATTTTAAAGGTGCTAATCGAAATTAAACAATTAAAACCATTACGGATTTTAGAGACAGGCTGTGTAAATTTTCATTGCTCTGTGTTGATTGTCGACATGTTCTCTAAATAGAATCAGGGAATGCAAGAATCTCTTACATCAACGGAAGATGACTTTTGCACTAATATTCCTGGCCAAATTGAGGTACAACAGATACTAAGGATGTCCACAAAATATTTACATGCCCACAGCAAGCAATGTCCTACACAAAGACTTTGGAGTAAGCCATTTGGAATTTTCATCTTACCGCCTAGTGGACCTGTCTCACTGAACATACACTCGACTGTCCGAAGAAAGTGATTGCCCTTTTCATTTTGTGCTGTTTCTGCCTAGCTGCGGAAGTTTGTTTTGTGTAGTATAATTTCTTCCGGACAACTTGTGGATGAATCTGCTCATTTTAGGTGCTTATGCCTCAAGTTGGCTGGAGTTTGTTTTGTGAAATATTTCTTACAGGACATTGGAGTGAGTTTGTCTGCACGAAGAACTAAACGGCCGTTTTTTGTTTTGTTTTTGTGCAGGTTCCGCTTGCGGCTGGAGCTTGTTTTGTGCAGGCACACACCTTTGAGACAATTAAGTGGATGAATCTACACTTTTTTTGTGTTTATTCCGCTTATGGGCTGGAGTTTGTTTTACAGATGATCTTCTGTTGTGTAATTCTGTATTACAAATTTTTGTGTAGAAGCACCGGACTTGAGTAATCCGATGGCAAGTTTGTGCGTACATGGGCTGTTTGAGTTTAGAGGGATGGACGGCAGTTGGCGGTGTCGTGCGCGGGGTTAATGCACACGTTTTTCTTTTTTCTCGCTGGGGAAAGTTCGGGGGTTGATTGTTGCACCAATATGGAATGTGGTCTTTATAATTTAATTTGACACAATCTAATTTCTCTACTATGTTAAAATGTCAAATAATATGAGTGGATTGTCTCTCTCCACATGGAATGTGAATGAGTTGGGACACCCCATAAAAAGAAGGAAGGTTATTTATTTTCTTAAATGTAAGAAATAGGATATAGTGTTTCTTAAAGAAACGCATATTTCCCTGCAGGAAGCTGAAAAATTTGGGAAGATATGGGGTGGACATGTTATATTTAGTGCAGGCTCAAGTAAGAGCAGGGGAGTCATTACATTGATAAATTAACATCTACATCTACAATTCAAATGTATCTAACAGATTAACTTAAAAAGCATGTAAAATTAGCCTAAAACACCTAATCAAGGCATACCCAAAGTAAATTTAAAGCTGTTCTTGAACCCTTTGGAGTACATGCATGGTTTTGGTCTCTTTTGAAAGGTGACACTCTGAAGTTTCTTCCCCAGCAGTCAGAATTACTGTAAGTGCTACTGATTTTGAGTAATAGAAGTTTGAACACAATGAAATAGAAGTTTGTTTTTCCGCCTGAATTTTTTTTTTTGCATACAGATGCCTGCAGATGACTATAACTTGTAGCTATTAGCTTGAAAACAAAATGGGATTACAGCATGAAGCCTTACCTTGTCCAAGTACAAATTTCATAACAATACCACAAAAAATGACTATTTACACCTGTTTTTTCTAAGGGTACACCCAGGCGTTTTACAAAAGTGCCTTTTGGATACTCCAAAAGGACTCTTGGTAACCATGGCCATATACCTAGGATAAAAAGGCTACTACTTTTGAACGCTTCAACATACAGTCATAATTTTGGGCTCTAATGAAAGATGACACTTAGAGCTATCACATTCCAGATCCAGATCCACTATTATTTTTGCTGACACAGAGTAACTGATGCATAAACACATTAGAGTGCCTTTTCCCTTCTTGAAACTAAACGTTGTGCATATAAAAGAGTCAAAATTAGTGCTATGGTGGAAAATGTGTTTATATAAAAAATCCACATCTAACTATTTACATACATTTTTACAAAAAGTATTTACAAACAATTATGCAATTTTACAAGTTTCTAGCAACATGCCAGTCATTGTAGCAGTCCCGTTTTGGTAAAAAGCACAAAGGCACATCACAGGAGGAGCACTTCACTGGTGTCTTTGCATGACACTGCCTGCACTTCAGACAACCAGCAGTGCAAGATTTGGTGATGTGCACCGGCCTGTGATGTGCACTTTGTGGAGCAGGAGATACGGGTCTGGCTGTGGAGTGAGACCCCAACTCTGCCAGCTCCTCTGCAAGGGTCTCTCTGAAAGCCTTCTGGTTCATTGGGACCTCTACTTTTCCTTTGATGATCCGTGGTCCTCAGCCTCTTGGTCTTCTCCTGCTGGCAGAACCTCTCTTGGGAGTTTGGAGATGGGGCTCCTCTCTTGAGGTGCTGTCCTGCTCCTCCACTCTATGTGGCCGCTTGCTGAGTGGGGGAGAAGTATCCGGCTCACAATCGCTCAGATATTTGCCTATAGTGAACATAAAGAAATAAATGTCACTTACAAAGCTAGACAAAATGTTTCCATCTTTTCTGTATTCAACCTTTTTACAGCTTGCTTCCTCACATCTCAGCAATTTACACAATGAAACACACACACACACACACACACACACACACACCTCCCCCAAACTTATATATGTGTGTGTAAATATATATTCGTGTATGTATATTTACTGTAAATACTGTATGCTTTGGCAATGAAAACATCTAAATACCACGCTAATATATCTAGATCGGCATCAAGAAATGAAACAAAGGCGTAAGAAAAAAAAGCGCACTTGCAAAAGCAGTCTCATATTCAACGTGTATATATAGTTTTTCTTTCAAGTATGTAAATATATACTCGTGTGTATATATATTTACTGTAAATACTGCATGCTTTGGCAATGAAAACATCTGTATACCACGCTAATATATCTAGATCTGCATCAAACAAGCAGGCTAAGCCTCTTACACACAAAAACAAACAAAGAAATACAAACAACTCCCCCAACCAGTTCAAACACTCACTAGGGAAACACGCGACAAAAGGTAACACAAAATGTGTATTCATTATTCAAACTAAAGCTTATTTATGCGGAATATACAGTAATATATGTTATAAAATACAAGAAAACACTTACATGTCCAGAGTAATGCCTCCTCCGTCCATAAACATTTCCTCCGCTTCGGAATCAACATATGACAAAGCATCCGTATTTTTCTCAGAAATTTCATCTCCAGACACATCACTTTCACACCGAGTGCATTCTTCCAAAACATCCTGGAGCGAAAATCTTGTTTTCCTCGTCCGTTTCGCCATATTTAAATCTCCAAATGTGTAAACAGTTCCAAAAGGACACGCCTCTGTTTTTACGCACAGAGGCGCAAATCTCTCGGTAATGGCAAGACAACTTTGCGCACACACATTACAGAAACATGCAGTAAACATCCCACTAAAGCCGCATATCATTGTTTTCAGAATTTCATTGGCTATACGATGCGCCAGTCATCTGCAAACTTGGCTGTAATTTGCTTGATCTTTACACAAAGGAATGGGGGGAGGCCCTTACATTCCACACAGACTGTGGTTGGGTATTGAAGGCTTTGGACAGGACATGGAAGCTCCTATTGGGTCAAATGAGGTGTCAATCGAAAGGTCAGAGTCCAGCAGCGATGATAATACCGGATATATGATTTTGTTTACATCTGAACTGAAGTTATGATCGATAATATGTGAAAGATTAGGCACAGCTGCTGGGTACTTTGAAATGATGCAACAAGAGTCTGTGGGTATTTATTGATGTAATAATGTGATTTGGACTAAAAATTTTACTTGATTTGATCGTTTGGACATTTGACAATGTAACAACACCGTTTTTGTCGGGATGTTATGGATCAGTGGACTACCATGAGGCTTCATTGGTGAGTTGCCTAAATTTTGTTATTGTTTGTTTATATGTTGGTGGTCTGACAAAGATATAGATTGTACCTGCTGTTGTGATTTTATCTTAAAATGGTTTATATCAATAGAAAATCAAGAAATTTAGCTTTCCAAAGATATGTGGCATGTGTACCAATGTACACACAGCAGTGTGTACATCGAATAGTTATTTTTTGTTTACATTGAAGGCCCGTCGGCGGGCCTTTACACTAGATGGCGTTAAAGATAAATAAGGAAACGTCATTATTGTTTTAGCAGAAATTCAGGGGCAAAGGTTGATTTTGGCTAATATTTATGCACCTAACGCTGATGATCAGGGGTTTTTAATGGATCTTGAAGGGATGTTACAAGCCACTGGCACCCCTCATAATATAAAATTGGGAGGAGACTTTAATCTTTTGATGGGCTCAGTCCTTGTTCATAGTGAAGCAGAAGTGTGTAAGCCCCCTAGAGCAACATCGACGCTTCACAGGATGTGTACAAATCATGGTCTTACAGATATTTGGAGACTTTTGAACCCATATGGTAGGGACAATAATTTTTTTTTCATCAGTCCATAATATTTATTCTAGAATAGATTTTTAGTTGATTGCTCAATTGGAAACAGAGTCTCAGATCACGCCCTGGTGAGTTTAGAGGTGTTGCCACATACCGAGAAAAAAAAATTATATACTGTAGTTGGTGTTTGTAACAGATCATTTTCGAGGGCAAGGAAGAGGCGAGAAACCGGCGTAACATATAAACTAAAGGTTTAATGGAAAACTCAAAAGACAAACACATAAGATAACGGACATCCGTAATTGAGCTCTCTCTCTCGATCGCCGTCTGCGAGTGGCCTTTATCCCTCTTGACGGCTTAATTAGCCTAATACGGGACCGGGCGTGCGTAATCACGCGCCGGTCCCGCCCTCCACCGTGCCACATTCCTCCCCCGTTCTTTCAGGCTGGGGACCCCCGGCCTGACGTACATCCCCTGGGGGAGGGGAAACAAAAAAACAACAATTAAAAATGGGGGGGAGGGTTCCTGCACTGGGCGGTACCTCCCCTCCCACGAACACCAGAATTTAAAAAAGAGGGAAAAGGCCAATGCAGAGCGGTAGCGAGAGAGAGAGGAGAGCGAGATTAAAGAAAAAAAAAAACTTACTCGCCGGTTCTCTGATACGCCGTAGCTCGTTCCTCAGCCACTCCTCCACCCTCTACCGAACGGCAGCCGCGCCTCTCCAGGCAGATCCGAGGCAGTCCTCAGCCCCTGGCGGACGGAACGCCCTGCCGCGTTCTCGGGGAGCCGAAGGGGACTCCCCCGCCCCTGGCAGCAGTTCCCCCGCTCCAGGCGGTCGGTCGCGATCCCCTCCCTGCTCGCGGACGGCGGTCTTCCCTCGACCCCTCCGCGTTTCAGCGGCTGGTAGGGGCATCCTCCGCCCCTGGCAGCGGCCCTGACCACTCGGTCGGCTATAGGAGCCCCTTCTCCCCTGGTGGTCGGCGGCCATTCTTCCGCGTCCAGGCGGCTGGGCTCCTCGTCCCCCGGCAGATGGCCGCGGCTGCTTCTTTGGGGTAGTGGCGAGAACTCCGCTATGGCGTATACCTCCTCCCTCCCGGGTTTCGGCACCAATGTGTAACAGATCATTTTCGAGGGCAAGGAAGAGGCGAGAAACCGGCGTAACATATAAACTAAAGGTTTAATGGAAAACTCAAAAGACAAACACATAAGATAACGGACATCCGTAATTGAGCTCTCTCTCTCGATCACCGTCTGCGAGTGGCCTTTATCCCTCTTGACAGCTTAATTAGCCTAATACGGGACCGGGCGTGCGTAATCATGTGCCGGTCCCGCCCTCCACCATGCCACAGTGTTTTAATGTTTCCCTTTTGCAAAATCCTGAATTCCAACAAATTTTAAAGTCCGAAATCAATGTTTATATGGAGACCATCTGGTCCTTATTATCCTCTATGGGCGTGGGTTGGGAGGCACTTAAGGCGGTTCTTAGGGGTAGGATCATACAGTATGCCTCATTCATCAAAAAATCCAAAGCATGAGAACTCGTGGAGTTGGAAGCACCGAATGTTGTCTGATGGCCTCAGAGAATTGGCCCCATTGAAATACAGATATAATACTATTTTTTCATACTTTGAGTCGGGGGACAAATCAGGGAAGCTTTTGGCTAGATATATAAAGCAGAGAGTGTCTTTTTCTACCATTCCTCAATGAAATCTGCTGGTGGTGAAATATTTACCTCAGCCATTGACATTAATAATGCTTTTAAAGAAATCTATCTTGATCTCTATAGTTCCACATTTTCGTCTACTGATGAAGTTATTAGAAATTCTGTGGAACCATTAGATCTCTGTAAACTGACGACTGAGCAAAAAAATTCTATTGATTCTGAGATAAACTTGGAGGAGCTTGGCGAGGTAATTAAGGCCTTACCTACAGGCAAGGCTCTGGGGCCAGACGGCTTTGCCGCTGAATTTTTTAGATCTTATGCTACAGAACTGGCTCGGATTTTGTTAGAAGTTTAAACAGAATCATTAAAGAATGGAAATCTTGCGCCAACCATGACACAAGCCTGGATCAGACTGATTCTTAAAAAGGACAAAGGTCCAAGCGAGTTTAAGAGTTACCATCCAATTTCCCTGATCCAGCTAGATGTTAAAATATTGTCAAAAATTTTGGCTAAAGTCATGACATCTCTTATATCAGGTGGGGTTTATTCGGGGCCACAGCTCTTCTGATAACATTAGGCATTTCATCAATATCATGTGGTCATTGGCGATTGATCAGACTCCAGTCACTGCAATCTCATTGATGTCGAAAAGGTGTTTGATATGGTAGAGTGGGATTATGTTTTTAAGATTTTGGAAATATATTTTACTGAATGGAATAAGTTACTTTATAGACACCCAGTAGCAGGGGTAAACACAAATGGATTAATTTCAGATTATTTTAATCTGGATAGGGGCACCTCTTTCCCCATTATTGTTCTGTCTTGCCCTGGATCCATTAGCAGCTGCGATAAAAAAGGAGGAGGATTTTCAAGGGGTGGTGGCGTGAGATGTGGCAAATAAGCTTTTGCTTTACGCAGATTGTATTTTATTATTTGTTTCCGACCCCACTAGATCTGTGCCTTGCCTCCACAGAATTATTCATTCATTTTCTAAATTCTTGGGATACAGAGTTAACTAGTCTAAATCTGAAGCTTTGTCTCTGACAGCATACTGCCCATTAACAGCTTTTCATCTGGGCACCTTTCAGTGGCCCACACAGGGCATTAAGTATGTGGGTATTTTATTCCCAGCAAATTTATGTGATTCAGTTAATTCAGAGTTAATTTTGACCCTTTAATAAAAAAGTTTGTGCGATGTGGGCAGGTGGGCTTCACTACATTTATCTATGAATGGAAAGGTTAATGTTATAAAAATGTATTGTATTCCAAAATTCACCTACCTACTACAGTCTCTCCCGATTGAAGTTCCCCTCTTTTATTTTAAACAATTTGATAGTATTACTAAATCATTTATCTGTAATGTAAACATTCTTGGATGCATTTTAACAAGTTAGATTTTGTTTTAGTTTTGGTCTCAGAAACTTGGTACATTGGTCGCTTCCACTTGAGAGAGCTCCTCCCCGGCACTTTATTGAACAGGAGGTCCTTGCCCCTATCTTGCCAATGCTAAGTCTTTCTACCAAGCTGCCCGGAGAAGTAAAGACACATCCTGTTATCTCGTACATGTATTTAGTGTGGAAAAAAGTTTCCCACATGTCTGCATCTAGAAATGCATGGGTGTGCCTCATTTATGCCTCATTTATAATTATCTTTTTTATTGGACTCCCTCCAGATTGTATAGGCTTAAGAAACACCTTCTTGCTAGCGATGCCAGTTGGAGGATGATGCGCTCATTTCATGATTGGTGCACTGAGCTGGGCAGAGTGGCAGCATTTGAAGAGATGGCACATAGATGGCTGGGCAGTTTGGGTGTATATGGGAAGAAGTGGGGCAATTATTTGGCTTTCTTAGAAGGTTGCCAAGGAGGGACAGTGGAGACAGAAGAGTTTTATTAAAAATTATATGTGGTTAAAGTTGGTTAATTGTATATGTTTTTATGTCATCAAGTATTTTCTTTGGACTGTTTGTTTATGTGTGTCTGTTGTTATTTTATGTTTGACCAATGGAATGTATATGTGGTTGGGGGGGGGGGGTTATAGAGTTCTATTTCATTTTTAGGAGGCAGTAACTGCATTAACCAAGCATAAAACAAACACAAATTCATGTGCATGTACCAGAATCTAAACTAGTATGGCGACATCCACAGATTATCTACTAAGTGTGTATACCCACCTCCCTTAATGAGACAGGCTCAGGTTCCTGTGATAAGCCAATCCCTGCGGTGGATGCAGCACAGGGAAAAGGTGATGAGGAAGGCAGCACATTAGGTGGTGAACGTGACGGTGTATCAGATGTGCATACTTCAGTGAGTGACTGTGACAGCTTGAAAACATAATCAGAAGTAATATCATATGGACTAAATGAAAAGCTCAAAAGTACCAAAAAAGCACCTGTAAAGAAATTGAGGTGTTAATTATTTGTGATGCAAGTGATGTGTCTGTGTTCATATACACTCACCTAAAGGATTATTAGGAACACCTGTTCAATTTCTCATTAATGCAATTATCTAATCAACCAATCACATGGCAGTTGCTTCAATGCATTTAGGGGTGTGGTCCTGGTCAAGACAATCTCCTGAACTCCAAACTGAATGTCAGAATGGGAAAGAAAGGTGATTTAAGCAATTTTGAGCGTGGCATGGTTGTTGGTGCCAGACGGGCCGGTCTGAGTATTTCACAATCTGCTCAGTTACTGGGATTTTCACGCACAACCATTTCTAGGGTTTACAAAGAATGGTGTTGTGGAATAATGAAGGCCACTTTTAAACTTCTTTTGTTGGTGTAGCTGCAACTGTTCCCTGTTTGAAGGATGTTCTATAGGAATGTGTGTGTCTCTACTCTCACGTTTCACACGTAGCTCAGACATGTATGTCACCCCCATATAAGGTAATGAAATATTTCATTGGTGGGGGTCCAGTGGAATGTGGTTTTTCTGGACCATATAACAAAGTGCTGAACAATAAACGTTGAAGGATTTGATAGCATTGGGTGTCTGTGTCATTTCTTTCTTCCCTCAGCTGAGCCGCATCGAGACGGGGATTGCAGATCGAGAAAATAAATTAAATACATTGGATGACAAAATTATCTAACAATTTGGGGGCTTGTCCGGGATTTCTCCAGACAGGTAAGACTGATTTAAGTATCAAGTATTCCTGTCTGATGAGAGATTGAATAAAACGTAGTTTAATTTGGCTCGATATTAACTCCGTTAATAACTCTGCTCGGGGGCCCCATCAGAGGGATGATTTTGCCCTATTATAAATAGGAAGGAGGGTTTTGCTCTATTATAAATAGGGAAAATCCCACGACCGCAGCAGTAGTTTAAAGGATATCCTTATTCTGGTATGAATAAGAAGAGGACGGAAATTGTCCTAAGGAAAAGACGGAGAGAATTTGATCTGCATTATTGTTCTGCATGAACCGTGTCGATCGGGAAATTGTTTGTATTATTATTACTAAAAGGGTGACATTATGGGACAGGAAAAAGGCCGTCCTCTATCGAACGAAACTCCAAAACAATGGATGTTTTGCAATAAACAAGATTATAATACTGAGCCGTGTATCAGCAATTTGGCTGGGTGGTCAGAGAAAGTAGAAAGAGAAAAGAAGAAAAAAAGATAAACTTAATTCGATCAATTCATGAGTAAATCAAATCTATGGTTAAAAAGGGTGAAAGGACCCTCAGTGGGATTAGAAACACATAAAAGAGTCATACAAGGTGCGGAAGAAAATAAAACCATTCTGGGACAAAGGTCCTGAATGAAAAGAGACTAATCAAATGCACATAGCGGTCTCTGTTTCAAAACAAGCCGCCTAAATATGATATTGTCGTGAACAAAGCTTTAACCCCTAACCTCCCAAAGACACCATGCGCACTGTTGTATCCCGACTTAACACAATTTAAAGGCAACTCATTCGCTGCAGTCGCGGACGTATACGATTCCGATTCAAAGAAATATACGAGTGAAGATACAACAGCTGCATTTCCTTTTATCCAGTGCCCAGACGGATATCATATAATTTCACTAACATTGTCAGAGACGCTGACTATATGCAAAGAGTTACCATTTATAAACCGCATACCTTTATCATCGATACGGGCGCATCTAAAATTTCATCAGCAGCGCATTGCTATGAGGGCTCTATTACGGGACGCACTCTAAACTCTGTGGGAATTAATGGCATTCCTGTGAAGTGTCATATGACACCAAAATTACCCGTAACATCTCTAGATAATACAAAGTTGTTTAAAATGCACGATTTCGTGATTTTGCCTGACTCTCCGTTCTGCCTACTGGTCTGTGATACAATGCATAAAATTGGGGGGAAAAAATAACTTTTGATTCTAACTCATTACAATTGCTATTTCCCTCATTATATTGTCAGTCTGTGTATACAGGACATTGCAGAGAAGTTTGCATCTCAACGTCTGTCAACACTTCTGCTTCGAAACAGGAAATGCTCAACGTCGACCCCGCGCTATGGGCCGCCCACAAAGATGAGGCGGGCCTTATTGACGTAAGACCATATGTTGCCAAACTCCGCTCTAACTTGCCAGTATACTACAAACAGTATTCTCTGTCAGAAAACAAAAGGTATTAAAAGGTATTAATACAGTGTCTGAAACAATCAATTTTTAAACCCATTCACACATATAAATGACCAATTAATACTATGAAGAAAGCTAATAATACATGGCGATTAAAACAAGAGTTGAAAAAATTAATTCCATTGTCACCAGTGGTGCCGGATGTGTGCACTACTATTAACTAAATTCCAGCAGACCACACTGATTTTACTATTATTAATTTGTGTTCTGCATTCTTCAGTGTCAGTCATGTCTGTTATGCAGCCGCTGTTCGCATTCACATATGGAGGCCAACAGTAACAGAATGCCCCAGGAATTTAGAGACTCGCCTGCTGTGTTCTCTACTGTAGTGCACGCTACTTTGAAGGACACCAAGCTGCCACCTGTCTATTGCAATATGCTGACGACATCCTGCTTTCTGGCCCAAACATCAAGTCATGCACAGCAGCTTCAACTATTGTGTGCAATGTATTAGCAAAGGCTGGCTTCAAGACATCAAAAGAAAAGATGCAATGGGTGAAACTGAACTATCAATCTG
This sequence comes from Moxostoma hubbsi, assembly GCA_032164185.1. Taxonomy (NCBI): domain Eukaryota; kingdom Metazoa; phylum Chordata; class Actinopteri; order Cypriniformes; family Catostomidae; genus Moxostoma; species Moxostoma hubbsi. Next base: position 6,779,640 of record JAVLUX010000013.1, on the reverse strand, counting down.
GGTCATGAACTACAAGAAGGAACAGTACTTCTCTCCAAGGACAGAGTGAAAACAATTACTACCTTCAAATGTCCTAAAACAAAAACTCAAATGCAAAGCTTCTTGGGTTTAGTGAACTATTGTTGAGCATGGGTGCCAAACTGCTCGTTATATGACAAAATACTGAGAGAAGCAACACACTCAAATGCTGAGGAACCTATCAAGTGGACTGCTGAAATGGACATTGCTACCAAATCATGATGAACCCTTTCATTTGTATGTGCACGAGGCGGCAGGCGCAGCAGCAGCGATCCTCGCTCAGTCCCATTGCGGAACATATAGACCAGTGGCGTACTTGTCAAAAATTTTAGAGGCAGTCGCCAAAGGCCTCCCTGCATGTTTACGAGCAGTGACTGCTGCGGCGTTGATGGAACAACTTGCAGAACGTATTGTTCTCTCACATCCATTAGTTATGCACACCTCTCACCAGGTAGGAACAACCATGCACAACATTACCACATGACAGCACAACGTTGATCAGGGTAAGAAGTTATTTTATTGGCTACTGCTAATCGGACAAATAAACCAACTTCCGTTGTACACGTCCCGACATTATCATTACACAAATTGCTGACTCGAGGTGAATTTTACAACGATTCACATGATTGCATCAATTGCCTAAAAACATGTACTTTATGCAGGCCGGATGTTTCATCATCTGCCCTGGAGGGGGACCATTGTTACATTGAACATTGACTTGATGGGTCCTGTTCCAAGCCAAATGATTCCGTATACTGGTGTGGTTATGCTGTAACAGAACTTCTGAATCGAATTATTGAAGCTTATTCGCTCCCATATAAATCTGCACAAGCTGCTGAGTTGTTTGCGTTGATCAGAGCATGCCATTTGGCTAAAGTTACATCGATCGATATATACACAGACTCGAAGTATGCTGATGTAGTAGCAAAGTGGGCTGCAAGGGAAGTTACGGTAAGTCCAGACCTAAATCAAGCTGAAGAGACTTTTTCCATGATACAATCAACACTGGTAAAAGACAATGACATTAAATTGTTACAGGCAAATCCATCTGAATCTGATAACACTGGGCCTCAAATTAAGTGAAATCAAGCTTTTTGCGTAAATGGGGTACAAAATGCAGTAAAATTTATCCTGGACTCATGTCTAACATGCGCACAGAACAACAAACACAAGCCTACGAAGCATGACTCATTACCACACTCGGAACTGCTGTTCTAAACAGACAGAAGCTTTCTCGTGTGTGAGGTAAAATGATAAAATGGTGAAAATTTGGCAAAATAAATAATACAGAGATTCGGCTGAATGAGCTCAGAATGTCACCATCCTCTGTTGTTAATCTCTCCATTTGAAATAATAATGGGTAGGCCTTTCCCGACCCCTTGGGTCAGAGGCCGCGCTGGCTTTCTCTCCACAGGTGATAAGGAGGTGGTGATTGCAGAATATGTGGATTCCCTCATTAAAATATTAAATGACATAAATGGTGATATCTCTCTCTCTCTCTCCCTCTGCCTGCAGAAAGCACTACTCATCCATTAGTTCCAAATCAGCAGGTTCTGGTAAAGTGTTTGAAAACAAACGAAGTTAGGTGAACCAAAGTGGGCCCAACTACTGTACTGCCTGTGACCTGAACAGGGGTGCTAACTGACCTTCAACCACAGTAGATCCACGCAAGCCGCGTGAAGCTTGCTCCAGAGGAGGGCGGTGAAAGCACTGGAGGAGCTGAACACGCAGCGCCAGTGCCCAACCGGGAATCTGCGAATTAGGAGGACCTGAGGAGGGACCCGGAACAGTCAACATGAAGACACTCCTACTAACACTCTGCATATGGCAGGTGGTCGTGCTTGCCTATGCCCCTTCAGTATCAACACAACAGCAAGGAGCCACATGTGTAATTCCAGTTCCTAGAAATAATGTATGATGATTTATGTTTTATGGTAATGTTACAGGAATATGTTTCTGTTATGAAGGTACGGGTAAACACCCGGAAACGAAGGTACCTAGAAGGTTATGCCTCAAGTGACCCTGAAGTATATCTAGATAGTGTTGGACAGCCAAGAGGTATTAAATGTTTGGATTACCTTTTGGCTAAAGATGGAGGAGTATGTAAAATATTTGGAGACAAATGCTGTACATACATCCCGGGTCACACTGATGATGATGGTGAATTCATGACGGTATGAAAGGAAATGGATAAGTTGAATAAAGAATTAGCTGATAACATCGGGGAGAATGGGGACAATTTTTCAATATGTTTGGGTGGTTCGCACCTTGGATGTCTTCAATTATATCGATTGCCATATGCATTCTACTTATGTTATTATTTGGCCCATGTTTGTTACAATTACTAATGCAAAAGTTGAATGTGATGATAAACAGGCATAATATCACCATGTTCCATTATGTACGTATACCTTATACTGAAGTTGGTTGAGAAGGCTATGTGGGATACACACTTCAGGTACACAAATCACTTAAAAGTGTCTTTTTGGGACAAGTGTGATTTTAATGTTGGGGACCATTTTAAAGCATGCTGAATACGATTATATGGTCAAACAAATGAGGACATACAGAAAGTCCTAAATTGTCAAGGTGGTCCTCAGTTTACCGGTGTATATTCTGGTGAAAGTACCCAAAAGTACACACACACACACACACACATACATACACACACGCAAAAAAACAGATGTCATGCACAATGTAAAAAACACATGTACATAAGAAGTCAGCCTTTGCCATGACACTCAAAATTGAGCTCAGGTGCATACTGTTTCCACTGATCATCCTTGAGAAGTTTCTACAACTTGATTGGCGTCCACCTGTGGTAAATTCAGTTGATTGGACGTTGTTACGCACCCTTAGACACAAAGTCATTAAAGGGGCAACATTGAGGTCGTGATCAGAAGGTGGTGTAATTAAAATGGCAAGAGACAACACATAACAAGGTAATGTGAAGATAAAGTACAATTTATTGTACCTAAGTGAAATAATAATGCAAAAAGATCAAAAATAGTAAGAACAATAATAATGATAATAATACTGGTTGTGGACACAAAGAAAGATAAACAAAATATACAGATCGGGAGATATCAAATAAATAAATAACCCAAGAGAATAAGGACGTAGATAGTGAAGCCAAATGAAAGAAAGAAAACAAAACAAACTCTGGTTAACTAGTCCCAACCTCTCAGCTAACTAATAAAAAAAAAAAGTGAAGACATAGTTCTTCAGCGCAAAGCGCCCTCCCTAACTACTCTAACTAACAAACAAAAAAACATACAAGGGTGGCGTTCACTTCCTTACCTGGTGTTTGTATACATCGAGTTTACTAGGTGTTGCTTTGTGTACGTCACGTGACATATTACCTGTCCGAATTACTCTTGGTAACCTCAAAACACGCCATCATAGGCAGAACACATTACTCTTGGTAATCTCAAAACACGCCATCATAGCAGAAAGAGAAAACAAAACAGGATAATGTCTGTATCAGAAAATAAATAGCATACAAGGCGACAAAGCAGAGCGACAAAAAGAAAACAAGCTGTCATGCGATCTTCTCAGCTTCCTTTTAAAACCCTGTCGGTTAACTTGATTGGATGCGGGGGAGCGATGACGTCACGACGTAGATGGAGATTGACAGATCCCTCGACCAATTGCGTACCAGTGGTGAAGCGAGCCTAAGAGTTTGACAGTAGAGAGAGAAAGAGAAAATATCCACGCGAGACCACAGGGACGGACGTGATTTGGAAAGGCACACACCTGTCTATATAAAGGTCCCACAGTTAACAGCACAAACCAAGCCATGAAGTCCAAGGAATTGTCTGTAGACCTCCGAGACAGGATTGTATTGAGGCACAGATATGTGGAAGGGTACAGAAAAATTCTGGAGCAATCGGGGGGAGAAGGGCCTTAGTCAGGGAGGTGAGCAAGATCCCGATGGTCACTCTGATAGAGCTCCAGCGTTTCGCTGTGGAGAGAGGAGAACCTTCCAGAAGAACAACCATCTCTGTAGCACTCCACCAGGCCTGTATGGTAGAGTGGCCGGACGGAAGCCACTCCTCAGTAAAAGGCACATGAATGCCTGCTTGGGGTTTGCCAAAAGGCACCTGAAGGACTCTCAGACCATGAGAAACAAAATTCTCTGGTCTGATGAAACAAAAGTTTAAATCTTTGGCCTGAATGGCAAGCGTCATGTCTGGAGGAAACCAGGCACCGCTCATCACCTGGCCAATACCATCCCTACAGTGAAGTATATGGTGGCAGCATTATGCTGTGGAGATGTTTTTTAGTGGCAGAAACTGGGAGACTAGTCAGGATTGAGGGAAAGATGAATGCAGCAGAGACATCTGTGATGAAAACCTGTTCCAGAGCACTCTGGACCTCAGACTGGGGCGAAGGTTCATCTTCCAACAGGACAACGACCCTAAGCACACAGCCAAGATATCAAAGGAGTGGCTATGGGACAACTCTGTGAATGTCCTTGAGTGGCCCAGCCAGAGCCCAGACTTGAACCCGATTGAACATCTCTGGAGAGATGTGGCTGTGCACAGACGCACCCCATCCAACCTGAAGGAGCTTGAGAGGTCCTGCAAAGAAGAATGGGAGAAACTGCCCAAAATAGCTGTGCCAAGCTTGTAGCATCATACACAAAAAGACTTGAGGCTGTAATTGGTGCCAAAGTTGCTTCAACAAAGTATTGAGCAAAGGCTGTGAATACTTATGCACATGTGATTTTTATCGTTTTTTATTTTTAATACATTTGCAAAGATTAAAAAAAAACGTCTTTCACACTGTTATTATGGGGTATTGTTTGTAGAATTTTGAGGAAAATTATAAATTTAATAAATTTTGGAATAAGGCTGTAAACATAACAAAATGTGGGGAAATTGGATGCACTGTAATTGTATTATATGTTCGAAGTTGTATAATCAAACCTGCTCCTGCCAAACATTCGAACACAGAAGAGAAATTAGCAGTCCCAATTCACCGGCCAACTTTCACGCTAACATACAAGGTCACTCTGCATTCATTTGGTTAAAATTCCACATTTGCAGATAAAACAACTTTAAAGGAAAGGTAACATACTCATTTACACATCTTAACAAAACAGATAAATTAATTAGTGATTATTTCCCTTTTAACACATTGGAACAGGAGTGAACAAAATACGTACCTTGCTCCACTCAAACCTCCCGCGGACTGAAGCAAGAGCGCGAAACGCGCCAATAACGTCACAACTGCGACAAACGCAGAACTGCATCATTAAAAAAATATGGACTAAACTGTAGACGGACAAAACGATCTTTAGATAACTGTTGCTGTTTGTTTTGTATTCTACATATACTCAAATAACATAATTAATCTGAAGTTAAATGAAGAGGTAATTTTTACAGATGTTTTAAAAGGAACAGTGTATCAACCCAGACAGAAGACCTGGAGATGAAATCCTTGTCCTTTGAGACTGTTCACAAGTTCAAAACCCTGGCATTCTTAAACTGCCTGATGTAAGACGAGCCACTGTGTAATAATAATCAATTTCACAAGCAGCCCAAAGGACAATTCTGTATTAAGTTTTTGATATGCTTTGCTAAAAATGCATATATTTACTTAAATTGTAACTTTAAAAATGTGATTAATGAAAAAGATGATTTATGTATTAGTGAATGCAAATGATACGTTAGGAGGTTTAACGTTTAATCCAAAACAATATGAAGACTTTTAGAACAGAAGACTGTTGTTTCTATTGGTTTGTGATATGATTGTGGTAGAACCAAAAATTGGATCTTCAAGAATTTCAATATTGTACTATTGCACTTTACTTGAGTATAAATATTTTTGAAGACTTTTACTTTTCTTCACTACATTTTTAATTAAAAACATTATACCTCTGCTTTGATGCATTTCTTCAGACCCATTCTCTACTTTCACAACTTAAAGCAAAAAATAACAAATTATAAATGTAAGCATGCGGCTCAGTGATAGTGATGTCCGATTCGCGAACAAATTGTTTGAGCCAAATCTTTTGATCATTTTGATTCCTTTAAACTGGTAAACTTGTTTAGAAAAGTGATCTGAATAATTAATTTGGTTAATCAGTCTGCAAATCTGAATCAAATCACAAGAAGAACTAATTTTCTCATGAGCTTCTTTAATTTTCCCTTGAGTCATTTTCCATTAAGGAATCATTACTTTTTATTTATTATGACAATTTTTTACTTTACACAATACTGACCACAGATTCACATTTTGGGTCAATGACTTTTATCTCCTTGAGCTTGTTATGTTTTCCTTGCGTTATCAATCTCATAATGGGGGTGAAGATGACTGAAGTGAAATGTCTAAACTTTTTGTCTTTTTTCTAAGATTCATAGATTCACAGATTCTAAAAAAAAAAAAAAAAAAAAAAAAGGTAGAGTATTAAGCTGGGTCAGATGTCTGAACACAGTGGTGAATCTATATGCAGATTCTAAAATTAGTCTCTTAAATTACACAGTCCAAAGAACCGTATTAATACTGAAGACTTGAAGACTGTCTTGCTCTCCAGATTGTAATGAGAGTCTTGAGTCTGACTATGCATGGTCATAAAAGCAAACACCTGCAATGTTGACACCATTCCTTTATCCCCACCATCAAGGAGGGGTATTTGCTTGACCTCTTTATTATTTCCATGTGATGAAAGTGGAGAGACTATTGTCAGTGACAAGAGAGGAAGGTGAGGATAGAAGAAGAAGAAATGCATGCTTAGAGCTAATCATGAAAAAGGATTCTTCCAATAAATGCCTTAGTTCACTTGGGAGATTATGCAAAATAGTCTTTTGAATTGTAAGTCTTGGTATGTTAGACTAGTGAATGTTCATGACACACAGAGAATAGCACAATCACATGTTTTGTTGTATACTATACATGACTGTCCAATACAATCAGACACTCTTTTATTACAACAAATAGGGGTAATTTTAGATTTCATAAAACACATACAACCTATAGAATATCCCCAGCATTCTATATAAAAAGTGGTATCCTCTAACAAACTTAAGGAGCTATTTCTACCTGATCTAACCCTTAAAACTGGTTTTGTTGCTATAATCTGATGTATTATGTTTGATTCAGTTATGTTCAATAATGTTTTATACCTCATGATGCACATTTTTAGTTTATATACTATATATATATATATATATATATATATATATATATATATATATATATAAAATTTTATTTTTTTACATTTTTATAAGTAGTAGTGTAAGTAGTGTTAATTGCATTTCAAGATTCTATAATAAACACAGTCCATTTGCATGTTAGAGTATAATATCATTGTGGGTGTGTGGACTCACTATGGACTAGTCAACTGTTGACACTATAGACTAACTAACAGGGCCTGCTCAACTGTGTTTGTTTGCTTTGCATCTCAAGGCTGACAAAAGGTGCAAGGTAGATTAAAAGATGGGCTTAGAATTTACTCAGAGGATCCCAAACTTTTCTGCATAAAATTGCCCTTCAAGACCAAAGCAGATATCTGTGTCACAGACTACAAGAAGAGGCTAAAAGCACTTCCTCAAGTCTTCTGACAAAAACCTTTTGTTCTCACTTACAAAAGAATGAGCAGACGCAGATAAGTAATAGATAAAGAGTGAGCAGAATAGCAATTGAAAGTGTGAAGTTCCACAAATTTGAAGTTCTGAGGTGAATTCATCGTACATCTTAATATGGGAAATATGCTATGATAATGAAATAAAACCAGGAATTAAAAATTATTATTATTATTTCATTTTGGTTCATTCTGAGCAGTTTGTGTGTATGTTGGGGGGGGGGGCATGTTTATGTGGTAAAAAATGTAGGTTACAAACTGGTAATTACAAGGGTATTATGATATAAATGTGTTTTATGAGGACATTTCTAGTGTCCTCATTATTCAAATCAGTTCAAAAACATATTAAACAATGTTTTATTGAAAATGTAAAAATGCAGACATTTTTTGTAAGGGTTAGGTTTAGGGGTTGTGTTAGGTTTAGGGGATAGAATCTATAGTTTGTACAGTATAAAAATCATTATGTCTATGGAAACTCCTCATAATGATAGGTAGACCAACGTGTGTGTGTGTGTGTGTGTGTGTGTGTAACAAGCCTAAAATAAGCGACTCTCCAAAATAAGTTATCAAATTTTTTCCCATGGGAGATTGATCAGCATTGAAATCGCAGTAAGCATATAGGCTATACAGAAGTCAATATAAAATAATGTATTTCCAACCAATTTTTACTAATTGTAACCCACAAATAACTAAAATATTTAAATTATACAACTGGCTATAAAATCAATTTATAAATCTGTCTCTCTCACACACACACACACACGCTACGTGGTCGCATTTGCATTAGACATCACCTTATATGGGCCAAATTATTTTATATTTACACCTTGGTGTTCATTCAGTTTGTTTTATAATAAACATTTGGCTCACACTTTTCACAAATACATGCAAAAATCTGCCAATTCTTCATATATATATATATATATATATATATATATATATATATATATACAGCCAATATCCTCCTAAGCCTTGAGCAGACCTGCACTGCAACAGAAAGGTCTCTGGGCTCTGTTTGAATAGTCTGATCAGTAGATAGTTAAGGCATGGCTTGGCCTCTGCAATGATGCGACTCCATTCAAATAAATGTATTTACTCTTAGATCACACAGCATTCCCATTACTGCCAAGAAGCAACTGAAGGTCTACTTAGAAGAAAATGCTTATAATGACAGCATTAATGCTCCACAGGAAATGTATTGTTTGGCAAATTATGCAACAATTGAAAAAGAACAAATAATTAAAGAAAATATTATGTTAATTTTACTATAGCTTTTACCAACCATTGTTTGATACATTATATGAAGAAGAAAAAAAATGTCCTTATTGTGAGCATTGATTATTATCAATACGTTCTCACTTCCAAGGTATGAAATACTGATGCTTGTGCAGAAGCCTTAAGAGTGGTGAGAACTGGTTGTTATAAGTTGTTTTATTATATATATATATAATTTTTGTTGCACGTAAATGAGCAGTATGTAACATTGACATCAAGCATTTAAAATTGGCACTGCAGCCCAAATTCTAAATATTGGACAGAGTTGTCTCCCAGCTCCAGCATCTGCCTCCCCAGAATCGAAGCTCACGCGGGTTGCCAGGTTGAGGACACACAACTGGAATGAGCAAACTGACCATGGTAAGTGACGAGCCTTACACTGTAAGTTGATCAGCTAATGTATATGTTTGCAATTCTTTTATTGTTTGCAATTATATACCAGGACATGTGGATTTTTTATAACTCTTTCAATGTTCCATGGCTGCAGCGTGCTGTGTTTTCCCGCTAACTTGTTTCAAATCTGGCAACCCGGTTGAAATAAGGAATTGGAATTGGAAAATGGGCAGTGGGCGGGATCACACAGGCCAAAACACAAACAGAAATTCCGGCCCAGAACGGACATTTCAAAGTAGAATATACTGGCTGTAGCATTGTTTTCGGAGAAGCCAGTATTTCAACTTAGCATGCATGTTTCCTAAATCTCTGACAACATATTATGATAATTATATGCCTTAATACAGTAAATATATTACTTATTGCACTTATTGCATTTTTTTTTCCATTTACTTGTCAGGTCCCATTGGAAAATTTTCCGCATGTCTTGCCTGTGTCAGACACTGCCTGCCGAACAGCACAACAGAAATTGTACATTTGTCTTTATGCATGTACATCACACATTAATCTCTTACTAGCTTACCTACTTTATCTGTCATCACTAGCACTGAGTTACGCATCATTGCAGTCAGCATTGTCTCACCGTCTCACATAACCAGACACTCAGACAAAAAAAAAAAAAAAACATCTTCCATTTGCTTCTGAATTCAGTTCATTCAGCTGAACACGTTGATTGCCTTTTATTTAAATTTAGTGTAGACATCTCAAACTATAAATAAGTCAGCAACTAATTTTCAAAAAGTGCTGCCTTTTATTCCTCACGTTCTCCAGTTTCTAATCTTAGAGGATGCTTACTGCATACTCCAAATTGCTAAGGGGTGTAAGCTAACTTGTTCCAAAACATGTAATTTGTTGGTTAAAAAAAGAATACTGGTTGTAACTTTTAAAGAAGCTTTGACTAAGAATTGAACAACAGAATTTAATTTTATAGTTTAATGTGTGGGGTTTGACCACTTATTAATCATCGTTTCAGATTAAAACTATAATGTTTAAAAACATTTATTTGCTGATAACACTTCAACAGCAACACATTTAAAATTTTCATTATAAAATGAATAATTCCAATATTGGATGCTAATCAGTACAAGCTGGTCAATAAACTGTTCCATGCAAAAACACACAATACAGTAACAGCTATGACGTGAAACACTTCTTCATATAGCTGCTGTGTGTATGCTTTCACTGTGCTGCACCCTTAGAGACAACCTCTAATATTTCTCAATATTTTCATAATGTATTAACGATTTAGTGATAATGATAATGTCCCGAGATCACTGAACAATTAATTGAACATTTGCTGAAAAATTAGACCATTTTGACTAAGCAATAAAGCACTCAAGGCCATGCAAATTTGTAAATATAGTCATGACTGAAGGGGCTGCAGACACTCCACTCTGTGGTTTGCCTAATATCACCCTTTAGCTGTGATTATATTCACTTCATAGCAGAGCTTCTCGTACCTTATTACTGAAATATAACTTATGCAAGTTGTATATTTTTCTGGGAATTTGTCATTAATTATCAATGTTGGGGAAACTGTACCTTCTCAAGCTTCAAACTACTCATAACTTAAACTAGTTAAACTACAGTCAGTTTAATTCAGAATTTTTGATTGCAGAATTCAATAATATCACCATGGAGGGTTTCAAGGCAGAAACATGAAGCTTATAATTTTATTAAAGCACTTACATTATTTCTTATGCTAAAGTTGTTTAAATTGTATTTTTTGTGGTAGACTACTAAATTACTGGAATTACAGGGTTTATGTCGCTATGTCATAATGGCAATGGAGTTGTAAAATTGGACATAACTTTACACAAAAAAGATTAGTAAGTGATTTTCTCACACTAAAATCACGTTATCGTGTAAATGACTTGTGGCTATACTTTTGAAACAGTGAGTATTTTCAATCAAATCAAATCAAAATCAAATCACTTTATTGTCACACTACTGTGTACACGAGTGCAACAGCAGGTGAAATTCTTGTGTGCAGTTCCGAGCAACATTGCAGTAATGACAGTGACGACATAAACCACTTTACAATAAACAACATATTACACAAAACAATTTACATAACAAACTTACACAACAATTTACATAACAAATGTACACATACCTACACAACAATTTACATAACAAATGTACACAATACACACAATGTAGAATACACACACTAGATACGGGTATAAATATATATATATACACTAACTGAATTGGGAGAATATATTGACAGAATGAGGATTTATAAAGTGCAGTGCTGATTGTTGATCGTGAGAGATCATGTGTTCAAAAGTCTTATTGCTTGTGGGAAGAAGCTGTCATGTAGTCGGGTGGTGCGGGTCCTGATGCTGCGATACCGCCTGCCTGATGGCAGCAGTGAGAGCAGCCCATGACTCGGGTGGCTGGAGTCTTTGATAATCCTCCGAGCTTTCTTCACACACCGTCTGTTATATATATCCTGGAGGGAGGGAAGCTCACCTCCGATGATGTTTCTGGCCGTTCGCACCACCCTTTGCAGGTCTTTGCGGTTGTGGGCGGTGCTATTGCCGTACCAGGCGGTGATGCAGCCAGTCAGGATGCTCTCAACAGTACTAGTGTAGAACAGTGTGAGGATGTGTTGGTTCATTCCAAACTTCCTCAGCCGTCTCAGGAAGAAGAGGCGCTGGTGAGCCTTCTTCACAACGGCCTCAGTGTGGACGGACCATGTGAGTTCCTCAGTAATGTGGACACCGAGGAACTTGAAGCTGCTGACTCTCTCCACCGGTGCTCCATTAATGGTGATGGGGCTGTGTTCTCTGTCTATCTTCCTGAAGTCCACCACAAGCTCCTTGGTTTTACTGACGTTGAGGGAGAGGTTGTGCTCCTGACACCAGCGTGTCAGAGTGTGCACCTCCTCTCTGTAGGCCGTTTCATCATTGTCAGTGATCAGACCTACAACCGTCGTATCATCAGCAAACTTAATGATGGCATTGGAGCTATGTGTCGCCACACAGTCATGTGTGTAAAGGGAATACAGGAGTGGGCTGAGAACACAGCCCTGCGGGGCTCCAGTGTTGAGGGTCAGTGATGCTGCCCATTCTAACCACCTGACGTCTGCCTGACAGGAAATCCAGGATCCAGCTGCACAGCGAGCTGTTTAAGCCCAAAGCCCGGAGTTTCACATCAAGCTTGGAGGGCACTATGGTGTTGAATGCTGAACTGTAGTCTACAAACAGCATTCTCACATATGTGTTCCTTTTTTCCAGGTGGGAAAGAGCAGTGTGTATTGTAGATGCAATGGCATCATCAGTGGAGCGGTTTTTACGGTAGGCAAACTGTAATGGGTCCAAAGAGGTGGGCAGAACAGAGCAGATGTGATCTCTGATCAACCTCTCAAAGCATTTGCTGATGATGGGGGTCAGAGCAACAGGACGCCAGTCATTTAAACAAGTGATTTTGGCTTGCTTCGGTACAGGCACAATGGTTGATGTTTTGAAGCATGTGGGGACTACAGACAGGGAGAGGGACAGGTTGAAAATGTCCGTAAAAACACCAGCCAGTTGGTTCGCGCATGCTCTGATGACGCGGCCCGGAATGCCGTCTGGACCCGCGGCTTTACGGATGTTCACCCGTCGAAAGGATCGGGTTACATCCGCAACAGAGACGGAGAGTGAACCATCATCTGTAGTATCGGCCGCGAGTGCTCTCTCCGCGAGGGCGGTGTTGTTGTTGTCCTCAAAACGAGCATAAAATGTATTAAGCTCGTCCGGGAGAGAGGCAGCGGTGTTCATGGCGGAGTTTTTATTCTGTTTATAGTCCGTGATGATGTTAATTCCCTTCCACATACTTCTGGAGTCAGTGGTGTTGAACTGACCTTCAATTTTGTGCCTGTACTGGCGTTTGGCTGTGCTGATGGATTTACGGAGGGCATAACTGGCTTGTTTACGCTCCTCCGCATTCCCGGAATTAAAAGCGGTGGTCCGCGCAGTAAGTGCCGCGCGAACATCGCCGTTAACCCAGGGTTTCTGGTTGGGGTAGATCCGTATATTTTTTGTCGGAACAACGTCCTCTACGCACTTGCTGATGAAACACGTTATGCTATCAGCGTAAACCTCGATGTCGTCATCAGAGGCAGACCGGAACATCTCCCAGTCCGCGTGATCAAAACAGTCCTGTAGCGCAGAGTCTGATTGGTCCGACCAGCACTGGATCATTCTGAGGGCGGGTGATTCCCGTTTCAGTTTCTGCCTGTAAGCGGGCAGAAGCAGAACGGAAGAGTGGTCAGATTTGCCAAATGGTGGGCGGGGGAGGGATTTGTAGCCATCCCGGAAAGGAGAATAGCAATGATCCAAAACCCGGTCCCCTCGTGTGTTAAAGCTGATGTGTTGGTGGTATTTTGGTGCTATTGTTTTGAAGTTGGCTTTGTTGAAGTCCCCGGTAACAATGAACGCGGCCTCAGGGTGCGCGGTTTCCTGCTCACTTATACTGCCATACAGTTCCCTAAGTGCCCGGTCTGTGTCGGCTTGTGGGGGGATGTACACAGCTGTGATAATGACCGCTGTGAATTCCCTCGGTAGCCAGAATGGTCGACACAGAAGCATGAGAAATTCCAGATCAGGAGAGCAGAAAGACCTGATAAAATGTACATTCTTCTGATCACACCATGATTTGTTGATCATAAAACATACACCTCCACCTCTGCTTTTACCTGAGAGGTCTTTCGCTCTGTCCGCTCGGTGCACGGAGAAACCCGTGGGTTCGATGGCCGAGTCTGGAATCTCCGCAGACAACCAGGTTTCCGTAAGACAGATAACACAGCATTCTCTCGTCTCTCGTTGGAAAGAGATCCGCGCTCTCAGCTCGCAGAGCTTGTTGTCCAGAGACTGAACATTTGCCAGTAGTATACTGGGTAGCGGGGGGCGATTTGCGCGACGTCTTAATCTGATGAGAACGCCGGCTCTTTTTCCTCTTTTCCTTCTGCGTTTCCGCGGCCGGGCAGCCCAAACAAAGGGCTCAGCTGGCGTGTTTGTAAACCGCGGGTCGGCATTGAGGAATGTGAAGTCCGGTTTTCGGTGTGTGATTGCCGAACCAATGTCCAAAAGCGTTTGTCTGTCGTACACAATAAGGCAGACAACATCCAAGACAAAAAAACACAGAACTGTAAACAAAACAAACAATAAACTGCAGTGTTTTGACGGAGCTCGCGACGCAGCAGCCATACTCGGCGCCATCTTGAGACATTTTAACATTCATGGATTGGACCAATTTAATTCCAATGTAAGTGCCTTACTGTAACCCAGATTTTTGCTTGTATTTATTTATTTATTATTAAGAAAAGGAGGGTCAAGTCAAAATAGATTTTTGTGGTAATCAACATTATGCCACCAATGCTATTAATCGAGCAGAACTTGTATTGAACCAGGAATATTCCTTTAATTAGAGTGACATTTTGAAAATGTACCATGGTTTTACCATGGTATTTGTAGATAACTATAGCTCAGTCATGTAAACTCTCTGAAAGATTTAGAATGTTAATGTGGATGTGACATATTTGATAGGACTTTGGTCTTGGTAGAATAGATTTCCTGTTACTGCTACGCTGCTGCTCCAGAGCAAGAACGAGAACTTGCTACTGCTAGAAATACAAAGACATGCTGAGTTAACCATGTGGAGATGCTGCTGCTACACAATTACACGTACATTCAATCCCCATGTAGTAGATCTATACTGATGGTGCTGGGGAGAGGGAGGGTTTCAAACTCACACAGCACACAGCAATTAAACATTTTTTTTCAAAACTGAGCGATATAGTTGTTAGACAAAGAGAGATTACAAAAGTTGTAAAATCATGCTTCATGCAAGATGATTGGCTTTACACATAACATATGAGTGAGTCGTTTAGCTAACAGATAACAAGTTTAAAGAACCTATCAGCTTGCATCATGCTAGAACTTTAGTCGTGAACAACTAAATTTACCATGGTTACTACACTTTTTGCTACTATCTTACTATGGCAAATGGTTAATTTTCGTAAGGATTAAACAAATATGGTTATATGCAACATTAGCAGCAGCAATTAACCTAATATTTTGCTTCAAAGACCCATTATGGCTGTGTTGGGCTCAAGAGCAAATTCACATACTGTATACAGTAAATGATAAGTAAGAAACTTGTTCACATGAGAAGTGACGCATGCGCGACACACCCGGAAGAGCAGCGCTGTTTACAACTGAGTAGGAGGAACACTGTACAGACCAAAAGCCGTAAACAAATTAAACCAAATATCAGCAAAGATGTCAGAATTTTGATTTAAGAGAATAGGAGATTTGCACTGCCATATTTATTTGAACCTGAGTACTCTGATCAGGAGCACAGGGAGATGGAGGTGGCTAGACCAACAAGTCTCAGAGAGAAAGAGAGAGATGTGGTGGTGCACATGTAGGCAATACCAGACAATGCCAACAGATATAGAGAGCATCTGCTGCAATGAAGCCATGCCATTGCTGGAAAGACATCGAGACCTCAGCCCTCTCGTGAATGCGCATACTGCTGCTTCCGGATGCAAAGATTTATAGATAAGAAATACATAAATATTGATCTTTTTCACACTAAAAGCGATCATATTAACCATTGAAGTCCTATGGATGACTTTAATGCTGATTGTCTGTGCTTTATAGAGCATAGAAAATCACATTACCATCCTTACCCATTACAAGGACCTACTGGGCTAAGGTGTTTTTCTATTTTTCTTCAAATGTGTTCTGCTGAAGAAAGGAAGTCATATATATCTGAGATGGCATGAGGGTGAGTAAATGATGAGAGAATGTTCCTTTTTGTGTGAACTATTAATTTAAGGCATCATCTGCCAAAGATTAATATTTACTACATTGCAATACTCATATTGTTTGGATTTGAATAAAATGACACAAAACCAACAGAAGCACAGTGGCTCACCAAAAGAGCATATTTCTAAGGGAAGTCATCTTCCTATTATCACCTCAGAAGAACTGGTGCCAAAAATTAACTTGACAGAGCCAGTTAAATCCTTTGCCACACAGCTTGATGGTAATTGCAGAAATGTATGTGATGGCATGAAGACACATAGCATATTTCATTTCAGCTCTTTAAATAAATCACAGATGGGCATCTAAGCAGATGATTAATTCTCTATTCCCTGAAAATTAGAGAGAATCAAGCTCTTCTTCTTCTATTCCCAGATATCTCTTCACCACACATATAGAGCCATTGCACCAGAAGCCACTAAGACATACACAAAGGCATTTTTTTCCTCTTAGTAGGGCACATAATTTATACCAAAAATCTCTGTCTCAGATGCATGAAACACAATTTGTTGCTATTTACATGCCCACTGTTTATATGATGATGAAATGAACAGTTTAATTCTAGTTTACCAACCATTCAGATGGATTTATCTTACAAAGAAATGTTTAAATTGTATTTGCAAACAGAACTCCATGGCATGAAATCCAGGCACTTTATACAAAGGGAAACTGATGTTATTGCACATATAAGGCTGAATGGCCTTTGCCTCCAACCAGGGATAATGTATTTGTGGCCAATGATGGGGAAAGGTAGAGAGGACATGAACATGTAATGTTTAATTAGAAAAGATGGATGTCATCATCCTGTCTTTGTGCCTCAGTTTTCAAAGTGACTGGTTGATGTGGTTAGCTGTTGAAACATAGGAGAGTGTAATTTATTATACTATGCTGTGCAGCAGACACTTTTCCTCATGATAGTTACATGTTTCATATGTGCTGCAGGCTCATATTACTTGTGGTCATATAGGAAAGAGACCTACATGTTTCAACGTGATATTGGTAATTAATAAGTTGTTACAACATGACAGATGGTAGTAAAACAGTGGAGTGGAGTGCTATGCATCAAATACCATACAGTATATTCTAATGTGTGACAGTGTGAAAAAGTGTGAAGGAGCATTTATGATATGACTTTGGTACCTTTGAACTACTATTTTAGAAAGCTGTATGTTGCCTTTGGTTAGTTGCAGACTTATGCAGAAGTGCTGTGACAATGAGTCAAACAAGAACATTAATCGATATTGTAATGTGAAGCCACTCCATCACTTCCAGCGGCTTGTTAGAAGCAGAAGATGAGCACTTGTCTCTACAGAGCCCGTCCTATCTCTCCCTTACAATGGAGACAGTGACAAATCACTCAGTCTCAGGATTGGATCACTAATGTCCCATTCTGACTTCTCACTATTGTTTGGCTTAACAAATGAGTTTTGTTTCACCACTGAGTATCTGTTTAAGGTTGCAGCTACAATACTGCATTTACAAGAAAAAACACTCTTCAATTAGGAAATGTTTTGTACATTTACAGGTATTTAACTATATTCTCCTAAGACAAAGCCATTAATTTTCTTCCTCTGTATAAAGGACATTTTGACAGATAGCCATAGATAACATTTAAATGTCCCTTTCCCTATACATGCTTCCATTGTTTCCTTGTTTATCTTACAGAGGAGGATATGTTTGGAAGTTTGACCATGACAACTTCCTTTCTTTGGTCTTTAAAAATGCCTGACATCATAATTCAGCACATTTTATGCAAAGAAGAACATTAGGTGTATTGTTATGTAATTATCATTAGTAACTAGAGTCAATAATCACTAGTCAATAGTCAATCATCTCAAGAAAAAAATGTATGAGTTTTCAAAGCAGGATATCATATGATGATTTTCTTTTACTGGAAAGACAATGATATGAGATATACCTATGAAATGAGATTTCTGTGCAAAAGTGCTGACAAATGCGGACAAATTCCTGTGTAAACAGAGAACTTTCAAAAATACAAGCTATAGACATCTTAAATTTTTTTATTCAACATTTTTAAATAAAGAATAACATTAGCTGAAAACCCAAACATTGTTTTTTTAAAGAAAAAAAAAATCATTAATTTTCATAGTAACTCGATTCTCATGTCATCTATAGAGGGCATCATATATGTTTCTTATGCAAATTGCTAAAAAAAAGTTTTGCTGGGTCTCAGGTGGATATTTTCATTCTAGCACATTGCATTCATATTCTAGCCTGAGGACAGAAGGATAGACTGATGTATCATAGAACATTATTTTTTTTTATTAAAACCATTTTATCAAGGTCTGATCTTTGACAAGAGTTACTTAATTTCCTTTGGAATATGGTCTCATTTAGTATTTTCTTAAACTTGATAAGAAACTAATCACTCACAGAACGTTTTTGTGCAGACTTTGTTCATTGCTTACACTGACTATACAGACAGTGTAGTTAAGTGAAGTTAGCCTTGTTCTGAGAAGAAGAAATTGTTTTTTGCAGATGCCAATTGGTTTGATATTTTGTTATTGATGCAATGATATTAATATATTGTTATGGTACAAATTAGAGCACTGTGAAAAAAAAAAAAAAAACTTTAATTAGTTGTATCAACTTAACAATTCTAGTTGGATTGTAAGGTCCATGAACTCAATACAACAAGTTCAGCAAACTCAACATGTTAGTGATATTTACTGCACAAGTAAATCAACTTAAAAAACAAGCAAACTTGTGCTTTGAAAGTAATGACCATAAATGTCAACATTCTTGATAAATAAATACATAATTAATTAATCAGATCTACATTTCTACATAAGATCATGTATCGGCCAAACCAAGGTACCAAATAGTTGAGCTAACTTTTAAAATGGTATAGGTCACAATTACTTTAAACTTTTTAAAGGTAAGTCAACTTAATAACAAAATAAACTTCACCAAAGTGAACACTAATCACCTTGATGGTGACAGGTGACTTCAAACAAAACACAACTTTTTAAAGCAAAACATAATTAAACACAGACATATAAGTAAACTGTCTATTAATTCAAAATTCAGATTATTTACAATTTTATTTACATGCCCTCATAAGTCACCATGCTTTGACCAGAGGCCTAGCTTCTTACAACAGTAAAATGTCACAGATTTTTTTTTAACTGTTTCCACATTATCCACTAAATGGGCAGTCCTTTGCAGTTAGTAAGCAAAAAACACATGTTGTCTACTAGTAAGGTCAATATCAGTAAGGTCAATATATAATAATAGACAATCCAACATACTGATGAAAATATTACTTATCAATATTTACATATTATAAATACATTACATATTAAGTAATAAAATATTCCTTGTCAAAGAATCAAGTATCTAATCTCAACCTTTTTATATATAAAATAGTTTAATCTATTTTTCAAAAAGAAAAAAAAAGTCTACAAGAGTCCAATGCAGCTTGTGAAACTTCCATTTTATGTCTATGATTTGCTTGGTTTAGAATACAATATTTTAGTCTTATTAAACACTACATTTTATTTATTATTGAAAATTTTATTTTAACATACAAGTCCCCCCTTGGTAAAACAGATTTTTACCAAAACACTAAATAGCAAAACCCTACAACAGCATTTTAAAATCTGTCTGTCAGTGTGCACTGCAAAACTGTCATGATCCATAAGGTCATCACTTGAAATGTCTGAAGGTTGATTTTGAGTTGATTTGATCTAATATTTAATAACTTTTAAAATGTTGCAGATTTATGTAGCTGATTAGAATGCCAGGGGATAAAGGCTCCCCATAAAATACATTGTGTTTCTTAAATGAAGGCAATATATTTGTTATGAATAATGTTTAAAGTGGGCTCACATTGACTGATTCAATGCCACAGCATTAAACAAAAAATAAACAAATAAATAATAATAATTATAATTATATATATATATATATATATATATATATATATATATATATATATATATATATATATATATAATATTTTTTTTTTTTTTTTTTTTTTTTGTATTATGGGATTATATTTTGTATCATGTAGCCCACAGAACCGTTTCGGATTCCAACTAATAAATTAATTTATACGTTTACATAATCAAAAAGACTGACATAATAATGATAAGTAATAATAACAATAAAAATGTTCTAAATCGAATATTAAGCATCAGTTTTTTGCTTATGCATATGTACATTGAATAGTTGGTGTAACCCGAAGATATTTTAAATCTAGGCTACAAGTTTCCAAACAAAAAGACCATCAAATATGCCATGAAAACCGCTCCAAAATATAAAATTGCTTCAAGGAACTTGTCCAATCGCTATACCCATATGTATATGAGTCCATACTCAAGATACAAAAATTGACTAAGAAAATCCCTATGGAAGCAATTCAATGCCATATATATTTGCAAACAATATAAAGTATTGCAAAAGAAAATAAAGTTTTGCAAAAGAAAAAAAGTATTGAGCAAAAAAAAAAATTTTTTTTCAAACAAAAATGAAGTATCACAAAAGTAAAATAAAGTATCGAGGAATTAAAAGAACGTTTTGCAAACAAAAATAAAGAATTGCAAAATAGAAATTAAATATAGCAAAAACCAAGATATAATTAATTGCAGCATTGATTTTGCCACACATATTTTTCTTTGCAATGCCTACTAATTATTTTGCAAAGCTCCTTTTAATTTGCATTTCCATCAAGTGTGAGCTCTTGATACCGTTTTGCCTTTGCACTTCACTTTTTTGCGCGTTTCAGTATATGGCACTGTTTTGACGTGGGGGTGGAGTCAGGGGATTGGGGCGTGTACAACGGGTTCACGGATGCCTCCCTGGAAGATACGTCATTAGCTTGAGACACGGATCAAATCATCATGGCTGAGCTGAGGCATCGCGGTGGATCTCAGATGTGTAAAGTTGATTATTTCCTTTTATTTAATTAGCATTAAATGTGTATTAACAGCGTTTGCTTCAGATAAAGATGTTAGAGATCAGTTAAAGCGGTGGATTTATTAGCCATACTCGCTAACGTTAGCTAGCAGCTTTGGATAATGTGCATATTTGTAAGGAGTTATTAGTGTTAACAGATAATTGACAATCGTGAGAGGATCCTCTGGTGTCAAACAACAAATACGCTGTCAACAAGTCATTTTTATTGCAGCTATAAATTAAGTAATATAACAAACTAAGCTGTCATTTCCATAATATCTTGTCAAAATATCATACAAACCTTATTTTGCGTTTTGTATATGTAAACTTGCTTTCTGACTTCTGTTGAGTAGACAAGATAGCGAGTCTTACTACATTGACGAAAACGGGTTTATTTAGTGTTTGTGACGTGCTGGTGTTTATTAATATGTAAATAATTTAGAACCAAAGTTTACTATATTAAGTAACATTGCATTTACATATTACATATAATTAATTTTACTTTTCTGCCAAGGATCTCTCATTGGCATTCATATGTACCTTGTAATAAACTTTCAATTGTAAATCCTGTAGCACTTGGATAATTTCCTCACATTCAAACACTCATGAAAAGCTTTCCTTTATATGTTTGCTCACATTTTCAAAGGATTATTGATTAGAGTGACCATTACTGTTACTGTATACATGTTCCAGTCATTTTACTGTACAGTTTGAAAAAATTAAATGCAAAATCACACCAAAAATTCATCCTAGCACTTGCATCACTTCCTCATGTTCAAACACATCATAAGAAGCTTTCCTTTATAGGTTGTTATTAATATAATTAAAGGCAAAATCACCCCAAATATTTCATTTTGTCCTGGCACGTGGATCAGATCCTCATATTCAAACACTCATAAAAAGTTTCATTTTTGAGTTCTTGTTCAAACATGCCATGATTATTAACATTAAATTTAAACTCATTTAATGTAGTATTGGACAAAATTACAGGGAAATAATCTCCTGACATCATACCCAGAATGTCTTCTTACATTTTATATGGTATTGAGATTAACTTTAACTTTAAAATGATCTATTTAAATGAAAACCCAGATACAACAAGTGACAGATCAGAGAGATAAGGGAAGAGAGTTGGCAACACAGAAAAATCAAAACAATGTCATGTACTTGTTTACAAATGATCACACTTTTATAAAGTATTTTCTTTTCTTATTTCAGATAACAGCTATGTGCATCTTAAAGAACAACCGCACTTTCTGCATGCTGTTGTACTCATGCACAATCCCTCAGAATGCACAACAGTGTTTTCTGTATTCAGCACCGGCTGCACACTGATACACACACCTAATAAAATTAGCTTCTCATATTAGATTTTTGTCTTATTAGTTAAAAATTACATATTTGCATACTGTGACATGTCATAACACATTACATAATAATTATCACACATCTTTCTGTAATTGACATTATAAACTCTTGTTTAAATTGCATTATGTTCTGCCTTTGTTAGAGGCTGTGTATAATTTATGATGGCCATTTACATTTATAAATATTATAATTTCGTGGTTGTTTAATATTCTGTATAAGATCATTTTCCCTGCCGCTATTATGTTAAATTCTTATGTGAGGACCTTTATTTTGACGTTTTTCCACGAGCAATGCACATCGGGTAACAGGAAATAACGAGCTCATGGTGCAGTGAACGCTTGAGATGTTGTGTTGCATCTGAATCGATCTTTCTTCTAATCCCTGTCGTAAGCATTGGCTGTAAGTTAATTTGAATCATTTATCTGTCTAGTGTATATTGCAGGAGTTTAAACGTGATATAATTAAAGATGTTTATGTTATTGCAGATTGGCGCAAGTGCGCTGTGTTGATAATGCTTCTTACCTAATGTATCTAAATACATTTTACTTGTTACACTGTTAATAAGTATGTCATTTTGATTTCTAATAAGTTTTCCATATTTCTTTCATTTATTTACAGTTTTACTCGGTTCAGTGGCCGGTGTTTTTGCCCATGTAAAGTGCAGTACATGTTGTAACATTAAAGGAGCAAGACGCTCATATCCTGGCTCTTGAACAGAGTTTGGCTTGCTGTTTATCTATATTTACGTTTCGAAAGCAAACATATAGAGAGAACAGTATACATTAGGTTGAGTTGCAGTATTCTCATTATCAATCAATAGTGTGCTTAAGGTGTCACTGTCTTGAAAGGAACATATAAATAAAATGCATTATTATTAATAATTATTATAAATTAATACAGGAATAAGCTGGAGCGGAGGCTGCGGCAGAATGACACCAGGGAGTCTCTGCAGAGCCAAGAGGACCATCACTGGTTACAAGCTTTCTGGACAATAAAAAATAAAAACAAGGAAAGAAAAACTTGATTTTATTTATTTATATTATATTGCATCAAAACATGAACATGAGAGTTTTCTATTATTCATACTGAAATAATCACACACACACAAAAAAACTGCAAAGTAACTGCACCGTTGGCACCCCTCCTAGGAGCACAGTGTAAACTTTTTTTTTATATATATATATATATTTTAGGGTATTTTACAGGATGCAAAAGCCTGTTTGATGAAATGAGTTTAGCCAGGCCAATATTTTCTTTTAAACGTCATCAGGTAAGAATTAACAATGAATATTATTTCATTGAACTTCACTTTCTCATGGATCAAACAGTCCATTTGCAACTAAGGGAGTTTTTGTTTTTTTACATCATTACCATCAGATGGTACCACCACGACATGATGTTCTTAATTTAATTGTAATAAAATGCATCCTTTTTTTTTTTTTTTACTTTTTCTTTCTACCAGACGATGATTCTAAGAAAATGCGCCCGCAGTTTACTGTTGCTATAGTAACGAATGCAACTTTCATGTGCGTCTGATTGACAGATAAAACATGCGCTCTTATTTCAGTGTTGATGTTAATTTGGGGGTAATTATTTTGTGGTTATTGCTTCGTATTAAGTTAAAGAGGATAAAAGTATATTCAAATGAACTGTACACTGCATATGGGTGAATTTGCCTTTAATTTTTTAATTAACAAACTGTACAGTAAAATGACTGGAACATCTATACAGTAACAATAATGGCCACTCTAATCAATAGTCCTTTGAAAATGTGAGCAAACATATAAAGGAAAGCTTTTCATGAGTGTTTGAATGTGAGGAAATTATCCAAGTGCTACAGGATTTACAATTGAAAGTTTATTACAAGGTAGCCTATATATGAATGCCAGTGAGAGATCCTTGGCAGAAAAGTAAAATTAATTATATGTAAATGCAATGTTACTTAATATAGTGAACTTTGGTTATAAATTATTTACATATTAATAAACACCAGCACGTCACAAACACTAAATAAACCCGTTTTCGTCAATGTAGTAAGACTCGCTATCTTGTCTACTCAACAGGAGTCAGAAAGCAAGTTTACATATACAAAACGCAAAAAAGGTTTGTATGATATTTTGACAAGATATTATGGAAATGACAGCTTAGTTTGTTATATTACTTAATTTATAGCTGCAATAAAAATGACTTGTTGACAGCGTACTTGTTGTTTGACACCAGAGGATCCTCTCACGATTGTCAATTATCTGTTAACACTAATAACTCCTTACAAATATGCACATTATCCAAAGCTGCTAGCTAACGTTAGCGAGTATGGCTAATAAATCCACCGCTTTAACTGATCTCTAACATCTTTATCTGAAGCAAACGCTGTTAATACACATTTAATGCTAATTAAATAAAAGAAAATAATCAACTTTACACACCTGAGATCCACCGCAATGCCTCTGCTCAGCCATGATGATTTGATCCGTGTCTCAAGCTAATGACGTATCTTCCAGGGAGGCATCAGTGAACCCGTTGTACACGCCCCAATCCCCTGACTCCACCCCCACGTCAAAACAGTGCCATATACTGAAATGTGAAAAAAGTGAAGCGCAAAGGCAAAACGGTATCAGGAGCTCACACTTGATGGAAATGCAAATTAAAAGGAGCTTTGCAAAATAATTAGTAGGCATTGCAAAGAAAAATATGTGTGGCAAAATCAATGCTGCAATTAATTATATCTTGGTTTTTGCTATATTTAATTTCTATTTTGCAATTCTTTATTTTTGTTTGCAAAACGTTCTTTTATTTCCTCGATACTTTATTTTACTTTTGTGATACTTCATTTTTGTTTGAAATTTTTTATTTTTTTTTGGCTCAATACTTTTTTTCTTTTGCAAAACTTTATTTTCTTTTGCAATACTTTATATTGTTTGCATATGGCATTGAATTGCTTCCATAAAAATCAAGTGTATTTTTAAAAAAACATATATATATATATATATTATATTGCGCTTTGTGGCACTGGTCCAGCATCAACATAACTGGAGGCGCCAAATGCGGCCAAGCACCATTACGCCCAGTATAGCGCACATGAGAGAACAGCAGAATGGCCTTATCATCCTGTGCACAGCATATTGCACTAAACATGCTCTTGTTAACAAAAAATAGATTTTATAGCTTTACAGCTAGTTTTACAATAGAGTTCTTAAATTAATTTAAAAGGCAGGATTAGCACAAAAGATTGCAATATAGAAAGTTCCAAATCTTGGCGATAATTACATTTTAAAGGTTAGATTAGGGTCTCAGAAAAAAAAAAAATAATAATAATAATAATAATAATGATAATAATAATACAAATAACAAGATAGTGATTCCAGCTCTTTATTTATACAATGCCTTTATTGAGCATATTTACATGAATTTATACAAACATATAACTAAAGCTTTCTTCGTATTTACATTAACTATTCATTTCTTTGTTCGCATATGGGGTTGTGTGAGGGTATTACATATCTATGTAATGTATTATAAAATGTGCTGATGTGCATGATTTATCCTGGTTAAGATAACAAATTTCATTTTGCATCCGCTTTGGTGTCATTTTCATAAATAGCTTAAACAAAAATAGTATTTTGACACAACTATTGTCTGTAGACAGATTCACAGTTTCTGTGAAAAGAAATTGTAGGCCTATACATTCATAATGATTTACAAAGATATTTAATTTTTTCCTCCAGAGAGCACTGAACATTGGCCCGAACCAAGACAAAGCCATCGAAGGATGTGCACTGACTGAACTTACGGGCGTTGTTTTCTTGAAATGCGCTGAATTTATGAGGATGAGGTAGGAAGACTAAGTCCGTGTATGCTGCTCAGGGTCTCGTGCTGCTTACTTGGGGGACTTGAAAGTTTTCTGTCTCCTGCGGAGGACAGAGAGGATATGTTTAGGAAGAAAACAGACTGAAACTCACTTCACATCAGATCAGGCTTTGTTTTTTTTGTTTTTTTTTTCCAGAATCTTTTGTCTAGGCTATGGAAAATCATTCAAAAAAGATGAATGATAGATTTTTTCTAAATATACGATTTTCAATAATTACTCAAATTCTCTCTGAATATCATGAAAATAATTTCCTATATAAAAGCTTGTAAAACACTATTTTGAGATAATTTTGTGCCGCAAACTTGGCCCTCTATTCTATTATTTATGCTGTTTTAATATTGTATGGGCCATTGAGATACTTTATGAGGCTTTAAAGTCTTACAGCCTGATTAAATGTATTCTTATATTAAAAATAATTATTTTATTATTATATCATTATATAAAAATATTTAGAAATAATGTATCTAAATATCAGGCTTGAAATAGTGATGCAATCTGAAATTCGGTGATGATTCGATTTTATTATTTTTGAAGGATTCATAATCATTTTACAAAATCTGCCGAAGACACAGCTGTAAATGGAGGGACAATTTCCTCTATTCGGGAATATAGACTACATAGTCAATATACCTTAATACAAATACACCAGGCTGTACATTCACTGCTTTAAAAAAATAATTTTGGATGAGAATTAGATGCTTGATGTATTGTGCAGAACACAATAACACAACACAGTCTTTACTGAGCATTCTTTGTGTTTAGGGAGTAGGTACAGGGAGCTCTGGTTTATGTGTGCCTGCAAATAAAAACAGAAAATGAATACTGATGTTACATTCAGTCTCTCTCTCTCGCTCGCTCTCTCTCTCTCTCTCGCTCGCTCTCTCTCTCTCTCTCTCTCTCTCTCTCTATATATATATATATATATGGGTGATTCTATAATTGGAGATACATTTTGCATTTCAATTTTTTTTTTTTTAAAGGTTGTCATACAGAACCATTCTTTAAGAATTACCTTGAAAACACTTTAAAGTTGATATATTCAGTGCTATACAAATACAGATAGTTTATTATTTTCTCTATTTTATCAAAATATCACCTGTTCATAGTTTTTCTCGTCAATTCTGTTACGGACAAACAACCAAATATATAGAAGTAACAGTACATCAAAAAATGATAAATCTTTTTAGTTTCATTTGTCATGTAGTCCTTTTATTCAGGCCTTTAAAACAGATATTAAATGTTATATTTATACAACTTCAAAATTAGATTCACCCCCAGGCAATAGTGGATTATCCAAAGGGTGCACTTGTTTTTTTTATCAAATTACTTGAACATTACAGGGTAGAGATAAAACTATAACACATATCTTACTCTTGCACAATATAAAAATAACAATATTAAGTAGTTTGATATTTCAATGTATTATCTCATTAATATTCAAGATGAAAGACTAAAAACAGAATTGACACATCTGGCAACAGAATTGACGGGGGTAACAGAATTGACCCAAACCAACCAGAACATGCCTATAACAAGAAAATAACTGCTGAGTTATTGAGAAATACTCGACCAGATATCTCTCTGGATCTCTACATGCCGTGTCGCAACCTTGGTCGGGGGTGGAATTAATCTGAGGATGTCCTCATGTGGGTACCAATGAACATCTTCACGACCAGGCCAAAAGAATCTATTTTTTCCTATTTGGTGCATGCACTTGACCCTCACATGAGTCTCATTGACCTCCAGGATGGTACCAGGATAGATATCATGGTCATATGTGAGGACACACCATTGTCCAACCACATCCTGGCTCTCCCAGTGTATGTCTGTCTGTTGGTCTTCATCTCTCTCTTCAACAGCTCTCTCTTCTCCAACGGTTCTCTCTTCTCCAACGGCTCTCTCTTCTCCAACGGCTCCAACGGCTCTCTCTTCTCCAACGGTTCTCTCTTCTCCAACGGCTCCAACGGCTCTCTCTTCTCCAACGGCTCTCTCTTCTCCAACGGCTCTCTCTTCTCCAACAGCTCTCTCTTGTCCAACTCTCTGCTTTCCATTTAATGTGAGAGGATCAGCAGGGAACGTGAATGTCTTTGTTTGGTGGCACTGGCACACCAACTTTTGCTGAGTGGAACAGGAGCAACTCACATCCCGGTAAATTAGCTGATATGGGAAGACCGTGACCACTTGGTGGATTTTCATGGTGAAGGGTACGACAGGAAGTGACTTTGGCATCAACTCCATTGCGATGTTAATGGCATGTTCTTCAATGTAGAACAGCTTCACTGATGATGGTGCATCCACCAATGCTTGAAAAAGTTTTTGTGCATTTGGCACATCTTTCCCACTGTTAGCTAATGCGTCCGCTCTGCGTTTCAGTGATCCTCCAACTCCATCTGGTGCCCCCTTGCCATGACTGGCCTCAAAAAAACTCCATGTTCCAGCTATGAAACCAAGTTGGTAAATTTTTTGGCTCAAAAGAAAGAAATTACCCTTTTGGCGGTACTGGGTGCAAGGCCCATCACTGAAAAAATGGAGCACCGACACTGTGGGATGGTGTTGCTTCAGGTGATCTAAGATGGGAGAGAGGTGGGCCCATATAGCAGCGGGACACTTATCCTTTGAGGGTGAAATGGTGCAGAAGCACATATGGTCTTCAACCCCTCCAAAGTAAAGCACTCCCGTGTGGAGTGTTGCATGCACCTGGGAGGAAGCAAAATGCACTGATTGGATCTCAGTTGCATATTTGCAGGCGTAATTCTCGGAGAAATCTACATGAATTAGGCACTCGTGTGACTTCATCCCTTGGCCATTATAGTGCCGGGACTGACTCCTCATTGTAAAAAGGTGCTTTTTAAACAATGTGAGCTGGTTAGCAAACAAGTCAAGCAACCCTTCCAATGTAGTTTCACACACCTTTTTTATAGTGACCCTAACAGGCAGTTTTTCTGGCATTTGATCTTTTGATTTCCTTCTCCTTTCTACCATTTCAGTTGTCCACTGTGGGTATGACACCAAAGCCTCAGGGTCATAATCAGCCATTGCTTGGACCTCCTTATTTTTACAGGCATCACAATCTCCATACATGCATTCTTTTTTCTCAATGCTACAGCAGGTTGCCTCCACAATTGATTCCAAGTTGGTGCTGTCAATCACTTTATGATGACGCAACTTTTCAACAAGGAATTTTATGTTCTCATGAACTTTGCATAAGCATGTCTCCCTGTCTGTGTTGGTAGGAGTTACCACCGAGAATGGCTTCATGCGGCAAAACAGGGAGTAGGATATTTCTGTTGCAGGATTTTCGATTAAGAAACGCTTGTGTAAATTTCTTACATTATCACATAGGAAGCGCTTTTGCTTTTTTTCTTTCATTTTAGTAACTGTCTGACTTTTTCCAGCTGTCAAGCGACTGACATCATCCCTGTTGTAGAACACACATACTCTATCTTGCAACCTAATCCTCTTAGATGCATATTTTTTTCGTTGGAAAGCCAGTTTGTCATTGTTGGTCTTGCTTTGGTTGAACCTCTTTCTTGACAATCCTAGTGTTTCCTGAACCTTGGCCTGGAATCTGTATTTTCTGATAATTCTGCCAGACACAATTTGTGAAATTATTTGCCTACTTTTCTCTGATGTGGATCCATGATAATTTTCTTTAATTGTACGCACAAGAGCATGGTGGTAGGTAAGGGTTTTTCTGACATTCTCTGACACATGGCGTCTACCAACTAACTTCTTGGTTATACTTTTAGGAGAATGCCGATCTACTTTCAGTCTCTCACAACGTTTGCGGTACATATCAGTCTTCCTCTTCTGTGTTGTCAGTGCCTGTTGTAACTTTTTTGTAACCAATCTGACTCTTCCCATTTCTTTCTTGTGCCTCCATCTTTCCCTATCCTTTTTTAAGTTCTCCTCTCTTCTCTCTGGGGTAGCATCACGTCTCGCTCGATATCTACTCTGTTTCTCCGCAGCAGAGAGTGGCATGTCTGAGGCACACGTTTTTAGATTATATTACATTGTATTACATTATTATTATTATATTATTGTACGGTAGCATGACCACCCATGCTTGGGTGGATGGTGCATGTGTGTGTCTGTCTGTGTGTTGAAATCCTCTGATCATGGTAGAATAACCCAATTGATCAGTGTGTCTGTGTGTGTGTGTGTGTGGCTATAAACACACATTATGCATTTTTGTGTGTTTGCATCATTGTGTGATTGTAACCAAGGCAGGGGCAGTGTGAAAACCAAGGCATTGGTCAATTCTGTTACCGTACCTTGGTAACAGAATTGACAGTAACAGAGTTGACATTTTTAGCATTTTTTACTAATAACACCACATGCTAGCATAAAGGCTAAGAGCACATGGCCTGATACTAAAGATGATTTTAAAAACTTTTAATACCTCCTTTTGTTAATATCTTTGAACTTCGCTTTCCCTATGAGATTGTTGAAACAGTTTTGACATGTTAAATAAGAACTCTTGGTGCAAGTGCCTGTAAGATTGCATGGCTTCAGAGAGAACAAAACACGTACCTCCTAGTTCTTCAGAGTTTAATACCAAAAGGGTAGTGACATCATCTTGCGTTGCTTAGGATACTGATGCGACAGATAAGCATAATTTAAAGAGACAATAACATGTAGTAACAGAATTGACACAGGATTTATGGATTGGTATTTTTCAACAATAAAAGCTACTTTTAAACAAATTAATTTAGCATAATTTGGAAACTGTCACCAATAATAATTTATAAACAAAATAATTAAAAACCCAACCTGAAATTTGTAATTTAAAACATGTTTAATGCATATTTTACCCTTGTTTGAAAAAAAGTACCACCCACTAAGGACAGTATGATATCATGACTTTCAGCATCATGAAATAGCTTTTAAAATAAAATATTTTCTAGTTTTACACTAACATTTTGTGACTCTTAAAAGAATAAAAAAAAAATTTAAATGTGTTTTTGGAGTAAAATTTTGGTAAAGCTGTTAAAAATAAATGGCTTCGGACTTCAAATGTATCTCCAATTAAAGAATCACCCATATATTTCTTGTCTGTCTTGATGCCAACTAACAAAAAGACAGTAGGTCTACTTACTGTTTGTTAGTTTGCGTCGGACGTTATCCTTTAACATCATATAGACACGGCATATCGTCTAAAGGGAACATTTAGCTACTGAAACAATTATTAAAATATGAATTAAATCTGTCATGAATACAGGCAGTTAAGTGTCATCTTTAAATCTAGCAGGGTCACTGAATTAACAACTTAATGACGTATGAAATAATAATCACGAGTAAAGGCGCGCAGTAGGCCTACCTGTCCAAGTGCGTTCTTAACATGTTCCCAATTTTTTGTAGGCTCCTATAGTGGTGCAGAAAAAAAACGAATCACTTATTTTGCTAACACTGACCCACACAGTTTTGAAAAATTACACAGAAATCAGAACTAGGTGGCAAAAACTCTCTGCGTACTTTCTACTTTCTGCATCTGAGAGTTCACATGTAAACTAAGACGGTCTATGTACACATTGACTATTATTACAGACATTATAATCGATTATTAAATTCAGTAAATGATGTATCGAATTTTCAACACATCAATGCACCCCTACTAAATCGCGAATACATACCTACATTTTGGTGTGCAAGCAAACGTTTTGGGTGACATTTGCACCCCCTGGTACACCCGTGCCTACGCAACAGTAGACATGCGTTACATATTAATGAGGAAAATAACTTCATGATGTCATATGTTGGTCCTTAAGACGTGGAGAGTTCAGGCTCCAACTGAGGACAAATTCTTAGCTACTTCTCAGATGACCTTACATGACCTCAGTACGACACAAAACTGTATTTGCAAGTCTGAATGTTTAAGTGAGAACGCTTGAAACAAGGGAAGGCCTAAATGTGAGCAAGAACCGTATATGAGTAATAACCGAATTAATATAAGCTCTTCAGCAAAAGCCACAAAATGCTCTGGAAGCAACAAGGAAGTCGTCTTTTTGTTCCTTGCTTCCTTTTCTTAATTTTTAATTTAATTTTATTATTACTATTTTTATTGTTTAATGAACTGTGATGGTGTTAATGCATTGGTAGGCTTAATTAATATTCCATACATACATATGACAATGGCGTTTAAGAGTTGGTTTTTATTTAATTCTTCAAACTGGCTAATAACTGGTAAAAAAAGATGAAAATCTACTCGAGGTATTCTGTACACTGTATACTTTTTTTTTTTTTTTTTTTTTTTTTTTTTACAAAATAAATAAATAAATGAACAATTATACATTATTTATAGAATGACTATTCACAAAAATACAGTAAAAATGTAATCACTTTTACAGAACAACCTGTAAATATTACAGTTAAAAACGGTTGATTTTACGGTATTTTATGGTGCAGTACCGTCGTTTATAATATTATGTGATCATCTTAATATATTAATCTTCTGAACCTGTGTAAATCTGCTTAATATGTTATAATGTATCGTTAATCATCGTAGCAATTACAGAAGGGCACATTATGATATGAAGTTAGTCTGTAGTGGCTCTTCTATGGCAATGGTTAATGATCACGTAAAGACAGTGCTCAGTGTAAATCACACAAACACGAAACACCATCAGGGTAACATATGTGAAATGAAACTTGTGCACTAAACATTAACTAAACTATTTGAAATATAACACAGAACATCCCAAAGTACATAACTGATATTAAAAATAAGAAGCAGCACAAATATTCTCATAAAATATAATGAAATGTAATGGGCCATTATATATATATATTACGAACTTTTACAGTAAAACTAACAAATTTAATCGAAAAGAGCAACAGTTAACGTGTGATTGGTGTAAAATCATGATTGTGCATACCGTCTTGCACACCATGTTTGAACGCCATAGAAGAATGGATATCACTCGGGTGCATCGTCACACCACCACCCGTGTGGGAGAGGCTGGTGCCCTGGGTCTGCCAGTGATGCCCATGGCTCACATAACTGCCTGGACCGCTGTACACGCCATACTGGTTGGAGGGAGTGTAAGCGCACGCCGGGACATAACTAGACAAAGTCGATGAATGCTAAAGAACCAAGAGATAATATGCATAAAGAACATAGAAAAGTAGATTTGTTTCTTTCTTTTTGTAAATATTTCACAGATTTAGAACAAAAACGCACTTTACATTGTTCATATAGCACGTTACGTATAAATATAATTACGGCATATTACTAACAAGTGTATTTATAAGCAGCTCTATACAAATAATAAGGTTACATTTTATAATTGATTTGTACACAGTACTTTTAAGTACACTGTAAGATTTTGTGTGAATAAAACATAAAGCCTGTACCTATCAGAAACAGTAGGTCATAAAGTTGATGTAATGTTTACTGTACCTGAGGATATTTAATGTCTGCATCGATAGGTGGTTTGTCTATTCCATTGACTCCATGAGCAGCAGGAAATGCCGCTCTATTGACACCACTCCAGTCCTCCATTTTTGGTGCGTACCCTTCAGCGCTAGCGATGGCTAGAAAAAAGCAATTTAACAAAATGTAATTTTTAGCTCTGCAAGGCACCATCGAATAATTACTCCAAACAGAATAACATTATCGTTTTAACTTATGTAACAATTTGTTGAATTTCGTTTCCTTTTAAATTTAATTATTTTAATAATCTTTCAACTACATTCCAAAAACGTTTGCATCATTACAATAAGATAAATGCTGTACATACAATGAAATAGGTTTTCAACAAATATAATTTGAAGAATTACATAAGGTTAATATAGATGTATTCCTAAAAAAATGATCAAATATCGATTTCCAAAATATATCGATTTAATTTTAAAAAGTCTCTGTAAATCTCTATAAGTCAGAATACCGAGAATGTGAAGGCCTTATTAATGTACAAGAATACTTCGCCATGCCAAGATAATGTCTCATACAATCATCTAAATTAGATTGTTATGTTTTCTAAATTCCGTATGTCAATGGGTTTTTAAAGCTTTTCTTAATTTTTTTAATTTATATATATATATATATATATATATATATATATATATATATATATTATATATATATATATATATATATATATATATATATATACAACAAGTCTCACCTGTTGGATCCATGAAAGCCCGAATACTCAATATATTGCTGACCGTATGCGCTAAAGGCCAACCACGGGAAATGCTTACATGTCCACCCGTAACAGGGACACCGGCTGTATTGCTCATTTTGGTCCCGGAAGGAGACATTGCATTGGGGTATGAATACGGGTATATATGGTTATAGGAGACGCTGGGCTGCGGAGGGACTTGCTTGCCATTTTCATACTGGATGGGCTGGGAGAGGTTTCCAATCTTGTTCCTTAGTATCCGACTAATGGAGCTGACCGAAGGAACGTTGTATTTATCACATATTCCATCCGAGAGAAGACGGTCCCGGATCTCCCATGCGAAAATTCCCGGGTCTCCCTGTTTGTATTCGCGTATGTTTTTTACAACATTTGGAGTCGTAACGCGTGGTTTGCTCCCACCAATTGCGCCGGGCAAAATCGTCCCAGTTTCGTTGTATCTCGCCAGGATTTTACTCACACACC
Organism: Moxostoma hubbsi; assembly: GCA_032164185.1. Lineage (NCBI taxonomy): Eukaryota > Metazoa > Chordata > Actinopteri > Cypriniformes > Catostomidae > Moxostoma > Moxostoma hubbsi. The sequence continues at coordinate 6,744,780 of JAVLUX010000013.1, read as the reverse complement.
CATGGGATACCCGGAGCTGTCTGCTTATGTCACAGGGTCGAATCCCAAGATGGGCTAACTCCACTATTCGTAATCTTATAGCATTGGGTAAAGGACGTCCATTGACAAAAACTCCCCCGAGCTGATTCACCTCCCCGTAGATTTGCTCTGAAAGAAACCAATTGCATTAAACGTATAGATATGAATGAGGTAAAGTAGCATTGCAAAGCATGTACATATTTAGATGAGCTAACCAAATCATAATTTGCTACGTAACCATGGCGAACGGCTTCTTTCCTTTTCTTCATTCTCTTTTTTCCCCAAAAAACGTTTACTCGAAATTGGCAGCGCAGATGGACAGAGAATAGGCTAATATTTGCCTGATAGAATTCAGTTGTTATTTTGGGTAAATCTATAGGCTACAATAACCCATAGCAATGCAGCTTTATTATTATTATTTTGATTTATGATGATTTACATGTCCAAAACTAAAGCAAACAACTGTCTATTAAAATTCAAGGCTCAGTTTACTGTTATTTCTAACTTAACGAAATAAAATAAGTTTACTGTTTGATTTGAACGAAAATTTACCCATTTGATCTTGTGATGCGTTTATTTAAAATAACTTCCCCTCGATGGCTGAATGCAGCAGCATGTGGAGATGTTGAGAAGTAGCAGACTTCTATGTTTCGGGAAACCTTTTGTCTTTTCCGGCGGTAAAGTCTGCATGCAAAACTTAAAAACAGTCCAATGTAGAATGGGATAAGGGTGACCCTCTCCCGTTAAAGAGGGATTGTTCTGATCCAGCAGGCTGAAGTTGGCTAGAGTTCATTTGAGGAGTTCTCCACGTCAATCTAACTGCGCAGAGCGATTGGCCGATTTCATTGGCCCACGAGTCTTCGGATAAGCTGCATGTGCGTGCAAATGTGCGCCATCCAGAATGAGCAATATTTTTTTTTTTCAGTGTATTAATTCAGTCTGAAAAGGAAGATTGAAGCTGCGTTTAACCCTGACACACATTTATGATATGTTAATGATCATAAATTATTTCAATGTAAATGTGTAAAAAAAGCAATGGCAGTTAGATGTGCGACAGAAAAGCTGCAGGCGTACGTGTTCGAGTGTTCTTAGGAGAAGGCAAAATATATGAAAAGACGGCATAGGCTACTATGTCTTGAACATATACATGTTGAATTTGATTAAATTGCACTTTTTTGCACTTTTTTAGATGAAAGCCTGACGATCAAGCCGTGTGTAGCAAAACATAGTGACGCGAATAACTAGGCTATTAAGCCCTTAAATCAGACCCCTAGTTTATTTATTTCTGCTTTAATTTCTAATCCATCACTATATTTTAAAACACAAAATTTGCAGTAATTTACATTTTATTTAAATAAACAGTAAATTTTGCCATTTTAGATAAACGTTTATTATTATTATTTTTTCCATTAGCGTGACTGTCAATATATAATAAATGAAAAAAATAATAAATAATCAACAGTGTACATAACATGAAAATGTATTAATTTATTAGCACAATGTAATCGATATCTTTGTGACTGGAATACGCTATGGGTAGGCCTACTGACCTATTTCCAAATGCCAGCATTATCACATCATGCTCACAGAGTTTCCTGTTGAAGTAAAGAAGGTATAGTTTATTAGCTCACAAAATGTAACTTGTAAAAGTTTACAGACGACCCAGTAGAACGAAAAACAGTGTCACCGTCCATACATGAGTGTTGTTCACATGTTTCTAACTTACAGGTGCACTCAGTAACTTTTGGCTTTGTGTCATCTTGGACATACATTGACACATAGCGGCTTGGATGCAGTATAATTTTAAATCAATAGTTTTCAGTTTCAGATGTCATGGTAGAAATAGTAATCACAGTCAGCCATGATTAGCTACTTTAATCAATGAGTGAACGTGTCAATACAGGACAGTTACTGAGATTAAGGGAGTATCATTCGGCTAGTCATGTAATTCTAATTTGGCAGCCCCCATGTGCAGACCCACTCCTAGTTGAATAAAATAGCTTTTATAAGGTTACTGATATGACTGGAGTCTTAATATTAATGTGAGTGATCATGATTTCCTTCATATATTGCAAAATTACAATTCATGTCTTTAGGAGTTAAACTTTTTAATAAGGAAAAAATTACTGAGTGCACCTTTAATCACACGGAGAATGTAGTTCCAGACCACCTCACAACATTTGGACAACATGTGCAGGCAGCAACATGAATAGCAATGGCTAGTCTGATGTAACGAAGGCAACGAGCAAACATTTTCTGTCTCCTGTGTGCAAAATGTTTGTGTGACTACATGGTCCTACAATAAATAGACATTAGCATCACCTACGTATCCTAACCATGCCCACAATGTGTAACGCGCGATGTTATCACCGTTTCAAGGCGAGAGTTAAAAAAAACAAACCTTTCAAAAGATACATAGTCAGACAGGTCTATGCCATGGTCAAGACTCACCAACACATGAGCTAGATGGCGAACAGAGTGCCAAAAGTCTCCCTCCTCTGGATAAATTAGGGACTACACTTTGTTGTCCAATTCTGACGATATACAATGAGGTTAAAACGGAATAAACGAATATCGAAAACGCTTCACGGTCACATTTGTAAATTATACCGACGACAAACGCATTTCGTCGGTGTCTTCCACAGGATTCACAGGTATGCACGCGCACTATTATTAAAACAGAAACATTTAACTTTAAATAGCCTGTGTTAAGGAGTCTTGTTTCCCATTGCTATGAATGCTTGTGTGATGTGCGTCGTAATTAGAATTTATATGATTTTTTTTTGTGCACTAAACAGATTTTATTATTATTTGTAAAATGTTTATTGTTTAGTTTTAAGTTTTATAAACGAATACACTTGAATAGATTGAATAATGTGAAAAGAAAACGTGGTTCCCTCGAAAGGCATGAGGTGTTTAGCGTTGTCAATTTAAGATAACTTAAACTTTAGTAGCCTACCTAATGGGAAGAAAACAACAATAGGCCTCTATTTCTTAACAAGCAACAAAAAAGCAAATACAGAAGCAGTTCCACAGATACTGTATCCACAGATACTTTCTTTCTTTCTTTCTTTCTTTCTTTCTTTCCAAATGCATATAAATACAATACATAAGCATATATAATGCACAAATTTAATGACAAATCAACATGCCGAAAAATTTATGTTTAATACATATTCAGTAGCTTTACGATGTTGTTTCACTTTTGTCAAATAAATACGTCTGAATTATATTGATGGATTAATGTCTTGACGAATGACGTTCCACATCTAACCCAGTTTGTATTTCAGTTTACATAGATAGGTAGAAGAAATAAGAAAAGCCTATAAGAAATAATAAAAAATTCTAAATAAATAAATACAAAAATAAAACATTATCGATACATTTTTATTATGTATGTGTTTGATAGTTTGGGGAAGGAACAAAGGCGGTATACTAAGGAGGTTCCTAATTATCCATTCGCCTCCTGGCGTGTCGGTCAGAACACAGGATATGATCCAAACAGCAGGTTCCATTCAATAGTTTATTTACATTAAAGAAGCCACAAGTCACATGACAGGTTGCATATTCATGTACTCAGGTTGATATGAGGGTATAGAAGAGTATTTGAACAGGTTTATACTTGTGTGTACATGTGTCTATGTGTGGTCCTACAACAGAAACAGAAATAAAGAAATAGATTAACATACCATCTCTGTACTGTTATACCTCTAACAAATAACAAATCAAATCAAATCAAAATCAAATCACTTTATTGTCACACTACTGTGTACACAAGTGCAACAGCAGGTGAAATTCTTGTGTGCAGGCAGTTCCGATCAACATAGCAGTAATGACAGTGACGAGACATAAACCACTTTACAATAACAACATATATACACAAAACAATTTACATAACAAATGTACACATACCTACACAACAATTAACATATCAAATGTACACAATACACAGTGTAGAATACACATACACTATGTAATGGTATAAATATATATATATATATATATATATATATATATATATATATATATATATACACATTAACTGAATGGGAGCGAGAATATATTGACAAATGAGGATTAATAAAGTGCAGTGCTGATTGTAGATCGTGAGAGATCATGTGTTCAAAAGTCTTATTGCTTGTGGGAAGAAGCTGTCATGTAGTCGGGTGGTGCGGGTCCTGATGCTGCGATACCGCCTGCCTGATGGAAGCAGTGAGAGCAGCCCATGACTCGGGTGGCTGGAGTCTTTGATAATCCTCCGAGCTTTCTTCACACACCGTCTGTTATATATATCCTGGAGGGAGGGAAGCTCACCTCCGATGATGTTTCTGGCAGTTCGCACCACCCTTTGCAGGTCTTTGCGGTTGTGGGCGGTGCTATTGCCGTACCAGGCGGTGATGCAGCCAGTCAGGATGCTCTCTACAGTGCTGGTGTAGAACCGTGTGAGGATGTGGTGGTTCATTCCAAACTTCCTCAGCCGTCTCAGGAAGAAGAGGCGCTGGTGAGCCTTCTTCACAACGGCCTCAGTGTGGACGGACCATGTGAGTTCCTCAGTAATGTGGACACCGAGGAACTTGAAGCTGCTGACTCTCTCCACCGGTGCTCCATTAATGGTGATGGGGCTGTGTTCTCTGTCTTTCTTCCTGAAGTCCACCACAAGCTCCTTGGTTTTACTGACGTTGAGGGAGAGGTTGTGCTCCTGACACCAGCGTGTCAGAGTGTGCACCTCCTCTCTGTAGGCTGTTTCATCATTGTCAGTGATCAGACCTACAACCGTCGTATCGTCAGCAAACTTAATGATGGCATTCGAGCTATGTGTCGCCACACAGTCATGTGTGTACAGGGAATACAGGAGTGGGCTGAGAACACAGCCCTGCGGGGCTCCAGTGTTGAGGGTCAGTGATGAGGAGATGTTGCTGCCCATTCTAACCACCTGACGTCTGCCTGACAGGAAATCCAGGATCCAGCTGCACAGCGAGCTGTTTAAGCCCAGAGCCCGGAGTTTCACATCAAGCTTGGAGGGCACTATGGTGTTGAATGCTGAGCTGTAGTCTACAAACAGCATTCTCACATATGTGTTCTTTTTTTCCAGGTGGGAAAGAGCAGTGTGTATTGTAGATGCAATGGCATCCATCAGTGGAGCGGTTGTTGTGGTAGGCAAACTGTAATGGGTCCAAAGAGGTGGGCAGAACAGAGCAGATGTGATCTCTGATCAACCTCTCAAAGCATTTGCTGATGATGGGGGTGAGGGCAACAGGACGCCAGTCATTTAAGCAGGTGATTTTGGCTTGCTTCGGTACAGGCACAATAGTTGATGTTTTGAAGCATGTGGGGACTACAGACAGGGAGAGGGACAGGTTGAAAATGTCCGTAAAAACACCAGCCAGTTGGTTCGCGCATGCTCTGATGACGCGGCCCGGAATGCCGTCTGGACCCGCGGCTTTGCGAATGTTCACCCGTCGAAAGGATCGGGTTACATCCACAACAGAGACGGAGAGTGAATCATCGTCTGTAGTATCGGCCGCGAGTGCTCTCTCCGCGAGGGCGGTGTTGTTGTCCTCGAAACGAGCATAAAATGTATTAAGCTCGTCCGGGAGAGAGGCAACGGTGTTCATGGCGGAGTTTTTATTCTGTTTATAGTCCGTGATGATGTTAATTCCCTGCCACATACTTCTAGAGTCAGTGGTGTTGAACTGTTCTTCAATTTTGTGCCTGTACTGGCGTTTGGCTGCACTGATGGAGTTACGGAGGGCATAACTGGCTTGTTTACGCTCCTCCGCGTTCCCGGAATTAAAAGCGGTGGTCCGCGCAGTAAGTGCCGCGCGAACATCGCCGTTAACCCAGGGTTTCTGGTTGGGGTAGATTCGTATTGTTTTGGTTGGAACAACATCCTCTACGCACTTCCTGATGAAACACGTTACGCTATCAGCGTAAACCTCGATGTCGTCATCTGAGGCGGACCGGAACATCTCCCAGTCCGCGTGATCAAAACAGTCCTGTAGCGCAGAGTCTGATTGGTCCGACCAGCACTGGATCGTCCTGAGGGCGGGTGCTTCCCTTTTCAGTTTCTGCCTGTAGGCAGGCAGAAGCAGAACGGAGGAGTGGTCAGATTTGCCAAATGGTGGGCGGAGGAGGGATTTGTAGCCATCCCGGAAAGGAGAATAGCAATGATCCAAAACCCGGTCCCCTCGTGTGTTAAAGCTGATGTGTTGGTGGAATTTTGGTGCTATTGTTTTTAAGTTGGCTTTGTTGAAGTCCCCGGCAACAATGAACGCGGCCTCAGGGTGCGCGGTTTCCTGCTCACTTATACTGCCATACAGTTCCCTAAGTGCCCGGTCTGTGTCGGCTTGTGGGGGGATGTACACAGCAGTGATAATGACCGCTGTGAATTCCCTCGGTAGCCAGAATGGTCGACACAGAAGCATGAGAAACTCCAGATCAGGAGAGCAGAAAGACCCGATAAAATGTACATTCCTCTGATCACACCATGATTTGTTGATCATAAAACATACACCTCCACCTCTGCTTTTGCCTGAGAGGTCTTTCGCTCTGTCCGCTCGGTGCACGGAGAAACCCGTGGGTTCGATGGCCGAGTCTGGAATTTCCGCGGACAACCAGGTTTCCGTAAGACAGATAACGCAGCATTCTCTCGTCTCTCGTTGGAAAGAGATCCGCGCTCTCAGCTCGCAGAGCTTGTTGTCCAGAGACTGAACATTTGCCAGTAGTATACTGGGTAGCGGGGGGGCGATTTGCGCGACGTCTTACTCTGATGAGAACGCCGGCTCTTTTTCCTCTTTTCCGTCTGCGTTTCCGCGGCCGGGCAGCCCAAACAAAGGGCTCCGCTGGCGTGATTGTAAACCGCGGGTCGGCATTGAGGAATGTGAAGTCCGGTTTTCGGTGTGTGATTGCCGAACCAATGTCCAAAAGCGTTTGTCTGTCGTACACAATAAGGCAGACAGCATCCATGACAAAAAAACACAGAACTGTAAACAAAACAAACAATAAACTGCAGTGTTTTGACGGAGCTCGCGACGCAGCAGCCATACTCGGCGCCATCTTGAGACAAGCATAACAGGAGATTATGTAATCATCAATAGCAATACACATAACATAACACATGAATATCAGCTTGTAATGCAATAACGCTCACCACAACATGATGATATGGCGTTAATATGTAAACACACCGAAAGTAAGCCGCTGTTCGGTAATGAACAACAATTAGGTGAATTTCGCCTCATTCATATGAACATAACAGATTAATTATAGTAATCATCAACACAATGACATGTATAAAGACATAATCTGCAATATTATTGCCTCAGGAGTCAGATATCATTGAACAATGAACATGTGAAACACCGCGATGATGACACTAAGATAACGGGTAACACCAGATCTCAATACACTCAATATCAGCGGATAAACATCACATTAACAGTCATGAAAGGATCTGTGGATTAATTAGAACATATATCAGGAAAATAATTACTCACGGTCACTCATGGACGCACACTTTAGCACCCACAACAAGTTATTTTAGCACATATCACGGGCATGTAGGCCTATTTCGTCTGCCTTGCTCCGCTGTATAATGCCATTGATTGACAGGCGCTCTAAGCTCCGCCTTTCCAACAGTATGGGTGACTTTGAAAGCTTAAAATGTCACATAAAATGATGTTATGTGCATAACTCGTTGAAAACAAGGTTATGGAATTTCATCGACTACTGAATAATATCTAATTCAGTAGTCGATGTCGTTTTGAATAAAACTGTATTTCCCGCATGTATTTAATTCCTTCTGCATATATACATGATCCAGTATGATCAAATAAACACGTTGAACTGATGTTTAAATAGACTACTTTAAATTTGAATATACACAGTTTGTTGTGTCCATATGGTTGGGTTGTATTATTATGTCCGCCATCTCTCCTTCTATCCTTATCTGGATCTGAAATCTAAACTAAAAAAATAAAATTGATTTCTGGTTATGTAAAGACACTTGAACGTCGAGATAGAGTCTTTCACACGGATGACAATAATTCTTGGCATGAAACTGTCATAAATAGAACAAATAGGCCTACCTATTATTTATATTAGTAGCTTATTTGTATTATATTTTTTTCGTCGCGTGATCGTGTGGGAGTCTTTCAGCGCTGTCGCTGTCCGTCACTTACTAAAATGTCACCTTAGGGATCGCAAATCATAAATCCCTGTAAATTACTTGAGGGAAAGGTTTATATTTGTTGTCTTAAATGTTAAAAGCATACATTATCTACATAGTTAGGTTGTATTTGTGAGTATTTTGTGCAGAAGCATCTATTGGATTACTATTACACAATCATTGTTTCGTTCACATGCAGTGCGTTTGCAATCTATCGTTTTCACAAATTCATCTGTTGGGCAGCAAGGCGCAAGGTTCCCAAGGTCAGTGGATACGGACTGAGCAAAGATTCAAGAGTCAGGCAGTGGTCTGTCTTTTCAGCGCTATACCGGTGTCAGTGATCATGCCATCACTCCGATTGACCTGAGAAACTTTTGCTCTCAGAATATTTCCTACACACTCCCATGGCGAAATCGTAAGGACTATTCAAAGGACTTTTCTTTACCTAATTGCATTATAGCTTAGGACTGCACTTGTATGAATTCCTAACACTTTCACTACAGCCAAACTTTGCTAGACATCATTTCCATATGGGCATTTGCACGTGATGAAATCGTACAAATGAACTTGTCGGAAATCACATGAAATAGCCAACTTGTAAAATATGTATGAAGTTTCATGGGGATGGGTTGATATTTCACCAGTCATGAAATGCGTCTAGTATTTCGGTTGCCTGTTTAAAATAACTAGCAATGCCAAATATTTTAATCAATAATTATTTTGAATGGGTTCTTTTCAGTAAATTGGCCAAACAGGCTTGAAAAAGTGTCTGAGGCTGGGTTTCCCGATAACGTTGCAACTTAAGCTTTTACGATCTTCTTAACTAAAGTCGCTCGTTATTTTATGATGGAGCAATGGCTGTTTACCAAACCAGCATGTAGATTGCTCGTTATAAAATAGAACTTAAATCCTTCGTTCTGGGAGCTGTCCAGTTCAAATTGGTGCTGATCACTTTGGCCAGTATGTCCAGGAGATTTTCTTCTCAACATGAAAATAATATGTAAATACTATTAAATACAGAAGTTGTTTGTAACCTTGTCGAAGCGCCGAAATGTTTGAACTGTTACAGAATTTAATAAAATAATGATGGCTTTAGCAAGACGGAGTTTCAGATGTATTGATGCCCAATCATAGAGATGAATGAAAGTGACGCAATAAATGGATGTAACGTGAATGATCGCGATGTCAATCACGAGGGGCTCTCACGTAACATTTGGCTGGAAACTGAACAAATGAACACAGAACAGGATTAAAATGATGAGCATCAGTATTAAACTACTCATCTTAGATCTAAATATTAATCCATCTTCTGGTCAGAGTGCGAGGCAATGCATCATGCAACCACCTTATAAAAAGACTATAGGCGAGGCAATTTAATACATCTATTGGAAGGAGGAGGAAGAGGATGCTATATATATATATATATATATATATATATATATATATTTTTTTTTTTTGGAGTACATGCATGGTTTTGGTCACATTTGAAAGGTGACACTCTGAAGTGTTTTCCCCAGCAGTCAGAATTACTGTAAGTGCTACTGATTTTGAGTAATAGAAGTTTGAACACAATGAAATAGAAGTTTGTTTTTCTGCCTGAATTTTTTTTTGTATACAGCTGCCTGCAGATGACTATAACTTGTAGCTATTAGCTTGAGAACACAATGGGATCACAGCATGAATGAAGCCTTACCTTGTCCAAGTTCAAATATTATAACAATACCATAAAAAATGAATATTTTACACGTTTTTCTAAGGGTACACCCAGGCATTTTACAAAAGTGCCTTTTGGATACTCCAAAGGACCCTTGGTAACCATGGCCATATACCTAGGATAAAAAAGCTACTACTTTTGAACACTTCAACGTACAGTCATAATTTTGGGCTCTAATGAAAGATGACACTTAGAGCTATCATATACAGATCCACTATTAGTTTTGCTGACACAGAGTAACTGATGCATAAACACATTAGAGTGCCTTTTCCCTTCTTGAAACTAAACGTTGTGCATATAAAAGAGTCAAAACTAGTGCTATGGTGGAAAAATTGTTTACATAAAAAAATACACAAACTATTTATATAAATTTTTACACAAAGTATTTACAAACAATTATAAAATTTTATATGTTTCTAGCAACATGCCAGTCATTGTAGCAGTCACGTTTGGGTACAAAGCATAAAGGCACATCACAGGAGGAGTAATTCACTGGTGTCTTTGCATGACACTGCCTGCACTTCAGATGACCATTGGTGCAAGATTTGGTGATGTGCACCGGCCTGTGATGTGCTCTTTGTGGAGCAGGAGATACGGGTCTGGCTGTGGAGTGAGACCCCAGCTCTGCCAGCTCCTCAGCAAGGGTCTCTCTGAAAGCCTTCTGGTTCATAGGGACCTCTCCTTTACATGGGGCTCCTCTCTTGATGAGGTGCTGTCCTGCTGCTCCACTCTACAGTATGTGGCCGCTTGCTGAGTGGGGGAGAAGTATCCGGCTCCCAATCGCTATCTGATTCATCAGATAATTACCTTTAGTGAAAATAAAGAAATAAATGTCATTTACAAAGTTAGACAAAACGTTTCCATCTTTTCTGTATTCTATGTTTTACAGCTTGCTTCTTCACATCTCAGCAATTCACACAATGAAACAAAGAGACACACACACACACACACACACACACACACACCTCCCCCAAAAGGTCAGCAGTGTAACCAAGACACACAAACACAACATATATTCTTATATTCAATTTATATTCTATATATATATATTATCTATATATATATATATAGTTTTTCTTTGAGTGTGTAAATATGTATTATTGTATGTATATTTACTGTAAATACTGTATACTTTGCCAATGTTCAATGTATATATCATGCATATAAGAGCTATATCTGCAACAAACAATGAAACAAAGAGACACACACACCTCCCCCAAAGGTCAGCGGTGAAACCAAGACACACAAACAAACAGAACATATATTCTTATTTTCAACTTGTTTTTCTCGTCTGTTTTGCCATATTTAAATCTCCAAATGTGTAAACAGTTCCATAACGACACTCCTCAGCTTTTACGCACAGAAGCACAAAACACTTGGTAATGCAAGACAACTTTACGCACACATATTACAGAAACATTCTCTAAACTTCCCACTAAAGCCGTATATCATTGTTTTCAGAATTGCATTGGCTATACCATGCGCCAGTCATCCGCAATCTTGGCTGTAATTGGCTTGATCTTTACACAAAGGAAAGGGGGGAGTCCCTTACATTCGACACAGACTGTGGTTGGCTATTGAATGCTTTGGACAGGACATGGAAGCTCCTATTGGGTCAAATGAGGTATCAATCGGAAGGTCAGCGTGCAGCATCCATTTTGATACCGGATATAGGAAATGTTTACATCTGAACTGAAGTTATGACCAATAATATGTGAAAGAGTCCGTGGGTTGATGTAATAATGTGATTTGGACTAAAAATTTTACTTGATTTGATCGTTTGGACATTTGGCAATGTAACAACACCATTTTTGTCAGGAAGTTATGGATCAGTGTACTACTATGAGGCTTCATAGGTGAGTTGCCTAAATTTAGTTATTGTTTGTTTATATGTTGGTGGTCTGAGAAAGATATAGATTGTACCTGCTGTTGTGATTGTATCTTAAAATGGTTTATATCAATAGAAAATCAAGAAATGGAGCTTTCCAAAGATATGTGGCATGTGTACCAATGTACACACAGCAGTTTTTTTTAACATTTACAGGCCCGCCTGCGGTCTGTGGGACGGAAACTATTTAATGGACTTAAGAGCGTTACAAATCTCTTGTTAATTTACACATTTTTGATGTACTATAATGATGCTTTTGGGAAATGCAATTTAGAGATTAAGTACTACTTAAGTGCTACTAACACCCTAGTTAGTGCTTCGGGAAACCAAGCCTGAATCTATTTGTCATTCAGTTCAATTAGACCACTCTCTCACTGAATCATCTGGAGCGTTTCTCACACAGTAAAACATTATCTTCATATTTACGAATGCAGAAAACAAACAGCGCTGTATACAGTGGAAATTTACCTAAAATCAGTTGAAATAAAAGGCTGTCTTTTCGAGAGGTAACTTTGAGAAACTTCAGCTAGTGCTGTGTCATATGAACAAGGGGCTGTTCAAACCGAATGTGTTTTTTCGTCCGCTCACGCGGTTTTTCAATAGTTTTCCATGTAAACATTCGCTAAATGGATGTCTTTTGATAACTGTGTCAAGTTTAACTGTGTTTTTAGTATCTCTCTGTAGTAGAACCCATCCTGACATAGAGGGCGCTATGGAGTGATTATATAGGAAGAGTAGGGAATGGAGAAGAATAAAAAAATGGATAGGTTCAAGAACTGTGCTGTGTGAGTTGCTCTTCCTAAACGTGAGCATATAATATAACCATCTGTTACATGGTGTCAGAAGTGGTTCCTTGATAACCTGTAAGTAAACAGAAAGAATCTAGAAAAAGGAGGAAGCGGGCGAATTACGGGGGCTTCAGCCAAGAGTGTTAAACTAACAACATGGATCAGATATTCTCACTAGCACCTCCGGGAAATTTCAACTTTGATGAGCCCAGCGCATGGCCTCAGTGGATGCGTCGCTTCAAGCAATTCCGAGTTGCATCGGGCCTTGCAGAGAAAGACTCTGCATATCAGGTAATCTCGCTTCTTTACATAATGGGGGAGAAGAGCGATGATATTTTAAATACATTACCCCTAAGTGAGGAAGAGAAAAAATGCTATGTGGATGTTAAGAAAGCTTTAGATGAGCATTTCGTCAGGAGACATAATGTTATCAACAAGAGAGCGAAATTCAACAGCCGATTTCAGCAACCTGGTGAGTCAGCAAAAAGCTTTATCACTGATGTTTACAAGCTCGCAGAACACTGCAAATATGGCGAACTACGGGAAGAAATGATCAGAGACCGTATTGTAGTGGGCATAAGAGATGCAATGCTCTCAGAAAAGCTGCAATTGAATCCAAGTTTAACACTGGATAAAACCATAACACAGGTCAGACAAAATGAAGAAATTAAAAAAAGGCAACCAATAATAAGACACAAAGGAAGTGAATGTGGATGCAGTGCTGACAAGAAAAATGTCAAAAGCTAAAATATTATCACATAAAACAGAGGGGACAGCCCAGAGAGCGCATAGCACTTATAATACAGCACAGAAAGAAAGACAGATGAGAAGCTGTAAGAAATGTGGAAAAAGCCCTCAACACTCCTGGAAAATGTGTCCGGCAAGGGAGGCTGAGTGTCGTAAATGCCGGAAAAGGGTACATTTCGCCATAGTGTGCAGGTCAGTGCAAAGACTAGAAATGATAGTAGACAATATGCAGGAGTCTGCTTTTATGGGAGCCATTCAAACACAAAAACAAGACAAGATATTTCAACAGAAAATAAGAGTGAATGGAGAGCCAATCACTTTTAAATTAGATATGGGAGCAGCAGTAACGAAAGTATACAAAAAGGCAAAAAGAAAACCCAGCAAGACATATAAGTGGTAGATGATTTGGTAATGCCCCTGCTAGGTCTGCCCACTATTCAAAGCTTGCAACTGCTCTGAAGTGGGTGAAGTGCATGAACAGGGAGAACAATACAAAAACATGTTCCCCAAGGTCTTTTCTGGTCTAGAGAGACTACATAGCTACTATAAAATTGAACTGGGTGATGGAGCCACCCCATATGCACTGTCCTCCCCAAGACGAGTAACGCTACCTCTCATAGATAAAGTAAAAGCGGAACTTCACAGAATGGAAAGTATGGGAGTTATTTGCCAAATTGAAGAACATACTGAATGGTGTGCAGGAATGGTTGTAGTACCAAAACCAAACAGTTTTGAAAAAAAGGCTAAATGAGAATGTGCATAGAGAAAGACAGATACTTCCAGCAGTAGATGACACATTAGCACAGCTAAATGATGATGTGATTTTTCACGCCATTTGGCAGGTACTGCTTTAGACGCCTTCCTTATGAGATATCTTCAGCTCCTGAGCATTTTCAACTCCAAATTTCACAGCTCATTGCAGGAACAGCTGGAACCCCTCTGCCATGCAGATTAAATCCTTGTGTTTGGTAAGAACAAGAGAGAACATGATGAGAGATTTTGTGACGTGCTGAAAAAGTTCGAAAAAGCAGAGCTAACTCTAAATGACAAATGAGAGTTTGCGGCATTCTATCAGTGAAAAAGGGATTGAAGCAGACCCAGACAAGATCAAAGCCATTCTCAATATGCCAGAACCAACAAATGTTGAAGTGGTGAGACACTTTATGGAATGGTCAACTATGTTGGGAAGTTTTCTCCTAAGCTGCTGACTCTTACAAAGCCATAGAGAGATCTGTTGAGAAATGACAAAACCTGGATCTGGGACGTGCAGCAGAAAGAGGCGTTTTCGCAGATAAAAAAGAACTCACCTGGTATCCTAGCACAATACAGTTCAAAAAGTGAGATCATCGTGTCTGCAGATGCATCCTCATATGGCTTAGGAGGGGTACTTATGCAGAAACAACAAGATGGAGATTGGTGGACTAGTGTTCATATCCAGAAGTTTAACACCCACAGAAACACTATATGAACAAATCGAAAAGGAGACTCTTGCGGTGACATGGGCATGTGAGCGACTTGGTGCATATTTGCTGGGATTAGAGTTTACAGTATATACTGACCACAAACCTCTAATTTCATTGCTAGGCAACAGACCAATTGATGACTTGCATCCAAGAATTCTTAGGTTCCGGTTAAGGATGTTGAGGTTTAAGTATAACATTGTGCATGTTCCGGGAAAACAACTTGTCACTGCCGATGCTTTGTCTATGGCCCCGTCTGGACCTGAAAACACAATTGAGAGTGAAACATTGGAGGAAGAATGCAGAGTTTTTGTGGATTTTGTGGTTCAGCAGCTCCCTGCAACAACAAAAAAATAATACAGAAAATGCAATAAAACAGGAAATGCAGGAAAATTATCCAATGTTTAAACAACTGAGGGAGTACACACTAAAAGGCTGGCCAACACATCGAAAAACTGTTCCAGAACATCTCATGCCATATTGGTCACACAGAGCCGATATTCATGTAGTGGATGGGATCCTGCACAAAGGAGAAATAATTTTGATCCCAGGACCCATGCGGAGCGAGATGCTTGAGAAACTCCATCATGGTCACCAAGGTATGACAAAGTCCATTGTGAAAGCACACCATTCCATGTGGTGGCCAGGACTGACACATGACATCAGGGAGCTGGTGGAGAGATGTGACATCTGCTGTCACAGAACCGTTGATGCAGACCGTCGTTACCAGCAAGACCCTGGCAGCGAGTGGCAGCTGACATTTTCCAATGGGAGAAAAGTCATTATCTCGTCGTGGTCGACTATTTCTCACGTTATATTGAAATTGTTAACTTGCCTAAGATTGTTCTTCTACGACTGAAAGTTATTTTTTGCCAGGTTCGGAATTCCAGAGACACTTGTGACAGATAATGGACCTCAATTTGCTTCTTCAGAGTTTGCGCAGTTTTCTCAAAACTATGACTTTGAACATGTCACAAGCAGCCCAAGATTTCCTCAGAGCAATGGAGAGGCAGAGAGAGCAGTGCTTACAGTGAAACAAATACTGAGCAAAAATCAAGAACCACAGAAAGCTCTTCTGGCCTACAGATCAACTCCTTTAGATCATGGATTCTCACCAGCAGAGTTCCTGATGGGGAGAAGAATAAGATCTACAGTTCCTGTTTCAACAACAACTCTCAGTCCGAAATGGCCAGACTTAAAGGCTTTTCAAAGGAAAGATAAGTCTCTAAAATAGAAACAACAGGAAACGTATGGATCCAGACACAGAGTAAAAGACTTACCAGCCATCATTCCTGGTCAGAAGGTTTGGATCAGGACATCTAAGACCACAGGGACTGTTCAAGGTTTTGCATCCCCTCCTAGATCATATCAGGTAGAGACTGATTTGGGTACATTGAGAAAGAACAGAGCTCATCTCACAGTAATCCCAGAAACAGTCCAGCCAGATATCAGTGGGTCTTTGACTAGGTCGGGTAGGATTTCCCATCCTCCTAAAAGATTGGACTTGAGTAAATAGATGTTAGTAAGACCTGCTGTCAAGAAAAGGGCAGAATAATCCCTTCAGCAGTGTCTAAAGGCTCAGGTAGTCTACCCTGGTCTTTAGTCTAGTAAAGAAAAAAAAATGGTATATTCATACAGTGTATAAAATGTGTTCAATATGTTTGGAAAAGTAATGTATTTCTTTTAAGAAGGAAAAAGAAAAGAATTGCTTGAGAGCAGTGTAAGTTAAAGGAAAATATGTTGTTGTGTTGAATTATATATCTAAGATAATGGAAAAATAGAAGAACTTGTTTTTGTAGCTAAGAGAGGGGGATGTAGTAGAACCCATCCTGACATAGAGTGCACTATGGAGTGATTATATAGGGTGAGTAGGGAATGGAGATGGAGAAGAAAAGAAAAACGGATATGTTCGAGAACAGTGCTGTGTGTCTGTGTGAGTTGCTCTTCCTAAATGTGAACATATAAGATAACCATCTGTTACACTCTCAAGCGTTAAAAAGAACTTCAACTGATAAAAATGCATCTTGAGACACCTGTGTTCTGCTCTATTCCTTGTTGTGCATTTCGCTTTGTTTTGGAGCAGAACACGTTTGTTCTTAACGGTTATTGGAATAAATGATTTTTGCAAATAGTTACATCAACGCTACTCATACTCGAGAGAAAATAAAATAGATGCAGTGTCTTTTGCTGTCTGGCTGGTAAATAATCTAGTTGGTAGTAATTAATTGTCTGTGTATTCCTTTTTAAGAGAAATGATGCAAGCAGCGGTCAGAGAGAATGTTACTCGCTGGTTTGGTTGGATTGTGGTTGATATCAGTTCATTTTCTGTGGAGTCCATTTTAAGATTGAGATGATGCAGGCAGTGGTCTGTAAGGTGTGCCATGCAGACTGGCTGGAAGGTTGTGGTGGTTAATTTTCTGTCTCAAGACCAATGTGCAGGCAGTGGCCAGTGAAGTATCCCTTGATAAGCTGAAGTTGTCTATTGTAGTAGATTGAAGGGATGCAGACAGGGATCATCGAAGTGCCACTCGCTGTCTGGTTGGCACAGACTGCAGTTACAAGTCATTGCTTAGAAACACATAGCAGTGGGAGTGCTGGACCGAAGCTAGGCTCTTTTAACCTCAGTATATAGTATGAGACAAACAAACAAATGGAATAATATTAGTATACATCGCTTTTAAAGCAGAATTAGAATATGAGAAGGGTTTTTGGCTCTGGAAAACCAGAGTTGAGGGATTCATTTGGTGTATACCTGGTTAAAGAGATGAATCTTTAGTCTAGACCAGTGTTTCCCAAACTGGGATACACGTACCCATGGGGATACGGGAGGTGATGATGGGGGAATGCGAAAAAATTATAAAATTTACTGTTGTATTAATTTCATCCCAGTCTAAAATAACATTCATATAGAGGTCATGAATTTCTCACTGGCAAAAACGAATTTTGTGCATCCTCTAGTATAGAAACACTTGAATGATTGTGTTTTAAATGTCAAATAAATAACATGCAATGAAATGACCCTATATTTTTTGGTTAGAAAATGCATCTCCTCATGCGTTGTGTGTGAGTGTGCAACATATGGGATGTATGCATCTTTCTTTGCCCAGCGCACTGCTAAGTGACATAGTTAAGTGATAGCTAGTAAAATGGATACTTTGCTGTTTTACCAGACTCAAAGTTTTAAGTCACCCACAATGTTTGTTTATTTATTTGTTGTAAACAGAGTTTGAAGTGTAAATTTGAGATTCATAGGGCTTTTGATTCTGATGTTATAAGTTCATAAATTTTTATGACAAGTCACTCACACCCGTGTGGCCAAATAATTTTCAATATTCACACACAGTATTTTTTAGGAGCATTTGCTCGCATCTTTTAGGGGTTCAAGAACGGTATACCCCAGTATAAAAATTGACGGTTATCATACCATGCACATTTGCTTATCTACGGTATTGAGAAAAAAAATTCAACCGGACAGAGAATCTCACCTGCGTGTGCGCGCTCCTCGACTGACTGTCAGACTCGTCAACATGCGCCACACACACACATGCAGCGGAGAAAATGTCAGAAAGAAGCGAGGCAAGGGGGTCTAACATAAGTGAGTGTGTGTTTCCATTCTTCCACTCCGGTGGTGGGTGTACACCCAGTTCAACATTCAAACCCTTAGTGGCATGGTCTCAGCTAGCTGATGAAAGTTGCAAGCAAGAATTTCATCATCGCCTGCGACTGGGTTTGGCATCATCTCCCAATCCTGCAGATGTCAAGGGGAAATGGGTGGGGTTTAGGACTGTAGCTCATACAGCTGCAATGGCTGCTTTGGGTACATGGTCCAGACCTCCCTAAAGACCCTATTTGACAGATGAGGTGTTCAAGCTGGCTGAAAAAAGCAACAGGCCCACTCTCATCGGCTGCAGCATCCCATGTCCGAGAATGAGGAGGCTTACCACAGCCTTCGCTCTGAGATTCGGAGATCCGTGAGGCACTGTAAGGATAGGTGGTGGTCGCGGGTTGCTGAGGAGATGGAGTCTGTGATCTCAAATCGCTCTATAATTACATAAAAAAGTAACCTGCAGCACTACACCTATTACCATCATTAGGGGAAAGAACGGTGATCCAATCTCCGACCCCCAGGAACAAGTTTGCAGATTTGTGAGGTCCTGGGGGAGGGCAAATCCCTCAGCAAGGAAAACAATGTGGGACAAATTGAGATGACCCTGCAGAGTCTGCGGTGCCTCAAATCTTGGAGGAAGAAGTCATTCCTGTGAGTGGTTGGCTGAGGTGCCATCTGTTGAGGAAGTACTGAAAGCGATCCAGTGTCTGAAACCGGGAAAGGCACCGAGCAGAAATGATCTCCCAGGTGAATTGCTGAGGGAGGGTGGCGTTTGTGCACAGACTGCCCTACATGACATCATAAAAACAGTCTGGACTGCTGGACAGGTTCTGCAAGATTGGAAGGATGCCCTGGTGGTCCCTTTCTTTAACAAGGGGGACCGCACAGACTGTAACAACTACAGGGGCATCTCACTCCTCAGTGTGCCGGGAAAGGTCCTGGCAAGGATTATTCAATATAACCTTGCTAGGCAGGCTTGCGGAGCCCCAATGCAGTTTCAGATTCTCACAAAAATTGCTGTGTGTCTACTATGAAACCTCCTGACAAAAAGTGTTTAAAGAAACTTAGCTTCGTCAAAGCGTTGCAAAGATATAAGCCAACCAATTGGTCAGGTGTCATCCATTTTGTACGTATTGACCAATATCTACAAAACAAAAGGCCAAATGTTATGAAACTCTATACACATATACAGCAGCACATTTTGAGTCTGCTTGCAAAATCATGAAAAAAATTAGACAATAGGGGGCACTACATTTAAAAAGTGCTCATAACTCCGCTACTGTATTATCAATGAAGATGAATATGCTTCTTGTAGGGGCCAAATGCTAACATATTCTACAATATGACAAATAAAACACATGTCCGCCAGCAGCCAATCAAATTTCAGCAAAATCGCTGTATAAATGGTGTGTAAATTATTGTATATTATACAGTGTTACTTGCTGTTGTGAACTACATCTAGGACTCACTAGGTCAATAATTATCAGAGTAAAGTTTAACTTTAGTTATTTATTTAGGGGTTGCATTTATCACGTGGGTTTGACCTATTGTATCCAAAAACCTATAATTCCTAAAATAAATATTGGAATTTCTAACACCTTTTTGGAGATTGGGTGCTTTGTGGCTTTATAACAGTTAAAAAGTAAAAAGAAAAATACACTACTGTAAAATGATTGGGAACCACTGGTCTAGATTTAAACTATGAGAGTGTGTCTGAGTCTTTTTTTTTTTTTTTTAGGTTATTTTGATATTCTAGGTACTATCACCACAGTCGGTGTATGTCATGGGATAAAACTGAATTTACATAAAAAAACGATTCTGGTATAATTTTATGTAATCTGATGTCATGGCAATAGAGAGATGCCATGTTTTTATAAGTAATTTGTGACTAGTTTTAACAAATACATAAATCAGATTAGCGTGAGACTGAGCTAAATGAGTGAGCTTCTCACTCTTTTTACTTCCTGCATTTGCTGGTTTAAATCTACTTGCGTATACTTGTCAGCTAGCAGTCACATATTGCAGTGGTTCCCAAACTTTTAACAGTGGCATGCCCCTTCAAATATTCAACATCTTTTTGTGTACCCCTTCTCTAATGCATAGATACAATTCACACAAGGTAATTTTAAAATATGTCTGTTTAACACAATTATCTTTGTGAAACTACTCCTTTATATTCAACATGTTATATTTTACATGTTTTGTACATGTAATATTAATCATATACATATTAAATAAATGGCTTACCGAGTGAGATGGGTATGCTAGATATGATATAACTGCATAACTAGAAAACTCCCCCCCCATCACATCGCTGTATGCAAGAATATCGTTCGGTTCTGTGCCTGGAATTGCGCATCATTGCAGGTATGGTGTTGCCGGCCAATTCAAGCATTTCAGGTAAATCGTCTTCGCCCCTCCCTCTCAATTCACAGCACTGCCACTCGTACATGCTCTGGTCACGTCCCGCTTAGATTATTGTAATTCCCTTTTATTGGTCTACCACAAAAACTTCAGTATAAATTACAGCTGGTACAAAACTCGGCTGCACGGATTATTTCACAAACTTCGAACTCTGCCCATATAACACCTATTCTTCAACAACTTCACTGGCTCCCTGTTAAACTTTGTATCGATTACAAGATTCTGTTCCCTGTCTGTCGCTCACTTCGACGTCGTGTCGAAGAAGCGACACTAGGGGTCTCTCTTGAGCACCGAATATGCCTCTGATGCATGAATAAAGGCCAATGAGAAGTTGGCAGACAGTATTTGCATACCCCGCCCCCGGACATACAGGTATAAAGGCGAGGAAATACTATGAGTTCATTCAGAAATTTTCTTCGGAGCCTTGGTCGTGTCAGCAGTCAGCTGCAAGTTACACAACTGTTCCTGTTCCACTGACGCTTTGCTTGCTGTTGGATCTACGGTGCACATCAGCAGCTTTTCTCCTTCTCTGCACGGTAGTGCAGTTTGCCCCTGGGCACTTCGACAGCGCAAAAAGAGCAATACACAGTGGCGTTGAACGTCCTTTTCAGGAGGCGTCTTTATAAAGATGCCGTTCCGCCCGTGTAGTTCCTGGATAGAGTGCGGTAGAGTGCTCTCCACTTCAGACGGCCACAGACGTTGTCTCGTGTGTCTGGGTTGCGATCACACCGAGGCAGCATTTGTGGATGGCTCATGCAATCACTGCGAGAGCATGACCATGTCAGCATTGCGGTCGCGGCTTGCTTTCACTCCAGCCGCCCCCCGCATCGCTCCTTCCCACGGGATTGAGGATGATTCCGCTGGCGCTGGAGGCGATCTGGGGACAGCAGCGGGTGCAGCTCTGCTGGGTACGCCCCCTCAGACCACATGCCCCCCGGCATGCTCGTTGACTCCCGTCCATGCTTAAGGCAACAGCGGCTCGCCTCATGGCCAGCCTGCCTATCCTCTAGGGCTAGAAGTGGATGAGCTTGCCGCTGTATCAGAGAGTGCGGCGTCTGACGCAGTCGACTCCCCTGGGCTGCCGCCTTCGGGCAAGCATGCCCAGGCTGAGGCAGACGCGCAGATGTCCGATATGCTTGCCCGGGCCGCCGCTCTCCACTCGTCATGCCACCCGCTCATCCACTTTTGCTATCCTCGACGGCAGAGTGGGCTACGGGTACACGCCGATTCCCAAGGTGGATAGAGCTGTTGCGCTCCACCTGTGCCCCGGAAACCCGACCACCTGCCGGGGTCACCCTGTGCTACCCTCCAAGGCCTGTAGGACGACGTCTACACTGACTGCTAAAACCACCAGGCCAAGGCGCTTAAAGATTGCACGTGGGTAGCCCTGATCCCAATATGTTGCAAGAACTGCGCTCAGCGACCGACCTCGCCCTCAGGGCCATGAAGGTCACAGCGCAGTCACTCGGGCAGGCAATGGCCACGCTCGTGGTCCAGGAAAGTCATCAATGGCTGAACTTGGTCGAGATGCATGAAACCGACAAGACTCTCTTTCTTAACAGCCCTGTCTCCCAGTTCGGCCTTTTCGGCGACACCGTCGAGGACTTTACCCAGCAGTTCTCCGTAGTGAAGAAACAGACGGAGGTGATCTCTCACATCCTGCCCCGCCGCAAGCCTGCCACCAGGGGACATGCCCCGTCTGCTCGACAAGGGCGTTCCCCTGCGAAGAAACACCAGGCTGCTCCGCCTCAACCTGGGCCCAGCTCTCAGCCCACGCGTCGAGTGCACCGCAGGAAGCAGACGCCCCCCGTCGCAAGGACCCCCTCGAGGACCCGGAAGACTCCCAGGCGTTCCTGAGACGGACAACCCAGGCACCAAGATGTTAGCTCCGGAGCTGGTAAGCGGACCACTCTGTTCCCCGGTGGAGTGCCGGGAGGAGAATCCTTTGTTGAATTTATTTCATTTGCCTAGTCTGGGCTGCGGTACCCACATTCTCAATAACAGAGCTATTTCCTTTGTCTCTGGTCACCTGGCCCGCAAATGCCGTTCTCATGGCATTCTGCCGCCACACCTCAACAGTCCCAGCACGCTGGACGCGGACCCTCAGCCCCACGACTGTTCTCCGGCTGGCCGGTTCGGACGAGTCCAGAGGACACCTCTACCAGCCCTCCTCCTCAGTCACGAACCCTCCCCCTGCCGGGTGTGCGGAGCAAGGTAAGTGCTTCGAGTCTTTTCTCATCAATTCAGTTTCACAGGCGTCCGCTTTACCGCAGTAAACGGCGAGCATGCCAAATCCCTGCGCGCTGAGATCGCTACCCTTTTACTCAAAGACGTGATAGAGTCTGTCCCCCCAACCGAAATGAAGAAGGGTCTCTACAGCCCTTACTTCATTGTACCCAAGAAAGGCGGTGGCTTACGACCGATCTTGGACTTTAGAGTTTTCAACCGGGCTTTGCACAAACTCCCGTTCAAAATGCTCACGCAAAAACACATTTTAACTTGCATCCAGCATCTAGATTGGTTCGTAGCGGTAGACGTGAAGGACGCGTACTTCCACATCTCAATATTGCCACGACACCGACCCTTCCTTCGGTTCGTGTTCGAAGGCCAGATGTATCAGTACAAGGTCCTTCCCTTCGGCATGTCTCGTGTCTTCACCAAAGTCGCAGAGGCAGCCCTTGCCCCGCTCTGAGAAGCCAGCATCCGCATACTCAATTACCTCGACAACTGGCTCATCCTGGCCCACTCCCGAGAGTTATTTTGTGCTCACAGAGACCAGGTGCTCAGTCACCTTAGCCGTTTGGGGCTTCTTGTCAACTGGGGAAAGAGCAAGCTCACCCCAGTTCAGAGCATCTCTTTTCTCTGCATGGAGTTAGACTCAGTCTCAATGTCGTCACAACTCGGTTCCTTTAAAACTTTTCCAGAGGCTCCTGGGGCATATGGCATTCTCCTTGGCAGTCGCACCGCTGGGGTTGATGCATATGAGACCACTTCAGCATTGGCTTCAGACTCAAATCCCGAGACGAGCATGGCACCATGGCACACACCGCGTGATAGTCACCCCCGCCTGCTGCCGAACACTCAAACCCTGGACAGACCTCTGCTTTCTTTGGGCCGGAGTACCCTTGCAGCAGGTGTCATGAACGACACCTCCAAATTGGGCCCCGCTGCGCTGGCATATCAATTGCATAGAGTTGCTGACTGTTTTTTTGCCCCGCAGAAGTTTCTCCTGTAGTTCGGGACAAACATATCTTAATCAGGTCAGACAGCACCACCGCAGTAGCATACATAAATCGCCAAGGTGGCGTACACTCCCGCCATGTCATGACTCGTCTCCTCCTTTGGAGCCAGCACCGACTCAGGTCGCTACGCGCCACTCACATTCCCGGCAACCTCAATGTGGTAGCAGACACGCTGTCACGATAACGCTTGCCTGGCAGAGAATGGAGGCTCCATCCCCAGGCGATACAGCTGATTTGGGATCGGTTCGGCAAGGCCCAGGTAGACCTGTTTGCCTCCCGAGAGACCTCCCAGCTGGCCCTCGGGGCTGCGCAAGTACACATTTCCCCCAGTGAGCCTTCTTGCACAGGTGCTGTGCAAGGTCAGGGAGGACGAGGAACAAGTCACCCTAGTGGCTCCTTACTGGCCCACCCGGGCCTGGTTCTCGGACCTCGTACTCCTCGCGACAGCCCCTACCTGGCGAATTCCACTGAGGAAGGAGCTTCCTTTTCAGGGACAGGGCACGCTCTGGCATCTGCGCCCAGACCTCTGGAACCTCCACATCTGGCCCCTGGAAATTCCTCCCGGCCAAGCCTGTTCCCCTCCTGGGATCTCTCTGTGGTCCTCAGAGATCCCCCTTCGAGCCACTAGAATCAGCCGGACTCAGGGCCCTGTCCCTAAAGACAGCCCTGCTGATCATGCTCACCTCCATCAAGAGGGTCGGGGACCTGCAAGCGTTCTCTGTCAGCGACACTTGCCTGGAGTTCGGTCCGGCAAACACACATGTGATCCTAAGACCGCGACCGGGCTATGTGCCCAAGGTTCCTACCACACCATTTAGAGACCAGGTAGGGAACCTGCAAGTGCTGCCCTGGGAGGAGGCAGGCCCAGCCCCTTCATTGCTGTGCCCGGTACGTGCCTTATGCACCTACGTGGACCGCACACACAACTTCAGGCATTCTGAGTAGCTTTTTGTCTGCTTTGGCGGACAGTGGAAAGGGAATGCTGTCTCAAAACAGAGGCTCTCCCACTGGCTGGTGGACGCCATCCTGTTGGCCTACCACACCCAGGCCGTGCACCGCTCCTTTCGGGTCCAAGCACACTCAACAAGGAGTGTTGCATCCTCGTGGGCACTGGCTAGGGGTGCCTCTCTGGCAGACATATGCAGCGCTGCAGGTTGGGCAACACCCAATTCCTTTGCAAGGTTTTACAACCTCAGGGTTGAGTCAGTCTCGTCCCATGTTTTCTCAGGTCCGAGCCAGTAGAACTCGGTACACGCTGACTGTCTGACCAGGTGAATCACTTGAGCCCAGCGCCCATTCCCTCGGCCGAGGTAAAACAGCGTGCTTTTCCCTCCCAGGAGATCCCACTCACTTGGCTCCCTGGATGACTCCTCCCTAGCCCTGTGGGTCCGCAATTCATCGGAGGAATTCGCTGACCCAATCCACTGCGGTTATCTCAAATTTACCCTGCACTGGGAAAGGTGCTCCACAGATCAGGCCTCGTACACAGACTCCTCCTGTGTGTATTTTCCGCAGTACGGTGGCCTTATGAGCCGACCCACGTCTCCCTTAGGCAGTTCCCGCTGCCCTCCAGTTGCCGTGTTGTAGCAACTCCCCCCTCCTCGAGGCTGGACCTACCACTGTGCCATTCTTTCCCACATGTGATCGAAGAGGCCCATGTTATGCATTTTGCCACGTTACCTCCCCCTTCCTGGGCAGGTGTGGTCTCCGCAGGGTCTTTTCTCCCTGAAAGAATAGGAAAATGGGTAAGACCCCCTTCCCACGATTCGGTATGGGCCCCAGCCTTTTAGCTCTATGAGAGAAACATAGAGAGAAAAGAGGCCCGGCTAGGCTCGGCCTGTCCCTGGTTGGCAAGTGTTGCCTTGTTCCCCTGCTTGGGTAACTAGAAGGATTCCAACATCTTTTATTGGGCATTGGGGAAGGGTACGTGCAGTCTGACACAGCTGGTTGTCCTGGCACGTGAAATACCTGCCCACTCCTGTGTCAGCAGTACATGTACACGGCGCATAGCGTGATTTGAAGTGGACCCCTAATGTCGCTTCTTCGACACGACGTCGAAGTAAGCGACTGACGGGGAATGATGGAGGGAACGAGATGTTGTGTCCTCCTGGCCACGTTGCTGAGCTGAGCCACTGAGGTGGCCGGACACTCCCAGCTCTTTAGGAAAATCCTGAATGAACTCATAGTATTTCCTCGCCTTTATACCTGTATGTCCAGGTGCGGGGTATGCAAATACTGTCTGCCAACTTCTCATTTGCCTTTTTTTCATGCATCAGAGGCATATTCGGCACTCAAGAGAGACACCTAGTTTCGCTTCTTCGACACAATGTCTCGTTCCCTCCATCAGGGAATGGAGGTTACATACGTAACCTAGACGTTATTGACCTTTAAGGCTCTTCGTAGCCTAGCACCTTCCTTTCTTTTAGATTTTATTCATATATATTCTCCTACCCACACTCTTAAATCATGTTCCTCTCTCTCTCTTATGATACCTTCTGTTTGTCTGACTTCTATGGGGTCCAGATTATTTAGCAGTTCTGCTCCACGACTCTGGAACTCTTTACCGCCAGATATCCGTAATTGTGTTCGTCTTTCCACTTTCAAGTCCCTCCTCAAAACCCACCTTTTTAAATTAGGTTACTACAAATAACTCTTATTTATGACAGTGTATATTCCTATGATAAGGCACATTTTTATATGTGATTTTAGGTTTTTTATCTTTTATGTTTCTTATTGTAAACTTGATTATCTCTGTAAGGTGTCCTTGAGAGTCTTGAAAGGCGGATATAAATAAAAGTTATTATTATAATTATTAAGTATCTGTGCAATTGCACAGACAGCTGAAGGTGCTTTTTTGTCACATTTGACGCTGTTAGCAAGGTTGAGCTCATTTGCTGAAAAAACATCATAGAACAATGTAAAAACAGGTCTCTAGCATTCGAGCAAATGTGAGTGAAAATTACTGCGTGTGAATGTGGAAAATTATTTGGTGGCGCTGAATGTCTGGCACCTGTCATCAAAGCTTTTGAACTTAGGCCCTATACCATCAGATTCAAAACTCCCCATTCATCTAACCTTAAAATACAAATTACGTTTCAATCAGCAAAAAAAACAAAAAAAAAAACAATTAAAATTGTGGACAACTGACATGTGTGAGTCTGGTAAAACAGTGAAGGATTTTCCTTGCTATCACTAAGATACGTCACCTAGCACTGGGCTGGGCTGGCGAAAAAAGATATGCATGAGTAGATGCAGTTTTTTTAACTACAAAAGATAGGGTTTTTTTCATTGCATATTTTTCTGACCTTTCTGATACAACCATTTTGATGTTTCTACACTAGAGGGCACACAAAATAATTTTTGCCAGTGAGAAATACATGAACTTGGTTTGAATGTTATTATAGACTGTGATGAAATTAAAAGAATGGTAAATCTCAGAATGCTATTCGTGTACCCCCATTGTCACCTCATGTACCCCCATGGGGAAACACTGACATATTGTGTATTGCCTAATGGCATTTACAAATGCACAATGCTGCAGACTGATCTCACAGTGAAATTGGAAACAGTACTTTGACTTTACTTGAAAAACATTGGTCTATGCTTACCGAAATTTTGAAACACTGCCCCCTGTGGCCAAAGCAGTAAGTGTTGTTGGGTGTATGGTACATGTGAGCTTCATTTTCTGGGTGTAATGTCCACGGAGGGGTGCCAAAAGCTAATTGTGAATAGGATAATTTATAATAATTTATAAACTGAACCACCAAAACTAAACCTGTAGTAAAAGTGTAATGTTCGAGGACCCAAACCCAGTCCCCATGCTGCTGATGCGGTACACTTATGGAGATGCTGCTTGTCAGTGAGTATAATTTGGCCGATCCAAAGGTACTGGAACTATCAGGAACAACATGCTGACTTCTTGTGTTATGTTGAATGCTTAGACCTCAAACCATGTAATCAATGAATGAAGTAACTCTCTATATTGAGATATATCAGACTGATCTCATGGAAAATCTGTGACAGGAAGTGAAATATTGTGTCTGATCAAATCCGAACTGCATTAGCTGAAGCTGAAACAACAGTTGTCTACATGGACACCTAAGCGTGATGCACTGTGCAAATGCAAGAACTTCTTTTAATGTACTGTACTTTCTCCATATTTTGAAACTGAATTGTGACCGAGACTGTCAGTCTCTAACATTCTGACTAACATATTTTGTGTTCCACATAATACAAAGCATCTTTCATCATTTACTCACACTCAGTGCGAGTAAGAATTCCTTTCTTCTGCAGAACACAAATTAAGATTTTTAGAAGAATATTTTAGCTCTGTAGGCCAAACTTTTTATGCTCCAAAAAGCACATAAAAGCAGCATAAAATTAATCCACAAAACTCCAGTGGTTAAATCCATATCTTCAGAAGTGATATGATAGGTGAGGGTGAGAAACGGCTCAATATTTGTAATTTTTTGCTAGACGGCGATATGCATAGAAGAATGTGAATAACCAAAAACACAAGAAAAATAATGTGAAAGTGATCTGTTTCTCATCCAAACCTATCACATCACTTCTGAAGTTACTGATTTAACCACTGGAGTCATATGGATTACTTTTATGTTGACTTATGTGATTTTGTTTAGCTTTAAAATGTTGCCACTTATTCACTTGCATTGTATGGACCAAAAGAGCGGAGAAATTCTTCTAAATATCTTCATTTGAGTTCAGCAGATGCAAGAAAGATATACACATCTGGGGTGGCATGAGGGGGAGTAAATAATGAGAATTATAATTTTTGGGTGAACTATCCCTTTAAGGACTCTTCAGATCTGGATGAATTTGTCAGTAAGAGAGGTTTTGAAACATTTCTACTAATTATTACAGTGAAAATATGAAAGTGTCCCACAAGGACATTATATATAATGCTGAAATATAAACCAAAGCAAGATCATGTTTTATTAATGCCTACTTTTTCATTTTATTTACTTTATTTCATAGCTTTTAAAGTACTATTTGGATTCTTATTTCAGTATAGTTACAGTTTTCGGTGTCGAAAGATTTCAGATGATTAGTTCTATACAGCAGTACCGCCACTTTCTAAATGCAGAGTACTACACAGCCTAGCATGTAGGGCACCAACCCTGAACGTGGAATACTCGCTGTGTCTGAAACCACCCCCTATCTACTACATAGTGTACAATTTGTGTGTCTGCCATTTTGTAGTGTCTGAATTCTGAGTGAGCCACTCATTCCCTACTTTTGTTCACTCATTATTACTCACAATGCATTCTAATTTTGAGTGTACATTTGATGTACACTCGATGACGGTTAATTGCCCACAATCCATAATAACATATAGAGAGGCAAAACAAACAGATACATTTTTAAATGTACTCATTATTGGATAAAATGTGTTTACTCTTTATATTAACACACAGTATATATTAAAAATGACAAACAGAATGAAGATCTGTATTAATCTGTATTAATATATTATTTAATAAAAATAACAAGTAAGGCCAAGTATTTAAAAATTTCAACAGCCCCAGAGCTCCGACACTCGGTGTATACATGCAGCGTCCAAATCACTCACTCATTTCGCTCCAAGATGGCGGCAAGGTAGCACGCAGTGGCCACTCCGGATCCAAAATGGTGCTATTTTTGTTAAACCCGACTTTTGCGGCACATGGACATTGGAACAACCAGTGTTCGTGTCTACCATCGCCAGACACTGCTCAAATATAGGATTCATGCAACAACAAAGCTGGACGATGACCTACAGGAGGCACTACGCGTACTTGGCTTGCTGCGGAGACCAGTCCTCAGCGTCGCCTGATGCTGGTGGCCGGGGGAGAGGACATCGTAAGCAGTGTGCGAGAAAGCGGAAGCACGGCAAGAGGGTGGGTGTCCATGCTAGGCTAAAAACAAACCCTAGCCGGCCGGCTTTCCCGTCTATCCTGCTCTCAAATGTTTGCTCCCTGGACAATAAACTGGACTACATCCAACTCCAGCAGGCTACGCAGCGTGAGTTTAGAGACCGCTACGTCTTTGGTTTCATGGAGACGTGGCTCAGCGACAGTTCCGGACGCCACCATTCAGCTAGACGGGCTCGCCTCATTTCGTGCCGACAGAAATGCAGCTCTCTGCGGTAAGACTCGCGGTAGTGGCTTGTGTGTTTACATCAACACGGAATGGTGCAAGAACTCTATGCTAGTCTCTAGCTCTAGTCTCTAGTATTCCTGGCTCATCGCTGGTGGAGCTTGAGATTGTTAGATGCAGACCTTTTTATTTACCACGGGAATTCACCACTGTTATTATAACGAGTTTACATTCCCCCCAGCGCTAACGCTAAGGAAGTGCTCTGTGATCTGTATGTGGCTATGAGCGAACTGTAGAACACTTACCCCGACGGACTGTTTATTGTCGCTGGAGATTTCTACCATGTGAATCAAGACAGTGCTCCCTAAATTCCATCAGTATGTGGACTTAGCTATGAGAGGGGCGAATGCGCTTGATCTTGTTTACACAATCATCCCAGGCGCGTACCGGGCGGAGCCCCGCCCCCCACCTCGGCTACTCAGACCACATCTGTTATACTAATTCCAGCATACAGACCGCTGGTCAGACGCACAAAACAGCTTCAGAAGCAGGTGAAAACCTAGCCAGGAGGACTGTTTTGATTGTACTGATTGGCACATGTTCAGGGAGGCTGCAACATATGGCAATTCTACCAACTTGGAGGAATACACAGCATCAGTGACCAGCTACATCAGCAAGTGCATTGATGATGTCACTTTCTCCAAAACCATCACCACATGCTCCAACCAGAAGCCATGGATGACTGCGGAGGTGCACACGCTGCTGAGGACCTGAGACTCCGCCTTCAGAGCAGGTGATAAGGCAGCCCTAAGAACAGCGAGGGCCAAACTGTCCCGGGCCATTAGAGAGGCAAAGCGTGCACACACCCAGAGAATCCACAGTCACTTCCAGGCCATCACCAACTACAGGACAACATCCATTGCCTGTGAAAAAGATGCCTCCCTTCCAGATGCGCTGAACGACTTCTACGCTCTATTTGAAGTGCAGAACGACGTGGTGGCGATGAAGACCACCCCTCTTCCCAACAACCAGGTGCTCTATCTTACCACGGCGGATGTGAGGAAAACTCTACGTACAGTCAAACCACGGAAGGCTGCTGGACCAGACAACATTCCTGGCAGAGTGCTCGGAGGATGTGCAGACCAGCTGGCAGATGTTCTTACCGACATCTTCAACATCTCTCTGAGCAGCGCCGTCATTCCAACATGCTTCAAGGCCACCACCATCGTCCCCGTGCCAAAGAAGTCTTCAGTGTCCTGCCTCAACGACTACCGTCCCATCGCACTCACACCAATCATCATGAAGTGCTTCGAGAGGCTCGTCATGAGGCACATTAAGACCCAGCTGCCCCCCTCACTGGACCCACTGCAGTTCGCGTATCGTCCAAACTGTTCAACAGACGATGCCATCGCCACCACCCTCCATCTGGCCCTCACCCACCTAGATAAAAAGGACACATATGTTTGAATGCCGTTCATAGATTTCAGCTCAGCATTCAACACAATAATTCCTTAGCACCTGATTGGAAAGCTGAACCTGCAGGGCCTGGACACCTCCCTCTGCAACTGGATCCTGGACTTCCTGACTGGGAGACCTCGGTCTGTCCAGATCGGGAACAGCATCTCCACCACCACCACACTGAGCACTGGGGCCCCCCAGGGCTGTGTGCTCAGTCCACTGCTGTTCACTCTGCTGACTCACGACTGTGCAGCAATGCACAGCTCGAATCACATCATCAAGTTCGCCGATGACATGACCGTGGTGGGTCTCATCAACAAGAACGACGAGTCAGCATACAGAGAGGAGGTGCAGCGGCTAATGGACTGGTGTACAGCCAACAACCTGTCCCTGAATGTCAATAAAACAAAAGAGATGGTTGTTGACTTTAGGAGAGCACAAGGTGAACGCTCTCCACTGAACATCGACAGCTCTTCTGTGGAGATCGTCAAGAGCACCAAATTCCTTGGTGTTCACCTGGCGGAGAACCCCACCTGGTCCCTCAACCTTAGCTCTATTAAAATAAAGCCCAGCAGCATCTCTACTTTCTTCAAAGACTGAGAAAATCACATCTCCCACCCCACTGCGCTGCACTGTCTCTCACTGTGCCTATTGTCCTGTTCATTGTTAATAATTTATTGTACGGTCCCTTACTTTTTGCACACGTTTGCACGTGCACTTTATATAGGTATTTTATTTAGTTTGTGTAGTCTCATGTGGTTCTGTGTTTGTCCTATGTTGTTTTATGTAGCACCATGGTCCTGGAGGAACGTTGTCTCGTTTCGCTGTGTACTGTACTAACTGTATATGGTTGAAACAACAATAAAAACTAACAATAGTGCACTAACTGCCATTCACTATATAGGAAATAGTGAATGAGTGAACTATTTCGGACACAGCCAGCCTCTCTTCGGCATATGATAGCCTTGTGCCCGCACATCTCACGTGCACCCCCCCTCCTGTGCATGCACAGAAATGCTGTCTGTTCATGCTCAAGTTGTCAATCAGAAGTTGTTAAAGAATGGCAGAGCAAAAGGAATTTATTTACACTTAACTTGGATATTTACATGGATTTATAGTTAATCTGCCTGAAGTAACTTACCTCAGAGTGCTGCCTTTAAGTTGGAGCTGTGATTTTAATCTGGAAATATCACCTTGTCTTGGTGTTAAATGAAGGCACTGCATGATGAAACTATTAACTGTGAAGAAAGTGTTTCACTTTGAAGAGTTTGATGCTGCAGCAGTGATTGAGTGACAGTCTGTGACAGCGGCTCAGCGCAAACAGCTGTGTGAACATCCGCTTTTGTAAAAGTCCCATTCAATAATCTCTCAATAAATTACACATTATATAAAATTAAACCCAGTAATGTAAAGACAAGAATGCCACCTATTGTAAAGAAGTAAAAGTAAAAAAAAAATCGAACTCGAAATTAGAGAGTAAAAAAGTACCCACTTTCAAACCTACTTTTAAAGTATTTTATTTATTTTTTTTTAAAAGTTACATAGAGCGAGTAAATATAGCACGTTACTACCCACCTCTGGGCCTAGCCCACCTTTGTCAATCGGCCTATGTAATTTATTGAAATGTAATCTGGGACACTTACCATTCCAAATGAATGACTTTGCTATGCTATCAAATTGCTTGAAATAAGAGAGGGGGGATACAGGGAGAGATTGTAGCATGTAGATACATTTTGGAATATATTTAATTTTAATAACATTTACCTTCCCAATCATAGATAAATAGATAAAAATAATGAAGCCCACCTGCCCATATAGCTCAAAGCTTTTTATTAAGGAGTCAAAATTAACCAACTAAATCGGACAAATTTGCAGGGAATAAAATGCGCAAATACTTAATGGCCTGTAGGGGCCCACTGGAAGGCGCCCGGCTGGAAAGCCGTTACTAGGCAGTACACTGTCAGAGCCAAAGCTTCATATCAGAGCAATTACCTCTGTATCCTGAATTTATTATTATAAATTGAATTAATAATTCTGTGGAGGCAAGGCATAGATCTAGTGGGGTCAGAGACGAATAATAAAATATAATCTGCGCAAAACAAAAGCTTATGCGCCACACCTCTCGCCACCACCCCTGGAAAATCATCTTCCCTTCTTATCATGGCTGATAATGGTTCCAGTTCAAGACAGAACAATAATGGGGAAAGAGGGGAACCTTGCTGGGTGCCCCTATCCAGAGTAGAATAATCTGATATTAATCCATTTGTTTGTATCGCTGCTACCGGGTGTCTGTAAAGTATCTTAATCCATCCAATAAAAGTATTCCCAAACCCGTATATTTCCAAAATCTTAAAGATCACATTCTACCATATCAAACACCTTTCAGCGTCAAGTGAGATGGCCACAACTGGAGTCAGATCATTTGCCACTGACCACATAAAATTGATGAGATGGCAAAAGTTGTCAGAAAAGTTGCAGCCTGAATAAACCCCACCTGAACTATATGTATAAGAGATGTCATAAATTATTCAGTTAGCCAAAATTTTTGGCAATATTTTAATGACTAGCTGGATTGCACATTAACTCTTACACTCGCTTGGATCTTTGTCTTTTAAGAATCAGACTGATCCGGTTTTGTGTCATGGTTGACAAGCTTTCCATTCTTGAATTATTCTGTATAAACATCTAGCAAAAGTGGAGCCAGATCTGTAGCATAAGATCTAAAAAAAACTCAGCAGCAAAGCCATCTGGCCCCAGAGCCTTGCCTGTAGGCAAGGCCTTAATTACCTCGGCAAGCTCCTCCAAGCTTATCTCAGAAACAAGACAATTTTTTTTATCCGTTTAGGGAGTTCTAATGGTTCCACAATGTATAATATCCTCATCAGTAGACGAAGACGTGGAACTATAGAGATCAAGATAAAATTCTTTAAAAGCATTATTGGTAACACTTTAGAATAAGGTTCCTTTGTTAATGAATAACTACACAGGAACAAATGAGTAATACAATATTAACAATCTAGTAACTACTATTAACTAACAAGAAACTCTGATTAACGAATTAGTACGTAATAGCACACAGATGAAAGTGGTAGTTCACCATAAACTAATCAATAACTACCATTTTTGTAATGCTTCCCAGAGAACTACTGAAAGTTTCATAATTCATGCAAAACTAATCAATAGCTAATGCAGGACAAATTACTAGCACTACATTAACATTTTAACTGCTACTGTAAACGAATACACGTTACAAGTTTGTTTACATTATCAATATGTAATAGCATAGCAGCCTTATGATTTGGGAAAGCTGTCAATAATTAGCTTATGCTGTCTCCTAGAGAACTATTTATCAGCTGAATAATTTTAAAGAAATTGATTTTTAAATGCAGTTGTCTGGACCTTATTTTTCCTGTGGCCAATTTTCCGGCATTCCTCTGGACTGGCATTGAATCACTAGTCATGGAGACTACTGGAACATATTGAGTCATCAGCCATCCAAATACCATATAGAGTTATTTTATTATTTAACTTACCTCTCAAAATTTTTTTATTTATGTCTCCTAGCGTGTGTGTGTGTGTGTGTGTGTGTGTGTGTGAAGTATTTGAAGTATGCCTGGGTTTTTGTTGTCCCCCCTTTCAAATAGTCCAAGACCTTGTGCCCCTTGATGGCCTGCTCTGGAAGAAAGACTGACAAAGAACAGAGAATAAACCATTAGTGCGTTATGCTAATGTAATGTATATTTTATAAATTAATGGAAGTCGGAAGTCTGCTACAGGGAATTACACCCTAAAGGTCTTTGCTGTGTTTGGTGGTTGTAGGTTGAAGGCTCTAGGAGGAGTAATATTATTATATAATAATAATCATCATTTTAAAGTGCCCCTGTTATGCTATTTTAAAGATTGCTAAATTGGTTTTGGAGGTTAGTTTTACGTGCATCCAAGGTCAAAAAACGCTGTAATTTTCATTGCAGTATTATCTCTCTTCTCATAAATGATTTGGTCTCTCTAAATCCCTCTTTTCTGAGAGCCTACTATGCTCTAATTTGTCAGATGGCCCAGTCTGTTGTGATCGACAGCACATATCAGAAATTAAATTCCATTACACAGTAACGATGGCATCAGTTTAACCGTTTCAATTCAAGTCCTTTGCAATTGTGACAAATTAATACAATCAACACTAACTTCAGAATTATTCCAAACAAGTCTTACTTGAAATATGTGCTCTACACTTGATCATCTTAGCTCTACTTGCTATGCAACTACCACTTTCAAGGCCCAGAAAGGTAGTAAAGACTAGGGCTGTTCCATAATATTCAACTAATCGTTATTCGTCTAAAAGAGGATTAGTCGACTAGTCACAGAAAAAAAAAACACTTGTGGCGAATGTCACACAGTCCGTGAGGGACAGTTTGTTAATGGTGGGTGCTTGTGGTATTTACAATATGTCAGGCAGGAAATCCAAATCAGTGGTTTAACCACTATTTATGAAGCCACGCGAGTGCTTTGTGTGCGTTGTAATTTACAACATAGTTTACCACTTTATTTACAAAATATGAATCTTGAACGCGTTTACACAACATCTGCTCTTGCATCAATACAACATGTACTGTATGTGTTGTGGTGCTCTCATGAATGCATGCTGGAGATTAATATTTTGTAAATGTAGTAGATTATGTTCATAAATTGAGGTTAAACCAGTAGAGACACATGGATTACTTTAATCATGTCTTTACCACCTTCCTTGAAAATGCTAGTTGTGTAAGCTGTCAATGGAGGGACAAAGCTTTTAGATTTAATTAAATATCTTAATTTGTGTTCTGGAGATGGAGATTTTGGAATGACACGGGGACGAGTATTGACAGACTTTTATGTGTGGGTGAACTGACCCTTAATAAATGGTTGCAGTAAATGTTTACAGTAAACATAATTAATAGTTATATACTAAAATCTCTGGCCACACTGGGCTGAAACTGTGCACCCTGCTTTTTCACCGTGTCAAATAGTCTTGTTATCTGATCTGTTTAAGTAGTGTTTTCTGTTTATATTGTTGGAAAAGGAAAAGGCAGACATTTCAAAACATCTCTAATACTTAATTTTATAGATGCAAGAAATTAAGCACAAGTATAATTACAGTAAATGAATATGGGTAAGCAAAGGAAAAGCCCAGCTTATTTAAGATTAACTTTAAGAATAGTTCCCTGAAACAAATGAAACACTGAATAGCAAAAACCTTGCTACAGCCGAAGACTGCAAAAGGCATTCTGCAG
This sequence comes from Moxostoma hubbsi, assembly GCA_032164185.1. Lineage (NCBI taxonomy): Eukaryota > Metazoa > Chordata > Actinopteri > Cypriniformes > Catostomidae > Moxostoma > Moxostoma hubbsi. The sequence goes on along the minus strand of JAVLUX010000013.1, from coordinate 6,707,904 downwards.
GCACGTGTTCAAGCGTTAATGTCACCGTTTCCTTCCTTTGTTGGACAAATCTATGGAATTTTGTCTGCTTCTTAAATTATTCCTCAAACAGGAATGAAACCATAGACTCCATCAGACCAATTGCAACAGTCTCTCCATCAACATCATTGTCTATAATATAAAAGAGATAATGAAATGTACAGTTTAATTACTCATCAATTAGAACCATGCACTAAACCAGTGTTTTTGAGGCTGAAATACAGCACCACTGCCTGTAAGATAAAGTACACACACAAAAATAGTAACCTGTGTGGAACACTTTACAGAGCTAACAAATAAATTCTGAAATAAAATAAAGATTAAAATAATAAAGCATGAAACATAAATGAACACAGAAGTAACAAACAGCTAAATTTAATAATTGCTGTGGCCTAATTCTAAACAGAAGTCCAAATGGCAATCAGTGATTTAACAGGACACAGCTTTGGCATCACTGTTAGTTTTGTTAGTGGATAATGCAAATAAAAACCTAACTATAATTTAAAAAATAAGTATTTGCATTTATTTTGGATGAAGTGGACTTAAAATCGAAAAGTAATTTTTATATAAATATAATTTTTTTTATATCAAGTGTATTTGTAACAATGCAATAAATATTCATACCGCTTTCTGTGCTGTCCATTTTACTTTAATTAGTAATCACGTGATTTTCCGTTTGATGGCCGTGTATAATCTGAGTCGGAGCGTTGCATTGGGGAAGTCTCATGCGGCCTAACAAAATGTTGCAATCCCAACGGCAGGACATTTTTGGTCTCAAAATGTAAAAACTAAGATAACCACTAATTACAATGTCTAGCCCTGCAAATATATAGTGTTTGCCACAGTTTTTATTTAAAGTTATGAAAAAGGTATGAAAGTTTATAGTCTATAGATAAAGGCCTTTTTTCTTTTTTTTTTTTTAAGCAGGGGAACATAAAATTAGACAAAATCAACAGAACTTGCCATCATACGTGAACAAAGAAGAATATCCCGCATTTACCTGAAAACTATGTCCTCCAAAAATGCTCGACGCTTGAAATCGTGTTCTGAAGTTCTGTCAGAAGAACAGATCAGTACCGCACCGAACGACTCACTCAAGCCAAGCGGGAGATTTTTTTTTAAAGCGACAACAACCATAATGTCTGCATAAGCAATAAATATGTTTTGAATGTTTTGTCGCCGTTCATCGTGGTCTTTATTTCAAATTGAATTCAAATATGTCTATTTTTGATGCAACGGTCAAAAATTAATTAATTTGATAAAGTTCAAAATCTCCAGCCGCCAGGCGGAACCAGTACACACTCACACACACACACACACACACACACACACACACACACACAAAATAGCAATTCATGAGTGCAGCAGATGACCTAATCCTTCCAATATCCTGCAAAAAATCCTCCACAAAACAAACTCCATCCAATAGACAGAGCCAGCACAAAAAGAAACAAAAAAGGGGCTAGATTTCTTGGACAGTGTTGTTCAATGAGTCAAGCTCACTTGGGAGCGACATGAGAAATACACCATGACGTCCTCAGACCATTGATTTTATGAAAGGCATCGCTTGTTGTGGGCATGTAAATATTTTGTGGCCATCTTTAGTATCTATTCTCAATTTGGCCACCCATGCTTAACACAAGATCTTTATCGGGTGATCTCAGAAACCTGGCCAGAACTGATCAGGACCTATCTCCCTCAGCTGATCTCCAAGCCGGAACTCCATGAGCCCTCCCGACCTCCAGCTCATGGCCTGTCATATCGAGCAGACTCAGGAAGAGCTCGTCCAGGAACTTCAACAAATCGGATGCAGCTTTGCTGACCACGATTCTCAAAGTCCTCACACATTTCTCCCACAAGCTGCTGTCTTGAGAGCATGAGTAGACAGCAGAAAAGAGAAAAAAAATTAAGCACATGGTAAAATGGCAAAGGATAAAATTATAAACGTATAAGAAGAATAAGCAATGCTAAGCAGGCTAGCAAGATATCAACACATGCAGTGTCAGTAGGTAATTTGCTATGGAATTTTTTACAGAACATGTGTGAGAAAAACACAGACTTGTCAGATTTAGGTGGGATTAAAATCACAAAGTACATCTGTGAAACCCAAATTTCCCTAACCTCTTTAGGGTAAACTAGGCCCATCCGAATAAGGCTTATGACATCACATCCCTTTTGATCACCATTATACATTTGTAAAGAAGTGAATGAATGCTGTTTTGGTCTACTGTTAGGATTAGTGTTAGGAGTTTATTCATGTAATCATATAAAGTTGGATGTGCTGTGCATTTTCACGTCACATACTGTACATCAAAGAAGTGTGTGAAAGAATGTAGTTTTATTCTCAATATTGTTAGGGATAGGGTTTATTTAAGGGTCTGTGTTAGGCTTAGGAGTATATTCATGTAATTACTGCTTAAATGTTTCCGATAATTGTATGTGTTTTGCCTTTTATGTCGTATATATACACTCACCTAAAGGATTATTAGGAACACCTGTTCAATTTCTCATTAATGCAATTATCTAATCAACCAATCACATGGCAGTTGCTTCAATGCATTTAGGGGTGTGGTCCTGGTCAAGACAATCTCCTGAACTCCAAACTGAATGTCAGAATGGGAAAGAAAGGTGATTTAAGCAATTTTGAGCGTGGCATGGTTGTTGGTGCCAGACGGGCCGGTCTGAGTATTTCACAATCTGCTCAGTTACTGGGATTTTCACGCACAACCATTTCTAGGGTTTACAAAGAATGGTGTGAAAAGGGAAAAACATCCAGTATGCTGCAGTCCTGTGGGCGAAAATGCCTTGTTGATGCTAGAGGTCAGAGGAGAATGGGCCGACTGATTCAAGCTGATAGAAGAGCAACTTTGACTGAAATAGCCACTCGTTACAACCGAGGTATGCAGCAAAGCATTTGTGAAGCCACAACATGCACAACCTTGAGGCGGATGGGCTACAACAGCAGAAGACCCCACCGGGTACCACTCATCTCCACTGCAAATAGGAAAAAGAGGCTACAATTTGCAAGAGCTCACCAAAATTGGACAGTTGAAGACTGGAAAAATGTTGTCTGGTCTGATGAGTCTCGATTTCTGTTGAGACATTCAGATGGTAGAGTCAGAATTTGGCGTAAACAGAATGAGAACATGGATCCATCATGCCTTGTTACCACTGTGCAGGCTGGTGGTGGTGGTGTAATGGTTTGGGGGATGTTTTCTTGGCACACTTTAGGCCCCTTAGTGCCAATTGGGCATCGTTTAAATGCCACGGCCTACCTGAGCATTGTTTCTGATCATGTCCATCCCTTTATGGCCACCCTGTACCCATCTTCTGATGGCTACTTCCAGCAGGATAATGCACCATGTCACAAAGCTCGAATCATTTCAAATTGGTTTCTTGAACATGACAATGAGTTCACTGTACTAAAATGGCCCCCACAGTCACCAGATCTCAACCCAATAGAGCATCTTTGGGATGTGGTGGAACGAGAGCTTCGTGCCCTGGATGTGCATCCCACAAATCTCCATCAGCTGCAAGATGCTATCCTATCAATATGGGCCAACGTTTCTAAAGAATGCTTTCAGCACCTTGTTGAATCAATGCCACGTAGAATTAAGGCAGTTCTGAAGGCGAAAGGGGGTCAAACACAGTATTAGTATGGTGTTCCTAATAATCCTTTAGGTGAGTGTATATTCTCTGAAATTAAATAATGACAGGCAAAGATTATGTAGAATATCTCCTTATTGTGTTGCACAGAAGAAATAAATATGGGTTTGGAACAATATATTATTAACATAATAATAATAATTCTGTATTACATGTTCAATCTGTATTATGTAATGGAATATAGGGAAGTAAACATCTATTATGTCATTTGTGAAAGTAACGAGTTACTCACTACTTAAGTACTCTTTTAATTGGATATTTTCTTACTGTTACACAAGTAATTATTTATGTTAGTACTTATACTTCTACTTGAGTAATACTATTTTTTTTAAGTAGTTGTACTTTTTCTTGATTACATTTTTTGGCTACTCTACCCACCTCTGGCTAGGCCTACACCAGGTTTTGTTTATTATTAAGCGTTCAGGCGCAGACATTTGGCTCACTGGTCGCTTTCACCTGAGAGCCCCTCCCAGGTTTGGTACTAAACATAAGTCCTTGCCCCTATTTCACCATTACAAAAGACTTTCTATCAAACTAATCAGAGAAGCTAAGTTACACCCTGTTATCTCGCAGAATGTTTAAGGGTGTGTTCACACTTGGCAGGTTTGGTTCATTAAAACGATCTCTGGTGATTGTTCTGTTAGTGGGGTTCATTTGAACAAGTGTGAATGCTGCCATCCGAACCTTGGTGTGCACCAAACAAGCAAACTGAGACCGCCTGAATAGTGGGTCTCAGTCTGCTTCCAAACGAACTCTGGTGCAGTTTGATTGATATATGAACGCAACATGGACGAAAGATGTCCAAACGGACAAATAACAGGACGTGATGACACAAGATCAGATGTGATGCCCTAAAATCACATGATTTGAAAACAGAGCAGTAAGAGTGCTGTGAGCTACGCAAAACAAAATGAGCAGAGGGCAAACATGGAGCAATGAGGAGGTAAAAGGTCCTTATTAACATTGATCAACCAGCATATTTCCAGTATACTGGAAAGTGGGTTCAACAGGAGTGTGGAACAGTGCCGCATAAAACAAATCAAACAATATCATTTTATCGAGAACCAAGGACTGGCAATCAGTATCAGCCCATTAGGATGAAAATTTGGTTACATAGCAATTAAACAAGCTAATATTAGGTTGCAGGTGCACAGAGGTTGAGTAACGGTACACTTCCCTAGGTCGAAAATCATATTTTTTTAAAATGTTTTTACTGATGTGTTGCCTGGGTCTCCAAAGTTTGTTTTTTTAAAGCGTGTAAGGCAAAATTACTTTAGGTCAACAAAGTGTTTTTAATTTATTTGTAATTGTGAGTGATGTTTGGTTATCTAGAAATCATCATTTGAAATATACAAGCACATGTCTTTGCATAAAAATAGAACCATGACTTTTTTTCTTCTTTCTCTTATAAGGGGGCTGGAATCTACTGAGGACAGTGTAGATGAACAGATGCCAGATAATCAAATGAGTGGAGAAAGCATGCAAGAACAGGCCACCCTAAGGGCTCAGGCATGTAAGAGGAAAAACAAGTGAGTTTTCACCTCCAGACCATCATACAACTTCAGACCAAACTGCTGAAGGAGTTTCAAGAATCTTAAATGTAATCTGCAACCACAGGAGAGTGGAGCCTTTGAAAAATGGATGAAAGCAAACCAGGAAGACAAATTATGTAGGTTTCAAGCTTTGTAAGTTTAGCAACAGGCTACCACACTATGCATTTTCAGGTAATGGGCACTTTGATCAATGCAGTCTGCCTAGATAAACCAATTGGCCCACCACTGCCCTATCTCCACTCACATCCTGGAGCCCCAGTGATGCCTACCCTTTAAGTGTCAGTCCCTCAACACACGTGACACAAGTTGACCTGCAGCCAAAGCAATCCATTTCATGTATGTCCTATGCCTCCAACAGGACACATACACTGCCCACTGCACAATCAGCACACCAGCAGCCATGCGAAATGATGCGACCACCACTGCACTATCTGCATTCACAAACTGAGGGTGAACAGCCAAGGGCTGATATTAATGCAATGCCCTTTTTGTCATCTGTGCTACATGAGGCCAACTCTACCACACTTTTTTTTAATCTTTAGGTCTTTTTCTACTAAGATGAAGCTTAAGTTTAATGTACTCTATTCTGGTTTTAATTAAGGTTGGATGGTCACCTGTTTCTGTGACTTTCAGGGAAGTTGTTGAAATAGAGCACTTTTAAATTAATTTGAAGAACATACAAATCCTAATCTTTTTGTGTTTTTTTTGTGTCTTTCTAAGCTACTCATTCAAAATATCCAGAATGTTCGACTGTATATGTTACGAACGCCGGTGAGGACGCTCCCTCGACCGATCACCAGAGATCCGCTTCACCTGAGTTCTAACACTCACAGATCGCCAACAGCTGTTGCCCATCATCTTCCCTCTATTTAAGCCTCGCTTCCCCGTGCCCTCACTGCGAAGTCTTGTTTGCCCCGACTGCATCACCGAGCGATTACTTACCTGAATCTAGTCTTTACCGAAGCCAACCTTAGTCCGAACCCGATCATCCTTCTGTCCGCTGCCTGCCTCGACCTCTCGCCCGTCTGACTACGAACCAAGCTGCCAGTCCCGACCAAACGCCTGCCCGACCACGAACTCTTTGCCAAGCTAAGTCCCCTGCCTTTCTTCTTTAATAAAAAGCCGCAGATGGATCCTGATTTGTCCGCGTCTTCATTACAGTATAGAAGAGAGACAACAAATGTCAGCTCGCACTTAAATTTATTGCACAGAGAACAAACCTTGCAAAGATGAAAATGTTTTGTTATATCTAGTGAGTTACCTTAATAAAACTTTAAACGGTAAACATTTAATTCAGTACTTTGGTTGTTTCGAAGTTAGAGGATTATAACAAATTGTCAAAAGCAACACTTTTAAAGCAGATTAAAACAATACTGGAAACAGTTTAATTTTAAAAAGGTAATGAGGCATCAGTGTTTTACTCCCTGCTAATTTAGAGTATGGGGGACTTAAAATTTCTTTTAAGAGATTTTGGGAGAAATATTTAAAATTGTTATTAGAGGAAATGTGGGCTAGGATTCTAAAAAACATCAAGTCTGCATCTAGAGATGCAAGGGTGCGTCTCATGCAATATAAGATATACATAACATAAATATACATAGATACATAAATTCTATTGGACCTATTCTATTGAATGCTAGATTGTATAGGCTTGGTCTTAAAGACACATCAGAAGATGGCAACACAACCCATGATTTTTGTTGGTGTGTTAAGATCCAAGAATGTTGGTTGAGACTTCAGAGTTTCATAAGTGACATATTGGGGTACTCGCATTTAATTTTTCCCCAGAATATTTCAGGTGATGGGGCGGTCATTAATACAGGGGATAAATACATAATAAATTGGGTTATAGCCAGTGTTATGATCGGCAGGCAGATTATTCTTAGGGGATGGAGGTCGACTGGAGTGCCCTAATTTCGGGAGTGGAGCACAGAGATGGGCAGGTTGGCGTCATTGGAAGAAATTTCAGATGGAAGGGGTGGCTGTTGTCCACTAATCGCAGGGTTGGTGGTTCGATTCCCAGCCCACATGACTCCACATGCCCAAGTGTCCTTGCGCAAGACACTGAACAATGGCAGGCAAGCGCCTTGCATGACAGCTCAGCGTGTGTGTGCAAATGGGTGAATGAGATGCAGTGTAAAGCGCTTTGAATACCGCAAAGGTTAAAAAGGCGCTATATAAGTGCAGACCATTTACCATAGAAGGCTAGGCAACCTGGGGGTATTTAATAGGAAGTGGGGTGCTATTTGACCTTTTTGTAAAGCTCTCAGGGAGGGTCAGTGGAGAGGGATTTATAGTTTTAAATGTGAGAATATTATTTTACATACACTTTAGTTTTGACCACAGGGATGTTTGTTGGGGGTCAGGGTGGCATTTGAGATTAGGTGGTTGTAAGAAGATTCTTGACAGGGTGAGGAAAAGAAGGACACAAGGACAGGCTTCTGCACACAGGTAAGGGGTTTCTTTAATTTCGCCAGCAGGTGATTTGTACATAAAAAAACTAAAGCAGTGGTAACATAAACTTTCTTTGTAAAAGACACACTTGGGTTGCCAACACTGGACTGGCGTGGTTTTCCTTACTGGCGGTGCTGTGGCTCTTTTATGCCGCTCTCCCCGTGCTCACTGAAATTAGAGACAGGTGTTAGACATAATTTAGCTCAGGTGCAAGCGCCCTTACCGCTTTCCCTCTCCGGACGGGCGCTTGACCACGCCCCCGCTGCCACAGTGGTGGAAAGGTAATAATGGGGGTTAAAAGTAAATTTTGTACATATATGTTTGTTTTTTAAGGTTTCATTTGGTGATAAAGAAAAAGTTTTTAATCGGGGGAAAAAAAAGTCAGTGTAATTTGATAAAATATGATTGTAAATTGTGTATAATTAATGTAATTAAATAATAAAAATCAAAAGCTTATGCACCGCATCTCCCACCACCACCCCTGGAAAAATCCAGTAAGCAAGGCCTTAATTACCTCGCTAAGCTCCTCCAAGTTTAGCTCAGATTCAAGAGAATTTTTTTCTCAGACGACAGTTTAGGAAGTTCTAATGGTTCCACAAAGTTTCTAATATCCTCTTCAGTTGACGAAGATGTGGAACTTTAAAGATCAAGATAGAATTCTTTAAAAGCATTATTAATATCAGTGGCTGAGTTAAATATTTTACCACCAGCAGATTTCACTGAGGGAATGGAAAAAAAGACACTCCGTTTTATATATCTAGCCAGAAACTTCCCTGCTTTGTCCCCCGACTCAAAGTATGACTGTCTTGCACTGAATAGTCAAACATCCCCCAGTACCAAACAAACAGAAAAAGAAAAATGTGTGCATTAACCCCGTGCACCAACAGCACCAACTGTCATCTGTCCCTCCAAACTTAAACTGTCTATGCATGCTTACGAGAGCCCCTGTGACAACCATGCCTTCGGATTCCTCAAGTCCGGTTTTTCCTATACAAATTTTGTGAGACAAAATTACACATCAAAAGATTAACTATAAAACAAACTCCAGCCAATAGACAGAATAAGCACAAAGTGCATGTAGCTTCACCCATAAAACTGTCCTGAAGGTGTGACACTCTACAAAATAAATCTCCAGCTACAAGGCAGTACCTGCACAAACAGAGTGTAGAATCCTCAAACAGTCAAGGAAATGTTCAGTGAGCCACTCGGCTGCAACACGAGTACAACAGGATTATTTACTCCCTCCATTGACTTTGTGGGCATGTGAAGATTTTATGGCCATCCTTAGCATATATTTTCAATTTGGCCGGGAATATCAGTGCAAAACCGATTTTCTTCCATTGGTGTAAAAGTTTCGTGCATTCCTAGAATCGATCACGTTTCTCTCTAGTCGAATTCGCAAAGTCTGGGAACAAGAAAATGCCTTGGTTCTTCCAAGAAAGACTTCCTTTACTCCTCACCTCTTGTAACAAGATCTTTATCGGATGATCTCAGAAATTTGGCCAGAATTGATCGGGGCCTGTCTCCCTCTGCAGATCACCGAGCAGGAACCCTGTGAGCGCACTCGATTTCCAGCTTAAGCAGATTCGGAAAGAGCCCATCCGGGAATTTCACCATATCCTTTCCCTCTGCTCCCTCAGGTATTCCAATGATATAGACGTTATTCCGTCGGCTATGATTCTCCATGTCCCCCAACTTCTCCCAGACATGCTCCAAATCAACCTTGGTCACTAGCAGATTAACAGATAATTTCCTCTCCAATGACTCCAAGTAATCAATCCATTTCTCGACATCCCACACTCTTGTACCCACATCAGTGAACTTTGCCTCCATGGCAGAGATTGATCGAAATATCACAACAAGATCCTCAAAGTCAGCAACGACCTTGGTCAGCATTGCCAACATGTTCAGCATCTGGCACCGCATTTCCCGAACCTCTCCAACTAAATCGACAGCTTGCAGCCTGCTCGGGGGGTGTCAGCTTGAGCACGTAAGTGTCTTTTAATGTCTCCAGAGCCAGAGGATTTTGAATTCTTTGACATATTGTCCTTCTAGATCAGTTATAAAACAGAGTGTAACGAATCACACCGGTTTATGTTATAAAAAGTATTAAAAATAGCAAAGTGAGCAGAGCTCACCATTCACATATCCGATCCTCATATGGCATCACATAATTCCCCACAATGATGTGACTAAGACTTTATAGATATTAGTTTAATTTTCTCTTAATGCATGATTTTCTGTAAAGCTGCTTTGAAATGTGTGTTGTGAAAAGTGCTATACAAAAAAAATTTAAAAAAATAAATAAATAAAAAAATTACTGGACTTACTTTTTCGTTTTTCGGCTAACTCAGAGGTCCTCTGTGAAATCTAACCCCGTCCAAATGCAAATGTCTGTGATTGCTAATTTAGAATTTTCACAAAGGTTCTCCTAATGTATTTTTACTTACATGAACTACCGTTAAGAACGTACTAATGCACGGAAATCTTCTGCCTGCTGCATGCCTTTCAATATGGATGTAGAATATAATTGGCCACCATAATCAGCGTAAGGCAAGATACTCACCTTATTAATTTCTCAGCTCAACAACGTAATGTTATAATTATAAAAAAAAAAAAAGTTGGGTCTCATTTTAGTGGGTTTATTATAAGCAGCCACTTCTATAAACTTGTGAACAAGGCCGCCCAAGGTTCCTACGACCCCCTTCGAGGACCAGGTTGTGAACCTGCAAGCAAGCTGCCCAGGAGGAGGCAGACCCAGCCTGTGTCCGGTACGTGCTTTGCGTATCTATTTGGACCGTATGCAGAGCTCTAGATGTTCTGAGCAGCTCTTTGCTTTGGCGGATAGCGAACGCTGTCTCCAAACTGAAGCTGCCCGCTGGGTCAATGCCATTTCCTTGGCCTTTCAGACTCAGGCCATGCCCGCCCCACTGCGGGTTCAAGCACACTCAACGAGAAGTGTGGTATCCTTGTGGGCACTGGCCAATGGCACCTCCCTAGTAGACATCTGCAGAGCAGCGGGCTGGGCAACATCCAATACCTTTGCGAGACTTTACAATCTCAGGGTTGAGTCCGTTTCGTTCCATGTTTTGTAAGGTCCGAGCTGGTAGAACCGTAATGCGAAACAGCTGACCGGGTGTTCCGCTTGCTCCCAGCGCCCTTCACCAAGTTTATCCAGTGCACTTTCTCTCCCAGATTAGCCACTAAGCATCACTTCCTGGATGTTCTTCCTCCCTAGCCTTCTGGAGAGAAAAGGCCTAGGCTGCCTGGCTTGCTCCCATGTTGGTTATGTAGCACCTGTTCCCCCCTCAGGGGTGCTGTGAACCTAAGGTCAGTATATGACACCTTTTCTGGGGCGTTGGGGAGGGTTACGTGCGGCCGACACAGCTGCTTCTAGCATGCAGCAGCCTGCTTGCACCTGTGTCCGCAGTCAACATAACACGGGCTAGTGCATGCTGCTTTTGAATGGGACCTCTTGTGTCACTTCATTCGACACAATGTTGAGTGAGTTACAGAAGGGGAATGTCACGGTTACTGTTGTAACCTCCGTTCCCTGAGGGAGGGAACGAGACGTTGTGTTCCTTCTGCCACGGCATTAGACCTACCACTGTAAACGGCCGTACCTTATTCTCGGCTCCTCAGTGCAAAAACCTGACTGACAGACACATGCCTGCTTCCCTTTATACCTGTTTGTCCAGGGGCGGGACATGCAAATTCTGTCTGCCAATTTCTTATTGGCCTTTTCTCAAGTTCAGAGGTATGCAAGGCTCCCAATGAAGACCCCTTGTGTCACTTCATTCGACATAACTTCTATTGTAATGTTGTTTCCCTTTAATTTTTTTTAAACTTTTTTGGCAGTTCCTTTGAGTCTGGTAGCTTTCTTAATGGCTTTGATGGAACGTCTTACACTGAATAATGTCAGGGATCAAGTTTGTACATTTGTCATTTTTGGAAGACACCCTTTTCTACCCCCCATTTGAACTCACAAAACACCCACATGCAGGCACACACTCACCATCAGAGACATGCACAAACATTTTGTGGGGCAGGGGCTCAAGTGGAAAAAAAGGGAACTTCTCATAATTATGTATTCATTTTTTATTTATTTTTTTAACAAAAATGTTAAATATATAGAGAGGGAGGGTGGGTATCGGAACTCAACAAAGTCTCATCTCCCAGCCTGATACTTAGATTTATTATTCAATAAATATATTTGTTTGACAGGGAAGCGGAGTGCAAACATGAGAGAGAGAGATTAATATATATATATATATATATATATATATATATATATTATTTTAATTTCAGCTTCTAATGGGATCCCTACCTGGACTATCACAGAAGTCCTTGGATTCAGTGGCAGACTGGGGCAGGTATTTTCACTGGAAATGAATGGAGCCAAGACAATGGATATGGTAATTAGTGCCATTAGTGCCTCCTCCTCCTGTAATTTCTGGTCATGTAATCAGTAGGGTTTCCACCTTTAAATTGCTTGGAGTCCAAATTTCATCTGATCTGTCATGGGACAGCCACATCAAGTTTATGATTGCAAAGTCACGTCCAAGGATCTATTATCTTAGTGTTGCAAAGAGAGCGGGTCTCCCACAATGTATTAATGCAAATATATTTGACATTTATATGGCCAGTTCTTGAGTATGCCAGCCCAGTTTGGGGTGGACTGCCTAAAGGTCTCTCTGATGAGTTGGAGAGAGTACAAAAACGCTATTGTCGAATAATAGGTATTCCGACGACTTCTCTCCCATCATTGAGTGAAAGGCTGAGTGATGAGACCACCATACATACGCTCACTAACATACTCAAGGACAGTTCATCGCCATTGAATAGTTTCCAGCCTGTGGCCGCAACATCCAATTATTCACTTCATCGACATAGGGAATATGTTGTGCCCAGGAGTACAACAAAAAGACATGAACTTTCTTTTATTCCTTGTGCTCGAAAACTGTTTTATAAGTGACATGTACAGTATATGATACTTGATGACTGTGAGATGTTTAAATGTAGTTTAGGTTGTGTTTGTCTAATAGATAAATAAATTGGTCTTATTTTATGTGCAAATATAATGTTTTATGAATGGTTTATTTATGATGCATGATTATGTGTTATGTTTGACGCATTTCAGGTCGTGCTGCTAAAAGGAAAAGTAACCGTTTCTTTACTTTTTTTTGTGCTGCAATACCCCAGAAAAAAGGGCACATTTTCTCGAGGAAGAAAAGGGCAGGAGCTCAAGCCCCCTTTGATGTCTATGTGTGCACATGCCTGCTCACAATTGCTTCAAACGCCAGGCTCAAGCCCATAGCCAAAAGATTGACAAAATGTGTAATTTATCAAATCGAATTTACAATTGTTGTGTTACAAATTTATTAAATGTTTAATTTAGGTTCCAATACCATAGTATGTTAAGCACGAGATTCCTGTCAGTCTTGTTTCAGATTACTGAGACTCTCACCCTTTGTATGAGAGCATGGGTGGGGAAAGTTTAGTATCGAGCGAACGGCTACTTCATTTGCATGCTTTGTTCATCACAATGTAAATCCCTCCCCCTAAATGTATATAAATTGCAATGTAAAGTTCCCTTAGTTCAGACTAGATTGGGATGACTACAGCGACGCACAGCGGGTTCTCAATAAAGAAACCTGCTTGAAAGATATCCCAACGTCTCCTGGTCTTCGCTTCTGAGTTTCCTACACTTTAGAAGGAATAAGTTCACAACACAATCAAAAGCAGGATTGTATCATATGGACTTGTTGGTCTTTACTCCAGCCCATTTCTCCTGCATTCAACATGTTGACTACGAGAACTGATTGTTTGCTTACCATCTAATCTACCCAGACCTTGAGATGTGGCCTTGATAGGGGATGATTAACATTATTTGCGTCACCTGTGAGTGGTCATAATCTTTAGCTCATAAGTGTATACATTGTATCAGTTTGTGTGTTCCTTGGGAATCAAACTCAGATTTTTGTCATTGGTAACGCCATGTTCTAACTGTTGAGTCCCACATTTTTTTATTTGATAAAAAAAGTGGGTAAAAATAAGATGTTAACATAATTTTATTGTGATAAAATTGCTTATTAACCTTATCTGTGTAAGCTTATATATAGTTACAACTTTGTCATGACAGCAAAACAGTGTATTGCTAGTATTGGATATTAGAAAAATTTTTCTTTTTATTACTGCGGCACATAAATTGCAAAAAGTCTGCGACAGTACACATACACGGGAAAGAGTATTGGGAGTAGGCCTGGCACCTCGTGCAGTGACCAGAAATCGCTGGAGAAACAGAAATATTCCAAGCTGCTCAGGGCTGAATTGAAGACTGTTCTTGTAGACGAATTCAACAATATGAGATCAGAATAACACGCCATTAAAATGGAGGTTGTCAGCAACATCGCGCTGTTGGGCTCAGATTTAGAATCTATGAAAAAGACGTTAACCGATATAGAACACATATTATCTGCATATTCAGATGATGTGACCTCATTACAAATGTCTGAGTAAACTTTAAACAGCAGTTGCGGGTCTACAGGAGAAATGCATCGATATGGAGGGGACTGTTTTTGCTGCACCAGACTTATTTTGCACTTTATTCAATTTGCATTTTTTTCTGTTAATTTAGTGGAGGAACTACTGTTATATGTTTAATACAGCCAGTAGATCAGCAGGCTGCAATATACATTTTGTTAGCTTGAATGTTAAGTCCTTAAATCACCCTGTAAAGCATAGAAAAGTATTTCTGCATTTAAAACAACATAAAGTGGGGATTGCCTTTCTTCAGGAAACTCATCTATGTAAAAAAAGACCATTTTAGATTTAAGTGTGAGTGGGTAGGTCAGTTATATCACTCTAATTTTAATTCTAAATCTAGAGGCACAGCAATTCTTATTGAAAAAAATATCCCATTTGAGGTTTTGAAGGTTGTAGCAGACCCTACAGGTCGCTTTGTCATAGTAGTTGGTAAACTTTACAACTTACCAGTTGTCCTAGCTAATGTATATGCACCAAATTATGATGATAGTCTTTTTCACAAACATTTTTTCTAGACTACCAAAACTGTACACACACTATTTGATACTAGGAGGAGATATGAATTGCGTAATGTCTTCATTGTTAGATCGTAGTTCTATCAAAGCTACCATTACATCCAAATCAGCTGATACCATTAAATTATTCCTTGACACATATGGGGTATCTGATGTCTGGCGTTTTCGCAATCCTGGGTCAAGAAGTTATTCTTTTTTCTCACCTGTTCATCAAACTTATTCACATATAGACTATTTTTTCTTACACAAGTATCTTCTCCCTTTAAATAGTTATTGTGAGAATCATGCTATTGTTATTTCAGATCATGTCATATCAATGACATTATGCATACCAGTTACATATGACAGATATCGTCCCTGGCGCTTAAACACTTTTTGCTTTCAGATGAAGCATTTGTTAAACTTATATCGTCTAAGATAAAAACATTTCTTGAACATAACCAAACCCCGGGAATGCCTTTTTCATTTATATGGGAAGCAATGAAAGCATATTTGAGAGGAGAAATATCTTACAATTCCCACATTAGAAAAGCACAAACAGCCAGACTTGAGGAATTAGAAAATGCTATACTAAAATTAGATGCAACCCTGACCCAGAAATCATCGCCTAATTTATATAAACAACGATTATCACTTCAAACGGAATACAGTCTTAAGTACTAAATACATTGAAAATCTGATGAAAAAAACATGCTATAAAACATATGAACATGGCGAGAAGGCTGGGAGAGTTTTTGCTTATCAACTGAGACAAAAGACGGCGGATCACACTATATCCCAAATAAAAGATAAATTAGTTATACAGAACACTCACAGATCAGTCATTGTTTTTATGAGTTCTATTCAGAATTATATACTTCTGAATCCTATAAGGATAAGAAGTTGTTTTCTTCATTTTTGGGGTTACCCTAGCAACCAAGTAACAAATCACATATCTCTACAACAGAAAATAGCAGACTTCTGGGTTGAATTAATTCACTCAGGATGGAAAGGAGGCTTGAAAAGTATTACCATGGTAACTGCCTAGCAACCAGATATGGTTACCCTAGCAACCAAGTAACAAATCACATATCTCTACAACAGAAAATAGTAGAGACTTCTGGGTTGAATTAATTCATTCAGGATGGAAAGGAGGCTTGAAAAGTATTACCATGGTAACTGCCTAGCAACCAGATGGGGTTACCCTAGCAACAAAGTAACAAATCATACATTTCTGCTCCAGAAAATTGTAGAGACTTCTGGGTTGACTTAATTCACTCAGGATGGAAAGGAGGCTTCAAGATTACCATTCCTCCTATTGACAGTGAGGCAGCAGTTGAACTCCAAACTCCCTTTTCGGTTGAAGAAATTAATGCCTCAGTAATATCTATGCAATACGGAAAATCGCCTGGCCCAGATGGGTTTCAGAGCGAGTTTTATAAAAAATGATCTCCGCGCTTAAGTGTTTTTGAGGAATCTTTTTCTTCCTGTACCCTACCTCAAACTATGCGATAAGTAGTCATATCGCTCATTCTCAAGAACAAAAAAAAAAAGGATCCTCTTGATTGTGGCTCTTATCATAAGGATCCCATCTCTGTTCTTAATGTGGACAGTAAAATCCTGGCAAAAATTTTGGCTCGTAGGTTAGAAACTGTTCTGCCTTCTATAATATCCAGTGATCAAACTGGATTTATATATATAAAAAAAGATTTGTTTTTAATATACGTCGGCTCGTAAATATTCTTTATGATCCCACTCCATCTGATGTCCCTGAAGTACTACTATCACTCGATGTTGAGAAAGCTTTTGACTGGGTCTATCTGCTTTGAAGAAATTCGGGTTTGGTTCAAAATGTACTCAATGGATTAAAGTTCTTTATACATCCCCTGTGGCGGCAGTACGTACATAATAACCTATCCCCCTTTTTCTCTCTACAATGTGTCACGAGACAGGGTTGCCCTTTTATTTGCGTTAATAATTGAACCACTAGCTGTGGCTTTACGTGAGCAGATTGCCATTAGGGGAGTTCACAGAAGGGCTATCGAACAAAGTTTCTCTCTACGCAGATGATATGCTTGTATACTTATCTCATCCACTTACACGCTTACCAGTACTGATTGGACTGTTAGATGTCTTTGGCAAAATCTCTGTGTAACACAGATCATATTCATGGGCAAGGAAGAGGCGAGAAACCGGCTTGACATATAAACTAAAGGTTTAATGGAAAACTCAAGACAAACACATAAGATAACGGACATGTCCGTAATTGAGCTCTCTCTCTCGATCACCGTCTGCGAGTGGCCTTTATCCCTCTTGACGGCTTAATTTGCCTAATACGGGACCGGGCGTGTGTAATCACGCGCCGGTCCCGCCCTCCACCGTGCCACATTCCTCCCCCATTCTTTCAGGCTGGGGACCCCCGGCCTGACGTACATCCCCGGGGGGGGGGCGCCTCCCGCACGGTCTGCCGGCAGGTCATCCCCATCAACCTGGACGAGGGAGGGGGCAAGGGGAGGGAAACAAAAAAATGGGGGGGAGGGTTCCTACACTGGGCAGTACCTCCCCTCCCACAAACACCATAATTTAAAAAAGAGGGAGGGGCAAGGGAAACAAAAAAACAATTAAAATGGGGGGGGGAGGTTCCTGCACTGGGCGTTACCTCCCCTCCCATGAACACCAGAATTTAAAAAAGAGGGAAAAGGCCAACACAGAGCGGTAGCGAGAGAGAGAGGAGAGAGAGATTAAAGGGGGGAAAAAAAAAAAAAAAACACACACACACCTTACTCACCGGTTCTCTGATACGCCGTAGCTCGTTCCTCAGCCACTCAGCCCCTGGCGGATGGAACGCCCCGCCGCGTTCTCGGGGAGCCGAAGGGGACTCCCCCTCCCCTGGCAGCGGTTCTCCCGCTCCAGGCGGTCAGTCGCGATCCCCTTCTCCCCTCGCGGTCGGCGGCCATTCCTCCGCGTCCAGGCGGCTGGGCTCCTCGTCCCCCGGCAGATAGCCGCGGCTGCTGCGTTGGGGTAGTGGCGAGAACTCCGCTACAGCGTATCCCTCTTCCTTCCCGGGTTTCGGCACCAATGTAACACAGATCATATTCATGGGCAAGGAAGAGGCGAGAAACCGGCTTGACATATAAACTAAAGGTTTAATGGAAAACTCAAAAGACAAACACATAAGATAACGGACATGTCCGTAATTGAGCTCTCTCTCTCTCTCGATCGCCGTCTGCGAGTGGCCTTTATCCCTCTTGACAGCTTAATTTGCCTAATACGGGACCGGGCGTGCGTAATCACGCGCCGGTCCCTCCCTCCACCGTGCCACACTCTGGATATAAAAGTTAATTTGCAGAAAAGTGAACTCCTGCCTATAAATCTAACATCTCATTCAACATTATCTAACTCTTTTCCCTTTAAAATAAGTACAGAAAATTTTAAATACTTGGGTATCTGGGATTACTTATAAATATAACTCTATAAAGCTAACTTCTGCCCTCTCAAACAATTTAAGAGGATCTTGACCATTGGCTCCTGCTCTTATTATCTTTAGGAGGTAGAATTAATGTGGTCAAAATTAATGTGTTGCCTAGATTTTTGTTTTGTTTCAAAGTCTTCCTGTTTTTTTAACAAAATATTTCTTCATGCATATAGACACCCTGATATCTGACTTTATCTGGAATAGGAAAATCCCTCAGATATGTAAAGATATACTACAAAGACTTCATTCTTGTGGTGGTCTGTCCCTCCCTAATCTTCAGCATTACTATTGGGCTTCTAATATAAAATTTAAGTTGTATTGGATCAACCCTTCTGACAACCCGGCATGGCTGTTGTTAGAATAGGCTTCTTGTAGGCCCACATCATTACCTGCTCTAATTTGTACAAAGATACCTCTTTCTGAGTCATTATCTAGACATTCTTTAAACCCAATTGTTAGAGCATTTTTAAAATATTGAACCAGTTCAGACAAGCTTTTTCACTTACTGATCTCTCAATGCATGCCCCTATTATGAGAAATAATATGTTTACTCCCTGTTACAGACACTGCTTTTAATTGTTTGGCAGAGAAAGGACTTGTCACATTGATAAAGCTATTATCAATATATAGTTCTATCTCGTTTCAGCAAATAAGGGCAAAATATAATATTCCAAATACACATTTCTTCAGATATTTGCAGATTTGCAGATTTATGACATCTAACACTAATGACTTTCCAGCTCTTCCTACTGAATCTCTACTTGACATCATTTTGAAAATCAGTCCACTCTCCAAGAAGAATATAGTTCTGCGAATTTAACATCTTTGACAAAATCAAAGCAACAATGGGAAAGTGAACTTGATATGCAACTTTCAGAAGAAGCATGGCAAGATATTATAAATAAGATTATTAAATTCAAAATAGTCCACCGCCTATGCACATTTTTTTCAGGAGTTCTGCATTTATCTATTAATCCTTCCCCCATTCTTGCAATATTCGGTTTAACTACAGAACTGTTTAGATAATAATGCTAATAATATGATTGCTTTTTCAACGTTATTAGCTAAACGTCTTATATTGCTTAAGTGGAAGGACAGATCTCCACCTACTTTTAGTCATTGGATTAGGGATCTTATGCATTATCTTGCACTAGAGAAGATTCGATACTCCACAAAAAGCTGTAGTCAAACTTTTTTCATTATTTGGCAGCCAGTGCTGACTTACATACAGCAAATGGATCCAAATATAATTTTTACTGTGCGATTTTTTTTTAATTTTTTTTCCCCCCTCTTTCTTTCCCTCCTTATTTTCTTTTATCTGACCCTGTGATAATGTTACAGAAAAGCCTGTAAGATAATGTGTAATGGTGCAGTGGGAATGGGGAGCTCTGTTGGAGCAAGATAATTGATTTCATCTTAATCTGTTTTTGAAATTGCTGTTATGTTATACTATGTAAAATATTAATAAAAAGTCATTGAGAAAAAAAGAAAAAAGTGAATAAGTAATTGTGTGACAATAAATTTCTAAATGTATAATGTTTATGTCTCATTGCTATACTATTGAAACATTGTGCATTTTAGTATTTATGCACTCGTACATTCTTTTACTGCTAAACAGTTTATTTGCCAGCTAGAATGTTTTAGCAATAGCACAGCTGAGAAGTTCAGATGGCTTTGGTATTTTGTCAGTTTGTGTTAGAAAAGAACTCACTTCTGCTTTTAATTATTCCAGGAAGCCATGATCATTTTGAGTACACTCCAGGAATCTTAAGGCGGTCAAACACAGGATGAGAAGGACCACGCCACGTCGCAGCTAGGACACGGCATAGGTATCAAACACTGGGCACGTTGATGCGGTTCAGGTTTCAGACATAACACAAAAGATACCAAGGTTTTTCCCTTCTTCAAGAATAGAGAATTCTAAAGTAAATAATCTATGTCCTTGGATAATGATTTGGGTTGAATTTAAATGGAAAATATGTGAGTTTCACTCTGTGGCATGGCAGAAGCCTCCAGAGTTGTAGCTGGGAGCCACCAACAGACACAGTGGCGGTGGGCATACTTTCATTGAAAACAGTCGTTTCGAATTTTAGAAAGTGCCATGTTGTCAGCCAGACTCATCCAGTGTAAGATCCCCTTTTGTCTCATTTGACTGAACTGACCCTCCATCAGCATGACGGATAAGTATTGAAGTATGAAATATTGAATGAATGGTATTGATAAATGCTGTATCTTTTAAATATGCTTCAGTTTTGATATATAAACATGCATATTTAAATCTGATCTGATGCTTACATCATATTCACACCAGTGGTTTATTCACCATTGTTAGCAACACTATTTAGCCTACAAGGCTTCTAAAATTAAGACACTTTTTTCCAATCCATAGCACAGTGCAACTTGAAGAGTGAATTGTAAATATAATTAGGGGTCATTTTTTAATTATAAAAAATATTAAATGTTGATTATATCTAAACAATAACAGTAATGCTTATTGATGATTTTTTGCATTCTCAGGCAGGACTGTTATTTCAGCTCCGTAAAGTTTTGTCCATGGAAGTATGTTGTCTTGACACAGTACAGAAATTCCATTTGGCAATGTTCATACTCTCTATGGCAAAGTTCAAGGCATACTGTATAGAATGGCAGCGTGATATCTTTTTCCACCAAACCAAAATCAAAGCCACAGAAGTGCCTTTTTTATGTCAGGCATAGGGGTAGTGTATTCTTTTGACAGTTTCTCCTTTCAAGATTAATGAGCTTATGAGAACCTTGTGTCTACGTCTGAAAGCCAAACTGGATATCTGTCAGTGTGACCAATAACATAGTGACATTGGAATTTTAAAGTGTATTTATTTCACAACAAAACAAGCTTAGTATCTATCTTTTTCTCTCTCTTTCTCACTGTGTGTGTGTGGGTTTGGGTGGTTTACGAGGACATCTCATAAACATAAGTTACAAACTGGTTATTACAAGGGTATTAAAAAAAAAAAAACTAAAAATGCAGAAAGTTTTTTGTGAGGTTTAGTTTAGGGGTAGGGTTAGAATCTATAGTTCATACAGTATAAAAATCCTTATGTCTATGGAGAGTCCTCATTAGGATAGCACACCAAAATGTGAAAATCTAAACTAGTCATCTGTTGTGTTCCAATAGTTATTATAAGCAGTTTATAAATAACCCTTGTGTTTAGCTGACATTTACAAATAAATCACTGAAGGTCTCACAATAAAGTATTCAGTCTTGTTAAATTTTCAGTCTTGATGGACATTTAGTAAAAATATGGAGGCAATTACACAAGAAACCACAATATGGTTAATTGCTAGTAAATATTAGTAAGGTTAGCTTTGCCCAAAGCTACTAATGCATAAGAATAATCCACCCCGAGCATGTGTACACCTTTTTAACTGCTATTGAGTTCCAAAGTATATTGGACAACATGATAAACTTGTATATGATGACTAGCAAGCAGATCTCTTGCCTATTAGAAGGTAGAATTTGGCCTTTTTGACATGTGCAGAAATCCCCCATCTCCCATTCTCAGCCTTTTGTCAGACATATATAAATACGATTCCTTATTTTTGCCCTTGAATGGGTGCTAACTGGCCCAAGCCGTGGGTTTGTTTTGGGTGTTCATCATGGATCTTGCTTCCCAGAAACCTGTGCTGCTAGTCCTCTGTCATTTGGATGATTTGTTGAAAGCTGCATACGTTAAACCCCATATTCACATAATCCACATTACGTGAATATGGGGCTTAACATATGCAGCTTTCAATGCTTGACTGGTTTAATTCCTATCTCTTAGGTAGGTCCTTCTAGGTTGCCTGGAGAGGTGAGGTGTCCAAGCCACATCAGCTACTTACTGGGGTACCTCAGGGCTCAGTGCTTTGGCCACCTCTCTTCTCTATATACACAAAACATCACTGGGACCCATCATTCAGGCACATGTTTTCTCTTACCACTGCTAAGCTGATGACATGCAGCTCTACTTGTCTTTCCAGACGAACGACACTGCAGTGACTGCTCAAATCTCTGCCTTTTTGGCAGACATCTCAGCTTGGATGAAGGAACACCACCTGCAACTTAACCCAGCCAAGACCGAACTCCTTGTCTTTCCAGTCAACCCTGCTGTTGAACACAACATCACCGTGCAGCTGGGTTCAACTACAGTAATGCCTTCCAAAACAGTCAGAAATCGAGGGGTAACCATCGATAAACTACATTTCACAGACCACATCTCAAAGTCTGCAAGATCATGTAGATTTACACTCTACTATCAGGAAGATAAGACCCTTCCTCTCTGAACATACCACACAACTTCAAGTGTTATGACACTTGTCATAACTAGACTGGACTACTTTAATGCTCTCATTGCAGGCCTCACTGCATGTGTAATTAGACCCCTGCAAAAGATCCAGAACGCAACAGCATGTCTGTTCTTTAATGAACCAAAGAGAGTGCATTTTACACTACTCCTTGTCTCTCTTCACTGGCTGCCAGTTGATGCACAAACCAAATTCAAGAATCTGATGCTGGCATACAGAACAGACTCTGGGTCTGCTACAGCATACCTAAAATCATTTCTGCAGAGCTGTGCGCCCACTAGAAACCTGTGGTCATCTAAAGGAATGTTGCCTTGTTGTATCAAAGATGCACCAAAACACTTTCCCGGACTTTTGGCTTCATTGTACCACATTGGTGGAATGACATTCCCAACTCCATCCGTGAAGCTGACTCATGTTCTGCCTTAAAAAAAAAAAAAAAAAAAAACGTCTAAAAACACATCTTTTCCATGAGCACTTAACCAGTCACTAAAAAAAATAAATTCTTGTTGCTCTTTAATCTGTTTTGAATACTAATATTCCGATGCTAGTGGAACTAGTGTAATAGGGCACTTTTTCATTGCCACTGTCTCCTTAAGATAATTTGCTTTTGTAAGTCGCTTTGGATAAAAGCATCTGCCAAATTAATAAATGTCAATGTAAAGGGAAATGCCTCATTGCCACAATGACAATAAAGTTGAATCTTAATACAATATATACAGTGTACTGATTATTGCACTTCATTACATTAAATTAGATGTTATTGTGCTATAAACAACCAAAATTATGTTTTGTAAGTTTTGTCTGTAAGTAGACTTGGCATCCTATATAACCTAAATTTCAAGCAAGTTTATTCAAAATCAAAGCAATTTTCAAAGCTTAAAAAGCATAAATTACACAACTGAAAAGGTGTTGTAATGTTAAAAATAGCTAAATCTTTAGCTTGCCAACCTGTTGCACAGAAGCGTAGTGTAGTGTACAGATTTTCTGGATATGTGGGATACAATCCCGGTAGTTAGTGTTTTGCCTCTGGACAATTGGACTGACAAGTTCCTTCAGCATGTGGAACTGAACAGGAAAAAGCAGAGTAAAACATTTTTATATCAGAGGTTTAAATGATCTCTAGCTGACAGATTCGGGAAAGCCCCTTGAGGCTGTCATTGGAGTATCCACGATTTCACCCATTTAGCGTGGTTTCTCCTTATTTCACCTCCGCATCTTCCTTTTTTCTTCCGCAAGCAAAAGTCCAAGGCCTAACAACGCCAGTGCCATTTGCAACCGATCAGACATATTCGATGAAGCTATATTACGAATCCATTTGTGGTGAGTGAGATTGGTGTGAAAATTTTAAGCAAGCTCTGCTTTGTTTACGGTTTGTATATCCACCTGTCCTAGCTCTTCCGGGTACCCTTTTTGTATGACTAATACAGACTAATACCACCTGCTGGTATTTTATTTCCTCTCAGCAGGCGTTGAACATACATGCTAGTTGTTATTGTCTGTGAATGGATTGTTTCAGAGGAACAGGAGCTCATGCCATTAATTTTTTTTGTCTATTTACTAGTTCTCCGTTTTTGTGCAGGAGATCTCCTTTATGCTTTGGGAGGCTTGACAACAACTAACAGCCAAAGAGTATGTATGTGACATGGCATTCAACATATGGTAAAACCTGCTGCTTGTCGACATGTTTACATTTGAAATTTTTCATCTGAATTCCTAATAGAAAGACGTTGAGCCAATAAAAATGAAACAAGTTCATTCACACAAGGGGATTTCCACCATTTGCTTGGTTAAAGGGGGGGGGGGGGGGGGGTTGTTGACTCGTGCAGGTAGCAGAATTTAACATGCTTTTGAGTAACAACCAAAAGAGCCACTAGCCAGTCTAGGCTTGTCAGTTTTAACCTGATCTTCTGGTGCAATACCCACTCTACATGATGTGTACTCACAGAGAGAGAGAGAGAGTCTCAAAATGGCAAAAGGTGACATGGATGACACAAAGAAGCTGATGAACATTCTGATCAATCAAAAGACTGTAAATCAGGTTATTATACATGTGGGGAAAATATATATTCAGGAGGAGCAGTCAGAACTCTTTTAGATGGATTTCAATTAACTCTATAAAACACTTGGTTTTCCAACACTTGGATAGTTCAGTCGTTCATCAGTGGACTGCTCCCAGCCCGAGGAACAAATATGTTTTCTGGGTTGCTCAGTCTAAACACTTGGCTGCATAAAACCTGCAACATGAGGACAGAGCTACATTGATGATTTTAAATTTTTCTGGCGTGAAAGGGAACAGTTTAAAGCAGATTGCCTCCACCTAAACAAACTTTGTTTCAACCTGGATGGCACACATATACCACTACAGTGTAGGGATGACCACAGGATTGGACTTCAGAACCTGGATGGACATTTGACTGACAAATCCCAATAACACAGTACAACCATAACATCCACTGCTCAGGGACCCAATCCAGGCAGAGCCCCATACTACAGTCAGACTGTGACAACTTAGAACTGCTCCTAGATACAGGACCCAAGGACTAATTCCTGGAAAAAAAATCCACAGGGGTCAAGATAACATACTTCAGCCTCCAGAAACACTAAGCAACAGCCCTCGTCTCCATACACGTTCTCCCTCTCACCAAAATCCCCACTTCTGAGCTTCTTAGAGAAAATGGAGGAACTAGTGGAGGCTAGAAGAAAGCTCTCTCACTGCTGTGACCCCATATAATCAACCAAAAAAAACCAAAAAAAACAACAGGCCCCTCTACCATCAGTGCCTGCAAAAAGTTTTCCGGCCACTGCCACAATGCCAGGGCATACATCATCCTTCTCCTGCTCTCGGTGAACAACAAACAACTGATAACAGCTCTCAGTGACATGTGTGAGGTTCCCAAAACTCCCTGTAGCTTTATATCGGTTATGTTAACCTTTTCATGAGGAGCTCTGTGCCCCCTGGAGTGAGTTATCTTTGCACGTGACACTGCACAACCGGTAGAGGGGGGCACAGTGAAGAAGAGTATTTTTTTTATTTTATTTACATTTTTGATTTCTTGTCATAAGAAATGCATATAATATAGTAAACATTTTAATAAATGAGTTATGTCTGCTGTACTGTTTTAGTTTTATTTCGTTTGGATGTTAAAATCTGAGATCACCTACATTGTATGGCCCAGCCAGTAGTCCCCTTGAGGGAAATGGCTTAGTAAACATACTAAACATCATGGTTACTAAGGTAACCTCCGTTAACTGATGCAGGGAACATGGTGACACGAGGGGTTTTTCTTGAGAGCCTCACATACCTCTGGATTTTGAGAATAGGCCAATGAGAAATTGGCAGACAGGATTTGCATGTCCCGCCCCAGGACATATGGGTATAAAGGGAAGTGGACGTGCGTCTGTCAGTCTGGTTTTTGCACTGAGGAGCCGAGAGTAAGGTTCAGCCGTTAACAGTGGTAGGTCTAGTGCTGTGGCAAGGGGGACACAACGTCTCGTTCCCTCCATCAGGGAACGGTGGTTACAATAGTAAACATGACATTCCCCTTATGTCACTCACTCGATGTTGTGTCGATTTTAGTGACAAAAGGGGTCACATTTAAAAAACAAAATTTTTCGTTGGCACTAAACCGTGTTACGTTAAATGCTGACACAGGTGCACCCAAGCTACTGCGTGCTAGAAGCAACTATATCGGCTGCATGTAACCCTCCCCAACGGCCCAAAAAAAAAAAAAAAAAAAAAGTGTCATATACAGTTCTTAGGTTCCCAGCACCCCTGAGGGGGTGAACAAGCCACATGACTATCATGGGAGCAAGCCGGCCAGCCGTGACTTTTCTCTCTCCATGTTTCTCGTAATAGAGCACAAATAGGCCTTAATGCTATAAAAAGGCATTGGGGAAGGCGTTCTTTTCCATTCCTATTCTTTCAGGGGGAAAAGACTCTGCAGAGACCACATCCTGCCCAGTTTGGGGGGAGGTAATATGTGGGAGGAGTTCTACAAACACAGCAGAGAGACTGCCCAAGGGAGACGCGGGGCCGCCAACAGGGGAACCGTTCTGTGGAAAATAAAATCACAGGGAGTTGTCTGAAAAGGGAATTGGGCCTGTGAAGCCCTACCACAGTACAGAGCACTTGAAGCACGTAGTGTGTCTGGCCGCAAATTCCTCTGCTGAATTCGCAGGCCAGAGTCATCCAGGGGGTCGAGTTAGTGGGATCTCCTGGGATAAGAGCGCACATGTTCGCCTCAGTAGAGGGGAAAGGTTCTGAGTGCAAGCTGTACACCCGGTCAGTTGTTCCATGTTACAGAGTTCCACCAGCTCGGACCTGTCAAAACACGGGATGAGACCGCTTTTAGGTATTGGATGTTGCCCAGCCCGCTGCTCTACAGATGTCTGCTTAGGGAGGTGCCGTTGGCCAGTGCCCACAAGGATGCCACAATTCTCGTTGAGTGTGCTCAAACCCGCAAGGGGCTATGTAAATGGCATCAACAACCCAGCGGGCAGCCTCAGTTTGGAGACAACGTTCCCTTTCCGATGTCCACCAAAGCAAATCTAGAGCTCTGCATGCGGTCCAAATAGATACGCAAAGCATATAC
Source organism: Moxostoma hubbsi (assembly GCA_032164185.1). NCBI lineage: Eukaryota > Metazoa > Chordata > Actinopteri > Cypriniformes > Catostomidae > Moxostoma > Moxostoma hubbsi. Next base: position 6,680,783 of record JAVLUX010000013.1, on the reverse strand, counting down.
CAGACACAGTAATGTAGAGTAAAGGCTGGGTCTGCCGCCTCCTCTGGCAGCTTGCTTGCAGGTTCATGACCTGGTCCCTGAAGGGGACCCTCTTTATGGAAGCTAGCACTATCAGGAGGGCCGTCTTCGAAGAGTGGGTCTTGAGCTCAAATAAATCAAGCAGCTTGATGGGGGTTCTCTGAAGGCCCGAGAGGGCAACAGAGATCCCAAGGCAGGCTTGGCCGGAGAGGATTCAGTCTCCGGGTGCCTCTTAAGGAACCTGATAATCAGGTCGTGCTTACCCAAGGACTTATGGTCCACTGCATTGTGGTGGGCCAAAAATGGCGGCTACATACACCTTCAAGGTGGAGGGGGACAGCCTCCCCTCCAACCTCTCTTGCAGGAATAAAAGCACTGACCGAACTGCACATCTCTGCGGGTCTTCAGACCAGGAAGAACACCAATTTGCGAACAAGCGCCACTTTTTGCCCAGGATATGAGTGGCGTGCAGTGACCGGAGTTGCTGCTGACTCCAAAAAGAGGAGAAGGCGGGCGAGTTGTGATGCTCTCTGAATGGATCAAGATGTGCTTGCCCCAAATCAGCGGGAGAAACTTCCACAGGGCAAGGAATACCGCCAGCAACTCTAGGCAGTTAATGTTGCAACGCAGCGGGGGCCTTCTCCAGGAGCCAGCAGCAGCGTGCCCGTTGCACACAGTGCCCCAACCCAGTTGGGAGGCATCTGTGGTGACAACGACACATATGAACACCTGCTGTAGGTGGACTGCTGTCTGCAGAAAACAGAGGTCTGTCCAAGGGTTAAAATTCTGACGGCAAGAAAGGGTGATTAACACACAGCACGTGCCATGGCGCCATGCCCATCTTGGGACTAGAGTCTGAAACCAGTGCTGAAGCGGTCTCTTATGCATCAACCCGAGAGGTTCGACTGCAGCCGAGGATACCATATTCCCCAGGAGCCTCTGGAATTGTTTTAGATGAACCGCTGTGCCGGGCTCGAAGAGAGTGAGGCACCTTAGCACTGACTGTGCGCTCGTTCGTGAGGTGTGCTGTCATTGAGAGTCTAACTCGATGCCGAGAAGAGATGTTCTGAACCGGGGAAAGCTTGCTCTTTTTCTAGATGACCTGAAGCCTTAGACGGCTGAGGTGTCTGAGCACCTGGTCCCTGTGAGCGCATAGTAACTATTGAGAATGAGCTAGAATGAGCCAGTCAGAGGTAATTGAGTATGCAGATGCCAACCTCCCGTAGCTGGGCAGGGGCTGCCTCTGCGACCTTGGTGAAGATGTGAGGGGACAGGTACAGGCCGATGCGGAGCTGGTCTTGCATCAGTCTTGGACGCAAGCAAACGAGCGTGCTTGGGGGGGTTAGTGGGGATTTACCTCCATGGAGACATGCAAGGCATTGTGTCTCTACGTCAGAAGCGGAGAGAAAACAGCCGCATCCAGGAACTACACAGAGGCGGAAGGGCATTTTTAAAAAGACATGTCCTGAAAAGGATGTTCAACACCTGCTGTGTGTGTGTAACTCTTATGAATTAAAAATACTGTTTTGAGGGGAAAATACTTCTCTTTTAGAGGGTATACACTCTTTACAGAAACGCTGACGAAGCGCCCAGGGGCGTGGACTGCACTGCATGCAGAGAAGGAGAAAGCCGCTGGAAACGCGCCGTAGATCCAACAGCAATACTCTGATAGAGGTGATTGGAGCAGTAGTGAAACTCAGCTTGCTGGGGCACAACCACTCGGCTCCGAAGGAAAAAAATCTGACTGACAGACGCACTTCCACTTCCCTTTATACCCATATGTCCGGTGGCGGGACATGTAAATTCTGTCTCCCAATTTCTCATTGACCTTCTCAAATCCAGAGGTACGCAAGGCTCTCAAGAAAGACCCCATGTGCCACTACAGTCGACAAAATCAAAATCGAGTGAGTGACAGAAGGGGAACAATGTTTTTTTTTTTTTAAATGCAAAAAGGTTTCTATGAGGGTTAGGGGATAGAAATTATCATTAGATCTGTATAAAATCCATAAAATGCATGTAAATCTATGGAAAGTCCCCACAATGATATAAAAACAAGTTGTGTGTGTGTGTGTGTGTGTGTGTGTGTGTGTGTGTGTGTGTGTGTGTTTAAAACAAGTGCTTATGTAACAGATTTGACTGCATGCATCAGATATTACGCTCAATCAGCATGTTTTTACTGTGAGTTTTAAACTGTTATCGTCATTATATTTATGATAGTTTGGCTGTATCTTTCAGAAAACAAACATATTAAATGTCTGAAAAGACTATCTAAATTACTGTTTGTAAAAATGAAAACCGAATTTGCACACTAAACAGCAGACGTGGCTGTGTGCATAGGAAGATCACAATTTGGTTGTTTTTACATAAAATTAATCAGAAACGTGTGTCGCTACTCTGCAGGGCCCAGATATTAACCATCACATATGTATGATGGTACATTTGAAATGTTTAAGTGTAGAAAGGCTCAGTGCTTCAAGATATATGGCAAACCCATCTAATCTGTTGCCTGTTAGACATCAATCTGAGATTGCTGTGGGGCTAAAAACAGATACTGTGAAGTTAGCATTTTTAAACATACACTCACTTAAGGACAATTCATATTCAGTTAGGGACTTCATCACCACAAACAACCTAGATTTTATGTTGCAACAGTCCTCATTGAATCAGCCCCTCCAAACTTAAATTTTGTGTGTCTGCAGAGTTGATAGGAGAGGTGGAGGATTAGCTGCGATATTTAAATATGGCTTTCAATGCAAACAAATGTCACTTGGTGATTATTGACCTTTGAATATATAAGTATTGTACTAAAAGTGGCTCCACACATTTTATTTATAGGTCTACAAAAGCCTTTGTTGATGATTTTACAAAATTGTTATCAGCAACTTCCTCTGGATTTGACTGTTTTGTTATTGCTGGGCATTTCAACATTCATATAGATAATCCTGAACACAACATTGAAAATTAGACACTCTTGATCTGCTCATTAGTAAGGGTCTGAACATTTCATCCACTATTATTAAGGACGTAGTGGTATCTGACAATTTATGCATTTTCTTTGAAATATTGATTTCTCCAGCCACTGAAGTGAGATCTGTCTGTCAAAATTAGGTACATAAATTAGAATAATAGAGGGAAATTTATGAAGGCTATATCTATGACACCAAGTATATCCACAGAATGTGTCGATGTTTTCCTTGATAACTTTCTCTCAAGTTATAAATGCTTTTGATGGCTTTGCTCCTGTAAAGGTCAGTAATATTACTGGCAGGCATAAAGCACCATGGAGAGACACAGCAGCAGTACAAAACATGAAAGGAAAATGCAGGAATGCAAGCAAATGTGACAAAACAAATCTTGAAGTCCATTATAACATCTATAAAAGACAGCCTTTCATGACAACAAATACTACGAATTTGCATCTTTTTTCACGAAAAAGATCAGTGACATTAGAATGGCAATCAGCTCATTCTCATGTTGCACTGAGGATAGAACACCCACCACAAAAAATAAAAATAAAAAAATACGTAAGATACATGGAATTGATCACACAGGATTAAGTGGTGAGGAAATGTTCCTTGGAATCATTGAGATGAAAGAGAGGAGGTGTACCAAATTTATGAAAGGAAAGAACTGCAAACATGACAGGAACATCTCGGGTTACTTAACTGTAACCCCTGTTCCCTGATAAAAGCGGAACGAGATGCTGCGCTGATTTTAGCGCTTTGAGAACAGTTTTAGGTGTGACCAGCTGTGAATGTGTGCAACACGTCAATGAAATTGACAAGAATTTATATTCTCTGCTGGCGACATCAATTGGATACACCACAGGTGCATCGTCAGATATTTTGTCTGAAGAGCAGTCCTGGGACATCCTAGTGTGGCAATGAATTGCAGCATCTCGTTCTGCTTTTGTCAGGGAACAGGGGTTACAGTTAAGTAACCGGAGACGTTCCCTGTCAAAAATCTACACTTTGATGCTGCACTGATTTTAGCACTTTGGGAACAAGAATACCCACGCCGCTGCACAGTGGATGTCCGGACCCCTTATGGTTGTGTAGCAAACATGCTGCAGAGGGACACCTCTAGCCAAGGCTTTAGAAGAGGCGAACCCTCTGGTAGTGTGAGCCCTGATACCTACTGGTGAAGCTTGACCACGTGCCTCGTAGGCCAGAGCAATAGCATCCCTCACCCAATGCGACAGTCTGCTTGGTGGCAGCCGCCCCCCCCGGTTGCGTCACCCATGGCAAACTAATAGTTGCCCAGACTTATGCCACTGGCTAGTGTGGTGGACAAAGTATGTGAAGTATTTCCTGCTCTGGTGTTGTAAACGGCGGGGAGCAGTAGGCTTTGAGAGTGACCAGATGTACAGTTGAGAAAAAAACCTTAGGCAGGTAGTCAGGATGAGGGTGCAAAATTGCTTTAGCCATTCCTGGGGCAAAATCTAAGCAGGCTGGAAAGACAGACAGAGCCTGTAGATCTTCTTTTTAGAGAAGTAATTGCCATAAGAAAAACCATCTCGAGTCAGAAATTTACCAGACGCTGACTCGAGGTTCGAAGCGGGTCTCAATCTAAGTCCCATGAAGGGATCCTGGTCCTAGCAGGAGATCTCAGTCGCATGGCTCCACGAATGAAGCGAGCGAGCAGAGGACGTCTCCCCAAGGGCACCCCATCAATCAAGGAGTGGCAAGCCAATTGAGCGGACACTGTCTGTTTGCACTGTCTGTTGGGAGGCGAAAAGGTCCACTTCTGCTATTGTAAAATCTCAACCAGATTTGTTCCACTACCTCGGGGTGGAGTTTCCACTCCCCCGTCGGTATTTTTTGTCTGGACAGCAAATTTGCTCCCATTCAGGCATCCAGGGATATAAGCTGCTCTGATTAAAAGGAGCTTGCCCTGGGCCCAAAGGAGAATCTGCCATGCCAGTCTGTTCTGCTGGCCTGAACTTAGACCACCTTGATGGCTTATGTAAGAGACTATCACGGTGTTGTCCACCCACACCAAGACATGGCAGCCTCTGGAGGAAGTATTTACAGCCATCAACTCGAGACAGTTAATGTGACAAATCGAGCTGATGACCCTCCCATTCCCTTTAAGCTGGACAACCACTTAAGACTGCTATCCAGCCCGTCAGGGAGGCGTCTGTCGTTAGCAACCTGCGACGACAAGACGCATCTAGAGTTGGACCCAAAGTGAGGAACCGGGGTCTGAACCACATAGAAAGGGTACGTAGCACGCGGCGCGTAACCCTTATCAGCCTAGGGGATTGGCCCTTGGATGAAATCCCCTGGCTTTGAGCCACAACTGAAACGGTCTCATGTGCAAAAAGGCCCAAAGGGATCACAGAGGACGCAGTTGCCATGATACCTAGTAGTCGTCGATACTGACGAATAGTGCAACCTTGGCCTAGCCCGACTTTGCTCAGTGTGTTCTAAATGGACTCGATTCGAGCGGGAGACAATTGTGATCGAATTCCATACGATCCCCATGTAGTTTTCTGATTGGGAGAGAGGACGCATTTCTTGGCATTGAGCCTCAACCCCAGATAAACCAGATGAGTCAAGACAATATCCATGTGCTGTAATGCCAGTTCTTGTGACTGTGCTAGTATCAGCCAGTCATCTATGTAATTCAGAATGTGGATGCCCCGGAGTCATAAAGGAGCCAGTGCTGCATCCATGCATTCTGTGAATGTGCGGGGTGATAAGGCTAGACCGAATGGAAGAACCCGATATTGGAAAGCTTCGCCCCCGAAAGCGAACCACAGAAACTTCCTGTGTTGTGGAGAGACGGACCCATCTCTCGCTCCTCAGCCAGATCAATGCGAGAGCCCCACGATGAATGAGTGGGTGCTGGCTCTTGGAAGTAAGAGAGACGAGGGCAAAGCATTTTGACTGTAAACAGATCGCAATGCTCGCACCCGCCCCAACGCAAGAGCAGCATGCTCTTCCCCCAAACACACAAAACTGGTGCGTGTCTGTTTCAGCCATAGAGCATAAACACGGGAACACACGCACACTGCTTGCTTTGCTTCACACTTATTCTTGGAAAGGAGAAAAGGTTTTCTGCACTCTACCTAACAAATTCTAACTCCTAACAGAGGAAAGAAAGTTCTGACAGCTTGAGAAGCACAACACACAGTGTGATCTGAAGACAAAAGATCTATTTATAGCCCTGCTACAGGTGCATCCAACCGATGTCACCAGCAGAGGCTACAAAATCTAGTCAATTTAATTGACGTGTTGCACACATTGACAGCTGGTCACACCTAAAGCTGTTCCCAAAGTGCTAAAATCAGCGCAGCACAACAAAACACTTATTGTAAAGCTAGACACAGGAGCAGACTGTAATGTCATATTTCTAAGAGATCTGGATGCTTTGAAGCTTGACAGAAATTATACGTGTAAGTCACAATGCAAACTGTTAACGTATTCAGGCCACAAGATGTCGCCATTTGGTCAGCAATGCCTTGAATGCCAATACAGAAACAAGTATTATACTCTGGAATTTCAAGTCATAGAGCAAAGTGCATGTGCAATTCTGGGAAGAGAATCGTGCAGAACCTTGGGTTTAATAAAAAGGATTTATGAAGTATCAGAAAACACAGCAGACATTCAGAGTCAATTTGAGGATTTATTCACAGGACTGGGTTGTCTTCCTGGAGTTCATCCTATTCGGATAAATCCTGAAGTCACGCCAGTGATTCTTCCTTCAAAGAAACTACCAGTAGCCCTGAAAGATGATGTTGATAAAGAACTGAAACAAAAAATGTGTTATCAAAAAACAAACTGAACGGGTAAACAGCATGGTGACAGTTGTAAAGCCCAACAAGATGATAAGGATCTGCATAGACCCTCAAGATCTTAAAGCAATAAAAAGGGAACACTACCCTCTCAAATCAACTGAGGAAGTTGCAGAAATGCGTAGAGCAAAAATATTTTCAGTGGTAGATGCCAACCAAGGATTTTGGCAGATTCAGCTGGATGACGGCAATTTTAAATTTTGTACCTTTAACATGCCTTTAGAGAGGTACATTTTTACAAGACTTCTGTTTGGCATTTTGTCAGCTCCAGAAGTATGTTACAATACCTGGCAAAGTTCATCCCAAATCTTTCAGAAGTAACTGCACCACTCCAGAAGCAGCTGGAAAGAGAAACACAGTAGCATTGGTAGAGTGAACAGAAATAGTTTCAAACACCTGAAAACGTTGGCGAGTACAGCACCAGTACTGAAATACTATGATGTAAAAAAGCCAGTTGCTCTATCAGTAGATGCAAGTTCACAAGGTTCACGGTTCAAGAGCACTAACAGACTGTGAACAGAATTATGCACAAATAGAAAAAGAGTTGTCAATTGTGCATGGTTGTGAGAAGTTTCACCAATACCTGCATGTATGTTGTGTTCAGTTTGAGTCAGACCACAAGCCATTGGAAACAATATTCAAGAAGCCCCTTCATAAAGCTCCATCCAGACAACAGAAAATGCTGATGAGACTACAGAAATATAGCCTTGGAGTGAAATATGTTGCTGGAAAGACGTTACACATTGCAGATGCATTGAGCAGAGCTTACCTGCAAAAGCATCAGTCAAAACAGCAAAGAAGAAGAGGAGTTTTATGAGAGTTATATAGTGCGCCAGCTACCTGTTCAAAAAGATGGCCAAACTCAAGGAGCCAAGTACAAAAATCCATTCAGCAGTCCTGGACATATAGAGAGGAACTGACTTATATGGATGGATAGCTGTTCAAAACGCAAAACTGATAGTACCAAACAAAATGAGAAGTGAAAAGAATGGGTATCGTAAGTGCTAGGAATGGTCTAGAGATGTCTTGTTCTGGCCTGGAATGGCAAAGCAAATTGAGGATGTTGAATGTAAATGTGATGTCTGCAATAAGTACAGAAACAGCAATCCCAGAGTACCTTGTCACATCATGCTCCTGAAAGAGCATGGTCAAAAGGTAGTAGTGGATTTATTTCACTACAGAGATGAATATCTTCTGTGTGGACTATTATTCCAAGTATCCTGCAAATGCAATTTTAAGTGATATAAGGAGTAAGCAAGTAATTGCTGTTCTAAAGACAATGTTCGCCAGACATGGAGTGACAGATGAGCACTTTTCAGACAATGGTAGACATGGAATGGTAGACTTGTAAGTGCTTAAATGAAAGCATTTGCAGACAGCTGGGAATTCATACATACCACATCAAGCCCTGGATTTCCACTGTCAAATGGTCAAGCTGAGAGAGCAGTACAAACTGTAAAAAACTTGAAGACACGTGAGTGCCAGAGATCCATACACTGCTTTATTGGAGTGCAGAATTACACTGTTAGATGGAGTAGGTTTTTCACCTGCACAATTACTCATGGGAAGACGACTGAAGTCAAAGTTACACATGTCAAGGAAACTACTGATGCAAAAAGTTCTCAAACAGGTGCATAGCAGACAAGTCAAACAAAAACACTATTTTGATCATGGGACAAGAAAGCTACCTGAAATGGAGAAAGAGTGAGAATTAGGATAACAAGTGGCAACCTGCAGTGATTATTTATTAAAATGAAGAGCTAAGGTCATACCTTGTTCAAACACCAAACAAGCAAATCTTCAGAAAGAATCAAAGAGACTTACTGAAGACAGAAGAAACAAATGTACAGTATCCTTCAACTCAAACTGAAACTGTTGAGGACCTACCTGTTGTTCCGTCATGGGTAGAGTTGAATTCAGAGCAAGAAAACTATGTTGACAATAATGCCCGTGAAAGAGATGGAGCACCAGTGGAGAGAGTCAGCAGCTTCAAGTTCCTCGGTGTCCACATTACTGAGGAACTCACATGGTCCGTCCACACTGAGGCCATGTGAAGAAGGCTCACCAGCGCCTCTTCTTCCTGAGACGGCTGAGGAAGTTCGGAATGAACCACCACATCCTCACACGGTTCTACACCAGCACTGTAGAGAGCATCCTGACTGGCTGCATCACCGCCTGGTACGGCAATAGCACCGCCCACAACCGCAAAGAGTGGTGCGAAATGCCAGAAACATCAGAGGTGAGCTTCCCTCCCTCCAGGACATATATAACAGGCGGTGTGTGAAAAAAGCTCGGAGGATCATCAGAGACTCCAGCCACCCGAGTCATGGGCTGCTCTCACTGCTTCAATCAAGCAGGCGGTATCGCAGCATCAGGACCCGCACCAGCCGACTACATGACAGCTTCTTCCCAAGCAATAAGACTTTTGAACACATGATCTCTCACGATCAACAATCAGCACTGCACTTTATTAATCTTCATCTTATTATCTCACACTGGACTGTCAAATATATTCTCCTCAATTCAACTAGTGTATATATACACACTCACCTAAAGGATTATTAGGAACACCTGTTCAATTTCTCATTAATGCAATTATCTAATCAACCAATCACATGGCAGTTGCTTCAATACATTTAGGGGTGTGGTCCTGGTCAAGACAATCTCCTGAACTCCAAACTGAATGTCAGAATGGGAAAGAAAGGTGATTTAAGCAATTTTGAGCGTGGCATGGTTGTTGGTGCCAGACGGGCCGGTCTGAGTATTTCACAATCTGCTCAGTTACTGGGATTTTCACGCACAACCATTTCTAGGGTTTACAAAGAATGGTGTGAAAAGGAAAAAACATCCAGTATGCGGCAGTCCTGTGGGCGAAAATGCCTTGTTGATGCTAGAGGTCAGAGGAGAGTGGGCCGACTGATTCAAGCTGATAGAAGAGCAACTTTGACTGAAATAGCCACTCGTTACAACCGAGGTATGCAGCAAAGCATTTGTGAAGCCACAACACGCACAACCTTGAGGCGGATGGGCTACAACAGCAGAAGACCCTACCCGGTACCACTCATCTCCACTACAAATAGGAAAAAGAGGCTACAATTTGCAAGAGCTCACCAAAATTGGACAATTGAAGACTGGAAAAATGTTGACTGGTCTGATGAGTCTCGATTTCTGTTGAGACATTCAGATGGTAGAGTCAGAATTTGGCGTAAACAGAATGAGAACATGGATCCATCATCCCTTGTTACCACTGTGCAGGCTGGTGGTTGTGGTGTAATGGTGTGGGGGATGTTTTCTTGGCACACTTTAGGCCCCTTAGTGCCAATTGGGCATCGTTTAAATGCCACGGCCTACCTGAGCATTGTTTCTGACCATGTGCATCCCTTTATGGCCACCATGTACCCATCCTCTGATGGCTACTTCCAGCAGGATAATGCACCATGTCACAAAGCTCGAATCATTTCAAATTGGTATCTTGAACATGACAATGGGTTCACTGTACTAAAATGGCCCCCACAGTCACCAGATCTCAACCCAATAGAGCATCTTTGGGATGTGGTAGAACGGGAGCTTCGTGCCCTGGATGTGCATCCCACAAATCTCCATCAACTGCAAGATGCTATCCTATCAATATGGGCCAACATTTCTAAAGAATGCTTTCAGCACCTTGTTGAATCAATGCCACGTAGAATTAAGGCAGTTCTGAAGGCGAAAGGGGGTCAAACACAGTATTAGTATGGTGTCCCTAATAATCCTTTAGGTGAGTGTATTTATATACCCTTATCTAGTGTATGTGTATTCTATATTGTGTGTACTGTACATTGTATATTAGTACTATGTTGTGTAATTATGTGTACATTTGATATGTAAATTGTGTTGTGTAAATGTTGTTTATTGTAAATTGGTATATGTTTCGTCACTGTCATGACTGCAATGTTGCTCGGAACTGCACACAAGACTTTCACCTACTGTTGCACTTGTGTACACAGTAGTGTGACAATGAAGTGATTTGATTTGAAGAGTGTCAGCTTATGTGAATGCAAATTATTCTCCAGTGAGAAAAGGTCAGTCTTTCACAAGTAATGGGAGAGTATCAAAATTTGGTAAACCTATCAATGTGCCTAGTAGGCACCGGGAGTAAAATAGTAAATTATTAACTAGTTCAAAATGTCAATGTTGTCAATGACTGCAAATTAATTTTATAGTTTTTATGTTATGTACAAGTTATACTGTAATTAGTTTCAAATAGAGTTAAAAAAAAAAAAAGGTAAAAAAAGGGGGATATCATGTATATTGTGTATATGCTTATGTTGCAGTATTGGAGTGAACACTGTGAGGCGCTACGACATTATTGTATGTGGATAACACAGACAGAAGTAAAGCAGTTCTGTTCAACCACATGTGGTCTACACACACACACACACACACATCTCAATCAATGACTCTTGAACCTAAATACATTGCAGATATTCTTGTTGAATTGAATCCTAACAGATATCAGATCATTAGGATAAAGTCAGTTAGAAATACCAAGGGTTCACTCAAAACATGGTGAGAAAATGTTTAACTATTATGCCAACTGAAGCTGGAACCAGCTTCCAGAGGGGGTCAGGTGTGCTCCAAATGTAGCCAAATTCAAGTCCAGACTGAAAACGCATCTATTTAGCTCTAGAGAACTGTGCTGCACTTACAGAGAGCACTGCATAATTAGATTCCTCCGGTAGGAGGGAATCTATTGTTATTGACAGTTTTATTATTAGATTCCTCCGATAGGAGGGAATCTATTGTTATTGACAGTTTTATTATTATTAGGGCCCAAGCCTTGAAAAGGCGAAGGCCCTATTGTTTTACTCCTGATTATTATTATTAGGGCCCAAGCCTTGAAAAGGCGAAGGCCCTATGGTTTTCCTTAGGAATATTAGGGCCCAAGCCTTGAAAAGGCGAAGGCCCTATTGTTTTCCTTAGGATTATTAGGGCCCAAGCCTTGAAAAGGCGAAGGCCCTATTGTTTTCCTTAGGATTATTAGGGCCCAAGCCTTGAAAAGGCGAAGGCCCTATTGTTTTCCTTAGGATTATTATTATTATTATTATTATTAGGGCCCAAGCCTTGAGAAGGCGAAGGCCCTATTGTTTTCCTCCTGATTATTAGGGCCCAAGCCTTGAAAAGGCGAAGGCCCTATTGTTTTCCTTAGGATTATTATTATTATTATTATTATTATTATTATTATTATTAGGGCCCAAGCCTTGAAAAGGCGAAGGCCCTATTGTTTTCCTCCTGATTATTATTAGGGCCCAAGCCTTGAAAAGGCGAAGGCCCTATTGTTTTCCTTAGGATTATTATTAGGGCCCAAGCCTTGAAAAGGCGAAGGCCCTATTGTTTTCCTTAGGATTATTATTAGGGCCCAAGCCTTGAAAAGGCGAAGGCCCTATTGTTTTCCTCCTGATTATTAGGGCCCAAGCCTTGAAAAGGCGAAGGCCCTATTGTTTTCCTCCTGATTAGGGCCCAAGACTTGAAAAGGCGAAGGCCCTATTGTTTTCCTCCTGATTATTATTAGGGCCCAAGCCTTGAAAAGGCGAAGGCCCTATTATTTTCCTTAGGATTATTATTATTAGGGCCCAAGCCTTGAAAAGGCGAAGGCCCTATTGTTTTCCTTAGGATTATTATTAGGGCCCAAGCCTTGAAAAGGAGAAGGCCCTATTGTTTTCCTCCTGATTATTATTATTATTAGGGCCCAAGCCTTGAAAAGGTGAAGGCCCTATTGTTTTCCTTAGGATTATTATTATTATTATTATTATTAGGGCCCAAGCCTTGAAAAGGCGAAGGCCCTATTGTTTTCCTTAGGATTATTATTAGGGCCCAAGCCTTGAAAAGGCGAAGGCCCTATTGTTTTCCTTAGGATTATTATTATTATTATTAGGGCCCAAGCCTTGAAAAGGCGAAGGCCCTATTGTTTTCCTTAGGATTATTATTAGGGCCCAAGCCTTGAAAAGGCGAAGGCCCTATTGTTTTCCTTAGGATTATTATTAGGGCCCAAGCCTTGAAAAGGCGAAGGCCCTATTGTTTTCCTTAGGATTATTATTATTATTAGGGCCCAAGCCTTGAAAAGGCGAAGGCCCTATTGTTTTCCTTAGGATTATTAGGGCCCAAGCCTTGAAAAGGCGAAGGCCCTATTGTTTTCCTTAGGATTATTATTATTATTATTATTAGGGCCCAAGCCTTGAAAAGGCGAAGGCCCTATTGTTTTCCTTAGGATTATTATTATTAGGGCCCAAGCCTTGAAAAGGCGAAGGCCCTATTGTTTTCCTCCTGATTATTATTATTAGGGCCCAAGCCTTGAAAAGGCGAAGGCCCTATTGTTTTCCTTAGGATTATTAGGGCCCAAGCCTTGAAAAGGCGAAGGCCCTATTGTTTTCCTTAGGATTATTATTATTATTATTATTAGGGCCCAAGCCTTGAAAAGGCGAAGGCCCTATTGTTTTCCTTAGGATTATTATTAGGGCCCAAGCCTTGAAAAGGCGAAGGCCCTATTGTTTTCCTTAGGATTATTATTAGGGCCCAAGCCTTGAAAAGGCGAAGGCCCTATTGTTTTCCTCCTGATTATTAGGGCCCAAGCCTTGAAAAGGCGAAGGCCCTATTGTTTTCCTTAGGATTATTATTAGGGCCCAAGCCTTGAAAAGGCGAAGGCCCTATTGTTTTCCTTAGGATTATTATTAGGGCCCAAGCCTTGAAAAGGCGAAGGCCCTATTGTTTTCCTCCTGATTATTAGGGCCCAAGCCTTGAAAAGGCGAAGGCCCTATTGTTTTCCTCCTGATTAGGGCCCAAGACTTGAAAAGGCGAAGGCCCTATTGTTTTCCTCCTGATTATTATTAGGGCCCAAGCCTTGAAAAGGCGAAGGCCCTATTATTTTCCTTAGGATTATTATTATTAGGGCCCAAGCCTTGAAAAGGCGAAGGCCCTATTGTTTTCCTTAGGATTATTATTAGGGCCCAAGCCTTGAAAAGGAGAAGGCCCTATTGTTTTCCTCCTGATTATTATTATTATTAGGGCCCAAGCCTTGAAAAGGTGAAGGCCCTATTGTTTTCCTTAGGATTATTATTATTATTATTATTATTAGGGCCCAAGCCTTGAAAAGGCGAAGGCCCTATTGTTTTCCTTAGGATTATTATTAGGGCCCAAGCCTTGAAAAGGCGAAGGCCCTATTGTTTTCCTTAGGATTATTATTATTATTATTAGGGCCCAAGCCTTGAAAAGGCGAAGGCCCTATTGTTTTCCTTAGGATTATTATTAGGGCCCAAGCCTTGAAAAGGCGAAGGCCCTATTGTTTTCCTTAGGATTATTATTAGGGCCCAAGCCTTGAAAAGGCGAAGGCCCTATTGTTTTCCTTAGGATTATTATTATTATTAGGGCCCAAGCCTTGAAAAGGCGAAGGCCCTATTGTTTTCCTTAGGATTATTAGGGCCCAAGCCTTGAAAAGGCGAAGGCCCTATTGTTTTCCTTAGGATTATTATTATTATTATTATTAGGGCCCAAGCCTTGAAAAGGCGAAGGCCCTATTGTTTTCCTTAGGATTATTATTATTAGGGCCCAAGCCTTGAAAAGGCGAAGGCCCTATTGTTTTCCTCCTGATTATTATTATTAGGGCCCAAGCCTTGAAAAGGCGAAGGCCCTATTGTTTTCCTTAGGATTATTAGGGCCCAAGCCTTGAAAAGGCGAAGGCCCTATTGTTTTCCTTAGGATTATTATTATTATTATTATTAGGGCCCAAGCCTTGAAAAGGCGAAGGCCCTATTGTTTTCCTTAGGATTATTATTAGGGCCCAAGCCTTGAAAAGGCGAAGGCCCTATTGTTTTCCTTAGGATTATTATTAGGGCCCAAGCCTTGAAAAGGCGAAGGCCCTATTGTTTTCCTCCTGATTATTAGGGCCCAAGCCTTGAAAAGGCGAAGGCCCTATTGTTTTCCTTAGGATTATTATTAGGGCCCAAGCCTTAAAAAGGCGAAGGCCCTATTGTTTTCCTCCTGATTATTATTAGGGCCCAAGCCTTGAAAAGGCAAAGGCCCTATTGTTTTCCTCCTGATTAGGGCCCAAGCCTTGAAAAGGCGAAGGCCCTATTGTTTTCCTCCTGATTATTTATTAGGGCCCAAGCCTTGAAAAGGCGAAGGCCCTATTGTTTTCCTTAGGATTATTAGGGCCCAAGCCTTGAAAAGGCGAAGGCCCTATTGTTTTCCTTAGGATTATTATTAGGCCCCAAGCCTTGAAAAGGCGAAGGCCCTATTGTTTTCCTTAGGATTATTATTATTATTAGGGCCCAAGCCTTGAAAAGGTGAAGGCCCTATTGTTTTCCTCCTGATTATTAGGGCCCAAGCCTTGAAAAGGCGAAGGCCCTATTGTTTTCCTTAGGATTATTATTATTATTATTAGGGCCCAAGCCTTGAAAAGGCGAAGGCCCTATTGTTTTCCTTAGGATTATTAGGGCCCAAGCCTTGAAAAGGCGAAGGCCCTATTGTTTTCCTTAGGATTATTATTAGGGCCCAAGCCTTGAAAAGGCGAAGGCCCTATTGTTTTCCTTAGGATTATTATTATTATTAGGGCCCAAGCCTTGAAAAGGTGAAGGCCCTATTGTTTTCCTCCTGATTATTAGGGCCCAAGCCTTGAAAAGGCGAAGGCCCTATTGTTTTCCTTAGGATTATTATTATTATTATTATTAGGGCCCAAGCCTTGAAAAGGCGAAGGCCCTATTGTTTTCCTTAGGATTATTATTATTATTAATATTATTATTATTATTATTATTATTATTAGGGCCCAAGCCTTGAAAAGGCGAAGGCCCTATTGTTTTCCTTAGGATTATTATTAGGGCCCAAGCCTTGAAAAGGCGAAGGCCCTATTGTTTTCCTCCTGATTATTAGGCCCCAAGCCTTGAAAAGGCGAAGGCCCTATTGTTTTCCTCCTGATTATTATTTTATTAGGGCCCAAGCCTTGAAAAGGCGAAGGCCCTATTGTTTTCCTCCTGATTATTAGGGCCCAAGCCTTGAAAAGGCGAAGGCCCTATTGTTTTCCTCCTGATTAGGGCCCAAGCCTTGAAAAGGCGAAGGCCCTATTGTTTTCCTCCTGATTATTATTAGGGCCCAAGCCTTGAAAAGGCGAAGGCCCTATTGTTTTCCTTAGGATTATTATTATTATTATTATTATTAGGGCCCAAGCCTTGAGAAGGCGAAGGCCCTATTGTTTTCCTCCTGATTATTAGGGCCCAAGCCTTGAAAAGGCGAAGGCCCTATTGTTTTCCTTAGGATTATTATTATTATTATTAGGGCCCGAGCCTTGAAAAGGCGAAGGCCCTATTGTTTTCCTTAGGATTATTATTATTATTATTATTATTATTATTATTATTATTATTAGGGCCCAAGCCTTGAAAAGGCGAAGGCCCTATTGTTTTCCTCCTGATTATTATTAGGGCCCAAGCCTTGAAAAGGCGAAGGCCCTATTGTTTTCCTTAGGATTATTATTAGGGCCCAAGCCTTGAAAAGGCGAAGGCCCTATTGTTTTCCTTAGGATTATTATTAGGGCCCAAGCCTTGAAAAGGCGAAGGCCCTATTGTTTTCCTCCTGATTATTAGGGCCCAAGCCTTGAAAAGGCGAAGGCCCTATTGTTTTCCTCCTGATTATTATTATTATTAGGGCCCAAGCCTTGAAAAGGCGAAGGCCCTATTGTTTTCCTCCTGATTATTAGGGCCCAAGCCTTGAAAAGGCGAAGGCCCT
This sequence comes from Moxostoma hubbsi, assembly GCA_032164185.1. NCBI lineage: Eukaryota > Metazoa > Chordata > Actinopteri > Cypriniformes > Catostomidae > Moxostoma > Moxostoma hubbsi. Next base: position 6,664,216 of record JAVLUX010000013.1, on the reverse strand, counting down.
ATTGTTTTCCTCCTGATTAGGGCCCAAGCCTTGAAAAGGCGAAGGCCCTATTGTTTTCCTCCTGATTATTATTAGGGTCCAAGCCTTGAAAAGGCGAAGGCCCTATTGTTTTCCTTAGGATTATTATTATTAGGGCCCAAGCCTTGAAAAGGCGAAGGCCCTATTGTTTTCCTTAGGATTATTATTAGGGCCCAAGCCTTGAAAAGGCGAAGGCCCTATTGTTTTCCTCCTGATTATTATTATTATTAGGGCCCAAGCCTTGAAAAGGCGAAGGCCCTATTGTTTTCCTTAGGATTATTATTAGGGCCCAAGCCTTGAAAAGGCGAAGGCCCTATTGTTTTCCTTAGGATTATTATTATTATTATTAGGGTCCAAGCCTTGAAAAGGCGAAGGCCCTATTGTTTTCCTTAGGATTATTATTAGGGCCCAAGCCTTGAAAAGGCGAAGGCCCTATTGTTTTCCTTAGGATTATTATTAGGGCCCAAGCCTTGAAAAGGCGAAGGCCCTATTGTTTTCCTTAGGATTATTATTATTATTAGGGCCCAAGCCTTGAAAAGGCGAAGGCCCTATTGTTTTCCTTAGGATTATTAGGGCCCAAGCCTTGAAAAGGCAAAGGCCCTATTGTTTTCCTTAGGATTATTAGGGCCCAAGCCTTGAAAAGGCGAAGGCCCTATTGTTTTCCTTAGGATTATTATTATTATTATTATTATTATTATTATTATTTTATCGACTATTCGGGCACTTTTGGGGGCCTTAACATGCTCTAAAACTCTTGAAACTTTGCACACGGGTCAGAACCTGCGGCCATCAGGGCTGGGCTGAAGATGGTACCCGGGCGTGGCAGGGGGTTTCAGCAGCGCCCCCTGGAACGGGGTCCGAAACCATGGTCCATAAATCAAACACACTTGCATGTAATAATATGAAAGTCGGTACACATATAGATCTCATCGTTTCATATATACTTCATGCTCTTACTTTTTACCTCAGCCCAACAGGAAGTCGGCTATTTAGGGTTGTTTGGAAAACGTATACAATGGAATTTGAAATACTCCTCCTAGAGAAATCATTTAATCGCTACGAATCTCAGTCAGCATGAAGTCAAGACATTGAGGATGAAAAATTGCCAGCGGATTTTTGATATCTCGAACGGTTTGGCCGTGGCGAGGAAACAAATTTATGGCGAGAAAAGTGAGACAGGAAGTGTGTTATAACTTCTGCATAAATTAACAGATCTTGATGAAACTTCAGCAGTGTGTTCGTTGTAAGAGGCCGATCACATGGATGTGACTATTGTGAGTCAAAGTTATAGCGCCACCAACTGGCAGCAGGAAGTGTGTCACTTTCAAAATGCTTTGAAATCACCCTCTTGTTTTTACCCGATTTGCTTCAAACTTTACGTGTATAATGTAAACACACGGCAGATTTAGACCTGTGAAAGGATTATTGATATCTTAGATACTGTTGCCGTGGCAACACTTCAAACTTTACTTTTCTTTATTGATGCTTTTGAGACTCTTAACATACTTGAAATTGCATGAAACTCGACAGAGACGTCACATTTATTAGCCAGTAGACATGTGCAAAGTTTCAGAAATGGGTGTGGTGAGGGGCTCAGTAGCGCCACCTTTTGACAAAAAAGTGGGGGGTTAGTTTCATCTACAGGTACAAAAATTGGTATTGATATAGTTCTCCTCAAGCCGGACAACTTTCTAATTTACAGTCATTAGCTCCGACCAACAGAAAGTCAGGTATTTTGGTTTGAATGTGGAGAAAATGTCAGAATTTTGCAAGTCACTCTCTAAGACTTTGTGTGTGAGGAGTAGGAAGGGAGGGGGTCTTGTGAAGTAATACATAGGGCTATACTGCCCTCTTGTGTTCAACATAGTATGGGTTACATTAACTTTTGCACGATATTCTAATTTTTCGAGTTTCACCTGTATGCAGAGTTGACAGAAAAATGTTACACACGCCGTAGCAGGTGAATACAACAAAGAACTAAAGCCTAAAAAACTAAAGTTTAATCCACTGTCTGTTCATTCTCTGAGTGGCAATTACAAGAAATGTCCAATAGATGGCATCCAAGCCTCATTGTTCAATGATTTACAACAGGTCTGAGTCCAGAATGGGCAGGGACTGAGTTCAACAGTTGCTTGAGCTCTTTTGCAGTCGAATCCCAGAAAAAAGGCAAACAATGTGTCCCCACTCAATATATACATCAACTGAGTGGAGGATACAATTTTTAACAACCTTTAACCATTTACAGCCAGAGCGTTCAAATTTGGGAACAATTATTCCCATGGTTCCTGTCTCAGTGTCATCGTCGTCCGATCACCGATTTTATTTCTGAAGTCTGCCCAGATACTCATGACAATACAAGCTAAAGGCACATGTGATTGGTTAAGGGGTTACTGGGCAAGAATAATAACTGTATCGTCATCACCGTCTTCCTTCATTTCAATGGAAAGGTGATATCACGAGAGATTTACTCCAGTGTTGGATTTACTGCTTCAAATTAAATACTGAGGCGATTTTTGCAAGGTAAGAACGTGTGTTGTCTATATTTTCTATAGAAAGTCAAAACGTTTTAGTGACGAAGCATTTATTTGTAGGAGTATTGCTAGTTATTTCTGGAAAAAAATGACAAAACAACTCAAATAAATGTTTGTGAGCAGTTTTGTGTGAAACCGCGAGATGCGTAGCGTCTAACGCACGAGCCCCGATGAGAGATCGCATTCGCTTCTTCTTGCGTTTGAACGGACAATTTCATACTACAAAATGTCAAATTACATGATATATTGTCTGTTTTGTCCCAAGTGAACATAAACAGTTGATGAAGAAATCGCGAATCGAAATCTAGTATCAACACTTCCGAGAATGATTATCAGCGTTGTGTCTGACAGCGCGAGGCATCTCATTTTTACTCGCATCTTCATGGAGGTTTGTCGGTTGTATGTAGTTTCACAATCTCAATCAAGTAATCTCTGAAATGAATACAGATGTAACAGCACGAAAATAATGAGACTTCACAGTTCTCAAAAGATTAAACTCACTAAAACAAGCCGCACAGACTGTGCCTTGAATGAAATGCGTTTAAAATCCTCTTAAAGAGACAGTAACAATTTTCCAAGTAAATAAAAAGTAGGCCTACAAATGGTTTTCACCCCAAAAATAAATTTCTCTCATCGTATACTCACCCTCATTGCATCCCAGATGTGTATTGTTTTCTTTCTTCTAGTGAACACAAATTAAGCTTTTTAGAAGATTATCTCAACCCTGTTGGACCTTTCAATGACTTGAATGGTGATCAGAACTCAGAAGCTGCAAAAATCAAATAAATGCAGCATAAAAGTAATCCATACCACTCCAGTGGTTAAATCCATGCCTTCAGAAGTGATATTATAGGTGTGGGTTAGAAATAAACCTATATATATATACTTCAAGATGACATCACTCTGAAGTACTGCGTAAAGAATATCCCACATTCGCCCTTAGGGGGCGCTACAGGCCATGCCCAAAATTCCCATTTTCTGGTCAAAAATGTTCTAATGTTGTATATTGATACTACAGGCCAACAGGAATTCACAAACCAAGAGTGGCCCACATTCGCCCTTATGGGGCGCTACAGGCCACGCCCTAAATTCCCATTTGCTGGTCAAAAATGTTCTAATTTGGTACATTGATACTACAGGCCAACAGGAACCCACAAACAAAGAATTGCCCATATTCGCCATTAGGGGGCGCTACAGGCTATGCCCAAAATTCCCATTTTATGGTCAAAAATTTTCTAATTTGGTATATTGACACTACAGGCCAACAGAAATCCACAAACCAAGAATGTCTCACATTTGCCCTTAGGGGGTGCTAAAGGACATTCCCAAATTGCACATTTTTTTGTCAAATACTTTCTAATTTGGTACATTAATACTACAGGCCAACAGGAACCTACAAACCAAGAATGGCTCACATTCGCCCTTAGGGGGCGGTACAGGCCATGCCCAAATGTCAATTTTTCAAAGTGATTGTATTTCCACCCCATTTATTTAGTTTTTCTGAAACCTGGTGAACATACCTCATTTCTCATTGTAAACAAAAAACCCTACAGGATCCATAAGGTCCGGCATGATGGATTTTCCTGTACACTGAAAATGTTTAGTTTAGGATTCAGACAGAAAGACATGTTTTTTGGATTTTTTCATTGGGAGGGTTTAACCCCAACCCTCTATTGATCAATTTTAAATGATTTGCCATTTTGAGGAGGAATCGCATTGCTGCTTGCAGCTATATTTTTGAGTTGTTGCTGTGTCCATCATCCTTTGTTTTCCGAAAGCCACCAAGTGGAAATGAGCCCGGTAACTAAAGGCACCAGGGTTGCGGTGCCACCGGCTTGGGCCCGTCATCGCTGCTTGCAGCTTTAATTATTATTATTATTATTATTATTATTATTATTATTATTTTATCGACTATTCGGGCACTTTTGGGGGCCTTAACATGCTCTAAAACTCTTGAAACTTTGCACACGGGTCAGAACCTGCGGCCATCAGGGCTGGGCTGAAGATGGTACCCGGGCGTGGCAGGGGGGCTCAGCAGCGCCCCCTGGAACGGGGTCCGAAACCTTGGTCCATAAATCAAACACACTTGCATGTAATAATATGAAAGTCGGTACACATATAGATCTCATCGTTTCATATATACTTCATGCTCTTACTTTTTACCTCAGCCCAACAGGAAGTCGGCTATTTAGGGTTGTTTGGAAAACGTATACAATGGAATTTGAAATACTCCTCCTAGAGAAATCATTTAATCGCCACGAATCTCAGTCAGCATGAAGTCAAGACATTGAGGATGAAAAATTGCCAGCGGATTTTTGATATCTCGAACGGTTTGGCCGTGGCGAGGAAACAAATTTATGGCGAGAAAAGTGAGACAGGAAGTGTGTTATAACTTCTGCATAAATTAACAGATCTTGATGAAACTTCAGCAGTGTGTTCGTTGTAAGAGGCCGATCACATGGATGTGACTATTGTGAGTCAAAGTTATAGCGCCACCAACTGGCAGCAGGAAGTGTGTCACTTTCAAAATGCTTTGAAATCACCCTCTTGTTTTTACCCGATTTGCTTCAAACTTTACGTGTATAATGTAAACACACGGCAGATTTAGACCTGTGAAAGGATTATTGATATCTTAGATACTGTTGCCGTGGCAACGCTTCAAACTTTACTTTTCTTTATTGATGCTTTTGAGACTCTTAACATACTTGAAATTGCATGAAACTCGACAGAGACGTCACATTTATTAGCCAGTAGACATGTGCAAAGTTTCAGAAATGGGTGTGGTGAGGGGCTCAGTAGCGCCACCTTTTGACAAAAAAGTGGGGGGTTAGTTTCATCTACAGGTACAAAAATTGGTATTGATATAGTTCTCCTCAAGCCGGACAACTTTCTAATTTACAGTCATTAGCTCCGACCAACAGAAAGTCAGATATTTTGGTTTGAATGTGGAGAAAATGTCAGAATTTTGCAAGTCACTCTCTGAGACTCTGTGAGTTTGTAGGGGAGGGGGGACGTTGGGTCTTGTGAAGTAATACATAGGGCTATACTGCCCTCTTGTGTTCAACATAGTATGGGTTACATTAACTTTTGCACGATATTCTAATTTTTCGAGTTTCACCTGTATGCAGAGTTGACAGAAAAATGTTACACACGCCGTAGCAGGTGAATACAACAAAGAACTAAAGCCTAAAAAACTAAAGTTTAATCCACTGTCTGTTCATTCTCTGAGTGGCAATTACAAGAAATGTCCAATAGATGGCATCCAAGCCTCATTGTTCTATTATTTACAACAGGCTGAGTCCAGAATGGGCAGGGACTGAGTTCAACAGTTGCTTGAGCTCTTTTGCCGTCGAATCCCAGAAAAAAGGCAAACACTGTGTCCCCACTCACTATATACATCAACTGAGTGGCGGATACAATTTTTAACAACCTTTAACCATTTACAGCCAGAGCGTTCAAATTTGGGAACAATTATTCCCATAGTTTCTGTCTCAGTGTCATCGTCGTCCAATCACCGATTTTATTTCTGAAATCTGCCCAGATACTCATGACAATACAAGCTAAAGGCACATGTGATTGGTTAAGGGGTTACTGGGCAAGAATAATAACTGTATCGTCATCACCGTCTTCCTTCATTTCAATGGGACGGTGATATCACGAGAGATTTACTCCAGTGTTGGATTTACTGCTTCAAATTAAATACTGAGGCGATTTTTGCAAGGTAAGAACGTGTTGTCTATATTTTCTATAGAAAGTCAAAACGTTTTAGTTACGAAGCATTTATTTGTAGGAGTATTGCTAGTTATTTCTGGAAAAAAAATGACGAAACAACTCAAATAAATGTTTGTGAGCAGTTTTGTGTGAAACCGCGAGCAGCGTCACGTCTAACTCACGAGCCCCGATGAGAGATCGCATTCGCTTCTTCTTGCGTTTGAACGGACAATTTCATAACAACAAAATGTCAAAATACATGATATATTGTCTGTTTTGTCTCAAGTGACCATAAACAGTTGATGAAGAAATCGCGAATCTAAATCTAGTATCAACACTTCCGAGAATGATTATCAGCTTTGTGTCTGACTGCGCGAGGAATCTCATTTTTACTCGCATCTTCATGGAGGTTTGTCGGTTGTATGTAGTTTCACAATCTCAATCAATTAATCTCTGAAATGAATACAGATGTAACAGCACGAAAATAATGAGATTCACAGTTCTCAAAAGATTATATCTCAATAAAACAAGCCGCAAAGACGGCTTGACGGCTTGAATGAAATGCGTTTAAAATCCTCTTAAAGAGACAGTAACAATTTTCCAAGTAAATAAAAAGTAGCCTACAAATGGTTTTCACCCCCAAAATAAATTTCTCTCATCGTATACTCACCCTCATTCCATCCCAGATGTGTATTATTTTCTTTCTTCTAGTGAACACAAATTAAGCTTTTTAGAAGATTATCTCAACCCTGTTGGACCTTTCAATGACTTGAATGGTGATCAGAACTCAGAAGCTACAAAAATCACATAAATGCAGCATAAAAGTAATCCATACCACTCCTGTGGTTTAATCCATGCCTTCAGAAGTGATATTATAGGTGTGGGTTAGATACAGACCTATATATATATATATACTTAAAGATGACATCACTCTGAAGTACTGCGTAAAGAATATCCCACATTCGCCCTAAGGGGGCGCTACAGGCCATGCCCAAAATTCCCATTTTCTGGTCAAAAATGTTCTAATTTTGTATATTGATACTACAGGCCAACAGGAATCCACAAACCAAGAATGGCCCACATTCGCCCTTAGGGGGCGCTACAGGCCATACCCAAAATTCCCATTTTCTGGTCAAAAATGTTCTAATTTTGTAGATTGATACTACAGGCCAACAGGAATCCACAAACCAAGAATGGCCCACATTCGCCCTTAGGGGGCGCTACAGGCCATGCCCTAAATTCCCATTTGCTGGTCAAAAATGTTCTAATTTGGTATATTGACACTACAGGCCAACAGAAATCCACAAACCAAGAATGTCTCACATTCGCCCTTAGGGGGCGCTAAAGGCCATTCCCAAATTGCACATTTTTTTGTCAAATACTTTCTAAATTGGTACATTAATACTACAGGCCAACAGGAACCTACAAACCAAGAATGGCTCACATTCACCCTTAGGGGGAGCTACAGGCCATGCCCAAATGTCATTTTTTCAAAGTGTTTGTATTTCCAACACATTTATTTAGTTTTTCTGAAACCTGGTGAACAAACCTCATTTCTCATTGTAAACAAAAAACCCTACAGGATCCATAAGGTCCGACATGATGGATTTTCCTGTACACTGAAAATGTTTAGTTTAGGATTCAGACAGAAAGACATGTTTTTTGGATTTTTTCATTGGGAGGGTTTAACCCCAACCCTCTATTGATCAATTTTAAATGATTTGCCATTTTGAGGAGGAATCGCATTGCTGCTTGCAGCTATATTTTTGAGTTGTTGCTGTGTCCATCATCCTTTGTTTTCCGAAAGCCACCAAGTGGAAATGAGCCCGGTAACTAAAGGCACCAGGGTTGCGGTGCCACCGGCTTGGGCCCGTCATCGCTGCTTGCAGCTTTAATTATTATTATTATTATTAGGGCCCAAGCCTTGAAAAGGCGAAGGCCCTATTGTTTTCCTTAGGATTATTATTATTATTATTATTATTATTATTATTATTAGGGCCCAAGCCTTGAAAAGGCGAAGGCCCTATTGTTTTCCTCCTGATTATTAGGGCCCAAGCCTTGAAAAGGCGAAGGCCCTATTGTTTTCCTCCTGATTATTATTAGGGCCCAAGCCTTGAAAAGGCGAAGGCCCTATTGTTTTCCTCCTGATTATTATTAGGGCCCAAGCCTTGAAAAGGCGAAGGCCCTATTGTTTTCCTTAGGATTATTATTATTATTAGGGCCCAAGCCTGAAAAGGCGAAGGCCCTATTGTTTTCCTTAGGATTATTATTATTATTAGGGCCCAAGCCTGAAAAGGCGAAGGCCCTATTGTTTTCCTTAGGATTATTATTATTATTATTATTATTATTATTATTATTATTTTATCGACTATTCGGGCACTTTTGGGGGCCTTAACATGCTCTAAAACTCTTGAAACTTTGCACACGGGTCAGAACCTGCGGCCATCAGGGCTGGGCTGAAGATGGTACCCGGGCGTGGCAGGGGGGCTCAGCAGCGCCCCCTGGAACGGGGTCCGAAACCTTGGTCCATAAATCAAACACACTTGCATGTAATAATATGAAAGTCGGTACACATATAGATCTCATCGTTTCATATATACTTCATGCTCTTACTTTTTACCTCAGCCCAACAGGAAGTCGGCTATTTAGGGTTGTTTGGAAAACGTATACAATGGAATTTGAAATACTCCTCCTAGAGAAATCATTTAATCGCCACGAATCTCAGTCAGCATGAAGTCAAGACATTGAGGATGAAAAATTGCCAGCGGATTTTTGATATCTCGAACGGTTTGGCCGTGGCGAGGAAACAAATTTATGGCGAGAAAAGTGAGACAGGAAGTGTGTTATAACTTCTGCATAAATTAACAGATCTTGATGAAACTTCAGCAGTGTGTTCGTTGTAAGAGGCCGATCACATGGATGTGACTATTGTGAGTCAAAGTTATAGCGCCACCAACTGGCAGCAGGAAGTGTGTCACTTTCAAAATGCTTTGAAATCACCCTCTTGTTTTTACCCGATTTGCTTCAAACTTTACGTGTATAATGTAAACACACGGCAGATTTAGACCTGTGAAAGGATTATTGATATCTTAGATACTGTTGCCGTGGCAACGCTTCAAACTTTACTTTTCTTTATTGATGCTTTTGAGACTCTTAACATACTTGAAATTGCATGAAACTCGACAGAGACGTCACATTTATTAGCCAGTAGACATGTGCAAAGTTTCAGAAATGGGTGTGGTGAGGGGCTCAGTAGCGCCACCTTTTGACAAAAAAGTGGGGGGTTAGTTTCATCTACAGGTACAAAAATTGGTATTGATATAGTTCTCCTCAAGCCGGACAACTTTCTAATTTACAGTCATTAGCTCCGACCAACAGAAAGTCAGATATTTTGGTTTGAATGTGGAGAAAATGTCAGAATTTTGCAAGTCACTCTCTGAGACTCTGTGAGTTTGTAGGGGAGGGGGGACGTTGGGTCTTGTGAAGTAATACATAGGGCTATACTGCCCTCTTGTGTTCAACATAGTATGGGTTACATTAACTTTTGCACGATATTCTAATTTTTCGAGTTTCACCTGTATGCAGAGTTGACAGAAAAATGTTACACACGCCGTAGCAGGTGAATACAACAAAGAACTAAAGCCTAAAAAACTAAAATTTAATCCACTGTCTGTTCATTCTCTGAGTGGCAATTACAAGAAATGTCCAATAGATGGCATCCAAGCCTCATTGTTCTATTATTTACAACAGGCTGAGTCCAGAATGGGCAGGGACTGAGTTCAACAGTTGCTTGAGCTCTTTTGCCGTCGAATCCCAGAAAAAAGGCAAACAATGTGTCCCCACTCAATATATACATCAACTGAGTGGCGGATACAATTTTTAACAACCTTTAACCATTTACAGCCAGAGCGTTCAAATTTGGGAACAATTATTCCCATAGTTTCTGTCTCAGTGTCATCGTCGTCCAATCACCGATTTTATTTCTGAAATCTGCCCAGATACTCATGACAATACAAGCTAAAGGCACATGTGATTGGTTAAGGGGTTACTGGGCAAGAATAATAACTGTATCGTCATCACCGTCTTCCTTCATTTCAATGGGACGGTGATATCACGAGAGATTTACTCCAGTGTTGGATTTACTGCTTCAAATTAAATACTGAGGCGATTTTTGCAAGGTAAGAACGTGTTGTCTATATTTTCTATAGAAAGTCAAAACGTTTTAGTTACGAAGCATTTATTTGTAGGAGTATTGCTAGTTATTTCTGGAAAAAAAATGACGAAACAACTCAAATAAATGTTTGTGAGCAGTTTTGTGTGAAACCGCGAGCAGCGTCACGTCTAACTCACGAGCCCCGATGAGAGATCGCATTCGCTTCTTCTTGCGTTTGAACGGACAATTTCATAACAACAAAATGTCAAAATACATGATATATTGTCTGTTTTGTCTCAAGTGACCATAAACAGTTGATGAAGAAATCGCGAATCTAAATCTAGTATCAACACTTCCGAGAATGATTATCAGCTTTGTGTCTGACAGCGCGAGGAATCTCATTTTTACTCGCATCTTCATGGAGGTTTGTCGGTTGTATGTAGTTTCACAATCTCAATCAATTAATCTCTGAAATGAATACAGATGTAACAGCACGAAAATAATGAGATTCACAGTTCTCAAAAGATTATATCTCAATAAAACAAGCCGCAAAGACGGCTTGACGGCTTGAATGAAATGCGTTTAAAATCCTCTTAAAGAGACAGTAACAATTTTCCAAGTAAATAAAAAGTAGCCTACAAATGGTTTTCACCCCCAAAATAAATTTCTCTCATCGTATACTCACCCTCATTCCATCCCAGATGTGTATTATTTTCTTTCTTCTAGTGAACACAAATTAAGCTTTTTAGAAGATTATCTCAACCCTGTTGGACCTTTCAATGACTTGAATGGTGATCAGAACTCAGAAGCTACAAAAATCACATAAATGCAGCATAAAAGTAATCCATACCACTCCTGTGGTTTAATCCATGCCTTCAGAAGTGATATTATAGGTGTGGGTTAGATACAGACCTATATATATATATACTTAAAGATGACATCACTCTGAAGTACTGCGTAAAGAATATCCCACATTCGCCCTAAGGGGGCGCTACAGGCCATGCCCAAAATTCCCATTTTCTGGTCAAAAATGTTCTAATTTTGTATATTGATACTACAGGCCAACAGGAATCCACAAACCAAGAATGGCCCACATTCGCCCTTAGGGGGCGCTACAGACCATACCCAAAATTCCCATTTTCTGGTCAAAAATGTTCTAATTTTGTAGATTGATACTACAGGCCAACAGGAATCCACAAACCAAGAATGGCCCACATTCGCCCTTAGGGGGCGCTACAGGCCATGCCCTAAATTCCCATTTGCTGGTCAAAAATGTTCTAATTTGGTATATTGACACTACAGGCCAACAGAAATCCACAAACCAAGAATGTCTCACATTCGCCCTTAGGGGGCGCTAAAGGCCATTCCCAAATTGCACATTTTTTTGTCAAATACTTTCTAAATTGGTACATTAATACTACAGGCCAACAGGAACCTACAAACCAAGAATGGCTCACATTCGCCCTTAGGGGGAGCTACAGGCCATGCCCAAATGTCATTTTTTCAAAGTGTTTGTATTTCCAACACATTTATTTAGTTTTTCTGAAACCTGGTGAACAAACCTCATTTCTCATTGTAAACAAAAAACCCTACAGGATCCATAAGGTCCGACATGATGGATTTTCCTGTACACTGAAAATGTTTAGTTTAGGATTCTGACAGAAAGACATGTTTTTTGGATTTTTTCATTGGGAGGGTTTAACCCCAACCCTCTATTGATCAATTTTAAATGATTTGCCATTTTGAGGAGGAATCGCATTGCTGCTTGCAGCTATATTTTTGAGTTGTTGCTGTGTCCATCATCCTTTGTTTTCCGAAAGCCACCAAGTGGAAATGAGCCCGGTAACTAAAGGCACCAGGGTTGCGGTGCCACCGGCTTGGGCCCTTCATCGCTGCTTGCAGCTTTAATTATTATTATTATTATTATTATTATTATTATTTTATCGACTATTCGGGCACTTTTGGGGGCCTTAACATGCTCTAAAACTCTTGAAACTTTGCACACGGGTCAGAACCTGCGGCCATCAGGGCTGGGCTGAAGATGGTACCCGGGCGTGGCAGGGGGGCTCAGCAGCGCCCCCTGGAACGGGGTCCGAAACCTTGGTCCATAAATCAAACACACTTGCATGTAATAATATGAAAGTCGGTACACATATAGATCTCATCGTTTCATATATACTTCATGCTCTTACTTTTTACCTCAGCCCAACAGGAAGTCGGCTATTTAGGGTTGTTTGGAAAACGTATACAATGGAATTTGAAATACTCCTCCTAGAGAAATCATTTAATCGCCACGAATCTCAGTCAGCATGAAGTCAAGACATTGAGGATGAAAAATTGCCAGCGGATTTTTGATATCTCGAACGGTTTGGCCGTGGCGAGGAAACAAATTTATGGCGAGAAAAGTGAGACAGGAAGTGTGTTATAACTTCTGCATAAATTAACAGATCTTGATGAAACTTCAGCAGTGTGTTCGTTCTAAGAGGCCGATCACATGGATGTGACTATTGTGAGTCAAAGTTATAGCGCCACCAACTGGCAGCAGGAAGTGTGTCACTTTCAAAATGCTTTGAAATCACCCTCTTGTTTTTACCCGATTTGCTTCAAACTTTACGTGTATAATGTAAACACACGGCAGATTTAGACCTGTGAAAGGATTATTGATATCTTAGATACTGTTGCCGTGGCAACACTTCAAACTTTACTTTTCTTTATTGATGCTTTTGAGACTCTTAACATACTTGAAATTGCATGAAACTCGACAGAGACGTCACATTTATTAGCCAGTAGACATGTGCAAAGTTTCAGAAATGGGTGTGGTGAGGGGCTCAGTAGCGCCACCTTTTGACAAAAAAGTGGGGGGTTAGTTTCATCTACAGGTACAAAAATTGGTATTGATATAGTTCTCCTCAAGCCGGACAACTTTCTAATTTACAGTCATTAGCTCCGACCAACAGAAAGTCAGATATTTTGGTTTGAATGTGGAGAAAATGTCAGAATTTTGCAAGTCACTCTCTAAGACTTTGTGTGTGAGGAGTAGGAAGGGAGGGGGGCTTGTGAAGTAATACATAGGGCTATACTGCCCTCTTGTGTTCAACATAGTATGGGTTACATTAACTTTTGCACGATATTCTAATTTTTCGAGTTTCACCTGTATGCAGAGTTGACAGAAAAATGTTACACACGCCGTAGCAGGTGAATACAACAAAGAACTAAAGCCTAAAAAACTAAAGTTTAATCCACTGTCTGTTCAATCTCTGAGTGGCAATTACAAGAAATGTCCAATAGATGGCATCCAAGCCTCATTGTTCAATGATTTACAACAGGTCTGAGTCCAGAATGGGCAGGGACTGAGTTCAACAGTTGCTTGAGCTCTTTTGCAGTCGAATCCCAGAAAAAAGGCAAACAATGTGTCCCCACTCAATATATACATCAACTGAGTGGAGGATACAATTTTTAACAACCTTTAACCATTTACAGCCAGAGCGTTCAAATTTGGGAACAATTATTCCCATGGTTCCTGTCTCAGTGTCATCGTCGTCCGATCACCGATTTTATTTCTGAAGTCTGCCCAGATACTCATGACAATACAAGCTAAAGGCACATGTGATTGGTTAAGGGGTTACTGGGCAAGAATAATAACTGTATCGTCATCACCGTCTTCCTTCATTTCAATGGAAAGGTGATATCACGAGAGATTTACTCCAGTGTTGGATTTACTGCTTCAAATTAAATACTGAGGCGATTTTTGCAAGGTAAGAACGTGTGTTGTCTATATTTTCTATAGAAAGTCAAAACGTTTTAGTTACGAAGCATTTATTTGTAGGAGTATTGCTAGTTATTTCTGGAAAAAAATGACAAAATAACTCAAATAAATGTTTGTGAGCAGTTTTGTGTGAAACCGCGAGATGCGTCGCGTCTAACGCACGAGCCCCGATGAGAGATCGCATTCGCTTCTTCTTGCGTTTGAACGGACAATTTCATACTACAAAATGTCAAATTACATGATATATTGTCTGTTTTGTCCCAAGTGAACATAAACAGTTGATGAAGAAATCGCGAATCGAAATCTAGTATCAACACTTCCGAGAATGATTATCAGCGTTGTGCCTGACAGCGCATCTCATTTTTACTCGCATCTTCATGGAGGTTTGTCGGTTGTATGTAGTTTCACAATCTCAATCAAGTAATCTCTGAAATGAATACAGATGTAACAGCACGAAAATAATGAGACTTCACAGTTCTCAAAAGATTAAACTCACTAAAACAAGCCGCACAGAGTGTGCCTTGAATGAAATGCGTTTAAAATCCTCTTAAAGAGACAGTAACAATTTTCCAAGTAAATAAAAAGTAGGCCTACAAATGGTTTTCACCCCAAAAATAAATTTCTCTCATCGTATTCTCACCCTCATTGCATCCCAGATGTGTATTGTTTTCTTTCTTCTAGTGAACACAAATTAAGCTTTTTAGAAGATTATCTCAACCCTGTTGGACCTTTCAATGACTTGAATGGTGATCAGAACTCAGAAGCTACAAAAATCAAATAAATGCAGCATAAAAGTAATCCATACCACTCCAGTGGTTAAATCCATGCCTTCAGAAGTGATATTATAGGTGTGGGTTAGAAATAGACCTATATATATATACTTAAAGATGACATCACTCTGAAGTACTGTGTAAAGAATATCCCACATTCGCCCTTAGGGGGCGCTACAGGCCATGCCCAAAATTCCCATTTTCTGGTCAAAAATGTTCTAATGTTGTATATTGATACTACAGGCCAACAGGAATTCACAAACCAAGAGTGGCCCACATTCGCCCTTATGGGGCGCTACAGGCCACGCCCTAAATTCCCATTTGCTGGTCAAAAATGTTCTAATTTGGTACATTGATACTACAGGCCAACAGGAACCCACAAACAAAGAATTGCCCATATTCGCCATTAGGGGGCGCTACAGGCTATGCCCAAAATTCCCATTTTATGGTCAAAAATTTTCTAATTTGGTATATTGACACTACAGGCCAACAGAAATCCACAAACCAAGAATGTCTCACATTCGCCCTTAGGGGGCGCTAAAGGCCATTCCCAAATTGCACATTTTTTTGTCAAATACTTTCTAATTTGGTACATTAATACTACAGGCCAACAGGAACCTACAAACCAAGAATGGCTCACATTCGCCCTTAGGGGGCGCTACATGCCATGCCCAAATGTCATTTTTTTAAAGTGATTGTATTTCCACCCCATTTATTTAGTTTTCTGAAACCTGGTGAACATACCTCATTTCTCATTGTAAACAAAAAACCCTACAGGATCCATAAGGTCCGGCATGATGGATTTTCCTGTACACTGAAAATGTTTAGTTTAGGATTCAGACAGAAAGACATGTTTTTTGGATTTTTTCATTGGGAGGGTTTAACCCCAACCCTCTATTGATCAATTTTAAATGATTTGCCATTTTGAGGAGGAATCGCATTGCTGCTTGCAGCTATATTTTTGAGTTGTTGCTGTGTCCATCATCCTTTGTTTTCCGAAAGCCACCAAGTGGAAATGAGCCCGGTAACTAAAGGCACCAGGGTTGCGGTGCCACCGGCTTGGGCCCGTCATCGCTGCTTGCAGCTTTAATTATTATTATTATTATTAGGGCCCAAGCCTTGAAAAGGCGAAGGCCCTATTGTTTTCCTTAGGATTATTATTATTATTATTATTAGGGCCCAAGCCTTGAAAAGGCGAAGGCCCTATTGTTTTCCTCCTGATTATTATTAGGGCCCAAGCCTTGAAAAGGCGAAGGCCCTATTGTTTTCCTCCTGATTATTTATTAGGGCCCAAGCCTTGAAAAGGCGAAGGCCCTATTGTTTTCCTTAGGATTATTATTATTATTATTATTAGGGCCCAAGCCTTGAAAAGGCAAAGGCCCTATTGTTTTCCTTAGGATTATTAGGGCCCAAGCCTTGAAAAGGCGAAGGCCCTATTGTTTTCCTTAGGATTATTAGAGCCCAAGCCTGAAAAGGCGAAGGCCCTATTGTTTTCCTTAGGATTATTATTAGGGCCCAAGCCTGAAAAGGCGAAGGCCCTATTGTTTTCCTTAGGATTATTATTATTATTATTATTAGGGCCCAAGCCTTGAAAAGGCGAAGGCCCTATTGTTTTCCTTAGGATTATTATTATTATTATTATTAGGGCCCAAGCCTTGAAAAGGCAAAGGCCCTATTGTTTTCCTTAGGATTATTAGGGCCCAAGCCTTGAAAAGGCGAAGGCCCTATTGTTTTCCTTAGGATTATTAGGGCCCAAGCCTGAAAAGGCGAAGGCCCTATTGTTTTCCTTAGGATTATTATTAGGGCCCAAGCCTGAAAAGGCGAAGGCCCTATTGTTTTCCTTAGGATTATTATTATTATTATTATTATTATTATTATTATTATTATTATTATTATCATTTTATCGACTATTCGGGCACTTTTGGGGGCCTTAACATGCTCTAAAACTCTTGAAACTTTGCACACGGGTCAGAACCTGCGGCCAACAGGGCTGGGCTGAAGATGGTACCCGGGCGTGGCAGGGGGGCTCAGCAGCGCCCCCTGGAACGGGGTCTGAAACCTTGGTCCATAAATCAAACACACTTGCATGTAATAAAATGAAAGTCGGTACACATATAGATCTCATCGTTTCATATATACTTCATGCTCTTACTTTTTACCTCAGCCCAACAGGAAGTCGGCTATTTAGGGTTGTTTGGAAAACGTATACAATGGAATTTGAAATACTCCTCCTAGAGAAATCATTTAATCGCCACGAATCTCAGTCAGCATGAAGTCAAGACATTGAGGATGAAAAATTGCCAGCGGATTTTTGATATCTCGAACGGTTTGGCCGTGGCGAGGAAACAAATTTATGGCGAGAAAAGTGAGACAGGAAGTGTGTTATAACTTCTGCATAAATTAACAGATCTTGATGAAACTTCAGCAGTGTGTTCGTTGTAAGAGGCCGATCACATGGATGTGACTATTGTGAGTCAAAGTTATAGCGCCACCAACTGGCAGCAGGAAGTGTGTCACTTTCAAAATGCTTTGAAATCACCCTCTTGTTTTTACCCGATTTGCTTCAAACTTTACGTGTATAATGTAAACACACGGCAGATTTAGACCTGTGAAAGGATTATTGATATCTTAGATACTGTTGCCGTGGCAACACTTCAAACTTTACTTTTCTTTATTGATGCTTTTGAGACTCTTAACATACTTGAAATTGCATGAAACTCGACAGAGACGTCACATTTATTAGCCAGTAGACATGTGCAAAGTTTCAGAAATGGGTGTGGTGAGGGGCTCAGTAGCGCCACCTTTTGACAAAAAAGTGGGGGGTTAGTTTCATCTACAGGTACAAAAATTGGTATTGATATAGTTCTCCTCAAGCCGGACAACTTTCTAATTTACAGTCATTAGCTCCGACCAACAGAAAGTCAGATATTTTGGTTTGAATGTGGAGAAAATGTCAGAATTTTGCAAGTCACTCTCTAAGACTTTGTGTGTGAGGAGTAGGAAGGGAGGGGGGCTTGTGAAGTAATACATAGGGCTATACTGCCCTCTTGTGTTCAACATAGTATGGGTTACATTAACTTTTGCACGATATTCTAATTTTTCGAGTTTCACCTGTATGCAGAGTTGACAGAAAAATGTTACACACGCCGTAGCAGGTGAATACAACAAAGAACTAAAGCCTAAAAAACTAAAGTTTAATCCACTGTCTGTTCATTCTCTGAGTGGCAATTACAAGAAATGTCCAATAGATGGCATCCAAGCCTCATTGTTCAATGATTTACAACAGGTCTGAGTCCAGAATGGGCAGGGACTGAGTTCAACAGTTGCTTGAGCTCTTTTGCAGTCGAATCCCAGAAAAAAGGCAAACAATGTGTCCCCACTCAATATATACATCAACTGAGTGGAGGATACAATTTTTAACAACCTTTAACCATTTACAGCCAGAGCGTTCAAATTTGGGAACAATTATTCCCATGGTTCCTGTCTCAGTGTCATCGTCGTCCGATCACCGATTTTATTTCTGAAGTCTGCCCAGATACTCATGACAATACAAGCTAAAGGCACATGTGATTGGTTAAGGGGTTACTGGGCAAGAATAATAACTGTATCGTCATCACCGTCTTCCTTCATTTCAATGGAAAGGTGATATCACGAGAGATTTACTCCAGTGTTGGATTTACTGCTTCAAATTAAATACTGAGGCGATTTTTGCAAGGTAAGAACGTGTGTTGTCTATATTTTCTATAGAAAGTCAAAACGTTTTAGTTACGAAGCATTTATTTGTAGGAGTATTGCTAGTTATTTCTGGAAAAAAATGACAAAACAACTCAAATAAATGTTTGTGAGCAGTTTTGTGTGAAACCGCGAGATGCGTCGCGTCTAACGCACGAGCCCCGATGAGAGATCGCATTCGCTTCTTCTTGCGTTTGAACGGAAAATTTCATACTACAAAATGTCAAATTACATGATATATTGTCTGTTTTGTCCCAAGTGAACATAAACAGTTGATGAAGAAATCGCGAATCGAAATCTAGTATCAACACTTCCGAGAATGATTATCAGCGTTGTGTCTGACAGCGCGAGGCATCTCATTTTTACTCGCATCTTCATGGAGGTTTGTCGGTTGTATGTAGTTTCACAATCTCAATCAAGTAATCTCTGAAATGAATACAGATGTAACAGCACGAAAATAATGAGATTTCACAGTTCTCAAAAGATTAAACTCACTAAAACAAGCCGCACAGACTGTGCCTTGAATGAAATGCGTTTAAAATCCTCTTAAAGAGACAGTAACAATTTTCCAAGTAAATAAAAAGTAGGCCTACAAATGGTTTTCACCCCAAAAATAAATTTCTCTCATCGTATACTCACCCTCATTGCATCCCAGATGTGTATTGTTTTCTTTCTTCTAGTGAACACAAATTAAGCTTTTTAGAAGATTATCTCAACCCTGTTGGACCTTTCAATGACTTGAATGGTGATCAGAACTCAGAAGCTACAAAAATCAAATAAATGCAGCATAAAAGTAATCCATACCACTCCAGTGGTTAAATCCATGCCTTCAGAAGTGATATTATAGGTGTGGGTTAGAAATAGACCTATATATATATACTTCAAGATGACATCACTCTGAAGTACTGCGTAAAGAATATCCCACATTCGCCCTTAGGGGGCGCTACAGGCCATGCCCAAAATTCCCATTTTCTGGTCAAAAATGTTCTAATGTTGTATATTGATACTACAGGCCAACAGGAATTCACAAACCAAGAGTGGCCCACATTCGCCCTTATGGGGCGCTACAGGCCACGCCCTAAATTCCCATTTGCTGGTCAAAAATGTTCCAATTTGGTACATTGATACTACAGGCCAACAGGAACCCACAAACAAAGAATTGCCCATATTCGCCATTAGGGGGCGCTACAGGCTATGCCCAAAATTCCCATTTTATGGTCAAAAATTTTCTAATTTGGTATATTGACACTACAGGCCAACAGAAATCCACAAACCAAGAATGTCTCACATTTGCCCTTAGGGGGTGCTAAAGGACATTCCCAAATTGCACATTTTTTTGTCAAATACTTTCTAATTTGGTACATTAATACTACAGGCCAACAGGAACCTACAAACCAAGAATGGCTCACATTCGCCCTTAGGGGGCGGTACAGGCCATGCCCAAATGTCAATTTTTCAAAGTGATTGTATTTCCACCCCATTTATTTAGTTTTTCTGAAACCTGGTGAATATACCTCATTTCTCATTGTAAACAAAAAACCCTACAGGATCCATAAGGTCCGGCATGATGGATTTTCCTGTACACTGAAAATGTTTAGTTTAGGATTCAGACAGAAAGACATGTTTTTTGGATTTTTTCATTGGGAGGGTTTAACCCCAACCCTCTATTGATCAATTTTAAATGATTTGCCATTTTGAGGAGGAATCGCATTGCTGCTTGCAGCTATATTTTTGAGTTGTTGCTGTGTCCATCATCCTTTGTTTTCCGAAAGCCACCAAGTGGAAATGAGCCCGGTAACTAAAGGCACCAGGGTTGCGGTGCCACCGGCTTGGGCCCGTCATCGCTGCTTGCAGCTTTAATTATTAGGGCCCAAGCCTTGAAAAGGCGAAGGCCCTATTGTTTTCCTTAGGATTATTATTATTAGGGCCCAAGCCTGAAAAGGCGAAGGCCCTATTGTTTTCCTTAGGATTATTATTATTATTATTATTATTATTATTATTATTATTTTATCGACTATTCGGGCACTTTTGGGGGCCTTAACATGCTCTAAAACTCTTGAAACTTTGCACACGGGTCAGAACCTGCGGCCATCAGGGCTGGGCTGAAGATGGTACCCGGGTGTGGCAGGGGGGCTCAGCAGCGCCCCCTGGAACGGGGTCCGAAACCTTGGTCCATAAATCAAACACACTTGCATGTAATAATATGAAAGTCGGTACACATATAGATCTCATCGTTTCATATATACTTCATGCTCTTACTTTTTACCTCAGCCCAACAGGAAGTCGGCTATTTAGGGTTGTTTGGAAAACGTATACAATGGAATTTGAAATACTCCTCCTAGAGAAATCATTTAATCGCCACGAATCTCAGTCAGCATGAAGTCAAGACATTGAGGATGAAAAATTGCCAGCGGATTTTTGATATCTCGAACGGTTTGGCCGTGGCGAGGAAACAAATTTATGGCGAGAAAAGTGAGACAGGAAGTGTGTTATAACTTCTGCATAAATTAACAGATCTTGATGAAACTTCAGCAGTGTGTTCGTTGTAAGAGGCCGATCACATGGATGTGACTATTGTGAGTCAAAGTTATAGCGCCACCAACTGGCAGCAGGAAGTGTGTCACTTTCAAAATGCTTTGAAATCACCCTCTTGTTTTTACCCGATTTGCTTCAAACTTTACGTGTATAATGTAAACACACGGCAGATTTAGACCTGTGAAAGGATTATTGATATCTTAGATACTGTTGCCGTGGCAACACTTCAAACTTTACTTTTCTTTATTGATGCTTTTGAGACTCTTAACATACTTGAAATTGCATGAAACTCGACAGAGACGTCACATTTATTAGCCAGTAGACATGTGCAAAGTTTCAGAAATGGGTGTGGTGAGGGGCTCAGTAGCGCCACCTTTTGACAAAAAAGTGGGGGGTTAGTTTCATCTACAGGTACAAAAATTGGTATTGATATAGTTCTCCTCAAGCCGGACAACTTTCTAATTTACAGTCATTAGCTCCGACCAACAGAAAGTCAGATATTTTGGTTTGAATGTGGAGAAAATGTCAGAATTTTGCAAGTCACTCTCTAAGACTTTGTGTGTGAGGAGTAGGAAGGGAGGGGGTCTTGTGAAGTAATACATAGGGCTATACTGCCCTCTTGTGTTCAACATAGTATGGGTTACATTAACTTTTGCACGATATTCTAATTTTTCGAGTTTCACCTGTATGCAGAGTTGACAGAAAAATGTTACACACGCCGTAGCAGGTGAATACAACAAAGAACTAAAGCCTAAAAAACTAAAGTTTAATCCACTGTCTGTTCATTCTCTGAGTGGCAATTACAAGAAATGTCCAATAGATGGCATCCAAGCCTCATTGTTCAATGATTTACAACAGGTCTGAGTCCAGAATGGGCAGGGACTGAGTTCAACAGTTGCTTGAGCTCTTTTGCAGTCGAATCCCAGAAAAAAGGCAAACAATGTGTCCCCACTCAATATATACATCAACTGAGTGGAGGATACAATTTTTAACAACCTTTAACCATTTACAGCCAGAGCGTTCAAATTTGGGAACAATTATTCCCATGGTTCCTGTCTCAGTGTCATCGTCGTCCGATCACCGATTTTATTTCTGAAGTCTGCCCAGATACTCATGACAATACAAGCTAAAGGCACATGTGATTGGTTAAGGGGTTACTGGGCAAGAATAATAACTGTATCGTCATCACCGTCTTCCTTCATTTCAATGGAAAGGTGATATCACGAGAGATTTACTCCAGTGTTGGATTTACTGCTTCAAATTAAATACTGAGGCGATTTTTGCAAGGTAAGAACGTGTGTTGTCTATATTTTCTATAGAAAGTCAAAACGTTTTAGTTACGAAGCATTTATTTGTAGGAGTATTGCTAGTTATTTCTGGAAAAAAATGACAAAATAACTCAAATAAATGTTTGTGAGCAGTTTTGTGTGAAACCGCGAGATGCGTCGCGTCTAACGCACGAGCCCCGATGAGAGATCGCATTCGCTTCTTCTTGCGTTTGAACGGACAATTTCATACTACAAAATGTCAAATTACATGATATATTGTCTGTTTTGTCCCAAGTGAACATAAACAGTTGATGAAGAAATCGCGAATCGAAATCTAGTATCAACACTTCCGAGAATGATTATCAGCGTTGTGCCTGACAGCGCATCTCATTTTTACTCGCATCTTCATGGAGGTTTGTCGGTTGTATGTAGTTTCACAATCTCAATCAAGTAATCTCTGAAATGAATACAGATGTAACAGCACGAAAATAATGAGACTTCACAGTTCTCAAAAGATTAAACTCACTAAAACAAGCCGCACAGAGTGTGCCTTGAATGAAATGCGTTTAAAATCCTCTTAAAGAGACAGTAACAATTTTCCAAGTAAATAAAAAGTAGGCCTACAAATGGTTTTCACCCCAAAAATAAATTTCTCTCATCGTATACTCACCCTCATTGCATCCCAGATGTGTATTGTTTTCTTTCTTCTAGTGAACACAAATTAAGCTTTTTAGAAGATTATCTCAACCCTGTTGGACCTTTCAATGACTTGAATGGTGATCAGAACTCAGAAGCTACAAAAATCAAATAAATGCAGCATAAAAGTAATCCATACCACTCCAGTGGTTAAATCCATGCCTTCAGAAGTGATATTATAGGTGTGGGTTAGAAATAGACCTATATATATATACTTAAAGATGACATCACTCTGAAGTACTGCGTAAAGAATATCCCACATTCGCCCTTGGGGGCGCTACAGGCCATGCCCAAAATTCCCATTTTCTGGTCAAAAATGTTCTAATGTTGTATATTGATACTACAGGCCAACAGGAATTCACAAACCAAGAGTGGCCCACATTCGCCCTTATGGGGCGCTACAGGCCACGCCCTAAATTCCCATTTGCTGGTCAAAAATGTTCTAATTTGGTACATTGATACTACAGGCCAACAGGAACCCACAAACAAAGAATTGCCCATATTCGCCATTAGGGGGCGCTACAGGCTATGCCCAAAATTCCCATTTTATGGTCAAAAATTTTCTAATTTGGTATATTGACACTACAGGCCAACAGAAATCCACAAACCAAGAATGTCTCACATTCGCCCTTAGGGGGCGCTAAAGGCCATTCCCAAATTGCACATTTTTTTGTCAAATACTTTCTAATTTGGTACATTAATACTACAGGCCAACAGGAACCTACAAACCAAGAATGGCTCACATTCGCCCTTAGGGGGCGCTACATGCCATGCCCAAATGTCATTTTTTTAAAGTGATTGTATTTCCACCCCATTTATTTAGTTTTCTGAAACCTGGTGAACATACCTCATTTCTCATTGTAAACAAAAAACCCTACAGGATCCATAAGGTCCGGCATGATGGATTTTCCTGTACACTGAAAATGTTTAGTTTAGGATTCAGACAGAAAGACATGTTTTTTGGATTTTTTCATTGGGAGGGTTTAACCCCAACCCTCTATTGATCAATTTTAAATGATTTGCCATTTTGAGGAGGAATCGCATTGCTGCTTGCAGCTATATTTAGGGCCCAAGCCTGAAAAGGCGAAGGCCCTATTGTTTTCCTTAGGATTATTATTATTATTATTATTATTATTATTATTATTATTATTATTTTATCGACTATTCGGGCACTTTTGGGGGCCTTAACATGCTCTAAAACTCTTGAAACTTTGCACACGGGTCAGAACCTGCGGCCATCAGGGCTGGGCTGAAGATGGTACCCGGGCGTGGCAGGGGGGCTCAGCAGCGCCCCCTGGAACGGGGTCCGAAACCTTGGTCCATAAATCAAACACACTTGCATGTAATAATATGAAAGTCGGTACACATATAGATCTCATCGTTTCATATATACTTCATGCTCTTACTTTTTACCTCAGCCCAACAGGAAGTCGGCTATTTAGGGTTGTTTGGAAAACGTATACAATGGAATTTGAAATACTCCTCCTAGAGAAATCATTTAATCGCCACGAATCTCAGTCAGCATGAAGTCAAGACATTGAGGATGAAAAATTGCCAGCGGATTTTTGATATCTCGAACGGTTTGGCCGTGGCGAGGAAACAAATTTATGGCGAGAAAAGTGAGACAGGAAGTGTGTTATAACTTCTGCATAAATTAACAGATCTTGATGAAACTTCAGCAGTGTGTTCGTTGTAAGAGGCCGATCACATGGATGTGACTATTGTGAGTCAAAGTTATAGCGCCACCAACTGGCAGCAGGAAGTGTGTCACTTTCAAAATGCTTTGAAATCACCCTCTTGTTTTTACCCGATTTGCTTCAAACTTTACATGTATAATGTAAACACACGGCCGATTTAGACCTGTGAAAGGATTATTGATATCTTAGATACTGTTGCCGTGGCAACGCTTCAAACTTTACTTTTCTTTATTGATGCTTTTGAGACTCTTAACATACTTGAAATTGCATGAAACTCGACAGAGACGTCACATTTATTAGCCAGTAGACATGTGCAAAGTTTCAGAAATGGGTGTGGTGAGGGGCTCAGTAGCGCCACCTTTTGACAAAAAAGTGGGGGGTTAGTTTCATCTACAGGTACAAAAATTGGTATTGATATAGTTCTCCTCAAGCCGGACAACTTTCTAATTTACAGTCATTAGCTCCGACCAACAGAAAGTCAGATATTTTGGTTTGAATGTGGAGAAAATGTCAGAATTTTGCAAGTCACTCTCTAAGACTTTGTGTGTGAGGAGTAGGAAGGGAGGGGGTCTTGTGATGTAATACATAGGGCTATACTGCCCTCTTGTGTTCAACATAGTATGGGTTCCATTAACTTTTGCACGATATTCTAATTTTTCGAGTTTCACCTGTATGCAGAGTTGACAGAAAAATTTTAAACATGCTGTAGCAGGTGAATACAAGAACTAAAGCCTAAAAAACTAAAGTTTAATCCACTGTCTGTTCATTCTCTGAGTGGCAATTACAAGAAATGTCCAATAGATGGCATCCAAGCCTCATTGTTCAATGATTTACAACAGGTCTGAGTCCAGAATGGGCAGGGACTGAGTTCAACAGTTGCTTGAGCTCTTTTGCAGTCGAATCCCAGAAAAAAGGCAAACAATGTGTCCCCACTCAATATATACATCAACTGAGTGGCGGATACAATTTTTAACAACCTTTAACCATTTACAGCCAGAGCGTTCAAATTTGGGAACAATTATTCCCATGGTTCCTGTCTCAGTGTCATCGTCGTCCGATCACCGATTTTATTTCTGAAATCTGCCCAGATACTCATGACAATACAAGCTAAAGGCACATGTGATTGGTTAAGGGGTTACTGGGCAAGAATAAGAACTGTATCGTCATCACCGTCTTCCTTCATTTGAATGGGAAGGTGATATCACGAGAGATTTACTCCAGTGTTGGATTTACTGCTTCAAATTAAATACTGAGGCGATTTTTGCAAGGTAAGAACGTGTTGTCTATATTTTCTATAGAAAGTCAAAACGTTTTAGTTACGAAGCATTTATTTGTAGGAGTATTGCTAGTTATTTCTGGAAAAAAAATGACGAAACAACTCAAATAAATGTTTGTGAGCAGTTTTGTGTGAAACCGCGAGATGCGTCGCGTCTAACGCACGAGCCCCGATGAGAGATCGCATTCGCTTCTTCTTGCGTTTGAACGGACAATTTCATAAACAAAATGTCAAATTACATGATATATTGTCTGTTTTGTCTCAAAGTGAACATAAACAGTTGATGAAGTTATCGCGAATCTAAATCTAGTATCAACACTTCCGAGAATGATTATCAGCGTTGTGTCTGACAGCGCGAGGCATCTCATTTTTACTCGCATCTTTATGGAGGTTTGTCGGTTGTATGTAGTTTCACAATCTCAATCAATTAATCTCTGAAATGAATACAGATGTAACAGCACGAAAATAATGAGACTTCACAGTTCTCAAAAGATTAAACTCAGTAAAACAAGCCGCACAGACTGTGCCTTGAATGAAATGCGTTTAAAATCCTCTTAAAGAGACAGTAACAATTTTCCAAGTAAATAAAAAGTAGGCCTACAAATGGTTTTTACCCCAAAAATAAATTTCTCTCATCGTATACTCACCCTCATTCCATCCCAGATGTGTATTATTTTCTTTCTTCTAGTGAACACAAATTAAGCTTTCTAGAAGATTATCTCAACCCTGTTGGACCTTTCAATGACTTGAATGGTGATCAGAACTCAGAAGCTACAAAAATCACATAAATGCAGCATAAAAGTAATCCATACCACTCCATTGGTTTAATCCATGCCTTCAGAAGTGATATTATAGGTGTGGGTTAGAAATAGACCTATATATATATACTTCAAGATGACATCACTCTGAAGTACTGCGTAAAGAATATCCCACATTCGCCCTTAGGGGGCGCTACAGGCCATGCCCAAAATTCCCATTTTCTGGGCAAAAATGTTCTAATTTTGTATATTGATCCTACAGGCCAACAGTAATCCACAAACCAAGAATGGCCCACATTAGCCCTTAGGGGGCGCTACAGGCCACGCCCTAAATTCCCATTTGCTGGTCAAAAATGTTCTAATTTGGTACATTGATACTACAGGCCAACAGGAACCCACAAACAAAGAATTGCCCATATTCGCCATTAGGGGGCGCTACAGGCTATGCCCTAAATTCCCATTTGCTGGTCAAAAATTTTCTAATTTGGTCTATTGACACTACAGGCCAACAGAAATCCACAAACCAAGAATGTCTCACATTTGCCCTTAGGGGGCGCTAAAGGACATTCCCAAATTGCACATTTTTTTGTCAAATACTTTCTAATTTGGTACATTAATACTACAGGCCAACAGGAACCTACAAACCAAGAATGGCTCACATTCGCCCTTAGGGGGCGCTACAGGCCATGCCCAAATGTCAATTTTTCAAAGTGATTGTATTTCCACCCCATTTATTTAGTTTTTCTGAAACCTGGTGAACATACCTCATTTCTCATTGTAAACAAAAAACCCTCCAGGATCCATAAGGTCCGGCATGATGGATTTTCCTGTACACTGAAAATGTTTAGTTTAGGATTCAGACAGAAAGACATGTTTTTTGGATTTTTTCATTGGGAGGGTTTAACCCCAACCCTCTATTGATCAATTTTAAATGATTTGCCATTTTGAGGAGGAATCGCATTGCTGCTTGCAGCTATATTTTTGAGTTGTTGCTGTGTCCATCATCCTTTGTTTTCCGAAAGCCACCAAGTGGAAATGAGCCCGGTAACTAAAGGCACCAGGGTTGCGGTGCCACCGGCTTGGGCCCGTCATCGCTGCTTGCAGCTTTAATTATTATTATTATTATTATTTTATCGACTATTCGGGCACTTTTGGGGGCCTTAACGTGCTCTAAAACTCTTGAAACTTTGCACACGGGTCAGAACCCGCGGCCATCAGGGCTGGGCTGAAGATGGTACCCGGGCGTGGCAGGGGGGCTTAACAGCGCCCCCTGGAACGGGGTCCGAAACCTTGGTCCATAAATCAAACACACTTGCATGTAATAATATGAAAGTCGGTACACATATAGATCTCATCGTTTCATATATACTTCATGCTCTTACTTTTTACCTCAGCCCAACAGGAAGTCGGCTATTTAGGGTTGTTTGGAAAACGTATACAATGGAATTTGAAATACTCCTCCTAGAGAAATCATTTAATCGCCACGAATCTCAGTCAGCATGAAGTCAAGACATTGAGGATGAAAAATTGCCAGCGGATTTTTGATATCTCGAACGGTTTGGCCGTGGCGAGGAAACAAATTTATGGCGAGAAAAGTGAGACAGGAAGTGTGTTATAACTTCTGCATAAATTAACAGATCTTGATGAAACTTCAGCAGTGTGTTCGTTGTAAGAGGCCGATCACATGGATGTGACTATTGTGAGTCAAAGTTATAGCGCCACCAACTGGCAGCAGGAAGTGTGTCACTTTCAAAATGCTTTGAAATCACCCTCTTGTTTTTACCCGATTTGCTTCAAACTTTACATGTATAATGTAAACACACGGCAGATTTAGACCTGTGAAAGGATTATTGATATCTTAGATACTGTTGCCGTGGCAACGCTTCAAACTTTACTTTTCTTTATTGATGCTTTTGAGACTCTTAACATACTTGAAATTGCATGAAACTCGACAGACACGTCACATTTATTAGCCAGTAGACATGTGCAAAGTTTCAGAAATGGGTGTGGTGAGGGGCTCAGTAGCGCCACCTTTTGACAAAAAAGTGGGGGGTTAGTTTCATCTACAGGTACAAAAATTGGTATTGATATAGTTCTCCTCAAGCCGGACAACTTTCTAATTTACAGTCATTAGCTCCGACCAACAGAAAGTCAGATATTTTGGTTTGAATGTGGAGAAAATGTCAGTTTTGCAAGTCACTCTCTGAGACTCTGTGTGTTTGTAGGGGAGGGGGGACGTTGGGTCTTGTGAAGTAATACATAGGGCTATACTGCCCTCTTGTGTTCAACATAGTATGGGTTACATTAACTTTTGCACGATATTCTAATTTTTCGAGTTTCACCTGTATGCAGAGTTGACAGAAATGTTACACACGCCGTAGCAGGTGAATACAACAAAGAACTAAAGCCTAAAAAACTAAAATTTAATCCACTGTCTGTTCATTCTCTGAGTGGCAATTACAAGAAATGTCCAATAGATGGCATCCAAGCCTCATTGTTCAATGATTTACAACAGGTCTGAGTCCAGAATGGGCAGGGACTGAGTTCAACAGTTGCTTGAGCTCTTTTGCAGTCGAATCCCAGAAAAAAGGCAAACAATGTGTCCCCACTCAATATATACATCAACTGAGTGGCGGATACAATTTTATCAACCTTTAAACATTTACAGCCAGAGCGTTCAAATTTGGGAACAATTATTCCCATGGTTCCTGTCTCAGTGTCTTCGTCGTCCAATCACCGATTTTATTTCTGAAATCTGCCCAGATACTCATGACAATAGAAGCTAAAGGCACATGTGATTGGTTAAGGGGATTTTATTTCTGAAATCTGCCCAGATACTCATGACAATACAAGCTAAAGGCACATGTGATTGGTTAAGGGGTTACTGGGCAAGAATAATAACTGTATCGTCATCACCGTCTTCCTTCATTTCAATGGGAAGGTGATATCACGAGAGATTTACTCCAGTGTTGGATTTACTGCTTCAAATTAAATACTGAGGCGATTTTTCCAAGGTAAGAACGACATTTAACATGTGTTGTCTATATTTTCTATTGAAAGTCAAAACGTTTTAGTTACGAAGCATTTATTTGTAGGAGTATTGCTAGTTATTTCTGGAAAAAAAATGACGTGACTCTATTTGTTCATCGGACAGGCAGCTAGCCTCTATTTTTAATACATTTCGTTGAAACTTGCTGAATAAACATTAGCTAGCACTTTTGTTTGCCAATGTTGTCGCTTGTGAAAAATCCACCTGAATTAATGTGAGACCGAGAGCAGACGCTGTTCAGATGTTTTTTTAAGCAGTTTTTTTTTAACCCGTCTGAATGCCCGGATGCTTGTTTATGTTCCAACTCTGTTCGTGGTGGCGCAGGAAAATTAATACTGAAGAAACATCACCTGACGCTTGAAAAAAATATGTAGAACAAGAGCGAAAAGAACTTTGTAATTATTTTAGATGAACTGCATATTGCACCGCTCGCTTTGAACGTAGATGTCGGACATTGCAAATTATTAAAACGTGAAAAGACCGATCTAACCTTGCACGCTTGCAAATTGTCCCGTTTGACAGCTTTGTCAATCACAAGTAGGAGTGAGAGACGCAAAATAACGGCATTTGCGTTTCGGATTAACGGGTTGATACGTGTAACATCGTAAATTCAGTGAAATGCGCTTCCCTGCACACGCTCACACTAAACTCAACCGTCAGCTGCATATGGAACGCCATCCGGTTCAAAAATACGTGAATTCTAAATGCACGAAAGAGAGAGATGATGTTGACACGCGCAGATTCTACTGTTTTAAGTGGGTATATATGAATGTGTATGTATTGTTTGTTTCTATTTCTCATATGACTGATACTCACAGTAACACGAACACTGTTACTCTATATTTTTTGGTATGGCAGGCCATTCTCACCCAAATCAGCTAGAAAGTGTAAAGGCTTCCCTTGTTTCTTATCCCTCGTAATCATCTGACATCGACTCACAGGCACCAACACCTCTCCCTTTTAAGCCTAGCCGTCCATTCAGTATTGACCTAGGTAGCTTGCGTCAGGCTGTGCGGTCAACCTCCAATATGATGTGAGAAATTGACTTTTTCATGCTTTTTTTACTCGTACTCTAGTTGCTGAGATATGCAGTTTTACAAACCGTCTAGGGTGGAATGGTGGCATATATCTATTACACATTGTATGTTTAGGGTCCATGTTTACATTAATTTTGAGTTGTTGCTGTCTCCATCATCCTTTGTTTTCCGAAAGCCACCAAGTGGAAATGAGCCCGGTAACTAAAGGCACCGGGGTTGCGGTGCCACCGGCTTGGGCCCGTCATCGCTGCTTGCAGCTTTAATTATTATTATTATTATTATTATTATTATTATTATTTTATCGAATATTCGGGCACTTTTGGGGGCCTTAACGTGCTCTAAAACTCTTGAAACTTTGCACACGGGTCAGAACCCACGGCCATCAGGGCTGGGCTGAAGATGGTACCCGGGCGTGGCAGGGGGGCTTAACAGCGCCCCCTGGAACGGGGTCCGAAACCTTGGTCCATAAATCAAACACACTTGCATGTAATAATATGAAAGTCGGTACACATATAGATCTCATCGTTTCATATATACTTCATGCTCTTACTTTTTACCTCAGCCCAACAGGAAGTCAGCTATTTAGGGTTGTTTGGAAAACGTATACAATGGAATTTGAAATACTCCTCCTAGAGAAATCATTTAATCGCCATGAATCTCAGTCAGCATGAAGTCAAGACATTGAGGATGAAAAATTGCCAGCGGATTTTTGATATCTCGAACGGTTTGGCCGTGGCGAGGAAACAAATTTATGGCGAGAAAAGTGAGACAGGAAGTGTGTTATAACTTCTACATAAATTAACAGATCTTGATGAAACTTCAGCAGTGTGTTCATTGTAAGAGGCCGATCACATGGATGTGACTATTGTGAGTCAAAGTTATAGCGCCACCAACTGGCAGCAGGAAGTGTGTCACTTTCAAAATGCTTTGAAATCACCCTCTTGTTTTTACCCGATTTGCTTCAAACTTTACGTGTATAATGTAAACACACGGCAGATTTAGACCTGTGAAAGGATTATTGATATCTTAGATACTGTTGCCATGGCAACGCTTCAAACTTTACTTTTCTTTATTGATGCTTTTGAGACTCTTAACATACTTGAAATTGCATGAAACTCGACAGAGACGTCACATTTATTAGCCAGTAGACATGTGCAAAGTTTCAGAAATGGGTGTGGTGAGGGGCTCAGTAGCGCCACCTTTTGACAAAAAAGTGGGGGGTTAGTTTCATCTACAGGTACAAAAATTGGTACTGATATAGTTCTCCTCAAGCCGGACAACTTTCTAATTTACAGTCATTAGCTCCGACCAACAGAAAGTCAGATATTTTGGTTTGAATGTGGAGAAAATGTCAGAATTTTGCAAGTCACTCTCTTGAGTCTCTGTGTGTGAGGAGTAGGAAGGGAGGGGGTCTTGTGAAGTAATACATAGGGCTATCCTGCCCTCTTGTGTTCAACATATTATGGGTTACATTAACTTTTGCACGATATTCTAATTTTTCGAGTTTCACCTGTATGCAGAGTTGACAGAAAAATGTTACACACGCCGTAGCAGGTGAATACAACAAAGAACTAAAGCCTAAAAAACTAAAGTTTAATCCACTGTCTGTTCATTCTCTGAGTGGCAATTACAAGAAATGTCCAATAGAGGGCATCCAAGCCTCATTGTTCAATGATTTACAACAGGTCTGAGTCCAGAATGGGCAGGGACTGAGTTCAACAGTTGCTTGAGCTCTTTTGCAGTCCAATCCCAGAAAAAAGGCAAACAATGTGTCCCCACTCAATATATACATCAACTGAGTGGCGGATACAATTTTTAACAACCTTTAACCATTTACAGCCAGAGCGTTCTAATTTGGGAACAATTATTCCCATGGTTCCTGTCTCAGTGTCATCGTCGTCCGATCACCGATTTTATTTCTGAAATCTGCCCAGATACTCATGACAATACAAGCTAAAGGCACATGTGATTGGTTAAGGGGTTACTGGGTAAGAATAATAACTGTATCGTCATCACCGTCTTCCTTCATTTCAATGGGAAGGTGATATCACGAGAGATTTACTCCAGTGTTGGATTTACTGCTTCAAATTAAATACTGAGGCGATTTTTGCAAGGTAAGAACGTGTTGTCTATATTTTCTATAGAAAGTCAAAACGTTTTAGTTACGAAGCATTTATTTGTAGGAGTATTGCTAGTTATTTCTGGAAAAAAATGACAAAACAACTCAAATAAATGTTTGTGAGCAGTTTTGTGTGAAACCGCGAGATGCGTCGCGTCTAACGCACGAGCCCCGATGAGAGATCGCATTCGCTTCTTCTTGCGTTTGAACGGACAATTTCATACTACAAAATGTCAAAATACATGATATATTGTCTGTTTTGTCCCAAGTGAACATAAACAGTTGATGAAGAAATCGCGAATCTAAATCTAGTATCAACACTTCCGAGAATGATTATCAGCGTTGTGTCTGACAGCGCGAGGCATCTCATTTTTACTCGCATCTTCATGGAGGTTTGTCGGTTGTATGTAGTTTCACAATCTCAATCAAGTAATCTCTGAAATGAATACAGATGTAACAGCACGAAAATAATGAGACTTCACAGTTCTCAAAAGATTAAACTCAATAAAACAAGCCGCACAGACTGTGCCTTGAATGAAATGCGTTTAAAATCCTCTTAAAG
Source organism: Moxostoma hubbsi (assembly GCA_032164185.1). Classification (NCBI taxonomy): domain Eukaryota; kingdom Metazoa; phylum Chordata; class Actinopteri; order Cypriniformes; family Catostomidae; genus Moxostoma; species Moxostoma hubbsi. The sequence goes on along the minus strand of JAVLUX010000013.1, from coordinate 6,630,538 downwards.
AGACAGTAACAATTTTCCAAGTAAATAAAAAGTAGGCCTACAAATGGTTTTCACCCCAAAAATAAATTTCTCTCATCGTATACTCACCCTCATTCCATCCCAGATGTGTATTGTTTTCTTTCTTCTAGTGAACACAAATTAAGCTTTTTAGAAGATTATCTCAACCCTGTTGGACCTTTCAATGACTTGAATGGTGATCAGAACTCAGAAGCTACAAAAATCACATAAATGCAGCATAAAAGTAATTCATACCACTCCAGTGGTTTAATCCATGCCTTCAGAAGTGATATTATAGGTGTGGGTTAGAAATAGACCTATATATTTATACTTCAAGATGACATCACTCTGAAGTACTGCATAAAGAATATCCCACATTCGCCCTTAGGGGGCGCTACAGGCCATGCCCAAAATTCCCATTTGCTGGTCAAAAATGTTCTAATTTGAAACATTGATACTACAGGCCAACAGGAACCCACAAACCAAGAATTGCCCATATTCGCCATTAGGGGGCGCTACAGGCTATGCCCAAAATTCCCATTTTATGGTCAAAAATGTTCTAATTTGGTATATTGACACTACAGGCCAACAGAAATCCACAAACCAAGAATGTCTCACATTCGCCCTTAGGGGGCGCTAAAGGCCATTCCCAAATTGCACATTTTTTTGTCAAATACTTTCTAATTTGGTACATTAATACTACAGGCCAACAGGAACCTACAAACCAAGAATGGCTCACATTCGCCCTTAGGGGGCGCTACAGGCCATGCCCAAATGTCATTTTTTTTAAAGTGATTGTATTTCCACCCCATTTATTTAGTTTTTCCGAAACCTGGTGAACATACCTCATTTCTCATTGTAAACAAAAAACCCTACAGGATCCATAAGGTCCGGCATGATGGATTTTCCTGTACACTGAAAATGTTTAGTTTAGGATTCAGACAGAAAGACATGTTTTTTTGATTTTTTCATTGGGAGGGTTTAACCCCAACCCTCTATTGATCAATTTTAAATGATTTGCCATTTTGAGGAGGAATCGCATTGCTGCTTGCAGCTATATTTTTGAGTTGTTGCTGTGTCCATCATCCTTTGTTTTCCGAAAGCCACCAAGTGGAAATGAGCCCGGTAACTAAAGGCACCAGGGTTGCGGTGCCACCGGCTTGGGCCCGTCATCGCTGCTTGCAGCTTTAATTATTAGGGCCCAAGCCTGAAAAGGCGAAGGCCCTATTGTTTTCCTTAGGATTATTATTATTATTATTATTATTATTATTATTATTATTTTATCGACTATTCGGGCACTTTTGGGGGCCTTAACATGCTCTAAAACTCTTGAAACTTTGCACACGGGTCAGAACCTGCGGCCATCAGGGCTGGGCTGAAGATGGTACCCGGGCGTGGCAGGGGGGCTCAGCAGCGCCCCCTGGAACGGGGTCCGAAACCTTGGTCCATAAATCAAACACACTTGCATGTAATAATATGAAAGTCGGTACACATATAGATCTCATCGTTTCATATATACTTCATGCTCTTACTTTTTACCTCAGCCCAACAGGAAGTCGGCTATTTAGGGTTGTTTGGAAAACGTATACAATGGAATTTGAAATACTCCTCCTAGAGAAATCATTTAATCGCCACGAATCTCAGTCAGCATGAAGTCAAGACATTGAGGATGAAAAATTGCCAGCGGATTTTTGATATCTCGAACGGTTTGGCCGTGGCGAGGAAACAAATTTATGGCGAGAAAAGTGAGACAGGAAGTGTGTTATAACTTCTGCATAAATTAACAGATCTTGATGAAACTTCAGCAGTGTGTTCGTTCTAAGAGGCCGATCACATGGATGTGACTATTGTGAGTCAAAGTTATAGCGCCACCAACTGGCAGCAGGAAGTGTGTCACTTTCAAAATGCTTTGAAATCACCCTCTTGTTTTTACCCGATTTGCTTCAAACTTTACATGTATAATGTAAACACACGGCAGATTTAGACCTGTGAAAGGATTATTGATATCTTAGATACTGTTGCCGTGGCAACGCTTCAAACTTTACTTTTCTTTATTGATGCTTTTGAGACTCTTAACATACTTGAAATTGCATGAAACTCGACAGACACGTCACATTTATTAGCCAGTAGACATGTGCAAAGTTTCAGAAATGGGTGTGGTGAGGGGCTCAGTAGCGCCACCTTTTGACAAAAAAGTGGGGGGTTAGTTTCATCTACAGGTACAAAAATTGGTATTGATATAGTTCTCCTCAAGCCGGACAACTTTCTAATTTACAGTCATTAGCTCCGACCAACAGAAAGTCAGATATTTTGGTTTGAATGTGGAGAAAATGTCAGTTTTGCAAGTCACTCTCTGAGACTCTGTGTGTTTGTAGGGGAGGGGGGACGTTGGGTCTTGTGAAGTAATACATAGGGCTATACTGCCCTCTTGTGTTCAACATAGTATGGGTTACATTAACTTTTGCACGATATTCTAATTTTTCGAGTTTCACCTGTATGCAGAGTTGACAGAAATGTTACACACGCCGTAGCAGGTGAATACAACAAAGAACTAAAGCCTAAAAAACTAAAATTTAATCCACTGTCTGTTCATTCTCTGAGTGGCAATTACAAGAAATGTCCAATAGATGGCATCCAAGCCTCATTGTTCAATGATTTACAACAGGTCTGAGTCCAGAATGGGCAGGGACTGAGTTCAACAGTTGCTTGAGCTCTTTTGCAGTCGAATCCCAGAAAAAAGGCAAACAATGTGTCCCCACTCAATATATACATCAACTGAGTGGCGGATACAATTTTATCAACCTTTAAACATTTACAGCCAGAGCGTTCAAATTTGGGAACAATTATTCCCATGGTTCCTGTCTCAGTGTCTTCGTCGTCCAATCACCGATTTTATTTCTGAAATCTGCCCAGATACTCATGACAATAGAAGCTAAAGGCACATGTGATTGGTTAAGGGGATTTTATTTCTGAAATCTGCCCAGATACTCATGACAATACAAGCTAAAGGCACATGTGATTGGTTAAGGGGTTACTGGGCAAGAATAATAACTGTATCGTCATCACCGTCTTCCTTCATTTCAATGGGAAGGTGATATCACGAGAGATTTACTCCAGTGTTGGATTTACTGCTTCAAATTAAATACTGAGGCGATTTTTCCAAGGTAAGAACGACATTTAACATGTGTTGTCTATATTTTCTATTGAAAGTCAAAACGTTTTAGTTACGAAGCATTTATTTGTAGGAGTATTGCTAGTTATTTCTGGAAAAAAAATGACGTGACTCTATTTGTTCATCGGACAGGCAGCTAGCCTCTATTTTTAATACATTTCGTTGAAACTTGCTGAATAAACATTAGCTAGCACTTTTGTTTGCCAATGTTGTCGCTTGTGAAAAATCCACCTGAATTAATGTGAGACCGAGAGCAGACGCTGTTCAGATGTTTTTTTAAGCAGTTTTTTTTTAACCCGTCTGAATGCCCGGATGCTTGTTTATGTTCCAACTCTGTTCGTGGTGGCGCAGGAAAATTAATACTGAAGAAACATCACCTGACGCTTGAAAAAAATATGTAGAACAAGAGCGAAAAGAACTTTGTAATTATTTTAGATGAACTGCATATTGCACCGCTCGCTTTGAACGTAGATGTCGGACATTGCAAATTATTAAAACGTGAAAAGACCGATCTAACCTTGCACGCTTGCAAATTGTCCCGTTTGACAGCTTTGTCAATCACAAGTAGGAGTGAGAGACGCAAAATAACGGCATTTGCGTTTCGGATTAACGGGTTGATACGTGTAACATCGTAAATTCAGTGAAATGCGCTTCCCTGCACACGCTCACACTAAACTCAACCGTCAGCTGCATATGGAACGCCATCCGGTTCAAAAATACGTGAATTCTAAATGCACGAAAGAGAGAGATGATGTTGACACGCGCAGATTCTACTGTTTTAAGTGGGTATATATGAATGTGTATGTATTGTTTGTTTCTATTTCTCATATGACTGATACTCACAGTAACACGAACACTGTTACTCTATATTTTTTGGTATGGCAGGCCATTCTCACCCAAATCAGCTAGAAAGTGTAAAGGCTTCCCTTGTTTCTTATCCCTCGTAATCATCTGACATCGACTCACAGGCACCAACACCTCTCCCTTTTAAGCCTAGCCGTCCATTCAGTATTGACCTAGGTAGCTTGCGTCAGGCTGTGCGGTCAACCTCCAATATGATGTGAGAAATTGACTTTTTCATGCTTTTTTTACTCGTACTCTAGTTGCTGAGATATGCAGTTTTACAAACCGTCTAGGGTGGAATGGTGGCATATATCTATTACACATTGTATGTTTAGGGTCCATGTTTACATTAATTTTGAGTTGTTGCTGTCTCCATCATCCTTTGTTTTCCGAAAGCCACCAAGTGGAAATGAGCCCGGTAACTAAAGGCACCGGGGTTGCGGTGCCACCGGCTTGGGCCCGTCATCGCTGCTTGCAGCTTTAATTATTATTATTATTATTATTATTATTATTATTATTTTATCGAATATTCGGGCACTTTTGGGGGCCTTAACGTGCTCTAAAACTCTTGAAACTTTGCACACGGGTCAGAACCCACGGCCATCAGGGCTGGGCTGAAGATGGTACCCGGGCGTGGCAGGGGGGCTTAACAGCGCCCCCTGGAACGGGGTCCGAAACCTTGGTCCATAAATCAAACACACTTGCATGTAATAATATGAAAGTCGGTACACATATAGATCTCATCGTTTCATATATACTTCATGCTCTTACTTTTTACCTCAGCCCAACAGGAAGTCAGCTATTTAGGGTTGTTTGGAAAACGTATACAATGGAATTTGAAATACTCCTCCTAGAGAAATCATTTAATCGCCATGAATCTCAGTCAGCATGAAGTCAAGACATTGAGGATGAAAAATTGCCAGCGGATTTTTGATATCTCGAACGGTTTGGCCGTGGCGAGGAAACAAATTTATGGCGAGAAAAGTGAGACAGGAAGTGTGTTATAACTTCTACATAAATTAACAGATCTTGATGAAACTTCAGCAGTGTGTTCATTGTAAGAGGCCGATCACATGGATGTGACTATTGTGAGTCAAAGTTATAGCGCCACCAACTGGCAGCAGGAAGTGTGTCACTTTCAAAATGCTTTGAAATCACCCTCTTGTTTTTACCCGATTTGCTTCAAACTTTACGTGTATAATGTAAACACACGGCAGATTTAGACCTGTGAAAGGATTATTGATATCTTAGATACTGTTGCCATGGCAACGCTTCAAACTTTACTTTTCTTTATTGATGCTTTTGAGACTCTTAACATACTTGAAATTGCATGAAACTCGACAGAGACGTCACATTTATTAGCCAGTAGACATGTGCAAAGTTTCAGAAATGGGTGTGGTGAGGGGCTCAGTAGCGCCACCTTTTGACAAAAAAGTGGGGGGTTAGTTTCATCTACAGGTACAAAAATTGGTACTGATATAGTTCTCCTCAAGCCGGACAACTTTCTAATTTACAGTCATTAGCTCCGACCAACAGAAAGTCAGATATTTTGGTTTGAATGTGGAGAAAATGTCAGAATTTTGCAAGTCACTCTCTTGAGTCTCTGTGTGTGAGGAGTAGGAAGGGAGGGGGTCTTGTGAAGTAATACATAGGGCTATCCTGCCCTCTTGTGTTCAACATATTATGGGTTACATTAACTTTTGCACGATATTCTAATTTTTCGAGTTTCACCTGTATGCAGAGTTGACAGAAAAATGTTACACACGCCGTAGCAGGTGAATACAACAAAGAACTAAAGCCTAAAAAACTAAAGTTTAATCCACTGTCTGTTCATTCTCTGAGTGGCAATTACAAGAAATGTCCAATAGAGGGCATCCAAGCCTCATTGTTCAATGATTTACAACAGGTCTGAGTCCAGAATGGGCAGGGACTGAGTTCAACAGTTGCTTGAGCTCTTTTGCAGTCCAATCCCAGAAAAAAGGCAAACAATGTGTCCCCACTCAATATATACATCAACTGAGTGGCGGATACAATTTTTAACAACCTTTAACCATTTACAGCCAGAGCGTTCTAATTTGGGAACAATTATTCCCATGGTTCCTGTCTCAGTGTCATCGTCGTCCGATCACCGATTTTATTTCTGAAATCTGCCCAGATACTCATGACAATACAAGCTAAAGGCACATGTGATTGGTTAAGGGGTTACTGGGTAAGAATAATAACTGTATCGTCATCACCGTCTTCCTTCATTTCAATGGGAAGGTGATATCACGAGAGATTTACTCCAGTGTTGGATTTACTGCTTCAAATTAAATACTGAGGCGATTTTTGCAAGGTAAGAACGTGTTGTCTATATTTTCTATAGAAAGTCAAAACGTTTTAGTTACGAAGCATTTATTTGTAGGAGTATTGCTAGTTATTTCTGGAAAAAAATGACAAAACAACTCAAATAAATGTTTGTGAGCAGTTTTGTGTGAAACCGCGAGATGCGTCGCGTCTAACGCACGAGCCCCGATGAGAGATCGCATTCGCTTCTTCTTGCGTTTGAACGGACAATTTCATACTACAAAATGTCAAAATACATGATATATTGTCTGTTTTGTCCCAAGTGAACATAAACAGTTGATGAAGAAATCGCGAATCTAAATCTAGTATCAACACTTCCGAGAATGATTATCAGCGTTGTGTCTGACAGCGCGAGGCATCTCATTTTTACTCGCATCTTCATGGAGGTTTGTCGGTTGTATGTAGTTTCACAATCTCAATCAAGTAATCTCTGAAATGAATACAGATGTAACAGCACGAAAATAATGAGACTTCACAGTTCTCAAAAGATTAAACTCAATAAAACAAGCCGCACAGACTGTGCCTTGAATGAAATGCGTTTAAAATCCTCTTAAAGAGACAGTAACAATTTTCCAAGTAAATAAAAAGTAGGCCTACAAATGGTTTTCACCCCAAAAATAAATTTCTCTCATCGTATACTCACCCTCATTCCATCCCAGATGTGTATTGTTTTCTTTCTTCTAGTGAACACAAATTAAGCTTTTTAGAAGATTATCTCAACCCTGTTGGACCTTTCAATGACTTGAATGGTGATCAGAACTCAGAAGCTACAAAAATCACATAAATGCAGCATAAAAGTAATTCATACCACTCCAGTGGTTTAATCCATGCCTTCAGAAGTGATATTATAGGTGTGGGTTAGAAATAGACCTATATATTTATACTTCAAGATGACATCACTCTGAAGTACTGCATAAAGAATATCCCACATTCGCCCTTAGGGGGCGCTACAGGCCATGCCCAAAATTCCCATTTGCTGGTCAAAAATGTTCTAATTTGAAACATTGATACTACAGGCCAACAGGAACCCACAAACCAAGAATTGCCCATATTCGCCATTAGGGGGCGCTACAGGCTATGCCCAAAATTCCCATTTTATGGTCAAAAATGTTCTAATTTGGTATATTGACACTACAGGCCAACAGAAATCCACAAACCAAGAATGTCTCACATTCGCCCTTAGGGGGCGCTAAAGGCCATTCCCAAATTGCACATTTTTTTGTCAAATACTTTCTAATTTGGTACATTAATACTACAGGCCAACAGGAACCTACAAACCAAGAATGGCTCACATTCGCCCTTAGGGGGCGCTACAGGCCATGCCCAAATGTCATTTTTTTTAAAGTGATTGTATTTCCACCCCATTTATTTAGTTTTTCCGAAACCTGGTGAACATACCTCATTTCTCATTGTAAACAAAAAACCCTACAGGATCCATAAGGTCCGGCATGATGGATTTTCCTGTACACTGAAAATGTTTAGTTTAGGATTCAGACAGAAAGACATGTTTTTTTGATTTTTTCATTGGGAGGGTTTAACCCCAACCCTCTATTGATCAATTTTAAATGATTTGCCATTTTGAGGAGGAATCGCATTGCTGCTTGCAGCTATATTTTTGAGTTGTTGCTGTGTCCATCATCCTTTGTTTTCCGAAAGCCACCAAGTGGAAATGAGCCCGGTAACTAAAGGCACCAGGGTTGCGGTGCCACCGGCTTGGGCCCGTCATCGCTGCTTGCAGCTTTAATTATTAGGGCCCAAGCCTGAAAAGGCGAAGGCCCTATTGTTTTCCTTAGGATTATTATTATTATTATTATTATTATTATTATTATTATTTTATCGACTATTCGGGCACTTTTGGGGGCCTTAACATGCTCTAAAACTCTTGAAACTTTGCACACGGGTCAGAACCTGCGGCCATCAGGGCTGGGCTGAAGATGGTACCCGGGCGTGGCAGGGGGGCTCAGCAGCGCCCCCTGGAACGGGGTCCGAAACCTTGGTCCATAAATCAAACACACTTGCATGTAATAATATGAAAGTCGGTACACATATAGATCTCATCGTTTCATATATACTTCATGCTCTTACTTTTTACCTCAGCCCAACAGGAAGTCGGCTATTTAGGGTTGTTTGGAAAACGTATACAATGGAATTTGAAATACTCCTCCTAGAGAAATCATTTAATCGCCACGAATCTCAGTCAGCATGAAGTCAAGACATTGAGGATGAAAAATTGCCAGCGGATTTTTGATATCTCGAACGGTTTGGCCGTGGCGAGGAAACAAATTTATGGCGAGAAAAGTGAGACAGGAAGTGTGTTATAACTTCTGCATAAATTAACAGATCTTGATGAAACTTCAGCAGTGTGTTCGTTGTAAGAGGCCGATCACATGGATGTGACTATTGTGAGTCAAAGTTATAGCGCCACCAACTGGCAGCAGGAAGTGTGTCACTTTCAAAATGCTTTGAAATCACCCTCTTGTTTTTACCCGATTTGCTTCAAACTTTACGTGTATAATGTAAACACACGGCAGATTTAGACCTGTGAAAGGATTATTGATATCTTAGATACTGTTGCCGTGGCAACACTTCAAACTTTACTTTTCTTTATTGATGCTTTTGAGACTCTTAACATACTTGAAATTGCATGAAACTCGACAGAGACGTCACATTTATTAGCCAGTAGACATGTGCAAAGTTTCAGAAATGGGTGTGGTGAGGGGCTCAGTAGCGCCACCTTTTGACAAAAAAGTGGGGGGTTAGTTTCATCTACAGGTACAAAAATTGGTATTGATATAGTTCTCCTCAAGCCGGACAACTTTCTAATTTACAGTCATTAGCTCCGACCAACAGAAAGTCAGATATTTTGGTTTGAATGTGGAGAAAATGTCAGAATTTTGCAAGTCACTCTCTAAGACTTTGTGTGTGAGGAGTAGGAAGGGAGGGGGGCTTGTGAAGTAATACATAGGGCTATACTGCCCTCTTGTGTTCAACATAGTATGGGTTACATTAACTTTTGCACGATATTCTAATTTTTCGAGTTTCACCTGTATGCAGAGTTGACAGAAAAATGTTACACACGCCGTAGCAGGTGAATACAACAAAGAACTAAAGCCTAAAAAACTAAAGTTTAATCCACTGTCTGTTCATTCTCTGAGTGGCAATTACAAGAAATGTCCAATAGATGGCATCCAAGCCTCATTGTTCAATGATTTACAACAGGTCTGAGTCCAGAATGGGCAGGGACTGAGTTCAACAGTTGCTTGAGCTCTTTTGCAGTCGAATCCCAGAAAAAAGGCAAACAATGTGTCCCCACTCAATATATACATCAACTGAGTGGAGGATACAATTTTTAACAACCTTTAACCATTTACAGCCAGAGCGTTCAAATTTGGGAACAATTATTCCCATGGTTCCTGTCTCAGTGTCATCGTCGTCCGATCACCGATTTTATTTCTGAAGTCTGCCCAGATACTCATGACAATACAAGCTAAAGGCACATGTGATTGGTTAAGGGGTTACTGGGCAAGAATAATAACTGTATCGTCATCACCGTCTTCCTTCATTTCAATGGAAAGGTGATATCACGAGAGATTTACTCCAGTGTTGGATTTACTGCTTCAAATTAAATACTGAGGCGATTTTTGCAAGGTAAGAACGTGTTGTCTATATTTTCTATAGAAAGTCAAAACGTTTTAGTTACGAAGCATTTATTTGTAGGAGTATTGCTAGTTATTTCTGGAAAAAAAATGACGAAACAACTCAAATAAATGTTTGTGAGCAGTTTTGTGTGAAACCGCGAGCAGCGTCACGTCTAACTCACGAGCCCCGATGAGAGATCGCATTCGCTTCTTCTTGCGTTTGAACGGACAATTTCATAACAACAAAATGTCAAAATACATGATATATTGTCTGTTTTGTCTCAAGTGACCATAAACAGTTGATGAAGAAATCGCGAATCGAAATCTAGTATCAACACTTCCGAGAATGATTATCAGCGTTGTGTCTGACAGCGCGAGGCATCTCATTTTTACTCGCATCTTCATGGAGGTTTGTCGGTTGTATGTAGTTTCACAATCTCAATCAAGTAATCTCTGAAATGAATACAGATGTAACAGCACGAAAATAATGAGACTTCACAGTTCTCAAAAGATTAAACTCACTAAAACAAGCCGCACAGACTGTGCCTTGAATGAAATGCGTTTAAAATCCTCTTAAAGAGACAGTAACAATTTTCCAAGTAAATAAAAAGTAGGCCTACAAATGGTTTTCACCCCAAAAATAAATTTCTCTCATCGTATACTCACCCTCATTGCATCCCAGATGTGTATTGTTTTCTTTCTTCTAGTGAACACAAATTAAGCTTTTTAGAAGATTATCTCAACCCTGTTGGACCTTTCAATGACTTGAATGGTGATCAGAACTCAGAAGCTACAAAAATCAAATAAATGCAGCATAAAAGTAATCCATACCACTCCAGTGGTTAAATCCATGCCTTCAGAAGTGATATTATAGGTGTGGGTTAGAAATAGACCTATATATATATATTTCAAGATGACATCACTCTGAAGTACTGCGTAAAGAATATCCCACATTCGCCCTTAGGGGGCGCTACAGGCCATGCCCAAAATTCCCATTTTCTGGTCAAAAATGTTCTAATGTTGTATATTGATACTACAGGCCAACAGGAATTCACAAACCAAGAGTGGCCCACATTCGCCCTTAGGGGGCGCTACAGGCCACGCCCTAAATTCCCATTTGCTGGTCAAAAATGTTCTAATTTGGTACATTGATACTACAGGCCAACAGGAACCCACAAACAAAGAATTGCCCATATTCGCCATTAGGGGGCGCTACAGGCTATGCCCAAAATTCCCATTTTATGGTCAAAAATTTTCTAATTTGGTATATTGACACTACAGGCCAACAGAAATCCACAAACCAAGAATGTCTCACATTTGCCCTTAGGGGGTGCTAAAGGACATTCCCAAATTGCACATTTTTTTGTCAAATACTTTCTAATTTGGTACATTAATACTACAGGCCAACAGGAACCTACAAACCAAGAATGGCTCACATTCGCCCTTAGGGGGCGCTACAGGCCATGCCCAAATGTCAATTTTTCAAAGTGATTGTATTTCCACCCCATTTATTTAGTTTTTCTGAAACCTGGTGAATATACCTCATTTCTCATTGTAAACAAAAAACCCTACAGGATCCATAAGGTCCGGCATGATGGATTTTCCTGTACACTGAAAATGTTTAGTTTAGGATTCAGACAGAAAGACATGTTTTTTGGATTTTTTCATTGGGAGGGTTTAACCCCAACCCTCTATTGATCAATTTTAAATGATTTGCCATTTTGAGGAGGAATCGCATTGCTGCTTGCAGCTATATTTTTGAGTTGTTGCTGTGTCCATCATCCTTTGTTTTCCGAAAGCCACCAAGTGGAAATGAGCCCGGTAACTAAAGGCACCAGGGTTGCGGTGCCACCGGCTTGGGCCCGTCATCGCTGCTTGCAGCTTTAATTATTATTATTATTATTATTATTTTATCGACTATTCGGGCACTTTTGGGGGCCTTAACGTGCTCTAAAACTCTTGAAACTTTGCACACGGGTCAGAACCCGCGGCCATCAGGGCTGGGCTGAAGATGGTACCCGGGCGTGGCAGGGGGGCTTAACAGCGCCCCCTGGAACGGGGTCCGAAACCTTGGTCCATAAATCAAACACACTTGCATGTAATAATATGAAAGTCGGTACACATATAGATCTCATCGTTTCATATATACTTCATGCTCTTACTTTTTACCTCAGCCCAACAGGAAGTCGGCTATTTAGGGTTGTTTGGAAAACGTATACAATGGAATTTGAAATACTCCTCCTAGAGAAATCATTTAATCGCCACGAATCTCAGTCAGCATGAAGTCAAGACATTGAGGATGAAAAATTGCCAGCGGATTTTTGATATCTCGAACGGTTTGGCCGTGGCGAGGAAACAAATTTATGGCGAGAAAAGTGAGACAGGAAGTGTGTTATAACTTCTGCATAAATTAACAGATCTTGATGAAACTTCAGCAGTGTGTTCGTTGTAAGAGGCCGATCACATGGATGTGAGTATTGTGAGTCAAAGTTATAGCACCACCAACTGGCAGCAGGAAGTGTGTCACTTTCAAAATGCTTTGAAATCACCCTCTTGTTTTTACCCGATTTGCTTCAAACTTTACATGTATAATGTAAACACACGGCAGATTTAGACCTGTGAAAGGATTATTGATATCTTAGATACTGTTGCCGTGGCAACGCTTCAAACTTTACTTTTCTTTATTGATGCTTTTGAGACTCTTAACATACTTGAAATTGCATGAAACTCGACAGACACGTCACATTTATTAGCCAGTAGACATGTGCAAAGTTTCAGAAATGGGTGTGGTGAGGGGCTCAGTAGCGCCACCTTTTGACAAAAAAGTGGGGGGTTAGTTTCATCTACAGGTACAAAAATTGGTATTTATATAGTTCTCCTCAAGCCGGACAACTTTCTAATTTACAGTCATTAGCTCCGACCAACAGAAAGTCAGATATTTTGGTTTGAATGTGGAGAAAATGTCAGTTTTGCAAGTCACTCTCTGAGACTCTGTGTGTTTGTAGGGGAGGGGGGACGTTGGGTCTTGTGAAGTAATACATAGGGCTATACTGCCCTCTTGTGTTCAACATAGTATGGGTTACATTAACTTTTGCACGATATTCTAATTTTTCGAGTTTCACCTGTATGCAGAGTTGACAGAAATGTTACACACGCCGTAGCAGGTGAATACAACAAAGAACTAAAGCCTAAAAAACTAAAATTTAATCCACTGTCTGTTCATTCTCTGAGTGGCAATTACAAGAAATGTCCAATAGATGGCATCCAAGCCTCATTGTTCAATGATTTACAACAGGTCTGAGTCCAGAATGGGCAGGGACTGAGTTCAACAGTTGCTTGAGCTCTTTTGCAGTCGAATCCCAGAAAAAAGGCAAACAATGTGTCCCCACTCAATATATACATCAACTGAGTGGCGGATACAATTTTATCAACCTTTAAACATTTACAGCCAGAGCGTTCAAATTTGGGAACAATTATTCCCATGGTTCCTGTCTCAGTGTCTTCGTCGTCCAATCACCGATTTTATTTCTGAAATCTGCCCAGATACTCATGACAATAGAAGCTAAAGGCACATGTGATTGGTTAAGGGGATTTTATTTCTGAAATCTGCCCAGATACTCATGACAATACAAGCTAAAGGCACATGTGATTGGTTAAGGGGTTACTGGGCAAGAATAATAACTGTATCGTCATCACCGTCTTCCTTCATTTCAATGGAAAGGTGATATCACGAGAGATTTACTCCAGTGTTGGATTTACTGCTTCAAATTAAATACTGAGGCGATTTTTCCAAGGTAAGAACGACATTTAACATGTGTTGTCTATATTTTCTATTGAAAGTCAAAACGTTTTAGTTACGAAGCATTTATTTGTAGGAGTATTGCTAGTTATTTCTGGAAAAAAAATGACGTGACTCTATTTGTTCATCGGACAGGCAGCTAGCCTCTATTTTTAATACATTTCGTTGAAACTTGCTGAATAAACATTAGCTAGCACTTTTGTTTGCCAATGTTGTCGCTTGTGAAAAATCCACCTGAATTAATGTGAGACCGAGAGCAGACGCTGTTCAGATGTTTTTTTAAGCAGTTTTTTTTTAACCCGTCTGAATGCCCGGATGCTTGTTTATGTTCCAACTCTGTTCGTGGTGGCGCAGGAAAATTAATACTGAAGAAACATCACCTGACGCTTGAAAAAAATATGTAGAACAAGAGCGAAAAGAACTTTGTAATTATTTTAGATGAACTGCATATTGCACCGCTCGCTTTGAACGTAGATGTCGGACATTGCAAATTATTAAAACGTGAAAAGACCGATCTAACCTTGCACGCTTGCAAATTGTCCCGTTTGACAGCTTTGTCAATCACAAGCAGGAGTGAGAGACGCAAAATAACGGCATTTGCGTTTCGGATTAACGGGTTGATACGTGTAACATCGTAAATTCAGTGAAATGCGCTTCCCTGCACACGCTCACACTAAACTCAACCGTCAGCTGCATATGGAACGCCATCCGGTTCAAAAATACGTGAATTCTAAATGCACGAAAGAGAGAGATGATGTTGACACGCGCAGATTCTACTGTTTTAAGTGGGTATATATGAATGTGTATGTATTGTTTGTTTCTATTTCTCATATGACTGATACTCACAGTAACACGAACACTGTTACTCTATATTTTTTGGTATGGCAGGCCATTCTCACCCAAATCAGCTAGAAAGTGTAAAGGCTTCCCTTGTTTCTTATCCCTCGTAATCATCTGACATCGACTCACAGGCACCAACACCTCTCCCTTTTAAGCCTAGCCGTCCATTCAGTATTGACCTAGGTAGCTTGCGTCAGGCTGTGCGGTCAACCTCCAATATGATGTGAGAAATTGACTTTTTCATGCTTTTTTTACTCGTACTCTAGTTGCTGAGATATGCAGTTTTACAAACCGTCTAGGGTGGAATGGTGGCATATATCTATTACACATTGTATGTTTAGGGTCCATGTTTACATTAATTTTGAGTTGTTGCTGTCTCCATCATCCTTTGTTTTCCGAAAGCCACCAAGTGGAAATGAGCCCGGTAACTAAAGGCACCGGGGTTGCGGTGCCACCGGCTTGGGCCCGTCATCGCTGCTTGCAGCTTTAATTATTATTATTATTATTATTATTATTATTATTATTATTTTATCGAATATTCGGGCACTTTTGGGGGCCTTAACGTGCTCTAAAACTCTTGAAACTTTGCACACGGGTCAGAACCCACGGCCATCAGGGCTGGGCTGAAGATGGTACCCGGGCGTGGCAGGGGGGCTTAACAGCGCCCCCTGGAACGGGGTCCGAAACCTTGGTCCATAAATCAAACACACTTGCATGTAATAATATGAAAGTCGGTACACATATAGATCTCATCGTTTCATATATACTTCATGCTCTTACTTTTTACCTCAGCCCAACAGGAAGTCAGCTATTTAGGGTTGTTTGGAAAACGTATACAATGGAATTTGAAATACTCCTCCTAGAGAAATCATTTAATCGCCATGAATCTCAGTCAGCATGAAGTCAAGACATTGAGGATGAAAAATTGCCAGCGGATTTTTGATATCTCGAACGGTTTGGCCGTGGCGAGGAAACAAATTTATGGCGAGAAAAGTGAGACAGGAAGTGTGTTATAACTTCTACATAAATTAACAGATCTTGATGAAACTTCAGCAGTGTGTTCATTGTAAGAGGCCGATCACATGGATGTGACTATTGTGAGTCAAAGTTATAGCGCCACCAACTGGCAGCAGGAAGTGTGTCACTTTCAAAATGCTTTGAAATCACCCTCTTGTTTTTACCCGATTTGCTTCAAACTTTACGTGTATAATGTAAACACACGGCAGATTTAGACCTGTGAAAGGATTATTGATATCTTAGATACTGTTGCCATGGCAACGCTTCAAACTTTACTTTTCTTTATTGATGCTTTTGAGACTCTTAACATACTTGAAATTGCATGAAACTCGACAGAGACGTCACATTTATTAGCCAGTAGACATGTGCAAAGTTTCAGAAATGGGTGTGGTGAGGGGCTCAGTAGCGCCACCTTTTGACAAAAAAGTGGGGGGTTAGTTTCATCTACAGGTACAAAAATTGGTACTGATATAGTTCTCCTCAAGCCGGACAACTTTCTAATTTACAGTCATTAGCTCCGACCAACAGAAAGTCAGATATTTTGGTTTGAATGTGGAGAAAATGTCAGAATTTTGCAAGTCACTCTCTTGAGTCTCTGTGTGTGAGGAGTAGGAAGGGAGGGGGTCTTGTGAAGTAATACATAGGGCTATCCTGCCCTCTTGTGTTCAACATATTATGGGTTACATTAACTTTTGCACGATATTCTAATTTTTCGAGTTTCACCTGTATGCAGAGTTGACAGAAAAATGTTACACACGCCGTAGCAGGTGAATACAACAAAGAACTAAAGCCTAAAAAACTAAAGTTTAATCCACTGTCTGTTCATTCTCTGAGTGGCAATTACAAGAAATGTCCAATAGAGGGCATCCAAGCCTCATTGTTCAATGATTTACAACAGGTCTGAGTCCAGAATGGGCAGGGACTGAGTTCAACAGTTGCTTGAGCTCTTTTGCAGTCCAATCCCAGAAAAAAGGCAAACAATGTGTCCCCACTCAATATATACATCAACTGAGTGGCGGATACAATTTTTAACAACCTTTAACCATTTACAGCCAGAGCGTTCTAATTTGGGAACAATTATTCCCATGGTTCCTGTCTCAGTGTCATCGTCGTCCGATCACCGATTTTATTTCTGAAATCTGCCCAGATACTCATGACAATACAAGCTAAAGGCACATGTGATTGGTTAAGGGGTTACTGGGTAAGAATAATAACTGTATCGTCATCACCGTCTTCCTTCATTTCAATGGGAAGGTGATATCACGAGAGATTTACTCCAGTGTTGGATTTACTGCTTCAAATTAAATACTGAGGCGATTTTTGCAAGGTAAGAACGTGTTGTCTATATTTTCTATAGAAAGTCAAAACGTTTTAGTTACGAAGCATTTATTTGTAGGAGTATTGCTAGTTATTTCTGGAAAAAAATGACAAAACAACTCAAATAAATGTTTGTGAGCAGTTTTGTGTGAAACCGCGAGATGCGTCGCGTCTAACGCACGAGCCCCGATGAGAGATCGCATTCGCTTCTTCTTGCGTTTGAACGGACAATTTCATACTACAAAATGTCAAAATACATGATATATTGTCTGTTTTGTCCCAAGTGAACATAAACAGTTGATGAAGAAATCGCGAATCTAAATCTAGTATCAACACTTCCGAGAATGATTATCAGCGTTGTGTCTGACAGCGCGAGGCATCTCATTTTTACTCGCATCTTCATGGAGGTTTGTCGGTTGTATGTAGTTTCACAATCTCAATCAAGTAATCTCTGAAATGAATACAGATGTAACAGCACGAAAATAATGAGACTTCACAGTTCTCAAAAGATTAAACTCAATAAAACAAGCCGCACAGACTGTGCCTTGAATGAAATGCGTTTAAAATCCTCTTAAAGAGACAGTAACAATTTTCCAAGTAAATAAAAAGTAGGCCTACAAATGGTTTTCACCCCAAAAATAAATTTCTCTCATCGTATACTCACCCTCATTCCATCCCAGATGTGTATTGTTTTCTTTCTTCTAGTGAACACAAATTAAGCTTTTTAGAAGATTATCTCAACCCTGTTGGACCTTTCAATGACTTGAATGGTGATCAGAACTCAGAAGCTACAAAAATCACATAAATGCAGCATAAAAGTAATTCATACCACTCCAGTGGTTTAATCCATGCCTTCAGAAGTGATATTATAGGTGTGGGTTAGAAATAGACCTATATATTTATACTTCAAGATGACATCACTCTGAAGTACTGCATAAAGAATATCCCACATTCGCCCTTAGGGGGCGCTACAGGCCATGCCCAAAATTCCCATTTGCTGGTCAAAAATGTTCTAATTTGAAACATTGATACTACAGGCCAACAGGAACCCACAAACCAAGAATTGCCCATATTCGCCATTAGGGGGCGCTACAGGCTATGCCCAAAATTCCCATTTTATGGTCAAAAATGTTCTAATTTGGTATATTGACACTACAGGCCAACAGAAATCCACAAACCAAGAATGTCTCACATTCGCCCTTAGGGGGCGCTAAAGGCCATTCCCAAATTGCACATTTTTTTGTCAAATACTTTCTAATTTGGTACATTAATACTACAGGCCAACAGGAACCTACAAACCAAGAATGGCTCACATTCGCCCTTAGGGGGCGCTACAGGCCATGCCCAAATGTCATTTTTTTTAAAGTGATTGTATTTCCACCCCATTTATTTAGTTTTTCCGAAACCTGGTGAACATACCTCATTTCTCATTGTAAACAAAAAACCCTACAGGATCCATAAGGTCCGGCATGATGGATTTTCCTGTACACTGAAAATGTTTAGTTTAGGATTCAGACAGAAAGACATGTTTTTTTGATTTTTTCATTGGGAGGGTTTAACCCCAACCCTCTATTGATCAATTTTAAATGATTTGCCATTTTGAGGAGGAATCGCATTGCTGCTTGCAGCTATATTTTTGAGTTGTTGCTGTGTCCATCATCCTTTGTTTTCCGAAAGCCACCAAGTGGAAATGAGCCCGGTAACTAAAGGCACCAGGGTTGCGGTGCCACCGGCTTGGGCCCGTCATCGCTGCTTGCAGCTTTAATTATTAGGGCCCAAGCCTGAAAAGGCGAAGGCCCTATTGTTTTCCTTAGGATTATTATTATTATTATTATTATTATTATTATTATTATTTTATCGACTATTCGGGCACTTTTGGGGGCCTTAACATGCTCTAAAACTCTTGAAACTTTGCACACGGGTCAGAACCTGCGGCCATCAGGGCTGGGCTGAAGATGGTACCCGGGCGTGGCAGGGGGGCTCAGCAGCGCCCCCTGGAACGGGGTCCGAAACCTTGGTCCATAAATCAAACACACTTGCATGTAATAATATGAAAGTCGGTACACATATAGATCTCATCGTTTCATATATACTTCATGCTCTTACTTTTTACCTCAGCCCAACAGGAAGTCGGCTATTTAGGGTTGTTTGGAAAACGTATACAATGGAATTTGAAATACTCCTCCTAGAGAAATCATTTAATCGCCACGAATCTCAGTCAGCATGAAGTCAAGACATTGAGGATGAAAAATTGCCAGCGGATTTTTGATATCTCGAACGGTTTGGCCGTGGCGAGGAAACAAATTTATGGCGAGAAAAGTGAGACAGGAAGTGTGTTATAACTTCTGCATAAATTAACAGATCTTGATGAAACTTCAGCAGTGTGTTCGTTGTAAGAGGCCGATCACATGGATGTGACTATTGTGAGTCAAAGTTATAGCGCCACCAACTGGCAGCAGGAAGTGTGTCACTTTCAAAATGCTTTGAAATCACCCTCTTGTTTTTACCCGATTTGCTTCAAACTTTACGTGTATAATGTAAACACACGGCAGATTTAGACCTGTGAAAGGATTATTGATATCTTAGATACTGTTGCCGTGGCAACGCTTCAAACTTTACTTTTCTTTATTGATGCTTTTGAGACTCTTAACATACTTGAAATTGCATGAAACTCGACAGAGACGTCACATTTATTAGCCAGTAGACATGTGCAAAGTTTCAGAAATGGGTGTGGTGAGGGGCTCAGTAGCGCCACCTTTTGACAAAAAAGTGGGGGGTTAGTTTCATCTACAGGTACAAAAATTGGTATTGATATAGTTCTCCTCAAGCCGGACAACTTTCTAATTTACAGTCATTAGCTCCGACCAACAGAAAGTCAGATATTTTGGTTTGAATGTGGAGAAAATGTCAGAATTTTGCAAGTCACTCTCTGAGACTCTGTGAGTTTGTAGGGGAGGGGGGACGTTGGGTCTTGTGAAGTAATACATAGGGCTATACTGCCCTCTTGTGTTCAACATAGTATGGGTTACATTAACTTTTGCACGATATTCTAATTTTTCGAGTTTCACCTGTATGCAGAGTTGACAGAAAAATGTTACACACGCCGTAGCAGGTGAATACAACAAAGAACTAAAGCCTAAAAAACTAAAATTTAATCCACTGTCTGTTCATTCTCTGAGTGGCAATTACAAGAAATGTCCAATAGATGGCATCCAAGCCTCATTGTTCTATTATTTACAACAGGCTGAGTCCAGAATGGGCAGGGACTGAGTTCAACAGTTGCTTGAGCTCTTTTGCCGTCGAATCCCAGAAAAAAGGCAAACAATGTGTCCCCACTCAATATATACATCAACTGAGTGGCGGATACAATTTTTAACAACCTTTAACCATTTACAGCCAGAGCGTTCAAATTTGGGAACAATTATTCCCATGGTTCCTGTCTCAGTGTCATCGTCGTCCGATCACCGATTTTATTTCTGAAGTCTGCCCAGATACTCATGACAATACAAGCTAAAGGCACATGTGATTGGTTAAGGGGTTACTGGGCAAGAATAATAACTGTATCGTCATCACCGTCTTCCTTCATTTCAATGGAAAGGTGATATCACGAGAGATTTACTCCAGTGTTGGATTTACTGCTTCAAATTAAATACTGAGGCGATTTTTGCAAGGTAAGAACGTGTTGTCTATATTTTCTATAGAAAGTCAAAACGTTTTAGTTACGAAGCATTTATTTGTAGGAGTATTGCTAGTTATTTCTGGAAAAAAAATGACGAAACAACTCAAATAAATGTTTGTGAGCAGTTTTGTGTGAAACCGCGAGCAGCGTCACGTCTAACTCACGAGCTCCGATGAGAGATCGCATTCGCTTCTTCTTGCGTTTGAACGGACAATTTCATAACAACAAAATGTCAAAATACATGATATATTGTCTGTTTTGTCTCAAGTGACCATAAACAGTTGATGAAGAAATCGCGAATCTAAATCTAGTATCAACACTTCCGAGAATGATTATCAGCTTTGTGTCTGACAGCGCGAGGAATCTCATTTTTACTCGCATCTTCATGGAGGTTTGTCGGTTGTATGTAGTTTCACAATCTCAATCAATTAATCTCTGAAATGAATACAGATGTAACAGCACGAAAATAATGAGATTCACAGTTCTCAAAAGATTATATCTCAATAAAACAAGCCGCAAAGACGGCTTGACGGCTTGAATGAAATGCGTTTAAAATCCTCTTAAAGAGACAGTAACAATTTTCCAAGTAAATAAAAAGTAGCCTACAAATGGTTTTCACCCCCAAAATAAATTTCTCTCATCGTATACTCACCCTCATTCCATCCCAGATGTGTATTATTTTCTTTCTTCTAGTGAACACAAATTAAGCTTTTTAGAAGATTATCTCAACCCTGTTGGACCTTTCAATGACTTGAATGGTGATCAGAACTCAGAAGCTACAAAAATCACATAAATGCAGCATAAAAGTAATCCATACCACTCCTGTGGTTTAATCCATGCCTTCAGAAGTGATATTATAGGTGTGGGTTAGATACAGACCTATATATATATATACTTAAAGATGACATCACTCTGAAGTACTGCGTAAAGAATATCCCACATTCGCCCTAAGGGGGCGCTACAGGCCATGCCCAAAATTCCCATTTTCTGGTCAAAAATGTTCTAATTTTGTATATTGATACTACAGGCCAACAGGAATCCACAAACCAAGAATGGCCCACATTCGCCCTTAGGGGGCGCTACAGGCCATACCCAAAATTCCCATTTTCTGGTCAAAAATGTTCTAATTTTGTAGATTGATACTACAGGCCAACAGGAATCCACAAACCAAGAATGGCCCACATTCGCCCTTAGGGGGCGCTACAGGCCATGCCCTAAATTCCCATTTGCTGGTCAAAAATGTTCTAATTTGGTATATTGACACTACAGGCCAACAGAAATCCACAAACCAAGAATGTCTCACATTCGCCCTTAGGGGGCGCTAAAGGCCATTCCCAAATTGCACATTTTTTTGTCAAATACTTTCTAAATTGGTACATTAATACTACAGGCCAACAGGAACCTACAAACCAAGAATGGCTCACATTCACCCTTAGGGGGAGCTACAGGCCATGCCCAAATGTCATTTTTTCAAAGTGTTTGTATTTCCAACACATTTATTTAGTTTTTCTGAAACCTGGTGAACAAACCTCATTTCTCATTGTAAACAAAAAACCCTACAGGATCCATAAGGTCCGACATGATGGATTTTCCTGTACACTGAAAATGTTTAGTTTAGGATTCTGACAGAAAGACATGTTTTTTGGATTTTTTCATTGGGAGGGTTTAACCCCAACCCTCTATTGATCAATTTTAAATGATTTGCCATTTTGAGGAGGAATCGCATTGCTGCTTGCAGCTATATTTTTGAGTTGTTGCTGTGTCCATCATCCTTTGTTTTCCGAAAGCCACCAAGTGGAAATGAGCCCGGTAACTAAAGGCACCAGGGTTGCGGTGCCACCGGCTTGGGCCCTTCATCGCTGCTTGCAGCTTTAATTATTATTATTATTATTATTTTATCGACTATTCGGGCACTTTTGGGGGCCTTAACGTGCTCTAAAACTCTTGAAACTTTGCACACGGGTCAGAACCCGCGGCCATCAGGGCTGGGCTGAAGATGGTACCCGGGCGTGGCAGGGGGGCTTAACAGCGCCCCCTGGAACGGGGTCCGAAACCTTGGCCCATAAATCAAACACACTTGCATGTAATAATATGAAAGTTGGTACACATATAGATCTCATCGTTTCATATATACTTCATGCTCTTACATTTTACCTCAGCCCAACAGGAAGTCGGCTATTTAGGGTTGTTTGGAAAACGTATACAAAGGAATTTGAAATACTCCTCCTAGAGAAATCATTTAATCGCCACGAATCTCAGTCAGCATGAAGTCAAGACATTGAGGATGAAAAATTGCCAGCGGATTTTTGATATCTCGAACGGTTTGGCCGTGGCGAGGAAACAAATTTATGGCAAGAAAAGTGAGACAGGAAGTGTGTTATAACTTCTGCATAAATTAACAGATCTTGATGAAACTTCAGCAGTGTGTTCGTTGTAAGAGGCCGATCACATGGATGTGACTATTGTGAGTCAAAGTTATAGCGCCACCAACTGGCAGCAGGAAGTGTGTCACTTTCAAAATGCTTTGAAATCACCCTCTTGCTTTTACCCGATTTGCTTCAAACTTTACATGTATAAAGTAAACACACGGCAGATTTAGACCTGTGAAAGGATTATTGATATCTTAGATACTGTTGCCGTGGCAACGCTTCAAACTTTACTTTTCTTTATTGATGCTTTTGAGACTCTTAACATACTTGAAATTGCATGAAACTCGACAGACACGTCACATTTATTAGCCAGTAGACATGTGCAAAGTTTCAGAAATGGGTGTGGTGAGGGGCTCAGTAGCGCCACCTTTTGACAAAAAAGTGGGGGGTTAGTTTCATGTACAGGTACAAAAATTGGTATTGATATAGTTCTCCTCAAGCCGGACAACTTTCTAATTTACAGTCATTAGCTCCGACCAACAGAAAGTCAGATATTTTGGTTTGAATGTGGAGAAAATGTCAGAATTTGCAAGTCACTCTCTGAGTCTCTGTGTGTTTGTAGGGGAGGGGGGACGTTGGGTCTTGTGAAGTAATACATAAGGCTATACTGCCCTCTTGTGTTCAACATAGTATGGGTTACATTAACTTTTGCACGATATTCAAATTTTTCGAGTTTCACCTGTATGCAGAGTTGACAGAAAAATGTTACACACGCCGTAGCAGGTGAATACAACAAAGAACTAAAGCCTAAAAAACTAAAGTGTAATCCACTGTCTGTTCATTCTCTGAGTGGCAATTACAAGAAATGTCCAATAGATGGCATCCAAGCCTCATTGTTCAATGATTTACAACAGGTGTGAGTCCAGAATGGGCAGGGACTGAGTTCAACAGTTGCTTGAGCTCTTTTGCAGTCGAATCCCAGAAAAAAGGCAAACAATGTGTCCCCACTCAACATCAACTGAGTGGCGGTTACAATTTTTAACAACCTTTAACCATTTACAGCCAGAGCGTTCAAATTTGGGAACAATTATTCCCATGGTTTCTGTCTCAGTGTCATCGTCGTCCGATCACCGATTTTATTTCTGAAATCTGCCCAGATACTCATGACAATACAAGCTAAAGGCACATGTGATTGGTTAAGGGGTTACTGGGCAAGAATAATAACTGTATCGTCATCACCGTCTTCCTTCATTTCAATGGGAAGGTGATATCACGAGAGATTTACTCCAGTGTTGGATTTACTGCTTCAAATTAAATACTGAGGCGATTTTTGCAAGGTAAGAACGTGTTGTCTATATTTTCTATAGAAAGTCAAAACGTTTTAGTTACGAAGCATTTATTTGTAGGAGTATTGCTAGTTATTTCTGGAAAAAAAATGACGAAACAACTCAAATAAATGTTTGTGAGCAGTTTTGTGTGAAACCGCGAGCAGCGTCACGTCTAACTCACGAGCCCCGATGAGAGATCGCATTCGCTTCTTGCGTTTGAACGGACAATTTCATAACAACAAAATGTCAAAATACATGATATATTGTCTGTTTTGTCTCAAGTGAAAATAAACAGTTGATGAAGAAATCGCGAATCTAAATCTAGTATCAACTCTTCCGAGAATGATTTTCAGCGTTGTGTCTGACAGCGCGAGGCATCTCATTTTTACTCGCATCTTCATGGAGGTTTGTCGGTTGTATGTAGTTTCACAATCTCAATCAATTAATCTCTGAAATGAATACAGATGTAACAGCACGAAAATAATGAGACTTCACAGTTCTCAAAAGATTATATCTCAATAAAACAAGCCGCACAGACGGCTTGACGGCTTGAATGAAATGCGTTTAAAATCCTCTTAAAGAGACAGTAACAATTTTCCAAGTAAATAAAAAGTAGGCCTACAAATGGTTTTCACCCCAAAAATAAATTTCTCTCATCGTATACTCACCCTCATTCCATCCCAGATGTGTATTATTTTCTTTCTTCTAGTGAACACAAATTAAGCTTTTTAGAAGATTATCTCAACCCTGTTGGACCTTTCAATGACTTGAATGGTGATCAGAACTCAGAAGCTTCAAAAATCACATAAATGCAGCATAAAAGTAATCCATACCACTCCTGTGGTTTAATCCATGCCTTCAGAAGTGATATTATAGGTGTGGATTAGAAACAGACCTATATATATATACTTAAAGATGACATCACTCTGAAGTACTGCGTAAAGAATATCCCACATTCGCCCTAAGGGGGCGCTACAGGCCATGCCCAAAATTCCCATTTTCTGGTCAAAAATGTTCTAATTTTGTATATTGATACTACAGGCCAACAGGAATCCACAAACCAAGAATGGCCCACATTCGCCCTTAGGGGGCGCTACAGGCCATACCCAAAATTCCCATTTTCTGGTCAAAAATGTTCTAATTTTGTAGATTGATACTACAGGCCAACAGGAATCCACAAACCAAGAATGGCCCACATTCGCCCTTAGGGGGCGCTACAGGCCACGCCCTAAATTCCCATTTGCTGGTCAAAAATGTTCTAATTTGGTATATTGACACTACAGGCCAACAGAAATCCACAAACCAAGAATGTCTCACATTCGCCCTTAGGGGGCGCTAAAGGCCATTCCCAAATTGCACATTTTTTTGTCAAATACTTTCTAAATTGGTACATTAATACTACAGGCCAACAGGAACCTACAAACCAAGAATGGCTCACATTCACCCTTAGGGGGAGCTACAGGCCATGCCCAAATGTCATTTTTTCAAAGTGTTTGTATTTCCAACACATTTATTTAGTTTTTCTGAAACCTGGTGAACAAACCTCATTTCTCATTGTAAACAAAAAACCCTACAGGATCCATAAGGTCCGACATGATGGATTTTCCTGTACACTGAAAATGTTTAGTTTAGGATTCTGACAGAAAGACATGTTTTTTGGATTTTTTCATTGGGAGGGTTTAACCCCAACCCTCTATTGATCAATTTTAAATGATTTGCCATTTTGAGGAGGAATCGCATTGCTGCTTGCAGCTATATTTTTGAGTTGTTGCTGTGTCCATCATCCTTTGTTTTCCGAAAGCCACCAAGTGGAAATGAGCCCGGTAACTAAAGGCACCAGGGTTGCGGTGCCACCGGCTTGGGCCCTTCATCGCTGCTTGCAGCTTTAATTATTATTATTATTAGGGCCCAAGCCTTGAAAAGGCGAAGGCCCTATTGTTTTCCTTAGGATTATTATTATTATTATTATTATTATTATTATTATTTTATCGACTATTCGGGCACTTTTGGGGGCCTTAACGTGCTCTAAAACTCTTGAAACTTTGCACACGGGTCAGAACCCGCGGCCATCAGGGCTGGGCTGAAGATGGTACCCGGGCGTGGCAGGGGGCTTAACAGCGCCCCCTGGAACGGGGTCCGAAACCTTGGCCCATAAATCAAACACACTTGCATGTAATAATATGAAAGTTGGTACACATATAGATCTCATCGTTTCATATATACTTCATGCTCTTACATTTTACCTCAGCCCAACAGGAAGTCGGCTATTTAGGGTTGTTTGGAAAACGTATACAAAGGAATTTGAAATACTCCTCCTAGAGAAATCATTTATTCGCCACGAAGCTCAGTCAGCATGAAGTCAAGACATTGAGGATGAAAAATTGCCAGCGGATTTTTGATATCTCGAACGGTTTGGCCGTGGCGAGGAAACAAATTTATGGCAAGAAAAGTGAGACAGGAAGTGTGTTATAACTTCTGCATAAATTAACAGATCTTGATGAAACTTCAGCAGTGTGTTCGTTGTAAGAGGCCGATCACATGGATGTGACTATTGTGAGTCAAAGTTATAGCGCCACCAACTGGCAGCAGGAAGTGTGTCACTTTCAAAATGCTTTGAAATCACCCTCTTGCTTTTACCCGATTTGCTTCAAACTTTACATGTATAAAGTAAACACACGGCAGATTTAGACCTGTGAAAGGATTATTGATATCTTAGATACTGTTGCCGTGGCAACGCTTCAAACTTTACTTTTCTTTATTGATGCTTTTGAGACTCTTAACATACTTGAAATTGCATGAAACTCGACAGACACGTCACATTTATTAGCCAGTAGACATGTGCAAAGTTTCAGAAATGGGTGTGGTGAGGGGCTCAGTAGCGCCACCTTTTGACAAAAAAGTGGGGGGTTAGTTTCATGTACAGGTACAAAAATTGGTATTGATATAGTTCTCCTCAAGCCGGACAACTTTCTAATTTACAGTCATTAGCTCCGACCAACAGAAAGTCAGATATTTTGGTTTGAATGTGGAGAAAATGTCAGAATTTGCAAGTCACTCTCTGAGTCTCTGTGTGTTTGTAGGGGAGGGGGGACGTTGGGTCTTGTGAAGTAATACATAAGGCTATACTGCCCTCTTGTGTTCAACATAGTATGGGTTACATTAACTTTTGCACGATATTCAAATTTTTCGAGTTTCACCTGTATGCAGAGTTGACAGAAAAATGTTACACACGCCGTAGCAGGTGAATACAACAAAGAACTAAAGCCTAAAAAACTAAAGTGTAATCCACTGTCTGTTCATTCTCTGAGTGGCAATTACAAGAAATGTCCAATAGATGGCATCCAAGCCTCATTGTTCAATGATTTACAACAGGTGTGAGTCCAGAATGGGCAGGGACTGAGTTCAACAGTTGCTTGAGCTCTTTTGCAGTCGAATCCCAGAAAAAAGGCAAACAATGTGTCCCCACTCAACATCAACTGAGTGGCGGTTACAATTTTTAACAACCTTTAACCATTTACAGCCAGAGCGTTCAAATTTGGGAACAATTATTCCCATGGTTTCTGTCTCAGTGTCATCGTCGTCCGATCACCGATTTTATTTCTGAAATCTGCCCAGATACTCATGACAATACAAGCTAAAGGCACATGTGATTGGTTAAGGGGTTACTGGGCAAGAATAATAACTGTATCGTCATCACCGTCTTCCTTCATTTCAATGGGAAGGTGATATCACGAGAGATTTACTCCAGTGTTGGATTTACTGCTTCAAATTAAATACTGAGGCGATTTTTGCAAGGTAAGAACGTGTTGTCTATATTTTCTATAGAAAGTCAAAACGTTTTAGTTACGAAGCATTTATTTGTAGGAGTATTGCTAGTTATTTCTGGAAAAAAAATGACGAAACAACTCAAATAAATGTTTGTGAGCAGTTTTGTGTGAAACCGCGAGCAGCGTCACGTCTAACTCACGAGCCCCGATGAGAGATCGCATTCGCTTCTTCTTGCGTTTGAACGGACAATTTCATAACAACAAAATGTCAAAATACATGATATATTGTCTGTTTTGTCTCAAGTGAAAATAAACAGTTGATGAAGAAATCGCGAATCTAAATCTAGTATCAACTCTTCCGAGAATGATTTTCAGCGTTGTGTCTGACAGCGCGAGGCATCTCATTTTTACTCGCATCTTCATGGAGGTTTGTCGGTTGTATGTAGTTTCACAATCTCAATCAATTAATCTCTGAAATGAATACAGATGTAACAGCACGAAAATAATGAGACTTCACAGTTCTCAAAAGATTATATCTCAATAAAACAAGCCGCACAGACGGCTTGACGGCTTGAATGAAATGCGTTTAAAATCCTCTTAAAGAGACAGTAACAATTTTCCAAGTAAATAAAAAGTAGGCCTACAAATGGTTTTCACCCCAAAAATAAATTTCTCTCATCGTATACTCACCCTCATTCCATCCCAGATGTGTATTATTTTCTTTCTTCTAGTGAACACAAATTAAGCTTTTTAGAAGATTATCTCAACCCTGTTGGACCTTTCAATGACTTGAATGGTGATCAGAACTCAGAAGCTTCAAAAATCACATAAATGCAGCATAAAAGTAATCCATACCACTCCTGTGGTTTAATCCATGCCTTCAGAAGTGATATTATAGGTGTGGATTAGAAACAGACCTATATATATATACTTAAAGATGACATCACTCTGAAGTACTGCGTAAAGAATATCCCACATTTGCATTTAGGGGGCGCTACAGGCCATGCCCAAAATTCCCATTTTCTGGTCAAAAATGTTCCAATTTTGTATATTGATACTACAGGCCAACAGGAATCCACAAACCAAGAATGGCCCACATTCGCCCTTAGGGGGCGCTACAGGCCATGCCCAAAATTCCCATTTTCTGGTCAAAAATGTTCTAATTTTGTAGATTGATACTACAGGCCAACAGGAATCCACAAACCAAGAATGGCCCACATTCGCCCTTAGGGGGCGCTACAGGCCACGCCCTAAATTCCCATTTGCTGGTCAAAAATGTTCTAATTTGGTACATTGATACTACAGGCCAACAGGAACCCACAAACAAAGAATTGCCCATATTCGCATTAGGGGGCGCTACAGGCTATGCCCAAAATTCCCATTTTATGGTCAAAAATGTTCTAATTTGGTATATTGACACTACAGGCCAACAGAAATCCACAAACCAAGAATGTCTCACATTCGCCCTTAGGGGGCGCTAAAGGCCATTCCCAAATTGCAAATTTTTTTGTCAAATACTTTCTAATTTGGTACATTAATACTACAGGCCAACAGGAACCTACAAACCAAGAATGGCTCACATTCACCCTTAGGGGGCGCTACAGGCCATGCCCAAATGTCATTTTTTCAAAGTGATTGTATTTCCACCCCATTTATTTAGTTTTTCTGAAACATGGTGAACATACCTCATTTCTCATTGTAAACAAAAAACCCTACAGGATCCATAAGGTCCGACATGATGGATTTTCCTGTACACTGAAAATGTTTAGTTTAGGATTCAGACAGAAAGACATGTTTTTTGGATTTTTTCATTGGGAGGGTTTAACCCCGACACTCTATTGATCAATTTTAAATGTTTTGCCATTTTGAGGAGGAATCGCATTGCTGCTTGCAGCTATATTTTTGAGTTGTTGCTGTGTCCATCATCCTTTGTTTTCCGAAAGCCACCAAGTGGAAATGAGCCCGGTAACTAAAGGCACCAGGGTTGCGGTGCCACCGGCTTGGGCCCGTCATCGCTGCTTGCAGCTTTAATTATTATTATTATTATTATTTTATCGACTATTCGGGCACTTTTGGGGGCCTTAACATGCTCTAAAACTCTTGAAACTTTGCACACGGGTCAGAACCTGCGGCCATCAGGGCTGGGCTGAAGATGGTACCCGGGCGTGGCAGGGGGGCTCAGCAGCGCACCCTGGAACGGGGTCCGAAACCTTGGTCCATAAATCAAACACACTTGCATGTAATAATATGAAAGTCGGTACACATATAGATCTCATCGTTTCATATATACTTCATGCTCTTACTTTTTACCTCAGCCCAACAGGAAGTCGGCTATTTAGGGTTGTTTGGAAAACGTATACAATGGAATTTGAAATACTCCTCCTAGAGAAATCATTTAATCGCCACGAATCTCAGTCAGCATGAAGTCAAGACATTGAGGATGAAAAATTGCCAGCGGATTTTTGATATCTCGAACGGTTTGGCCGTGGCGAGGAAACAAATTTATGGCGAGAAAAGTGAGACAGGAAGTGTGTTATAACTTCTGCATAAATTAACAGATCTTGATGAAACTTCAGCAGTGTGTTCGTTGTAAGAGGCCGATCACATGGATGTGACTATTGTGAGTCAAAGTTATAGCGCCACCAACTGGCAGCAGGAAGTGTGTCACTTTCAAAATGCTTTGAAATCACCCTCTTGTTTTTACCCGATTTGCTTCAAACTTTACGTGTATAATGTAAACACACGGCAGATTTAGACCTGTGAAAGGATTATTGATATCTTAGATACTGTTGCCGTGGCAACACTTCAAACTTTACTTTTCTTTATTGATGCTTTTGAGACTCTTAACATACTTGAAATTGCATGAAACTCGACAGAGACGTCACATTTATTAGCCAGTAGACATGTGCAAAGTTTCAGAAATGGGTGTGGTGAGGGGCTCAGTAGCGCCACCTTTTGACAAAAAAGTGGGGGGTTAGTTTCATCTACAGGTACAAAAATTGGTATTGATATAGTTCTCCTCAAGCCGGACAACTTTCTAATTTACAGTCATTAGCTCCGACCAACAGAAAGTCAGATATTTTGGTTTGAATGTGGAGAAAATGTCAGAATTTTGCAAGTCACTCTCTAAGACTTTGTGTGTGAGGAGTAGGAAGGGAGGGGGGCTTGTGAAGTAATACATAGGGCTATACTGCCCTCTTGTGTTCAACATAGTATGGGTTACATTAACTTTTGCACGATATTCTAATTTTTCGAGTTTCACCTGTATGCAGAGTTGACAGAAAAATGTTACACACGCCGTAGCAGGTGAATACAACAAAGAACTAAAGCCTAAAAAACTAAAGTTTAATCCACTGTCTGTTCATTCTCTGAGTGGCAATTACAAGAAATGTCCAATAGATGGCATCCAAGCCTCATTGTTCAATGATTTACAACAGGTCTGAGTCCAGAATGGGCAGGGACTGAGTTCAACAGTTGCTTGAGCTCTTTTGCAGTCGAATCCCAGAAAAAAGGCAAACAATGTGTCCCCACTCAATATATACATCAACTGAGTGGAGGATACAATTTTTAACAACCTTTAACCATTTACAGCCAGAGCGTTCAAATTTGGGAACAATTATTCCCATGGTTCCTGTCTCAGTGTCATCGTCGTCCGATCACCGATTTTATTTCTGAAGTCTGCCCAGATACTCATGACAATACAAGCTAAAGGCACATGTGATTGGTTAAGGGGTTACTGGGCAAGAATAATAACTGTATCGTCATCACCGTCTTCCTTCATTTCAATGGAAAGGTGATATCACGAGAGATTTACTCCAGTGTTGGATTTACTGCTTCAAATTAAATACTGAGGCGATTTTTGCAAGGTAAGAACGTGTGTTGTCTATATTTTCTATAGAAAGTCAAAACGTTTTAGTGACGAAGCATTTATTTGTAGGAGTATTGCTAGTTATTTCTGGAAAAAAATGACAAAATAACTCAAATAAATGTTTGTGAGCAGTTTTGTGTGAAACCGCGAGATGCGTCGCGTCTAACGCACGAGCCCCGATGAGAGATCGCATTCGCTTCTTCTTGCGTTTGAACGGACAATTTCATACTACAAAATGTCAAATTACATGATATATTGTCTGTTTTGTCCCAAGTGAACATAAACAGTTGATGAAGAAATCGCGAATCGAAATCTAGTATCAACACTTCCGAGAATGATTATCAGCGTTGTGTCTGACAGCGCGAGGCATCTCATTTTTACTCGCATCTTCATGGAGGTTTGTCGGTTGTATGTAGTTTCACAATCTCAATCAAGTAATCTCTGAAATGAATACAGATGTAACAGCACGAAAATAATGAGACTTCACAGTTCTCAAAAGATTAAACTCACTAAAACAAGCCGCACAGAGTGTGCCTTGAATGAAATGCGTTTAAAATCCTCTTAAAGAGACAGTAACAATTTTCCAAGTAAATAAAAAGTAGGCCTACAAATGGTTTTCACCCCAAAAATAAATTTCTCTCATCGTATACTCACCCTCATTGCATCCCAGATGTGTATTGTTTTCTTTCTTCTAGTGAACACAAATTAAGCTTTTTAGAAGATTATCTCAACCCTGTTGGACCTTTCAATGACTTGAATGGTGATCAGAACTCAGAAGCTACAAAAATCAAATAAATGCAGCATAAAAGTAATCCATACCACTCCAGTGGTTAAATCCATGCCTTCAGAAGTGATATTATAGGTGTGGGTTAGAAATAGACCTATATATATATACTTAAAGATGACATCACTCTGAAGTACTGCGTAAAGAATATCCCACATTCGCCCTTAGGGGGCGCTACAGGCCATGCCCAAAATTCCCATTTTCTGGTCAAAAATGTTCTAATGTTGTATATTGATACTACAGGCCAACAGGAATTCACAAACCAAGAGTGGCCCACATTCGCCCTTATGGGGCGCTACAGGCCACGCCCTAAATTCCCATTTGCTGGTCAAAAATGTTCTAATTTGGTACATTGATACTACAGGCCAACAGGAACCCACAAACAAAGAATTGCCCATATTCGCCATTAGGGGGCGCTACAGGCTATGCCCAAAATTCCCATTTTATGGTCAAAAATTTTCTAATTTGGTATATTGACACTACAGGCCAACAGAAATCCACAAACCAAGAATGTCTCACATTCGCCCTTAGGAGGCGCTAAAGGCCATTCCCAAATTGCACATTTTTTTGTCAAATACTTTCTAATTTGGTACATTAATACTACAGGCCAACAGGAACCTACAAACCAAGAATGGCTCACATTCGCCCTTAGGGGGCGCTACATGCCATGCCCAAATGTCATTTTTTTAAAGTGATTGTATTTCCACCCCATTTATTTAGTTTTCTGAAACCTGGTGAACATACCTCATTTCTCATTGTAAACAAAAAACCCTACAGGATCCATAAGGTCCGGCATGATGGATTTTCCTGTACACTGAAAATGTTTAGTTTAGGATTCAGACAGAAAGACATGTTTTTTGGATTTTTTCATTGGGAGGGTTTAACCCCAACCCTCTATTGATCAATTTTAAATGATTTGCCATTTTGAGGAGGAATCGCATTGCTGCTTGCAGCTATATTTTTGAGTTGTTGCTGTGTCCATCATCCTTTGTTTTCCGAAAGCCACCAAGTGGAAATGAGCCCGGTAACTAAAGGCACCAGGGTTGCGGTGCCACCGGCTTGGGCCCGTCATCGCTGCTTGCAGCTTTAATTATTATTATTATTATTATTATTATATCGACTATTCGGGCACTTTTGGGGGCCTTAACGTGCTCTAAAACTCTTGAAACTTTGCACACGGGTCAGAACCCGCGGCCATCAGAGCTGGGCTGAAGATGGTACCCGGGCGTGGCAGGGGGGCTCAGCAGCGCCCCCTGGAACGGGGTCCGAAACCTTGGTCCATAAATCAAACACACTTGCATGTAATAATATGAAAGTCGGTACACATATAGATCTCATCGATTCATATATACTTCATGCTCTTACTTTTTACCTCAGCCCAACAGGAAGTCGGCTATTTAGGGTTGTTTGGAAAACGTATGTATTGGAATTTGAAATACTCCTCCTAGAGAAATCATTTAATCGCCACGAATCTCAGTCAGCATGAAGTCAAGACATTGAGGATGAAAAATTGCCAGCGGATTTTTGATATCTCGAACGGTTTGGCCGTGGCGAGGAAACAAATTTATGGCGAGAAAAGTGAGACAGGAAGTGTGTTATAACTTCTACATAAATTAACAGATCTTGATGAAACTTCAGCAGTGTGTTCATTGTAAGAGGCCGATCACATGGATGTGACTATTGTGAGTCAAAGTTATAGCGCCACCAACTGGCAGCAGGAAGTGTGTCACTTTCAAAATGCTTTGAAATCACCCTCTTGTTTTTACCCGATTTGCTTCAAACTTTATATGTATAATGTAAACACACGGCAGATTTAGACCTGTGAAAGGATTATTGATATCTTAGATACTGTTGCCGTGGCAACGCTTCAAACTTTACTTTTCTTTATTGATGCTTTTGAGACTCTTAACATACTTAAAATTGCATGAAACTCGACAGACACGTCACATTTATTAGCCAGTAGACATGTGCAAAGTTTCAGAAATGGGTGTGGTGAGGGGCTCAGTAGCGCCACCTTTTGACAAAAAAGTGGGGGGTTAGTTTCATCTACAGGTACAAAAATTGGTATTGATATAGTTCTCCTCAAGCCGGACAACTTTCTAATTTACAGTCATTAGCTCCGACCAACAGAAAATATCAACTGAAATGGAAAAGGACAAGAAAACCCATGTCTAATCCACTGGCTGTTAATTCTCTGAGTGGCAATTACAAGAAATGTCCAATAGATGGCATCCAAGCCTCATTCTTCAATGATTTACAACAGGTCTGAGTCCAGAATGGGCAGGGACTGAGTTCAACAGTTGCTTGAGCTCTTTTGCAGTCGAATCCCAGAAAAAAGTCAAACAATGTGTCCCCACTCAATATATACATCAACTGAGTGGCGGATGCAATTTTTAACAACCTTTAACCATTTACAGCCAGAGCGTTCAAATTTGGGAACAATTATTCCCATGGTTCCTGTCTCAGTGTCATCGTCGTCCAATCACCGATTTTATTTCTGAAATCTGCCCAGATACTCGTGACAATACAAGCTAAAGGCACATGTGATTGGTTAAGGGGTTACTGGGCAAGAATAATAACTGTATCGTCATCACCGTCTTCCTTCATTTCAATGGGAAGGTGATATCACGAGAGATTTACTCCAGTGTTGGATTTACTGCTTCAAATTAAATACTGAGGCGATTTTTGCAAGGTAAGAATGTCATTTAAAATGTGTTGTCTATATTTTCTATTGAAAGTCAAAACGTTTTAGTTACGAAGCATTTATTTGTAGGAGTATTGCTAGTTATTTCTGGAAAAAAAATGACGAAACAACTCAAATAAATGTTAGTGAGCAGTTTTGTGTGAAACCGCGAGATGCGTCGCGTCTAACGCACGAGCCCCGATGAGAGTTACTGCACAAAGGTCAGTGAGATGTGTTTTACTGCTTCCCAGTTTGAATATTCAAGCGATTTTACACTATTCAACTCAACAAATGGCATTACAACTCAAATAAATGTTTGCGAGGAATCTGAAATCGGGAACCATTATTGAATTCTGGCATTATTAAGGGGGTCAACAGTGGCGCTGTAATGTCCTTTCAGATGCATTGTTCTAAACAGCGGAAAAAACTTAAACAAAATACTGCGTCATTTTTG
This sequence comes from Moxostoma hubbsi, assembly GCA_032164185.1. Taxonomy (NCBI): domain Eukaryota; kingdom Metazoa; phylum Chordata; class Actinopteri; order Cypriniformes; family Catostomidae; genus Moxostoma; species Moxostoma hubbsi. The sequence continues at coordinate 6,594,637 of JAVLUX010000013.1, read as the reverse complement.
CCCATTCAGATACATGGAAGAGATCATTACAAACTATAAAAGGTCAACTTTTATTTGTGTACACTTACAATAACAACAAAACCTTGAGCTTTTGTAAAATAACGAAAATAAACAGGGTGCGCCGAATCTGTCTTAGCGATCATCTGTCTGATACACGTCAGAAAAATCAAGTGAAACTCCGCGAACACTTATCACACAAACATGAAACATATGTCTAAAGAAAGAAGGGATGGACGGATCGATCCTAAAGTATCAATACTTCCGAGAATGATGTTTCATCTGCGTGTTCACTGACAGCACGCGATAGTGAGGCGATCTCATTTTTACTCGCATCTTCAATGCGAGCAATGTTTGTCTGTTGTATTTGTTTTTAACACTTTCCTGTTTGAACTTTCAAGCGATTTTACACCATTCAACTCAACAAATGGCAAAACAACTCAAATAAATATTTGTGTGAAACAGCGAGCAGCGTCACGTCTAACTCACGAGCCCCGATGAGAGATCGCTTTCGCTTCTTGCGTTTGAACGGACAATTTCATACAACAAAATGTCAAAATACATGATATATTGTGTTGTCTGTTTTGTCTCAAGTGAACAAACAGTTGATGAAGAAATCGGGAATATAAATCTAGTATCAACACTTCCGAGATTGATTATCAGCGTTGTGTCTTTCAGCACGCGCTCCGTGAGGCGATCTCATTTTTACTCGCATCTTCACGAAGGTTTGTCTGTTCTATGTGTTTAACACTTTCCTGTTTGAACATTCACGCAATAAATAATGAGACTTCACAGTTCTCAAAAGATTAAACTCAATGAAACAAACTGTGCCTTGAATGCATGCGATAACCATCTCTTAAAGAGACAGAAACAATTGAGCTTTCGTCCTGAACATTGACATTCCAAGTAAATAAAAAGTACAAATGGTATTTACCCCCAAAATAAATTTCTCTCATCATTTACTTACCCTCATTCCATCCCAGATGTGTATTATTTTCTTTCTTCTGGTGAACACAAATTAAGCTTTTTAGAAGAATATCTTAACACTGTTGAACCTTTCAATGCACTTGAATGGTGATCAGAACTCAGAAGCTACAAAAATCTCATAAATGCAGCATAAAAGTAATCCATGCCACTCCAGTGGTTTAATCCATGCCTTCAGAAGTGATATTATAAGCGTGGGTTAGAAACAGACCAATATATATATATATATATATATATATATATATATAATTAAAAAAAATTATATTTAAAAAAAAAAAAACATTTTTTCTTTTATTTACTATAAATACTCCTCCCTGCCCAGAAGGGATGATTTGGTTATGTAAATCAAAAAAAAAAAAAAAACAGAAAAAGAACTCTTAAGAGAGAAGTGCGCTTCTGAAAGTCAAAGTAGCGATTTATAGTTAAAAAATGACTTAATTAATGATCTTTTTCTCACCACTTCTCATTTACTTACAACAGAGCTGAGATATTCTTCTAAACATCTTCATTCAATTTCAGCAGAAGAAAGTCATACACATCTGGGACTGCATGAGGGTGAGGAAATGAACAAATATCCCTTTAACATTCACTTATTTTTACAAAGCATGCAATGAAGTCTTAGGACAAAATGAAAATCTTAGTGAATGACGTATGTGGTATAATGACATGGAGAGCTTAAATAATTTTCAATTTATTGCATTTATTTAATATTTTTGCTGTGATCTTGTTTTATTGTTATCATCAAGTTCCAGTCTTGGTTCAAGGTTCGGTCTTTCTCAAGCCAATATCAAAGTTTGTCTTGACTTTTTTTTCTAGTTCTGAAGTACTATACAAAGAATGGCTCACATTCGCCCATAGTCGCTAGAGGCCATGCCCAAAATTAACATATACTGGTCAAAAATGTTCTAATTTGGTATATTGATACTACAGGCCAACAGGAATCCACAAACCAAGAATGGCCCACATTCGCCCTTAGGGGGCGCTACAGGCTATGCCCAAATTTCCCATTTTATGGTCAAAAATGTACTAATTTGGTATATTGATACTACAGGCCAACAGGAATCCACAAACCAAGAATGGCCCACATTCACCCTTAGGGGGCGCTACATTTCCGGCCAAAATTCCCATTTTCTGGTCAAAAATTTTCTAATTTGGTATATTGATAATACAGGCCAACAGGAACCCACAAACCAAGAATGGCCCACATTCACTCTTAGGGGGCGCTATAGGCCATGTCCAAAATTCTCATTTTCTGTTCCAAAATTTACTAATTTGGTACATTGATACTACAGGCCAACAGTAACACTCAAACCAAGAATGGTCCACATTCACTCTTAGGGGGCGCATCAGACCATGCCCAAATGTCATTTTTTCAAAGTGATTGTATTTTCACCCCATTTATTTAGTTCTTCTGAAACCTGGTGAACATACCTCATTTCTCATTGTAAACAAAAAACCCTCCAGGATCCATAAGGTCCGGCATGATGGATTTTCCTGTACACTGAAAATGTTTAGTTTAGGATTCAGACAGAAAGACATGTTTTTTGGATTCCTTCAATGGGAGTGTTTAACCCCAACCCTCTACTGATCAATTTTAAATGATTTGCCATTTTGAGGAGGAATCGCATTGCTGCTTGCAGCTATATTTATTATTATTATTATTATTATTCTCCTTGAGCCCCAATATCTCAAAAAGTCACTGGTCAAAAATTTTCTAAATTGGCACATTGATATTCCATGCTAACTGGTACCCCCAAACCAAGAATGGCCCACATTCGCCCATAGGTGGCGCTACAGGCCACGCCCCAAAAAAATATTTTCAAAGTCATGGCATTTCCAAGCCATTTGTCCAATTATTCTCAAACCTGGTGTACATGCCTCATTTCTCATGGGGAACAAAAAAGCCTCAAGGACCCATAACTTCCGCCATAATGGATTTTCCTGTACAGTGAAAATTTGCAAAAACCTACAAAACTCTTCTTCTCCTGAACCGTAGCTCCAATTGACTTGAAATTTGGTACGCATGTGTAGAATTGATGTCTTTGAAAACGTTACTTAGCAAAAATGAATACAATATAAAATGGCTGAAAGGGGCGTGTTTATGTAAATGTCCACATTTAATCAATATATATGTCAATATATCAAATGTAATTTTGACTGAGGGTTTTTCAAACCTGACATGCTTCAAGATAACATCCCTTTGAAGTACTGTGCAAAGAATTGCCGACATTCGCCCTTAGCGGTTCGCTACAGGCCACGCCCAAATGTCACATTTTCAAAATGATGGCATTTTCACCCCAATTTTCCAAATATTCTAAAACTTGGTATACTTGCCTCATTTCTCATTGGGAACAAAAAAGCCTCAAGGACCCATAAGGTTCTGCGTGATGGATTGTCTTGTACAGTGAAAATTTGGGGAAACATTCAAAACTCTTCTTCTCTTGAACCGTAGATCCAATTGACTTGACATTTGGTACCCATGTGTACAATTGATGTCTTTCAATTTGTTACTTAGCAAAAATGAATACAATACAAAATGGCTGAAAGGTGCGTATTTATGTAAATGACCACATTGCCTCAATATATATGTCAATATATCAAATGTAATTTTGACTGATGGTTTTTCAAACCTAACATGCTTCAAGATGACATAACTATGTTGGCTTGAGAAAGCCAACATATTGTTATGTTACGTACATTTATTATTATTATTATTATTATTAATACTATTTTACTTACTAAAATTTCAACAACCTTACCTCCAAGAGCTTTAATGCTATAAGTACCCAACTTGCCACAGACCTGGGGACTGTTCTGAAGTTTGCTGGTATGTCTTTTTTTTACCTTATGCGACTTAAGCTTTTTATATAAATGACGATCAAAAATGTAAAAAATCCCATTGATTTACAATGGCTGAGCAAAAATGCCCCCTCTACTGGATTAATACGGTCTACAAGTAAAATCCCATTCACTTACATTGGCTGAGCAAAGAGGCTCCCTCTGCTGGTGTAACTCTGTCTACCAAATGCACTTTTACTGGAGAAATCTCTCTAATGGAGCAATTCTGTCTACTAGTGGGTGGAGCTCCCGACTTTCTAAGCCAGAAGAATTTTGCCTGCGTTTGCACAAAGGTATGTCAATTGTGTGTGTTTAATGCTTGACATTTGGAACATTCATGCGATTTTATACTATTCATCTCAACAAATGGTAAAACAACTCAAATAAATGTTTTAGAGCAGTTTACGTGAAACAGCTATAAGCGTCGCGTCTAACGCACGAGTCCCGATGAGAGTTACTGCACAAAGGTCAGTGAGATGTTTTACTGCTTCCCAGTTTGAATATTCAAGCGATTTTACACTATTCATCTCAACAAATGGCATACAACTCAAATAAATAATTGCGAGGAGTTTGAAATCGGGAATCATTATTGAATTCTGGCATTATTACAGGGGTCAACAATGGCGCTGTGACGTCCTTTCAGATGCATTGTTCTAAACAGCGGAAAAAACTTAAACAAAATACTGCGTCATTTTTGCCCATTCAGATACATGGAAGAGATCATTACAAACTATAAAAGGTCTACTTTTATTTGTGTACACTTACAATAACAACAAAACCTTGAGCTTTTGTAAAATAACGAAAATAAACAGGGTGCGCCGAATCTGTCTTAGCGATCATCTGTCTGATACACGTCAGAAAAATCAAGTGAATCTCCGCGAACACTTATCACACAAACATGAAACATATGTCTAAAGAAAGAAGGGATGGACGGATCGATCCTAAAGTATCAATACTTCCGAGAATTATGTTTCATCTGCGTTGTCTCTGACAGCACGCGCTCCGTGAGGCGATCTCATTTTTACTCGCATCTTCACGGAGGTTTGTCTGTCGTATGTGTTTTTAACACTTTCCTGTTTGCAAGCGATTTTACACCATTCAACTCAACAAATGGCAAAACAACTCAAATAAATGTTTTTGCGCAGTTTGTGTTAAACAGTGAGTCGCGTCTAACGCACGCACCCCGATGCGAGATCGCTTTCGCTTCTTTTTGCGTTTGAACGGACAATTTCATACAACAAAACGTCAAACTTTATGATATATTGTGGAGTATGTTTTGTCTCAAGTGAACGTAAACAGCTGATGAAGAAATCGGGAATCTAAATCTAGTATCAACACTTCCGAGAATGATGTTTCATCTGCGTTGTGTCTGACGTACAGCACGCGCTCCGTGAGGCGATCTCATTTTTACTCGCATCTTCACGAAGGTTTGTCTGTTGAATGTGTTTTTAACACTTTCCTGTTTGAACATTCACGCAATAAATAATGAGACTTCACAGTTCTCAAAAGATTAAACTCAATGAAACAAACTGCACAAACTGTGCCTTGAATGCACACCACAGTGCCTTAAAGAGACAGTAACAATTGAGCTTTCGTCCTGAACATTGACATTCCAAGTAAATAAAAAGTACAAATGGTATTTACCCCCAAAATAAATTTCTCTCATCATTTAATTACCCTCATTCCATCCCAGATGTGTATTATTTTCTTTCTTCTGGTGAACACAAATTAAGCTTTTTAGAAGAATATCTCAACCCTGTTAGACCTTTCAATGCACTTGAATGGTGATCAGAACTCAGAAGCTACAAAAATCACATAAATGCAGCATAAAAGTAATCCATACCACTCCAGTGGTTTAATCCATGCCTTCTGAAGTGATATTATAGGTGTCTTGAGCCCCAATATCTCAAAAAAGTCACTGGTCAAAATTTTTCTAAATTGGCACATTGATACTACAGGCCAACAAGAACCCACAAACCAAGAATATCCCACATTCTCTCTTAGGGGGCGCTACAGGCTATGCCCAAAACTCCCATTTTATGGTCAAAAATGTTCTAATTTGGTATATTGACACTACAGGCCAACGGGAATCCACAAACCAAGAATGGCCTACATTCGCCCTTAGGGGGCGCTACAGGCCACGCCCTAAATTCCCATTTGCTGGTCAAAAATGTTCTAATTTGGTACATTGATACTACAGGTCAACAAGAACCCACAAACCAAGAATTGCCCATATTCGCCCTTTGGGGGCGCTACAGGACATGCCCAAATTGCACATTTTTTCGTCAAAAACTTTCTAATTTGGTACATTGATACTACAGGTCAACAAGAACCTACAAACCAAGAATGGCTCACATTCGCCCTTAGGGGGCGCTACAGGCCATGCCCAAATATCATTTTTTCAAAGTGATTGTATTTCCACCCCATTTATTTAGTTCTTCTGAAACCTGGTGAACATACCTCATTTCTCATTGTAAACAAAAAACCCTCCAGGATCCATAAGGTCCGGCATGATGGATTTTCCTGTACACTGAAAATGTTTAGTTTAGGATTCAGACAGAAAGACATGTTTTTTGGATTCCTTCATTGGGAGGGTTTAACCCCAACCCTCTACTGATCAATTTTAAATGATTTGCCATTTTGAGGAGGAATCGCATTGCTGCTTGCAGCTATATTTATTATTCTTCTTCTCCTTGAGCCCCAATATCTCAAAAAGTCACTGGTCAAAAATTTTCTAAATTGGCACATTGATACTCCATGCCGGTACCCCCAAACCAAGAATGGACCACATTCGCCCATAGGTGGCGCTACAGGCCATGCCCCAAAAAAATATTTTCAAAGTGATGGCATTTCTACGCCATTTGTCCAATTATACTGAAACTTGGTGTACATGCCTCATTACTCATGGGGAACAAAAAAGCCTCAAGAACCCATAACTTCCGCCATGATGGATTTGCTCGTAACGTGAAAATTTGCGAAAACCTACAAAACTCTTCTTCTCCTGAACCGTAGCTCCAATTGACTTGAAATTTGGTACACATGTGTAGAATTGATGTCTTTGAAAACGTTACTTAGGAAAAATGAATACGATACAAAATGGCCGAAAGGGGCGTGTTTATGTAAATGTCCACATTTAATCAATATATATGTCAATATATCAAATGTAATTTTGACTGAGGGTTTTTCAAACCTGACATGCTTCAAGATAACATCCCTTTGAAGTACTGTGCAAAGAATTGCCGACATTCGCCCTTAGCGGTTCGCTACAGGCCACGCCCAAATGTCACATTTTCAAAATGATGGCATTTTCACCACAATTTTCGAAATATTCTAAAACTTGGTATACTTGCCTCATTTCTCATTGGGAACAAAAAAGCCTCAAGGACCCATAAGGTTCTGCGTGATGGATTGTCCTGTACAGTGAAAATTTGGGGAAACATTCAAAACTCTTCTTCTCTTGAACCGTAGATCCAATTGACTTGACATTTGGTACCCATGTGTACAATTGATGTCTTTCAATTTGTTACTTAGCAAAAATGAATACAATACAAAATGGCTGAAAGGTGCGTGTTTATGTAAATGACCACATTGCCTCAATATATTAGTGTCAATAAACCAAATGTAATTTTGATTGATGGTTTTTCAAACCTAACATGCTTCAAGATGACATAACTATGTTGGCTTGAGAAAGCCAACATATTGTTATGTTACATACATTTATTATTATTATTATTATTATTATTATTATTAATACTATTTTACTTTCTAAAATTTCAACAACCTTACCTCCAAGAGCTTTAATGCTATAAGTACCCAACTTGCCACAGACCTGGGGACTGTTCTGAAGTTTGCTGGTATGTCTTTTTTTATCTGATGCGACTTAAGCTCTTTATATAAATGACGATCAAAAATGTAAAAAATCCCATTGATTTACAATGGCTGAGCAAAAATGCCCCCTCTACTGGATCAATACGGTCTACAAGTAAAATCCCATTCACTTACATTGGCTGAGCAAAGAGGCTCCCTCTGTTGGTGTAACTCTGTCTACCAAATGCACTTTTACTGGAGAATTCTCTCTAATGGAGCAATTCTGTCTACTAGTGGGTGGAGCTCCAAGCCACATGGTTTTAGCTTGTGTCTGCACAAAGGTGTCAATTGTGTGTTTAATGCTTGACATTTGGAACATTCACGCGATTTTATACTATTCATATCAACAAATGGCAAAACAACTCAAATATGTTTGTGAGCAGTTTTGTGTGAAACGGCGAGATGCGTCGCGTCTAACGCACGAGCCCCGATGAGAGTTACTACACAAAGGTCAGTGAGATGTGTTTTACTGCTTCCCAGTTTGAATATTCAAGCGATTTTACACTATTCAACTCAACAAATGACAAAACAACTCAAATAAATATTTTTGAGCAGTTTGAAATCGGGAATATTGAATTCTGGCATTATTACGGGGGTCAACAATGGCGCTGTGATGTCCTATTAGATGCATTTTTCGAAACAGCGGAAAAAACTTAAACAAAATACTGCGTCATTTTTCCCAATTCAGATACATAGAAGAGATCATTACAAACTATAAAAGGTCTAATTTTATTTGTGTACACTTACAATAACAACAAAACCTTGAGCTCTTGTAAAATAACGAATATAAACCGGGTGCGCCGAATCTGTCTTAGCGATCATCTGTCTGATACACGTCAGAAAAATCAAGTGAAACTCCGCGAATAATTATCACACAAACATGAAACGTATATCTAAAGAAAGAAGGGATGGGGGCGGATCGATACTAAAGTATCAATACTTCCAAGAATGATGTTTCATCTGCGTTGTCTCAGACAGCACGCGCTCCGTGAGGCGATCTCATTTTTACTCGCATCTTCACGGAGGTTTGTCTGTCGTATGTGTTTTTAACACTTTCCTGTTTGAACTTTCAAGCGATTTTACACCATTCAACTCAACAAATGGCAAAACAACTCAAATAAATGTTTTTGCGCAGTTTGTGTTAAACAGTGAGTCGCGTCTAACGCACGCACCCCGATGCGAGATCGCTTTCGCTTCTTTTTGCGTTTGAACGGACAATTTCATACAACAAAACGTCAAACTTTATGATATATTGTGGAGTATGTTTTGTCTCAAGTGAACGTAAACAGCTGATGAAGAAATCGGGAATCTAAATCTAGTATCAACACTTCCGAGAATGATGTTTCATCTGCGTTGTGTCTGACGTACAGCACGCGCTCCGTGAGGCGATCTCATTTTTACTCACATCTTCACGAAGGTTTGTCTGTTGAATGTGTTTTTAACACTTTCCTGTTTGAACATTCACGCAATAAATAATGAGACTTCACAGTTCTCAAAAGATTAAACTCAATGAAACAAACTGCACAAACTGTGCCTTGAATGCACAGCACAGTGCCTTAAAGAGACAGTAACAATTGAGCTTTCGTCCTGAACATTGACATTCCAAGTAAATAAAAAGTACAAATGGTATTTACCCCCAAAATAAATTTCTCTCATCATTTACTTACCCTCATTCCATCCCAGATGTGTATTATTTTCTTTCTTCTGGTGAACACAAATTAAGCTTTTTAGAAGAATATCTCAACCCTGTTAGACCTTTCAATGCACTTGAATGGTGATCAGAACTCAGAAGCTACAAAAATCACATAAATGCAGCATAAAAGTAATCCATACCACTCCAGTGGTTTAATCCATGCCTTCTGAAGTGATATTATAGGTGTCTTGAGCCCCAATATCTCAAAAAAGTCACTGGTCAAAATTTTTCTAAATTGGCACATTGATACTACAGGCCAACAAGAACCCACAAACCAAGAATATCCCACATTCTCTCTTAGGGGGCGCTACAGGCCATGCCCAAAACTCCCATTTTCTTGTCAAAAATGTTCTAATTTGGTATATTGATACTACAGGCCAACAGGAATCCACAAACCAAGAATGGCCCACATTCGCCCTTAGGGGGCGCTACAGGCCACGCCCTAAATTCCCATTTGCTGGTCAAAAATGTTCTAATTTGGTACATTGATACTACAGGCCAACAGGAACCCACAAACCAAGAATTGCCCATATTTGCCATTAGGGGGCGCTACAGGCTATGCCCAAATTTCCCATTTTATGGTCAAAAATGTTCTAATTTGGTATATTGACACTACAGGCCAACAGAAATCCACAAACCAAGAATGGCTCACATTCGCCCTTTGGGGGCGCTACAGGACATGCCCAAATTGCACATTTTTTCGTCAAAAACTTTCTAATTTGGTACATTGATACTACAGGCCAACAGGAACCTACAAACCAAGAATGGCTCACATTCGCCCTTAGGGGGCGCTACAGGCCATGCCCAAATATCATTTTTTCAAAGTGATTGTATTTCCACCCCATTTATTTAGTTCTTCTGAAACCTGGTGAACATACCTCATTTCTCATTGTAAACAAAAAACCCTCCAGGATCCATAAGGTCCGGCATGATGGATTTTCCTGTACACTGAAAATGTTTAGTTTAGGATTCAGACAGAAAGACATGTTTTTTGGATTCCTTCATTGGGAGGGTTTAACCCCAACCCTCTACTGATCAATTTTAAATGATTTGCCATTTTGAGGAGGAATCGCATTGCTGCTTGCAGCTATATTTATTATTCTTCTTCTCCTTGAGCCCCAATATCTCAAAAAGTCACTGGTCAAAAATTTTCTAAATTGGCACATTGATACTCCATGCCGGTACCCCCAAACCAAGAATGGACCACATTCGCCCATAGGTGGCGCTACAGGCCATGCCCCAAAAAAATATTTTCAAAGTGATGGCATTTCTACGCCATTTGTCCAATTATACTGAAACTTGGTGTACATGCCTCATTTCTCATGGGGAACAAAAAAGCCTCAAGAACCCATAACTTCCGCCATGATGGATTTGCTCGTAACGTGAAAATTTGCGAAAACCTACAAAACTCTTCTTCTCCTGAACCGTAGCTCCAATTGACTTGAAATTTGGTACACATGTGTAGAATTGATGTCTTTGAAAATGTTACTTAGGAAAAATGAATACGATACAAAATGGCCGAAAGGGGCGTGTTTATGTAAATGTCCACATTTTAGCAATATCCATGTGTCAAAAAATCTAATGTAATTTTGATTAATGGTTTTTCAAACCTAACATGCTTCAAGATGACATCACTCTGAAGTACTGCGTAAAGAATATCCCACATTCTCCCTTAGGGGGCGCTACAGGCCATGCCCAAAATTCCCATTTTCTGGTAAAAAATGTTCTAATTTGGTACATTGATACTACAGGCCAACAGGAACCCACAAACCAAGAATGGCCCACATTCGCCCTTAGGGGGCGCTACAGGCTATGCCTTAATGTCCTATTTTCTGGTCAAACATTTTCAAATTTGGTACATTGATACTACAGGCCAACAGGAACCCACAAACCAAGAATGGCCCACATTCACCCTTAGGGGGCGCTATAGGCCATGTCCAAAATTCCCATTTTCTGGTCAAAAATGTTCTAATTTGGTACATTGATACTGCACGCCAACAGGAACCCACAAACCAAGAATTGCCCATATTCGTCATTAGGGGGCGCTACAGGCTATGCCTTAAAGTCCTATTTTTTGGTCAAACATTTTCAAATTTGGTACATTTGATACTATAGGCCAACGGGAACCCACAAACCAAGATTGGCCGACATTCACCCTTAGGGGGCGCCATAGGCCATGTCCAAAACTCCCATTTTCTGGTCAAAAATTTTCTAATTTGGTACATTGATACTGCAGGCCAACAGGAACCCACAAACCAAGAATTGCTCATATTTGCCATTAGGGGGCACTACAGATTATCCCTTAATGTCCCACATTCAAAGTGATGGCATTTCTACCCCATTTTTTCAGTTCATCTGAAACTTAATGTACATACCTAATTTCTTATTGTAAACTAAAATGCCTCAAGGATCCATAAGGTCCGGCATCATGGATTTTCCTGTACACTGAAAATGTTTAGTTTAGGATTCAGACAGAAAGACATGTTTTCTGGATTTCTTCATTGGGAGGGTTTAACCCCAACCCTCAACTGATCAATTTTAAATGACTTGCCATTATGAGGAGGAATCGCATTGCTGCTTGCAGCTATATTTTATTTCTGTATTCTTTATTATTTTGTATTCATTTTAATGTTTTATTTTTTTTTAATTATTTGATTACTTTTTATTCTTTTTTCTTGTTCATAATTGGATTTTAAAACAAATTTGTATCTATCTTGCATTTTCTTTATAAAATGTATCTAAAGCACTTTCAATTGCCATTGAAATGTGCTATAAATAAACTTGCCTTGCATAGTGACATCAACTATGATGATATGGCAGTAAAACTACAATTGTAAAGTTGCTAACCTGAGTTTCTTAAAGATATTGATATGTGAGCAGTCCTGGATCTGATCGGTATATACTATGATAACATTTCATAACAAGCTTACAAACAAGATAATTAGAATGAAAAACTCAAAAAGGAGATATGTGGAAATTATTGAAAGCTAAAATATTGGATTGACTATTTGCACTAGATAATAGCACCTGCCACACAGCGTGGGTATTTGCACTTTAATAGTCTAGTGGAAACACAGAAATTTATGCCAAACTGCACCATTAGTGTCACTGCAATGGTGTGGGGTGTAATGACATTGTGAATGCATTTTTCCAACCTGGGTTTGAATCTGCCTTTGTCCCAGTTTTTCCCCATCCTGTTCCGGTCTCTACTCTTAATATTAATATTTATTTATTAATATTTATATTATTGAATTTAAATGGAGTAGCTGAAAATCTGAAGTGCCCAAAATTAAACAAATAATTTTTTTACTGTCTGGCTGGCAAATAAGCTACAGTATATGGTACCGCACTATCGTGTCAAAACAAAAATCATTGTGTAGATGTAGCTCTGTAGTGTATACAACTTCTACCAACTTACAGGAGGAGGAAATCAAGTTCAAACTATTAAAAATTATAAATCAATTAGAAATGTAATTTGTGATGGGTTAAATGGATGGATTTTTTACAGTACTAAAAGCCCTATACTAAGCAATTAATCTGCTCCTGTGATGAGTAGCCTATGCTCATACCTAGCATGAAAATACACACCAATACAGGGTGTATGTGTGTGTGTGTATATATATATATACTGTGTATATATATATATATATATATATATATATATATATATATATATATATATATATATTACAAGCTATATAAAAGTTTAAACGGCCAATGACCAGGTTTCCAGAAACAAGAAGAATGCTAGTACCATGTCAGGGGAACTAGAATTCAACATGTCTCAAGAAGTTTACAGGCCAAATACATTTAAACTTTAATCGTAGAATAAATTGACTGTCTTAGGTCAGTTACGATCAATGTCAGTCATTTTAGAGAGAATTATTTAAGCTCTTATTTCTTACATCAAGTTTACATACAATTCGTTAGTATTTGGTAGCATTGCATTTACAATGCTTTAACTGGTCAAATGTTTTGGGTTCCACAAGCTTTGCACAATAAATTGCTGGAATGGTATTTATACTTGCATACTAATGTTTGTACAAATGAACATGGTACCTTAAGGCATTTGGAAATTGCTCCTTGTGGAGGTCCATCATTTTTTGACTGGTTTCTTTTGACTTTTCCATGATGTCAAGCAAAGAAGCACTGTGTTTGAAGGTATGCCTTAAAATACATCCACAGGTATACCTCAAATTGACTCCAATTAGCCTATCAGAAGCTAATTGGCTAATTTCCTTAAGGCTTGACATAATTTTCTGGAACTTTTCAAGCTGCTTGAAGGCACAGTTTACTCAGTGGATGTAAACTTCTGGCCCACTGGAATTATGATATATTCAATTAAAAGTTAAACAATCTGTCTTTAAACAATTGTTGGAAAAATTACTTGTCATGCACAAAAGAGATACCAAAACTATAATTTGCTAATATGAAATTTTTTTTTTAATGACTTCAACCTAAGTGTATGTTAACTTCTGTCTTCAAATGTATGTACATTAAAGCTGTTGTAAGCAGTTTCAGCTCAATTAGCAATACCAAATGCAATTTCAAAATGTATGTTTCACAAACACTCCCCTGTTGCAGCAAATTCTATTACATTGGCTTGATTAAGAAACTTATTTGAGGCCAGATTGGCAATACCCCAAGCTCTACTCAATAGGCATTCAAGGAGAGCTCCTATCTACCTCATAATCAGAATCAGCTTTATTGCCATGTTTGCTTACACATACAAGGAATTTGTCTCTGTCACAGGAGCTTCCAGTGCACAGCAATACAAAAACAATACAAAAACATACTTATGCATAAGTCTAACTCTGTTCCTAACACAGATATATTATGTGACTTCAAAGCATCTTTTTGCTTTGCAAATGCAGCATAAGTTGTATGGAGTACTTGTACAGAATGCTTTTTGAATAAATTACTGTAACTGTCCTTGTATATGCTTATTTTTTCTTTTATATTGTTGGATGGTTAATTTGTTATATTATTGGTTAGGTATTTAAAAACATGTGACTACATTTGCCTGCCTGTTAGATGTAATAGTATTTAAGTTTTTTGGTTAGGGGGTAATATCAAAAAAATTTATATGATAGTACACTAATACATTTATAAGTATAATGAGACATTATTTGGTTAAAAGCACATGATTAATCAGAAGATTGCAGAGTCTGATGGAATCGTCCAAACTAAGGTGAGAATGGCATGACAAGGATATTTTCATGATGCAGGCTAAAAGCTACGGTGCCATATTTGTCATGCTGTCCCTCGCAAATTCAGTAATATTTAGTAACTTTTAATGCCTTGACAAGATAACATGAAATTTTCTTGTTTGACAATATTTTTGTGCTCTTTTTTTGTGTCTGAGAAGAATACTTCTGATATTTGCCAATGTTTTGGTCTTTGATACTGTATAAGGCAGAGGAGTGTTTGCACTACTATGGATGTATGCATGCAAACTGTGGGTGTATTGTAAACTCAGCAAAAAAAGAAACATCCACTCACTTTCAACTGCTTTTATTTTCAGAAAACTTATTTTTAATTTAGCAAAACTTAACATGTGTAAATATTTGTATGAACATAAAAAGATTCAACAACTAATACATAAACTGAACAAGTTTCACTGACATGTGACTAACATAAATGGAATAATGTGTCCCTGAACAAAGGGGGAGTCAAAAAAAACAAAAAAAACAGTCAGTATCTGGTGTGGCCACCAGCTGCATTAAGTACTGCAGTGCATTTCCTCCTCATGGACTGCACCAGATTTGCCAGTTCTTGCTGTGATTTGTTACCCCACTCTTTCACCAAGGCACTTTCGAGTTCCCAGACATTTCTGGGGGTAATGGCCCTAGCCCTCACCCTCTGATCTAACAGATCCCAGTCGTGCACAGCGTTGAGATTGCCTGCAGTGACACATGGAGGTGACCCACCTCCAAATCAATCCCGCTCTAGAGAACAGGCCTCGGTGTAACGATCATTTCTTCAACGATAAACTTGAATCCGACCATCACCCATGGTGAGACAAAACTGCGACACATCAGTGAAGAGCACTTTTTGCCAGTCCCGTCTGTTCCAGCGAAGGTGGGTTTGTGCCCATAGGCGACTTTGTTGCTGGTGATGTCTGATAACGATCTGCCTTACAACAGGCCTATAAGCCCTAAATTCAGCCCCAATCAGCCTATTGTGGACAGTCTGAGCACTGATGGAGGGATTGTGCATTCCTGGTGTAATTCGGGCAGTTGTTGTTGCCATCCTGTACCTGTTCCACAGGTGTGATATTCGGATGTACCGATCCTGTTATTACACGTGGTCTGCCACTGCGAGGACGATCATCTGTCCTTCCTGTCTCCCTGTAGTGCTGTCTTAGGTGTCTCACAGTATGGACATTGCAATTTATTGCCCTGGCCACATCTGCAGTCCTCATGCCACCATGCAGATTGCATAAGACATGTTCACACAGATGAGCAGGGACCCTTGGCATCTTTCTTTTGATGTTTTTTGAGCCAGTAGATAGGTCTCTTTAGTGTCCTAAGTTTTTATAACTGTGACCTTTATAACTTAATTGCCTACCGTCTGTAAGCTGTTAGTGTCTCAATGACCATTCCACAGGTGCATGTTCATTAATTGTTTATGGTTCATTTAACAAGCATGGAAACCATTGTTTAAACCCTTTATAAAGGGATGCTTATTTCTTTTTTGAGTTTGTTAATGAAGTGGTGCAAAGCGCAACTTGCTATTATCCTGAGAAATAGGTCATTTCCCTAAGACCTTTCAACAGCAGGTCTTATCTCAGAGCAATGTCCAAACTCATTTCCTACATTTGCAGTTTGGAGATTCCACCAAGATGTCATAATAAATGTAATGTTCAAACTCTGAAAATCAAATTATGTCCATGCCGATCACTGTTGTAGCCATATGAAACAAATATCTATGAGATTTGTGTTAAACAATATTTAGGTTATAGTTGATTTCTCAATTATTATTAATATTATATATTGACAATTGTATTATGGTCTAATTTGTATTGGTATTTTTTCCACATGTTGTCGTAGTGATTTTTAATCCACTGCAAAAGGGACATGAAGAAGAAGTTGGAGAGAGTAAAATGTTTGGATTTGGTATGATTCTTTATACCACTTTGTTATTTTGATTATATTTTCATTCCGTTTGAAGTGTGACTTAAATTTATAAATATTTTTGGTTTAATTTTTTCATGTTTCAATAAATGAATTTGATTTTTGTATAAAAATCGACTGGTAGAAGTGAAGTGCATTCCGATACACTGTCATAGAAATGCCTGACATTCAACAAGGACACAGTTAATGCACAAAAGAATGTAAGTCAAGTCAAGTCAAGTCAATTTTATTTGTATAGCGCCTTTCACAACACACATCGTTTCAAAGCAGCTTTACAGAAGTTCAGCATTAACAGACAATAAAAATGTAATGTCTATAAAGTCGATAAATCATCATCCTTGTGCAGTCCATTTTTCTATTCTTCTAATTCATTGCATATAGACTATTTACACAACCAGCTTCTTATGAATGTGCTGTCTTTGTCTTGGATTATAGGATGCAGTCGATGGCGGAGAAGAAACTCAGAAATAAAATGCACTTGACCCAGCCTATAAGTGCTTTGCACACATAATTTCGCCAAACCCACTTGCGCTCAAACTTAGCACATGCTTGTACAGAAATAACAAAACTTCCTGGCCATGCCCATTGACCTTGCATGTTTGACTTATAACATTGCACTGTGATTAGCACTAGTGCTATTGAAACAATGTGTAGTTATTGTTTTGTATGTTAGACACTTTTACTTTTAATTATGTGCCTAACGTCTAGGTTACGTATGTAACCTCTGTTCCCTGATGGAGGGAACGAGACGTCGTGTCGAAAAAGCGACACTAGGGGTCTCTCTTGAGCACCGAAAGATACCTCTGATCTATGGAAAAAAGGCCAATGAGAGTTGGCGAACAGTATTTGCATACTCCGCCTCCGGATACGGATATAAAGGCGAGAGAAATACGCTCGTTCATTCAGGATTTTTCTGAGGAGCCAGGAGTGTACCGGGCACCTCAGCGTCTCGGCTCAGCGACATGGCCGGGAAGACACGACGTCTCGTTCCCTCCATCAGGGAACGGAGGTTACATACGTAACCTAGACGATCCCCGTCTGTCACTCACTTCGACGTCGTGTCGAAGAAGCGACACTAGGGGTCCACTTCAAAACTCGCCATGCGCTGAGCCGTGTACGTGTACTACCTACACAGAAGCGGGCAGGTATTTCTACGTGCACAGCGACCAACTGTGTTCAGACTGCACGTACTCTTCCCCAATGCCCCGAAAGAGGCGTCAGAATCCTTTTGGTCACCCTAGGGGGGAACAAGGTGACGCTCCCAACTAGGGAACGGGCCAAGCCTGGCTGGGCCTCTTTTCTCTCTATGTTTTCTCGGCATAGAGCAAGAGCAGCCGGGGCCCTTACCGCATCGAGGGTAGGGGTCTTACCCGAATTCCTATTCTTTCAGGGGGAAAAGACCCTGCGGAGGCCACACCTGCCCAGCAGGGGAGGTAAAGGTGGCAAAATACATCACATGGCCACTTTGGGCATGTGGGAGGAAATGGCGCGGTGGTAGATCCAACCTCGAGGAGGGGGGAGTTGCTACAACACGGCGACCGGAGGGCAGCGAAGGGCTGCCTAAGGGAGACGCGGGTCAGCTCGCAAGGTGACCGTACCGCGGAAATACACACAGGAGGAGTCCCGTAGGAGGCCTGATCTGTGGAGCACCTATTCCAGTAGGGGTAGCCGGAGGTACCCGTAGTGGACTGGGCCGGCAAGTTCCTCCGCTGAACTGTTGCGGGCCCGAGAGGGCTAGGGAGGAATCAACCAGGGACCTAAGCCCTCTGGGAAAGAAGCGCACTGTTTTGCCTCGGAGAGGGAAACGGCGCTGGAAACAAGTGATTCACCCGGTCAGATCGTCGGCGTGTACCGAGTTCTACGGGCTTGGACCTGAGAGACCACGGGACGAGACTGACTCAACCCTGAGATTGTAAAACCTCGTAAAGGTGTTAGGTGTTGCCCAGCCTGCAGCTCTACAGATGTCTGCTAGCGAGGTGCCTCTAGCCAGTGCCCATGAGGATGCCACACTCCTGGTAGAGTGGGCTCGAACCCACAAAGGGGGTGGCACGGCCTGGGTGTGATAGGCCAACTGAATGGCCTCCACCACCCAGTGAGACAGCCTCTGTTTGGAGACAGCGTTCCCTTTCTGCTGTCCTCCAAAGCAGACAAAGAGCTGCTCAGAGCGCCAAAAGCTCTGGGTGCGTTCCAGGTAGGCACGCAAGGCACGTACTGGACACAGCAGTGAGAGGGCTGGGTCTGCCTCCTCCCGGGGCAGCGCTTGTAGGTTCACTACCTGATCTCTGAAGGGCGTGGTAGGAACCTTGGGCACATAGCCCGGTCGAGGTCTTAGGATCACATGAGTGTCTGCCGGACCAAACTCCAGGCAAGTGTCGTTGGTAGAGAACGTTTGCAGGTCCCCGACCCTCTTGATGGAGGCGAGCGCGATCAGCAGGGCCGTCTTTAAAGAGAGAGCCCTGAGTCCAGCTGATCCTAGCAGCTCGAAAGGGGATCTCTGAAGACCGGCGAGGACCACCGAGAGATCCCAGGAGGGGAACAGGTTTGGCCAGGAGGGATTTAACCTCCGGGCACCTCTTAGGAACCTGACGATTAAGTCGTGCTTACCCAGGGACTTTCCGTCTACTGGGTTGTGGTGAGCTGCGATAGCGGCAACATACACCTTCAAGGTGGACGGGGACAGCCTCCCCTCCAACCTCTCCTGTAGGAACAGGAGCACAGACCTAACTGCGCACCTCTGTGGGTCTTCTGCCCGGGAAGAACACCAATTCACGAACAGACGCCATTTCAGGGCGTAGAGTTGCCTGGTAGAAGGGGCTCTGGCTTGGTTGATCGTGGCTACGACGGTGGGTGATAGCCCAGCTAGATCTTCCGCGTCCCGTCCAGGGGCCAGACGTGGAGGTTCCAGAGGTTTGGGTGCGGATGCCAGAGCGTGCCCCGTCCCTGAGAAAGAAGGTCCTTCCTCAGGGAAATTCGCCAGGGAGGGGCTGTCGCGAGGAGTATGAGGTCCGAGAACCAGGCCCGGGTGGGCCAGTAAGGAGCCACGAGAGTGACTTGCTCCTCGTCCTCCCTGACCTTGCACAGCACCTGTGCAAGAAGGCTCACTGGGGGGAATGCATACTTGCGCAGCCCCACCGGCCAGCTGTGTGCCAGTGCATCTGCCCCTAGGGGAGCCTCTGAGCGGGCGTACCAGAGCAGACAGTGGGAGGTCTCTCGGGAGGCAAACAGGTCTACCTGGGCCTTGCCGAACCGTTCCCAAATCAGCTGAACCGAGTGGGGGTGAAGCCTCCACTCTCCTTCAGGCAAGCGTTGTCGTGACAGTGTGTCCGCCATCACATTGAGGTTGCCGGGGATGTGAGTGGCACGCAGCGACCTGAGTCGGTGCTGGCTCCAAAGGAGGAGACGACGGGCGAGTTGCGACATGTGATTTATGTATGCGACCGCAGTGGTGCTGTCTGACCTGACCAGGACATGTTCATCCCGAATTAACGGAAGAAACTGCCGCAGGGCTAGAAGGACGGTCAACAGCTCGAGGCAGTTGATGTGCCAACGCAGCTGGGCCCTTTTCCAACGGCCTGAGGCTGCGTGCCCGTTGCAAACGGCGCCCCAACCCGATCTGGAGGCGTCGGTCGTGACCAGGACGCGTCTGGACACCTGCTGTAGGGGTACTCCAGCCCGTAAGAAACAGAGGTCTGTCCAGGGGTTGAATGCTTTGCGGCAGGCGGGGGTGATCGTTACCCGGTGCGTGCCGTGGCGCCATGCTTGTCTCGGGACTCGGGTCTGAAGCCAGTGTTGGAGCGGTCTCATATGCATCAACCCCAGCGGCGCGACCGCCGCGGAGGATGCCATATGCCCCAGGAGCCTCTGGAAAAGTTTTAAGGGGACCGCTGTGCCCGGCCTGAAGGCGGCGAGGCAGTTCAACACTGACTGGGTGCGCTCGTTGGTGAGACGCGCCGTCATTGAGACCGAGTCTAACTCCATCCAGAGAAAAGAGATGCTCTGAACTGGAGTGAGCTTGCTCTTTTCCCAGTTGACCTGAAGCCCCAAGCGGCTGAGGTGCCTGAGCACCTGGTCTCTGTGAGCGCATAGTGATTCTCGCGAGTGGGCCAGATTGAGCCAGTCGTCGAGGTAGTTGAGTATGCGGATGCCGGCTACTCGGAGCGGGGCAAGAGCTGCCTCTGCGACTTTCGTGAAGACGTGAGGGGACAGAGACAGGCCGAAGGGGAGGACTTTGTACTGATACGCCTGACCATCGAACGCAAACTGCAGGAAGGGGCGGTGTCGAGGCAGGATGGAGACGTGAAAGTACGCGTCCTTCAGGTCTACCGCTGCGAACCAATCTAGATGCCGGACGCAGGTTAGAATGTACTTCTGCGTGAGCATTTTGAACGGGAGTTTGTGCAACGCTTGGTTGAGAACTCGCAAATCCAAGATTGGTCGTAAGCCGCCGCCTTTCTTGGGCACGATGAAGTACGGGCTGTAGAAACCCTCCTTCATCTCGGTTGGAGGGACAGGCTCTATCGCGTCTTTGGCCAGAAGAGTCACAATTTCCGCGCGCAGGAACTGGGCGTGTTCGCCGTGTACTGCGGAGAAGCGGATGCCCATGAAGGGGGGTGGGGGCCTGGCAAACTGAATTGCGTAACCGAGTCGGATGGTCCGGGCCAGCCAGCGAGACAGGTTGGGAAGTGAAAGCCACGCGTCCAACCTCTGCGCTAGGGGCACCAAGGGGACGATTAATTTTGACGTGCCCGGCGGGGCTTTGCAGCGGGGCGGAGCAGGTAGGGCAGCGTTGGGCGGCGACAGGGCGACCCGCGGCTGAGGTGCTGAGAAAAGACTCAAAGCACTTACCTTGCTCCGCACGCCCGGCAGGGGGCGGGTTGGCGACTGAGGAGGAGGTCCTGGGTAGGCGTCCTCTGGACTCGTCAGAACCGGCCGGCCGGGGAACAGTCGTGGGGCTGAAGACGGGTGGTCCGTGTCCAGGGGGCCAGGACTGTTGAGATCTGTGGGCAGAGCGCCGTGAGAACTGCGTTTGCGGGCCAGGTGACCCAGAGACATAGGAAATAGCTCTTTTATTGAGAATGTGGGTACCGTACCCCCATCTAAGGGGGGGCGGCAAATTAAATTGTTTAACAACAAAAGATTCTCCTCCCGGCCCTCCACCGGGGGACGGAGCGGTCTTACCACCTCCGGAGCTAATGTCTGTGTCACTGGGTTGTCCGTCTCAGGACCGCCTGGGAGCCTTACGGTTCCTCGAGGGAGTCCGGGAGACGGGGGGCGTCTGCTTCCTGCGGTGTGCTCGATGCCGGGGCTGAGAGCTGGGCCCGGGTTGAGGCGGAGCAGGTTTCTTAGCCGCAGGGGGACGCCCTCGGCGAGCAGACGGGGCAGTGGCCTTGGCGGCAGGTTTGCGGCGAGGCAGGATATGTGAGATGGCCTCCGTCTGCTTCTTCACCGCGGAGAACTGCTGGGCGAAGTCCTCGATGGTGTCGCCGAAGAGGCCAAGCTGGGAGACAGGGGCGTCGAGGAAGCGAACTTTGTCGGCCTCGCGCATCTCGACCAGGTTGAGCCAAAGATGACGTTCCTGGACCACAAGGGTGGCCATCGCCTGTCCGAGTGCCTGCGCGGTGACCTTCA
This sequence comes from Moxostoma hubbsi, assembly GCA_032164185.1. Taxonomy (NCBI): domain Eukaryota; kingdom Metazoa; phylum Chordata; class Actinopteri; order Cypriniformes; family Catostomidae; genus Moxostoma; species Moxostoma hubbsi. The sequence continues at coordinate 6,572,494 of JAVLUX010000013.1, read as the reverse complement.
TGGCTCTGAGGGCGAGGTCGGTCGCTGAGCGCAGTTCCTGCAGCACATCGGGGTCAGGGCTACCCTCGTGCAGATCTCTGAGCGCCTTGGCCTGGTGGACTTGCAGGAGGGCCATGGCGTGCAAGGCGGAGGCGGTCTGTCCCGCGGCGCTGTAGGCTTTGTGGTTGAAAGAGGATGCAGTCCTACAGGCCTTGGAAGGGGGTACAGGGCGCCCGCGCCAGGTGGTAGGGTCACCGGGACAGAGATGGAGCGCACCGCCCTATCCACCTGGGGAATCGCCTGGTTATTGTAGCAATGCCTGCTTTAATTTCATTCTCAAAAGTTTGTACAGAATATTTGAATCTTTGATTTGTTAACTGACACTGTTCTATCATCTTCACTCTTCTCATGTTCATACTTTTGTCCAATGATTGATGTACAGCAAAGTGCCCCAAAACTCTTGTTTTATCTTACATTTTGATGTTTAGCCATCTCTATCATGAGTGAACTGTTGTGCTTGATCCCAAAAATAAAAGTTAATATTTTTTTTTTACTTTAATGCAGACCATATAGGTTGAATGCGTTGTGTAGCATTTGTGTTTCACGCGGGAATTAAAAGCTTGAATTGATGCGAGAAATTATTATTCTAGCTGCATGGACCCTACACCAGGCTCTCTTTCTTTGCTGGATGCAAGCACAAACATGCAAACTTACTGTAATGCAACTCATCCGTGTTATGTGTGTTATAATGCTTGATGATGGAATGTTCTTTGCAGCATTATAATTTGAACATGTTTATCTGACAAGTAGCACCAATCACTTTCTGTACTGAAAATATTTTTGAATCATAGTTGAATTGTCTCTTAAAGGATTAGTTCACCCAAATATGAAAATTCAGTCATTGTTGTGTTCAGTGATGTCATACAATGGCAGTTTATTGTGAACACCTCTTCAAGTTTAAAAAAGAAATACAAAAGTATAATTCAGGAGTTTATTAAATTACTGTATGCCACTCATGGAGTATGATAAGGTTTGGTGAGATGGGTAATTACAGGTAATTACAAGGGTTATGCTATAAATGTGGTTTATTAGGACATTTCTAGCGGCTTCAAAATTAAAATTGCTTAAAAATGTTTTTTTTTGTTGTTGTTGTTTTTTTATGTAAAAATGAATAAATATTTTTTTGTGATGGTTAGGTTTAGGGGCAGGGTTAGGGGATAGAATCTATAGTTCGTACAGTATAAAATTAGGGGACAGAATCTATAGTTCGTACAGTATAAAAAATCATTAGGACTATGGAGAGTCCTCATAAGGATAGCCACAACAACATGTGTGTGTGTGTGTGTGTGTATGTGTGTGTCCCTGAAGAGACCTATGCGAAAACAGCCGGTTGGTGTAACATTATGGCAACAAATCAATGCCTGTAATCCGCACGCGACATGTTAAATCCACGTGAGGAAAAAGGAAGAACGCATGCATGTTTTAAACCCTTGTGCGAAATAAGCTACGTTCACACTACTAGTGACACGCAACGACAAAACAATCTCATCTCATTCATTTTCAATGAGAGCTGGCGTCTTCTGGCAACACAAGCAACAGTGACTGTTGGTGACCGGATATGGGCGTGTCCAGCAACGACAAAGTTGAGAATTTATTTACTTTATGCAAATGAAGAGCGACTTTTGGGAGCGACAGCCAATACGAGAGAAGATGGTAGAGCTCACGTGATCCTAATATTTTAATAATAATATGAACTGTAAAGAAACAATGCTGTTTAGACTCTCCATACACACCATTAGCAACCTAAAGTCTAGGTTACGGATGTAACCTCCGTTCCCTGATGTAGGGAACGAGACGTTGTGTTAAAGAAGCGACACTAGGGGCCGAATATGCCTCTTGATCTATGAAAAAAGGCCAATGAGAAGTTGGCAGACAGTATTTGCATATCCCGGCCCCGGACATACGGGTATAAAAGTGGGGAAATACGTCGAGTTCATTGAGGATTTTTCTGAGGAGCCGGAAATTGTCCGGCCACTACGGTGGCTTGGCTCAGCGGCGTGGCCGTGAGGACACAACGTGTTGTTCCCTCCATCAGGGAATGGAGGTTACATCTGTAACCTAGACGTTCACCGTCTGTCGCTCACTTCGACATTGTGTCGAAGAAGCGACACTAGGGGTCCAATTTAAATCACGCCATGCGCTGAGCCGCGTACGTGTGGTGCACAGTGACTTGAGTCCAAAGGAGGAGACGATGGGCGAGTCGTGACATGTGGCGGGTGCCTGAGCACCTGGTCTCTGTGAGCACATAGTAACTCTCGCGAGTGGGCCAGAATAAGCCAGTGGTCGAGGTAATGGAGTATGCGAATGCTGGCTTCTCAGAGCGGGTCGATAGCTGCCTCTGTGACTTTCGTGAAGACGCGAGGGGACAGAGACATGCCGAAGGGGAGGACTTTGTACTGATACGCCTGGCTGTCGAATGCAAGCCAAAGAAGGGGTCGGTGTCGAGGCAGAATTGAGACGTGGAAGAACGCTTCCTTCAGGTCTACCGCTGCAAACCAATCTAGATGCCGGACGCAAGTAAGATGTGTTTTTGCATGAGCATTTTGAACGGGAGTTTGAGCAAAGCCCGGTTGAAAACTTGCAGGTCCAAGATTAGTCGTAAGCCGCCGCCATTCTTGGGTACAATGAAGGGCTGTAGAAACCCGTCTTCGTTTCTGTTGGAGGGACAGGCTCTATCGCGTATTTGCAGGGGCCTGGCAAACTGAATTGCGTAACCGAGTCGAATGGTCCAGGCCAGCCAGCGTGACGGGTTGGGAAGTGAAAGCCACGCATCCAAGCTCCGTGCTAGGGGCACCAAGGGGACGGTTATTTTTGACATACCCGGTGGGGCTTCGCAGCGGGGCGGAGCAGGTAGTATGGTGTCGGGAGGCGAAGATGCATCCTGAGGCTCTAGTGCTAAGAAAAGACTTGAAGCACTTACCTACCTCCACACACCCGGCAGGGGGTGGGTTAGTGACTGAGGAGGAGATCCGGTGTAGGCGTCCTCTTGACTCATCAGAACTGGCCAGTCGGGGGACAGTCGTGGGGCTGAAGGCGGGGGGTCCGCGTCCAGCATGCCGGGACTGTAAAGATCTGGCAGCAGAGTGCCGTGAGAGCGGCATTTGCGGGCCAGGTGACCCAGAGACAAAGGAAATAGCTCTGTTATTGAGAATGTGGTTACCGCAGCCCCGTCTGGGGGGGGGGGGGGGGCTGCAAATTAAATAAATTCAACAAAAGATTCTCCCCTTGGCCCTCCACCATTGACGGAGTGGTCCGCTAACCAGCTCCGGAGCTAACTTCTTGGTCTCTGGGTCGTCCGTCTCAGGATTGCCTGTTGAGGTGGAGCAGTTGTTTCTTAGACGGAGGGGGATGCCCTCGGCAAGCAGACGGGGCATGGCCTATGGCGGCAGGTTTGCGGCGGGGCAGAATGTGTGAAATGGCCTCCGTCTGCTTCACCGCTGAGGACTGCTGGGCGGAGTCGTCAACGGTGCTGTCGAATGAGAGACGGGGGCATTCGAGAAGGCGTGCCTTGTCTACCTCCCGGATTTCAACCAGGTCCAGTCCATAGATTGCGTTTCTGGACCACAAGGATGGCCATCGCCGTTCGAGTGCCAGCACTTCTGACCTTCGTTGCCCAGGGGGTGCGATCGGTCATTGAGTGCAGTTCCTGCAGCACATCAAGAACAGGACTACCCAAGTGCAAGTTTTGAAGTGCCTCGGCCTGGCATTGGTTACAGGAGGGGCCATGGCGTGCAGGGCGGAAGCGGTCTGGGACCGCTCCACCGTTGAGGGTCGTGAGAGTATAGGAACGAGGAAGCCACGGCTTACTGACTTCGTCATGCATGTCCAGAAAGAAAGGGGGCGCGGCAGTGAGCGGCGCACATGCCCACGGGACCAATCAAGTAGCAGCGAGGGGGGGCGGGGTTTACTGGTCCAGCCTCGCGCTCAGAGTAGCCCAGGAAAGCATAGCGGACCTCTGCGTGTCAAGCTCAGACTGGGCGAGCAGACCCGAAGGTGGCAGCCCAAGCGTGCCGGGGAGGCGGGTTGTTCGAGGGGGTTTACCCGGCGAAACGGATCCCGTCATTATCCCCAAATCGCCTTCATCGCCCGCAGCTCCTGCCCCAATCCCGTAGGAAGTAGGCGAGGTAGTCGGGGGGTGGCTGAAGTGGCTTTCTCTCATGACAAAAGAAAGCCATGACCGCAATGTTGCCATGGCTATGTTCTCGCACTGAGAACATGAACCATTCATAAAACACTGCCTGCGGCAGCTTTTATGACTGTCAGAGGTGGGGAGAAATCAACCGCATCCAGAAACTACACAGGGTCGGAATGGCATCTTTATAAAGACGCATCCTGAAAAGGACGTTCAATTCCGCTGTGTATTGAAAAATCACTCTTTCAATATGCTCTTGCACTGTTGAAGCGCCCAGGGGCAAACTGAACTGCTGTGCAAGGTAGGAGAAAGTCGCTGTAGTGTGCCGTAGATCCAACAACAGAGAGCGTCAGAGGAACAGAAACGGGTGTGTGACTCGCAGCTCGCTGCAGTACAACCATCGGCTCCGAAGAAAATTTCTGAATTTCCCCGCTTTTATACCCGTATGTCCGTGACGGGGTATGCAAATACTGTCTGCCAACTTCTCATTGGCCTTTTTTCATAGATCAGAGGCGTATTCAGCGCTCAAGAGAGACCCCTAGTGTCGCTTCTTTGACACAACGTCGAAGTGAGCGACAGACAGGGAACCGCCAACCACTGAGGACATGCTGCGACAAGGTAGCTGGCAGTGTGAGCGCAGCTTTATTGACACTTGTGCACGGTAGTTCATTGCCGGTAGGAAATGGGAAGAACCCTCGTGGTCGTTTTAAACCCTTGTGCACGAAATCTCCTGTGCATGTCATAAGCTCTCAGCATGCGAAGGAACCTCTGCCATGAGAACAAAATCATTCTTCTCACTCACGTGAACGTTTTTTAATTTTGTCAGTCGTGGGGCGGACTCTTGCTGTTTTGTGTGTAACCTCAAATATAATTGGTTATTTCCTATTCCCGGAAATAAGTTGTGTTTGGCTCCCTTTTATTAAGAAACACAATAACAAACTCACCTGGGGCAGATTCAGCCCATTCTACAAAACGTAGCAAAACATTTATTTAAATGGAAACGGTGGTGCGGCTGGCTACGAGGCACAAAGTAGTCTGCACAAACGTTCATCTGTGCAAACAATAGTATGCAAGAATAAACACCATGGGACCACACATACCATGCCATCATACCACTCAGGAAGGAGACACATTCTTTCTCCTAGAGATTAACATAGTTTGGTGCGAAATGTGCAAATCAATCCCAGAACAACAAAAGTAACTTTTGAAGATGCTGATGCTGAGGAAACAGGTAAACAAGGATCTACAAGGACATCCACAGTAAAACAAGTCCTATTTCGACATAACATGAAAGGCTGCTCAGCAAGGAAGAAGCCACTGCTCCAAAACTGCCATATAAAAGCCAGACTACAGTTTGCATGTGCACTTGGGGACAAATATTTTACTTTTTGGAGAAATGTTCTGTGGTCTGATGAAACAAAAATTAAACTGTTTGGCCATAATGACCATCATTATATTTGGAGGAAAAAGGGTGAGGCCTGCAAGTCGAAGAACACCATCCCAACTGTGAAGCATGGGGGTTGCAGCATCATGTTGTGGGGGTGCTTTGCTGCAGGAGGGTGTGGTGCACTTCACAAAATAGATGGCATCACGAGGAAGGAAAATTATGTGGATATATTGAAGCAACCAGCTAGGAAGTTAAAGCTTGTTTGCAAATGTGTCTTCCAAATGGACAAGGACCCTAAGCATACCTCCAAAGTTGTGGCAAAATGGCTTAAGGACAACAAAGTCAAGGAGTGGCCATCACAAAGCCCTGACCTCAATCCGATAGAAAATTTATGGGCAGAACTGGAAAAACGTGTGCAAGCACCTGCAATCCAGACTCAGTTACACTAGTTCTTTATGTAGGAATGGGCCAAAATTCCAGCAGTTTTTTGTGAGAATCTTGTGGAGGGCTACCCCAAATGTTTGACCTCAGTTAAACAATTTTAAGGCAATACTAACAAATACTAACAAAGTGTATGTAAACTTCTGACAAAATGAAAATGTGATGAAAGAAATAAAAGCTGAAATAAATAATTCTCTCTACTATTATTCTGACATTTCACATTCTTAAAATAATGTAGTGATCCTAACAGACCTAAGGCAGGGAATGTTTTCTATGATTAAATGTCTGAGTTGAAATGTATTTGGCTAAGGTGTATGTAAACTGACTTCAATTGTTCCTCCCCTGTTGATCAGCCATCTTGCTGAATCGACTGTCTCGATTTGCTACTTATTACTGGAGTCTTATAATTGGAGATATACAATTTATAAAAGATAAATTGCTAATGTAGTTCTACCTAACATCACAAGAATACAACAGCTAGCTAGTAAACTTACTGTTTTCATAGTGTCTGGCAAAGATAAACATTAAAAAGTATGAAATTAGCCCTGTTAAATGAAGAAGTAGAATATAGCAACAAATAAAGTAATAATGACTCTGATGCAGAGGGTCCCTTGATGAAGTCATATCTCATATCTCATGAAGAACAGGTGAGTTTGTTATGGTTCTTCATAATAAATGGGAGCCAATCACAACTGATTTCCAGGAAAAGGGGATAACAAATTATATTTGACAAAATTAAAAAGTGTTCACATGAGCAAAGTTTGAAGAATGATTTTGCTTGTGCGGCAGTGGTTTCTTCATGCGTGAGAGCTTGTGATATTGCATGCACAGGAGATTTCACGAGTGCGAGTTCTTCCTTTTTCCTTGCGTGGCTTTAATCTATTGTGCATGTTAGCGTCAATAACGTGCATTAATTATTGCCATTGATTTGCTGTCATAGTACAATCTCCCAAAAACAAGTAGTTTTAACATGCAAATGAGATGATGGCTTCAATATAATGTTATCATTGGGCCGTGATTTAATTTGGTTTAATTTAGTATGTGATGCCAAATACAGAGACCAAGTTATCGACAGAATGTCTCGTCGCAAAAGCTTAGGACGAAATGAAGATGGAAAAGATTACTTTTATTGCGTGTCTTTGGCGTCTGGTTAGGACACGGTGTGACTAGCTACCTTCATCCCCATCTCTCTGTTTGATTTTGACATGCATCTATTTTTCAACTACAAACACTTCTGTAAACCTGAACAGTACTACTAACTTATAAACATCGGTGTAGCAATCAAAACCAGTTATTTAGTTGACCCAACAATAAACTTCTACATTTTCATAATGAGTAATGATGTTTTAATTTTATTTGAGTTTATATTTTTGAGTAAAAAGATGTCGTAGCCTAGCGGGCTGCACTCATGGCATGCATCGCAGGTGATTGCGTGTTTGAATCTCGGCTCGTGAGGTCCATTCCCACTCTTCTCCCCTGTCATTTCCTGTCTCATCTCCACTGATTTGCCATTAAAAGCTGACAAAAATAAATAAAATTTGAAGCAAAACAAAATGTATTTTTGCTTGAACCCTCCACCTTGTGAGCGGCTGTAGCGCACTGCCCTCGTGCAAGGACCTCTACGCGTCCACCTGGTACGTTTTGAGCGAAGGTGAGCGAGCATTTTCAATTAATCCCTATAGAAGTTGAATGCCATGCTCGCGAGGTGCATTGTAGGAATGACAACGGTGCAGAGAAAGCATTGTGGGTAGTCGAGGTGTTTATACTTGACCTGCCCGCCGTTGTACTGTTCTGTGAAACGACAGGAGGCAGCCCAGAGAAAATATAATCTGAATACATAGGAAGTAGTATTGAGAACTAAAGAAGTGGTTTTCCAGAACAACACCAAAATCACAATGATTTAAAAAACAATTACAAGAACCTTTGTAATAAAAGCATCAAACTTCAATCTGGTTTTGTTTTATTCTATATTAATGCACCAGACAAATACTTGTATCATGCTTTAAAAAATGCTAATAGTATATTTATTGACCTAATACTCCCATAAATTTATACAAGTATTTAGCAGTATTAAACATTTTTCACTCAAACTACACAAAACAGTTTTAATCTAAAGAGCAATGCTACAGTCTCTGCAACATTCAAAGTGTAGAAGGCACCCATATAGCAATATAGATATGCAAACTAAAACATGCAGTGCATTGACTAAGACAACACATTGAGTCTTACTCATGAAACATAGTATTAAAATGTGTGTGTAAATGCATTCTTTTGTAAATGTCACTTACATTTTTGTAAAAAAAAAAAAAAAAAAAAAGTCAAACTTCAATCTAGTTGTTTTTATTCAATATTCAATAAAAGGCACTAGACACATACTTGTATTTATGCCTTAAAACACTTATAAATCATTATAGAATATTTATTGACCATATACTTGATGTTTTCCAAACAAACCATACAACAGAATTTAATTCTGAGGAGCAATGCTCAACACATTGAAGGCACTTTTACTTTATTTTATGTTTATAAAATATACATTGAAATGCTTACATTCATATAAACTCTTATAGAAATGCTAACATGCAGTTTAGTGACTGAGCAGTAAATTTGTCTAATTGTCTAATGTAAATGCATACTTGTGCATGCCAACACCACGCTGACATCATTTTTGCCACAACCTCGTGAACAAGTGGCAGGAATAAATAAACCAGGCTTAAATAAATAAACCAGGCTTAAATCTTGAGTGCAGTCTGTCTCACAAACACGCACTGGAGACCAACGGTCCTTGAAGATTTTCACTAAATAATACATTCAAATTCAGTTTGTTTCTCACCAAACCTTATTGTATTCCTTCAGAACAAGTCATGAGTTGCATACAATAATTAATTTGACTCCTGAAATATACTTTTGTGTCCTTTTGAAGCTTGAAGAAGTGGTAACCATTAACTGCCATTGTATGACATCACTGAGCACAACATTTTTATTTTTTTCACAATTTCTCCCTTTGTGTTAAGAAAAAGAAATAAAGTCATATAGGGTTATAACAACACATGGGTGAGTAAATAAGGACTGAATTTTCATTTATTTGGTGAACTATCCATTTAAATAACTCCCTGAGCTTGAGCAATGCAGTCTCATTGTTTGATCAATGTATATGCTCTTGTGCAACCAACTTATTATTCAAGCTGCAACCTTTTGAGGCCTAGTCTAAATACAGCATCTCTAAATACATGTAACATTGGATTCAATGTTTGAATTAAGATTAGAAATAGATTTGTCTTTCTCCACTCATCTGTGGATGCGTCATTGAATCAGTCACCATTTGTTTGTTTTTTCTTTACCTGGGGCTACTGTAGGATGAGCACAAGCGAGTCCATAGATGATGATTCACTTTAATTGTTTTCTTCATACCCATCAATAATCATGAATTTGATTTAGCTAATTATACTGTATTTTGAGACAATTCTAGCAGCATTTGTACGTTACAGTTCAGACTGAACTGACAGAAAAGGGGGTTAAAAAGTGTAAGGGCCAACATGTGCTTTCAATATTTGCACGTTGGCTGAAAAAAAAAAACACAATTCCCCTGCACCCCTTGTTCAGCAATGTGCTCATATCAAGTTCTCAGGTGACTATCATGAGTAATGACATGATAGCAGAATCCGGTTTTGAAGGAGGCACAGCATGAGGTAAAATATGCTTTAAGCTTTCAGAGGTTGTCTAGTTTTCCAATCCAGTTTTTTTTTTTTTTGGTTTAATGTGAGCTAATTTCACAAACCACAAACTTTTATTTTATTTGTTGGTCTTTATTTCAGTCTATTAGAACATCATGATACAGACCTTATTTTGTTTTAAATACCAAATACTGTAAATAGACATATAAATTAAAAATGGCATGATATAAATGTGGCATATGTTGAGAAATAAGACACCCCATACTTTTTCTTTTAATTTCCGTATTTCATTATATTTAATTGTTTAACAGTTCTGTTATTTATGTGGTAATTGATTGCTCTGTAGTGCTGTTGTTTCAGTTAACGTCCAGTAGGTGTCAGTAGGTTATTAATAATCAAGTGGACGTAAACAGCGACTTCGCCTTTAAGAAAGAACACAGGGAAGTGAAAAAAAGTGTTGCTGGTGTTAGTGTCTGCATTGATTCATCAAGTCGAAGTCAAGTAAAACATTTCATTAATAATAATAATAATAATAACAATAATAATAATAATAATAATAAAATAAAAAGTTGCTGTACATTTCTTTACATCCTAAGGGCATATAAATATTAGCACTCTTCAAACAGCATAGAACAGAGGTGCCCAAACTTTTTTTTTATGAAGGGCCAAAAATTTAAATTGACTGAAGGCAGTGGTCCAAAAGTATATGGTGAATATATCAAACTATATTATTTTAAAATTAAATATTAATACTGCAAAACACACAGAACTCTAAAATTAAAATCATCAAGTGTCATATAGTGCACAATGCACATAATTGATTTCAGTAGAGTTTTTATGTATGTTGTGTCTCTTTCTCATTTGTGAATCACTTTGACAAAAATGTCTGCTAAACGACTAAATGCAAGCTTATCTTTAAACATTGTAACTGTGTCTTTAAGAACAGTACATCTCCTCACATTGAACACAAGGCAGTTTTGTGCAGTTTTGGAGAGATTATGATGCAATGGCATTGAAGTAATTATTACCATTCATTCAGTATTACCATTTATTGGGACTGCAAAATGCATTAGGATTGAGTCATTCTACCAAATGGGTGCCATTTCCACTTTGCAATTTTCAAATTTTTCATTAAGAACAAACTTATTTAAAAAAAACTTACAACTTGACAGATATGTTAATCCTCCAAAAAAATCAAATTTTCCCACCTCAGATACAAAATCCTTATTAATATTATCCTTTTTATTCAGGCAAGGGAGCCTTTCTTGAAACACTCGTTACGGACAATATGTACGCCATTAGAGTAGTAAAACATGAAATATATGATTAAAATCGTCTCGGGTTACTTGTGTAACCCTTGTTCCCTGAAAAAAGCGGAACGAGATGCTGCGCTGCTAAGCGCTATGGGGAAACAATCTTATTGTGAGCTGCTCTGAACATGTGTGTAACACGTCAATGAAATTGACTGGAATTTATAGCCTCAGTTGGTGAGATCATTGGACGCACCTGTGGCCAGGCTATAAATAGGAGGCGTCACCAGAGTGTCGTCAGATTATTTTTCTGAAGAGCGGTCCTGGGACGTCCCAGTGCGGCAAAAGAAGCGCAGCATCTCGTTCCGCTTTTTTCAGGGAACAAGGGTTACACAAGTAACCCGAGACGTTCCCTTTACAAAAAGCTTCACTTTGATGCTGCGCTGCTAAGCGCTATGGGGAACGAAATGCCCACGCCGCCGCACTGGGGCTGTCCGGACCCCTGATCGTTGTGAAGTGTTTTCACAGAACGCTAGAGGTTCCAGACATGAGCTTGAGATGTCGACTCAAGGGCATAAGCCCGGAGTAGCAGAACATCTAACACCATAAAATCCGAAGAGTGTGTTGCGGAAAGGACTAGCCTGCCGTATCACAAACCTGGTTTAGACATGAGCTTGAGATGTCGACTCAAAGACATAAGAGTCCGGAGTAGCGGAGCATCTAGCCCACAAAGTCAAAAGATGAGTTTGAGAAGCCGACCCAAGGGCTCTAACTCAAAAGTTCGTACCATGAACTTGGATTTAGCATGAGCCTGGGATGTCGACCCAAGGACATAGTCCGGGGTAGCAAAAACATCCTAGCCCATGTAGAAAATTGTAGACTGTGCGTGGAGAGGACCAGCCCGCCACGTCACAAACTTGTTCCTGCATGAGTTTGAGATGTCGACTCGAGGGCGTAAAAGCCCGGAGTAGCCTGGACATCCAAACTATAGAATCTAATGAATGTGTGCGGAGAGGACCAGCCTGCCGCATCACAAACTTGCTTAAACATTAGCGTAGATGTCGACCCAAGGGCATACCGGGGTAGCAGGAGCATCTAGCCAAACCATAGATCCTGAAGAATGTGTGCGGAGGTGACCAGCCTGCCGCATCACAAACTTGCTTAGACATGAGCGTAGATGTCGACCCAAGGGCATAAGAGCCCGGGGTAGCATGAACATCTAGAAACATGACCATGAAACCAGATGAATGTGTGCGGGGAGGACCAGCCTGCCGCATCACAAACTTGCTGCAGAGAGAGGCCTCTAGCCGAGGCTTTAAAGGAGGACAGCCTTCTGGTAGAGTGCGCCCTAAAACCTACTGGCGAAGCTTGACCGCGCGCCTCGTAGGCCGGGGCAAAAATGTACCTCACCCAAAGTGACATAGTCTGCCAGGAAGTGACCGCCCCCCGGTCATGGCTTCCAAGTGAAGAATTGCTGCCCTGACTTTACGCCACTAGCAAAAGCGGTGGACATAAGTCTGAAGGGTACAGACTGGACAGAGCCTGAGAAGTCTTTGCTGCTCCGGCGTTACAAACGGCAGGGAGCAGAAGGCTAAGAAATAACCGGCCAAGGGACGCTAAAGACACCTTGGGCAGGTAGTTAGGGTGAGGGTGCAAAGAATGCTTTTGGTCATTCTGGGGCAAACTCTAAACAGGCCGGCAAAAGAGACAGAGCCTGTAGGTACCCAAGTCTCCTTAGAGACGTAATTGCCATAAGAAAAACCATCCTGAGAGTCAGAAGTCTACCAAACGCTGACTCTAGAGGTCTAAAAAGGGGTCTTACCCTGTGAAGAGGTCCTAGCAAGGACGCCTCTTAGGGGGCACCCCGCCCACCAAGGCGTGGCAAACCGCAGTGGAAGCCACATAGAACCTGGCAGTGGCGAGGCAAGTGCCCGCTGACAGTTCTTTCTACAGAAAATCCAGAACTGAAGCAAACTGGCAGTTAGCTGGTTCTGTAATATGAACTTAGGGGAGAAACTGGGCGACTCGGGAAGAAGTAGAGGAGACATTGCGCTATCAAAAGAGGCGAAGAGGTCCTCTTCTGCCCTGTAAAATCTACCCAGATCAGTTCCAAGTGGAGGGAGCCGTAGCACTTGAAATGTTCTCGGAAACTTCAATAGAAAGCCCTGTGAACCTCAGTTGGTACCCTTAGGGGCCAAGCATGAAAGTTTTCACAATTCGGACCAGTGATGAGAAGGTCCTTCCTGTCCGGAATCGCCCAAGGCGAGCCATCAAGGAGAGAAATTCGAGAAACATATCCTGTTCGGCCAGCGCAGCGCCATTAAAAGGAGGCAAGACCCTTGCTGGCGAACCTTACCAAGACTCCCGGGAGCAGAAGAACCGGGGGACACGTAAGTGCCTTTGAGCCCAGACCCAAGTGGGCTGGGTGACTTAGGGAGAAGTAGAGGAGACATTGCGCTATCATAGAGGCGAAGAGGTCCTCTTCTACCCTAGATTAGTAAATCTGCTCCCACACACACATGGGCATCCAGGGACGAAACTGCCCTGAGCTGCCCTGGGCCCCAAGGAGGATCGAACATGCCAGAAATTCAGCTGACGTGAACGTGGATCCCCCGATGGTTTATGTAAGAGGCTACCACTGTATTGCCCACCCGCACCAAGACATGGCAGCCTCAGGAGGAAGTATTTCAGGGCCAGAAATACGGCCATCAGCTCGAGACAGTTACTGTGACAACCGAACTGACGACCCTCCTATCCCTTTAAGCCGGACGACCACTTAAGGCCGCTACCCAGCCCGTCAGGGAGGCGTCTGTCGTTAGCAGCCTGCGACGACAAGACGCACCTAGAGTGGGACCCAAGGTAAGAACCGGGGTCTGAACCACATAGAAAGGGAACGAAGCACTGGGCGCGTAACCCTTATTTGCCTGAGGGGATTGGCCCTTGGATGAAACCCCCTGGCTTTTAGCCACAGCTGAAACGGTCTCATATGGAGAAGGCCCAAAGGAAACACCGTGGACGCAGACGCCATGAGACCTAATATTCGTTGATACTGAAGAACAGTGCAACCTTGACCTAGCCTGAGATTGCTCAGGGAGTTCTGAATGGAGATGACATGAGCGGGAGACAACTGTGCCTGCATCGTGATCGAATTCCATATGACCCCTAAATAGGAAATTTTCTGGGTCGGGGAAAGAACGCTCCTTTGGCGTTGAGTCTCGGACCCAGGGAACCTAGATGAGCCAAGACGATATCCCTGTGCTGAACTGCCAGTTTCTGAGACTGGGCTAGGATCAGCCAGTCGTCTAGATAATTCAGAATGTGGATGCCCTGGAGTCGCAAAGGAGCCAGTGCTGCATCCATGCATTTCGTGAATGTGCGGGGTGATAGGGCTAGGCCGAATGGAAGGACCCGATACTAGAAGGCTTCGTCCCCGAAAGCGAACCTCAGGAACTTCCTGTGCTGTGGCAGAATTCCAATATGAAAATATACATCCATGAGGTCGATCGTGACCAGCCAATCGAGACGTTGGAACTGAGACACGACGGACTTGACTGTTAGCATCTTGATCTTGAGCGTCTTGACCGAGCGGTTCAAGGCACGAAGATCTAAGATCGGACACAACCCCCCCCCCCCCCCCCCCCCCTCCCCCCTTCTTGGGGACCAGGAAGTATCTGCTGTAATAGCCTGACTTTTTCTCTGGAAGGGGAACATGTTCTATGGCCCCTTTTTCCAAGAGATTTTGCAGTTCTACCTGAAGTAGACATGCCTGTTCCGGGCTTACGGTAGTGGAAACCACGCCGTTGAAGCTCGGAGGGTGGCAAGCCTTTTTCTACTGTTTTTAGAACCCACATAGAAATACCTGGCAGAAGTTTCCACGCTGCCAGGTTCTCTGAGATGGGAACTAATTTCAAGACTTCCTGTCGAGGGGGTGTAGAATGTTCCGTGTCCTGGATTATGGCAGGGAGCAACGGTACATTCAACATCTTGTTGGAAACCTCTGTCACCTGAAACACCAAGGGTGGTGGGAGTGAAGAGGTTTCGTGAGGGTATCGGGAGGGCCGAAGTGAATGATACACGCGCCCCGTCCCGAAGGGAACTACCCTCACAGGGTTGGATACAGGACCATCAGGGCTTCTTTCTCTTGGAGATACAAGCCCTGAGGTCTTGTTTGGGAGGTTGCTGAGGGCGACGAGCCTGTCCCCAATCTCTGCGAGGGGGAGCACGACTTGCCACGCTCTGTTTTTGAACCTCCCTCCTAACAGAATCAGGGCGAGACTGGGTGACCGACGGCCTCGCCCCCTGAGTGCGACGAGGAAGAAATTGCCCAAAGGCTTCCTCATGGCTTTTCGCCTCCTGGAATCTGGAGATAACCGAATTCATGGCGTCTCCAAAGAGACCAGAAGGCGAAACTGGGGCATCAAGGAGGAAAACTCTGTCCTTATCCTTGATGCTGGATAGATTACGCCATAAGTGCCTCTCAGTGCTGACCAAAGCGGACATAGACCGGCCAATAGCACGGGCTGACTGCTTGGTGGCACGGAGAGACAAATCCGCAGCTCGACGAAGTTCAGAAAAAGCTTCGTCGTCGAGGTCTCTTCCAGCACTCAAGTCTTTTAGTAGGTCAGCCTGGTACGCCTGCAAGACAGCCATGGTGTGCAGCGCAGCACCAGCCTGACCCGCCGCTTGATATGCTTTCCCAACCAGCATGGAGGTTACCCTGCATGGCTTAGAGGGGAGAGCAGATTTCTTAAGCGACGATGCCGAACCCGGCGAGAGATAACCCGCAAGTGTCTCTTCGACCGGTGGCAACTTTAAATACCCTCGCGCCTCAGCGCCCATGATAGTCGAATATACTGACGTGGAGGGCACGTGAACGCGCGAGGTATAAGGTTTATTCCAAGAACGAGAAAGCTTGTCGTGGAGATCATCAAAGAAGGGAAGGGACTGATGAGGTGTTCCCTTCCCTTGGTCACCAGACAGAAATCTGTCTTCTAACTTAGAGTGCTTGGGGGGAACTTGGTCACGTGGCCAATCTATTTTAAGTCTGGCCACCGCGTGAGTAATTACATCGAGCAGCTCCTCCGAAGATTTAGAATCGCGATTGGAGCGCTCAGATGCGGTTAACTCGGAATCTGATCCAAGGGAATGGAGGTCCCCCTCGCGAACTGAAGAGGCGCCGAAGCACGCGAGGGACCAGCAGGATCTGGGGAGAGAGCGAGCGAAAGGGGCGAACCCGTCTCTCGCTCCTCAGCCAGATCCATGCGAGAGCCCCACGAATGAAGTGTGGGTGCCAGCTCTCGGAAGTAAGCAAGGCGAGCGCGAAGCATCCCGACCGAAAGTAGGTCGCAATGCGCGCACCCGCCCTGTTCCAACGCGAGAGTAGCGTGCTCTTCCCCCAAGCAAACAAAGCAAAATTGATGCGTGTCCTTGTCAGACATAGAACGCTGACAAGGAAACACGCATTGTTTGCCCTGTTTTTCCGCCATTTTCCCCTTTCTTTTTCTTTTTTTTTATATATATATAAAAGAGAGAAGGAAGGAAAAGACTTAGATTTTTTAACAAATTTCTAACAACAGTTTTGTGAAAACACACAGAGAGAAAGCTCTGAAGAAAAATGTCTGACGACACTCTGGTGACGCCTCCTATTTATAGCCTGGCCACAGGTGCGTCCAATGATCTCACCAACCGAGGCTATAAATTCCAGTCAATTTCATTGACGTGTTACACACATGTTCAGAGCAGCTCACAATAAGATTGTTTCCCCATAGCGCTTAGCAGCGCAGCATCAAAGTGAAGCTTTTTGTAAAGGGAACAAATGTTTTCCTAATAGTAAAATGTCCCTTTTTTTGGAAACCATCAATAGAAAGTCTGTAATTTAATTAAAAAAATGTATTCTTAGATTTTTAATCTTGAAATATGAATTCAACATTTCAATGGCCTCATTGTTTGTACTGAAAAACTAATTTACTTAAGAAATACAAATAAAGTTACATTTATTTGATTAGTCAACACAACAAGAACATCATGCAACATTAATTTATGTAACATTTAATTTCCTTTCCATAAAATTTTAACAAAATGACCCTGTGACGGGGTGGTCACTGATGTGACGGGGTGGTTCACTGTGACGGGGTGGTATGGACAAAGTGTTTTTCTATATGTAACATTATTCATTAAATACAGAGAGTGAGTGAGTGAGTGAGTGAGTGAGTGAAATAGATAGTGAGTGAGGGAGTGAGTGAGTGAGTGATGAGTGACTGAAATAGATAGTGAGTGAGTGATGAGTGACTGAAATAGTGAGTGAGTGAGTAAGTGAGTGACTGAAATAGACAGTGAGTGAGTGATGAGTGAGTGATATGTGACTGAAATAGTGAGTGAGTGATGAGTGACTGAAATAGTGAGTGAGTGATGAGTGACTGAAATAGATAGTGAGTGAGTGATGATTGACTGAAATAGATAGTGAGTGAGTGAGTGAGTGATGATTGACTGAAATAGTGAGTGAGTGAGTGAGTGAGTGAGTGAGTGATGAGTGACTGAAATAGATAGTGAGTGAGTGATGAGTGACTGAAATAGTGAGTGAGCGAGTGATGAGTGACTGAATAGTGAGTGAGTGAGTGAGTGATGAGTGAGTGATGAGTGACTGAATAGTGAGTGAGTGAGTGATGAGTGAGTTATGAGTGACTGAAATAGTGAGTGAGTGAGTGATGAGTGACTGAAATAGTGAGTGAGTGATGAATGACTGAAATAGTGAGTGAGTGAGTGATGAGTGACTGAAATAGTGAGTGAGTGAGTGAGTGATGAGTGACTGAAATAGTGAGTGAGTGATGAGTGACTGAAATAGATAGTGAATGAGTGATGAGTGACTGAAATAGTGAGTGAGTGAGTGATGAGTGACTGAAATAGTGAGTGAGTGAGTGAGTGAGTGATGAGTGACTGACTGAAATAGTGAGTGAGTGAGTGATGAGTGACTGAAATAGTGAGTGAGTGAGTGAGTGATGAGTGACTGAAATAGATAGTGAGTGAGTGATGAGTGAGTGATGAGTGACTGAAATAGTGAGTGAGTGATTGATGAGTGTTTGAAAGAGATAGTGAGCATGTGAGTGTGTGTGTGAGTGACTGAATTAGTGAGTGAGTGAGTGATGAGTGTTTGAAAGAGATAGTGAGCGTGTGAGTGCGTGTGTGTGTGAGTGACTGAAATAGTGAGTGAGTGATTGATGAGTGTTTGAAAGAGATAGTGAGCATGTGAGTGTGTGTGTGAGTGACTGAAATAGTGAGTGAGTGATGAGTGACTGAAATAGTGAGTGAGTGAGTGATGAGTGACTGAAATAGATAGTGAGTGAGTGATGAGTGACTGAAATAGTGAGTGAGTGATGAGTGACTGAAATAGTGAGTGAGTGATTGATGAGTGTTTGAAAGAGATAGTGAGCATGTGAGTGTGTGTGTGAGTGACTGAATTAGTGAGTGAGTGAGTGATGAGTGTTTGAAAGAGATAGTGAGCGTGTGAGTGCGTGTGTGTGTGTGACTGAAATAGTGAGTGAGTGATTGATGAGTGTTTGAAAGAGATAGTGAGCATGTGAGTGTGTGTGAGTGACTGAAATAGTGAGTGAGTGATGAGTGACTGAAATAGTGAGTGAGTGAGTGAGTGATGAGTGACTGAAATAGATAGTGAGTGAGTGATGAGTGACTGAAATAGTGAGTGAGTGATGAGTGACTGAAATAGTGAGTGAGTGATGAGTGACTGAAATAGTGAGTGAGTGATTGATGAGTGTTTGAAAGAGATAGTGAGCATGTGAGTGTGTGTGTGAGTGACTGAATTAGTGAGTGAGTGAGTGATGAGTGTTTGAAAGAGATAGTGAGTGCGTGTGTGTGTGAGTGACTGAAATAGTGAGTGAGTGATTGATGAGTGTTTGAAAGAGATAGTGAGCATGTAAGTGTGTGTGTGAGTGACTGAAATAGTGAGTGAGTGATGAGTGACTGAAATAGTGAGTGAGTGAGTGAGTGAGTGAGTGATGAGTGACTGAACTAGATAGTGAGTGAGTGATGAGTGACTGAAATAGTGAGTGAGTGATGAGTGACTGAAATAGTGAGTGAGTGATTGATGAGTGTTTGAAAGAGATAGTGAGCATGTGAGTGTGTGTGTGAGTGACTGAAATAGTGAGTGAGTGAGTGAGTGAGTGATGAGTGTTTGAAAGAGATAGTGAGCACGTGAGTGTGTGTGTGAGTGAGTGAGTGAATGAACTAAACAGGGTTAAGTTAACGGAAAATAAACTGATTAGCCTATATTAGAATCCTTGATTTCACACATCCTCACATTCAAACGGGAAGCAGAACCACCCCATCACATCCCTTACCACCATGTCACAATAAAACATATAAACAAATAAACAAAGTATAAGAATATCAGTGCTTGCCTGCTTTTGTTCTTTGTGGCTACAAGGCTCAAATGATGTCACTTCCGCTTTGTGATGTGTACAGGGACACACATAACATCCTGAAGAAAAAAAAATGTTTGAAAAAAATATCTAACTTATTTGGTGATATTTTAGATGCAATGTCATGTTGGTCAACACGGACATGTGAAATTGGCCATGTACTAATGAAAAATGATTAAAATAGTATGTTAATCATTAATAATAGTTTTTTTTAATCATATATCATGTTAAGAACACTTGAATTAATAACTTTAAGCTTTGGAAACACACTTTGGGCCATTTTTTTGTGCCTTATGCATCTCATCAAATGTTGCGGACACAAATGGCACCCGTTTTTGACCCGATTACTTAATTAAACAATGCTGTAAAATGCGTTGTTAATGTATTTAGCCTACTTACTTTTAGTTGATATTAAAGCTGTATTCCTGCTGTGATATCAAAAACTTGAATTGTAGCCTACTTTTGCTTCTTTTATTAAATTACAAAATATGTCAATGTATCTTACTGTTATTATATATATATATATTATATATATATATATATATATATATATATATATATATATATATATATATATATATATATTGCAGCTATCTGTTTTTACGCAAACGAATTGCAGTATGGTGCACACAGATGTTACACTCACCCCAAAACGGGTTTTAGTCATAATACAATTAAATATGACGAATTAGTTTACTTCATTACCATTTTTGTGTAGCTGGCAGGGCAAAAAAATATTTTTGAGAGTACTGGTCTGTTCACTTACAGTGCTTGTCGTAATGTTGTGCGGTGTTTGAAATGCTCCCTCACCTGACTTTATCAAGCCCGCTTCAGTGGTCGCGTTCACGCGGATATGAAATGCTGCAAAACGTATAGTGCGCGTTCAAGCCATATTTCATTTCGGATGACTGTACGCACTATTCCGCGAAACCAACTTCTGTCAGGAGGCATTTAATGCCCACCTCTGACTTTGGAGCTGGCCAATCATAGTGAAGATTTTGGGGTGGCACCTGGGATGGCCAATGGAACGAACTTTCAGTCAGCACGTATTTAAAGGTCTTTGAAAGTACATACAATATACATTTTTTAAAAACTAAATCACTATCTTATTAAAATAAAACGAAGAACTGCATCAATGCTATATATATATATATATATATAGAGAGAGAGAGAGAGAGAGAGAGAGAGAGAGAGAGAGAGAGAGAGAGAGAGAATATGATTGACTGCTGGTGGCCATGTTTATATATATATATAAACATGGCCACCAGCAGTCAATCATATTTCTGCAAAATGGCTATTTATAAATGGTGTGTAAGTTATTGTATATCATCCAATGTTACCTGCTATTGTGAACTACATCTAGGACTCCCTAGGTCAATAATTATCAAAGAAAAGTTTAACTTTAGTTATTTATGTAGTTATGTAGGGGTTGCATTTATCATAAGGGTTTGACCAAGTGTATCCAAAAGCCTATTATTCCTAAAATAAATATTCAAACTTCTAAAACCTTTTTGCCGATTGAGTGCTTTGTGGCTTTATTACAGTTAAAAAGTAAAAAAAAAAATGACAACCATAACAATTATCCTGTTTCAGGATCATTGAACACAAGACATAAGTAATGTTTAACACCAGTTTGCAAATTCAGCAACTTACAAAGTACATATACATATATAAATACATACATTTTTTGCATACTTTGAAAGTTCTTAAAAAGTTTGAACCCCGTTAATTGCTGCTAGCAGCTATATTTTTCTTTTTTATTATTTTACTTGTACTTTTTAAACCAAAGCACCACACATGTAACATTCCATTTAGATTCATCAGATATGCCATGCTATTAACGCTATGCATTATTTTTCATGTGATGTGAGAGAGCTCATTTTACCGTGTGAGTGAGCGATAACAGCTTACATTGCTGACATTTTCCAGGAAAAAAGACGGCAAGACCATGTACAAGAGTTCTCGAGCTCCGTTATGTTAACCCATAAACATCTTAATCGTGCTGGTGGAAACAAGAACCTGTTGGGGTGAATACATAATACAGAGCAATACAATAACTGTGGAATATTTACGACATATTTGGACTTGAAAAATGGACTATGAATAATGCCTCTCTTTACATACTGTTCTACCGAACAATAAGGCAAGCCCAACTAGCCCAACATTATAAATGAGAATTAATTCACCAAATTGCACAAAAACATCAGGATAATTTTCATGGCAGTATAAGGATGAGTGTGGGATGCTACTGATCACTAGAGAGAAATTGATGAAAAATGTGACAGATAGAGAACTCACAACAACCCTTCTTGCTAAATTGAATTAAAAATATATATAATTGCATTACAAAATGTTAATGTTATAGTTAATATATATTTACATAAGATTCATTTTGTATTTATTTTTAAATATCCATGCTCATAAAAAACACGGAGAGAAAAGAAAAATGCATTGTGGTAGTTTAAGTTAGACAAATACATAAGATATACACTCACCTAAAGGATTATTAGGAACATCTGTTCAATTTCTCATTAATGCAATTATCTAATCAACCAATCACATGGCAGTTGCTTCAATGCATTTAGGGGTGTGGTCCTGGTCAAGACAATCTCCTGAACTCCAAACTGAATGTCAGAATGGGAAAGAAAGGTGATTTAAGCAATTTTGAGCGTGGCATGGTTGTTGGTGCCAGACGGGCCGGTCTGAGTATTTCACAATCTGCTCAGTCACTGGGATTTTCACGCACAAACATTTCTAGGGTTTACAAAGAATGGTGTGAAAAGGGAAAAACATCCAGTATGTGGCAGTCCTGTGGGCGAAAATGCCTTGTTGATGCTAGAGGTCAGAGGAGAATGGGCCGACTGATTCAAGCTGATGGAAGAGCAACTTTGACTGAAATAACCACTCGTTACAACCGAGGTAGGCAGCAAAGCATTTGTGAAGCCACAACACGCACAACCTTGAGGCGGATGGGCTATAACAGCAGAAGACCCCACCGGGTACCACTCATCTCCACTACAAATAGGAAAAAGAGGCTTCAATTTGCAAGAGCTCACCAAAATTGGACAGTTGAAGACTGGAAAAATGTTGCCTGGTCTGATGAGTCTCGATTTCTGTTGAGACATTCAGATGGTAGAGTCAGAATTTGGCATAAACAGAATGAGAACATGGATCCATCATGCCTTGTTACCACTGTGCAGGCTGGTGGTGGTGGTGTAATGGTGTGGGGGATGTTTTCTTGGCACACTTTAGGCCCCTTAGTGCCAATTGGGCATCGTTTAAATGCCACGGCCCACCTGAGCATTGTTTCTGACCATGTCCATCCCTTTATGGCCACCATGTACCCATCCTCTGATGGCTACTTCCAGCAGGATAATGCACCATGTCACAAAGCTCGAATCATTTCAAATTGGTTTCTTGAACATGACAATGAGTTCACTGTACTAAAATGGCCCCCACAGTCACCAGATCTCAACCCAATAGAGCATCTTTGGGATGTGGTGGAACGGGAGCTTCATGCCCTGGATGTGAATCCCACAAATCTCCATCAACTGCAAGATGCTATCCTATCAATATGGGCCAACATTTCTAAAGAATGCTTTCAGCACCTTGTTGAATCAATGCCACATATAATTAAGGCAGTTCTGAAGGCGAAAGGGGGTCAAACACAGTATTAGTATGGTGTTCCTAATAATCCTTTAGGTGAGTGTATATATATATATATATAGCCTCACATTATCTTTAGAATGACAATCTCAAATACAGAATCATTTATTTATTTATTTGAAAATATGTATTTTACAATTATTTATTATTTATTTATTATTTATTAAGATTTTTGTAAATTAATTAATTAATTTTACATCCTTTGCTTCCAGCTCTTCACCCATGGTGAAGAAAATAAAAATGAATTGTGTCAGTTTGAGGTATTAGATCTAGTTTAATTAACTATCAGGATTTTATTTTCCGTGTTTGTGCATCATATAGGCAACAGTTTATGTAGTGATATATTGCTTTAAAAATACTATCCTTGCATTATCTCTTTTTCATTGTCATCCGCTAGATTGATGTATCTGTTTTTGTACATTTACATTAGTAATGCATGGCACTGCTCAGCATTTAAAGTCTGAACTCCCAACCAATTTAATGCAGGTTTTTATGAATGACAGATGTTGAAGTCTTTATTCAACAGTTCCTATGCTAGCACCAGCAGATGGCAGTAAAGTATAGGGAGAGGAAATGGATTTTGTTAGACCAGAGCTTTGAGAGATAAACAAATAATCTGAGGTGAAATGTAAGTGGCTGACAATTACATGGTGTTGTACACCTGTAACTGAGTTCTTCACTTTGAATTTGTTGGTGTGCTGACCAAAGGAACAGGCTTCCTCTCACAGAGTTTTTGCAAGGCCAGGGATTTTCATACGCTTCAAGGCTTTGCCTTCATTAACTTATTGACAGCAAAGAAGTTACCTGTCCTGGAAAAATATAAATAGTTGAAAGGTGAAAATCATTGCCTAAAAACCTTTCTGAGAGACATTCTTATAGATCTCTCTATTACTGACAAATAAACATTGCTTCTGTTAGTGAAAAAAAAAATATTTCTTGTTGATGTGAGATTAAACAGTAGGCCAGTTGGTCGTAGTCTTCTGCCAGTATTTCAGTCAAGACAAATGTACATGCTGTTTGAACATTCTGGTACGTAACATTAAAGAAGCCTCATGTAAGCCCTAACATTTGGACACAAAAATAAATAAATATAATTTATTCCACAATTATTTTCCTTTTTTACCCCTTATTCCAGACATATCCCATTTGCCCATTTCATGTGACAATACCTTTTTGAACTGTTGCCTTCTGGCAGGCGCTACAGAGCACTGAGCACCAGAACCATCAGGCACAGGAACAGTTTTTTTCCCTAAGGCTATCCATCTCATGAACAGTTAAAGTGCCCCATTGAGCAATAATTATGTGCAATATAGCTAAGTCTAAATGTATATTTATCCAAATACTGTACCTCTTCTGCCAGACATTCCTTCGAATCTGTATATACCAGATTTGTATTTTGTACATATATATAAAACAGTTAGTTCCTGTCCTTGAATCTGATTGGACGAGAGATGTGCCATGAGCACTGATGGTCTCACACCATCAGCACTATGATGCTTCACTATGTTTCACACCGCTTGTGTTTGTGCAGTTCTAAAGTGTAAGAGCAGTGCATTAGGGCTGTCAATTGAGCAGAGAAACTAAATGTGAATTTGTACCTTAAATATTTTCAAAATTCAAATAATATTTGAATTTCATTGTCAGCTGATTTTTTTAAATTTACATTGTTTCCTTAGTCAACAAGAGGGTGTATTCAATACATAAACAATACAGCACAGATATATGATAGCAAAGAACATTCCCGGTTATTAAAGAGCATTCCATTTTCAACTAATGTGCATAAAATAAAAAAAAGTTTTAGTTGGTCCATATTTTAAGATGTTAAGTCAAAAGTAAAATGAGGGGGTAGACACTGTAGGCTACTGATGCCACAGTATAAATACTACCCCAGACTCAAGCTTCATAATAACAGCTAAATAATACCATATTATTTTTTATTCATTACAGTTGTATGTAGGGTAGCAATATTCCCAGATAGCAGTGGTATTCGGCTGAAGTCAGTGGTAAAGCCGCTCAGATTATGAGCATAGTGTAGGTGCTGTTCAAACAGAAGGAACACAACAGACTGGAACCAGACACAAGTATCTCAAGACACATTTTAAAGTTGAACATCTTTCCTGACAAAGCGTTTAAAAAAACTAATTGCTTAATCTGAGATATGCTTATAAGAGAGCAAGAAGTACCTCCACCAACAGTAAGGGGCTGTTCACACCTAATGCTGTTGCATCCATCCATTTATTTTTCTATGTAAACTGCGCTAGATGAATGTTGGAGAGGCTGTTGGACTATTAGGTTCTGACTCTACTTCTATTAGCAGTAAACACCCCTGTGTGTCGGTCAGGACACGAATAATGAGGAGACGGGAGCTTCCTTTCAAAGTGTATTAAATCACAGAAGATTCACAGTCTGAAAAACAACATTCAGACATGTTACATTCAAAACAGTATAAATGGGTACATATTTTGATTACTGTCAATGTTCAATCCAAAAAATCCAAACATATTCACTTTCACATTTAAATAACAGAAAGAACTCAATTAAGAGGTCCACATAATTATAGGTTCTTCCAAGGAATGACTCGAATATAGATATGTTATTATCAATAAACCCAAATCAATGTACACAAAAAACTGTTTGTACAAATAAACCTCATTCAACAGAATATAATACAGATTAACTCTTCTGTAGTATCATTGTAACAGGTTAAAGGCAGATCACAAAGTAAACTGTAATATTTAACACCGTATACATCACAGATCAAGCGATCATACATGAATCGCGGCATGTCCGGACATGCCCGAGAAAGTGCATAAAGTTATCTAATACTTCCAGTACTTCCAATACAGGTTGAACATAAAGACACCAAATAACACTTACTTTATGGTCATGTACTAACACTTTGAACCACCAAATCACCAACGAACATCCAGATAACAGGCAGAGAAAACTTTCATCCGCACCACTGCAGTCCTCTCCATATAACACAATGGCTCAGCCAAAGCAAACTAACGCAAAGGTGCCTTCTACCGGAGGTTAAGGAATTACAACTCTTATCATAATAAAAGTCCTGCAATAAAAGTCCCTTATTTGGAGAGCCTTTTATACAGCTGGCCCCAAAGCTGTTAAGCAGCTTTGCTCCTACTAAAAGGCGACTTAATTCAGTTTGGGCTTGTTGGACTATTTCCGTTATCTGGCAAAGCTGGTAGGATAACCAGTCGTGCTACTGGTTGAGTGTAGATTTGCCCTTTAATATCCACATCAGCAGATCTGACATGTCCATCTGGACTGCGGTGGGTCTTGATAACATGTCCAATAGGCCATAGGGCTCTAGGCATTTCTGGATCTACCACCATGACAACCATTTCCTCTGCTAAGTCAGGGGGGGGAAGCTTGCCACTTTTGCCGTGTCTGGAGGTCGGGGAGATAGTTTCGGATAAACCTCGACCAGAAGTTATCAGCCAAGACTTGTGAATGCCTCCATCGTCGGCGACTCAACAATTCAGACTCTGGGTAAATTACCGGTGGTAAGGAACCATCTGGCCGCCCCATGAGCAAACTATTTGGTGTCACTGGATCACTGTCTCTAACATCAGAGGACACATACCCTAAAGTTTTCGAGTTCAGAATGGCCTCTACCTCCAACAGTACTGTTAGGAGGACCTCTTCTGGAACTGCCTGGACTCCCAAGACAGTATAGAGAGCAGACTTTACAGATCGTATCTCCCTCTCCCACACTCCTCCGAAGTGTGGGGCTGATGGGGGGTTAAAGTGAAAGTGGATTCTTTGACTAGCAAGCCGTTTCTGTAAATCTGGAGCCATCGCTGCAAAAGCTTCATACAGTTCTCTCTTGCCTCCTCTGAAGTTTGTTCCTTGGTCTGACCACAGCTCTGCAGGAGTACCTCGTCGTGTGATAAATCTCCTCAGAGCCATTAGGAAAGAATCAGCACTCATGCTACTGAGGAGGTCCAGGTGCACTGCTCTGGTCGTTAAGCACTTAAAGATTATTCCCCAGCGCTTTTCTGTGCGTCTCCCAATCTTGATCAGCATTGGCCCAAAGCAGTCTACTCCACAGGCATGAAAGGCAGGTTTGTAGAGGCGGAGACGGGCTGAGGGTAGGTCTGACATTTTAGGGATGGTTGGCCGTGCTCTCCAACGTTGGCACTCTGGACATGTACGCTGGTATCGACGAATGGCTTCACGGCCACGGAGGATCCAATAATAGCGCCGCATTTCTGCAAACACTCGCTCAGGTCCTGAATGATGCAACTTGTTATCATAGTGCTGAATCATCAGCCGTGTGACAGGATGAGAAGCATCCAAAACAATGGGGTGTACAGCAGATTTTTCAATGTCCTCCGTCCTCCTTAGTCGACCTCCAACTCTGATTAAATCACTGGATTCAATGATCTCAGGGGCTAAAGTAAGAAGGCGACTGCCTGAAGACACTGATTTCCCAGCTACTAAGCGTTGATAGTCATCGGGAAAGGACTCCTGCTGAGCCCGCTTAAGTATAAGGATCTCTGCCTTGTGATAATCATCCGCATTAGGATAATAATTAGAGGTAGGGTTTACTTGGATTTCTTTGGCAGTTGCATTAAGGAGTTCCTGCCAGGTATGGTAATTCCAAACATCAGGATTGCTGGATTGAGAGGACACTATGGAAGCTTCGCAGAAGGTAGACTTCCGTAATTCAGTGTGATCATCTGTTAGGTTGGATTTTGGCATCACAGGCCAGGTAACTGGATCTTGAAGTAAGAAGGTAGGCCCATGAGACCATCTGTTCTGTTTTGTGAGGGCATTCAGAGGCTTACCTCTAGTGAGGTCATCAGCGGGATTATTCGCTGAATCCACATAACGCCAGGAGCATTTCTCTGTTAGCTCCTGAATTTCGGCTATTCTGTTTCCCACAAAGACTTTATAGTGGCAGGATTCTGAGTTCAGCCAAGTTAGAACCGTGGTAGAGTCGGTCCACAACACTGTACTCTCCACCAGCAAGGTCAGTTCCCTTTCTAGCAATTTAGCCAACTGTGCTGCCACAAGAGCTCCACAAAGTTCCAATCTAGGAATGGAATGTGATCGTTTGGGGGTCACTCGAGATCGAGCTACAATGAAAGACAGGAACACTTGGCCTCTCTTGTCAATTGTCCTCAGGTATGCCACAGCTCCATAGGTTTGTTCTGAAACATCAGAGAATATGTGGACTTCATACTTAACACCATCTTGATCGACCTCAGGAGGGACATATGCTCTAGGAACAGTGACATTTGTTAGTGAGTGAAGTTCGTTCTCCCAGACGTGCCATGCTTGCAAAAGCCCTGATGGTAAGTTTGGGTCGTCCCAACACCGCTGTTTGCCCCATAGCTGCTTGATAATATTCTTTGCACGGGTAGTGTAAGGTAAAAGCAATCCCAGAGGGTCATATTGAGTGGCTACTACCTTGTAGATATTTCTTAGTGTGGGAGTCTCATACACAACAGGTCGGTGCTTGTATGCAAGGGTATCCATCTGCCAGTTCCAGCTTAGGCCTAAGGTGGACTCTGGTGTGTCAGCTTTATCTTGAGTCAACCAAAGTTCCAAGCTCTCTGATCGGGCTTCGGGAGGTAAGTGACTCAGAACACTGGGAACATTGCTGGCCCACTGGTGTATCTCAAATCCAGCTTGTGCTAGTATCTCTCTCAGTTTGTCGACTAAGTGTTTAGCTCCATCAGTAGTGCACAGACTCTGCAGGCAGTTATCCACATAAAAACATCTCCCTACTGAGAACTGGATGGACTCATCTGCCAGGTGGTGCTCATTTACATGGCGCTGCAGAGCATAAGTGGCACAGCACGGACTGCAAGTAGTGCCGAAGGGTAATACTTGCCATTCAAAGACTTTAGGGGGCTTATTTACATTCAGATCACGCCAGAGGAATCGTAGTAATGGACAATCTTCTGGAAGGAGGCGGACCTGATGAAACATCGCTTTGATGTTGCCACTTACTGCAACTGGATGCTCTCTGAACCTAAGGAGTACACCTAACAATGATGCACCAAGGGTAGGACCAGGCAACAGGTACTGGTTGAGACTCTGCCCATGGTATTGGTGGGAACAG
Organism: Moxostoma hubbsi; assembly: GCA_032164185.1. Lineage (NCBI taxonomy): Eukaryota > Metazoa > Chordata > Actinopteri > Cypriniformes > Catostomidae > Moxostoma > Moxostoma hubbsi. The sequence goes on along the minus strand of JAVLUX010000013.1, from coordinate 6,543,379 downwards.
TTGAAAACCAGGCGAGATTTCCCATTATGACTGACAAGGTGATGAGGTATATACCAACATATATCAGAGTCTACTGCTGGTTTGGTAACTTCCTGAATAGCTCCTGTCCGTATGAGCTTCTCCATTTCTGCCCGATAGGCTTCCGCTTTCACTGGGTCCTTCAGCAAACGTCTCTCGTTACTGCGAAGGTTAGGCATAACAGAGTCTACAGGGGCATACAATTGTGGCATATCTTTATGTCGTAATAAGGGTGTTACCAGTCTGGTTACTCCGTCAACTTCCGTATGGATGGTCTTTGTTTCAAGCAGCTTTAAAGCCTCCTGATCTTGCTTGGACCGAGTCACTTCTTTCTCATCCCTGTGAGGAACAGTCTCCACCTGCCATAGTCTCTGGACATTCTTGAAAAGCTCATCTTCTGGTGAACAAACAGAGGTCAGCAGACATTGTGGAGAGGATACAGGACGCCCCATGAAGGATACAGGGCCCTGGAAGGTCCAGCCCAGGTGTGTGTGGACAGCAGCAGGTCCACCAGGGGATCCTAATCTAACAGACTCAATTGGAGTGATAAGATGAGGCTGATCTGATCCAATAAGAAGTAGAGGCTGAGCATCTTTAAAGGGCAGGATAGGAAGGCCTCGTAAGTGTTTATACTTCCTTTGCAATTGATCCACAGGATAGGACTGACGTGACAAGTTGAGACAGTCTGCTGTAAAGGCGTGTTCGATCTTGTAACTGGTCTGAGGCTTATGGGTTGGTGCAACTTTAAAGGATATAGAGAGTCCATGAATAACTCGAATGTCATCTCGCACTGTACGCAATGGGAGATTTTCAGGCTTGCCCTGTATGCCTAGGGCTTTGGCAGCAGTTGGAAGCAGGATGGTTCTTTCAGAGCCGTCATCCAGAAGGGCGAAGGTTTCTAAACTGCGTTCTTCATACTGAATGTGCACAGGAACTATTTTAAGCATAACTCGGCTCCCAGCAACAGGTTTATCCAGGTACAATCTATCAGAAGAGGAACTAGTAAGGCAACTCCTTTCAGCACTGGCCGAGTCCTCATGTGATGTACGGACATTTACCTCATGGAGAGGGCGAAGGTGTTTACCCTGACACAGGTTACAAGGCTTTTTTAGGTCACACTGAGCAGCATGATGGGACCTGGCACAACGCCAGCAACGGTTGTTGCTTCGGATCCATTCCTTGAGGTGATCAGTGGTGAGTTTGGCAAATGCGTTGCATTGACTCAAATAATGCTCAGTACTATCACAGAAGGGACAGAATCGTTTCACTTTGACTGACTTAGTCTGTTGGGTAGTACCTTTTTGAGTTGACAGGGAAGCTACATTTTGAGCTTCTCCAACCGCATGAAGAATAGTGACAGTTCTCTTACTATGTTCAGACCTAGATATTTGTCGGTCTTGAACTGCTTTTGAGGCAGTCTCTACATCAAAACTATGACACCAGGATTCATAGCGGAGCCAGTTAGAGAGGTCATGTAAAGTAGGTGCAATTCCCGGTTGCCGGAACATGTGGCGGCGGAACTCAGCTCTTTGGTCGGAAGGAAGCTTACTTAAGAGGCGTGCTACATGAGACCCGCAATTCAGTTCAATATCACCTTCAGGTCCCAAAGTTCTTAACAAGCCCACTAGCGACTGTACTTGAAGAGCAAACTTCTGGAATGCAGCTGTATCCCCACGCTTCACCTCGGGGCCTTCCAGGACACAAGCAATTTTCCTCAGAGCAATCTGATGAGGTTGACCGAACTTCTCATGGAGGGCCACCATAGTATCAGTAAAGGGGCTGCAAGAATTCAAATAGGCATCCGCTATAAGCTTAGCCTCATCAAATTTTAAGTGGTCGACCAATATCTGATATTTGAAAAGTTCTGTACTATCTGAAGGAAGCAGGTTTTCTAAGGCTATTCGGAGTCTGGCAAACTCACTTGGATCTGGCCGACTGAACTTTGGTATGGTAAGTGCAGGCCCTCTGTACACATGTTCTGAGGCTAATGTATGTGCTACAGGTGCTTTGTTTGACTTTACTTTAAGCACAGGGACTGTACGACTTGCCTGGGCAGGCCTAGACCTAAGTTGAGGGTAATATGCTGGGATATGGGCCTGTGAAGGTCTCAGATATGAGGGCTGCTCAGCTGGAGATAATAACTCTTGGAGCTCTTCAGGTGTTGGAGGCGGTGGCAGCCTGCTTGGGTTCTGAGAGTAACATTGAGAATGACGGTATTCAAGTAAAGATTGAGCTTGAGAGTCTCTCAGACTCCCTGATACCTCATGGTATGTAGCAGTACCAGGGTCTGTTAACTTTAGAGCCCCTATACCCTTCCTAAGGTCTACTGCGGGTTCAGGCCAGGGTGGAGGTTCAAGAAACGCTTTATCATCGGCTGATATAGCTGGCTCATACTGATCGATGTGGCAGGGAGAACTGGTATGGCTTTTAGCGGTATCAAGGTCTGTTCGAAGGTCTGCTCGAAGTGCTTGGGCAACTTTAACTAGTTCTTTGAACTCTGTACGTACTTCTTTCAACTCAAGCAGGTCAGCACGGAAGGATACCTGCGACTGAAGCAGTCTGGCATTCTCTCTACGGATGGCTTGGAGATTATTAGGGTGCTCAGGTGCAGGATAACTATTCCACTGGGCTGAGGAGGATGATTGAGGTAATTGTTTAGCGTATTCGGAATAGCTGAAGCTTGGTGATGCTACACATGAGACTGTGTGATGAGCTGCATCACCATGGCGATTGTCAGTATAGTTCCATAATGACTGGGGAGGTGTCACATTACTGGGTGTCTCCCAGGGAGGTAATATAACATTTCCAGTCACAGGTCTGCCCCCGACATGTTGCACTTCATAATCCTGGAGTCGAACTGGTGGTCGTATTTGGCGCTTAGGTCTGGTTGCTCCCCTATTCTCTTCATCTAACTCCATGATGGCAGGAATGAATACTGTATCCGGCTCGAAGGACCAATTTTGTTGGAGAGGCTGTTGGACTATTAGGTTCTGACTCTACTTCTATTAGCAGTAAACACCCCTGTGTGTCGGTCAGGACACGAATAATGAGGAGACGGGAGCTTCCTTTCAGTGTATTAAATCACAGAAGATTCACAGTCTGAAAAACAACATTCAGACATGTTACATTCAAAACAGTATAAATGGGTACATATTTTGATTACTGTCAATGTTCAATCCAAAAAATCCAAACATATTCACTTTCACATTTAAATAACAGAAAGAACTCAATTAAGAGGTCCACATAATTATAGGTTCTTCCAAGGAATGACTCGAATATAGATATGTTATTATCAATAAACCCAAATCAATGTACACAAAAAACTGTTTGTACAAATAAACCTCATTCAACAGAATATAATACAGATTAACTCTTCTGTAGTATCATTGTAACAGGTTAAAGGCAGATCACAAAGTAAACTGTAATATTTAACACCGTATACATCACAGATCAAGCGATCATACATGAATCACGGCATGTCCGGACATGCCCGAGAAAGTGCATAAAGTTATCTAATACTTCCAGTACTTCCAATACAGGTTAAACATAAAGACACCAAATAACACTTACTTTATGGTCATGTACTAACACTTTGAACCACCAAATCACCAACGAACATCCAGATAACAGGCAGAGAAAAGTTTCATCCGCACCACTGCAGTCCTCTCCATATAACACAATGGCTCAGCCAACGCAAACTAACGCAAAGGTGCCTTCTACCGGAGGTTAAGGAATTACAACTCTTATCATAATAAAAGTCCTGCAATAAAAGTCCCTTATTTGGAGAGCCTTTTATACAATGAATGTATTTGTTTCGCTTTGGTTTATTTATTCAGCGTCTCGTGCAGGAGTGCTGTTTAGATGCTGTGTCTAATTAAAAAGAACTTCTTGATAAAAAGCATCTTGATACACCTGCTTTTTTGTTAAACTGTATTTGTTATGCTCTGTGTACACTTTTTTAGAGCAAGAATGCAATTGGTCTGATGTCTTCGCCAGTTCTTGGCATGCATCCAAAATTCGAATGCTCAGTTTTAGCATTCAGATGTGTAATTTTTTTTTCTTAAATTCAACGAGTCAAGTCAAGTCAAGTTAATTTTATTTGTATAGCGCCTTTCACAACACACATCGTTTCAAAGCAGCTTTACAGAAGTTCAGCATTAACAGACAATAAAAATGTAATGTCTATAAAGTCGATAAATCATCATCCTTGTGCAGGGCTCCAAACTGCGACTAAAAATGGTCGCATTTGTGACCAAATAAATTTATTTGTGAGTGTAATTTCTGTCAAGGTCGCCATTGGCGACAGTAAAAGTTTACTCCCTTTTGATTTTAAAATTTGCATTACATTTCCCGAGATACATAACAAAAGTTTATATCAAAGAAATAGCGGGGAAAACGGAGTTCATTGCAGGAACTAACAATTTCAAAAAAGAGACTGTTAGAAAACACGGTGACAGTAACAAGCATAAAAATGCACGTGATCACATAATTGCGAAGAATGCTCCACAGACTACACTGTTAGCGAGCTGCGGGACGAAAAGGAATGGATGGAGTTAAAAAAATTTAAAATATTTGGCGCCTGTTTTTCCCCCTGTAGGAGCCATTGGCTCCTTAATTGATTTTTTTTTTTGTTTGGAGCCCTGTTGTGGAATTAGATAAGATATGATTCTTTATCGTGTTTAAAAATAATTAAATAATAATTGTATTAATAATCCCAGTGAGCAAGCCGAAGGCGACTGTGGCAAGGAACACAAAACTCCAAAAGATGATTGTTAATGGAGAAAAATAACCTTGGGAGAAACCAGACTCACTGTGGGGGCCAGTTCCCCTCTGGCTAACATCATGAATAATGTAAATAAGAATTATTTATAGTCAAAAAACATGATTTAAAAAATTATTAAACTTATTAAGTGCTAAGGGTCAGTATTTAGACAGTGAATGTGTTTGAACTGCAAGATTAGTGACCAGTGTCTTTGAAGTCCATCCTTGATTAAATTCCAGAAGTTCACTTAGATGCAATTGTCCTTGTTTGGCTGATGAAGGCTTTTGTTGGCAATAATTAGTCTATGTATCCCATTTTAAGATCCTTGTCCATGGTGATGGGGCATCTGAAGTCTCCGTGAGAGGCTGGATACAAACTGGAGCTGACGAACGCTATTTACCTCGGGACTGGCGTCCCGAGATAACAGCAGAAAAGCAGATGGGAAATAATTAGCATAGCTGATGTTCATAATATTAATGCATTATAACTGATTCAGCAGTAGTATAAAAAGTTAGCATTATGTGAATGCTTGGTTAAAGAGATGTGTCTTTAATCTAGTTTTAAACTGGGACAGCGAGTCTGAGCCTCGAACAATATCGGGAAGGCTATTCCAGAGTTTAGGAGCTAAATGTGAGAACGCCCTCCCTCCATTAGTGGACTTAGATATCCTAGGTATGACCAGAAGCCTCGAATTTAGTGATCTTAAAGAGCGCGATGGATTGTATGGCGATAGAAGATCCGTTAAATACACAGGAGATAAACCATTTAGGGCTTTATAGGTCAGTAGTAATACTTTGTAATTGATACGGAACTTAATTGGTAGCCAGTGTAGAGATGATAAAATCGGTGTTATGTGATCATATTTTCTTGACCTAGTAAGAACTCTAGCGGCTGCATTTTGGACTAACTGTAGCTTGTTTGTTGAGGATGCAGGGCAACCAGCTAATAAAGTATTAAAGTAATCTAGTCTCGAGGTCATGAATGCATGAACTAACTTTTCTGCATCAGAAACAGATAGCATGTTACGTAGCTTAGCAATGTTTCTAAGGTGGAAAAAGGCTGTTCTCGTAACAGATGAAATATGATTTTCGAAAGTCAAGTTGCGGTCTAGTATAACACCCAGGTCTTTTACTGTAGTGGATAATGTAACAGGACATCCTTCTAAATTAAAGTTGTATTGTAAGGGATTTTGTGGGTAGTTTTTTGGACCAATAAGTAATACCTCCGTTTTATCGGAATTTAATAACAGGAAATTACGCGTCATCCAACATTTTATATCTTTAAGACACTCTGTCAAGTTAGATAAGTTAATGTTTTCATCTGGTCGTGATGAGATATATAATTGAGTGTCATCAGCATAACAGTGGAAATTAATTCCATGTTTTCTTATAATTTTACCAAGTGGTAGCATATATATTGAGAATAATAGAGGGCCTAACACAGATCCTTGTGGCACTCCATAGTCTACTGACGTTATTTTTGATTTTTCCCCATTTAAACAGACAAAATGGTAACGGTCTGATAAGTACGATCTAAACCAGCTTAATGCCTGTCCCTGAACACCAGTGTAGTTTTGTAGTCGATCCAAGAGTATTTTATGATCTATAGTGTCGAACGCAGCGCTAAGATCGAGTAGAACTAATATTGAGATGCAGCCTTGGTCAGAAGCTAAAAGTAAATCATTTGTAATTTTAACTAGCGCAGTTTCTGTGCTATGATGCGGTCTGAATCCTGACTGAAATTTTTCATAGATATCATTTTCTTGCAAGAAAGAGCACAATTGAGCGGACACAACTTTTTCTAATATTTTAGACATAAATGGAAGATTTGAGATGGGTCTGTAATTTGCTAGGTTATTTGGATCTAATTGTGGTTTCTTAATGAGAGGTTTTATAACTGCCAGCTTAAATATTCTTGGAACATGACCTAAAAATAAAGACGAGTTAATAATATTGAGAAGAGGCTCTTCCACTACAGGTAACACTTCTTTCAGTAGTTTAGTGGGTATTGGATATAGTAAACATGTTGTTGGTTTAGATGCAATGATAAGTTTATTTAGCTCTTCCTGTCCTATAGTTGTAAAGCGGTGTAGTTGTTCTTGAGGGGCGATAATTGAGGCTGAATCATAAGACACCATTAAAGATTGTACATTAACAATTGTGTTTACAATTGTGTTTCTGATGTTTTCTATTTTCTCAGTGAAGAAATTCATAAAATCATTACTACTAAACTGTAAAGGAATATTTTGCTCAGGTGATCTCTGTTTATTTGTTAGTCTAGCCACGGTGTTAAATAAGAACCTTGGATTATTTCGGTTATTTTCTATTAGTTTGCGGAGGTGCTCAGCCCTGGCTGTTTTTAGAGCCTTTTTGTAACGTGACATACTGTCTTTCCATGCGATTCTAAAGACCTCTAAATTAGTTTGTTTCCATTTACGCTCCAAGTTACGAGTTTCTCTCTTGATAGCATGCGTAGCACTGTTGTACCATGGTGCTCTAGTTTTTTCTCTAAACTTTTTTAATCTAATTGGTGCAACAATATCTAATGTACCAGAGAAAATGGTGCTCAAACTGCTAGTCATTTCCTCTAGTTCATCTGTTTGTTTGGGTTCACTGAGCAGCTGAGATAGATCAGGTAAGCTATTTGTGAATCTATCTATTGTGGTTGGAAGGATTGTTCTGCTTGGTCGATAACGTGGCGCAATATGACAGATTTCAGTGGTACGTAGTATGCAAGTTACCATGTAATGATCAGTGACATCATCATTTTGCGGTATAATATCTATATCGGTTGGATTGGTTCCATAAGATATAATTAAATCTAGCGTATGATTTAGGCGATGAGTGGGACCACTGACGTTTTGCGTGACCCCGAAGGAGTTTAACAAATCTGTAAACGCAGCCCCTAACGCATCATTTGTGTTATCTACGTGTATGTTAAAGTCTCCAACAATTATTGCTTTATCAACATTGACCAATAGATCTGATAGAAAGTCTGCAAACTCTTTTAGGAAAACAGTGTAAGGCCCTGGAGGTCTATATACGGTAGCCAAGGCTAGAGATAATAGGGATTTTTTTCTTACATCTGAGAGTGTAACATTTAGCACAAGTACTTCAAACGAATTAAACCTGTGACCTATTTTCTGAGTAACATTAAGAATATCTCTATAGATTGTTGCAACACCGCCGCCACGACCAATCAGACGGGGCTCATGTTTATAACAGTATCCTGGCGGAGTAGACTCATTTAGACCGAAATAATCATTTGGTTTAAGCCAGGTTTCAGTAAGGCAAAATACATCAAAACTATTATCTGAGACCATTTCATTTACAATAACCGCCTTAGGTGTGAGCGATCTAATGTTTAGAAGACCTAGCTTTAGAAATTGTTTTTGTTCACTGATATTGAGATTTTCTGGTTTAATTACAATTAGATTTTTCCTAGATCCTACAGTAGATGTATTGTTTGGCTTTACTAAACGAGGAATAGACACAGTTTCTATATAATGTTCTACATTGGTACTTATATCAATTAAGTTGGGACAGCAAATACTGTGATTTGGACTTTGACTTACTAGTCATATGGTGTGTAGCGTCTTGGAGATGTTGTCCGACAGAACAGCCGCTCCGACTCTGCTGGGGTGAAGGCCATCAGCACGGAAGAGCCTAGGTCGCTCCCAAAACAGATTCCAATTATTAACAAAGAGCAGTCTCTGTTCATTACACCATGACATTAACCATTCATTTAGAGCAAATAATCTACTGAACCTTTCTTGTCCTAGTCGGTACGTGGGAAGCGGTCCAGACACGACGATCGTTGTTTCTGGCGAAGTGCTGCGTACCGTCTCGATCAGGCTCCTGTAGTCCTCCTTCAGTACCTCCGTCTTCCGCAGCCTGGTGTCGTTCGTTCCCACGTGCAGCACGACAGCTCCGACGCGCTCGTCACCATTCAGGATCTCGGGAACCTGCATAGAGACATCAAGAACACGAGCACCAGGAAAGCAGTGAGTGCGCACCTTACCTTTGCCAGAGATAGCGCGGACATGACGGACGGTCGAATCGCCGATGATCACGGCGTCGTCGCGCTCCGACTCGCGAAGAGGTGAGAAGCGGTTCCGGGTGGAGATCTCGAAAGCCGGGAGGGGCGGGGAGGTCCTTGGTCTGGTCCTGGCTCGCGTCTTCCGCCGTGGAATCACCCAGGGTCCATGGTGATGTGTCGGTGCCGGAGTGAATGAAGCCAGGGAGGATCGCATCCTGTGCAGAGAAACACACGGAGTAGACGAGGACGGAGTCAAAAAATGATGAACCACTGACCTGTGAGCATCGGCGCGTGATGCTTCAAGCGCGGACCGCCGATCTCGCAGCTCGGCCTGTCTCTCTAGCAGGTCCTGGATCTGCCTCTCGACGGATTCCAGCTCCAACTGCACCGAATGCAGTTCAAAGGTGTCTTCACCTGCACACAGAGGTAGAGTTAGACACACATCCGCTATATTCGCCATTATAGCAGATGTGCTATAATGGCGAATTATAGCTTTCAGTTATACAGGTGTAGAGGTGTAAGTAAGACGATCGATTGGCGAGAGACCACGCGTGCAGTGCTAGCGGGCTAAGAATAGTAGCGAAAGTTTCGGAAAGTTGGATATAAATAGCGATATCAAAGAAATCTGATTATTTTTTATAAAGACTAGTATCGGAGATATATTCACACGTTTGTAAAGTTTAAAATTTAGGTTTATGAACAAATGTGAAAGAAGAAAATCAAGGATTGGGGATCAATTCGACGGAGTTATCCCAGTAAGCTTTTGTGAAGCTTAAAAGCTTACTGGGATAACGAATATTCGAAACTCGAATTGTAATTTGACAGCCTTACAGTATAATATATGTATTAAGAGCTACTGTGTGTCTCTTTACATGTTTTTTTTTTTTTTTACATAACATATGTTAGCCAGCAGGTGGTGGAAAAAGATAATGTTTGTGTGTAATATGAGCCAGTTAGGTGACATGAATTGAATCAGCCAGTGTTTAAATCCAACAGCACTCTATGATCACTTGTATTACTTCTACACTACTAAAGCTTGGAAATATCTTTAAACGACTTTAAACTAACAACTTCAGCATTAAGGCTCATCACAGCTGTGAGATACAACAGACTGATTAAATACTCAACTCAAGGACTTACCTCTTACCGGATTTCCACATTGGAGAAGATGTGCTGTTTATAATGTCGAGGAGATTGTGGTGTCTATAGTGAAAGACTTTTGTGCACCGGATACCGCGAAATAGGGAGAAATACCCTCGCTGTTGCATCAATACCCTTTGATGGCTATTTTTCCACTGAGAAAGCTGATTGCATCTCTGCTTGGGAGTGGCAACAGGTGATCGAACATGCTCCATCTCTCTCTCTCTCTCTCTCTCACGCACACACACACACACACACACACACACACACACACACACACACACACACACACACACATCCAGCTATCCTTGTTTATCCAATATCTTTGCAGAAACAGGACAAGCTGTGATACTATTTCTGATGTGACATTTTTTAATTACTAACAAAGGCTTGGATGCATCATTTGGTTTGAACCAGCAATTGCAGATTCTGATTCATGCGTAAGAAAGTAGTTCCATGCACAAATGCATTTTTATGACCGTACTCAGTTTTTTCTAATTAAATACATTTAATTAAAATTTACTCAGATTCATTGAACTGTTGTATATAAGCAATATCACACTCACAATCATGCTATATGGCCCTAAATCAGCACTGCTGTGATTACCTATGGCACTCGGCCTGTGGCCTCATGCCTGCATCCGAATCACAGCAGTGTTGATGTAAGGCCATACCACACTCTTGATCATGTGATTTTACTTAAATATATTGTCTTATTGTGTATTTCCATATATAATTATATTTTCTATTCACTTTTTATTTTTATTAAATCTTTTATTATCTCTGTCATGTTGTATTGTTCCCCGTCTGTCGCTCACTTCGACGTTGTGTCCCCCTGTAGTTCTGGTTTGTTTTCAGACAATGTTTAGGGGAAGTACTGAAATAGATGCTGCTTCATGCTATGCAGGTGTACACTGATTTTCCCAAACTAATGGTAATGTTCATAAAAAATATTATTAATGTAAAAGGCTTAACATGCCTTGTCTTGTCATGGACTCGTGAGGAATTAGACTCAGTCTTGACTTGAAATTGGACTTAACCCTGAGTCCCTTTTAAAAAAATATACATTGAAAAGCTTTGACAAATACTTTTGACTGATAATATCAGAGATCTTGACTTCATGTCCCGCATTTCAATCTACTTAGTAGAATTGGAACTAGTAGAACTAAGAACTAGTAGAAGTGGAACTAGTATTGGAACATTAGTAGAATCCCCAGTTCAGAAATAAATAATTTAATTGAATCAGTTCTTTTCAGCAAATTGGTCAAACAGGTTAGCAGAAAAGGTCTGAATCGATTAGCTATGATTTGTTCATTGGATAAAGTGGATATTCACCTACAGTCAACCTAAGGCTGTTTTTTGAGAACTTTGAAAAACATTAATTGGTGCTTTGTCTTGTTAATAAGAGGCTGTTCATACCAAATGCATTATTGTGTCCACCCATGCTGTTTTTCAGTTGTTTTTCTATGTACACTTGCTAAACAGATGTGTTTGACCATTGCATTACGTATTGCTGTCTCATGCTGGAGCGCCACAATTTTTATGTTAAGTTAAAAAGAACATCAACTGTTAAAAATGTGTCTGAAGTCACCTGTGTTATAATCTTTTCCCTGATTTCACACTACAACACCAAGACATCTATTTGATGTGTGTGTTTACATCTGGAAGACGTCTATAAGACGTATGTCAGTAAGAATATCTTTTATGTCAATAAGACATTTAGCAAATAATTTTTTTTGTTTATGAAAAATAATAAATACATTCGTTTATGATTTAGAATGATTTTAAATCTGATCTTTTTAAGATGTTTAGTAGATATTAGATGCTTTCCAGATGAAAAGTTCTAAAACAGACATCTCAGAAACGTACATGCAGGGCTCGAGTTGAGGGGGGATACGAAGGTATGTTGTTGCAAGAAATAGGCCTACCAAAAAGCATCCCCCTTTTAAAACCACCATCCCCCCTTACCATCGCCTTTATATCAATTGTGTCATGTATTACAGAACTAAAAATGCAAGTAAAATATTTAATATTTAATTTTAATATGTTTGATAAAAAAACAGACTTTAAATAAGGGCGATTAGATGGTCAGAATTAGATTTCAACATGTGTGAAGTTGCCAGATTTCTATAGGTGAAATCCCCTAATCAGATTGAGACACTAAAACAGTTTGGATATATGCTGCCAGGGCAACCTTGAGCACGCAAGCTCTCTCTCTCCACAGTGAAAAAAAGACACAGTTTTTTTTAAAACAATGTAAAATAAGTATGTTGGAGTTTAGCGATGGGTTGACTTGTCCTTCTTAGTGTTGACTTGTCCTTCTTAGTGTTGACTTGTCCTTCCTTGCTTATTCTTATTCTCAAACGTTCATTGTTATATTCATCGTTCATCGTTATATCCTTTGTCATTTTACCGCATTTCAGGTTTTTCCGCTTTTCTACTGTTTCATCTGCGTGTAGTTTATCTGTTGCTGCTGGCACATAGCTAGAGTCTGTGTTTGTAGCCTGCTTGTTTTTTAGCATCGCTTATATATCTGTTTTCATCTTTTAATCCCTAGCATCTGCCATTTTAAAAGCGCATAGGGTTTTCCCTTGTATTATTCTCTTATCGTGGTTCAACTGCGCGCATATTCCACCTGCATCCGCATTCTATTTTTATCGCAATTAAACTGCATGTATTTTTTCAGCATGCACCTGTTTTTTCTCCTCTGCGGTACACAGATTATTGCATAGATCTCAAAGCACCGCTTATCAAGAACAACTAACAACAAACAATTTTGTGAGGGATCAATCTCAAACCCTCACCGCTCAGGAACAACCAACAACAAACAATTTGCAGTAAGTCATGGCATCCACTCATGTTATTTCTTCCTGCATTGCATGTCACATGTTTACAATAGCCTCCTCCGTCAGCAGTGAGGGATTCACATGTGATAAATGTAAGGAATTAGTCAGGCTGACGGAGAAGGTTAATGAGTTAGAGACTCGTGAGTAGTAGAGAGAGCAACGTACACACTTTGGTGCCGGCTGTAGATCCCCTGCAGCAGGGCATTTGGGTGATGTCTCGGCGGCATATTCGCTCAGCATAGAGACACCACTCTCCAGTTCCTCTTAGGGTTTCCAATCGATTCTCCCCACTCAGTGATACACCCACTGAGAATCATGTTGAAAGAGCCCTTGTTATTGGCAATTCTATTATAATGAACGTGGAAATAGAGACTGCAGCCACTATTGTTAATTGCATTTCAGGGACGTAGATTTTCTCAAATTGTTATCCATGTCGGCACTAACGATGTCCGGCTTCGCCAGTCGGAGATCACTGAAGATAATGTTAAAGAGGTGTGCGAATTTGCAAAAACAATGTCAGACACCGTAATATGCTCTGGTCTCCTCCCTGCTCATCGTGGTGACGAGGTTTTTAGTAGATTAGTGTCAATGAATGGCTGGATGGCTGAGTGGTGTCTGAAGAATAAAATAGGATTTATAGACAATTGGAAGATTTTTTGGGGTAGACCTGACCTGCTAAAGAGAGACTGACTCCATCCCTCCAGGGAAGGTGCCGCTCTCCTCTCTAGTAATTTGGCTCATAGTCTTAATAATGATAGTATTTGACTAACTGGAGCCCAGGTCAGGAAGCAGACAAACTGGTTAATCCGAACGTCTGCTAGCTGCCTTGAGATGTCGCACAGGTCACATAAACTACAACACGTAGAGACTGTATCACCTAGATATCTCATAGAGACTGTGTCTGTTCCCCAAACTACCAAACACAATACCCTCACTAAATCATTTAGAAAAAAAATCTGATTAAGGTCAAACTTGAACAAAACAAACAAATTAAAAATATACATCATATAAAAATAGGGCTACTAAACATTAGATCACTCCCTACCAAAGCACTACTTGTTAATGAAATGATTACAGATCATAGATTGGATGCACTCTGTTTGACTGAAAACTGGCTTAAACCAGATGAATATATTAGATTAAATGAATCTACCTAGGTTATTATTATAAACATGAGCCTAGTCTGAAGGGTCGAGGAGGAGGTGTTGCTACAATTTACAGTGAAGTTTTTGGTGTTTCTCAGAGGACAGGATATAAATGTAAGTCTTTTGAACTAATAATGCTTAATTTTTACATAATGCTTTATGTTTTAATAATGCTTAATGTAATATTTTTTTTATTAGATCTTGTAGTTGCTGTAGATAGAGTTTGAATTGTTGGTGACTTCAACATTCACATTTAAAATGAAAATGATATATTGGGATTTGCATTTATCGATATTCTCAACTCTCTTGGAGTCAGACAAAATGTAACAGGACCAACTCATCGCCATAATCATATGTTAGATTTAATTCTGTCATATGGAGTTGATGTTGATAATATAGAAATTCTGCAGCAGAGCGATGACTTCTCGGATCATTACCTCGTCTCTTGTATGCTGCAATCAGCTAATGTTACTCAATCTACACTCAATCTTTAGTGCCTGTCTGTAGATACAGACAGGCACTAAAAGCTGCCAGGTCGGCATATTTTAATAAACTCATAGAAATTAAGCACAACAGTCCTAGATGTTTATTCATTACTGTGGCTAAATGGTTTAGGAATAAAGCCTGAACAGAACCAGATATTATGTCGCAGCACAAAAGTAATGAATTAATTAATTTCTTTACAGATAAAATTGAAATAATCAGAAATAAAATTGAAATTATGCAATCATGTTTCATAGCACCTCAGAAAACAGTGTCTAATAATTTTCCTCATGTGCAACTTCAATCCTTCTCTGTCATAGGTCATGAAGAGCCTACAAAACTTATCGAAACATCAAAACCCACAACATGTTTGTTAGATCCTATACCAACTAAGCTCTTAAAAGAGGTACATGTCCCAAGAAACTTTAAAATGGCAGTTATCAAACCGCTTATTAAGAAGCCACAAATTGTTCCTGGAGAACTGGCTAATTATAGACTGATTGCAAATCTCCCGTTTATGTAAAAAAAAACTAGAAAAGGTATTATCCTCCCAAATATATTAATTTCTACAGAGAAATAGTATATACAAATAATTTCAGTCAGGATTTAGGCCTCATCACAGTACAGAGACTGCACTTATCAGAGTTACAAATGACTTGCTCTTATCATCTGATCGCGGCTTCATTTCTCTTCTAGTGCTTTTAGATCTTAGTGCTGCATTCGACACGATAGATCACGACATTCTCTTGAATAGGCTAGAGAATTATGTTGGCATTTGTGGAGTTGCATTAGCATGGTTTAGGTCATATTTAGCAGACCGCTACCACTTTGTCTATGTAAATGAGGAATTGTCAAACCAAACAAAAGTAAAATATGGAGTGCCAGAGGGATAAGTTTTAGGGCCACTGCTTTTCTCCATGTATATGCTTACCCTGGGAGATATTATCAGGAATTGTGGAATAAGTTTCCACTGCTATGCCGATGATACACAACTTTATATTTCTTCAAAACCTGATGAGATTTCACAATTCTCGAAATTAGCAGAGTGTATCAATGAAATAAAAGATTGGATGGCCAGAAATTTCCTTCTACTCAATTCTGACAAAACAGAGGTACTAATTATTGGACCAAAAAAAACTAACCAAAATAAGCCACTACAATATAATTTGACTCTCGATTGATGTACTGTTACATCATCTTCATCAGTGAAGAACTTAGGTGTTATATCTGTTACCAATCTGTCCTTTGAAAATCAAATTACCAGTGTTTGTAGAACAGCATTATTCCACCTTAGAAATATTGTTAAATTAAGGCACATGCTCTCTGTTGCTGATGCCGAAAAACGAATTAATGCGTTCATGACCTCAAGACTAGATTATTGTAATGCATTACTGGGAGAATGTCCAGCAAGATGAATAAACAAACAAAATGCAGCAGCCAGAGTGCTAATGAGAACCAAGAAATATGATCATATTAGCCCCATTTTATCATTGTTACATTGGCTACCTGTTAAATTCCATATTAATTAAAAAATTCTGTTAACTATGTGCAAAGCTTTGAATGTTCTAGCCTCGCAGTACTTAAGTGACCTTCTACTATGCTATATTCCATCACGTTCATTACGGTCGCAAAATTCTGGCCTGTTAATAGTTCCTAGAATTTCAAAATCCACAAAAGGAGGTAGATCCTTTCATATTTTGCTCCTAAACTATGGAATAGTCTCCCTAACACTGTTCGAGATGCAGACACACTCCCTCAGTTTAAGTCTAGACTAAAGACTCATCTATTTAGCCAGGCATACACCTAATTTATCCTCAAACCCACAATTAGGCTGCTTTAGTTGGGTCTGCCAGAACCAGAAACCAGAAATACTGATCATGATTTATAACTCTGCAATAAATTGAATGGCATCTATGCTAATATTATTTTATTTGTTTCCCTGTCTCAACCTCGGGACTCCTATCCTGAGGTCACCAGAACCGGCTGGATCCAGCACCATTCCTGGACTCCACTGCTACAAGTCGCTGAATGATGACTAAATGCAGCCGGTGCCAGTCAAACATCACTTCAGTCTATTATGATGGACTTCAGAGGATGAACTGATGCCAACTTCAACCATAAGACATGGGATAATTCATATGCCATTGCCTGAACCTTGGATTTAGGATGGACCACACCGAACCTCACCAAAATGACCAGCCAGGTTGAACTGCGTTTCACATCCCTGATCTCTGCCTGCATCACATCAGTCTATTAATGGACTACGATCTTGAAATGGAATGCATAGACTAACAATTGCCAACAAAAGCCTTCATCAGCCAATTAACAAGGACAATTGCATCTATGTGAACTTCTGCAGTTAATCCAGGATGGACTTCAAAACATTGTTCATTAATCTTACAGTTCAAACTAAATCAATGTTTAAACATTGACCCTTAACACTTACTTAGTTTAATAATTTTAAACCATGACTTTAACTATACATAAGTAATATTTACATTATATTCATGATGTTAGCCAGAGGGGAACTGGCCCCCACAGTGAGTCTGGTTTCTCCCAAGGTTATTTTTCTCCATTAATCAACATCTTATGGAGTTTTGTGTTCCTTGCCACAGTCTCTTTCAGCTTGCTCACTGGGGTTATTAATACAATTATTATTTAATTACTTATTTTTAAACACAATTAAAAATCATATTTTATCTAATTACACAATGATGATTCATCGACATTATAGACATTATAGTTTTATCGTCTGTTAATGCCTGATCTTCTGTAAAGCTGCTTTGAAATGATGTGTGTTGTGAAAGGCGCTATACAAATAAAATTGACTTGACTTGTTCACATGTTCAATTTTTCAAATATTTCATGCACATTAAACTTTTTAAAAAATGTGATGTGGTGTCCAGAGACAGTATAATTAATAAATAAATAAATAAGTATAAGTTTAATTAAAATCTGAAATTCCTGAAAAAAGAAATAGTAAATAAAGAGTGAAACAATAAAGAGTATATATGGGGTTTACGATGTTGACAACTTTTTGTTACAGAACTATGCTTTAACACACAAAATATTTTAAAGGGATAGTTCACCCAAAAATGTAAAATCCTCTCATTATATACTCACCCTTATGCCATCCCAGATGTATATTCTTCTTTCTGCTGAACAGAAGCGAAAATCTTTAGAAGAACATCTCAGCTTTGTAGGTCCATTCAATGCAAGTGAATAGTGGCCAGAACTTTGAAGCTCAAAAAAATCACATAAAGACAGCATAAATGTAATCCATATAACTTATATGGTGGTTATATCTGTGTCTTCAGAAGTGACATGTGTAGCTGAGAAACAGATTCAAGTCCTTTTTTTTTTTTACTCTAAATCTCTACTTTCACATCTCAGAGTCACATGTGATGCCTGTTTAGATTAACTTTCACATCTGAAAGTGAAAGTGGAGATTTTGAGTAAAATGGGACATAAATATTGATCTGTTTCTCACCCACACCTATCATTTTCTTTTCTAAAGATATAGATTTGACCACTGGAGTCTTATGGATTACTTTTATACTGGATTTTTTTTTTTGGTGCTTTTGGAGCTCCAAAGTTCTGGCTACCATTCACTTGCATTTTATGGACCTACAGAGCCGAGATATTTTTCTTAAAAATCTTCCTTTGAATTCTGCAAAAGAAAGAAAGCCGTGTTTCTGAAATGGCATGGGTAAGTAAATGATGGGAGAATTTTCATGTTTCCAAATTTCAAAAATCCTTTTAAATACAAATAACCTGGCTATATACAGTATATACTGTATTTATATATACACAGGTGCCCAATGTTTTGAATAATGTACAGATTTTGCTGTTTCGGAAGGAAATTGGTACTTTAATTCACCAAAGTGGCATTCAACTGATCACAAAATATAGTCAGGACATTACTGATGTAAAAAACAGCACCATCACTATTTGAAAAAAGTAATTTTTTATCAAATCTACACAGGCTCATTTCTATCAGCCATCACTCCAACACCTTATCCTTCAGTAATCATGCTAAATTGCTAATTTGATACTAGAAAATAACTTGCCATTATATCAAACACTGCAGAAAGCTATTTGGTTTGTTAAATGAAGCTTAACATTGTCTTTGAGTTTGTTTTTGAGTTGCCACTGTTTTCAATAGACTGGCATGATTTAAGGTCAATATTAGGTCAAAAATGGGCAAAGAAAAATAAAGAAAGAAACAGCTTTGTCTAGAAACTTGTCAGTCTCGTTTTTTTTGAGGAATGAAGGATATACAATGCTTAAAATTGCCAAAAAACAACTGGCTCTAACAAGGACAGAAAGGGATGTGGAAGGCCAGATGTACGGCTATAGAAGAGGATAAGTACATCAGAGTCTCTAGTTTGAGAAGCTGACAGTTTCATTGAATTCTACCCATTCAACAACAGTTTAATGTACAACAGTAAAGAGAAGACTAATGGGTGCAGGCCTTATGGGAAGAATTGCAAAGAAAAGGCAACTTTTGAAACAGAAAGATAAAGAGAAAAGGTTAGAGTGGCCAAAGAATCACAGACATTGGACAACAGATAATTGGAAAAGAGTGTTTTGGATCTTAACCCCATTTCTTTCCATCTGTACATTATTCCAAACTTTTGGCCACTAGTGTACATATATGTATATTTTTAATGCCAAATTCTATTAACATTTGCATTATATATATATATATATATATATATATATATATATATAAATATAACTTAAATTGCACAATTCAATTGTAGAGTCAATAAATAAAGAAAATGACAGAATACTTACAGATTACTTGCTGCTTGTGCTATTACACTTAATCCCTAATTTAAAATGTAACTCTCCCCTCCTAGATTTTATTGACGCAAAATCATCAATGACATTTCTGCCAGCAATCACATGGTTGATACTAATTTTCTCAAGACCACTGAAGCGATCCTGTGTCATGGTTTACCTATACTGTTGATCATGGTTATCTTATGTTTGCTCAGAATGTAAGAATGCATCATGAACATCCATAATTCTAACCATATAGAGCCTTTAAGGCTGAGTCGCCTGTCAGGAACAACTCGGGGCATCTTTCTCCCAACGCAATCTTGCAAACTCTTCTCAGCTCCACCAAAGCCTTCTCTGCTGGCCTAACATGCCAAATAAATAAATAAATATTTTTCATAATTTTATTCTTAATCACCCTTTTGCCTACGTATTTTTAACCGCTTTCCACTCTTAATTAATCTACAAACAAATAGAGAAAAACAAAAAGTTTATTCAGTAAGAATTTATTCCTTGATGCTTACAAGTGTGACAACTGTTTCATAAATCGCATACCCGAAGCAGTGAGTGAGTCTGAGCTCCACCCCCTCAGGCCTTCAGAATTTCTACAGAATCCCTCAGTAGTGCAAATGAATGAGCAACTAATAAACATTGTCATATTTAGTACATTATTGTTTGGTTTTTAGGCTCCTTTTAGTTGTTGTACAGTTATACTGTATTTGTAAAGCAGAAATTTTAAAATAATAAATTAGATTTATTTGATATATGTGCCTATAGTTCTTTAAACTGTTTAATACATTCATAAAAACCCTTGCCTTAGACTCAGCCTTTACTGGTCTCGGTCTTGACTCGTACTTAGCCCTCTCCGGTCTTGACTCGTACTTGACCCTCTTCTGGTCTCGGTCTTGATTCGAACCTGACCTTCTCTGGTCTCAGACTGAATTTGGACACGGGTGAGCTGGTCTCAACTACAACGCTGCTACCTTCTTGTGCAGCCATAATTTCATTCATCTGCACCTGACCGGGAGAGTAAGGAATTCACCGCTATCTTGGCACATCTTGACACAATTGTATTTACTATTTTCTTTTCACAAGCCAATAAAAAAGAGGCAGTTATTGCATCAGATTAAATGAAAAACTGTTTAATGATTCCAATTTATAACTCTACACTTAATAAAGCTGCGTTTAAGAGCTGACAGGCATTGATAAATGGGGCCTCATATAAAACATATTCAGAGTGAAGACTGGCTCTAGATGAATTGCATGCTGATACAAACCCCTGATAAAACACCCTTGAGCCACTAGAAGACTTAATAATGTGCTATTCATTCTGAAGTGATAATTCCTGGCAAATAAAAGCACACAAAAATATAAATATAAATAAGATGCATTTTTCCCCTTCTCACGTAAAGAGAAGGTTGTTGCCTAAAATACAATAATTCTCAATGTATACTTGTGCATGATGGTCTTAGTTCATGTGATTTAATGAGATGGTGATTTCTACAAGACCATCCATCAACTTCTTATCTTCTCTGAACTGACTGTCACAAACTGCTCCTGAGGGAATGAGCCCACTGCATGTCACCACCTCACATACAGTATAGGTGCCGCATGACAGAAGAACAAAAAACATTCAAAGTAACTGTGTTGTTTGCAGGGTACATCATTTGTTTTATCATATTTCTGTCATGTAGTCATATGTACCTACTGTTTAATTTAATCTAAAATGTGATACTTTAGATACAGCTGGATGAAGCACAACATTTTCAAATTCAGCAAGAATATTATGTAAAATATGTTTAAAGCAATATTTCTTCTTTGCCATGCATCCTTCATAAATGTAGTTCTTATGCATGTCTAAGGAGAATGCTGCTGCAATGTTTAGCTAGTTCTCATTTACCTTGGTGAAACTATGGAACATTTACCAGTTGACCGTACCCTTAAGAAAGAACATGAAAAACTCTCTCTTTAGCATACACACACTCACTCAGTCATGCATGGAATATGTTGCACACATCAGCTTACAGTGATAATTAAATAAAGACCGTTGTGCATTATTATAGACCAATAGCAAATGTCCCATTTACAGTATGTTGAAAATACTAGAAAAGGTAGTGTCCTCCAACTAGTACAGAGATTGCATTTATCAGAGTTACAAATGCCTTGCTCTTATCACCTGATCATGGCTGCATCACTCTTCTAGTGTTTTAGATCTTAGTCCTGCATATGATATCATAGATCAAAACATTTTCTTGGATAGGATTGAGAATTATGTTGTAATTTGTGGACAGGCATATCCTTGGTTCAGGTCATATTAATTCCCAATACTGCACATAAAAAATTACAAACGTTAGTAAAATCGGTCATAGAAAATGCTTTTAACCACTGAGATCAAACATTCTTGGGAAACGAGGCCCAGACTGGTGCGAGCTGACAGAAATGCTATGGTAAGAGAACTACTCTGTACAATTGTAGTAAGCATAATAGCATCTCAAAATGCATCACACATCAAACCTTGAGACAGATGGGCTACAACAGCAGAAGACCACATCATGCACTTTATTAGTACCATAGTGTTCCTAAAAAAGTGCTCAAAGAGTGTATAGTATGTCGTAACTTAGTGGTGGGGTGGAAGAACTTCTTGGTTACTGTCGTAACCTCCGTTCCCTGATGGAGTGAACACGACATTGTGTCGATGTAGTGACACTAGGAGTTGCTCTTGGGAAACCCAAAACATGTCAGATCTTTGAGAAAAAGCCAATGAGAACTGGCAAGTGGAATTTGCATGCAACTCGCCCAGACATACAGGTATAAAAGGAGCTGGAATGCATCCATTCATTCAGGTTTTGTGCTGAGGAGCCGAGACAAGGTCCGGACATTTCAGTGAGTAGTAAAGCATTGTGGAAAGAGGGACACAACGTCTCGTTCCTCCATCAGGGAACGGAGGTTACGACCTTAACCGAGACGTTCCCCTTCTGTAACTCACTCGACCTTGTGTCGATGTAGTGACACTAGGGGTCCCTATACAAAACGACACAACAGCTAAACTGTGTTACTTGAACTGCCGATGCAGGTGCAAGCAGGCTACTGCATGCATAAAAGCAGATGCACTCGGACTGCACGTAGCCTCCCCCAACGCCCCATAAAACATCATTTAGTTTGTATCTAACATGGGAGCATGCTTTTCTCTCATGCTTTTCTCTCCACAGAGTATTTAGTTATATGGCTGGGGCCTTTTAACGCTCATTATATGTGGCGGGGAAGGTGTTCTTTTACTATCCTATTCTTTCAGGGGGAAAATACCCCAAGGAGACCATATCCTGACCTGAGGGGGAGGTTAACATGTGGCAAATACATCACATGGGCTCACAGCCGCACATTGAAGAGGCACGGCAGTAGGTCCTGCCCCAAAGGGGAGGAGCTCTACAACACAGCGACCGGGGCAGAGAGAGCTCTGCCCAAGGGAGACGTGGGTCTACCGATAGGGTGACCATACCGCGTAAGATACATCACAGGGGGCTATCAGTGTAACCGTCACCTCTCTGCGTTCGATCCAAGTAGATGAGCAAAGCACACACCAGACACAGCAATGAAAGGGCAGGGTCTACCTCCTCCCACATTCAAGAAGCGTGCCTTATCAGCGTCCCTCATCTCAACCAAATTCAGCCATATGTGGCGTTCATGGACCACAACAGTGGACATCATCTGCCCGAGTGCCTACGTCATGACCTTTGTCGAGGTCAGTCACCGAGCGCAGATCCTGCAACACATCGGTTTCAGAACTACCCTCATGCAGTTCTTTCAGTGCCTTGGTGTGGTGGACTTGCAGGAGTGCCATGGCATGCAGGGCGGAGGCGGCCTGTCCAACGACTCTGTAGGCTTTGACAGCCAGAGACAACATAATCCTACAGGTCCTGGAAGGGAGTGCAGGACGATCTGCCAGAAAGCCACGTCCACAACATTGTCATGGTCATGTTCTCGCAATGAGAACATGAACCATCCATGAATGCTTCCTCAATGTGTTTATGGCCCAAACTCGTGAGACAGCGATCGTGGCCATCAGAGGTGGAGAGGTAACGACCCCACCCAGAAACTACACAAAGACGGAAGGGCATCTTTAGAAAGGACTCGTCTTTAAAAAGACATTCACATCAATGTGTTTGCTCTAATAGAGGAAAATATACTCTTTTGCTCAGAATATATACTCTTTTAGGGCTGTCAAAATGCCCAGGGGCGTAATCTGCACTAATTGTGCAGATGGAGAGAAAGCTGCTGGAATGCGCCGTATATCCAACAGCATTAAGAGGTGAATGGACCAGCAGTAGTATTCAGCTCACTGACACACAACCATTCAGCTCCGAAGAAAAAATCTGAATTAATGGATGTATTCCAACTCCTTTTATACCCAATGTCTGGGGGAGTGGCATGCAAATTCCAGGTGTTTTGAGACTCCCAAAACCCTTAGTGTCACTACAACGACACAACGTTGCAGTGAGTGACAAAAGGGGAACTGCTCTACAGTACTCATCCGAGTATGATACATCAATGTATCAATGCGCCAAAGTGCAAAAAATTAACAAAATATTTAAAGAATCATATCATACGAAACTAGAGGTGCTACTATTTACAACCAAACAGGTTTCAGTTTTGTTGGCACTGCTACCATAGAAGCAGTTCACGGAAATCAACGCCATGTTGTTTGCACACCTGACTCTATGCGTCAGTAGTTTAACCCTTAAATTAGTCTTTAGAGTGCCCTGAACAGTATGCAATGTGTTTAAATGTATTTAAATTATGCATATGAGTATGCGTGTTAGCAGCATTAATTAAATTTAACACTGTGCTACCAGGTTCACCGTGTTATTACAGAGTGCAAAATAAGAAGGCATGTGGAAGATGACCTTTAAGACTTTCACCAATCAAAGTGAGGTCTGCTCTTTACTCCTAAAATAAAAGTGATAATAGTAAGAGCAATGCTACACAACACAATGTGCAAACAATATTAACAAAATAAAAAATGTTCTCTCTCTAATTTTAATTTATACAGTTTTCTGCAATAATCATGTCAAAACTAAGAAGAATCATTAGATGGATTCTACAATCTACTTTGGACCTGGCCATTCTCCATTGACCTCTCTCTCTCAAGGTGTTTCCATCTGCAGAACCACTGGTCACTCTATGTATTTTGTATTCATACATTTTGTAATTGTATTTTACCATTCTGAGTAAACTCTAGAGACTATTGTGCATGAAAAAACCCAGGAGATCAGCAGTTACAGAAATATTCAAACAGCCCGTCTAGCACCAACAATCATGCATGCCACAGTCGAAGTCATTGAGATAACATTTTCTCCCCCATTCTAATGGTTGATGTGAACTTTAACTGAAGCTCATGATGCATATCTGCATGATTTTATGCAATGCACTGCTGCCAAACGATTGCCTTATTAAAAAATCTCATGAATAAGTTGTTCTTAATAAAGTGCTCAGTGAGTGTATGCTGTTTCTGATTCCGAAAAACTAATTAATGCGTTCATGACCACAAGACTAGATTATTGTAATGCATTACTGGGAGGATGTACTGCAGGTTCAAAAAATAAACTTCAATTGCTTCAAAATGCAGCAGCCAAATGCTGACTAGAACCAAGAAATATGATCATATCAGCTGATATATTGGCTACCTGTTAAATTTAGCATTTATTTTAAATGCTTTTAATTGTCCAGCTCCACAGTTTTTAAGCAACCTTCTATCATGCTATAATGCATCACTACGATCACAAAATTCAGGCCTGTTGATAAAAATTGACAAAATCCACAAAAGGAGGTAGATCATTTTCTTATATGGATCCTAAACTATGAAATAGTCTTCTTAGCATTGTTTGGGACTCAGACACACTCTCAGTCTAGACTAAAGACTGTTCAGTCAGGAATACACAGAATTTATCCCTTAACTCATAGATATGCTGCATTAGACAGGTCTGCGGGAACAGGAAATATTTATGCTAATATTTAAATATTATACATATTGTATCCTGAGTTTACCAGAGCCTGCCAGATGCAGCTACTTTCCTGCCTGATTTTCAGCTCCCATTGCTAGGTGTTGCTGTGTGATGAAGACTAACTGCAGTTTGTGCCAGCCAGACATCACTTCAGTGTACTATGGGCTTTACAGAGGATGAATAGCTGCCAACTCCAACCGTAAAACATGAGATACTTCACTGGCCACTGCCTGAACCAGGATGGACTTCACCGGAAATTAATTTCCACAAGCAATGCCCCTAGCTGACCTGTGCCTGCATCATTTTGGTCAAAGGATGGACTACACTCTTTTAAAATGGAATATATATACAAGAAATTAATTTACAAAAGATTTAAAAAAGACAATGCCTTTGTGTGCACTTCTGCAGTAAATTCAGTATGGACTCCAAAGACTTTTAGTCATTAATCTCACAGTTCATTAAAAATCAATTTGTTTAAACATTAGCTACCAACATTTACTCTGTTTACTCATTTAACCCAAGATTTATTCTACACATAGGTAACTAATATTGGCATCAGATTCATGCTGTTTAGGCATACTCTTTAATCCTGTTTTCATACAATGATGACTCTAAGACATTACAGGCATTACAGCTTCATTTTTGTTTTGTTATATCATACATTCTGTAAAGATGCTTTGAAACAATGTGTGTTGAGAAAAGCATACAACTAAAAATGACTTGACTCGACATGAATTAGCATGAAGTTAATTTGTTAGATTAAGTCAGATCTGTTAGAATGGTTTAATTGCATTATCGTTATGGTTGGAAACTTTTGTATCTATGTAAATGTTCAAATAACAAAGTGGAGGACTATCTCTCAGCTCTCTCTTCACTGTGGCCTAATGCCAAGGTCTATCTTTACATTCAGTAAAGACTCTTTTGAAATCCCTCTACCTAATAGAGAATGTCCTCTCAGAAACCTCACATAGCTTGTTTTTAGTTGTCCAAAAAGAGATGCCACTGGGTTAGATGTCATGTTAACATCCATCAGTATGTGCAGTCCACACATTTGCTGTTTCTTATTAAACTTGAATAACAGCCTATGGTTTGAAGTCTTGAATGATTTGGCGTGACACCTGGCAACCCGGTATCACGCCGAGGCGTGAAATAGACACGCCGGTCCACTCGCGGATGCGTGTCTATTTCACGCTTTGCCTCCTCCAGGCGTGTACATGACACGCGCGCGTCTACGTAGAATACCGGCAGGGGGCGATCGTTTCCTCGACGCCAACAACTGTCCGCGCACCAAAGAGGAAGCGATATATCGCGTTCTCCAGTTCCGGTTAGCAGGATATATATTTTTGTACATAAATACACTTTTTAAATAAAAATATATATATATATATATATATTTATTTATTTATTTACATCAGCACAAGATACTCGACAGCCCACACACACACACACACACACACACACACACACATATAACAACGTTAGGCTACAGCAACGTTAGGATTTCTTCATGAAAGCAGCACTGTAATGAACCTTTATTTGTCACATATGGTCACAAGTGAAAGTAACCGGCGAAATTGGCCGGCATCCCGCCCGCTTCCTCTTTGGTGCGCGGAGAGTTGTTGGCGTTGAGGAAACGATCGCCCCCTGCCGGTATTCTACGTAGACGCGCGCGTGTCATGTACACGCCTGGAGGAGGCAAAGCGTGACACCGACACGCATCCGCGAGTGGACCGGCGTGTCTATTTCACGCCTCGGCGTGATATCGGGTTGCACCTGGGTGGCAGATGATGCTGACAGAATTTTCAAACCAGTGGTTTGGGACTTCTAGTCAGAAGTGGCCTATATGGCAAATTCTCTTACAGGGTACCCGATGATAAATTAACTCTTTAAAGAGTACAATTGAGCACATGATTGAAAAACGTGGACCATCCGAAAAAGTAGGACTTTTATTCCCATAGAACCCACCGATCAACAAACAGAATTTCAAATGGATATAATACAGGCATAACATTTTAGCTAGCCTCCTATTCAACAGTTTCTTTTAAGAAAGGAAACAGCAGTGAACAAATTTGGTTACTCATTATATATTTATTTATGTAATACAAATGACTGATATGTGTCATTAACCTGTAACACAATTCCCTCATCTTGTTCCAAACACCAATGTCATCTTTCTTCTGTATTATACAGTACAAAAGTTAGGCTATTTTTCTATTAAAATCACAGTTGAGTTTAGGGTTTTGGCAAGGGATTAGACTTTATGTTTTAGGTCTGTGTTATGAATAAAACTTTAATATTTTAATAATCTTTTTAGTTGGTTTGTTTATTTTTCTCTAATGGACTAAAGGCATGTGTTTTTGTTCGAGCCAACTTGTACGATTTTTTATGATTTCACCATCTCGTATTATAATTATGACTTGTCATAATACCATATTGGTTTTGCATTTGGGGCAACAAAAGGTGTGCAACGTGTCAATATACTGGGAAAAAAAAAATACAGAGAATTTAGTCTTATCTACAGAGTGGAAAGTAATATTTTACATGTTGCATGGAATACTGTCCACACACTTCATCCGATATCCAAGTCTTATCAGAATTTAGCAATCCGTTGCAAATTGTGCATTGGGTAAATGTGTGTATATTTCAGTAATAAGAGCAAAACTCTGCCTACCCCCATTGGCCATCCTTTGCTGCCTGACACATCAGTTTGCACGAACAACAAGAGTTGTGTATTTCAAAGCCACTTTGCAACATCCTGGCAACACCCTCTGTCCACCTCCCTGGTCACACACATCACATTATTTCAACATAAACCATCCTCTTTCCACCCAAGGACCCCTCTCAAAAGCCCTTCTTGGTGCTTAGGGAAGACCCCAGGCCAATGCTTGAGAAATGTGGGCCTGAATAGGGCTTGCCCTGCTTATTGTCCTGAGTCCCTCTCTATGTACACAGCCTTTACTCTGTGTATTTTTATCCTCTTAATTGCATTGCCTCAGGCAGTCAGTGCACCCTACCAATGACATCACCCAGCTCTTTTTTTTTTCTTGTCTGGGCCAGGTAAAGGAACACTTACCGTGGGAGAGGTGGACTTGGTGGGAAATACTCTGTCATGATGCTTACTTCTGAACCTCTTATGAGTTTTGAGCATCCCTATTTTTTACATTACCTCTGATTGTCACTCATGTATATTTCTGTATGCACACTCTCATTACAAAATAGAATGATTTTAATGGTAGTTTGCAGCTATATGTTGATTATGCAGGTTTACAACCCTTATATAATGTAACAGAAAGAAAAACCTTACAATTTACATTAATGTTCCCTTTGTTGAGAGTTTTTAATGGTGTTAATTGATGAATAATTCATTTACAAATGCATTAGAAATCTTTAATTTATAATAATATTAATAAAAAGGGCAACTTTCATGCAATACTTGCCAGATGTGAGCATCTTAACTTACATGTTATAAATTCATAATAAATACACTTATTCATAATAATAAGGATCTAAAACATAAAATTCACTTATTCATGAATTTTATCACAATGCAGCATCGTTATCGTGAGATAAAAGGAGGGAATATGTCATTTTGCTACAGTCTGCATTGTGTTTATATAACTCACTTGTGTTATCACTTTTTGCTCCTATTGGTGTCCCAACTTACCTAGTCATCGTTTCCTGAAGTCCTGTGGGAAAAAAAAACAACTTTTCAGGTCTTTATGCTCATTCACGGCATATACTGTATCATATAATAAATCCTGATAAACATTAAACCATATGGAACTTTAAGGTAAAGGCTTCTTATTTTATGAAATTCCTTAAAAAATACCTCATATGTTTCTACTCTCATTAAAGTACATTTTCATAAATTACTAATGTTGAGTAAGCATTAAGCAATTATAACATGTGAGATAAAATAGCTCACTATTTGGCAAGAATTGAATGAAAGTCTTTATTTTTATTCATGTTGTGGTAACTGTATATCAGTGATGTATAAAGCACTTGTAAATGATTTATTAGTCATAATAATTAACAAAAGGAAGTGTTCTCAAAGTAAAGTTCCTGTATCTATGAAACAATTATGCATTTTAAATATTTTTGTAATAGCAAATATCCTAAAAAGCAAAAGAGATACAAGAACATTCCTATTGATTTCTCATAGGGAATATGCTCAAACTATTTTAAGTTTACTCTTATTACGTGTGGGCAAAATACACAGCCTCAGTGTGGGTTGAGTAAGTTGTTTGCTCTGGCCCAAACAGAGCCACTTCGAGTCAATCACCCATTGCGAGCCACTTTGTGGCAAATGTGATTGGTTGTAATAAGTGCCATCAAAACATTTTCCTCACCCTTGACCTTTATGCCACTGAAAGAGAGATGGGCAGACACAGTGTACACTGCAGGGGCGCTCAGAGGACTATTTCCTCTCCAGTCACCAATCTCACAATGATTTTCTAAGCACCCATCACATTACCGCTTATCGAGGAGAACACATAATTATCTTTTTGTTTACTTTAATAAGGAGGCATCCAAGTGCTCCAGTCTCAAGCACACATGCACACTCTTAAACGCTACAAAAATGGCCAAAAACAGGAATAATGATATTATCCCATTCACTTGGTGTAATTAAAACATTAATAAGTATTTGCTTTTAACTAACCTAACTGCTATGCAAATGTGAGTTATTGTGTGAGTTGCAGAACAGAGATTTTATCCACTTTCAGCTTATGGGCCATTGAAAGTTCACCTCTGGAAATGCTATTTAGAATGTGATGTGATGGTACTGTTTAATTTCAAGAGGTACTTATCTCAAAGTCAACATCTTACCTCTGTTTTGCATGATGCCATGCTTCACCACCTTTATTAGTTGGTAGCCAGGCAACCAGAAGAGCATGGCTTTAGCAAATGGATGGATCTGGGATGCAGTGAGCCCAGGCTGGACCTGGAGCCCTGACCTTGACAGCCATATTGGCTTCCTTTTCTCTTCCTGCCCTGGAAGGTGTCACTGATAAACGTTACCTTGTCTCGGCAGGTGTGCCAATATGGAGAGGCTCATGGCACTGAGGGGGTCACAAACCCCACCCTGTTACCCTCATTTATTGAAATAATGGCCCATTAGGTGGTGGCCAATGAAAAATGGGGCAGTCTGTGACCTGTATATAAAATAAATAATTACCTGAGAAATGGTGCTGCATGCAGCACTTCTACTACTTCTACTCTTTCCACTAGATGGCAGCAGTATGAGTACTTGTGCAAAGCACAACAAATGTCACTAGAGTGACCAGCAAGTATTGTTGCTATCCATCCATAATATTTTCTGTTTTACCTTCTGATAATAAGTTCTTATTTTCTTAACCATCACAGATTCACAACAGTAATGATTTATAGATGACATTTTGTACCAGCTTTCCCCATATAATGCATGAGTGAAAGGCCTTAAAGTAGAAATGCATACTGTACAGCATAGTGGGAAAGTTGTTCAAATGTCCTGCAGCATTACACAAGCTTTTGTTATGAACAGCCATTTCCAAATATTCCTGTCTTTATTTTGGGAAATGCCTGCGCAACCAATCACACTACTTTTGTTATTAAAATATTGTTAATTGCAAACTTCTCATGCATGCGTTTCCTTATAGAGTTTTCCATCATGACACACTTTTCTCCACTGCAACACATCATAT
Source organism: Moxostoma hubbsi (assembly GCA_032164185.1). Classification (NCBI taxonomy): domain Eukaryota; kingdom Metazoa; phylum Chordata; class Actinopteri; order Cypriniformes; family Catostomidae; genus Moxostoma; species Moxostoma hubbsi. The sequence goes on along the minus strand of JAVLUX010000013.1, from coordinate 6,512,482 downwards.
TCACCTCTTAAGATGGTGCAAAGCTTTTTTTAAATGCCTGATTAGGGACGTGAAATATATTTCATACTAGTTTGGAGTTTATAATGCTATTTTGGCATTTTAAAAGTGAAAAATCCCTTGTTTTAAATATTTTAATATTTGTTCTAAATCTACTCAAGTGATCAGATAAACATGGCTTATGAGGAGGTTTAAATAAAACATTCCATCTGGAAAATCTAATTCTGAAACCTTGTTCTGATAATTGCCACAGATGCTAGGTCTTTATACATCTTTTTATATTCTCTATGCTATACTGTACATCTTCTAGGACTATGCTCTACAACATTTATAAACCAGCATAGATTGGTTGTATTGCTGAAATAGTTTTCTTGTACAGATAGACAAATGTCCTATAAGAGTTTTTATAATCATTGTTATTTTTCAAACCCTAAGTGTGTTTTGCATTATTGAACGTCAAATGTGGATGAGACGTCACTGAGTACTCGTGTTAATACGCAACAAAAAAGAGATGGCCAATTAAGGTTGATTGAGTTCTCCTTGTGCCCTTGACATTTTATTCTTCAATAGATATCATCTTATAAAAGCACCTTTTCAGTATTAAAGAATAGGGACGCAAATCTTATTCCCTCTCTAAATGGATTTCAATCTTTCATTTGAAATTGTCATCTTGACCGCATTTGAGGAAAGTTTCACCTCCTCACAAAACATGCTAATTGCCCTCAAAGGCAGAGTATAAAGAGTATATTTACAGAATAATTATCCTGAAATTTGGCTGCCCATCTGTGGAGGGGACATTGAATTTTTCTTTTTCTTTTTTTTTGGGGGGGGGGGGGGGGGGGGTGTTAATTAAAAGGCTTCAGAAAACACAGATGGGTAACATGTGTCTTTCCAGGGTGATGTGTGGTTCAAGGTGAGCCTTAAAACCTCTTCTTCTTTTTTTATTTTTTTATTGTTCGTTCTACCTGAAGAAGAGCAGAAGCATACCCTGGCCTCAAAAGAGTACAAACTCTAACTGCTTGAATTGACAGACATACACACATAGAAAAAGAGTGTAAGAAAGAAACTGATAATTAATTATCATTACCATATGCACATCATGTTGAGTCTTGTAGTGCACAAGTGTGGTAGGAGCTTTGTGGAAATTGCCACTATATACTGTACCACTCTCTACTGCAAAAAGGTTGCAAAAGTAGAAAATCTTTCAAAACTATCTCTCAAAACTATGTTGATCACTGCAGAAAGGAATGCAGCAAGTTGTATTGGGCCTTAAAAGTTTCAGATAAAGTTTGTAGCCTATCCCAAATTCAACCCCAATTGTGAAAAAGTTGGGACAGTATGAAAAATGCTAATAAAAACAAAAAGGAGTGATTTGTAAATTATATTCAAGCTTTGCTATTTTCAAAGCACTACAACTAATCATGATATGATGTTTTACCTTGTGAATCGCAAGAAGAAAACCACATCTGAATGTGCGTGATCTCTGATCCCTCAGATATCACTGTCTTAAAAAACATCATTCATCTGTTATGGATATCATGAACATGGGCTTGCAATTACTTTAGTAAACCTTTGTTAGTCAACACAATTCACCACTGCATCCACAGATGCAAGTTAAACCTTTACTATGAAAAGCAGAAGCCCTACATCAACACTGTCCAGAGGCGCTGCCGACTTCTCTGGGCTCGGCCTCATATTAAATGGAGAGTAGAAGAGTGCAACCGTGTTTTTTGGACTGATGAGTCCACATTTCAAATAGTTTTTAAAAAAACACCTCTGTCTGAGGAAAAGGACCATCCAAGCTGTTATCAGCATCAGGTCCAAAAGCCAGTGTCTGTATGAGCCAGGGGTGTGTCAGTGCCCATTTCATGGTAACTTGCACATCTGTGAGGGTACCATTAATGCAGACAGATATGTACACATTTTGGAGCAGCATGTACTGGCATTCAGCACCGTCTTTTCCAGAGATGTCCCGGAATTTTCAGCTGGACATCTTTAAACCACATATTGGCTAAATAAGGAGTGAGTGTTATCCAATGTCCTGCAGTCCTGACCATATCCAATTGAGGTGCATTATGAAGCACACAATACTTACCTGACCCTGTACAAAAGACCCTGTGCAATTGTGTAGCTGAAGAACTGCATAAGGGATGAATGGGGGAAATTCCACTTTTTAAACTTAACAAACTTTTTTCTTCAGTGCCTAAATGCTTAATAAGTTTATTAGAAGAAATTGTGATGTTTCACAGTGGTAACTGTCCCAACTTTTTTGGAGTGTGTTACAATCATTTGATTTGAAATTACTGTACATTAAAAAACAATGAAATTCACAAGGTAAAACTTTGTGTAATATTTTGTTTTAGTACTTTCAATATAGTAAACGGTGAATATAATTTACAAATCACTTTTTGTTTTAATTAGCATTTTTTATACTGTCATTTGATGTGAATACTGAACAATTCTCTTGACATTTGAACAGATACTGAACCAAATGCTTCTTTACTTATTGATAGCTACCGGTTGTTCCAAATACGTTATAACAATGCAGAGGAATTCATTACCACACTGTAATACATTTCTGTAAATTTACAGGCAAATTCCTACAGCAATCTACTGTGAATGTTAAATAGTTTGTTGTTAAATATGTTGCATTCTGGGAGATCAAGAGCAGGCTCACTGTGAAATGACTAGTTTTACAGCAAATAGCCCTTGTTTGCAAAGCATTAGGGGAAAATGAACATTCAAAATCATGATATCATCTTGGTGAAAGCTAGTGACATTTTGAATTGTATAATTTAACCTATCCCATGAAAATTCAAGTTTGTGGCACATGATTAGTGTTCATGATGTTTCTGACCAGCTTCTTTATTCATTATCATCTCATATCAGCCTTCACTTGTCTGTATAATGATAAGTCAAAATAAAAAAGTATAAATAAACCTTTGAAGCAATGTACATATTAAATGTAAAATGTTGCCACAATTGACCAGTATATTTTTTATATAAAAAAAAAACCATGTACACAGTAAAATAACAGTATAGCACTGCATTGTGGGTTATTATGGTGAAATACCCATAAGCATTTGAGCTTGAATAAGTATGTATGCATTGGGGCTACAAAAATTATGAAAAATAAATAAATAAATAAAAGAAGAAAAAAGTTTTTATTCAGACTTAATAGAAGTCTTAGTTTCATTTAGTGTTATTGTTTTGTTATCAATAGTTGTGTTTTGTTTGAAGTCACCATTATGGTAATTAGTGTTCTCTTGAGCTGACACCTTCTTTATTATTATAAGATGTTCTTCCAACCAGTCAATTTATGTTAAAGTAAAACACAAGTTGTTGTTGGAGACAAAATCTAAGGTCAGACTGACTATCTGATCATTTTAAGATGTTTAGCAGAATTTAATTAGATTGTGATGCATTTCAGATGAAACACTCTTAAACAGACAACTCAGAGATGTGTGTGTGTGCTATCTGGGATCACAATGTACAACTGTTACAATGACTTTGGCAATTAAAATCTGAATAATAGTAATATTGTTGGTTGTTTTATTTTACTGAAGCACTATGAGCATGTTTGTGAATGTTCTGTTTTATCCAAGGCAATACACATTATCTATTTATACTGGAAGTGCATATTTGTAATGAGGATAAAAGAAGTGTCTTGTTCTGTTAAATTTGATCAAATAAATTCTTCCAGAGGATGGCAATCCTTTGTTCTTCTATATTTTTATCCATGTTAGTCATTGATAGAAGTGACTCTGGTTTCCCTTCTGTCGCTCACTTAGACGTTGTGTCGAAGAAGCGACACTAGGGGTCTCTCTTGAGTGCCGGATATGCCTCTGATCTATGAAAAAAGGCCAATGAGAAGTTGGCAGACAGTATTTGCATAACCCGCACACGGACATACGGGTATAAAGGCAGGGAAATATGTCTAGTTCATTCAGAAATTTTCTTCGGAGCCGATGGTAGTGTATGCAGTCGGCTGGGAGTCACACATCTGTTCCTCTTCCTCTTAGCTGATTCTGCTGTTGGATCTATGGTGCACTTCAGCGGCTTTCTCCTTCTCTGCACGGCAGTGCAGTTTGCCTCTGGGCACTTCGACAGCGCAGTTAAAAGAGTTATTTTCTCTAAAAGAGTTAGTTTCTCTAAAAGAGCAAATACACAGCTGGCGTTGAACGTCCTTTTCAGGACACATCTTTTTAAAGACGTCTTTCCGCCTCTGTTGAGTTTCTGGATGTGGTTGATTTCTCCCCACATCTGATGGTCATAAAATCTGCCTCGCGTGCCTGGGCTGCGATCACATGTAGGCAGCGTTTTATGAATGGTTAATATTCTAAGTGCAAGAACATAGCCATGACAGCATTGCGGTCGCGGCTTTCTTTTGTCATGAGAGAAAGCCACTTCAGCCACCCCCCACACCTCGCCTCCTTCCTACGGGATTGTGGCAGGCGCCGCGGGCGATGAAGACGATTTGGGGATAATGACGGGCTCCGTTTGCCGGGTAAATCCACTCAAACCACCCGCCCCCCCGGCATTCTTACTTGTTTCCGTCCAAGCTCGGGATGAATGATTTCTCTCCAATGGTTCATGTTCTCAGTACGAGAACATAGCCGTGGCAGCATTGCAGTCACAGCTTTCTTTTTTCATGAGAGAAAACCACTTCAGCCGCCCCCCAAGCCTCGCCTCCTTCCTATGGGATTGGGGCAGGCGACGCGGGCCATGAAGGCGATTTAGGGATAATGAAGGGTTCTGTTTCGCCGGGTAAATCCCCTCGAACCACAGCCTCCCCGGCACGCTTGCTTGCTTCCGTCTGAGCTCGGTATTGTGTGCATATAGTGCGGCCCCTTGAGCTCCGGAATTGGATAACGACATAGCCGCTGCATCGGATAACGTAACAGCGGCGTCCGATGCTGATGACTCACCTGGGCCGCCACCTTCAGGTCTGCGCACCCAGTCTGAGCCTGACGCAATGAGGTTCGCTATGCTTTCCCCGGGCTACTGCGAGCATGAGGCTGGACAGGAATGCCCCGTCTGCTTGCCGAGGGTGTCCTCCTGCGGCTTCCAAAAAAAGAAAAAAAAAAGTGCTGCTCCACCTCAACCAAGAGTGGGCCCAGCTCTCAGCCCCAGCATCGAGCAGCCCGCAGGAAACGCCCCCCATCTCACGGACCCTTTCGAGGACCCAGGAGGCTCCCAAGCGCTCCTGAGATGGACAAACCAGAGATCGAGACGTTTGCTCCGGTGTTGGTAAACAGACCACTCCATCCCCCGGTGGAGGGTCGGGAAGAGAACCTTCAGTTAAAGGTATGTTTTGCACGTTTTTCAAGAATAGCGCAATTTCCTCTTTCTGGGTCACCTGGCCCGCAAATGCCGAGTCCAGAGGACGCCTCCACCGGACATCCTCCTCAGTCACTAACCCGCCCCCCTGCCGGGTGTGTGGAGCTAGGTAAGTGCTTCGAGTCTTTTCTCAGCACCAGAGCTTCGGGACGCTCCTTTGCTTCCCGACACCACATTACCTGCTCCGCCCCACAGCGAAGCCCCGCCGGGTATGTCAAAAATAGTCGTCCCCTTAGTGCCCCTAGCACGGAGCTTGGATGCATGTCTTTCACTTCCCAATCCGTCACGCTGGCTGGCCAGGACCATCCGACTCGGTTACGCAAGGTTCAGATTGCCAGGCCTCCGCCCCCCCCATTGCGGGCATCCGCTTTACCACAGTGCACGGCGAATACGCCAAATTCCTGCGTATGGAAATCATCTCTTACTCAAAGACGTGATAGAGCCTGTCCCTCCAACTGAGATGAAGAAGGGTCCCTACAGCCCTTCATCGTATCCAAGAAAGGCGCCGGCTTACGACCGATCTTGGACTTGCAAGATTTCAACCGGGCCTTGCACAAACTCCAGTTCACTTGCGTCTGGCATCTAGATTGGTTCGCAACGGCAGACCTGAAGGACGCGTACTTCCATGTCTCAATCTTGCCTCGACGTCGACCCTCTCTACGGCTTGCGTTCGATGGCCAGCCATATCAGTACAAGGTCCCCCCATTCGGCATGTCCCAGGTGTTCATGCACCTCAGCCGTTTAGGGCCTCAGGTCAATCGGAAAAAGAGCTAGCTCGCCCCAGTTCAGAGCATCTCGTTTCTCGGCATGGAGTTTGACTCAGTCTCAATGTCAGCGCGCCTCACCAACGAGCGCACGCAGTCAGTGCTAAAATGCCTCACCGCCTTCAGGCCAGCACGGTGGTCCCTTTAAAACCTTTCCAGAAGCTCCTGGGGCATATGACATCCTCCACGGCGGCCTCGCCGCTGGGGTTGATGCATATGAGACCACCTCAGCACTGGCCCCGGACTCGAGTCACGAGACGAGCATGGCGCCATGGCATGCACAGTGTGATCATCACCCCCGCCTGTTGCCAAACGTCAAAACCCTGGACGTACCTCTGCTTTCAGCGGACAGGAGTCCCCTTGCAGCAGGTGTCCCGATGCGTCCTGGTCACGACCAATGCCTCCAAATTGGGTTCGGGCGCCATGTGCATCGGGCACGCAGCCGCGGGCAGTTGGAAAGGGGCCCTGCTGCGCTGGCACATCAATTGCCTAGAGTTGCTGACTGTTTTCTTTGCCCTGCGGAAGTTTCTCCCATTAGTTCAGGATAAACATGTCCTAATCAGGTCAGACAGCACCACCGCGGTAGCGTACATAAATCGCCAAGGCGGCGTACGTTCCCGCCACATGTCACAACTCGCCTGGCGTCTCCTCCTTTGGATCCAGCAGCAACTCAAGTCATTGCGTGCCATTCACAACCCCGGCAACTCAGTGGTCCTCTCGGGCCATTAGAGACCCCCCCATTTCGAGCTGCTAGAATCAGTTGAACAAGGCCCTCTCCCTGAAGATGGCCCTCCTGATTGCGCTCACCTCCATCAAGAGTGTTGGGGACCTGCAAGCGTCCTCTGTCAGCGACTCCTGCCTGGAGTTCGGTCCGGCAGGCACTAATGTGATCCTAAGACCGCGACCGGGCTATGTGCCCATGGTTCCTACGACTCCCCTCAAGGTCCAGGTTGTGAACCTGCAAGCGAAGATGCCCCAGGAGGAGGCAGGCCCAGCCCTTTGTTGCTGTGTCCGGTACGTGCTTTGTTTACCTACTTGGACCGCACGCAGAGCTCTAGATGTTCTGAGCAGCTCTTTGTCTGACTTGGTGGACAGCAGAAAGGGAATTCTGTCTCCAAACAGAGGCCTTCCCACTGGGTAGTTGACACCATTACATTGGCATATCACACCCAGGCCCTGCCCCCCCCCTTGCGGGTCCGAGCACACTCGACAAGGAGTGTTGCATCCTCATGGGCACTGGCCAGAGGCATCTCCCTGGCAGACATATGCAGAGCAGCGGGTTGGGCAACACCTAACACCCTTGCAAGATTTTACAATCTCAGCGTAGAGTCAGTTTTGTCCCGTGTTTTCTCAGGTCCGAGCTGGTAGAACTCGGTAACACGCTGACAGATTGACTGGACGTTTTCTTCATTTGTGACCTATTTTAACTTATATGTGTGCTATTGAAAGTATAAGAATAAATGGCAGAATATTCTGTTTGTTGAATGTACCTTACAGGATCTTTGTAAATACACTTGTTGGTTATCTGCAGTCACATCAGTTTCTGAGAACTGATAGCCCACATGTCTAAATATTCCATTATAAATCCATTACATTACTTTTGCCAATTGTCATTTTTTAACTTTTGTTTGTGTGGCCACTCTCTGGATGAACTCTGACTTTTCAACTATCAAAGTAGAGGAACTATATCAGATGTTGCTTCACATCCCTTTGTTTTGCCTAACTACCTATGTATTACTGCCTTCTTTCCTCCTCCAGGGAATCAAGGCCTCTTTGTTGCACTGAACTGCCTAGTTCCTTTGTTAAAAAGCTGCGTTCATCTTATTTCCTTTCTGTTCTTAACATGTTCATCGTTGATCTAGATGTTGACACACAATACTACAGGACAGATATTCTACATTATTCTTATAGTTTGATTGTGAAGGTAATCCTTGGAGTTCCATAAAATGCACTGAACATGAGAGAGAATATTTTTAAAAGCTTGTGAAGACACAAAGCACACTGAAATACATTTTTAAAACATCTTACATATAGTAGAAATCATAAAAAATAGTAATACTAGTTCCTTGATTAGACTACACTTTCTTAACAGAAAATGAAATCCAAATATATGATTTAGTTATTAGACATTTAATACTGAGGATAACTCTGCTTTTAATCTCAGGAACTATATAAAAAGGTGATACAAATTCAGACAAATGTCTTGCTGTTGGACAATACATATTATTGGCTACATCATATATTATTTGTTTTTACTTCACATCTTCATTTGTCACAGTCCTGTCAGGCTGACAGGACCTTGACCTCATCGTCCTATGTTTGTCTCATGTTTCGTTTTCTGTCTCTGTGTGAGAGCACGGTTTTGGTTGTTATTTCACTGCCGTGCGCTCCTCTGTTGGTCTCATGTTTCGTGTTCGGAGCATGGTGTCTTGATCCCGACTTCCCTGTCTGGTTCGGTTTTGGTTGTTGTCTTGATTCTGACACTCGTGCTTCGTGTTTTGGCTGTTATTGGTATGAGTGCATTGTGCTTATGTCATCTCGGAGGCATGCACTCACGTCATTCTCTTCAGCCTGTCTCGTTTCATGTACACAGCATGGTGTCTTGATCCTGACTTCCCTTTCTAGTTCGGTTCAGGTTCCGGACACTCATGCTACATGTTCTGTCTGTCATTGACATGAGTGCATTGTGCTTATGTCTTCTTGGCGGCGTGCACTTGTGTCAAAAGTTTATGTCTGGCTCTCCAAAACACGGGTACGCCTTGCGTTGCGCTCACATTGTGCTGCGCGCCAGGGTCGTGAGCTCTCTTCACGTTGTGCTGAGATTCGGTTACTTTGGTCTGAGGTGTCGAGTTTGTGTGTGTCTGCACAGGTGTCCTGTCTTGTTTTTTTCGCCTGTGGCGTTTGTCTTGCGGTGTACACTCAGGCTTTGTTTAGTGTGGGAATGCGTGGCATCGCTTTGTATGGCATTATTTTGTGCCTCATGTCGGTCTGGTTTGTTACCCTTGTTCCTGTCTGTTCCAGTCGGTTCTGGTTCCCAGTTATGTCCGCCCCAGCCCTACTTCCTTCAGTTCTGCCCTGGACTTTGTGTTTTTCCCTTACGGGGTAGTTTGTTTGTTTTTGCTATTTTTTTTTTGTTAAATAAATTCCCCTTTGTTTTTACTCTGCATTTGGGTACTGAGCCTTCTCTGATTCTCTGGAAGTTGCTGAGGTCATTAGGAGTGACTACTGGTAAGCTTTATTTAATAAAATATTCTCTAGATCACACCTCTTTCTGGAGCTTAATCTTTTATGTGTGGTTTTCATGCACATCTCATGTAGCATATTTACTCTAAACCCAAGAGTGTCAGACATTCACTTAAATCAGGCACTTTTGTTTGGCTCCTTTTTTATTTGAATTATTACTCACATGACTCTCTGAACCACAGAATTCCTATTCATGTCACCTGGAATCTTGAGGAGCTATTAACAGGATGGTTTCGAACGTGTTTTAGAGAAGAGAATAAAATGGCACTTTTTTAGTTGAGAGCACTGTCCATTACAACCAGCCAAAAGTAAAGAGTGGACAACTCCCAGTAAGAGGATCTTTGCTTATAGTAAAAATGCACAAGGATGCCCTGGTGTTAATTAAACATTTTCCCCAAATGTGCACCCTTGGCTGAGAACGAATGAAGCTCTTAGTTGCATTTGTGTTTGGAGAAGCATTCTCTCTGTATGAGCGACCCTTCTCGAGTGGCTGATGTATCAAAACTTGAACTGATAGATACAAGAATGGCATGCCATTGGTGTCTTTATATACTCGTCCAGCACATTTGAAGTGTTTCAGTCATCAGGCTTTGGCAATGGATATGTTTTAATAGCTTGACCACAAGGGTCTATCATCTCCATTCTTGCTCTGATGGTTTTTGAGGGAGCCCCCTGCATAATCATTATAGAGCTTCCACCGCACAAAGATTCACAACAGTATGAGTGGAAAGGATTTTTGTATCAGTAAGTAGCTTCATGAATACATTGCATGTCTAACCAGATACTTTAGATTAATATGGAATCTGAATGCTGTGATGAGGCCAATTTATGGATATGTATTTGCTACCTTGTTGCATTGCTCTGAAGAGAATAGATAATATCAAGCTAATCTCAGTCTTTTACCTTTAAAGTTGTGTCCAACAAAAACCTCAGATAATGTATTCCATCATTGATTGATGGTTTCTCCCTCCATATTATAAACATCATTACTATCCAAGGATTCCAAGCAACTACAATAATATCTGTAAGACTCCATTTCAGAAGTCTGTAAGAACAGAGAGGTTAGTTTTAGAAGATGCTTCAGAATTAGCCTTCTCTCCCGAAACATTACAGAAAGAAACAGTAAAAAAAACAAAACATTAAAATGTATGTAGCTAATTAGCTAGGCATAGCTAATTATTGTAATTGATAATTGAAAATATAGTTCTAATTTATAATTAAGACTGATAAAGGCAATGGGCCATTCCTCTAAGTGTATTAGTGTCTGTCTGTGTGATCATTCAACTTTTCAAGGATAGCCAGTGTGGTATGAATAAAACAGTATTTAACTATATTACTTTAATGCAGACAGATAAAAAATACAGTTAAAAACTTGTTGCTGCTATATATTTAGAGAATAATATAATTGTTAATCTTTGGAAATATAATATAAATTAATATATTTAGTTTCAACAATGGATGGATAAATTATTTAGATCTTAGCCCCATTGAGCTTTTGTGGGATCAGCTAGACTGTAAGGAGCATGAGAAGTGCCTGTCAAGACAGCCACATCTACGGCAAGTATTACAGGATGTGCGTGGTGAAATTTCACCTGAGTATAAGGACAAATTGACAGCTAGAATGTCAAGGATATGCAAAGCTGTCTTTGCTGCATGTGGAGGATTTTTTGATGAGAACACTTTGAAGTAGTTTAAGAAGTTCTGAAAAAAAAAAAAATTAATTGTAAAAGTAATTTTTCACGTTATTAATGTCCTGAATATACATTGTGGTCAATTGAATGCAACAAAGTACCAATTTCTTTCCATAAAAGCAAAATCTGTACATTATTCCACTTTCATTATAACACTTTCCTGATTTTGTTACTCAAAAAGCATGTTGCTATTTCAAATGCACTTGGGTAAGTTGAAAAAACGTTGCCCTGTACTACATTGTCCCTGTATTTTAATGATATCACTATTACTCGTCTGGGGAACTTTTACCCAAGTGTGGGCTTTTATTTTATATTTTTATGAATTTTAATCAAATCAACCTTCTGATATTATTTATTTTCCCATAAATTAACAATATTGATACACATTGTAACCAGAAAAAAAAGGGAAAAAAATTCCTGTGCCTTTAGCCCCGTTGTATACTTATTTATGAATTATCCTAATTCAAAATATATTCAATCAAAACATATTGCATTATCACAATATTTGCGTTGAGAGCAAATTGATTGAAATTAACACTATGGCTTCACACCTGGTTAAAATCATTTGCTGTTGTGTAGACCTCCTCTAACCTTGGGTATCAACAATTGCATCAAGGTATCTTGTGTAAACGGGGCTTTGTCACACAAAGCATGCCACATCTGGTCTTTTGGCCGTGCAACCTCACGGCAACCAAGCGATTTATTACAGAGGCTTCTGGAAGAGGCATTGGTTGCAAGTTTACAAAAGCCATGTGAATATACTTTATTTGTGGGCTATTTTATATAATAAACAGCTTTGAACAATTCACATCTTAAGTATATTGAAACGACACAGAAGGCAGAAGAATGGCACTTTGGTCGAAAGCCAGATCTGCTAAAAGTGCTCTTAGGAGGCAACCATGTTTGCTCTCATGACCAATTTATTGCCGATGAGCATATGGCCAATATTTTGTCTTACGTCATTGCAGGGGGAAAACAAACATCATACAATGTTAGTAGCACTGCTAAGGCAGAGCCACTTCGCCAGCTATGCAAACGTACTTGGACAATATCAGAAGAGGAGTGCTTGCTCCCCGTGTATATAATCAGGCTTATCGGTGCGTGCTCTCCTGGCTTTCATTTGGAGATATTTCATTAACTGTGCGGTGTCTTAACGCAAGCTGCACCACCTAACTCTGCCGTCAGCCGCCAGGTGAGCATGTATTACTATCACTCGACCTCTCCAGGTACAGTGCGGTAGGTAGGTTGTGCAAAGATTAAACTCTTGCGCGCATGTGTTCGCTTGTGCAGGTGCAAGTACTTACGTGAGCGCTATTTAAACCGAACCTGAAGGTAACATGCTCGTAAAGTTTTGTCATGCGATCCTTCCCTCTCATTGATAAGGCATTACGAGGGAATTTACGTCATTAGAGGGATATTGCATTAGAATTATACCAGATTGTCGTCAATTATTCGAAGATTATTTCATAAACACCTCATTTTATTATGAAACAACAATCTTTTGATTTGAGAATTAATTAAACTATATGGCATGGCCTAATAATATATGTGTCAGATGCAGTCTCGCAACACTAAATTAATTTACCTTCGTAGGGAAAGACTTTTATTATTGTTGCTATTGTCTAAATGTTTTTAATATGTTGTTTGCTTTCCTGTGTTTCTGATTTTAGTCACACTGTTATTACATAACTGTATTTTTATATTAGTTAGTGTAATCAAATAAAACTGAACAATTTGCGCACGGTAAAATGCGCATGGCTACGTACATATACGTTTGTTTTTATTGCTTTACTGCCAAAAAAGAGGCTTTGTATCGCAGTCGCTTAGAAAACGCCGGATTTTTTTTTTTTTTTCAGTCAATGCGCATTTGTACCGGTAGAGTTCGCCCAATGATAAAAAATACTGTCTAATCGGTGCACATCTCTACCATTACCTTCTGTGGAAAACACCGAAACATACAGTATTTCTAACTCTATAATGTGCGTAAAGCAGGGACAGTTTTTTCAATTAATCCATAATTAATTTAAAACTGGTTGCAAATATAGAGGAAAAAGTCCCAGTGGACATTAAGATAGCGAGAAAAGACGATATTAAAATGATAATCCTTAAACCAATTTGTTTTTAGAACGCTGATAAAGGTGCCAGGATTGCGAATTTAGCACTATGCGCCATGAAATTCACCGTTACAAATAGACTGGTGGTTAAACAAATGAAGGGATGTCCCTTAGCCATGGGCACCGTGTTAATCTCGTTGTGACATGTTTAATCATTAGAGGCTCTGAAACGAATAAAGGCGTTGCGTTTGCACAGCAGTAAAGGGAATCAGACCAGCTTCAAGACTATCTGTGCTGCAGGGCATTTTTCCTGGGGCAGTAGCTTAGTCACACAAACCATCAGACTTATGTTTATACAAACATTTTGCTCTTGTTGCCTTTTAATCACAGGGGAGAGTCGGAAAATCGCTCTTGTCAGTTTATACATTTGTCATGAGCGCCTACAGGGAAACAGGGATACATTTATCAAAGCTTAACTGCTCGCCCATGGCATCGGAACACGCTGAAATTCGTCGATTAAAGCAAGAAATGATCAACGTTATTATACATATTCTTCTGGCCTTCGGGCCGCATTCAGCTGGAGGGTTTTCTTTTTAATCAGGCGTTTAAAGGTCTTTCCTTTTTCCAATTTTTAACAAAAGCTGACATATATTGACAAATTCCGACATTTTTGTTAAAGGGATTTAATGAATGAATGTTTTAGTCTTCAATATCTTATTTTCGTATTATGAAACATTTCTTTATAAATTTGAAGTATGATAGACTACATAAATTACATTTACATAATTTGCCTTACATTTATCATAATTGTTTCCTCCATAAGTAAAAAACAAAAAAACAAAAACGAATATCTTTATTCAGTGTCTTAAAGCAAGCAAGATTTTACCAAACTCTTGTGAGGGATTTTTTATTCTAACAGCACATAGCCTGTATATATCTTAAACACACATGTTTGTGTTCCTAATAATGTCCAGTTTGAATATGAATTGGTTGTCCTTTAGGTCACGATGACATAACTAAATCGTATTTTAATTAAATACAAGTATTGCAAATTATTGTTCCTTAACTTCATTTTAAAAAAAATAAAAAATTCTCTGTATTATTTAGTCTTGTAATTTAAAAAATATATTAACTGAAATTCCACAATATTTCTTACATTTTATAACAATAATAATAGTATTATTATTATTAATAATAATAATTATTATTATTGTATTATTGTAGGGGGATTTACTCTAGTTTAATAGTGTTAAGTGAACTAAATCTGTGCGGTAAGAAAGTGTCGCTCTCGTTTTCAGCGTAAAGACGAGCGATCTGTTTGAGCTACCTGCAAAAGTAAACAGGTAAACAGACGGATATAGCTCTTGATGTGAAGTATAGCCACTCAGCCTGTGCACATTTACTTCTTGCCGAACTCCTCGGTTCACTTGTTTAAACACATCCCCAAATCAATAGCCAAAAGACTACCACAAGCTCTCTCATCGATACCGTTGTGTGTGTGTGTGTTCTGCTGGTGTGGTAACATGGACATACATATCAAGAATAGATAGGAATTATATTAGCAGAATAAAATGTGCTTGGTGGAAGTATAGCCTAACTTGTAATTGCATCAATGCCGATAAAAGCTTAACAAGTAACAATGTTTATATTGTGTTGAAAGTGAATCGGCGTGTAGAGTGAATTTGCAAGGTTATCGTGATTTATCGTTTCATGGTTACAATAATGTGTTTAGTAACCTGTCTTTGAGGCATGGGAAGGCTGAGGGAATGACCTTGCGAAATGCGCTCACTGTTCGACTTTGCTCCCGGACCGTCCAGTTCAATGCTCCCATTGTCCGATTTTTTTTTCTGTCGTTGCACGATTCATTCTAAGGAAAACTCTGGTGAAGCGTTTACCTATCAGGTAGCTGATTATAAATCCAATTTATAATCCAAGATTACAAACCCAATTTATAATCCAAGATTACAAACCCAATTTATAATACAAGATTACAAACTCCAAATTATAAATATAGGATGAAAATACCTCCTTTGGAGGATCCCTGATAATACCTCCTTTGGAGGAACTCCGATATACTAAGTCATATTGTTTCACTGAACTACATCTATTGCTACACTAATATTAAATACAGGGATCGTGGAGTTATGATAATCATAATCAACTACAAAAAAATAAATAAATAAAAATAAATCAAACGTGACATAGCAATATTGTATCCTATGTGTACCCAATTTATCACCAATTTTAATATGATTGTGTAGGGTGTGTTCCTACGGTGTGAAAGTTTGCATAGCCTATAGTTGTGTGTGTGTGTGTGTGTGTGTGTGTGTGTGTGTGTGTGTGTGTGTGTGTGTGTGTGTGTGTGTGTGTGTGTGTGTGTGTGTGAAAGAGAGAGACAGAGAGAGAGAGAGAGAGAGAGAGAGAGAGAGAGAGAGAGAGAGAGAGAGGCAGAGAGTGAATGCCATGACAACTAGGAACAACCTCAGATTTATTCCAAACAGTTAAAACGTATTGTACAGGGGCGTCAATCATCTATTATTTTGGCCCTTAAATAAATGCAAAAACTACGGCTGGACAAAGGCTTCCAACAGGAGCCGGACATTTGTCTACATTTCCCCCATTGTCTGCAGCTTAGCAATCGGTTTGTATTTGTGTTTGCCCGGGTCCGACCACCCAGGATGAGCAGAGGACTGGCTAGAAACGTGCAACATTGTCAGCCACATTACATAGCCTTCTAGATAGGAGGGACAGAGGCAAAAAGAAAAAATAGGACACAGGGTTGGAAACCGAGATGGAAAATACGTAACAATAATAGTTTTGTTGCATGCAACGGAACGAAAAAAGTAGGCTAATAAAATGATCATTTAAATTAAAATGTGTTAAAAATGGGGAGAGAGTAATTTAATATTTTCTTTAATATTGAAAATATATAGAGAATTTATTTGGGGGGGGGGGGGGGGGGGGGTGTATTACTAAAATAATTTCCATTTTAAAAAATGCATTGTAAATTAGAAAAAAATAAGAAGCCATAATCACAATGGTTGAACAATAATAACAAGTTAATAATCATCATAATTTTCCACAACAAAATTAAAATAACCTATTTGATGTCTTAATCACATCCAGCTATAGCGATCCTTCTCCTTAATCCCGAACCAAAATATTGACCTACATAAATTTGTCTATTGCCACTAGAGACATATATATATATATATATATATATATATATATATATATATATATTTTTTTTTGTTTACAACATCGGACAATGAGAGATCCAAATAGCTCTATCGGTGAAAAATGTGTCTGTTTACTTACCGTTATAACTTATGAGACGAATACTTTATTCATAGGCTTTGTCCAGTTCAAGAAGGCCTGTGATGTGTATACAGGTTCTTTGTATGTAAATAGGGTGTAAAAAGGCCCTCCCCATCTTTGTAATTAATTGACACGTTATACCACTCATCATGTTCTGAAGCACCAATGGTATAGGCTAGGATCTCCCCAAAACCCACAATTTCACATCGGCAAACACTGTCTTCATCCACTTGACTCCCAAGACCCGCCCACACGTGGCCAACCTTTTTCGTTTTTAATGCTTTTTCACTGCAGGTTCATGTGTTGAGACCAACCTTATATGGACTGATCAGCCTGGTAATGGCTTATTTCCCCCCTAACACCCAGCAGTAGCGCAATATATGTGAACTAGATATAGCACTTCATTCACTTTGGCATTCTTCCTGGAGTTACAGAACTGATTTATCCGCTACTTTTTTCCCAGGCAAACGTTACCGACAGAGCCTCATGCATCGACTTCAGATTATTTCGCGCTAAAACGGCACTGATCCTATATTCAACCAATCTCATCTGTGTTTTGTGTCTTAAAACAGAGGATTTCCAAACTGGTGCAGCAACTTTACTGTATCAAATGCCCCAGAACATGTCGTTGACCAACACAAAGACGGGCTTTTCAGTGAAAGACATTTTGGACCTCCCTGACACTAACGATGAAGAAGGATCTATCACCGGGAATGAGGAAGATACGGAGGGTTCTGAGTCGACCAAAACGCCTGGAGTGTTAGTGCAAAGTCCTATAGAGAACGTTCAAAACCTGTCTTTAAAGAATCCATTCTATGATAATAGCGAGAATCCTTATACTAGATGGCTCGCAACTACGGACAGCATCCAATACTCGTGTAAGTATCCCCACACCACAAGAATTCACACAACTTTTTATACTAATCGTCTATGATAAATATTTGGCCAGAAATATTTGCATTTGCTATTCTGCTAAATTGCGACTTCTCAATGTTTTTCACAGTATATTTTGTGCTATATTTTCACTGTTGTGCTATGTGCTTCTGAATCTGAAAATTGTTCATAATTGTCTTTATATTAATTTAATACTATAGTTTTTTTTTTTTTTTTTTAATATTTCTCTAGATATTTAATGGAAGCTTTTATTGATTTAGTTCTGGCTTGGAAATTCAATTGTGAACAATAACTGTTGATTCAGCTAAAGCATATTTTGTTTGGATCGTAAAGTCGATGACAATATGGACATGTTTTAATCTCAAAAGAGTAAACCATAACATATTGCTTAAGTGCCTTATTTTTGTGTGTATTTATTAGTCCATCTGACTATAAAACTTATTGGTCTTGGATGAATATTTGTTTCATTTGAGTACGAAGAAGTGTGACCAACAACCAACATGGCTTGCTATTTACAATTTATTCTTATTAGCCGTATTATAAAAATGTACTTTTTTTTTTTTTTTTTTTTTTTTTTTTTTTACCAGTACACGGACTATCCACAAACTCTCAAGACTCGTCTGCAAAATCTCCGGAACCTTCAGCAGACGAATCGCCGGACAACGACAAGGAAACTTCAAGCAATGGCAGCGACTCTGGTAAGAAGCGCAAAAGGAGGGTGCTCTTTTCCAAGGCGCAAACTTACGAACTCGAGCGCCGGTTTCGGCAACAGAGATATCTGTCGGCGCCGGAGAGGGAGCATCTCGCTAGCTTGATCCGTCTAACCCCAACTCAAGTGAAAATCTGGTTCCAGAACCACCGATACAAAATGAAGAGGGCCCGGGCGGAGAAAGGTATGGAAGTGACCCATCTCCCTTCTCCTAGGCGGGTGGCCGTGCCTGTGTTAGTCAGAGATGGTAAACCCTGCCATACGCTAAAAGCTCAGGACTTGGCCGCCACTTTTCAGGCTGGAATTCCGTTCTCTGCGTATAGCGCCCAGTCTCTCCAGCACATGCAATATAACGCGCATTACAGCGCCGCCACCACACCACAGTTCCCCGCAGCACACCATTTGGTGCAAACGCAACAGTGGACTTGGTGAACAAATACTGACTTGGAAATGCAGGGCTGCATTTTAAAGACCGCGATATAGGGAGCTTTCCAAACAAAAATACAAGACTTTTTATTTTTGCAGCTTGACCCATTCTTATCAGTTTATTTTGGGGATTGACGTGTGCGCCATGTTTACATGTTTTCGTTAAGAAAACCGGGTCAAGCCTCTCCCCAAATTTAAGAATGTTAAAGCTCTTGTGAAATTTTGTAAAGTATGTGTGTGTTGTAGAAATGTTTTCTTTTGTCCTTCATGTTATAAGCACGTGCAAAACCACTTTATGATTATAGAAAATTTAATTTCTTTCTTTTACAATGGACCGAATATATTTATGGCCATGAATAAACACTGGCAACCTTTAGCTTTTTTCATTTGTTTGTTATCTATGTAAATATTTTGTGATAACTGTTTGCAATATTATGTTTGGCCGTTGGCAGTAAGCTATATCCTAAATTCATCCGATGTTTAGGGGTCGATAAATATCCCTCATAATTATGTTAATTTTCAACGTAGCTAATTTCAGTAACAACGCGCGATGATTAGAGAATTCTCCAATTCTTTTTATTAAGACTTGTAATAAAATGATGTGTTTCAGAAATTTTGATTTGTTTTGCGTTTGGCTTCAATGATTACGGATTTGAACAATTCTAATAGTTTTTAGCCATTTCTCAAGAGCAGACATGCATTATATTAACGAATAAATACAAATATGGTAGGCCTATATTTACATTAATTTATCAAAATTGTATTATTGCCCAAACGTTTGCTTGGACAGTTTTTCGCTGTCCCTATACTTCTTCAGCAACACTTGAAGTGGCTTCGGTTTTCAGAAATGTATCTGTACGAACACTTCAGCAATAAGAAGGCTAAAGTCACTTGTGAAATGGGGGTAAACATCCACTCAATTAATATAAGAGGGCTTCTTCAGCTTAGCAGCTTTCATTCAAGCGCTCACTCCTTTTCAGGCTCCACGGCTGACATTTCGGGTGTTAAAATGGCACATTTAAGAGAGAAAAAACACGTGACAAAATTATGTTACCGTAATATCGTATAATTGCATTCCATGGAAACACGATGTTGACACGCGTGTTGTCACAATGTAACAGTTTTTCGCTTAATAGCTAACAGACTACACTGCGGCCGTATGCGGGTCAGAACTATTTTTGCACATTGATTTCAATTAGGAAAAATATCGAAACTACTCCATTCAGTTTTTCGTTGGGATGTTGTGTACATGTTGTCAAACAGACAAATCGACGGCGGCTTTTTTATTCCCTCCCCTCTGTGGATTATCGTATTATTAGTATCTTTGGTAAATATAGGCATCAATGGTTCCCTGCGTAATCTGATTTATTTATTTTACAATTTCAATAGCAAATTTCAGGTCAACTCTCATTTTCCTAAAACAAATTTCTGAACTGACACACTGTGCTTATTGTTTACAGAATTAATTTTGTTTCCCCCGTTTTCTACAGTCGGTTTAATTCAATAAATTGTTTTCGGAAGGATTTTGATTTAGGTAAAATTTCATTTTATTTTATGTTAAAATTCACTATATTTTTTTGTTTTTGTTTTCTTAAATTATGGGTTTGAATGAATAATTTATATTTTGATATCTGATGCACAACTGGCAGAAGGTGGTGTGAAAATTACAAAATCGTATTTGCACCTGTTGCCGATTGTAAGGAATAATTTAATTGTACTACAAAATTAGTCTTCACTACGTCCTCCCATAGAAAGGCATAGATTATGAGTGACACTATTTTGAATAGGTGCAAAAGAAAACACATTTTCTCTTACACCTCTCTGTTTTCTGTTTTCGTTTAACATTTTGTCTGTGATTGTCAACACTGCGCTCAAAGACGATAAAAACGCGGCCACGTTGCGCTGAACTGATGGTTAACAATGCAATGAAGTACTTTCAAGCAGTCTATAGTTGCACAATATACAGTACATGACACAAAACTCCAACAAAAGCGTAGGGTCGGTGGTTGTGAATGTTAGAGGCGTACATATTAACAGGAGGAGTGTATTTCTGGGTGGAAAAAGATGGGGGGAGAGAGAGACAGAGTTTCTTGGTGCTATTCAGTTCCTTTATCTGGACCAGTACATCCCTGAGTCAGGGAGATATATCCTTGGGGTTTTTTTTTTGTGGCGCCTGTCAGTTGGTGCCATTGTGGTGCTTGTTGTAGACGTTCTATTCCATATGGACAGCTGGGCCCGCGAGAGGAGAAAGGAATCCCTCACAAAACCCAAATTGTGTCCCGCTTTCAAACGCAGCATTGTTGTCTCTCAAAGAAAAACGAATTAAAAATTCGTGCTATATCTATTCTGGAAATGAAGGCAAACCCATTCACGTATAACAGGGAGTCCTTCTTACTTGATATAGCACTACTAACAACAGTTCTCTCATTCGTTTAACCCTCTCACACACTCCCCGTTTTCTGGGCGTTGAAAGGGAAGGATTATTGTCTGTTCTGCAAAGTCCGTGGTGTTAGAACTGCAGAACAACATAATATATACACTTTTATTTCCTGTCTTGGAAAGGCTGATCCGAACGAAGAAAGATTTGAGAATGCTGATGCGATATCTATCTATCTATCTATCTATCTATCTATCTATCTATCTATCTATCTATCTATCTATCTATCTATCTATCTATCTATCTATCTATCTATCTATCTATCTATCTATCGTTCTATCGTTCTATCGTAACAGCTTATATTTATTTACACAAAATAGATTAAAAGTATCTGTTATTATTATTATTATTATTATTATATTTGACAGTCTGAGTCCTTATACGAAATTGTGTTGAATTTTCATTCAGAGTATAAAGAAATGATTTAAATATTAAACAATTATGAAAATACTGAAACATGAAAGCAATCAAAATTAACTTTTCTTCAGAGGCATTGACATCGACCATAGCTTGGCCAAAAAACTCACCTCATCTGTGTAAAAATTTAAACAACATAGTTGTCTGGTGCGAAAATATTTAAACCAGAGCCACAAATGCCCATAAAAACAATTCCGGATGTATGCTAAAGTTAATTCGCGGATAATAACCCTTTCACGCCTCCAAACAGAATATTTTAGAAACTGTGCACGTGTATGCCCATGAATCACGTGTATGCCCATGAATCACGTGTATGCCCATGAATCCAGATAACGGTTACAATTTTAACCTCAACGTTAATAATTTAATATCATTCACATCTTCAAATGAGGGTTCTCAAAGCCTTAATACGTAGGACTAACATTTGAAGGAAGTAATTTGGTATCATATTGCCAATAGAAGATACAGATTAGATTCACCCACCATCTCAGATTTACTATAAATAGAGTGCATTTTCAGTGTTATTTAGACCAAATGGATTATGTCTAAATACCAACCACAAGATGGCGACAGAGCCCGTTGAAAGGAGCTCTAATGCGCCTCTTCCTATTGGGCCAGGGTATGAATAAACTATTTCATTCTGCAAATGGGGATGGGAATTCGATGACATTACACAATAATATAATAATTACACCCTAAATTGTAGATAGTATTAATGAAGTTCACATATGAGGTTCAAGATTGGATTCACGATTTTAAGTGGTGGCGTTTGAATGCTATATCTTGTGTGGTTCATATATTGATCCGCAGAGAGGCGCAATTGGCCCACACAAACAAAATGTCATCAGTATCACTGCAACGATTGTGCTGAGCAGATTTGAATGTGGACAAGGGTATCACATCCTTACTTTCGCTATTGTGTTATCGAACGTTACTTTCTCTGGAAATTCAAAACAATAAATTATATAATTTATTGCCTTAGGTGTTTGATATACAGCATGGATATTAACAGACAATATGTGAACTATATAACCACTGCAATCCTTCCACAAGTGTAAACCTGAAGCGCCCGCATAATATGAAACATAATCATAATGGTGCTTTTTGGGAGAGTTTCACATATTGACTGCGTTACATTTATTTTTTAGAATCAAAATGTATTGCTGATTTGACCAAGCAGTAAGAATCAATCAAAGAAAATGTCTTTGAATTCACATCCTTTAATCACATGTAGGCTATATATTCAAGAAGCCACAGACGGATAAACAGCATAAAATTTTCTGAAAACCAGATTCAAAATTTTTAGAAAGCTTGGTACATATGAATACTATTATCTTTATCATTTTATTCAGGTATTTGTTTATTGAAAACATAGCAGCATATCTAAGAGCAAATGTATCACGAGAAACAACATTTATTTATACGATTATATGGGAATTCCGAAATAGTTAGTCCTCTTAAGAAAACAGATCTGTACACAAGAGTACGTATGTTATACACAAAGTGGGACTTTGTACAGTTACATAGAAAGTTACTTTATCGCAGACATTTTGAGATCCTTGTCTCATACCAGAATCAAAGTTTAGTGTATTCTTAAGTTTCCTTATCTGCACACCACTATGTATCTTAACCAGATGCTGGAGACATTACATCTTACTGAAGAATTACGTCACATATGTTGCCAACTGCACTTTATGAAGTTTAAATTAATTTACCATGTCAACATATACATATACACACACACACAAAGCAATTCAGAAATAAAAAAATAAATAAAAGAAGAGAGAGATTATAGTTCATGTGCATAATTACAAATACACTCTAATAATAAAATAAGAAAAAAAATATACCACCATTTATTTAATATTTTAATATTATTGGGTTTTTGGGTTAATTAAATCTATTCTTAATGCATTGTAGTATTATTTTGCCTTTATGAGCTGTCACTGAAAAGGTATTACTATACAGGACCAAATATTTTCAGATTTGTAGAGGGGAAAGGTAAACAAGTAAGTCCAAAATTGAATGAATCAGTCATTAATAAGTTATCTTTTTCATAAAAATAGATACAAATAAATAAACAGACACATATATGTGTAAGATGAAATGGTAATTTATTCGTTTTTTGAGCTAACTGTAAATTCAAGAATTTGTTTTGTATGTGATATGTAGGTTAATAAATATGTAAAGAATATTTATTGGTTCTCAATTTTTCATTGCATTTTTATTGTCTCACTAATGTCCTTATTTATAATCTTATAAAAATTATATCAAATCTAAAATAAAGTTAAGTAAACATGTAAAAACATAAATGCATATTTTTTCTTATAAGGTAATTATGGATAAAGCCAATTGGATACAATACATAAGCATTTTTATGACTGGAACAGTAATTCATGTTTTTTGCCTACCACTTCAGCCTAAGCAAAAAACAAACAAACAAATAAACAAAAAAGTTTTTTCTACTAAGAGAAAGTTAAGATGTTTTGATATTAATGTGTCAGCATTAACAATGCTAAAAAAATATCATTCCAATATCTTGAACACAAAAGGTTAACAGATATTCTGAAAAGGCAAGGGTGGATCTGCCTTTAGAATGACATGTACAATGTATGAAAAAAAAGCGTATTTAATCAAACAATGTCATTATTGACTAGTCTACTTGACTCATCTTAGTGCTTGACGTGTCTCTAGTAGCATTTCTTCCAAAGGAAAATACGGGCATGAATGCTTCATGACACAATGGAAGCCTGCTATCAGACTGAGTGAGCATGAATGGAAGACAGGTCAACTGCACGAGCATCTGAGTTCATTAAAACATACTGTTTTAGCTCCCAATCTAGCAGTGTGCATTTAAGTGTTGTTGTGGTTGTGTCTATACGTTGATTAGGTCTAACTTACTAAGTGATTTTGTGGGACTTCCATTGGAAATGTTCTTGCTGTACTTGGAACCGATCCTGGTCTGCATCCTGTAATCAGCGAAGATGTGGAAGGTGCTTGACCATTTCAAGTTTTTTTTTCCTTTTTTCTTTTATTATTTACATTTGCAACCAGTGCTGGGTAGTAATGGATTACATGTAATGTATATTATGTTATCAGATTAAAAAAGCTGATAATGAATTCAGTTAAATAATTTATAAATAATCATTTTTAAATATTCACAATCAGAACAGTCACTTTATATGGATTACATGATTACATATTAACCCGACAATGGCAATAAATGTTAATGATTTATTGATCCCCCTAATTCATCTTTTAATCCTTAAAATGTATAAAAATGCACAAATAAACATAATTTGTATTCAAAATGTAATCCACACATAAAAGCAGAGCCAATTGCATTAAAGTTAATTCTAGTGGTAAAGTAAGTTTTAGTTAGGTGAATTGCTTTTGTTTTCTGCTTTAAAATATTGAATAAATGCACTTTTACTTTCTTGATATCTTTTGAGACTTAATGACACTAATATTACTAGCCTCATCTGTTAGCACACATGGATGGTGTAATTACAAAGTAAGACCACATTTGTTTAACACGTCCGTGTTAAACAGTGCAGTGTACATGTTGTGTGAATATGTTTATGAGTGATCCAAGTATGAATCTGCATTTTATCACACTCTTCCCTGCCAATCCTGCTTTGGTTCTTTTTGCAAAAGTCTCGAGAAATAAACCAGTTTGAAAATCAACACTGGTAGTATTATTAAGCATGACTGGAGTAACCTTGACTAATTTTGTTGAAACTAGGATTTTGCTACAAAATAAAATGGTTAAACTCTGATTAATGAATAAAATCATGGTTAATTTTTGTAATGGAAGGTTAGGGTGAGGATTCAGGGTAGATGTTGGTGTAAGGTGTCTGGGGGACTCTGTGGTAATAGCATGCTGTGGGAATAGCCTGCTGCAGTGATGCCCCTATACTGTATGTTACTGATTAAATAGGGGTGCAAATAATATTTGCCACTATTTGTACTGGGGTCCAAAAAGTATCTACCTACTATTTACACTTGGTGTAAATAGCATCTAACAATATTTGCACTTAGTGCAAAGAAGATGTGTTTTGTAGCTATTTACATGTAGCAAAACATGCCAAAGATTTGGCACTCCAGACAATATCTGGAAAATATATAAACCAAATGTGATTAATCAATCATTAATAAGTAATCTATTTCTATTTAAACATAGACAACATACCCAAATAGATGTAGAGGTGTGAGTAATGAAAGGTTATTTATTTGTTTTGTGAGCTGATTGTAAGAACAAGAAAAATATATATGTGGGACAAATATGTAAAGAGCTCAATGTTTATTGTTGGTTAACAATTTTTAATTACATTTTTAATTATATCACTAATGATATTTTGTCTAATATCCTAAAAATCATCTAATCAATGATTTCGAATCGTAAGCCCCTGGAATATGGTTGGGGAATTTTAGATACCAAAAGGCATAACATTGTATTGAGGGAAGTTGTCCAGTGTTACAAAAGCAGGCGTTTTAGAGATATACTGTATATAAACATTTTACATATATCCATCAAATTGTGAAAGAGTTCTACTTGGGGACAATGCACATAACTTAAATTTACTGTCAGGTTTTGGCATGTTAAATCAATGTATTACTTCAATTCAATCACATACAATTTATTTGTATCACTTTTCACAATACATAATGTTCCAGCAGCTTTACAGAAAATAATGACTTAGTACCCATATGAGACAAACAGTTTATTTATTTTTTCAAACAGACAACATTGGCAACAACAAAAAATCCAAATTAGACACCTTGGGAGGTTGGGAACACACAGCAGGGGGAGCCCATCCTCTTTGGCTTGTAGGTATTCATTTAAACAGTCTAAATAGAAACCAGCCATAGAATATTTCTGATTATAATAAGATATTATGGCATCATTACATTTAACCATTGTCAGTTTGAAGTCCATCCTGAGACAACTGATGGGTACGGCTGAAAATCTCTCAGTTCTCTAAATTTAGGGGAAATAGACCAAGTGTTTCTCAATATTCTCTGAAAACTCATAGTTATTCAGTTTTGTACAATCTGCAGAAAAGTTACTGCCAACTATACCATTCCTCTCTATGTAATCAGTCTAGAAAGTTACCATCATCTCCTTTATTAATATAAGGACATACTATAGTTTCTCTGGTAACACTTTACAATAAGTTTCCATTTATGAACATTAGTTAACAACATTTGTTAACATGAACAAGCAATGAACAATACTTTTAAAACATTTATTAATCTTGGTTTATGTTAGTGTTTATGTTAGTTTATGTACTGCAGTAAATTTAGTAATTCATTTTTAAAATCAAAAGTGGTATATGTTAACATTAGTTAATGCACTATGAGCTAACAATTATATTTGTATTAACTAACAGGAACAACGATTAATAAATGCTGCAAACATACAGTATGTACTGTTCATTTTTTGTTCATGATGCCTCATTCATTAACTAATGTTAATGAATGGAACCTTATTTTAAAGTGTTGTGTTTTTTTCTTTTATAGTCTTATTTTTTCTTTTATAGTCTTACATAATTTTTGGAAGAACAAGATTCTGGTTAATGACATACGGCCTGGAAAACTTCATACAATGCCGAGACTAGGACTGGGAGATAAATCATCATCAAATCATCTGACTGAAAGCTTCTTTTAGTGCACTTTTTATTAGGGATATGGTTGGGAATTGTACAGAATTTACAAGTTCTGATTTTGATTCTACTTGATGATTCAGATTCCATTAACAATTAATATATTCAATGCTAAGGAAGAAAGAATGGACAATAGCCTTAATGATAATAAACTAAACTACTTTGACAATTTTGTTAAACTTTTTATCTTTTACTTTGAACACCACTGATTTGATATATGTATGACTGCAATTTTCAAAGTGATGCAAACAATTGGAATTGGCCAATTGCTCTTTATTCGCTAAATTAACTGCATGAAAACAAGAAATGCAAAGTAAATAAAATCCATCTGGAGATATTTCTGGGTGTTTCACTCATTCTCTTTCGAATGCTCTGTAACAAAATATTAATATTTTCTCAGACATGCACAGCGATTCCCTGTATCATTGGTGTAGCAACTCCCATTTCATTATGAACTTTGTCTCCTACATAGCACTGAGGCAGTTCTTAATGAGTGAATGGCCCCTTACAAGCTCCAACATGAATTATATTATCAGTGACAGTTGGTGGGACAGGCTCACATAGCCTTGGCAGTGACTATTGAGCTCCATTTCATTCTGTTGAACTTACAAACTCTGAACTGCTCTGATCTGGTCCAAACTTTTCATCTGGAAACGCAAAAGCCACATACAACAGATTTTTAATCCTCAATGATTTTGTAACTGTGTTTTTATGGGGTTCAACTTAAATTAAGTCAAGTCAAGTCAAGTCAAGTCAATTTTATTTGTATAGTGCCTTTCACAACACACATCGTTTCAAAACAGCTTAACAGAAGATCAGGCATTAACAGATAAAACTGTAATGTCTATAATGTCGATGAATCATCATTGTGTAATTAGATAAAATACGATTGTAAATTGTGTTTAAAAATAATTAAATGTATTAAATTTGTAATCAAATAAGAATGTGACTTTTCATTAATTTTCTTTATTTTAACCAAAATTAGGCACTGCAATGTGTGGCAGGGAATTGGAGAGAAATGTGTCAGGCTTAAATCAGCACCCCTCTTCCACTGTTAATTAAGTGAGTGTAACAGACCTCCACCAGAGGGGGGCGAGATTTGAGCAGCAACAGCCAGTAAGTGTGACATACCCTTCTATTATAAAGATGTTCCAAGTCATCTGGTAAGACTCTGACTTCAGCAAAGATTGTGAAAATGTTTTCAATAATACTGTTTAACTATTGGCGTCAATAGCACAGCTATTGACATCACTTCCTATCTCAGTCAAAGGTAGCAATTTGGCCATTCTTTAAATTTGAGCCTCATGTGTTCCTCATTATAAAATGTGTAAATAATTAATTTAATGAGCTGATGCCAACTTTAAATGATTGTTATTACAGGCATTTCCTAAACACATAAAATATCTAGAGCTGTCAGTGTCATTAATAAAATAAAAAAGAATGTGCTAAAAAATTAACACAATTAATTCCCCAGGCAGCTGTACAAGAAACAAACCACACTTACTGGCAGCAGAGAGCACAAGATTGGGACGAGTTCTTGCGTTCAAACACAGCTGGACAGAGTGCAACTCTGAATGCAAATGCCTCGAGGCGTGTTTTTGTAAGTATTTATAATAATCATTATTATTTAATTATAATTATAGTTCCCCTTCTGTCACTCACTCGAAGTTGTGCTGATTGAAGTGACACAAGGGGTCTTCCTTGGGAGCCTTGCATACCTCTGAACTTGAGAAAAGGACAATGAGAAATTGTCAGACAAAATTTGCATGTCCCGCCCCCGGACATACGGGTATAAAGGGAAGCAGGCATGTGTCTGTCAGTCAGATTTTTTCTTTGGAGCTGAGCGGTTGTGCATCAGCAAGCTGAGTCTCACTACTGTTACACTCACCTCTATGGCAGAGCACTGCTGTTGGATCTACGGCGCATTTCCAGCGGCGTTCTCAGCATTCTGTGCAGTCCACGCCCCCAGGTGCTTCGACAACGCTTCTCTCTAAAAGAGCGTTCTCCCTCCTAAAAGAGTTTAATTTCTCTAAAAGAATTTATTTTCACTCACAAAAGAGCAATACACAGCA
Organism: Moxostoma hubbsi; assembly: GCA_032164185.1. Lineage (NCBI taxonomy): Eukaryota > Metazoa > Chordata > Actinopteri > Cypriniformes > Catostomidae > Moxostoma > Moxostoma hubbsi. The sequence continues at coordinate 6,483,454 of JAVLUX010000013.1, read as the reverse complement.
GGCATTGAACATCCTTTTTTCAGGACACGTTTTTTTAAAGATTCTTTCTGCCTCTGTGTAGTTCCTGGATGTGGTTGATTTCTCTCCACTTCGCGCCTGGGCTGTGATCACACGCTGGCAGCATTTTATGAATGGTTCACGTTCTCAGTGCGAGAACATAGCCATGGCAATGCTGCGGTCACGGCTTTCTTTCCTCACGAGAGAAATCCACTTCAGCTGTCCCCCGCGTCACTCCTTCTTCCCACAGGATTGAGGATGACCCGGCTGAAGATGAAGGCGATTTGGGGATGACGACAGGCTCGGTTTCGCCGGGTAAATCCCCATGAACCACCCACCCACCGGCACACTCGCTTGCTTCCATCCGAGCTCAGGATGAGTGTGGCTCGCCTCGCGGTCAGCCGGCATTCTCCTTTGAGCCCCCGGAATTGGATGACGACATCACCGCTGCATCGGAGAGCATCAGAGCGATGACTTGCCTGGGCTGCAACCCTCGGGTCTGCACGACCAGTCTGAGGCTGACGCACGGATGTCCGCTATGCTTTTCCGGGCCGCCTTGAGCGCGAGGCTGGACTGGAAACTTCCGTCCCCCCCTCATGGGTAGTCGATCAGTTCCTTGGGTCAGGGCACCTTTCTTCCCAGAAGTGCATGACAAGCTGACGAGGTAGTAGAGGGCACATTTTACTACCCAGATCCGACCTCCTTGCTCATCCACTCTCGCTACCCTTGACGGTGGGGAGGCCTGCAGGTACACGGGGGTCCCCCAGGTGGATAGGCCAGTTGCGATCCACCTGTGCCCCAAGAATGCCACCACTTGGCAGGATCATCCGGTACTCCTCTCCAAGGCCTGTAGGATGACGTCGTCACTGATTTAGAAAGACCTACAGCATCACTGGACAGGCCGCCTCCGCCCTGCATGCCATGGCTCTCTTGCAAGTCCGCCAAGCCAAGGCACTTAAAGATCTGCACTTGAGTATTCCTGATCCCGACAAGCCGCAGGAACTGCGCTCTGCCAACGACCTCACTCTCAGAGCCACGAAGGTCACAGCACAGGCACTCGGGCAGGTGATGGCCCCCGAGGGCGTCCCCCTGCATCCAAGCAACAGGCAGCTACGACTCAACCTGGGCCCAGCTCTCAGACCCAGCGTCGAGCACATCGCAGGTGGCGCATGTCCCCCGTCTCCAGTACTTCCTCTAGGACCCGGAAAGCTCCTAAGAACTCCTGAGATGGAAGACCCAGGGTGTCAGTCGTTCGCTCCATTCCCCGGTGGAGGGCCGGCAGGAAAATCCTTGTTTTTCCACACTGTTAATAAAAGAGCAATTTCCTCACTTCCTGGGTCATCCAGCCGGTGAATGCCGTTCTCACGTTCTCACCAAAATCCTACAGTCCTGGCTCCCCGGACGCAGTTACCTCGCCTCCGGACTCGTGACAGCTCAGCCCTGGCAGGCCAGCGCTGATGAGTTTCGAAGACGCCTTCCCAGGACCTCTTCCTCAGTCTCTAACTCCCCCTGCCTGGTGCGTGGAGCAAGTTAAGTGCTTTGAGTCTTTTCTCAGCACCCAAGCCTCGGGATGCATTTTTGCCTCCCGACGTGCTATTACCTGCTCCCCACTGCCGCAAAGCCCCACCCGGTATGTCAAAAGCAATCGTCCCTCTAGTGCCCCTTGCGCGGAGTCTGGACGCATGACTTTCGCTGTCCAACCCATCGTGTTGGTTGACCAGAACCAACCTAAACGATTCAATTCGCCCGGCTCCCGCCTTGTTTCAGCGGTATTCGCTCCAGCTCCATATGCGCTTTATGGGCAGAGATCACGACTCTGCTTCTCAAGGATGCAATAGAGCCCATCCCTCCAGCCGAGATGAAGAAGGGTTTCTACAGCCCTTACTTCACTGTACCCAAGGAAGGCAGTGGGTTGCGACCAATCTTGGACTTGCGAGTTCTCAACCGGGCATTGTACAAACTCTCGTTCAAAATGCTCACGCAGAGACAGATTCTAAATTGCGTTCGACAGCTAGATTGGTTCTTGGTGGTAGATCTGAAGGACGCATACTTCCACATCTCCATCTTGCCTTGCCCCGCTTCGTGAAGTGGGCATCCGCATACTCAATTACCTAGACAACTGGCTCATTCTAGCACAGGGACCAGGTACTCAGGCACCTCAGCTGTCTAGGGCTTCAGGTCAACTGGGAAAAGAGCAAGCTCGCCCTGGTTCAGAGCATCTCTTTTCTTTCTTAATTTACATCTACTCAATTCCGACAAAACAGAGGTACTAATTATTGGACCAAAAAACTCAAAAAATAAGCCGCTAAAATATAATTTGACTTTCAATGGCTGTACCTTCAACAGCGAAGAACTTAGGTGTTATATTTGATACCAATCTGTCCTTTGAAAATCAAATTACCAATGTTTGTAGACCAGCATTCTTCCACCTAAGAAATATTGCTAAATTACGGCACATTCTCTCTGTTGCTGATGCTGAAAAACAAATTCATGCGTTTATGACCTCAAGATTAGATTATCGTAATGCATTACTGGGAGGATGTCCAGCAAGATCAATAAATCAACTTCAATTGGTTCAAAATGCAGCAGCCAGAGTGCTAACGAAAAGCCCAATTTTATTATCGTTACATTGGGTACCTGTTAAATTTTGTATTCATTTTAAAATTTCTGTTAACTACATACAAAACTTTGAATGGTCTAGCTCCTCAGTACTTAAGTGACCTTCTACCATGCTATATTCCATCACGTTCATTACGATTGCAAAATTCTGGACTGTTAATAGTTCCTAGAATATAAAAATCCACAAAAGGAGGTAGATCATTTTCATATTTGGCTCTTAAACTATGGAATAGTCTCCCTAACACTTTTCGAGATGCAGACACACTCCCTCAGTTTAAGTCTAGACTTAAGACTCATCTATTTAGCAAGCCATACACCTAATTTATCCTTCAACACACAATTAGGCTGCTTTAGTTTGGTCTGCCGGAACCAGAAACCAGAAACATTGATCATGATCTATAACTCTACAATAAATTGAATGGCATCTATGCTTACATCATTTTATTTGTTTCCCTGTCTCAACCTCGGGACTCCTATCCTGAGGTCCATTCCTCCATTCCTGCATCGTATTGGACTCCACTGCTACGTGTCTCTGAGTGATGATGAATATATGCACCCGGTACCAGCCATACATCACTTCAGTCTATTATGATGGACTTCAGAGGATGAACTGATGCCAACTCCAACCATAAGACATAGGATACTTCATACTTCATATACTTCATATAATGAACCTTGGACGGACCACACCGAACCTCACCTAAATTACGGCGAGATTGAACTGCGATGAACCTCACTGATCTCTGCCTGCATCTCCTCGGTCTATTGATGGACTACACTCTTGAAATGGAATACATAGACTATCTAAGACTAAAAAGACAACTTTTTCTCCCATTAGCCAACATCTTATGGAGTTTTGTGTTCCTTGCCATGGTCGCCTTCGGCTTGCTCACTGGGGTTATAAATACAATTATTATTTAATTGTTTGTTTTAAACACAATTCAAAATCATATTTTATGAAATTACACAATGATGACTCATCAACATTATAGACATTACAGATTTATCTTCTCTTAATGCCTGATTTTCTGTAAAGTTAATTTGAAACAATGTGCGTCGTTAAAGGTGCTATAGAAATAAAATTGACTAGAATTGACTTGACTTTTCTCGGCATGGAGTTAGACTCAGTCTCAATGACAGCGCGGCACACGAATGAGCGTGTGCAGTTAGTGCTCAGGTGGCTTGCTCTCTTCGAGCCTGGCACAGCGGTTCCTATAAAACAACTCCAGAGGCTCCTGGGACATATGACTTCCTCAGCCGCGGTCGCGCCGCTCGGGTTGATGCATGTAGTCAGCAGCAACTCAGGTTGCTGTGTGCCACTCATATCCCTGGCAACTGCAACACGACGGCGGACACGCTGTCGTGTCAGGTTTCACCCAGTGATGAGTGGAGGCTCCACCCCCAGTGGTCCAGCTGATTTGGGGCTGATTCGGTATGGCGCAGGTAAATCTCTTTGCCTCCTAGGACAACACTCACTGCCCGCTCTGGTACTCCCTGACAGAAGCCCCTCTCAGGACAGACGTATTGGTACACAGCTGGCCCTGGGGGCTGCGCAAGTAGGCATTTCCCCCAGTGAGCCTTCTTGCACTGGTGCTGTGCAAGATCAGGGAGGATGAGGAACAAGTTACCTTGGTGGCTCCTTATTGACACACCCGGACTTGGTTCTCGGATCTCACACTCCTCACGACAGCACCTCCCTGGCAAATTTCCCTGAGGAAGGACCTTCTTTCTCAGGGACGGGGCACCCTGTGGCATCTGTGCCCCGTTCCTTTGGAACCTCCACGTCTGACCCCTGGATGGGACGCGGAAGATCTGTGTGACCTACCACTTGCAGTCGTAGACACGATCAACGAAGCCAGAGCTCCCTCCACCTTATGCCCTGAAGTGGCGCTTGTTCGCAAATTGGTGTTCTGCGTGATCTGAAGACCCGCGGAGATGCGCAGTTCGGTCAGTGCTCTCATTCCTGCAAGAGAGGCTGGAGGGGAGTCTGTCCCCCTCCACCCTGAAGGTGCATGTAGCTGTTATCGCGGGCCACTATGACACAGTGGACGGCAAGTCCATGGGTAAGCAAAACTTGATTATTAGGTCCCTTAGAGGTGCCGGAGGCTGAATCCTCCCCAGCAAAGCCTGTTCCCCTCCTGGGATCTCTCAGTGGTCCTCTCAGGCCTTCAGAGACCCCCTTTCGAGCTGCATGACTCAGTTGAGCTCAAGGCCCTCTCCTTGAAGACGGCCCTCCTGATAGTGCTAGCTTCCATCAAGAGGGTGTACAACCTGCAAGCGTTCTCTGTCAGCAACACTTGTCTGGTGTTCGGTCCGGCACATACTTAGACTGCGACTGGGCTATGTGCCCAAGGTTCCTACGAACCCCTTCAGGGACCAGGTCTACAAAGAGAACACCATCTGCAAACTGAGGCTGCCCGCTGGGTCGTCGACGCCATTTCCTTGGCCTTCTAGACTTAGGCCATTCCCACCCCCTTGCAGGTTTGTGCACCCTCGATGAGAATTGTCGCATCCTTGTGGGCACTGGCCAATGGCACCTCCCTAGCAGACATCTGCAGAGCAGTGGGCTGGGCAACAACCAATACCTTTGTGAGATTTTACAATCTCAGGGTTGAGTCGGTCTCGTCCTGTGTTTTGTCAGGTCCGAGCTGGTAGAACTCAGTAATGTGGAACAACCGACCGGGTGTTCTGCTTGCACCCAGCACCCTTCACCAAGTTGATCCAGTGCGCTTTTTCTCCCAGGTTAGACTCTAAGCGTCGCTTCCTGGATGTTCTTCCTCCCTAGCCTTCTGGTCTGCAAATTCATTGAAGCAATTTGCGACCAGACCCACTATGAGCCACAAGTGTTCTGTAATGGGGTAGGGCTCCACAGGCTTAATTCCCTCTTCAGGCAACTCCCTGTGATGTATTTTCCACGGTGTGGTCCCCCTTTAGGCAGACCCGCGTCTGCCTTGGGCAGTCCCACTGCCCCCAGTCGCCGTGTTTGTAGAGCTCCTCCCTGATCAGGCAGGACCTACCACCGCGCTGTTCCCACATGCGGCTTCACAACCCACGTGGTGTATTTGCCACATGCCACCTCCCCCTAGTCTGGGCAGGATGTGGCCTCCGCAGGGTCTTTTCCCCCTGAAAGAATAGGATCGGGAAAGACCGTCTTCCCCGACGCATTTCATAGCGTTAAGATAGCCCCAGCCGGTTCATACTCTATGCGAGAGACATAGAGAGAGAAAAGGCAGCGGCTGCCGGGCTTGCTCCCATACTAGTTATTTAATTATTATATATTGAAATATTTATTTTTTTAGGGGGTTTATCTGCATATATTGATATGTTTTCGATTAATTGCGATTAATTTGATGGATTAATCAGCATATTATGTATTTAATTTGATAAAAAAATTTTAATGAATTGACAGCCCTATTTTTTTTTCTTGCTCCCCAGCTCCTGTCTTCTCCTTGCCATACTTTCAAATATGCTCATTATGATAAATGTATAGAAATTTAAATAAGTGTGTTGTCTTTATTTAATTGTTAGATTAAGGTTTACAATGTACTTTCACAAAGACCTCAGATTATGAATAAATACTGTTAACATATTAACTTTAGTTTTAAAGCTGAATGTCACTATGATGAGGAGGAGGGCGTGGCCGGGCCGTGAGAGTGGCCAACATTGAGTAAACTAATCAGTGGGAGAGCGAGATAAAGGGAAGCCATAGACACCAGTTTGATAAAGAGAGAGAGAGAGAGACCGCTATGTGTGTATCTTATGTTTTCTGTTGTTTTAAGTTGAGTCTGTCATTAAAGTTATGTTGACAGTTCTGCCGGTTCCTGCCTCCTCTTTGCCCATCCCTTTTACCCATTGCATTGGTGCTGAAACAAGGAAAGGAGGACGGATGCACTATCGTGGAGTCCTCGTCACTGCCTTCTGCCAGGGGAGGAGCCGCGGCCATCCACTGGGAAGGGAATGAGACGTTCCATCCATCAGGGGTCGGGCGACTCGCTGCCTTCTTCCCAGGGAGGATCAGCTGTCACCTGAGTGGTCGAGGACCAGGCGATGGTGTATCTGGGGACCGGTGAGCAAGTTTTTCTCTCTCTCCTCTCTCTCTTTCTGTGTGTCTCCTTCTCGACCTTTCCCTCTCCCCTCTCCCTCCCCTCGTCTCTTCCCCAGTTTCCCAGGAGTCGGGGTGGACCATCGGCTGGCAGAATGGCCGGAAGGGTAGCGTCTCCCCTCAAAAGTAAGTCAGTCTAGATGGTGCCCTGGCCTGAATTGGGCAGGGGAGTAGTGTGACGAGGGTGAGGCTGTGGCCAGGCTCAGACTGATCAGCGAGAGAGTGAGATAAACGGGAGCTAGAGATGCCAGTTAGAGAGAAAGAGAGACACAAGTGGCCGCTGTGTGTGTGTCTTAAATTGTTTTAAGTTGAATCTGTCATTTAAGTTGAGTCTGTAAAATTATGTTGACTGTTCTGCCGGTTCCTGCCTCCTCCTTGCCCATCCCTTACCCGTTACAGTCATCAAATGGAATTTCAAAAATAAACATTGTTTTCAAAACGATTTCCGAATACACACTCCATCTACCTTTGGCAAACAAACAATTACTACCACCTCAAACTGACACCATTGTTTGAATCAATGTTGTTGCGTCCTAAGAAAAAAATAAGAATGGTTCACTTATAGTTGTCTCTGCATATTAAGATGGGATATTAAATAGTATCTTAACATTTTAAAAAATTACACACATCAGCTTTAAAATAAATGCTAGTCCAACAAGAATTCTGTCAAAATGAAGTCACCAAGGACATTTAAATGTCTCTATTTTTGTCATGTTTGCCAGTAGGGTGATAAATGAAAAGGGCATATTTGTAGAAATATAGTTTCTAATGAATGCCTTGTCAAGTCATGACCTTGAATACCATTGCCAAGAAAGGGTGTACCTGGTCTTTAATGATGTTTAGGTAGGTGGTAGATGTCAAATTGATGTCCACATGAATGGCTAGACCCAGGGTTTCCCAGCAGAAAATTGCCCAGAGCATTACACTCCCTCTACTGTCTTGTCGTCTTCCCACAGTGCATCCTGGTGCCATCACTTCCCAGGTAAAAAGCACACACTTACACAGCCATCCATGTGATGTAAAAGAAAACAAGACTCATCGGACCAGGCAACCTTCTTCCACTGCTCACTTCCAAGGTCCTGTTCCAACGCCCATTGTAGGTGCTGTTGACTTTGGGCAGGGGTCATCATGGGCTCTCTGACTGGTCAGCGGCTACCCAGCCCCATATGATGGGTGTGCAGGGTGTGATGCACTGTGTGTAGTGACACATTCCCCCCTTAACCATCATTAAAATTGTCTGTGACTTGTGCCACAGTAGACTTTATGTCTGTTTGGAGCAGATGGGATAGCCTTCATTGCCCCTTCTCGGACCACTATTGGTAGGTGTTCGCCACTGCTGACTGGGAGCACCCCACAAGCCTTGCAGTTTCAGAGATGCTCTGTCGCTCAGGTCTTTACTCCTGCCCATTTCTCCTGCATTCAACATGTTGACTACAAGAACTAATAGAGCTTACCATCTATTCTACCCAAACCATGACATGTAGCCTTGTTTGGAGATGATCAATGTTATTCGCTTCACCTCTGACTGGTCATAATGTTTTGGCTCATCAGTGTAAATAGGGCTACCTGTTGCATAATAGTCTGTCTTTTCAAACATATTTCTAAACACAACTTTGGTAAAGCTTGAGGGGCAGGGTAAATTAAAGGGGTCACATACTGGATGTGTGTGATGGATGACATGGCATGTTCTAAAATTAAAATCAATTATTATCTATGAAGTTACATACACAGCGCAGGGTCGGAATCTCTTGAGGCTATTCAAAATCTGCAGTGCCACGGGGTGTTTCATCCATGCAATTTTCTTTTTTTCCTATAAAAAAATTGAGTCCTCATATTCTTAAATGAAAATGTAATAACTTGCTCTTCTGCAAATATGACTTGGTATGCAAGGCCATGCTGCAGTTATGCCAGTAGTCAAACGTTTTTAAGATTGTTGTAACCCTGCCCCTTCAACCACCTATCATTTAAGCACCACAAACCAAGCTGGTGATGGCGAAGAGGTGCTTCCCTCCTAAAACCCTGTTCCATATTTACAAACTACCTTGATTACGCGCCCGCTGGCTTGAATTTACAATTTAAAGGAGGACAAATAATGCAGATTTTTTTGGTCGTTTGAGAGGGATTTCACACCTGAACGCTTCCAGGGATGACCCGAATGGAGTTGAATTGGGAAAAAGTAACTTCATATTCTTAATTTTTTTAATGCAGGTATTTTTGGAGGTACAATTGTACAGCACAAGTGTTCTTTATTCTTTTTTTAGTATAATGTGATTCATAACATTGATATATTGTGGACAATGCCTCAAGCCCTTTTTTCCCCATTTGTATAAAATGAAAAAAAAAAAATATATATATATATATATATATATATATATATATATATATATATATATATATATATATATATATATATATATATATATATATATATATATATATATATATTACAAATACCACATGTATTAATTGATTGATAAGAATAGTTTTTGTTGTAATGTTTGACTATTGCATCAGAAACAGGTCGTGAAATCCATAAAGCACATATTAAGCTATGTTTTAAGACTAGTAAACAAAGAATGCATGTTTGTTTATGGGCTGGTTGTGTATTACTGGTGTAAGAAACATCAGCGACCGGTTCTCAAGTTAGTGGAAAAGAAAGATAAAATAAGATGGAAGATTAATTCTTTAGATTCCTTTTAATGCTTCAGACATTTAACGTGGTTGCTTAGGCCTATGCACCCTGGAGGCCAATGATTTTCTGACATTCAGTACAATAACAAGAATTTCTTGCTTGATGTGTCCCAAAAAAATTATTTTTCTATGAGGCAATTAGCATGGTCACAGAGAAATGTATTTCTGAAAAGCAGCATTCTGACTCATACAAACATACCCTGCCACATTGTGGTGCAGATCAGCCTGCACAACAGTGAATTTGCACGAGACACATGCTGCCAAGGCAAAAAATGCCACAGCGCCTGTGAAAAACCTGGCAGAATTTGAACTGACTGTCAGGCCTAAGTGCCCCCTGGACAGGCTGAGCAGAACTGACCGGCTATGCCCAACAAAACGGGGGCCAAACCATGTGGAACTGACAATACTGATCCTGAACTGTGCTTGCATGTCTGGTTCATGCCCCTGAAAAGAGTCCCTTGATTTACCCTACCTTGCGCATCCAGGCACAGTGGGCTCTTTGCTCCCCGCTAAGAGCTGCGGTCGAAATTAATCCAGCAGGTGTTACACCTACAGGCTGTAGCAGTGTTCCAGTGCAGGAGTCATCTGTTTTAGTGCAAAAATTTCAGTCCCTTTTCTGCAAGAGAATGATGTAGGAAAATTTCCTCCCAGCACAGTGTGGGTTTTACAGTCGCTATTTTCTGGTTGCAAAGAAGGACAGCATTATTCGTACAAATTTAGACCAGATGAGATTGAATCTGACATTGAGGAAATTTCCCTTCTGATTGTTATGCAAAAGCATATCATGTCACATGTCCACTAATATTGAGAGTGGTTTGCGACTGTGGACCTGAAGGATGCTAATTTCCAAATCCAAGTTGCTCATCGTCACAGGCTTCAGGATCACCATCAGAGAAGTAGCTTCTTGATCAAAGAGCTCACTGGCGCCTAGCAGGAAAGTCCCCTTCCTTGGTATGGAGCTGGACTCATATGAGAGCATGACTCTTGGAGTTACGTATCTACGTCATTCTGCGGAGAATGTCCCTATTCAAACCCTGGCTGAAACTTCTGCTTCATATGTTCCTGTGCATTCTGGGTGTTATGGTCACTACAGCCATAACAACAATCAGAGATTTTCCCACTGGGTAATGGAGGTGATAATGCAAGCATATGAAGTGCGTCAGCCCACCGGGAAAATGCCTGGTATGCCAGATTACCAATCCAGCCCTGCTGTTGTCTGTGCAGCAGGTTGATGCTCCTTAAAATCTTCAAAATGCATTTTTCCACACTTTATTTAGGCAAGATGCACACAGAAAACTGATTTTAGTGAGTGCAGTTTTGCTTTCACCTCAAAATAACCATTTTTTATGTTATATATAATACACTATATTCATGGTGTTTTAAACAGAGTAAACATGAAACTGACCATATTTATTTTTTCTAATGCACATTCCTGGTCTTATTTTACATAATCAATGAACGTTATTTCAAAGTGTAACATTGCTGGCAGGCAATGACACAGGAGCAGACGAAGACAATGGAGTGAAGAAACCAAGTGCAGTTTTATTTACAGATGAGCAATCAAAATACCCTAACTATAAAAGTGAACATAAACATGAACTTGACTTGACAAAAGCTAGACGACATAAACCTAGCATAAACTTGACTTGAACGAAACAACAAAGTTACATTCCATTCAATTCTTGACAAGTGACTATGGCAAACATGAGGGTTTAAATTCATGGACATGGGGAAACGTAACAAACAGAACTCTCAACAACCTAATGAAACAATAAAAAAAAGAAAACGTTTCGGGTTACATGTGTAACCCTTGTTCCCTGAAAAAAGCGGAACGAGATGCTGTGCTTTCCTAAGCGCTATGGGGAACGATTCTAGTCGTGAACGAGCTGTGAATATGTATGTAACACGTCAATGAACATTGACCGGAATTTATAGCCTCGGCTGATGTAGTCATTTGATGCAACTGTGGCCAGGCTATAAATGGATGCGTCACCAGGTGTCGTCAGATACTTCTTTTTGAAGAGCAGTCCTGGGGCGTCCCAGTGCGGCAAAGAAGCACAGCATCTCGTTCCGCTTTTTTCAGGGAACAAGGGTTACACATGTAACCCGAGACGTTCCCTTTACAAAAAGCTTTACGATGATGCTGCGCTTTGCTAAGCACTATGGGGAACGCAATACCCACACTGCCGCACTGGGGCTGTCCGGACCCCTACGGTTGTGAAGTGTGTTCACAAGAACGCGAGAGGTCTCAGACATCAGCTTGAGATGTCGACTCAAGGGCATAAGAGCCCGGAGTACCAAACATCTAAACCATAAAATTTGATGAATGTGTGCGGAGAGGACCAGCCTGCCGCATCACAAACTTGCTTAGGCATGAGCGTAGATGTCGACTCAGGGGCGTAAGAGCCCAGAGTAGCATGAACATCCAAACCATAGAGCCTGAATAATGTGTGCGGAGAGGACCAGCCTGCCACGTCACAAACTTGTTCAGGCATGAATGATTTAAGCCATAAGAGCTGAGAATGTATGCGGAGAGGACCAGCCTGCTGCATCACAAACTTGCTTAGACATGAGCGTAGATGTCGACCCAAGGGCACAAGAGCCTGGGGTAGCATGAACATCTAGTAACATGACCATAAAACCAGATGAATGTGTGCGGAGAGGACCAGCCTGCCGCATCACAAACTTGCTGCAGAGGGAGACCTCTAGCCAAGGCTTTAGAGGAGGAGTGCCCTCTGATAGAATGCGCCCTAAAACCTACTGGCGAAGCTTGACCGCGTGACTTGTAGGCCCGGGCAATAATGTCTCTCACCCAAAGTGACATGGTCTTCCAGGAGGTGACCACCCCCCGGTCATGGCTTCCAAGTGAAGAATTGCTGCCCTGACTTTACGCCACTAGCAAAAGCGGTGGACATAAGTCTAAATGGTACAGACTGGACAAAGTCTGAGAAGTCTTAGCTGCTCCGGCGTTACAAATGGCAGAGAGCAGAAGGCTTAGAAAATAACTGGCCAAGGGTCACGAAAGGTACCTTGGGCAGGTAGTTAGGGTGAGGGTGCAAAGAATGCTTTTGGTCATAGCTGGGGCAAACTCTAAACAGGCCGGCAAAAGAGACAGAGCCTGTAGGTACCCAAGTCTCTTTAGAGACGTAATTGCCATAAGAAAAACCATCTTGAGAGTCAGAAGTCTACCAAAAGCTGACTCTAGAGGTCTAAAAAAGGGGGGGTCTTACCCTATGAAGAGGTCCTAGCAAAGATGCCTCTTAGGGGGCACCCCGCCCACCAAGGCATGGCAAACCGCAGTGGAGGCCACATAGAACCTGGCAGTGGCGAGGCAAGTGCCCGCTGACAGTTCTTTCTACAGAAAATCCAGAACTGAAGCAAACTGACAGTTAGCTGGTTCTGTAATATGAACTTGGGGGGGGGGAACTGGGTGACTCGGGAAGAAGTACAGGAGACATTGTGCTATCAACAGAGGCAAAGAGGTCCTCTTCTGCCCTGTAAAATCTACCCAGATCAGTTCCAAGTGGAGGGAGCCCTAGCACTTGAAATGGTCTTGATAACCTCAAGAGAAAGCCCTGTGAACCTCAGTTGGTACCCTTAGGGGCCAAGCATGGAAGGTTTCACAATTCGGGCCAGTGATGAGAAGGTCCTCCCTGTTCGGAATCGCCCAAGGCGAGCCGTCGAGGAGAGGTATTCGAGAAACATATCCTGTTCGGCCAGCGCAGTGCCATTAGAAGGAGGCAAGACCCTTGCTGGCGGACCTTGCCAAGACTCTCGGGAGCAGAAAAACCGGGGGACAAAAATGCATACAGACGCATTCAGGGTCATGTATGTGCCTTTAAGTCCAGACCCAAGGGGGCTGGGTGACTTAGGGAGAAGTAGAGGAGACATTGCGCTATCATAGAGGCGAAGAGGTCCTCTTCTGCCCTGTGAAATCTCACCCAGATTTGTTCACTACCTCAGAGTAAATCTGCTCCCACACACACGGGCATCCAGGGATTAAACTGTCCTGAGTGACAGGAGCTGCCCTGGGCCCCAAGGAGGATCCAACGTGCCAGAAATTCAGCTGACGTGAACGTGGATCCCCCCGATGGTTTACGTAAGAGGCTACCGCTGTATTGCCCACTCGCACCAAGACATGGCAGCCTCGGGAGGAAGTATTTCAGGGCCAGAAATACGGCCATCAGCTCGAGACAGTTACTGTGACAACCAAACTGACGACCCTCCTATCCCCTTAAGCCGGACGATGACTTAAGGCCGCTACCCAGCCCGTCAGGGAGGCATCTGTCGTTAGCAGCCTGCGACGACAAGATGCACCTAGAGTCGGACCCAAGGTAAGAACCGGGGTCTGAACCACATAGAAAGGGAACGAAGCACATGGCACGTAACCCTTATTTGGCTTAGGGGACCGGCCCTCGGATAAAACCCCCTGGCCTCTAGCCACAGCTGAAGTGGTCTCATGTGCAGAAGGTCCGATGGGATCACCGCGGACACCAATGCTATGAGACCTAGTATTCAATGATACTGACGAGCAGTGCAACCTCGACCTAGCCTGACCTTGCTCAGGGTGTTCTGAATGGAAACGATTCGTGCGGGAGACGATTGTGCCTGCATCGTGACCGAATTCCATATAACCCCCAGATGAGTCAAGACGATATCCCTGTGCTGAACTGCCAGTTCTTGGAACTGCGCTAGGATCAGTCAGTCGTCTATATAATTCAGAATGCGGATGCCCTGGAGTCGCAGAGGAGCCAGTGCTGCATCCATGCATTTCCTGAATGTGCGGGTTAATAGGGCTAGGCCAAATGGAAGAACCCGATTCTGGAAGGCTTCGCCCCCGAAAGCGAACCTCAGGAACTTCCTGTGCTGTGGCTCTATATGCGTCCATGAGATCGATGGTGACCAGCCAAACATGATGTTGGGCTTGTGACATGATCGTCTTGATAGTCAGCATCAAGGACTTGAACACCGAGTGGTTCAAGCCTCGAAGATCTAGAATCGGACGCAACCCCCCCCACCCTTCTTGGGAACCAGGAAGTATCTGCTGTAATAGCCTGACTCTTTCTCTGGAAGGGGAACATGTTCTATGGCCCCTTTGACCAAGAGATTTTGCAGTTCTTTCCACATTAGACATGCGTGTCCCGGTTTCACGGTAGTGAGAACCATGCCGTTGAAGCGGGGAGGACGGCAAGCAAATTTAATTCTGTAGTCTCTTTCTACAGTTTCTAGAACCGACATAGAAATACCTGGCAGAAGCTTCCACGCTGCCAGGTTCTCTGAGATGGGTATTATTTCTGACACTTCCTGTTGAGGGGATGTCAAGTGTTCCGTGTCCTGGATCAAGGCAGGAAGCAACGGTACACCCAACTCTTTGTTGGAAGCCTCTATCCCCCGAAACACCAAAGGCGGCGGGAGTGAAGAGGTTTCGTGAGGGTATCGGGAGGGCTGAAGTGGATGATACACGCATCCCGTCCCGAGGGGAACTACCCCCACAAGGCTGGGTACAAGACCGTCAGGGTTTCTTTCTCTTAGAAATCATGTCCCTGAGGTCTTGCATTGGGGGCTGCTGAGGGTGACGAACTGGTCCCCAGTCTTTACGAGTGGGAGCACGACTCGCCACGTTTTGTTTTAGAGCCTCCCATCTTAAAGGACCGGGGCGGGGCTGGGTGGCCGACGGCCCCTCCCCCTGAGTGAGGTGCCCACACTCAGGTCCTTCAACAGATTTAGCCTAGTGCGCTTGTAACACTGCTATAGTGTGCAGGGCAACACCAGCCTGACCTGCTGCCTGATAAGCTTTCCCCACAAGCATGGAGGTGGTCCTGCACAGCTTTGTGGGGAGAGTAGGTCTCTTTAGCGATTATGCCGAGCCAGGCGAGAGAAAACCCACAGGTGTCTCTTCTACCGGCGGCATCACCGAATACTCCCGAGCTTCAGCACCCACGATAGTTGAATACACCAACGTCGAGGGCACGAAGACACAGGAAGTATAAATTTCCTCCATAAAGAAAATACTTGTTATGGAGGTCATAGAAGAAAGGAAGGGACTGATATAGAGTTCCATTCCCTCTTTTATTTATTTAATTATTTTGGCCACCAGACAGAAATTTGTCTTCTAGTTTGGAGGGTTTGGGGGAGGGTCTCTTGTTCGTGTGGCCAGTCTAGCTGTAGTCTGGCCACATCTCGCGTAATCACCTCAAGTAATTTCACAGCCGCTTTATTATTATGCACGGGATTTACAGAGGTTCAGTGTCCTCGTGAACCGAAGAGGTGCCGAGGCGCGCTTCAGGCTTACGAGGATCAGCTGGGTCTGGGGAGAGAGCGAGCGAAAGGGATGAACCCGTCTCTCGCTCCTCAGCCAGATCCATACGAGAGCCCCTCCCAAACAGAGCAAAACTGATGCATGTCCTCTTCAGCTTTAGAGCGAGAACAGAGGAACACGCATCGTTTATGGCTTTCAGTCATTCTCTCTTTCTTTTAAAAATATATATATATTTTCTAGACAGAACAGAAAGGAGAAAAGTTTCACTTCACACTGCCTACAAATTCTAATTCTTAGCAGAGGAAAGAAAGTTTTGACAGGGTTTGTAAAACACACACACACACACACACACAGAATCGCTCTGAAAAAAGAGGATCTGACGACACATGGTGACGCATCCATTTATAGCCTGGCCACAGGTGCGTCTAATGACTACATCAGCCGAGGCTATAAATTCCGGTCAATGTTCACTGACGTGTTAACACACATATTCACAGCTCGTTCACGACTAGGATCGTTCCCCATAGCGCTTAGCAAAGCACAGCATCATAGTAAAGCTTTTTGTAAAGGGAACAAGACACATGAACATGGAGGGAAACATGAAATCACATGAGAAAGGAACCGCATGACATGAAGAACAAGCTAGAAATGTAAAAATATAAGACATGAAAACAACATTAACAAAAATACATACATAGACTATATCATAATGTAATACTTCTCTCTACTGCTGAAATTAATTTTCACCCAGATGAATTATGGACAATGTTTAATTTTACACTTTAAAAAAGGAGAGTGATAGATGTACATTCTATTCATTGGTTTGTATATACCTTGTTGTCAATCGTGCAGCCGACACAATATTGAAAATACATCTTTTCAAGAATTTCCAAGGGACTAAAACTTTAGAAAACATTGACTGTTAAAATTATACATGAAATAGGACCATAAGACAGTACAGTTTATTAAATGGGCTGTACTTCTATTCCTTGCAGCCTTATTTCTTCTGGTTCAAATTAAGTAAAATTTCACCTGCTCCTAATTTGTGCCTACATGGAACAAAGGACTCAGCTGCCTTAGAAAAAGACATTGCAAACACTATAGTTTAGATATAGTTAAGATTGTCATGTGCTAACCGTATTTCTTTTTGGGATTGCTTAGTGTACTTGACTTTTCCCACTCAATCAGTTTATGGTATTTGTCTTCCCCTTTGGATTTGTTTTCAAGAATTCTTGAATATACTTTGTAATATACTACATGATAAAGTGATAAAAGTACGTATTGGTTCTAGAGGACTATGCAACATGATATCCGGAAGCAGTGCCTCTAAGCAACATCTCAGCACATAGTGTTGCGGAGGCACTCTTCAATATGATCTCCCAATTTCACAATGCTTGAGCAGCTGAAAAAAACTTAATCCTGCTACAAAAACTCAAGAACAGCATTTCAGACAAAAATCTCTTTCTCTTTCTCAGTTTCAACTGTTATGCCAATAATACAATTTCACAATTCTCCAAATTAGCAGAATGTATCAATTAAATCAAAGATTGGATGTCCAGAAATGTTCACCTACTCAATCCTGACAAAACAGAGGTACTAATTATTGGACCAAAAACCTCTAAAAATAAGCCTCTGAAATATTATTTGACTCTCGATGGATGTACTGTTACATAGTCTTCGAAAGTTAAGAAATTATGTGTTATGTATGATACTAATCTGTCCTTTGAAAATCATATGTCCAGTGTTTGTACAACAGCATTCTTCCACCTCAGAAATATTGCTAAGTTATGACACATGCTCTCTGTTGCTGATTCCGAAAAACAAATGAATGCGTTTATGACCTCAAGACTAGATTATTGTAATGCATTACTGGGAGGATGTCCAGCAAGTTCAATAAATAAAATTCAATTGGTTCAAAATACAGCTGCCAGAGTGCTGACTAGAACAAATAAATATGATCACATTAGCCCAATTTTATTGTCGTTACATTGGCTACCTGATAAATTTCGTATTCATTTTAAAATTCTGTTAACTACATACAAAGATTTGAACGATCTAGCTCCACAGTACTTAAGTGACCTTCTGACACGCTATATTCCATCACGTTCATTATGATCACAAAATTCTTGCTTGTTAATAGTTTCTAGAATATCAAAATCCACAAAAGGAGGTAGATCCTTTTATATTTAGCTCCTAAACTATGGAATAGTCTTCCTAACACTGTTCGGGAAGCAGACACACTCACTCAGTTTAAATTTAAACTAAAGACAGACTTATCTGTTTAGCCAGGGATACACCTAATTTATCCATCAACTCAACAATTAGGCTGATTTAGTTAGATCTGCCGGAACAAGAAACAGCTATCATGATCTATAACGCTGCATAAAATTTAATGGCATCTACTCTAATATTATTCTATTTGATTCCATGACTCAACTGTATATCCCGAGGTTACCAGAGCCGGCCAGATCCAGCTCCATTCCTGCTTGTGTCAGACTCCACTGCTACGTGTCACTGAGTGGCAGAAGTGGGAGCAAGTCACACATGTTCAAGTCTCAAGTCTTAACCATCAGTCTCGTGTTAAGTCTCAAGTGCAGTGCAGACAAATCTAGCAAGTCAAGTCAAGTCAGTGACTCACCTAAAGCAAGTCAATTCGAGTCCTGATGAGTTTCAAGTCAAGTCGAGCCAAGTCACAGTACTAAAATAAATAGAGGTTAATTTTGGAAATAAATATTTATTTTCGCTCTGAAAAGATGAACTTATATACATTTTTATATGAATTGTACAACAGTAATGTGTTATATAATATATATATATATATATATAATTAGTATATTGTACATAATTAGTAAATTGCATTAATGAACATGCACAGTATTTTTTTGTGGGCACTTAAAAATAGTGTGAATACTTCTAGATACCTTATTATCCAAATTGTTTCGATTTTTTTAATTAATTGGTTAAAATGTATAACACTGCGTGTATGCTGTGTAAAAATGTGGTCAGATTTTCACATTGATCTAGACATGCAGACGGTCTGAATGAAAATGTAAATTCGCTCTCTGACAGTAGGTAGTACTTCTAAACGATACTTTATTAGACATTACACAGAGGTAAGATGAAAAGAAAATGCCATCAAAACTTTTCTGATAGTCGACCAAAGGTTAGTGGATGAGAAGATTATTGGTCGACCAAGTTTTGATTGGTCCTTTGGTCAGAGAATAAGCTCCACGGGAAACCGACAAACACCAGTGTTACCGCTGGTTGGACACTAGGTAGTAGTATGGGGTAATTTTCATTAAGAAGGGTTAGGGTTAAGCCTACACTATAGAGCAATTCACCTTGATTTCAAACTTTGAACTTATTTTTTTTAATTTAATTTAACTAAAAATTCAAATTAAATTGGAAAAAATATATATAAAATATGTGTAGTCTCCGTCTACACATGCTGGCGGAAAATTACTTTTACTATTATTTATGCTTATGGCCATGGAGGTCATTCCCCTGTCACTGCCAGCACTCAGGGCCACAGAGGTTGTTCCCCTGTCACTGTCTGTGCTCACGGCTACGGAGGTCATTCCCTGTCACTGCCAGCTCTCACGGCCACAGAGGTCATTCCCCTGTCACTGCAGTGCTCCTGACCACGGTGGCCATCGACGAGCCTGTCCAGTTTCCCGAGGCTTTCGACGAGCCTGTCCAGTTTCACAAGCCTGACCAGTTCTCCATGCTGGTCCAGCTCTCTGAGCCTGTTGAGTTTCCTGAGTCCATCCAGTTCCCAGAGCTTGTCCACCCTGGCCTGTGTTCTCCTGGTTCACTTCGGTCTTCGGACTTCCCGTCCGCTCTGCCATGGCCACCTGGACTGTCTTGCCCTCCAGTGGTCTCTCTGGGTTCATTTGTGGCCTTCAGTCCCTCTCATTTCCCCCTGTGGTTTCTTGTCCTGCTCCTCCCCATTAACAATGTTTTTTTTTTTTTGTGTTATGTTTAGGAGCACCAGGAGTCGCTCCTTCAAAAAAAGGTTTGGTGGGGGGCTGGGGGGGGGGGGGGGGCATCACCGAATACCAAGTGGCCACCAGAGGTTACTATGTGTTTAGTGACTTTTAGTTTGAAGTTTTGTTTTTACCTATTTGTGTCTACCTGGTTCCTGCCCTGATTGTACCCAGCTGTTTCTCGCTTGCCATGTTTGCCTCAGTGTATATAATGTCCTTGTGTTTGCTTAGTCTTTGTAAGTTGTTGTTCATGGTACCCTTCAAGGATGTGACTTTTGTTCTGTTCCTGAGTTTTTGTTTTTGTTTTGTTCCTGTGTTTTCAAAGTTTTGTATCTGGACGTGTTTTCTTATTAAAATAATGCTGCAATTAGATCCTGCTCTCTTGACTTCCTCCAGCAATCATTATGTCAGGATTGTAGGTTCATTGGAGCAGTCATATAAATTCACAGGAGAAGTAATATACATTCAATGATAACAGACAAATTAAGGTAAACAAATTGAACTGCTAAATTTTTTAAAGTTACAATACATTGTAACTGTATTCAATATGGTTCGACAATGAACAGAAATTTAAAAAATGAAGTAATGGTTGAAACCATATATTTTGTCTGAGTAAACTTCTGAGTTTACTCAGTTTAGTTTTGCACTAGATTTCTCCTTAATTAGACTGTAACCTGTTTAAGATAACACAGAATACAATTCTATCTCACATTTTAACCAGTTAAATTGAAATAAAATCTTTCTCTGAACACATTTCACTTTTTTGTCTATTTCTTATCTTTAAAATGTCGAAGTCCAAATACATTGCAATTGAATACTTTGTGATTCAACAGTTCTGTCCTGCTGCTATTTTTTATTTTCTTACAAGTTGAAGCTGAATTTGTAGGCTACATTAACTGTGGGATGTGTTGTGATTTCTCCTGGTATTTTAGATATTAATATCTGGATGAATCTGAATTTTGTCTGTGCATTTATACATTATTTATGAGGCAAGAGGTGTCAAACAAAATGTGAAATGTCAAGCACACACTTTTGCAGTTAATAATCAATACAAATTTAAACATTGAAGTAAATAAAAATAAAATCAATATTTAGCCTATAAACAGGTGAAAGTCCCATAATTCAATCAGAAATGTTTCAATTGAACACTATAATTTAGTTAAATAATAATAATAAATATAGCTGCAAGCAGCAATTAAGGGGCCAAGCACATCAACCATTATGAGGCACAACATTGGTAAAAATTAGTAATTAAAAGCAATCTGGTCATGATTTTAGGCAAAATTGTTGAAAAACCATGAATATTATCAATTACAATGGGACATAAAAGCGCATTACTTTTGACCAAAAGGTGATGCTGTCCCAAAATGTATATGGTGTGGTCAAGGTGTGGTCATCATTATGCAAAAGCATTGCCGAGATAGAGCTTGAAATCTAGCACAGTGCCATCAAATTTATTGTTGTGTTAAAAACAGTTTGGTCTATCAACACAAAATCCATAACTTTTTGTCTGCATGGTCTGAAGGTGGTCTGAATAAAGGATTTAAAAATGGCAGACAGGAAGTTTGATCCATTATGACATAACTGGTATGTTCTTGGCATGACCCATGGAATCTACCAAGACTGATCTCATGACAATAGCACAAAGTAATCAAAAGTTATTAGCATTTTAAGAAAATTTGGTATAACTTTTGACCAGAAGGTGACGGAGTCCCAAAACTTTTTGAGTACCTTCAGGGAAATGTGCCAATGACACATAATGAGTTAACAATATCTTAATGCGTTTGAAAAATAAGGCATTTTACAACAACATTCAAAATGGGCGACGGCCAAAATGGCTGACATAGGAACATTTTGTATCATTTGACACAACATCCTGCACAGAATCTAATAAGACCAGATATGTGATTTTAGGCAAAATTGTTCAGAAGTTATAAGCAAAAATATGCCTTTGTCATATCTCATTAAAACTAGGTGGCGCTGTGCCAAAACTATGTAGCTACCCTTAGGTCAATGTTGTCATAACACACCAAGTTTTGTGTGAATATGATAAAGTGTTGTAGAGATGTAGCCTCACGTCCAATTTGGCATGCTATACATCTAATTTGTTTGTGCGTTATTCGAGAACCGTTTGACTAATCAACTTTTTGGCAGCCTGATCTGAAAATGATATGGAATACATTTTTGTCCAAATCAGACAAACGGTCCAGGAGTTCGAAAAACTAGGTTTTTTGAAAAAATTTAAATGGTGGAAACATTTTCAAAATCAGAGGAATCGTCTCGGTTACTGTTGTAACCTCCGTTCCCCGAGGGAGGGAACGAGACATAGTGTCGAAGGAAGTGACACAAGGGGTCTTCTCGGACGCCGAATCGTACCTCTAAACCTGAGAAAAGGCCAATGTCAAGTTGGCAGACAGAATTTGCATGCCCTGCCCCGGACATACGGGTATAAGGGGAACCGGGGCAGCAAATGCCAGTCAGGATTTTGCACTGAGGAGCCAAAGGATGAAGCACAGCCATTTACAGTGCTAGGTCTAGTGCCGTGGCAGGAGGGACACTACGTCTCATTCCCTCCCTCGGGTAATGGAGGTTACAACAGTAACCGAGACGTTCCCCTTCTGTCACTCTCTCGACCTAGTGTCGAAGGAAGTGACACAAGGGGTCCATATAAAAATGCCATGCACTGACCATGTGACGTGACTGTCGGAGCAGGGGCAAAGCAGGCTATTGCGTGTTAGAGGCACCTGAACCGAATGCACGTCGCCCTCCCCAACGCCCCCTCAAAGAGTTTTAGCATACCTACCTTAGGTTTTCCCGCACCCCTGGGGGAAAAAGGTATTACATGCTAGCATGGGAGCAAGCCCAACAGCCGCGGCCTTGTCTCTCACTATGTCTCTCACATAGGATGTAGAGCGGCTGGGGCCCAACCTATGTCGGGGAAGGCGGTCATTCCCCGGGGGGGAGCAGGAGAGCCTGGGCGGTGCTGAGAGAAGACTCAAAGCATTAACCCTGCTCCACGCACCCGGCAGGGGGCGGTTTAGAGACTGAGGAAGAGGCCTAAGGAGGCGTCTTCAAAACTCGTCGGCGCCGGTGTGCCGGGCGCTGAGGCAGGACCGGAGGCAAGGTAGCTGTCCGGCCTGCAGATTTCCTATTCTTTCAGGAGGGCAAATACACCACGAGGGTTGTGAAGCCGGACGTGGGAGACGGCGCGGTGGTAGGTCCAGCCTAATGAAGGGGGGACTCTACAGACACGGGGCCGAGGCAGCGGGGCTGCCTGAGGGAAACGCGGGTCCGCCGAGAGGGGGACCGTACCGCGGAGAATACATCATGGGGAGTTAGCCTGAAGAGGGAACTATGCCCGTGGAGCCCGACCCCAGTACAGAGCCCTAAGACTCGTACTGGGTCTGGCCGTGAGTTGCTCTGCTGAATTCACGGGCCAGAAGGCTAGGGAGGATAAAGCATCCAGGCAGCGACACTCAGTGGCTGACCTGGGACAGAAGGCGCACTGGATCACATTGGTGAAGGGCGCAAGATGCAAGCGGAACACCCGGTCGGTTGTGCCGCGTTACCGAGTTCTACCGGCTCGGACCTGACAAAACACAGGACGAGACCGACTCAACCCTTAGATTGTAAAATCTGGCAAAGGTATTGGGTGTTGCCCAGCCCGCTGCTCTGCAGATGTCTGCTAGGGAGGTGCCGTGGCTTAGTGCCCACGAGGATGCCACACTTCTAGTGGAGTGTGCTCGGACCTGCAGGGGGGCGGGCACGCCCTGGGCGTGATAGGCTAAGGCAATAGCATCAACGACCCAGTGGGCTAGCCTCTGTTTGGAAACGGCGTTCCCTTTCTGCCGTCTGCCAAAGCAGACAAAGAGCTGCTCAGAGTATCTAAAGCTCTGCGTGTGGTCCACA
Organism: Moxostoma hubbsi; assembly: GCA_032164185.1. Classification (NCBI taxonomy): domain Eukaryota; kingdom Metazoa; phylum Chordata; class Actinopteri; order Cypriniformes; family Catostomidae; genus Moxostoma; species Moxostoma hubbsi. The sequence goes on along the minus strand of JAVLUX010000013.1, from coordinate 6,459,891 downwards.
TAGGTACGCAAAGCACGCACCGGACACAGCAACGAAAGGGCTGGGTCTGCCTCCTCCCAAGGCAGTGCTTGCAGGTTCACGACCTGGTCCCTGAAAGGGGTCGTGGGAACCTAGGGCACGTAGCCCGGTCGGGGTCTCAGGATAACTTGAGAAAGTGCTGGACCGAACTCCAGGCAAGAGTCGCTAACAGAGAACGCTTGCAGGTCTCCTACCCTCTTGATTGAGGCTAACGCGATCCATCTTCAAGGAGAGGGCCTTGAGCTCGACTGAATCAAGTGGCTCAAATGGGGGTCTCTGAAGGCCTGAGAGGACCACTGAGAGATCCCAAGAGGGAAACAGGTTAGGCCGGGGAGGATGAAGTCTCCGGGTGCCTTTCAGGAACCTGATAATCAAGTCATGCTTACCAAGGGACTTGCCATCTACTGCATCGTGGTGGGCTGCGATAGCAGCTACATACACCTTCAAGGTGGAGGGGGACAGCCTCTCCTCCAGTCTCTCCTGCAGAAATAGAACCACTGACCGAACTGCGCATCTCTGTGGGTCTTCGGCTCGGGAAGAACACCAATTCGTGAACAAACGCCACTTTAGTGCGTAGAGTTGCCTGGTTGAGGGAGCTCTGGCTTGATTGATCGTATCTACGACAGCAGGTGGTAGATTTACTAGATCTTCCGCGTCCCATCCAGGGGCCAGACATGGAGATTCCAGAGGTCTGGGCGCGGATGCCAGAGGGTGCCCCGTCCCTGAGAAAGAAGGTCCTTCCTCAGGGGGATTTTCCAGGGAGGGGCTGTCATGAGGAGCGTGAGTTCCGAAAACCAGGTGCGGGTGGGCCAGTAAGGGGCCACCAAGGCAACCTGTTCCTCGTCCTCCCTGATCTTGCACAGCACCGATGCAAGAAGGCTCACTGGGGGAAATGCGTACTTCCGCAGCCCCCGGGGCCAGCTGTGTGCCAGCGCATCTGTCCCGAGGGGAGCATCCGTCAGGGAATACCAGAGCGGGCAATGGGAGTTGTCCTGGGAGGCAAAGAGGTCTACTTGTGCCTTGCCAAATCGGTCCCAAATGAGCTGGACCTCCTGGGGGTGGAGCCTCCACTCTCCGCTGGGCGAAAACCTGTCGCGACAGCGCGTCCGCCGTCGTGTTGCGGTTGCCAGGGATATGAGTGACGAGCAGTGACCTGAGTCGCGGCTGACTCCAGAGGAGGAGATGGCGGGCGAGTTGTGACATATGACGAGAGCGCACGCCGCCCTGGCGATTTATGTACGCTACCGTCGCGGTGCTGTCTGAGCGAATCAGAACATGCTTGCCTCGGATTAGTGGAATAAACCTCCGTAGAGCAAGAATAACAGCCATCAACTCTAGGCAATTGATGTGCCAACGCTGCCGGGGACCTTTCCAGGTGCCAGCGGCAGCGTTCCCATTGCACACGGCGCCCCAACCCAGTCGAGAGGTGTCTGTGGTTACACAACACGTCTGGACACCTGCTGCAAGGGATCTCTGGCCCGTAGGAAACAGAGGTCTGTCCATGGGCTGAAAGTTTGATGGCAGGCAAGGGTGATTGTCACACGATGCGTGCTGTGGCGCCATGCCCATCTCGGGACTCGGGTCTGTAGCCAGTGCTGTAGCGGTCTCATATGCATCAACCCGAGCGGCGCGACCACGGCTGAGGATGCCATATGCCCCAGGAGCCTCTGGAATTGTTTTAGAGGACCGCTGTGCCAGGCTTGAAGCGAGCGAGGCACCTGAGCACTGACTGGGTGCGCTCGTTGGTGAGACGCACTGTCATTGAGACCGAGTCTAACTCCATACCGAGAAAAGAGATGCTCTGAACCGGGGTGAGCTTGCTCTTTTCCCAGTTGACCTGAAGCCCTAGATGGCTGAGGTGCCTGAGCACCTGGTCCCTGTGAGCACACAGTAACTCGAGAGTGGGCCAGAATGAGCCAGTCGTCGAGATAGTGGAGTATGCGGATGCCCACTTCCCTTAGGGGGGCAAGAGCGGCTTCTGCGACCTTGGTGAAGACGCGAGGGGACAGGGACAGGCCGAAGGGGAAGACCTTGTACTGATACTTCTGGCCATCGAACGCGAACCGTAAGAAGGGTCGGTGTCGCGGCAAAATAGAGACGTGGAAGTACGCGTCCTTCAGGTCTACCGCGAACCAATCTAGCTGTCGAACGCAGGTGAGAATCTGCTTCTGTGTGAGCATTTTGAACGGGAGTCTGAGCAGGGCCCGGTTGAGAACTCGCAAGTCCAAGATTGGTCGCAACCCGCCACTTTTTCTGGGTACGATGAAGTAAGGGCTGTAGAGACCCTTCTTCATCTCGGCTGGAGGGATGGGCTCTATCGCGTCCTTGAGGAGCAGTGTAAAAATCTCTGCTCGTAAGGCACTGGCTTGTTGGCCACGCACTAGAGTGGAGCGAATACTGCTGAAACGAGGCGGGAGCCGGGCGAACTGAATCGCAGAGCCGAGTCGGATGGTCCTGGCCAACCAGCGCGATGGGTTGGGAAGTGATAACCACGCGTCCAAACTCCGTGCGAGGGGAACTAAGGGGACGATCACATTTGACGTACCGGGCGGGGCTTCGCGGCGGGGGTTGAGCAGGTAATAATGCGTCGGGAGGCAAAAGAGCGTCCCGAGGCTGAGGTGCTGAGAAAAGACTCAAAGCACTTACCTTACTCCGCACACCCGGCAGGGGGCGGATTAGAGACTGAGGAAGAGGTCCCGAGAGAGCGTCTTCGAAACTCGTCAGTGCTGGCCTGCCGGGGTTGGACAGTCGCGGGGCCAGAGGTGAGAGAGCCGCGTCCGGAAAACCGGGACTGGAGAGATGTAGGGCCGGGGTGCCGTGAGAACGGCACACACCGGCTGAATGACACAGGGAGTGAGGGAATCGCTCTGTAGGTACCGCAGCCCGAAGGCGGTGCGGCAGGTAAAAACAAGGATTCTCTTCCCGGCCCTCCACCGGGGGATGGAGTGGTCTTGAAACCATCTCCGGAGTGAACATCCGACTGCCTGGGGTGTCCATCTCAGGAGCGCTTCGGAGCATTTCTGGTCCGAGAGGGGGTCCTGGAGACGGGGGGCGTACGCCGCCTGCGAGGTGCTCGACGCTGGGGCTAAGAGCTGGGCCCAGGTTGCGGAGCTACCTGTTGTTGCTTTCTCGTCGCAGGGGGGGACGCCCTCGGCGAGCAGGCGGGGCGCAGGCGTGCTGACTGGGTGGCGCCGCGGCATGATGTGAGAAACTGTCCCCATCTGCTTCCTCACCACCGAGAACTGCTGGGCAAAGTCGTCGATGGTGTCACTGAAAAGGCCGATCTGGGAGGCGGGGCGTTGAGAAATCGTGACTTGTCAACGCCATGCATCTCGACCGTGTTCAGCCAGAGGTGGCGCTCCTGGACCTTGGGTGTGGCCATCGTCCACCCGAGTGCCTGCGCCGTGACATTCGTAGCTCTGAGAGCGAGGTTGGAGCAGAGCGCAGTTACTGTAGCACATCGGGGTTGGAACTACCCAGGTGCAGATCTTTGAGTGCCTTGGCTTAGTGAATTTGCAGGAGAGCCATGGCATGCAGGGCGGAGGCGGCCTGTCCAGTGGTGCTGTAGACTTTTGAGGTCAGTGATGACGTCATTCTATGGCTCTGGAGAGTAGTACCGTTCAGTCCCGCCAGGTGGCGGTGTTCCGCCATCCAGGGTAGTGAGAGTGGACAAGCGGAGGGCGGTTCCGTCCTCGTTGGCTCGTTATGCACTTCCGGGAACGACGGAACCAAGGGGGGCGTGGCTATAAGCGGCGCCGTGACCCGAGGAACCGATCGAGTAGCCGAAAGGGGGGGGCGGAGATCAGCCTCGCGCTCGCGGCGGCCCGGGAAAGCATAGCGGACATCTGCAAATCAGCCTCAGACTGGGCGAGCAGACCCGGAGGTGGCAGCCCAGGCGAGCCATCAGCATCAGACGCCGCTGTGACGCTCTCCGATGCAGCGGCGATGTCGTCATCCAATTCCGGGAGCTCAAGGGAAAATGCCAGCTGGCCGAGAAGCAAAACGCACTCTTCCCGAGCTCGGACGGAAGCAAACAAGCGTGCTGGGGGGCGGGTGGTTCGTGGGGATTTACCCGGCGAAACTGAGCCCGTGGTCATCCCCAAATCGCCTTCATCGCCAGCCGGGTCAACCTCAATCCCGTGGGAAGAAGGAACGACGCGGGGGGCGGCTGAAGTGGCTTTCTCTCATGACAAAAGAAAGCGCGACCGCAATGTTGCCATGGTTATGTTCTCGCACTGAGAACATGAACCATTCATAAAACACTGTCTGCGTGTGATCGCAGCCCAGGCACGCGAGGCAGCTCTTATGACCGTCAGAAGTGGAGAGAATTCAACTGCATCCAGGAACTACACAGAGGCGGAAAAGACGTGTCCTGAAAAGGACGTTCTACGCCTGCTGTGTATTACTCTTTTATGAGTGGGAACTCAAACTCTTTTAGAGAAAATATACTCTATTAGGAGGAGAACACTCTTTCAAACAGAAAGAAGCGCTGTAGAAGCCCCCAGGGGCGTGGACTGCACAGCGTGCAGAGAGAGAGACGCCAGCTGGAAATGCGCCGTGCGGATCCAACAGCAATGCTTCTCGCTGATAGAGGTGAGTGAAACAGGTGTGTGTTTCAGCTGCTTGCGGTACAACCATTCGGCTCCGAAGAAAAATTCTGACTGGCATTCGCTGCCCCGGTTCCCCTTATACCCGTATGTCCGGGGCGGGGCATGCAAATTCTGTCTGTCAACTTGACATTGGCCTTTTCTCAGGTTTAGAGGTACGATTCGGCGTCCGAGAAGACCCCTTGTGTCACTTCCTTCGACACTAGGTCGAGAGAGTGACAGAAGGGGAAACATCATTATGATTCTAGCACTTATGTTTCAAAAGTTATTAGCATAAACATGTGTGAAATTTTGGGCAGTTGTTGGTGCTAGGGGGTTTGTGATAGAGACAAATTTGCTCCAGTGAATGTTCTGACAGTCCTCTATCTGTGTGCCAAATTTCACAACTTTCCTGCATATGGTTCAATGGGATGCTATAGACTCAATGGCGGAAGAAGTATACTGCAATAATAAAAAGCATATTAACAATTACAATACTTCCCTACACACTTTCAGTAAATGGCCCCTAATAATAATAATGTTAAATTTATATAGCACCTTACCAGAGTTCAAGAACACTTAACATTATCAAATTTACCGTAGTTTAAAGAAGACGAAGAAAAGCATGTTTCAGTTTCTTCATTTTACATAAGCAGGAATATTTTGAATAGATGAATACTTTATGGAGCATTTTAACCTTTATGGAGAATTTTAAAAAAAAAAATCAGAATAAAGTCTTAACCAGTTAATTACCTTAATCGCTGATGTGAATATAAATGTGGTCAAATTTAAGAGACGGCTAGATGATAAAATGTAACTTTATCCTATTTGGATAATCTGTCAAATAAATATTTGTTATATTATTCAGATTAATCCGTTATTCTTTTTGAAGTCATTATACAAGCCTTTCTGAAAAGGCCTTTGGCTTCGGGCACATCCTTATTCATGTCAAATCATTTTTATTGACTTCTTAAACTGTTAAATTCACAAAAGAGCCTACGATGACATCAAGTCCTCACTTTTATTGAGACGCTATTGTGCTTGCTAAATCAGAATTTTATGAGGTGAATGCACTATTTCATTATTTCATTAACAATTTCATTATTGTTCTGCATAGATGGTTACAGCATTTACTAGGAAGTCTGGTTCCTTCCTTATATGGCGTTTTCATGTACGTGGATTATGATAATTGAGATTGAACGTGCACACGCACCCTATTTATGAAATGTTTGGAATTCACATGTTTTACTAACAAATCTGGAGAGTAGGCCTGCGAAAAAAATTTCAGGATGGCCCATTTTACGTGCAAATTACTCCAAATTATTGTAAAGTGTAAAAATTTTTAAGTGTTTCAAAACTTTTGACCGGTAGTGCATATGAGCCATACACTACCGGTCAAAGTTTTGAAACACTTACAAATTTTTACACTTTACAATAATAAAGTCAGCAAAATATTGTATAGCATAAATGGAACTACTAACTAAACAAAATCCAAAATAATTAAAAACTGTTTTATATTTTAGCATCTTCAAAATAGTCACCCTAGAATTTGCAGACATGTACTCTTGACATTTTCTCAACCAACTACTTGAGGTATCACCCTAGGATGCTTTTTAAACAGTGTTGAAGGAGTTCCCATCTATGTTGGGCACTTATTAGCTGCTTTTCTTTATTATTTGGTCCAAGTAATCAATTTCAAAAACTTTTTTTTTTTTTTTTTTTATAAAATTTTAGCTTTAATATGAAATAAATTAATATGCTGGCACAATTATATTTTTGTCTACAAAACTAATTTCAAACATTTAAGCATACACCTTCAGATCAAAAGATTTTTAAAATCATGAGAAACATTTGTCAAGTCTTTAAAAACATTTGACTATTAGTGTACCTAAAAAATGTTCCTGAATCAGGCCTATTGTGTGCTGAAGTGTTGAGATTTGATCATGCCATGAATCTGGCCATTAACAGCGTCCGCTGCGAAGTGAAACAGCACAGGTCATTCAAGGTTTTTTGGAGGAGCTCTATGCTGAAAATAATAGTAATAATAGTATTGGTAACATGTTGCTTCACACTAAATTTGATGGTTAAAAGAGGAAGAATTTTGCTGAGTTTTTCATAACTTTTAAGTGAAATCAATGTGTTTTTTTAATCCAGAAGGAAGGACACTACACTGCTTCAGGACACAGATTTGCTATTGGACCTTGATTTACTAACTGACATAGTACTGGGAAACTGAATTTAAAGGAAACAAAAATTCCATCCATGCAGTCAGTGTGAAATGCCATGAATCTGGCATGTTTCTGAATCTGTGGCCTTTGACATAAATAAGTAAATAAGAGCAACTGAGTGACCTATTTAATCTAGATTCTAGTGATTTTGAGATGGAGATTCACACCCAACAAAGTGTCATTCATTTCAATGCCCACCAGGGCCTTGTTGACCCAGAGATGAAAAAAGAATGGCTGCCAGTGTCAGGATATAGCCCTGATTATAGTGCACTATACTACACAAGTACTAGGCTTATATTAATTTTTAATGAATATTAGGGCCCTCATGTATAAATACTTGTGAAGGTTTTATAGTATAATGTCGTCTAAATCAAGAAAGGTATGCCAGAAGCTGTGCAAACTTCCCTTTATAAATCCCAGTTAGCAGAATATTGTGTGTACATGTATGTTATTTATTCCCCTCCCTGTCTCTTCCCCATAATTTCCTTATATGGAGTGTACAACATGTTTTAACAATGCATTACCTCATTTACATATAATTACCATATGCATATTGTCATTCAGACGCATGAAACTACTGTGTTATATATATCTTTATTATTATTTTATTTAAGCATCTTATTCTAGCACCATTTGGAATCCTTGAGCAAAGTTTTCAAGAAGCACTAATGATGCCATTGCCATTCAGAGCTGCATTAATACATATTAATTTAAATGAATCAATTTAATTGCTTACACATTGATTTTGTAGTCATAAGTATAATGCATGTATCAATTATTCCTGTTCAGTGTAACTACTAAAGTGCACACAATTGGCAAATAATAATTAAGCTTCAATAGCTTCAATAATATTTCCAAAATTCATGAGATAGAGGACATTTGCTACAATGACAAATGTGGAAGATCACTTTTTCCTAGTTGCACTCTTTTGCCAGTGGTGCCGCAAATTGACCAAATACAGTAAAATAGAGGGTACGCAAAGGGTAGAGCTTGCATGGGGGTGCACAGATTTTCACGTCAAGTTTACTTTTTATAAATCCAATCGTGAGCATGAGAGGTGGAGTAGTACCATTTTTATACATTAACACACGAGGCCCCAGATCCCTGTGCATGCACGCTTGTCCCTCAGACTGAACTAAAAGCAAGAGATCTTGGTGGCCGAACTGACAATTCATAGCGCACCGCATTTAACAAGCACCGCAAAGGCGGCAGCACCAGAGAGCTATTGGAACATGACAAACAACTGGCACAGAGCCAACAGCAACACAAACAGTGAACACACGACCCATAGACCTGCCAATTTCCTGGGCAAAGATCTTGGTGGCCGGAGTGGAAATTCTTGGCGCATCGCTTTTAACAATCACTGCAAAGGTGGCAGCGTCAGAGACCTATTGGAACACGACAAACATCTGACATGGACAGTGAACACACTATACAAATGTTCATGTTCCGGCATGGAGTTTTGGGGAGAGCGAGAAGCAAATTCCTGAAAAATTTTAGCGAAGCCGCTTGAGGTGGAAAGGAGGAGAGACGCAAAGCTCAAGCCAACGATAAATCAACCTAAAGCTCTCTGTACTCTGTTTCACATCCTTACTAAATATAGGGAGGAGAAGTGGACCGGTGCCAGCTTTCCTGAAAGCAAACTGAGAGCAAAGCATTTAGTGTCGCTACAAAGCAAGAACAGTCCCTATAGACCCCATGAAGTTTTGTTGCTTTTAGTCCACATATACTCAATGAGCATTTTATTAGGAACAACAGTACACCTACTTATTCATGCAATTATCTAATCAACCAATTGTGTGGCAGCAGTGCAATGCATAAAATCATGCAGATACGGGTAAGTAGCTTCAGTTCATTTTCACATCAACCATCAGAATGGGGAAAAATGTCTCAATGATTTTGAAAGTGGCATGATTGTTGGTGCCAGACGGGCTGGTTTGAGTATTTCTGTAACTGCTGATCTCCTGAGATTTTCACACACAACAGTCTCTAAAGATTATTCAGAATTGTACAAAAACAAAAAAATGTCCAAAGAGCGGCAGTCTCGCCTTGTTGATAACAAAGTTCAATGGAGATTTGCCAGATTGCTTTGAGCTGATAGAAAGGCTACTGTAACTCTGTGTGATTACTACTGTGTACAATAGTAGTGAGCAGAAAAGTTATAACAGTAGAAGACCACATTGGGCACTTTATTAGGACTGTAGTGTTGCTAATAAAGTGCTAAGTTGGTGTATGTGTGTATGTATGTATGTATGTGTGTGTATATATATATATATATATATATATATATATATATATATATATATATATATATATATATATATACACTGTATATTAGGGCTGTCGATTTAATGCGTTAATTCAGTGTAATTAATTTTATTAAAAAAATAACAGCAATTAATAACCGCAATTAATCGCAATGCCCCCGGACCGTAATAAGGAAGATTCCTGAGAAATGCAAGTTTGTAGTAACACCTGAGGGCAGGAATTTTTAAATATTTAAAGATAACTATGTATAATTATTTCATCATTATATATTGAATTATTGTTATATGAGGGCTTTCTCAGCATATATTTGTATATGCGATTAAATGCGATTCATTAATCGGAACACCGTGTAATTAATTAGATAAAAAAATTGTATCGATTGACAGCCCTAATATATATATATATAGATGAATCTGCCCCTCACCTTTTTTGGGAATGTGTCCATGCTGTAGTATTTTGGAGAAAATGTTGTTTGTTTGTACATACCTCTATTTGAACTAGTTTTTCTTTGCTTTATAAAGATGTTTATTTGGTTATCACAGTTTTGATAACTTAAGTTAATATTTTCTGATTAATCTTTTTATTTTTCTTGCCAAGATTTTTATACATAAGTGTAAATTTATGTCTATAAAGCCCCTATTTGCACTTTTTTGTAATGACTTGAAATATTATTTAAATACTCTTTGTACCTCCAACAACTCCAAAGCATTGAAAACCATTGCACTATGTAATGAATATAATGTCTTGGCATTATTGTAAAATATATCTGTAGTATTGTGTACTATGTATACCTCTGGCTTGTTTCTAAAAAAAAATTGTCTGTTCTAAAAAATGTTCTAAAAATGTCTGACGCAGGTGTACATTGACGGGTCCTTAAACAAGCCCTCATAATAAATGGAACTGATTGACTGATTTACTTGTGAAATGGATTGCTGTGAACTGTATGCCAATGATTGTCTTATGATCAATAATATGGTAGTAAACAATACATTGTATTCTAAAGCTGGTTTTTGAATGGTCTTATCAATGATTAACTCTTCTGCCACAAGAATTTAATGCATTTTAATTATCTGAATATATAATTATTATCTGAATATAATTTTAATATTTAAATATAACTATGAATAATTATTTCATCATTATATATTGAATTATTGTTATATGAGGGGCTTTCTCAGCAAATATTTGTATATGCGATTAATCGTGATTCATTAATGGGGTCACCATGTAATTAATTCGATGAAAATTTTTTATTGATTGACAGCCCTAATATATATATATTTATTAGTGCTGTCAATTGCTAAAAAATTTGTATTTGAATTTCACAGTTATTTTTTTTTCTACTATGCAAATTCAAATGAAATGTAATTAATACCTTATGTCTATAGGACTACTTATTATATTCTGACTGAGCACTATACTGAGTTGGAAAAAAGCAAGCAAAACTGTTTGTTTCTCAATTCAGACTGGATATAATTTTTTTATTCAAAAAAGTTCGGTCATGCCAACTCTAGCAAAGAATTAGCATGTGAATATGGGTATGACATATTGATAGGATATTTGTCTTGGCGGACTAGATCTGCTATGCTGTTGCTGCTGCAGCAGAGTGAGTACGGAGACTTCTGAAAAGTACGGCTAGAAAAACACATACATCCATAGCTAGCATGTGGACATGCTGCCGCTGAACAATGAGACAAAATAGACATTTTTGAATAGATATAAACAATCCTGACATTTTTAATAGACATAAAAAAATCCAGATATTTTTAATTGACATAAACAATCCCTGTGTAGCAGATCTAGGTAAATGGAAGATGGGGTGGGTTGCAGAGTAAAAACTTGCAGCGAGCTGCAGAGAAACCAGCATACTGCAAAACGGAGCCATTTAAATAAAAGACAAGGAGAGAAACACAAGATGATTGGCTACCTGAAAACATGTCAGAAAACCAATCAGCCTATGCCATGAGAGCCAATAGGCTTAACATGTCATATGTGAGTGAGCTGTTTGGCTGCTGTTACTCAATGAGGTGCCTGTACAACAGAAGTGTTCCACCGGCTGAATGTGATGCAGTTAAGGTTGATATTAAACCAACTCTTGGAAATCCAGACAATTAAGGAAATTTGCAGTCCCTACGCCTCCCCTGATATTAAATATGGTAGTTTACATAAGTATGTGAACTATCGTCAGTTTAACCATAAGACCCGAAGAGATGTTTTTCCCCTTCCTTGTATAGACATGTCCTTGGATGATCTTTCTCGTGCCCAGTGGTTTTCAACCATGGTCTTGGTAAGTGGTTATAACCAGGTGCCCATGTCAGAAAAGGTCAGAATGAAGAACACTTTCTGTATGCCATTTGGGCTTTTGAGTTTAACCGCATGCCCTTTAGTCTATGCAGCGATTCTTGTACATTCCAGCAACTCATGGAGCATATGTTTGGGTCTCAACATTTCCAGACATTGTTGCTGCACCTTGATGATGTAATTGGACCTCTTCTTCCATAGACAACATTTGGAGCATCTAGATACAGTTTTGAGCTAGCTGCCTCAAGAAGGCCTCAAAGCATGTATAATATCTATCTAGTTGGAGGGGGTATCTACAGACCCAGATAAGATCTCTGTCATATCAAACTGGGTTTGTCCAAATAATGTTTCCAAGCTTCGTTTTTCCTGGGTTTTGCCAGTTATTACAGGCATTTTGTCAAGGATTTTTCCCAGATTTCCCCTTTCTTACATTGCTTGGTAAAAAAGGGTGCACCTGGACCAATTAGTGATGCCTGGATTGAAGGTACTTCTTCCTACCACCCCTGTACTATCATATGCTAATTTCTGACTCCTTTTTGTTCTTGAGGTGGACAACAGTCAGAGTGGTCTTAAAATACATTGCCTATGCCAGCAGAGTGTTGATCCATATAGAGAAGAGAATGCCTAATTACAGCTCCATGAAATTAAAGTTCCTTCCTTTAAAGTGGGCCATGATGGGCAAATTCTAGGAATATCTACTTGGCCATAAGTGCAGAGTCTGGACTAATAACAATCCCTTGAGTAATTTGATTACAGTTAAACTTGGGATAATAGAGCTATGTTGGGCTGCACAGAGGCTTTTGACTATATCCGTTAACAGTCAGGACCTTCCAACAGAAATGTAGACTCCCTTTCTAGGCAGTACCCTGAAGATTTTGACTTCTGTGTTCAGGCTCTGCCAGGAACACATATTCCGATATATTTGGGATAGACCAGACACTAAGTTATTAACTGCTCCATTTGGTGATATCTGTCTTGCCAGTTCACTCTGTGAATCTTCCTGTCCTTCAAGGGAATTATTCCATAATTAGCAACTTGGAGAAGGAAACCTGACAGAGCAAAGCAGCAAGCACTGACCAAGTCAGTACAGGAGTTAATGCGCAAGTGTGATCATATGGTGGAGAAGGATGAGGTCCTTGTCATAGAATTTTCCATTCCCATTTTCCAAAAGTGCTAATCATTACCAATGCATTCTCCAAATTCATGCAGGTGGTTCCAACTCATGACCAGCAGGTCACCACAGTGGCTGAAATCTTGGTGAGGGAATGGTTTTATCTATTTGGGGTCATGGCCCGTATCCATTCTGATCAGGGTTGACATTTTGAGAGTGCACTGATTTAACAGCTGTGTGACCTATAATGGAGTAAAGAAGATTCGTACCGTGCCATATCATCTACGGGGTAATGATTGCATACAGGAGCATAGGAGTCTGCAATTTGCTATTGTTGGTGCCAGATTACATATTCAAGCCTCAGTGCTCATGCTAAGACCAGAAAAGTTCCAGTTGTCTTTTGAATGAAGGACAATTGGTTTATCATCGGGACCATGGTGTCTTGGAGCCCCACACAGTACAAAGTCATCCAAGCCCCTGTTGATGGTGGTCAAGTTTATTCCATTGCTCCTATAAATGAGTTGACCCAGGTGAAGCAATTAAATGCTGAATCTAGTTCATGGTGGCTGGCCCTTGTGGGCATCTTCCCATACTTATTATGAGGTAAGGGTTCCTTTAGACAAGAGTAGAGATGAAGACGTGGATGATGGACAGTGGTGTGTTCTTGCATCACCATTAGAGGAGAGGCAAAATTCAAGGCAAGGCAAGTATTTTTATATAGCACATTAAATACACAATGGCAATTCAAAGTGCTTTACATCTTCATTTGAAAGAAAATTCAAGATACATAAAAAACAAAATCCAATTAAAAACATGTAATAAGAATAAAAGGTAATACACACATTGAGAAAAGTTAAATAAAAATAAAATAAAAAGAATAAAATAGCATAAAAATCAGGAGAACAAGTATTAAGAGCATGACTTCAGCAAATTTAAAAAAAACAGAGAACATGGAATGTTCCAAATAATTATTGAATTTTTTTTCCTTTAATTTTAGTCTCAAAGGCAGATCTCAGTGTACCCATGATCAACCAATACATACACTGTGTATATAAAACAAGAAAATTAAAGTAAAATTAATATCTATTCTGAACTAAAAGAATCTGCTATCTATCTTTTCCTAAACTCAGGGCACCCCTGTCTGAGTGGAGACACCAGGAGAGACAGGGTTTTCCCATTCAAAGTCTGCAGACTATTATTTGCGCCATCCTTCAGCATATGTCTATGATGTCACAAGGACATCCTCACATTCTAATCAAGATACCACTACATCCAGGTGTGATATCTAGCCACTGCTAGATTCTTAATAAAGACTCCAAGTGAGGACTAGAACATAAGTGTGGACTGTCAGAACCACTCTCACCCACTCTCGGTAAAGATTGAGGGGTGTCTTAGGCCTCTTTTATTCAGGTACTAACAGCAGCGCCTCACTCAATCTCTCCACCAGACAGCGGAATCGTACCTCTGAACCTGAGATAAGGCCAATGTCAAGTAGGCAGACAGAATTTGCATGCCCTGCCCCGGACATACGGGTATAAAGGGAAGCGGGGCAGCAAATGCCAGTCAGGATTTTGCACCGAGGAGCCGAAAAATGAAGCACGGCCATTTACAGTGCTAGGTCTAGTGCTGTGGCAGGAGGGACACAACGTCTCATTCCCTCCCTCGACAGTAACCATGACATTCCCCTTCTGTCACTCACTCAACGCTGTGTCTAATGAAGTGACACAAGGGGTCCATAAAAAAGCACCATGCACTGACCGTGTTACTTGACTTTCAAAACAGGTGCACATCCATCTTAAGTTAGGGAAGGTGGTCTTTCCCCGGGGGCGAGCAGGCGATAGCATGTTGGGAGCAGAAGGATGCCCTGAGGCTAGGGTGCTGAGAGAAGGCTTGAAGCCCTTACCCTGCTCTGCGCACCCATAAGGGGGTGGATTTAGAGACTGAGGAAGAGGCCTAAGGGGACATCTTCAGAACTCGTCAGTGCTAGTATGCTGGGGCTATAGGTGAGGCCGACAAATCGGTCCCATATGAGCTGGACCACCTGGGGTTGGAGCCTCCACACTCCGACAGCGCATCCGCCATCTTGTTGCAGTTGCCAGGGATGTGAGTCACGGCTGGCTCCAAAGGAGGAAATGGTGGGCGAGTTGTGACATATGACGAGAGCGCACACCGTCCTGGTGATTTATGTATGCTACCGTCGTGGTTCTGTCTGAACGGATCAAGACGTTCTTGCCTTGGATTAGTGGGAGAAACTTCCGTAGGGCAAGATTTACAGCCATCAACTCTAGGCAATTGATGTGCCAACGCTGCCGGGGTCCTTTCCAGGGGCCAGCGGCAGTGCACCCGTTGCACACAGTGCCCCAACCCTGTCGAAAGGCATCTGTGGTTATCACGACTTGTCTGGACACCTGCTGCAGGAGGACTCCGGTCTGCAGAAAGCAGAGGTCTGTCCAAGGGTTGAAAGTCTGACAGGAAGGGATGATTGTCACATGGTGTGTGCCATGGAGCCATGCCCATCTCAGGACTCGAGTCTGTAGCCAGTACTGTAGCGGTCTCATATATATCAACCTGAGTGGCATGACCGCGGCTGAGGATGCCATATGCCCCAGGAGCCTCTGGAATTGTTTTAGAGGAACTGCTGTGCCAGGCTCGAAGCGAGCGAGGCACCTGAGCACTGACTGAGCATGCTCGTTGGTGAGCCGTGCTTTCACTGAGACTGAGTCTAACTCTATGCCGAGAAAAGAGATGCTCTAAACCGGGTCAAGCTTGCTCTTTTCCCAGCTGACCTGAAGCCCTAGACGGCTGAGGTGCCTGAGCACCTGGTCCCTGTGGATGCATTGTAACTCTCGAGAGTTGGCCAGGATGAGCCAGTCATTGAGGTAGTTGAGTATGCAGATGCCCACTTCCCTTTGGGGGGCAAGAGTGGCCTCTGCGACCTTCGAGAGGATGCGAGGGGACAGGGACAGGCCTAAGGGGAGGACCTTGTACTGATACGCCGATACGATGGCCGTCGAACGTGAACCATAACAAGGGTCGGTGTCATGGCAGAATGGAGACGTGGAAGTACACATACTTCAGGTCTGTGTGAATGATGTGTGATGTGTGAAATTGCCTCCAATCGCCAAGAACTGCTGGGCAAATTCGTCGACGGAGTCACCGAAGAGGCCAAGCTGAGAGACAGGGGCGTTGAGAAACTTAGCCTTGTTAACGTCACGCATCTAGTCCATGTTCAGCCAAAGGCGGCGCTCCTGGAACACGAGGGTGGCCATCGCCCGCCCGAGTGCCTGCACTGTGACCTTCGTGGCTCTGAGAGCAAGGTCAGTGGCAGAGCGCAGTTCCTGCAGCACATCAGGATCAGGACTACCCAGGTGCAGATCTTTAAGTGCCTTGGCTTGATGGACCTGCAGGAGAGCCATGGCATGCAGGGCAGAGGCGGCCTGTCCGGCAGCACTGTAGGCTTTGGACGTCAGTGATGACATCGTCCTACAGGCTCTAGAGGGGAGTATCGGGCGGTCCCACCAGGTGGCAGCGTTCTCTGGGCGCAGATGTATGGCAACCGTCCTATCCACCTGGGGGACTTCCGTGTACCCGTGGGCTGCTTCACCATCCAGGGTAGTGAGAGCGGACAAGCGAGGGGATCAGTTACGGCAGTGAAAGGCGCCCTCTGCGACCACGTCAGCTCGTCATGCACTTCCGGGAAGAATGGTACCGGGGGGGGGGGGGGGGCGTGGCTGTGAGCGGTGCCGGGCACCGAGGTACCAGTCGTCAAGCCGCGAAGGCTGTGGGGAGGACGGGGGGTTCCAGTCCAAGCCCACGCTCACGGCAGCCCAGGAAAGCATGCCGGCCATCTGCTCGTCCGCCTCCGACTGGGCGGACTGTCCCGAAGGCGGCAGCCCAGTTGAGTCTTCTGCGTTAGAAGCCTGGACGCTCTCCGATGCAGCGGTGATGTAATCATCCAAGCCCGGGGGCTCGAGGGAGAATGCCAGCTGGCCGCGAGGTGAGTCGCACTCAACACAAGCCCGGACGGAAGCGCACGAGTGTGTCGGGGGGTTCGTGTGGATTTACCCGGTGAAACTGAGCCGGTCATCATCCCTGTATCACCTTCATCGCCAGCCAGGTCGTCCTCAATCCCGTGGGAAGAAGGAGCGATGCAGGGGTGGCTGAAGTGGCATTCACCTTCAGGAAGGAGAGCCACGACCACAACGTTTCCATGGTCATGTTCTCGCATTAAGAACATGAACCATCCACAAACACTGCCTCAGTGTGATCGCTACCCAGGCACATGAGGCAGCGACGGTGGCCGTCGTTCTTGGAGAGAAATTGACCGCATCCAGGAACAACACAGGGGCGGAAAAGAATCTTGAAAAAGATGCGTTCTGAAAAGGACGTTCAACGACGCTCTGTATTGCTCTTTTGTGAGTGGAAAACTCAGACTCTTTTAGAGGAATACAACTCTTTTAGGAGGAGACACTCTTTTAAACAGAAAGAAAATGCTGTCAAAGCGCCCAGGGGCGTGAACTGCACAGCATGCAGAGAGACTGACACCAGCTGGAAATGCACCGTGCTGATCCAACAGCAATACTTCTAGCTGGTAGAGGTGTGTGGAACAGGAGTGAAACTCAGCTGCTTGCTGCACAACCATTTGGCTCCGAAGAAAAATTCTGACTGGCATTCGCTGCCCTGCTTCCCTTTATACCCGTATGTCCGGGCGGGGCATGCAAATTCTGTCTGCCAACTTGACATTGGCCTTTTCTCAGGCTCAGAGGTATGATTCGGCATCCAAGGAAGACCATTTGTGTCACTTCATTCGACACTACGTCGAGTGAGTGACAGAAGGGGAACTCAGAATCAGGTTTTGCAATAATCAAATGAGAGAGAGTTTACTGATTGTTCTCTGTAGACTCAATAGGCATCACAAGTCGATGAGATACAAAATAATTTAAATGAAAGAAAGACAAAAGCAAGTGCAGCACAATGCACAGCTATACAGAAGTGTTTTCCGTCTGGATTTAAATGCAGCTACTGTTGGTGCACATCTAACTTCTTCAGGAAGCTGGTACGCATAGACTTTTTTATCCTGCCGTTCACCATCTTTAGAAGTCAAAGATATGTTATTTTGAAATATTCCTTCCAGGAAATAAGGCTAATTGCTTCTGGCTCTACAGTAGTTTACAATGCAAACTTTATTTATTTTGAATTTGCAATCCAATTGCAGCCTCTTTGCAAGAGTGAATCATGCATGACAACATAATGTGGCAGAGATTTGCAGAGAATCAATAGGGTGTATGTCAACACCTACAGTTTAAAGAGGGCAAGGCAGGTTGACATTCATTTGTCATTGCATTCCAGCACAAGTGTCTCTCCATTGCTGCTGGACTCCACCTACCAGCTTGACTGAATACACTGAACACTGAAAGGTGTGTGTTTGTGCATTTCTTTTAATATTTCTCATTTTCCCTTCCTGGACAATTTTTTTTTCCCACATGTCAATTTCATTTTAAGATGTACATACTTAGACAAGGAAGTACTTGGTGTTTGAAGACAACTTGCTTCAGTTGTTGAAAGCATGGTCTGTGTGTAAACACACATTTACACTTGAGAAGTGTGTCACTGGAACCTTACGTAAATTAATTTAATGTTTGCTATTCATTGCATGTAATGGTTTTAATGCATGTAATGTTTTTTACATTTTATTGATTTTTATCTCACTCGGAAATGTCCTCACTGTCTGCACAAGTCAGCCTTACATTGGGAACATTCCAGCAGGAAACCTACAGCTGTCAGCTGATGGGTCATTCAATGGTGCCTCATTCAAGTCCACAAGGTAAGTATAAATGACTAGATTACTGTTTTATTATTGAAGTAGTAACAAAGTCGTTGCAGTAATAATTGCTTCTTGGCTATAATAGCAGTTATTAAAACTCCTCTTTCTGTATTTGTTAACTTAGGTTTTGTCTTCCCTTAGGCTCCAGTGCATATGACCCAGCACCTTGCAGGTGGTGCATGCCGCCCATCTCCAGGACATCTAGGACCCGGAAGGCTCCAAATCAAGTGTACTGTACTAACTGTATATGGTTGAAATGACAATAAAAACCACTTGACTTGACTAATCACTCCTGAGACAGAAGACCCAGGGAGTCAGATGTTCGCTCTGGAGCTGGTACCAAGACCACTCCGTCCCCCGGTGGAGGGCCGGCAGAAAAATCCTTGTTTTCCCACATTGTTAATAAATTTTATTTAATAAAAATGCCCTCACTTCCTGGGTCATCTAGCCAGTGCGTTTCATTCTTACAGCACCACGGCACCAAAAACCACAGTGCGGGCCAGCGCTGATGAGTTCAGAGGACGTCTTCACAGGACCTCCTCCTCAGTCTGACCGTAGTGGTAGACCTGAAGGACACGTACTTCCAGGTCTCCATTCTTCCTGGACATCGACCCTTCCTACGGTTCGCATTCGACAGCCAGGCATTTCAGTACAAGGTCCTCCCCTTCAGCCTGTCCCTGTCCCCTCATGTCTTCACCAAGGTCGCAGAGGCAGCCCTCGCCCCGCACACGCAGTCGGTGCTAAGGTACATCGCTCTCTTTGAGCCCGGCACTGCGGTTCCTCTAAAACAGTTCCAGAGGCTCCTGGGGCATATAGCATCCTCAGCTGCGGTCGCACACACTCGGGTTGATGCATATGAGACCACTTCAGCACTGGCTTCAGACTTGTTTTCTGCAGACTGGAGTCCCCCTACAGCAGGTGTCCAGACGTGTCGTGGTCACTACAGACACCTCTCAACTGGGTTGGGGCGCCATGTGCAACGGGCACGCAGCCGCTGGCTCCTGGACAGGGCCCCGGCTGCGTTGGTAGTCAGCAGCGACTCAGGTCGTTGCACGCCATTCATATCCCAAGCAACCGCAACACGACAGCGGATGAGCAGTCACGACAAGTCTTGCTCAGCGGAGAGTTGAGGCTCCACCCCCAGGTGGTCAAGCTGATTTGGGGCCAGTTTGGCATGGCACAGGTAAATCTCTTTGCCTCCCAAGACAAATCAAACTGCCCAATTTGGTACTCCCTAACAGAGGCCCCTCGTGGGACAGACGCGCTGGCTCACAGCTGGCCCGGGGGGCTGCGCCAGTACGTATTTCCCCCAGTGAGCCTTCTTGCACTGGTGCTGTGCAAGGTCAGGGAGGATGGGGAACAAGTCACCTTAGTGGCTCCTTACTGGCCCACTCGGACTTGGTTTTCAGATCTCACGCTCCTCATGACAGCACCTCCCTGGCAAATTCCCCTGAGGAAGGACCTTCTTTCCCAGGGACGGGCACCCTCTGGCATCCGCACCCAGACCTCTGGAACCTCCACATCTGGCCCCTGGACAGGACATGGAAGATCTGAGTGACCTACAACCTGCGGTCGTAGACATGATCAGCCAAGCCAGAGCTCCCTCTATCAGGCAGATTTACGCCCTAAAGTGGTGCTTGTTCACAAATTGGTGTTCTCCCTAGTGTGAATAGCAGCAGAGATGCGCAGATCGGTCAGTGCATTCATTCCTGCAAGAGAAGTTGGAGGGGAAGCTGTCCCCCTCAATCTTGAAGGTGTATGTAGCTGCTATCATGGCACTTATGTGTCAGTTGCTAATAAAGGTACAAGTGATTTAGAAGCACACATTAGCTCTGCGAATCATAAAGGGTCAGAAAAGGGTG
Organism: Moxostoma hubbsi; assembly: GCA_032164185.1. Lineage (NCBI taxonomy): Eukaryota > Metazoa > Chordata > Actinopteri > Cypriniformes > Catostomidae > Moxostoma > Moxostoma hubbsi. The sequence continues at coordinate 6,439,693 of JAVLUX010000013.1, read as the reverse complement.
AACGTTCATCAGGTAAATTAATGGACTACTTTTTTGTGACCAGGTAAAATTGTTACAAAAAAAGGTACACTCATGGCATCAAATATTTTATTGTAGTACATGGACATTTAAAAGTATATTGGAAAGTCTTTTTCACTGTACTAAAGTTTGCATTCATAGTAACACTGTTATTCTTTGTTTGGATAATACAATTGCATTGTATTGTCTCTTGCTATACATTTTGCTTCTCCCTGTAATAGTTTTGTGTTCCCTCGCAAGTACAGTATTTTGTGTTCCCTCGCAATAGCTTAATCCATCTCTTTTAAAATTAACCATGGTTTTACTAAACTAACCATGGTTAACCCATGGTATTTCTTGTAAAACCATGGTAATCAAAACATTTACCATTATTTTACTACAATAGTTGTTTTTCAACCATGATATTTGTATTAAAAAGTAATAATGCACATAAACTAAAACTTTGGTATTCAAAATCATAATCTTAAAACTGTCTACACTGGAAGCGTCAAAGTTAACATTCTAAATGATGTGTAGTGGTTAAATTCATCTACAATGCTGCATGCATGTGTAAGGTAAATGTCTTCATTTCTTAAATAATGGTACATTTTAAAAAATAAATAATAAAGAAATGTAGTGTAATTTGATTCAACTGTTTCAATTTCATTTTTCTGCATTAGGAAAGACTGAGTTGATAGAGCACTGAGTTGACCGAGAACGTGTTTTCAGAGGGTTAGTGCATGGACTCTACTTAATTAAAACTTTAAGTGACCATTCTGAAGCTAATTTGCTTCTCGTCCATTTCTTTAGGGCTTAGTAGAGCATGTGAACTGCTCATCTCTCTAGCAACAATTGTCCAATGACAGATTGTCTTACATTTACATCAAGTGGGATATGGGGGGGGGTGGGGGGGGTGGTCAACATTGGTTGCTCCAATGAGTCAACTGTACAGTGGCATTTTTAAACTTGATTGCCAAATGGAGAAAGAAAAACAATAGAGCACAACAGTCTGGTTTTGGAAGTAAAAATCCCATTAATTTCTTCCAAAGACTAATTGATTTTCAATGATAACTTCTAAACCTTTAAAGATAGACCTACCATGAGCTTCGAGGTGGTTCATCGATGGTATATGCCTCAGTTGAAGCCGTCTGTGTGATTTCAACTTAATTGTTTAAAAATGTCCTTTTTTAGCGAAATTCATGTTTGACAGCTACATTACTTATGGTCCAGCAGAGAAATCTTCACCAATGTGAGAACCGTGGCCAACAAATAATTGTGCATATTGTAATATTTAGCAATAAATGTAAACTGTATTGTTTCTATACTTATTATCAACAACCTAAAATCAATATTTGTATATATTTAGCAAGTTTTATATTAGATTGCATCGTTTGCAATGCTTCATGGGATTTGAATCCATGCCCTCATAAAAAGATGTTAAGATGTTTTTTTTTTTTTCGTCATATTTTCAAATACTTGTTTGCATTAAAACAAAGTCTGTAATGTTGTGATATACCTTGGAGATGGTTGGTTTGGTTCATGCTTTACAACTCTTTATGCCACAGGTCAGTTGAATGCTTGATTATGATTGGTTGACAGATGTTAAGGTGTGCAGTTATTTTTCAAGTAAACACATGGCTATGAAATAGGTCCAGGTCTTGACCACATAACAGTTCCATATCACTTCGCCAAAATATTCCAGTTCTTTCATAGAGCCCTACAGGCTACCACAACAAAATAACCAATTAAAACAAAGACATTGGTTAAGTACATCGGATAAGAATAACAATGTCTAGAATATCCTAAATTTATTTCAATTTTGACTGAAAGCATCCTTGGGCTCCCTCTCTTTCTCCCTTGTCTGCCCCCCACTCACACACACACACACACACACACACACACACACACACACACACACACACACGTTGTTGCAGCTATCTTTATGAGGACTCTCCATAAACATAATGATTTTTATACTGTTCAAACTATAGATTCTATGCCCTAAACCTAACCCTACTCCTAAACTTAGCACTCACAAAAAAACTTTCTGCATTTTTACATTTTCCAATAAACATAATTTAGTATGTTGTTTTAAGCAATCACTATAAATGTCCCCATAAACCACATTTATAGCATAATACCCTTGTAATTAACAGTTTGTAACCTAAAAAAAAAAGTCCTAGTAAACCACCTAATCCCGCCCACACACACACCCGTTCCAGTAAAGCAACGCAAGCCTTGCTATCCTCTGCTGCTAGTTCTAAAATGACGTTTTCGAACAAAAAAGATGCTGAATCCATGGCAGAAGAAAGTAGTTCCACTAACAAGAGCCTTTTAGGAACGAAAACTGGAAAATGTCTTGAGATAAAACCCTGAACGATGTCTTAAAATGTGGTAACTGTGGTATAAGCAGAATAATTGACTCCGGCCCATTGAATTATTGAAAAATAATGCACACCTGAGGTGCAATTACCACCATGGGTATGCATTATTGTTCAATAATTCAACGGCCCATCGTCAATTATTCTTTACTTAATGGAAGATTTCATTTAAAGTCTATGGAAAAAAATTAATGGGAAAATTACTTCCGGAACTAAGACTTCTGAAATAGTGGGCACTCTTGCGCTCTATTGGCAAATGGATAAAGAAAAGATAAAGTAAAATAAAAAATAAAAAATCCATTGGAAAATGGATAAAGAAAAGAAACTGGCAATCAATGAAGAAAAGCAATTTCCTAATGCTTTTTTACAATGCAATTTAGAAGGTGCATTTAACAATGACTTATTAATGTGCTATATTATTGTTATATTTAATTGCACTTTAAACATTAATTTATTACATGATTTATTAATATACAATTTTAGTTTTTAATATAATTACATTTTTAATCATGAAGTAAACAAATTTATATTGTGTTTATTTATTTGTCCATTATAAATTGGTTGATTGACATTTTTTTATTCTATTTAATTGTATCTATTACAAATTAATAGATTGATAATTAATATCTTTAGTCTTTTTTAATTGCCACTCCACGACTTAATTGAATCAGTCCAGACCTTGCAACACCTTATTCCTACCAGCGCTAAGCATCCTCGACAGGAGGCACTATTAACAGAAATTCAACTTTTTTTTCAGGAACAAAACAGCAACATGTTATTGTCATGTTTAAATTAGTTTTTGTTCATGTTTTCATTCATGTCTTTTATTTTGAAAGTTTAGTTGAATGTTTCCTGTTCCTCTCATGTGATTTCCTGTTCCTGCCATGTTTCATGTGTTTTGTTCTTGGTTCCTTTGATTATAAAACTTGTTTTCTTAACTATTTACCCATGTCAGAGCATTTATAGACCTCATGTTTGCCTTTGTCTTGGTTAAGTATTGTGATTGTGTAATCCAGTAACATTGTCCTTGATTCTTGTTCTTTGTTTTCTTATATTCTATAACATCTGAGGTTGTTACCCGTCCTACCAAACATCAGAGTGAGCCCTCTCCCGAATACTGATCTCCACCCATTTCTTCACTGCTTATTTCCTGTTTACCACATGTATATATAGCAATGCAATTCCATTGTTTATTGCAAAGTATTGCCAGTTTACCCTGCCTTATTGAGCGTTTTTCCATTGCTAATGTTTCTTGAAAGTCATGTTATGACCATTGCCTGTTTTTCTGGATTCACTGCTTTTTGGATTACCCTTTGTTTTGTTTGCCTGGTTGGACTGTCTATTTGGTTTATTTGATTTATCTGCCTGCTTTACGACTATGTCTCTCTGCCTGCTGTTTTCGATTGTTTGCTTGTGTCTCTTTTAATAAATTTCCTGCATATGGATCCTAACACCGTCTCCATGGCCAGTTAGCTATATAGTCACATCAAGTCATAATCCTAGTTAAGTCAAGTCTAGTCTCTTGTTTTGTATCTTTTGTTTTGTTGGAACTGTATAATAAACTACACTTGGGTTCTCACTTCGTCATTGTCTTCGTCCGTTCTTGTCTTCAGCCTGTCCTGCCTGCACTATAACGTTACAGTTATAATAAAAATGCAAACAATTAATGCATCAATGAAATAAATTAAATGTATTAATGAATGCATGAATCAAGCACAAGGAAGTGTAATTGAATGAATCATCAATCATAATGCAAAAACATTGAAAATTGTTGAACTTATGACCTTTTCAATTTCATAAGCATAAAGTTTAATCATATTAGGCCCCATTGATGAAACAGGACCAGAACAAATTTTTTTGTGTAAAAAGTTTTTAAGATGCTCTAGCTTAAATTCTCACATTCATGAAAGATGTGTTTCCAAAATGTTAGTTGGTATGAACAAAATTTACACTTGCTCCTGACCATGTGAAAATTGTGCATAAAAGTAATTTGATTGTTTTGCATTCTTTCAAGCAAACTGCTGTGGCTACTTTATCATAGAAGTTAAACAAATGAAAATATTTAACTAATGAAAAAAATAATAATAGCTGAATGAAAGTAACAATAATAACTGAAATAAACTATAAATAACGGATGGTTGTTTTTGTGTTCTTTTTTAACATATAGCCTACTTAATCGACTACGCAATTTTGCTTCATACATTTGACATGTTTTTCCAGAGGAGGTGCTTGGTATGGGGAGGACAAAATGTGGGATAATGCAGTTTTTATTATTATTATTATTATTATTATTATTATTATTTAGAAAATATGAATGTCCTCTAATGTTTAAAAATGTCTTATTGTTAGATGTGCTCTATAATATAGGTATCACTAATTTAGAATATGCATCGATAAATCGTGTCGGTTGATAATGCATGATCTATATTAATGCTGTTAAAACTATCAATTGCTTATGTGCTTATGCATATTATGATAAAAAAAAACAGCACACTGTCCATTTGCCCCCTTTAAAATATGCATTTTTGGGATGCTCTGTAGCACATCTTTTTACAGCTATAGTCTCTAACTTGGTACATATATATATAGATCTCATCAAGCCGGATGAAAGTCTTAAGCTCTGCCCAACAGGAAGTCGGCCAGGAAGTGGGTTTATCTTGGTCATGCCTGGTCTGATCAGCTTCAAATTGTGCATGGTTACCAATGGGCTGTTCCTGATTACAATGCTATGGACTGGTAGTCTGGCCCACTATAAGGATCCTGATTGTCTTCATAGTCATACAAGTGTTAAGAGGCCTCTTTTTAATGGATTTATTTATTTGAGTACTTTGTGTCGGATCAATGCCATTCAGGAGACTCCACAAGGGCTGAGAAGTCAATTGTGGGAAACTCTCCCGGCCCTGGTGAGAAGTTGATATTGCTAGACCCTTCCTGCCCTTGGTCTGAGGACCGGGCTCCGGCCTTGAACCTTCAGGAGTTTGTTCTCTGGAAAGCCTTGGGTCTAGGGCAACTGTCACATCAGGTGTATCAACATTACTATCAATATCACCTTCCCGTTCTGTCTCCTCAGCCTGTGGCACATCCTCCCACATCTGCCCTTCATCTCCTGTTTCAGCATCTTCAGTTGTCCTAGAATGAGGTGTAACAACATTACTACCTTCTCCTTCCTGCTCTTCACTTCCTTCCCCCTGTTTTCCCTTTCTTGGTCATGAGCTTCAGTTTCTCTTTCAACCTCTGGGGATATCACGGTTGAGTCTTCCTGTTCTTCTTCTGTTCTATGTACCTGGTATTTGGTGGTTTTGGCATAGGTGCCCTAGTGCAGTGATTCAAATGATACCATGTCATGCTACCTTCTACCTGCACTGCTGTTGGGGTTTGCCCTTACTACCATGAAATATGCTATCCTTCTGGGTTCATTCGACCTCCTCCTAACAACTCTCAGGTACAACCGGTCCCAAGAAACTATTGGACAGGTCACTTCTTCTCCTTGCCTTTGTCTCCTGTTCTGTTCCTTTAAATAATTGGCTTCATGTATTGCAGTTAATTGTCCCATCTAGTCCCTTAATTCCATCTGCAACTGTTCTAGGGGTGGGCCTTCATAGGGGCCTTTCAGATATGTTACATGCATGGGTCATCTTGTTAGCATTCATGAGGTTTTAGATTGGTGATTCTGTTGGTCTACATGTGGTATTTTATCAATGCAAGGGGTAGGGCATCAACCCAATTGTATTTAGTTTCAACACAAATTTTTCCATTTACTCTTTCTACCATTCCCTGTGATTGCGGTTGATAGACGCACACTAGTCTTTATTTTATTCTCAGCTGTGTATTACTGTTTTTAATGTTTTTTGAATGAATGCTGAGACATTGTCTGAACTAATTTGAGATGGTATGCCAAATCTTGGAATGAATTCTCTGGTCAGAAATTTGATCACAGTCTGAGTTCACTGGTCTGCTGACAGTTCTGCTTCTACCCATCTGCTGAATCTGTCTATTATCACCAACGTGTATCTTTTGCCTCTGATTGATATTAGCATGTATACATAATTCTGTAACTTTATGATGGCTGTAAATCACTACTGGATAGCCCATGGTCACACAAGAGGCATAGGCATAATACACTGCAGCAAGCCCTTGATAACACGGTGGGTAGCCTTGTGCCACATTGTCCAGTTTGATGCTATCATAAGCTATTGGTTGCTTCTTTCATCCAATACAAATTTCTTGCATTAAGAAATCTATCCATCTTTCCTATCTGCTACATACAAATTAAATGTTTAGTATTATCTGGGGTTGCCAGAGCAGGTGCTATCTGAAGCTCTTTTTTCAATTACTCAAAGGCTATCAAGGCATCAGTATCCCATGTTAATCGGGCTCGTAACACTGAAACCTGTCATTGCTAAAAAGTTCATCATTTGTCCCACTGTTTGTGTTTGAGATGTCTTACATATTCCCTCCAATTGACTAGATGATATAGCCTTGGTCTTATGCGCAAAATTTGTCCTAAGTATTCTACTTGTGGATAACTTATGAACTTATTCCAACATTATAATGTTGCTGAACAAATTAATAGATCATCTATATACTGCATTAATATATTTTCCATTCTGAGATCTTCCAAGTCGGTTTTCAGCACTTGGTTAAAAACATGTGGTAAATGCTTGAATCCCTGGGGCATTCTAGTGTTTGTATAATGTTTACCTTGGTAGGTGAATGAGAAAAGGTGTCTGCTTTCTTCTGCTAGAGGGATGCTGAAAAAGGCAGAACACAGATCAATACAGGTATCCAGTGAAATACAGTGAAATAATTTGTAGCACGAGTCAGCAATGTATGTGGATTTGGAACTTCTGCAGGCCAGTCTTCTACTACTTCATTAAATGCTCTCAAATCTTGTACTAAATGCTTTAATGGATACCATTGTTTTCTTGGTAGTTGTGTTCTTGATCTAATTTTGATCTTGACTGGATTAGCCGATTTCACTAATCCTACATCAATGTCTTTTTTTTCCATTTCAAGCCTATTTCAAGCTTATGTTGTTCTTCAATCAATCTTTTCTTTTTCTTTAGTAGACACCACAACCCTTTGAATGTCAAAATGGTAGCACACAGGGTTTTTAAGTATGTTTTGTCTGGTGTCCCAAAATTTAAAGGATTTTCTATTTCTTCCCACTTTTTCTTCTCTGCCTTCTTCATCATTGGTCCTAAATCTTTTGCCTGACTTCCCTTACTTTCATATAAGTTAAAAGGTGGGATTAAATCTGACACTTGAAACCATTTTTCAATGAAGCTGCATTTCTCAATTTGTAACACAGCACCCTCTGGTCCTACAATTATGTCCTTCTTTGTCATTTAGCCTTTTTTTTTAGCTCTGAATCCCTACTCTGATCATATTTTAGGATACAATGTAGTTCAGTTTTTGGCATGCTTGATTCACCCATTTTGTTTACTGTTTCCATTACATCTTTCCATAAGTCACCTAACCAATATACGTTTGCCTGTGGCTCTTGCAGTTCTTGACTTTTAACAAATTACAATATCCTTCTCTCCCTGTCTCCTTTTCCCTCCCTCTTTTTCCCTTTGTCTTTAGCCTTATGTTATCATTTATCACTTATTTTTTATCAGTGCCTCCATTTCTCTACACATAGCTACATCAAATGTTCCCTCTGTTGGCCATTTCTTTTTCAACCCTTTTGTCCTCTTCTCCCATTTTTTAGAGACTTCCTTTATGATATCCCTACACACTGAAAATTCAGTGCATATTTGTTCTACTGGTGTTAATTCCATTGTTGACTAAGATGTATATTGTGTTAATTACTGTACCTCTCTAACCCCAGCTTGTTCTTATTAATGAGCTAATCTTCACCAGGCTGGTCAGATGAGGACCACTAAAAGTATCTGACACCTGACTTCCTCTGGACTTTTGCTGGGTTGAGGATTTGTTACTATTCTTTAATGGATTTTACTTGTTTTTCTCAGATATTTTATAACAGCATTTATTTGTTTTCTATCTAATGGTTTTACAGGTGATTCTTCTATTCCAAGCTTGCATGAGTTATTCTGCATCCTGTTAATTTCTTCCCTTAGGGTAATTATATCAATGCTCCAAGGCTCTTCTACAAAAAACCATTGGCCTATGGCAGTTATCCCTCCTGCCCAATGTATAAAAGTGAGAGATGGGGTTAATTCTACTTGACACCCTCCCCATAAAACCACAGAAACATTAACTCACTTCTATCACAATATTCCAGATAAAAAGGTTCAATGAATCTAATTAGGACTTCTCTTTCTTCTTTGTGTAAAATACCCTTCCCTCTTTTCCCTCTACTCCTCCCTCCTTTATTCTTTTACAAATCGCTCTTTATTTACAGGGGTTGGTTGCTTATACATCATTTATTGTTTTCAAGGTTTGGTTACTAAATATCCCTAATTTTTACAAGGGCTGATTGTTAAAAATTTTATTCCCTTTTTATTTTCTCTTTTTTTCCATATATTTCTACCCACAAATGTTGTATCTCTTCTGGGGCTCTCATGCCAATTTCTAACTCCACCATTCCTATTGTGCAATTTGTTGTATAGACTGGCAGTTTCCTCCTTCGCGGTCTCTATGAAACAACACCCTACTCACCCGCTGCACTGGATGTATGTCTGTGGTGAAATTAAGGACAACATTCCTCAAGATTGTTGCTCCTCTCTGCCCTGGTCTCTCTGAGGTGCTCCTCAAATAAGGAATTTCACTTCTGACATAAGGGACATACACTAGATTCATTTTTTGATGACCCCAACTGTCCCAATTGGAAGGGGTTCAGCATGTACAGCCCTCCAGCTGCTTTACAATCGGGTCAACTGTTACATTTTTAAACACCATTTCCTGCCAATCCATCTATGACCATTCACGTTCTACTCTCCTCTAATGTGATTTTAGTCTGTTTTTTCAGTAACTCCTTTTCTTCAGTTAATTCCCTTCTCTGACCTGTAAAATCTATGTATTGCTGATTCCTTTTGATTCTATTAATGTCTTTTCTAAATCTTCTTCTGATTCCTCTTTCCTGCAGGAAACTTCTTCTATCTTTCAAAATTGGTTAGTCTCTGCATTTTCCTTAGTTGAGGAACACTGTAGAGAGAAAATATTCTTTGTCTGTATTTTTATCTAATTACCATAGTTGTCTCTCACTCATCTGCTGCTTAGTCTCTCTGCTCTTGACTTCTATACTTGTTTAAACCACCTCCCCCTCTTCACTCTCTCTCCTAGATGCAACCCACACTGTCACATTGAGTGCGAGAGAGAGATAGAAAAAAGAGAGAGATTATTTCTTATATACTTTTTTATTAATAATTGTGTTTCTTTGTTTGGATCACATCGGCTGCAATTTGAATGATGCCAAAATAGTCGACAAAGCCAATATCTCGGAACATCTCCTGTTCCAATTTTTTTCAGTATCCATTTTTCATTTATCAATCACACACCCTGCTACACCTGTTTCTCTATATCACAGCACACTCACTATACACTCACATATGCAGAACAATACAGTACAATTAATGTAAGCACACAGCACAGCCAACACAAAATCAGCATAGTTAGAACCAACATTACATATAAACAAACAATACAATCAATTTCACACATATCTTAACACACTTAACACAGATATAGAGAGATATGTCAATAGACTTCTGCACTCAATTCAGCCTGGGCTTATTTCATTACATACATTCAAAACCCTGCCTCTAGGTATAGTATGCTGCCTTCGCATAAAGTTTTCCTTTAAAACCCTGCTTCTGGGCAAAATATGCTGCTTCTACATAACATTTTCTTTTAAAACCCTGCTTCTGGGCAACCACGCTGCTTCTGCATGATGTTTCATTGAAAACCCTGCTTCTGGGCAATCGTGCTGCTTGTGAATGATTTTTCACAAGCGTGGCACCCTGAGATCTGGAACCCAATTTTCTACTTTAGCCAATTAATTTGTTCAATTTAGATTTGGACAGGCAAGGCCTTAGTTACCACAACTTAAGTCAAACCTACATCAGACTACACAAAAACACTTTTTAAGCAAAATAGCTGACCGCAGTTTTGGCACCAGTGATTTTGTGCAGTCTATGCTGGCAGAACCGCCGTGGCTTCCCCTTCCCGTCATCAATACCTGTCCCTTCACGGTCGCCAAGAATATGTTGTGGAAAAATTTCAAATATTGTTCCCTCTTTGCAAGAAATCCCTCAGAGTCAGGGGTTCCAGATGCCAAAGGTATAAGTTTATTGAGAAACCAATAAACCTGAGAATGCCAGCTGTCCGTTCTGACTCTGTTTCAAACTCTCTGTCTTTATACACTTCTGTTATCTCTTCTGAACCCATAAATCGTTCATTCTTATTATCTCCAACCAATGGGCTTGCTTGCCCCAATTGTTCTCAGACCATCTGACTTCTTTATAATGGTGGAATCTAGCAACTCATCTATTTAAAAAAAACTGAACATGTTGGTCCCATTTACTTGGAAAGTGTACATACTGGGTAAACTGGTTATAGTGATTATACATAATGAGTTTAACTTAAGCATAGTAAGCATCATGTCTATTGGGTTAACATGACGACCATCCTATATACTGGCTATATTGTGCCTTATGATTGCCTTTTCCAATCTGTATGTTGTTGAGTGTGATATCATACATACATTTCACCTGATACAGCCTTCTGTCTCATACAATACTCATACTTTTTCTATATTTGATATTGAAAATATACTATACCTGTAAATAAGAACTATGATTATATCAAGTTTGATGAGTTGACATATTATGCACTATGTTAGCATTGGGAAAGTCCAAAATACTGAACTCATTATTAGTTCTACAGTATATGCCAAAACCACCATGTTTTTGGTGTCGAATTGAGTTTGTCTGTACTGTAAGCACAACAACTTGGAGCACTGTGAAAGTGGTAGCCTTTGTTGTGGTTCTTGCCTGATTTGTGAAAAACTCACTCTTAAAGACTTGGAGTTTTTGATTTCAGAAGAATAGACTTTATTATCAGACCATAAAGCCGAGTTGCCCCTGCAGAAACAACTGATGTGTCTTGATTTTTCACTTGCTTACATAGGTCTCACAAGGCGTGGCTAAAACATTGAATATTCTGTTTTGAGCAGAAAAACATCTTTGGAGCCCTAACAAATCTTCTTTATCTTTAAACCAGAAGTTTTCATTTACATCCTGTGAGCCATTTTCACACTATGTAAAAACACTTTACTAAGAGGGTGCCCATCATATATCTTCTTTAGCTTCAACAAAAGTAAATAGGAAACATCTGCATGTCATTTATGTGTGAGTGTCCATGTACCTCTGACATTCCATTCCCAGACTTTTATGCTGAACCACTCACATACACAAAAAACACATATGACCAACAGAAATAATTGTAGAATAAAATGGCATCGATTATACTTGATTAATGTATACTCAACTTGATAAAAATACACCACATATCCCCCCTCTGTGACTTTCAGAAGTCACATTTCCATTTTTTCTCAGAGTGCAGTTTCACAATTCAGTCGCCTCAGTTATGCTAACTAGTGACTAAATTAAGTCACACAGCTTCACTACCAATGACCAGATTATGCCACCACACTCCGTTGGAGATCACAGAACCAAACATCTCTACTCAACTTTGCTTAAGAATAGAGTAAAAGTTTCTGTCCCCATATTCATTCAAAAAATAAAACATACAAAATTGTTTTAAGCATGAGCGTGCAATTGGTTCAGCCTTGCATGTGGATATCATAATTATGTAGACTATATCAAATATAAAACAAATTATTCATTATAATATCAAGAGTTCTTGCTTGTAGTGTAGAGTCTTCAACCCAGATACTTTGCGCATCGAAGAGGGTCACCCTTTGGGGAGAGGTTAGCTAGCACTTACACCCAGGGCATGGTTCTTCATATCTTCTTATACATATTCATTAGAGAGATCAATTTTCTCCCATCTTGGTCTTTCTGTCCATCCAGGTTAGTTGTCATTGCATTGGACCATATACATCGATCAAGGTAATCTACTTTCTGTTGCTCAAATCAAGAATGATTTTACCAATGGTAACACACAACAGAGTATTATTCCTTCCACAATGTTGTTATTCCAAACATTATATTAATTTTAGCTTATTGTGCACCCCATTTCTTTAAGTAATCTATTTAAATCGCTATAAACAAGTCAAACCATGTTAATTTTAGTTACCACCATGTTTTGTTTTTTCCATTCTTCATTATTATTAAAATGCACATGAGTTCCATAAAAGCATAATCAAAAATAATTTTTCAATCTTAATTCTTCATCATACCATCATTCTCAGGTTTGTTCAATACTCTTTTAATAATTTAGGCACCTCTTTGTATGCAACGGTTCTCAAAGCTTTACCCCCAAAATCAATCTATAACTTATCTTCTACACAGGGTGTGATCCCCTGATAACACAGTGATAGAATGCTTGGTATTTATCGCTGTGATGAAACATATTAATAAAGCGGTTATTAAGACAAATTTGGGTTGAGTGGAACTCACAACTTCGGGCAGGTTTCTTCTAAACCTCCCTTTTGATGCTTCTATCCTAAAAGCATCCATCCACTTCCTTAAACCCATATTACCCTCCCATCTTGGGCAGGTTTCCAGGGCGGTGGTGCCCTGTCTTAGTCTGCTCTCATTTTGCAATTGGAGAGTCTTTCCCGTCATTGGGTCACCACCTCCTGCCACTGGTCTGATACCGCTCAGTCCTATCAGCCAATTCTTAATAATTTGGTATCTGTAAACAGATATTTTCTTTTGCTTCAGGAAGTATCACCTGAGAACCGCCACAGCCAATGGAACCATCTAAATCTGCTTAAATATGGAGACAGTTCAAAACATGGTTAAATTCACAAAGCATTATTCAAAATTAAACAGTCTATTAAAACTTAACAAATTAAACAAAATGCTAACATTTAACTCATTTCCAGAACATTCATTTTCATTCAAATTGTATTTCTGCTCCTTTAGCAAATGTCACAAAAAACCTTGTATAATCGTGGGAACTAATATCAGAATAAAACAAATACAGGGTTGCCTCTGTCAAACTTCTAGGAAGCTTAATTTAAAACATCACCTTAATCAATAATGGTTTCTAGATAGTTTTGAACCTACATTTATTCTCTCAGATGAATGTTCAACTCAATATCTTATCTTTAATATAAACACTTAACTTAAAATTGTCCTCTGAATTGGGATATATTCATTAATTGCCCTTAAAATCTTTAATCATGAGGAAAGCGGTTTGAATCTCTCCTTCGTGTCACTGCATCTAACATTAGTGTCACATCACATCATTTACCATATAAAAGAAAATTCAAAGAAAATTCAACAATTTAAAGATGTGCCTTTAGCATATACTTCAACATCTGCTCTTGAGTTTCTTGTCTCAAGCAGATACTTATCACACAGAGAGTGAGAAAGGGGAGGAGTTCTGAGGGGGACATTCCATCTCATTACAGCTTTTCCTTCTTTCTCATTTTAGAATCTCACAATAATATATTTAAGTTACCCTTCAACAGTGAAAAAAAGTGATCATTATAAGAATTCATTATATTAACTGCTTTCAAACTTTTCCATTTTAAACCATCTTCAAATAAAACCTCTTCCAGAACTTTCCATCTTCTTCTCTTGTTAGAAATTTGATTACAGTTCCTGAACCCTGACCTGCTGAGGGCACTGCTTCCAGCCATGTGCTAAATCTATCTTTCTCATGTCCATATAATACATAAACACATGCTTGAATGGTCCTTCTGGCACTGGCATATGAGCTATGAGTGGTTTTATTCAACCATCTATGCTTCATGAAAACGCCATATACATTGTGTCTTTTTCTCTTTCTTTTTTTTCTTCACATAGTATGTTCATAAGTTCATCAACACAAGCTTTTATTCTCTGTTTCAACATTCTCTTTACATTCAATACAACTAACTTTAGCCTTCTGTTCAAGCAGATCTTTACATTTACAACACCTATCTTATCCCTTCTTTTTTCTTTCTGTTGAATAACTCTCTAATGATTACTTTATCAGTTTTCTTACTCTCTCATGAGAAGTAAGTTCCATTCTATCTAATGAAACAACAAAAATCACCTTTTTAAACTAACAGAAAAGTAAGTAAATGTTTAAACAAAATAAAGTATAAAAAGGCACAATTAAAATTAATCAAATCTCTTGTGTTTTAAAATAATTGATCAGTAAAATACATTAAATCCTTTTAATTTCTCATGACTCATCTTTTATATCCTAATGTTTAGCATCATTTAACAATAAGGTTTTTCAGTTATTATTCTCTTATATTCCTCAGCATTTCCTGATAAATGAGTCAGTTAAATAATAGAGACAAACATCACTGTGCAGAAACTGTTTGCCTCTAAAGTGATACTTTCACAAATTTATCGCAAAATGGAAATATTTACACTAGAAAAAGATACTCTATCAACCTTTTGTAACACCCACTACCCTTTTTCTTTAAAGTGAGGGTACGCTCTGGAAAATTTAGGTGAGTACCAATCCAATAGGTAACTCTTACTTTGCCATACATTTATAATATTTTACTCTTTAAATCAATAACTCAGTGGTTAGATGCTGGATTTAAATTTAGACCCTCAGAACAATTTAGACATGGGTATTGAACCCATGGATGGCAGTTGGAAAGTCAAACATCCAATTAGTCATATATGACCAAAATCAACTTATCCAGAGAAATGTAATCCACATTTGTAATGTCCATTCAGTAATGATTACCAGCAGTCATGATAGTGTGAGGGCCAATCAGATAATAGCCCACATCTTTCAGTCTCTTTTTTCCCTCTGACTTCCTCCTGCAGTGTTAGCCGCTTCAATAAATCATTTGGCCAGGTCATCTACAATGGTGAGAGACTAGTTGCAGAATGAGTTAGTGAACAACATACACATAATGATGACAGCTTGAAATTCTTTATGATATTCAATTTAATCTCAATGTTTCTGTATGGGTTTCACCTGCTACCAATGACCAATTATTTATTAGCATTCTCAATTATTTTTATATTAAATATATCACATATTGGGACTTTATTTCAGTTTTATCTGGCATGATTGGTCACAGAACAAACCCAAGAAAAATCTTCTCAAAACTTGAAATTCTCAACTCATTCTTAAATGTATTTTCTTTAAATCTAGTTTTAGTGGCACCTCTCAGTGTACCCATGATCAACCAATGCCTACACTGTATATATAAAACAAGAAATAAAAGAAAAATATCTCATCTTAAAAGAATCTACTATCTATCTTTTCTAAATTCGGGGCGCCCCTTTGTTTGAGTGGAGACATCAAGAGAGACGAGATTATTTAGTACAGGGTATAACCCCTCCTGCTCTCTCTCCTTACAGAGCCTCACAGATCTCACTCAATCTCTCCATTCAGACATTCCCTAGCAAAAATAATAAACACTACCTGTCTCATTTTTGTTGGTTGATCTAGTTTACACTGATAAAGTTGCACTCACATGTAAATTGTTCTCTAGACATAATACAAAACATATTTTTCATGGGTTCTTACATTTAGATATCAAGACATTATAGCGTTTAATTTAATATTGACAAACATTTTTCCTCATAAAATTGAATAGACAGCACTTAAAACAGATACATGAATGTGAAGTTTTCTCATTTAAGATTTACTTTTCATACTCCAGTTACAAAATCCTTCTTTTTAATTTCTCTTTCCCATTATCTTGAGATGTTAGCATTTCCATTGTGGCTTTCTGGTATAGGTTTACTGCTTACCAGCATACGTGAATGCAAATAAGTGTCTACTTTCCTCTGCCACCGGAATACTGAAAAAGGAAGAGTATAAATCAATCATAGTAAAGTATTTGGCATCAGGAGGGACATTTGTCAGCAGCGTGTGCGGATTTGGAACATCAGCCAGACAATTTTCTACTATATCACTGATTGCGCATAAGTCATGAACAAGGCGCCATTTAGATTTGTTTTGCTTTGATCACAGGCAAAATTGGAGTATTACAGTAACTGTTTGTTTCTTATTAATACTCCTGCTTTTACTAAACCATCTATAGTGTCTTTTATGCCTGTTTCAGCCTCAGGCCGTAAAGGGTACTGCGATTTCTTTTGGCAGACATGCACCTGGCTTAAGTTGTATTCTTATTGGACTGGCTGAATTTACCAGTCTTACATCTGTGTCATGCTGAGACCATAACTTATTTGGTACCTGAAGCTCCAATTCTTTAAATAGTTCAGCATCAACAGTCTCTACCAATTTGTGTGTTGTTGTCATCTGTGTTTGTATATTTTTTATTTTTTATTGATGACTACTTCCTGAGGGGTACCCATCAATGGAGTCCCACACAAAAGTTTAATGTAATTTTTGTCAACAGAATGACAAGTTCATTCTCTGTTATACTCAAAGCTGCTCCCTGTTTACCTCTTATGATGTATACATTTTTCAGTTTCTTTAATTCTTTTATGTATTTGTGCTTCTATTACTTGCGCTTCTGCTTTAATCTCCTCTTCTTCTGTTCTCACTTGCCCTAACAGTTCTTTTTCACATACAGTATCTTCATCATGTTTCAATTTAATTTTTCCTAAAGCTGCCCGTGCTTGTTCATAACAATCAAATTTTTTCTCACTTTTTCTGAACTTTTTTTTTTTTATTTCCAGTCTTATTTGTCTTTCTTTTTCTAAATCCACAATCCACATTCTCCTAAACCTTCTACAGTTCCCTTGAGGATTGGGAGCTGACCTTTGGGGTCACATATGGAGGTGGTTTGACAAGGGCCTCTGCTCCTTTTTTACTCATCTCCCTTCTGCATCCTTCAGTATTTTCCTAGCCTGTCGTAGATTTTTCAGATAATTTTCTCCTTCTGTTTTGAACAATGCTAACACTTCTCTCTCCCTTTCTCTTTTTCTTCTCTCTCCCTTATTTTTATTCTTATCTTTAGTTTTGTAATCTTTTATCAATGTTTCCATTTCCTCACACAAAGATACATCAAATCTTCCTTTGGCTATTTTGTCATCAAATTTTTGGTTCTTTTTTGCCATTTGTTTGAGAGTTTATCTATAAGTTCCTTAAACACTGGATATTTTAATCCTAATATATCCAGAGGAGTGGCTGCCATAATTACACCTTATGTATTATGATAACACTTATCTTTACTACAACCTTTGTTTAAAATCCAATTACTCAGTTGAATTTAGTTTAATGCAAAACACTGGAGTCAAAGTTTTTTCTCAGATAATGTGATTTCCCAAATGAAATTCAAGTACTTTAAAGTTTTCTATTATTTTATTATTCTTACTTGTCACTATGAAATGAACTCATAAGCACAGTTATATCACTTAACTGCATAACTTCTCTTGTATGAAGTTAAATAATTGTCTTTGCTTCAGTCTAGTTGGGAGTTATGACCAGTCAACAGCTGCTTTTTCTCAATTTATCTAATCTTACACCAGGCTTCCTGTGTTGCCTGAATTAAACAGTCCTTGACTAAATTTTTTCTGCCAGCCAAAAGTTAATTTTTCCCTTCCATGCACATCTTTACAGCTGTGTTGTCTTATAGTTTTTATTATTCTCCCTATTGTTAATTTATACTGTATTACTCTTTTGCCTCATATATTGATGGAAGATTGAAAATAGGTCTAAATAGATATTCTTTTATATAAATTGCATATATACTCTTTGTTGGTTATGCATTAAAGACTGAGTTTTTCTCTCTGGATCACAGAGACAACCCATAAAGCCAAGATTTTTGTTAACCAAGGAACTTCCTTACCAAAGTTTCACGAGACAGGCTTTCATTCCCAACATCCATTCAACATATAAAAGACAAATCTTCTTTATTAGACAACTTTATTCCATTCATCCTGTCCCTTTTTAATTTTAGGGCTTATATTTCACACTTGTCCCTTATTTATAAGGCTCATAACATACACTCTGTGTTCATTTTATTGTTAAGGACTCATCATACATTCCAATCCCTGTACTGGGCCTATATTAGTAGTAGTAAGTAGTAGTAACCCTTTATTGTCACATAGTCACAAGTGAAAGTAACCAGTGAAATTGGCCATCATCCTGCCCATACAAACATACAATATGACAACGGGTAGACAGGGCAGGAAGACAGGGAATTGAGAAGATATACAGCATTACATTGGGAAAGGTGAGATAAAAAAAGCGACCCCCAGACTATGCTCCTTTTAGGATTACAGTATGGGAACAGGAAAAAACATCTCAGCAACACTTAGCACATAATCAGTACATCTACAACATAACAAAAACTTGCAACAGGGTAGGGGAGTGGGGGATGGAGTTAACCCAGCACTGGCAAACAGCCATCTGGTCCTGCAGCCATTCTCGGCGCTGGTCACAGACCCGCCTGTCAGACTGGGGGGTACGAAGCGGCGAAGGCGTGGGATGGGGTGTGGGTCGGATGCATATCTGTATTTGTGTAAATTTGTGTAAAGAGAGATCGTTTACGGACATGTCCGTCGTGTGTGTGTTTTGTCTTTTGTTTATGTTTACCATTAAACTATTATTTACATTGTTCTTGCCAGTTTGTTGTACTCAGTCAAACACTTCCATACACACACTTTCAAACACAGACACAAGTACACTCACAACCACAGCAATTTCACACTTATTACACACACAAGGCCTTTACAAACACAGAGCTCACAATAACACAACATAGTTCTAGAACACAACTATTCTACCACTCCTCTTGAGTGACCTGTTCCTACAGGATTTATACACACACACTCCTCTTGAGTGACCCATTCCTACAGGATTTATACACATACACAAATTTTTGCCTTCCTGGTCAAAAATATCTGTACTATTTAATTCCTCAACACATGAGGAATATTTTTTGTCATCCATCAAGGCCCTCTTGACAGTAGAAAACTATTTTTTGTCATCCATCAAGGCCCTCTTGACAGTAGAAAACTATTTATTTTTTGTCATCCATCTAGGCCAGGGGTGGGGAACGCTGCTCCTGGAGGGCCACTGTCCTGCAAAGTTTAGCTCCAACCCTAATCAGACACACCTGCACTTACATTTTTCAAGTAATCAAGACCATGATAAGTGTCCTCAGCTTTGTCTGATTAGGGATGGAGCTAAACTCTGCAGGACAGTGGCCCTCCAGGAGCAGGGTTCCCCACCCCTGATCTAGGCCCACTTGACAGCAAAAAAAAAATATGTCATGCAATTATTTCTTCTGGAATCAAAACCCTCTATTTATTTTATTTTCCTTATCTAAATTTGGAAGAGCTTTTAGAGTGTTCTTACCACCACAGGTAAACTGGCAAGCAACACAAACTTTTATATAAGCAAAAACGCTTACCTTTTTGGTGGCCACCGTTTATTGTGTTGCTTGTCAAGAAAGCCTGCTGTGGTCACTCTTTCTGCCCTGTTCCATCCCATCCTCGTCGCCATTTGTTGTGGTTCTTGTCTGATTTGTGAAAAACTCACTCTTAAAGACTTGGAGTTTTTGATTTCAGAAGAATAGACTTTATTATCAGACCATAAAGCCGAGTTGCCCCTGCAGAAACAACTGATGTGTCTTGATTTTTCACTTGCTTACATAGGTCTCACAAGGCATGGCTAAAACATTGAATATTCTGTTTTGAGCAGAAAAACATCTTTGGAGCCCTAACAAATCTTCTTTATCTTTAAACCAGAAGTTTTCATTTACATCCTGTGAGCCATTTTCACACTATGTAAAAACACTTTACTAAGAGGGGGCCCATCATATATCTTCTTTAGCTTCAACAAAAGTAAATAGGAAACATCTGCATGTCATTTATGTGTGAGTGTCCATGTACCTCTGACATTCCATTCCCAGACTTTTATGCTGAACCACTCACATACACAAAAAACACATATGACCAACAGAAATAATTGTAGAATAAAATGGCATCGATTATACTTGATTAATGTATACTCAACTTGATAAAAATACACCACACCTTCAATGCAAGTGGATTCACTTGATATGTTTGCAGGCAGCCATGTCTCTGTTACAGCTATAAAGTTATATTTATAGGATTGGATTGAAGACATTAAGTCTAGCAAATGGCATTGTAAACCCTGAAGATTCATTAGGAAAATTGAAAAAGATTTGTTGGTGTGGTGAAATATTGATCAAACTGTGGCATTGTGTTGGATTCTTGGATGTTGCTTTTGCAATAAATTGCTTTATCAGCAAAATCTTGCATGATAAACCCACTTAAAGTCTTGACTCAACTTAAAGCAACATATGCCTGTCCAGCTGCAAAAATCTTTTTTAGTGATACGACTGCTTCACTGACAGTTGATCCTTGCACTTTTTGTACAGTGCAAGCACATGCCATCTTTAATGGGAACTGCTTACACAACCCACACTTTCTGTTAACGCGCTCTTTCTTCATTAAGTAATTGGAGTGGAATTCATAATGTTTCTAGGAGGTGGTTTGCTTTCAAGTGGTATTCCCAACTTTATCATCACCAAACTTAACAAATAGTACATTCACAATTGTGTTGATTGTATTAAGGGCCATGTCTGTTACAGATAAAAAGACACCATTTAAAAGCCCATCAGTGACATCAATTATCTTAATTAACATGACTAACGCACCTTTACCTAATAGAAACTTTTAGTGTCCCTTTTTAAGTTGCATTTGTCCAGTTTGTTGATTTTTCTCAAAATCCTGAGCCGCTACACAAATGTGATCTGGGCAATATGCAATTATCTGTTCAATGTTATGCTCTTCCACTTGCGTATTTGTTGGGAAAAAGGTTTGCACAGTTTCCTTACCTTTGTGCGTATTTAAGTCATTAAATGATAATGGGTTACTCTTGCTACATGTTCGCAATCTATTCAATATTTCTTTCTTTTTGTCTAACAATGTTTGTTAATTCTGACAGTGCACATGTACTGTTCCACAAATCCAATGGAGCATTTTGCAAATAAAACGGTTTTCCTTTCAGGTGGCAATTGGAAAAAATCTTCCACAGCAATTATACTAACTTTACGAAAATGGAGAGTAGTCACCTGTCTGTTTTATTTGTCTAAGCCTAACATGGACATAGTCTATTAGGCTGTGGTTTACCATAGCAATTTCATCTTGTGGTAGGGCGGAGGGCGGGGCCGGGTTGTGATTATACACACCCGGTCCCTCATCAGGCTAATTAAGCTTCCGAGAGGAATAAAGGCCAATGGCAGACGGTGGTGCGACGAAAGAGAGATCGTTTACGGACATGTCCGTCGTGTGTGTGTTTTGTCTTTTGTTTATGTTTACCATTAAACTATTATTTACATTGTTAAGCCGGTTCTTGCCTCCTCTTTTCCATTGAACTACGTTAGACTGGTGCCGAAACCCGGTAAGGAGGAGGGATGCCCGTCGTGGAGTCCTCGACATTGCCGTCCACCCAGGGGAGCGCCGCTGCCATCCACCGGGGGAGGGAGTAGACCGGCAGCCATCCGCGAGGCGAGTGGGGACTGGACTCCCTGACCGCCTGGAGCGATGGAGCCGCTGCCAGGGGCAGAGGAGAGCCTTGCCATCCCCCAGAAATGTGGAGGGGTCGAAGGAAGACTGCCGTCCGCGAGGGGAGGAGGGAAGTGTCTCCCCGACCACCTTGAGTCACCGAGAACGTGGAGGGGCGTTCTGACTGCCGGGGGTCGTGAGTCTGACTCTGGTCCTCCCAGGGAGAAGCATCTGTCGTCCGCCTGAGAGGGTGGAGAAGTGATCGAGGACCATGCGACGGTGTATCGGAGAAACGGCGAGTAGGTTTTTTTTCATCTCTCTCCCTCTCTCTCTCTCACTGCCGCTCTGCGTTTTCCCTCTCGTTTAAATTTTAGTGTTTTTTTTTGGGGGGGGGGGGGGGGGGGGGTACTACACTGGAAGTACCCCCCCCCCCCCCCCCCCATTTGATTTATTTCTGTTTCCCTCCCCTTGTCCCCTCCCTCATCCAGGTAGATGGGTATGACCTGCTGGCAGACCGGCTTAAAGCACGCCCTCCCCCAGGGAAATGGGAAGGGGTGTACGTCAGGCCGTGGGCAATTCCAGTAGGTGCTGTCAATAGAACAGAAACTTTTTCTGGTGCAGTTGCAAATTGTAATATTAATCTGGATGCTTCATAATGAATAGCTCTGATTAAATGTGACTTTCATTTTTCTGCACCACCAGTAACAAATACATGGAAAGGTTTTGACTTTTTAACTCTAACATTCTCTAAGCACCACTGTCTTACTTGATAGAAAATATCTTTTTGTTTGGAGTTCAGAGACCTAAGTAGAATGAGAGCATCTGACCTACTCAAGACATTCAAACTAGATTTTAATCGATTGCTTTGTTCAGTTTGAATGGATAGATCAGGAATTATATCAACATGCTCATCAAGTTCTTTTGATGAATCTCTAATTTCTTGTTGACATACCAAGACTCCTGCTCTGGACACATCTCACACTTTTGCCAGTTTGCCCTGGCTACATTTTGCATGGGCCCTACATCCCCTCTGTCTCTGTAGCGCCACCTCGAATATGGGCATGTTCGGGGGGCTCTGTACATCCCTTTTGAACTTCCATCACCAAGCTTTGTACACATATAGATCTCATCAAGCCAGACATCTTTCGTGCTGAGAGTCATAAGCTACACCCAACAGGAAGTCTGCCATTTTGGATGGTTTGAAAAATGCATGCCCTGGAACTTGAAATACTCCTCCTAGAGATTTCATGTTGCAGGTACCAAATGTAGGTGACATCATGCCAAAACATTGATGATGCTAAACAGTGAACTGATTTGTGATTTATCGAACAGTGTTGCCATAGCGACGTGATAAAGTAATGTCAAAAAATGGGACTCATATCTTCTGCGTGCATTGTGTGATTTACATAAAAATTCAGCCAAATGTTTAGGTGGGCTGATCACATTGATTTGACTATTGTGGGTCATGGTCATAGCGCTACCAACTGGTGTGGTATGTTTAACAGACTTTGAAATATCCCTCTTTCAAATCCAAATCGCTGTCCAAATCGCTCCGAACTGGTGCATTTGTTTGTGCTCGATTTGTGTCGTTAAAAGAAACACTATTTAAAAAATCTATTTCCCTGAATTCCTCAAAAAAAGAATTTGAATTCAGTGGCAGTGACATCACTCTCCACCCAATCCCATCCAAATTGCTCCAAACTAGTGTTGTTTGTGCTCGATTTGTGCCATTAAAATAAACACTGAATCTATTTATCTTCCTTAAAAATAGCATGAGACTTTTTGGGGGCGGTGAAATCACTCCAAATCGAACCGAACCGGTGTCGTTTATTTGTGCTCAATTTGTGCAGTTAAAAAAAACATCATAAAATATTCCTTTCTTTGTATTTAACAAGATAGCATTTGGGAGCCTTCAAATCGCACAGGCGAAACCCCATGTCAATCACTCTCACCTGTATTCATCGTTTGTGCTTGCTTCTGGTTTGTGCCGTGTTTGGTATCATTGAAGCATTAACTTTTGGCAAAGCTTTAATCTTTCACCACATCAAACTCCAAATGCAAAAAAAAATAAAAATATGGGTGTTTGTGCTGCAAATTATGATTTGTTTTTAGGCAATATGTGACACTGCTGAACAAAGCTGTACATAGTGTTTATATAGGTTAATTATTCAGTTTCTTTTCACAAGTAAACAGCCACAGTATTCAGCTCTGAAATTTGTTTATTAGTTTTAATTTAGCTAGAGGCTGGCATGACTTGTGTTGATATAGTTTGTGTAATTGCATAGTCCTATATATTAGCTAATATTCAAAATATTTGTTTGAAATTTCAATGCAATGTTTGAAAACATGTTAGGTGCCGTTCATATTCCGGAATGCATTGTTGTTGCTTTAAAATGACACGCATCACCACAAAAGTGTAAAATGTATGTCTCAACTCGAGACGTTTAACCGTTTAACAGCCATATCACCCTTTAGCTCAAGACAGATTGCCCAATGAAACTAAGCAAGGTTGAGCCTAGCCAGTACCTGGATGGGAGACCTCCTGGGGAAAATTAAGGTTGCTGCTGGAATAGGTGTTAGGGAGGCCAGCAGGGGGTGCTATCCCTGCAGTCTGTGTTGGTCCTAATGCCCCCAGTGTAGTGATGAGGACACTGTGTTGTAAAAAGGGCACTTCTCTTAAAAGAGTAGGAGTGTAACCCTTGTGTCCTGGCCAAAATCCCCCCATTGGCCCTTCTTAATCATGGCCTCCTATTAATTCCCATCCATATATTGGCTCTATAACTCTGATATCTCCTCACCACCAATAGCTAGTGTGTGGTGAGTGTACTAGCGAACTATGGCTGCTGTCGCATCATCCACTGGTGGAGGTTGAGGAGAGTCCCCTGTTCAATGTGTAAAGTACTTTGAATGTAGTGACTGAAAAAGCAATATATAAATGCGACATTCATTCATTCAGTTTTGGTTCTTTTAAACTTGACATGGTGTCACAAACAAGCCATCAAAGGCGTCTATCTAGCGCTATCTAGTGCTCAATGTGAATGGCCCCACAGTGCAAGACTAGAACACTTTAGAAAACTTTGATCACACTTGCTTATTCTTTATTATTTGTTACTGCACATTTTAGAGTATAACATCATCAAAACTAAGAAGTAACACAAAAGAATGGAAATTATGCAGTGACCAAAACGTCATAGTTACTGTTGTAACCTCCATTCTCTGATTGAGGGAACGAGATTGTAGTGACACAAGGGGTCTTTCTTGAGAGCCTCACGTACCTCTGGATTTGAGAAAAGGCCACTAAGAAATTGGCAGACAAAATTTGCATGTCCTGCCCCCGGACATACGGGTATAAAGGGAAGCGGACGTGCATCTGTCAGTCAGGTTTTTGCACTGAGAAACTGAGAGGTTCTGACATTTACAGTGGTAGGTCTAGTGTCGTGGCAAGGGGGACACAACGTCTCATTCCCTCCATCAGGGAACTGAGGTTACAACAGTAACCATGATGTTCCCCTTCTGTCACTCATGGCCTGAAAGCGGCGAGGCACCTCAACACTGACTGCGCACGCTCGTTGGTGAGACGTGCTGACATTGAGACTGAGTCTAACTCCATGCCGAGAAAAGAGATGCTCTGGACCGGGGTGAGCTTGCTCTTTTCCCAGTTGACCTGAAGCCATAAACGGCTGAGGTGCCTGAGCACCTGGTCTCTGTGAGTGCATAGTAACTCTCGTGAGTGGGCCAGAATGATCCAGTCATCGAGGTAATTGAGTATGCGGATGCCGGCTTCTCGGAGCGGAGCAAGGGCTGCCTCTGCGACTTTCGTGAAGACACGAGGGGACAGAGACATGCCGAAGGGGAGGACTTTGTACTGATATGCCTGATCGTCGAACGCGAACCGTAAGAAGGGGCGGTGTCGAGGCAGAATTGAGACGTGGAAGTACGCGTCCTTCAGGTCTACCACTGCGAAACAATCTAGATGCCGAACGCAGGTTAGAATGTGTTTTTGTGTGGGCATTTTGAACGGGAGTTTGTGCAAAGCTTGGTTGAAAACTCGCAAGTCCAAGATCGGTCGTAAGCCGCCGCCTTTCTTGGGTATGATGAAGTAAGTGCTGTAGAGACCCTTCTTCATCTCGGTTGGAGGGACAGGCTCTATCGCGTCTTTGAGTAAGAGAGTAGCGATTTCCGCGCGCAGGGATCTGGCATGTTCGCCGTGTACTGCGGAGAAGCGGACACCCGTGAAGGGGGGTGGAGGCCTGGCAAACTGAATTGCGTAACCGAGTCGGATGGTCCGGGCCAGCCAGCGAGACGGTTTGGGATGTGAAAGCCATGCATCCAAGCTCCATGCTGGAGGCACCAAGGGGACAATTATTTTTGACATACCCGGCGGGGCAGAGCAGCGGGGCGGAGCAGGTAAAATGGCGTCTGGTAAAATGGGGCTCTGGTGCTGAGAAAAGACTCAAAGCACTTACCTTGCTCCGCACACCCGGCAGGGGGCGGGTTAGTGACTGAGGAGGAGGTCCAACGTAGGCGTCCTCTAGACTTGTCGGAACCGGCCAGCCGGGGAACAGTCGTGGGGCTGAAGGCAGGTGGTCCACGTCAAGTGTGCTGGGACTGTTGAGATCTGGCAGAAGAATGCCGTGAGAATGGCATTTGCGGGCCAGGTGACCCAGAGACAAAGGAAATAGCTCTTTTATTGAGAATGTGGTTGCAAATAAATTGAACAAAGGATTCTCCTCCCGGCCCTTCACTGGGGGACGGAGTGGTCCTACCATCTCCGGAGCTAACGTCTTGGTCCCTGGGTCAAGTGTTTCAGGAGCGCCTGGGAGCCTTACGGGTCCTCGAGGGGGTCCGTGAGACAGGGGGCGTCTGCTTCCTGCGGCATGCTCGACACTGGGGCTGAGAGCTGGGCCCGGGTTAAAGCGGAGCAGGGTGTTTCTTTGCCGAGGAGGACGCCCTCAGTGGGCAGACGGGGCATGGCCCATGGCGGCAGGCTTGCGGCGGGGCAGGATATGTGAGATGGCCTCCGTCTGCCTCTTCACTGCGGAGAACTGCTGGGCAAAGTCCTCGACGGTGTCACCGAAGAGGCCGAACTGGGAGACGGGGGAGTTGAGGAAGCGAGCCTTGTCGGTCTCACGCATCTCCGAAGCAGCGGTGAGCTCATCCACCTCGAGCTCTAGAGGATAGGCAGGCCGGGGAATAGCATTTTAGCTTAGCATAAATCTTACAATTTACACAAGGTTTATTTCTATTTCTTCTGCTCCAAACTTACTTCAAACATACTTATCTGTCTGCGCGTATGAATGTAACATATCATAAGGAAATTTTTCACCGCTATTCAAAAGCACTTTTGATCGCATCTTTTATATGTATACATATTTCCATCTGAAAGGACTAAATATTAAATGAAACGCATGACAATAAAATGCAAAGTAATCTCTTCAGTAACCAAAATACTTTTTGAATGTAACTGTATTCTAAATACTGTAGGGCCTCATGTATTCAGATACAAGACAAAGGCAGGCCTAACACAGTCGTAAAGCCTGACTGAGGCCCACAAAAACAAAGTCAAACAAAGGGAGTACAAAACCAACTGCAAATCCCAAGAAGCCTTGCTCACTTTACAACTGTGTGAAATTCCAAAGGATCGATCTCTCAACTTCTATTGTATGAGGCACTCAACAGAACGCACCTCAACTATGATGTCATCAGGAGTAGAAATGCATCAGAAATTGTTTCCTACGCCGCTTCCAGTGACTTTGCCCGCCGTGCATAGACTTGGTGTTGCCTCGTTGCACAAGGAAGTAACGTGCAACTTGAAACTGCGGCAATACAATCTCTATCTCGCTGGAAAAATTGAGATTACATTGTGTTCCAACGAACACTTTAACGGATCCAAAGGAAAGTACCAAGCAATCTGCTGAGCAATCTTCATCCGTTTGCCTGCAGAAGTGAAGAAAGAAGAATTCCCTTCCCTCTTCAATCAAGTTGTCATCGCTGATTTCTCTGCCAGCCTGCCGAGAATCAGCAGCCGTACCGCCCGCCAACAGAGCGAGGAAATGGCCTCAGCACCCGAGCCTCGAGGAACCGAGTCGGAGTCGAACAACGGATGAACACACGTTCTACATGCGTCCCCAGAAGATCCAAGTAAGAGGTTAACGTCTGGGCAAAGATAGAATATTTAGGTGTGTTATTCTTGTGGATCAAGTTTATTGTTTTGTACAGTTTACGGACCGCAGAGTCCGCTCATTGTTGCTAATAATACTCAAGGTATTAATGCAACATACTGTTATCATAAATTAGAGTTTGCTGTGTTGTAATCCAACCATGTTGGACTGTGTTTACACCATCGCGGATGAGACCGGCATACTGTGTTATCCATTAAAGGACCAGAGGTCACGGGACGGGTTACGAGCCGTTCACCGCATCTCTGAGTGATAAACTAACAGTTGCCTTCTCTCCCACGATCGTGAAACCGGCTTCAACGCCGCCACTTTATTCTCTCTCTCTCTCTCACACACACACACACACACACACACACACACACACATACACACACACACCCCGTCCTCTCATGTGTTACTTTCACTGTTTAGTTTGTAGTTGAATGTTGGAAGTTTATTGACTGCATTGTATTGATTATTAATTGGTATTATATTTTCAATAAACTTTATAATTAAAAGAGAAGTGTTTTGGTTTGTTTTGCATACACATGTGTCAAAGGCTGGAAGGGGATGCCAGTGCTCGAATTCAACCCTTCGTTGTTCCCTTTTTAATCTTGATGCTCTATGGACATCAATTTTCCTAAGAGAACAATCTAATATTGAGACTGTTATACTGTCTGGTTATTAGTCCCTGATTCCAGGGTGGTGCCCCATCGACATTAATTCTAATTAATATTCTATTGATTTTGATAATTGACAATTATCTTTGATGATTGTTTAATTTGAAGGATCCATAAGCTAGTGTTAAGGCTAATCAATGTTTAATTAATTTTAATAATTAATTATTATCTTGGATAATAATTAATATTCTATTAGATTTGATGATTGTTGAAAAAAATTCTAACCAATCTAATTGATTCTAATCAATGTTCTATTGATTTTAATAATTGATAGTTATCTATGATAATTACTAATTATTGCTAATAACCAAACCCGCTACTAAACCATGAGCCCTACAATACCAATGATTTAAATTGTAACTGTAGTGGAATACAGTTACTTATATTTTATATTTTAAATACGTAATCCTGTTACATGTATTTTGTTACTCCCCAGCCCTGATTGTATCTTGCTATGTTTTGTTATTGCTGTAGATAAATCGAGGATATCTGAGTTTCCAGTTTTTAGTATTTAAGCTTAAAGTAACCATTTATAGGATGACATGAGGTGGAGAGTGACGTCACTGCTCCCGAAAAAAATTCTTGCTATATCTAAGGAAGATAAATAGTTAGGTGAGAACGGGGACTGTTGTTACACTGGGTTAGTTGTAACACTGTCAGTTTGACCAATCAGAAAAGAGCTGCAGTGATGTCATCAATATCATCTCACATGATAAGTGGCATGTCCCTGTTAGCAACACTGATTTTCACATAAAAAAGTATTTTTTTATCAAGATTATTTTTTGCCTAGCGTTCATTCTATTGCAGATGCAATGTTGCAATTTATCACCTCAAGTAGCCATTTATCTATTTTAATTTGATTCTTTGCATTCATGCTAACTTCAAACCCACATACGTTAAAGAGTTAGCTTTGTAATGGCTGGTTGTCGTGGGGATTGTTGTAACGGTTCATAAAAAATGTTACAACCATCCCCTTATGATGACTCAGAATGTTTTTTGTACTTAAATGCTTTTCACCTTTAATCTAGCATGCCTAGACAGTGGAAGCATAAGATAGACAGGGGTGTCCCTGCAGACATTCTGAGAAAGGCTGCAATTGTCATGCAGGGAAAATCTGTGAGATCAGTCACCAAGGCCCATTCCATCTGTCACGTCACATTGTGAGAGGCATAATGGAGCACACATATGTTTAAGGAAAATATTTCACTCCACAATTACTATTCCCATTATGAAGAGGTAGAGAGAATGTATTTACAGCTTTTCAGCAACAATTGTTGTGGCTTGTTTATTGCTTATTGCCCCAAGGGGTCATACATCATTCATGGGGATAACATGTTTATCGATCACTTGCTTTTAGGTCAGGAAGTTTGCATAACAGGTGGCAGTGGACAATAACTTTAAACACCCCACTCATGGGTGGAGAAATCCATGGCAGGAACTGACTGGGATTTCTGGCTTCATGAAACACCATCTAAATCTGTCCATCAGAACTGCACATCCAACTAGTTTGTCATGGGCCACAAGTTTCAATCATCAAAAATGTGGAGAGATTCTTCAAGAAGTTTTGAGATGTGATTGAGAAGCACAGCTTTACTGGAAATTATATTTGGAATGTGGATGAGATGGGTAACACAACTGTCCAGACTCCTGACCTTGTAATCGAATTGAGCAGTGTTAAGCAATTTGGTGCAATGACATCAGGAGAAATGGGTGTCCTGGTATCTGTAGCTTGTGCTGTGAATGCACTGGGTAATGTCAATCCTCCAGCCTTAAAAGATATAAAGACCACTTCACCACTGGATTGATGGAGGAGGAGGATTTCTTCATCTTCCTGGGTCACTTTGTTAAGCATACAAAGGTCTGAGAGGAAGGTGTTACTGTTGTTAGACAACCATATTTCTCATCTTTCAGTGAAGGCAGTCACTTACTGCAAAGAAAATGGGATAGTGCTCCTTTCTTTCCCACACCACTGTTCTCATAAGCTACAGCCCCTAGATCGTAGCGTCTATGGTCCATTCAAGAAGTTGATCAACACAACCAGTGATGCATGGATGAGACTGAATCCAGTAAAAACAATGACAATCTATGACATCACAAGCCTGGTCAGGACTGCATTCCCCAATGCTGCTACGCTGTAAAATTACAGTCATTAGCTCAACCCAACAGGAATTCGTGCATTTTGGATTTAATGTGCATTTTTTGAATATTGCAGGCCCTGAACTTTTGAATATGAGGTCAAATGTGATCTAACAATGATCTTATTTGGCCAAGATCACCATATAAGATATAGCAAGAGAAACAGATCCTGTCTCCACCACCACATGGACTACTGTTTGTGAAAGGATAAGTATTTGCATTTATTTTGAATGCAGTAAATAATATTGTTCAATCGAAAAACAGCAGTTAATAAGTTTTGATATGGAATATTATTATTTATTGTATGGGAGTTTATAATTTAAGCAGTAAAGACATATCAGAATCAGAATCAGCTTTATTGCCAAGTATGCTTACACATACAAGGAATTTGTCTTGGTGACAGGAGCTTCCAGTGCACAACAATACAAACAATACCAAAAAACAGCAGCAAGACATAGGTAATTAAAAACAAAAAAAGACTAAAAATAAATAATTATACATATACGTACATACACTCACCATCATACATACCCACATACACACACGTAGTGCAAATCTAATTTATATATAAAATATATATATAAAATATAATTTAATCTATAGACCTGTTCTATGATTAATAGTACATGTCCCATATTTTCAGGCTCATAAGTTGTAGTTTACTGTAGTTTTAAATTAAAAATCATACTTCTGATTAAGATCTGTAATTAGCATATTTTAAATTGGTTTAAATGGTTAAATCCCCTGGAATTTCTTTTAATTTTTCAGCTGTGCTTTAATTCATACAGTATTAAGACACACTAGACTACTAATATATGCTTATTCTGTGCATTGTGTAGTTTTTGTGTGAAATTACATTCATTTTATCCATCAACAGTGCATGGTCACTTTAATTGAGCACGAGCAGCAGAGCCGAAATCCTCCACTGCAGCTCACGTTATGCTCTGACACACTGCTGACCCTTCCGAAGTGAATGCTCTAATCTGTTATTATGGATGGCGAAAAAATACAATTTGCTCATGCGCCGATCACGTTTGTGATGTGAAACGGCTGTTACACCATATCACACTATCTGATAGTTATGCTGGTAGCACATCCTGATATCTGGCTGACGAGATGTGCTACCTATATTTTTAACACCTTTAGTGCCCTGACATATGCTACCCAAGTTTAAACTTTACATATCAATGTTTTCAAGCAAGAAGCACAGATTGTCAGATCACCAGCAGTTTTTTCTTGCATACCACCACTTCTCAGTGTCTCCCAGTATGATGTAATGTCTTTATTTAATGTAAATCGGTGAGTTTAACAACACTTAACACGTGCAACAACAGCATTGGCGGTCGTCTAACTATCCATGGTCCAGTTCCGGATCGGAGCACACATGTTTAAGCTTGTCTGGGCATAGTTCAGTTATACTCTTTCCAAAAAATGAACTAGCAAATTTTAGGTGAGCGCATTTTATCACATCTTATTCAGCCAAATGTGTTTATGCAAATTGTTTATCCACTGGTTGCAGTTAAAACTGCAGACTTAAAACAAATTTCAAACCTGTTACAGAAGTTATGTCAGCTCATATGCACAACCTTTTATCACAAAAGATAATTAAATTATGAAAACCAAAGCTTCCAAGAAAATGCACAAGAAAATTTGCATTTTATTCTCAATTCTTTTCTTTAGTGCTTGTAAAAAGATTATATGAAGTGTCACTAAACTTGCCTATGCATAAATTCTGACAGTGTTTAGTTGTATACAGTTGTGTGCCAGCGTTACACAATCCTGAACATCATCAAATCAATTTGTTCATCGTTTCTTATGATTATTTATTATCTGCACAAGTATATGGCTCCTGTGTCCAAATTCATGTGTGCAGGATAAGAAGAGTCTAAATGCCCCCCCCCCCCCCCCCCCCCCCAGGAGAGTTCAAGCACTGAGAACAATAAAACAAAAAGATCAGATATATGAAAGCTTTTTCTACTCCTCCTTGGGGATTCATGAGACTGTCACCACATTATACCAAGACATTGAAGATGCTAAATTATGAATCGATTTTTGATATGTCAAACAGTGTTGCCATGGTGAGGCATTCAATTAATAGCAAAAAATGGGAAACAGGAAGTGTCTCATATCTTCTGTGTGCAATGTGTGATTACTAACTGGTAACCAACAAACAACTATTGTTCCTTGACATTGCCACAATGTCGTCATGACAGACTGGCACAGTTCCAAAGATACATTATGTCTACGATTTCAGGAATTTCAAATTTCTGGTTGTCACAAAATAATCAGTTACTTTGCCACAATTAAAATTTGGTCATCAAATTACGGTGCAATTTTGTAATGCTAGAACACTTATCTAAGGTTAAAATAGATGTACAATAAATGTGTAAGCTAAAAACACATATGAGGATTCAATAATTAGGCCTGTTGCAATTATTATATTGTCAGATATTTAAATCTGGCATATGGCCATATACAAACAAATACAATTAAAGTTCATATATTTGAGCATTTATGTACACATTTAAATTCCACAAATGTTATAAAATATAACATATTTGAAAATTGACAATGCACTAAATTAATGATGAAAATATGGAAACAGGAAGTGTATATCTTCTGTGTGCATTGTGTGATTGTTTTACTTGGGGGCTAATCACATGGATTTGTCTATTGTGGGTCATGTTCATACTGCCATCAACTGGCAGCAGGAAGTATGGCACTTAAAACAAACACTGAAATAGTCATCTTACATTTACCCAAATAACTTCAAAATTGTTTAGACACTGCTGATGGAAGATTTTGAAGGGATGCTTGATAGCTTTAATAGTATTGTCATGGCAACGGATTAAATTACATGAAGGTGTAGTCAAACAGGAATGTGGCATATATCTATTTCACAGTGTATGATTAGTGTCCAAGATTACATTAATGTTGAGTTGTTGCTGTGTCCATATGTTTGTTTTCTGAATGTCAGAGTGGAAATGGACCCATGGTGCTTGGGCCTGTCATTGCTACTTGCAGCTAGATTAATTATTATTATTTCAAGGTTTTGGGCAAAGTTGGGCTCTGTAGCTCCCCTTTCCAAATGGGAATGTAACAGGGTCTCTGTAGCACTCACATTTTCACCTAGAGTCACCAAACTTGGTACATATATTGTTCTCATCATGCTGAACAACTTTAATATTAACAGTAATTAGCTCGCCCAAAAGGAAGTAGGCCATTTAGGATTTTCTGAAGTTCACAGCCTCAGAGTGGATTCATGTGACTGCAACCAAATTTGTGCAACATTATGCCAAGACAATGTGGATGCTAAATTGCGAACATATTTTTTATATTTTGAATGGTGTTGCATGGTGAAGCAATACATTTATAGTGGAAAATGGGAAACAGGAAGTACCTTATATCTTCTGTGTGAATTTTGTGATTTTGATGAAAATTCAGCTGTATGTTTGGTAATGGGGCTGATCACATTAAAGTGGCTATTATGGGTCACAGTCATAGCACCACCAACTGGCATCAGGAAGTATGGCACTTTTAACAGACTTTGAAAAAGCCCACTAGTGTTTACATTAATTGCACCAGAGTTCTTTAAAATAATGTCAAGACACTGCTGATGTAAAATTGTAAATTAATATTGGATTTCTTAAATACTGTTGCCATGGCAACGTATTGTTATTATTCCTTTCTTCCTATATTTGGGTGTTATTGAGGTACTTGGCATGCTTAAAATGTATGACATTTTGCTCACACATTAGAGTTGTCGGCCATTAGGACTGGGCAAACGTTCACACATGGGCATGTAGGTGAGGCTCTGTAGTGTTCCCTGTAAAATTAGCACATAATGGCATCTCTGTAGCACCCCCATTTTCACATAGAGTCACCAAATTTGGTACATAGATTGTACTTTTTTATACTTAATCATATTAGCTCGCCCAACAGGAAGTCAGCCGTTTTGAATATTCTGGAAATAACAGACTCTGAACATTTAAATTCTCCTCCTAGAAGAATCATGTGACTGGCACCAAATTTTTGCAACATCATGCCAAGACATTTTTAATTTTTGGTATTTTGAATGGTGTCACCATTGCGAAGCAATGCATTTCTGGTGAAAAATGGGAAACAGAAAGTGCCTTATATCTTCTGTGTGCATTGTGTGATTTTGATGAAAATTCAGCTGTATGTTTGTGCCACACTCCTCATAGAGTGTGCTTGAACCCACAAGGGGGCGGGCACGGCCTGGGTCTGGTGGCCAATCCAATGGCGTCCAAGATCCAGTGGGTAAGCTTCTGTTTGGAGACATCATTCCCTTTCCGCTGTCCACCAAAGCAGACAAAGAGTTGCTCAGAGCGTCTAAAGCTCTGTGTGCAATCCAAATAGGTGAGCAAAGCACACAATGGACACAGCAATGCTAAGGCTGGGTCTGCCTCCCTCCGGGGAAGCGCTTGCAGGTTCAATCAGACCGAACTCCAGGCAATTGTCGCTGACAGAGTACACTGGCAGGTCCCCAACCCTCTTGATGGAAGTGAGCACAATCAGGAGGGTCATCTTCAAGGAGAGGGCTTTTAGTTTGACTGACTCTAGTGGCTCAAGCGGGGCTCTCTGAAGGCCCGAGAGGACCATGGAGAGATTCCACGAGGGAACAGGCATGGGCAAGGAAGGTTCAGCCTCCGGGCACCACCTCTAATGAACCATTCTTCCCTAACAACTTACCTTCCACTGCGTCATGGTGAGCCACTATTGCGACTACATATACCTTCAAGGTGGAGGGGGACAGTATTTCCTCCAGCCCTTTCTGCAGGAATGAAAGCACTGATCTGACCACGCACCTCTGTAGGTCTTCAGATCGGGAAGAACAAAAATTTGCGAATAAGCGCCTGGTAGAGGGAGCTCTGGCTTGAGTGATCATGTCTACGACGGCTGGTGGTAGACTGCATAGATCTTCCGCATCCCATCCAAGGGCCAGATGTGGAGGCTCCAGAGGACTGGGCGCAGATGCCAGAGGGTGCCCCCTCCCTGAGAAAGAAGGTCCTTCCTCAGGGGAATCTGCCAGGGAGGTGCTGTTGCGAGGAGCGTGAGATCTGAGAGCCAAGTCCGAGTGGGCCAGTAAGAGGCAACGAGATTGACTTGTTCCTCGTCCTCCCTGACCTCCCACAGGACTTGTGCAAGTAGGCTCACTGAGGGAAATGTGTACTTACACAGCCCCCGGGGCCAGCTGTGTGCCAGAACGTCTGTGCAGAGGGGGCCTTCTGTCAGAGAGTAGCAGAGCGGGCAGTGGGTGGATTGTTGGGAGGCAAACAGATCTACCTGTGCTCTGCCAAATCTCCAGATAAGGTCCCTCAAAACTGGGTCCCTTTTCAGCTAGAGTGCAGCCGAAAGCAATATAAAAGGTTTTGCTTGCAAAAGCCTAACCTCAACTATCTTGTAGTCTCTTTCCTCGTCAGGTCAGAACCTCAGGACGTGGTGTGTCTGTTGGTGTCTCCTTCCCCATCAAGTTGGAAATGCAGAACAAGGGTGTTATTACCCTGGGGACAGTACAGTATGTATCCCATTCTGATGAGGAGAAAATCTAAATCTGGCACCTTTCCGATCCTGGAGTGTGATTGGTCACTGGTGTCTGAAGTAACCACTTTGTAGCCCACCCTAGTGTGGAACTCATTTGCATAGCATAAAGTACAGTATCAAAACAGTGTCTTAAATGTTTTACCCATGCATTATTTCTTTACCAAACCTCTTTAAAATTATCAAAGGCAACGTATGGAACAGATAGAGACCAAAAACAATAAGAAATGGTTAAGTCATCGTCCATTCATTCGTTTATCTGGTAATAGGCCTATCCTGTGAACTGTTGTTGTTGTTAACAGTCAATAATCATCAAAGGGTTACTTCAGGATTTAGCATTAAGCTTTGTATCAGTAGAAAACCAGTAGTATTTTCGAATTACTGAGCTTCCCCCCTCATATCCCCCTGAGACGAGAGATTTATTTATTTTTAGTCTGGAAAAAAATCCTCCGATGATGCAAAAATCGTCATTTTGCGTCATCGGAGGATTTTTGGGCCAGAGGCTTAAAACTACAGCCAGTATTCCGCATGTTTTCACCACGCCCATATGGGGCGGGATCTCACTCACAGAATGTGAAGATAGTGTCAGCCATCTTTCTGTAGAAGCTAAGAAAACAGGCTCTTGCTCTGTGTAGAAAGTTTGTATACAAGTAGGCTAATCACGATGGCGGAAGGTAGTTTTGAAGTTGAAATGGCAGAAGGGGATTTCGAAGATCTGTTGCGATAAACAGAGGCTGGAGCAGCTGCTGTAGCAGGGGAGCAAGACTTGCTTGGCAGGCAGGAGGAAGAGCCCGGCCAGACTCGAGTTGGGGCGGACTGGTGGTGTCAGTGCTCTCGCTGTGCGCCTATGGAAACAGATAGAGTGTCCCATTGCTGTCACGAATTTCAGTGATGCCGTTTTCTTCTGGACGAGATCGCTGAATCCGCTGATGAAACAG
Source organism: Moxostoma hubbsi (assembly GCA_032164185.1). Classification (NCBI taxonomy): domain Eukaryota; kingdom Metazoa; phylum Chordata; class Actinopteri; order Cypriniformes; family Catostomidae; genus Moxostoma; species Moxostoma hubbsi. The sequence goes on along the minus strand of JAVLUX010000013.1, from coordinate 6,402,330 downwards.
CACCGCTAACTTGAGCATGTATAACTGAGCACCCAAGTTTTGTTCCACACATGGACAGGGGAGTCCTGGAAACTTATTTTAGGATCCCGAAGATAAATTGGAAACACCAGCCAAAGCCCGCAGGGACAAACGGACGGCTTAGTGTAAAGTGAGTATTTTGTTTGTTTTTCTTTTTGTTACTAAGACGTCATGTACAGAGTTTGGACACCCGGAACTATAATGTTCTTCCTGCGTAGTCAGTCAATTTATCAACTAACTCACGATTTATAGAGTCACGATGTATCAAAGCAAGCCTAGTTGTATCATATTTTCAGATAATGCCACCTGTAACCGGTAGGCGTGGTTTGGGAGTGGCCTCGTAAGGGCAGCAAAGCAAGTGCATTCTGGGAGTTGTTGTCTTTCAGCCACATGTGTAAAAAATAAATTTTCTGCCTTTTCTCAGTCTAGAATGCTTCAAATTCAAAAATAATTTCACATTTATACTATATAAATGACCAATTTTAAATTCACATTCATCTTCCCAGAGGTGAAGTATCCCTTTAACATAAACTGTGCTTTGCATGAAGATGGAGTGGGTGTGTTGCAGTTTATATTAACTTCAGGCCTCCAAACATAGGTATGAATAGATCTCTGTTTCCCTCCACTGCTGCTGCATTCGGGAGGTCCTGAAGGAATTTTTATGGCAGTTCTTGCCTAAACCTTAGGAATGAGTTTGATGAGTTAATGTCAACCTGTAGTCAAATGAGAAGTCCTCTCCTTGGTGGTAGTAGGTGCAGAAATTCCCCCTCCCTGCCCTGTAATAGGTGTCTGGCAGTTGTCTTAGAATCTTATTTGATGTTGCTGAACATTTGTTTATGTTCATTCACCAAGGATCCAATCACAGTGTGGCACATCTTCCTCCACCTCTTTTAAGAGCTTAGTCGTTATTTGATCTAACATGCAGTTAATTTTGGTGATTTGTTAAGTTTTGTTAGCTCTTCCTGACCTCCTGACTTTCTAAGGAGCTTTAGTAGGTGGTTGCATAATTCCAGTTTTGTTTCTGATGATTTCAATTTTATCAATAACGAAATTCATAAAGTCATTCCTACTGTGCTGTTGTTGTTGCGATGGATATCAATATCTTGTTCAGTCGAAGCTTTATTCCTTACCAATTTAGCCAAAGTACAGAATACATGCCTAACCTGCTGTCATTATTTTCTGTGAGTTTGCTAATATATGCAGACCTGGCAGCTTTTAGAGCCTGTTTGTAGCTGAGACATTATCCTTCCATGCACCACGAAACACCTCTAATTTCACTTGTGTGATCATTGTACCACAGTGCAGGAATTTTCTCTTTTATTTTCTGTAATCAAAGGGGAGTGACACTATGTAGAGTACTAGAGAAGTCTGTATCTATATTTTCAGTGACTACATGAAGTTCTCCTGAGCTTTTTGGCTTACTGAGAATTTGAAAAATATCTGGAAGATTATTAGTGAAGCTATGTATATTGGTTGAAAGAATATTTCTTCTCGATCAATCACGCAGCATAGATTGAGTGACCTTAAACGCTGCATACAAAAGACTAAGTAATGATCTGAGATGTCATTACTCTGTAGCAGATTGCTATTATCAACATCAACTCCATATGACAGAATAAAATCTAGCATATTGATTATGGCGATGAGTTGTTCCTGTCACATTTGTCTCTCCCCAAAAGTGTTGAGAATATTGATAAATGCTAATCCCAGTGTATCATTTTCGATATCTATGTGAATGTTGAAGTCACCAACAATTAAAGATCTATATACAGTAACTACTAGATCTCACAGAAAATTTGAATATATTTGAAAATATGGACTGTGTGGTCTATATAATGTAGCAAGAGCAAAAGACAATATATATTATTTTAATTTATATCTGACGAAGCATTATCAGTTCAAAGAATTAAACTTATTTCCTTTTTTTTGTGATTCTTTATATATTAAACATTTTGTGAGTACAACTATTTACAATAATGTCCAAAATCCGCCCAAAATCAAAGGACCAAATAAAGTAACAAACTAAATAAGTACATATTACAGACAATTAAGTTATAGTTTACATACAACTATACAAGAAGGACACTCAAATTTTCTTTACTAAGGTCTCAATAAAGTCCTGCCAAAATTGTATTGTCAACTTATTTCCTGATATCTGAGTAACACCAAAAACTTAAATGTAAATTGTAGCAACACCTCCTTCTTGACCCTTCAGATGAGGCTCATGTTTAAACTATTCATCCAGTTTAAACCAGGATTCAGTCAAACAGAGCGAATCCAAACTATGATCTGTAATAATTTAATTTACAATTAGTGACTTGGATGAAATTCATCTATTGTTTAGTAGCACTACCTTTATATGATGTTTATCACAATTATTATAATTATTATTATTATTATTAGTTTCTATTTTCAATTTTGACATCAATAAAAAAAAATTTTAATGACTTAATGAGGGTTTTGTGTTTGGTAGTTCTGGGAACAGACACAGTGTCTATATGATATCTAGGTGTTACAGTCTCTATGTGTTGTAGTTTATATGACCTGTGTGATGTGTCAAGGCAGTTAGCAGATGCTCGGATTAGCCAGTCTGTGTGCTACATATACTAAGTTAGTCATATAGTATCACTATTAAGACTATGAAATAAATTACTAGAGAGGAGAGTGCTTCCTTCTCTGGAGGGATGGAGTCCGTCTCTCCTTGGTAGGTCAGGTCTTCCCAAAAAACTTGTCTATAAATCCTATGCAATTGTGACCCCCCCCCAAATATAATAAAAATAAAAAATTAGTCACAAAAAGATTTTTTAATTATTTATTTTCTGCATATTTATTTATATTGAGGTATAATTTATTGACTACTTGAACATGTTTTAATGGTAGTGCACTGAATTTTTGAACTGCATACTTTCGAAGACACTGAGGGGGCAGCAGAGCACAGAATTGGCAACGGAAACACGTCCTCATACAACAACATAAGACTTAACTGAAAAATGCAAAACTCTTGCCGCTCTGTCATTTATTGCTTATAGGTCAGTTAAATGTGATTGTCGTAATTGTTCTGTGTCTTTTATTGGCAACAGTACAGCTCAGTTTCTTACCTTTGTTCAGAGAAAGTGTGTACCTCTAGATTGAGATAAGGGATCTGGATTATGAGGGTGCTTATGGACTTTTGAATAAGTTGTGTAAAAATTTTAGTTCATAAGAAATGTTGTAAAGGTTCTAAATGGTAATATGTAAGTAAAAAAATGGGAGTACAAGTAATTTATTATAAAGAAGTTTATGCTGTACCATTACTTGGTACTTGCTTGGAGCGCAGCCTGCTGGGCATTTTGAGTGTTTCAGGAAATGGTTTAAGAGAGTTTTGTTTTGAACTAATCATTAATGTACATGTTGATAGGAATTATTATTTATTGTCACTATATACATATATACTTGAATTTATGAATAAATGTTCATTTTTAAATATTTCTATGTCATTTGAATGCAATGATTTATTTAAAAAAAAAAAACATAGGACTCAACTGTCAAACGCAAAACTTTTGTCCCTCTCTTTAACTGCTTTCAGCATACAAATTACATAATTCTCTGCTTACAGTCCCACATCTGTCTGGGACCTGTAACACATTTTGGGGGCTCGTCTTCCAGGATCAGCACTAATTTGAAGAAGCCTAGTCCAGTGATTTGAACCTAGGGACAGAAAAGGACATTCCCCGGGAAGGGAGCAACGTGTGTGTGATGCTATAGGCGAGCAGATGGCCAACATTAACCTGACCTAAAGCATCACTGCATATCCAGAGCTGTGTGAAAGTGCATAATGTCTGATGAAGAACGAAAGAGACTTATCTGGAACATCAAGAAACTGTATTCTGTTTTCTGGTGAACTGTTTCAGTTGGCCAGAGACATCAACCCAGCATCAGCTGGGGACGTCACAGAATTAAAGAATGGCAATGAAGATTGCTACTTTAATTATATAGTCACTCACAGGAAAAATTGTGAATTGTCTAAGCTAGCTGAACAATGATTGTCATTTTTACTGAACCTGAATGATTGTGTTGATGAAATTGTAGAACAATGTATTACCAGGGCTGAAGTGTTAACACAGTCATCCAATGCATCCCATAACACAGGCATAGACACACACACATATTCCAAACAATACTTTCCCTGTACACACAGACCACGGCACCTCTCACCTTGCACCCGATACCATGGCCTCCATCAGATACATTCCTATGCTGCAGCGTTGAGACTTAAAAATCCTAGGGGGAAAAATAGGATATAGTTTGTACGGTATAGGTTTCAGAGTTTTCTCCAGTCTCATCTAGGACAAATAAACAGTACTGAACTGTTCTAGGAACTGATGAGTGCAAAGCAGCATGACCATGAGACACCAGAGCAGTTCCTCTACTGAATGATCAGCCTAAAGCAGAAGGTACTGTTCTGTTCCAGACAGTCGAACATGGATATTAGATATGACAGCCATACAGTTCAGAATGTGTTTCTTCATACTGTTTCACAAGGCATCTGTAATGAGGCAGACAAGGATCTAACTGCAGCTTTTAATGAAAAAAACAAAAGATGAACAAGGTAACTCAGAAAACAAAAACACAGGAAACCAAGAACAGGGCTTGGAACAAGACATGAATACATTTAACAAATGACAAAGACTGAACAAAAATCAGGGCATGATATACACAAAAACTAATGAGAAGATTAAACACAGGTGAGGAACAATGGGGAACAGCTGGACGTGATCAGAGCAGGGGATGATGGGAAGTGTAGTCCATGGGGAACAGATGACAGAGGCAAAACACAGGACAGACAACAGTGAATCGTGACAGCATCACACAGTGACATTTGTTGAGAGTTGAGAACCCTTCCTTTCAGAAAACAATGTTTCCAAAGTAAACCATACTGAGGCATATCATCAAGATCACTAATGATGAAAGTGAGAGCCAACACTGCCTGGTCAATCTACATGATATAAAATAGAATATGCGCACAGCGGCCATTTTGAGTCTGACATCAGGGCAAAAGAAGTGATGAGAACTGATGAGGTGACAAGACCTATCAGCAGCTTAAAGCACAAACATAAGCTTTATCTAATGCTGTTGATTCCCTGAACCAGCCCTGTATGACAGAACATCCTCATTCATGGGATTCACATTCACTCATTCACATTCATGTGAGCAGCAGCATCCATCCCCAGAAACCCACGGTACAGCTGGTACAGTTCCAGCAGCTCACTTTACAATTTCAGCATCCGACACAGTTTGCATCAACTGCCATGCCTCTGTATCAGCCAAACATACAGGTGCAGTCTCAGACCCAGTATCAGCCACCACTTCAGCCAGGCCAGCAGCATAAAAACAGGTCAAAATCTCAACCACAGTTGCCATTTAATAGATAACTGCTAAGAAGATAAAAACAGTTAAAGTGTCCAAACTGCAGAGAGATAAGTGTGATCACCTGTAGCCATTGTTTTGTGTGTGGCGCAGAAGAACACTGAGCTGTTGGTTGCCTTAGGAGCAAAAAGATCAGGAAAATGGGTATTGATCATTGCAGAGGGACAACCAGTGATCGAGGCAAAGCCACTGTCCCAGTATGTAATGACACATGCTGCTACATCCACACCAACTTTCCTAAACCATATCCAAAATATTACTTTTCCATATTTATCTGACCACACAAACTGGTCCACCGAAATGAGAGTTGCACAGCAGGTATGGGGCATGTGCTTGCTGAAATGTTGTTTAAATGGTTATCCTGTCAGTGTTTTATTAGACATAGGAGCCCAGGTGAGAATTTTGGACCATTACTGAAATAAAATTACTTACCTCATACAGAGCTTTGTCCCCTCACTGAGATTATATATTCACAGGAACTGGAAGTCAGAGATGTGAAAAATGGACATAATACCATTCCATGGCTGGGTGGAGATCATGCTTAATCTTCCAGAAAAGGAAGACTCGAGTTTGGCTATAATGGTCTTTTCTTGTAAGCAGAATTGGTTAAGATTGACCCATCCTAGGCTTTAATGTTGTTCAAGAGCTGATAAGGGGCAACGTTGAGCTCACGTCCTGTTCACCCTAGCTGATCTCCTTAGTACAACAGTGAAAACTGAAAGTGATAAGACCAATGCTCTTGTCAATCTCATCCAACACCAGAACACTTCAGATAAACAGGAATTGGATGCCCAGGCCATGCTGAAAGTTGGACCACAGGATCTTGTTATCCACTCAGGTTGTGTCACCCATGTCAACTGTTGTGTTCCAGACAGCTTTGATCTTACTAGTTCTGTGGTACTGTTTGAACATGTCATTGAGAACTCTCAATTGGACCAGCTGACTGTTGGCGTGGATCTTCTGAAAGTTCACAACCTTCCTGTAAGTAATTACACCATGCATAACACTACACTGCCTCATAAGACCAAATTGGCGAGCATTCAGACAGTCAGCAAAGTGATTGACACAGACCAAGCAGAGATCCAAACGCTGGCTATGGACTCCCTGGCTAATACCAAAGATGAAGAAAGGAACCCGACAGCACTTTGGCAGGAGATGGTAAAGAAAATGCTTTATGAAAAAAGCCTTTGCACATAGAGAAGATGGCTGAGGAGGCATATTTAGCATGCAGTGGACTATTTTGCTAAAAGATTACATACCTGTACAAAGATCATATGCCTCAGTCCCTAAGCCGCTCTACAAGGAGGTTAAGGAATACATTCAAGACCTCTTGGTAGAGGGGGGATCATTAAATTCAGGTCAACATACTCTGTTCCTGTCGTATATGTAAGAATGTTTTGAGACTTATTTTGTTATTTTAAGTCAAATAAATGCATAAGTGATTGTTATCTCTGAAAAGTTCAGATACTAAGCTTTCAAATAATACCTCATATGCCTGACTCATGTATATGGATACTTTAACGTTTTAAGCGTTAACTTTTTCACAATATAGCACCGGTGGGTTCATAGAGTTTAAGAGGGTTTAAGGGAGCTTTGTGTTGATCCATTCATTAATGTACATAATGTTGTTAGGATTTATTATTTATTGACACTATTATTATGCCCCAATTAGGGGTAAAGGTGAAATAAGAGGATTTTCATAGATTCCCACCCCAGTTGTTAACACACCAAAGAGATATCACAATGATATAGAGGTTTTAATTTCTTGATTTAACCTTCTGATGGTCTTTGTTTACTGTTTACACTTCTGGTCTTTAGGGTCTATATGACCCCAACAATTGATAGATTAATTGTACAAAAAAATATACATTTTTAATCATACAAATAATATATCATTTTTTTTTTTTTTTTTGTTTACTTCTCATCTATTCATTAATGCTGTGTTTTGGGAGATATGAAGTACTTTTGTACCCATTTACCACACAATTCCTCAACTACACCATTAGCTTGCATATGAAATATTAAATTTTTATGAAAAAATCACTTAAATGATGATTTAAATTAAATTAAATTTGTTTCTGGATATTGATCTAGGTGTTAGGTGTAGAAGTATGCAATCTGCTGGTTAGAGATAAACCTAAAATTATTACAGTTTAAGAAATACATAGTTTTGACCAGTAGAGGCAATAGAGAGCCATTCATTTTACTGGATGTGGCCAACTGCTCTATCACAAAGTTTGTGATACATTTTGTGAATTTATATATATATAAACATTAGAAAAGACATTTAAAATAAATATTCTTTCAAATAGTAGATTTCTTTTAAGTTTTTGATGCATTTTGAAATGCCTTTTTTTTACAAAATGCCACAGAAATTTGACAGAAAAATGCCACATAAGACACACCTAAAGGACAAGACTTGGAGTCAGATTGTAGTTGCATATTACTGATTTTAATGAACAAAGTGTAAAAAATAATAATAATTAACTTTAGAATGCAAAAGAATTGAAATAAATATTATGTAAATAAAACCAACAACAATATGCATATGTCTGTCTGTGTGTGTGTGTGTGTGACTGTGTGTGTGTATGTGCGCGCGCGTGTGTGTGTCTGTGTGCATGCATTAGGTCTCACCCTTTTATATCTTTGTTCTGCATTTGTGCCAAATTCTATCAAAATGCTCTCTAGGGCAGTCATACATGTGTGTGTTTTTTTGTGTGTGTTTGTGTGTGTGTGTTTGAGTGAGCATGTCTTTTCTACATCTCATGTATGCTCTAGTACTAGGCCTTAATTTCTGTGTGAAAATTTTCAGATTTATGCTGGATTTATTGACTCTTTTTGACACATGAAGAAATTTTTTTATTTTTTTTTTTCGCATTTCCCATTCATTTCAATGTGGGGTCATATTGACCCCGAAGACCAGAAGTGTAAAAAAATTTTTTACATACCTATAGAACAACCGAATCAAGCCCAGTTTTTTTGTGTGTGTATAGATCAAGCGTGCCGCACAAGCCCTCAAAAGTGAAGCCAAAACGTCTCGATCGCCCCCCAGAGGCCGGTCCTAGTATAGGTCATAAACCCCGCCTCCCCATGTTATTCAACGGGACGTGAGACCAACTAAACAATTAAATTACACTTCACATATCTTTTTTCCAAAGACAGTTTCTGTCATTTACTGTAGTTTTTATCACGCTGATGTAATTTCAAGTGTTTGTTTTTAAAATAAGTTTGTTTTTAGTTAGTTATTTGATGCTATAAAAACGGTGCTGTTACGTCATGATTGACAGCTGTGATTGACAGGTTCTCTGAGCTAAGTAGTCACTGAAGCACCAACGGACTTTTTTTCGGGATATTCGGAGGATTGAGGAGATCGGAGCTTTAAATTACATATCTAAATTTCTATAATTAATTATTTCACACCGACATAATGGGTTGTTCTGCAGTAGAATGTGCTAACCGATCTGGCAGGGGCGTGTGCTTGCGATTGATTCTGCGAGAGTAAGGGCGGGGCCTTGTTTTCGCGGCTTTACTTCCTGCTCATTACTGCGCATGACTGGTCCCGAAAACGCAAGTGCGCAGACTCAAGTTCCAAGATGTCAGCGCCATATCGGGACACTGGCGGCTTCAGTTCTCTCCGATGGAAAAGAGCGAAGGGGCGTCGTCCATCTTTTTTTACAGTCTATGGTATAGATAGATAGGAAAAGTCACAAAATCTTATTCCACTGAGATGAAGGGAACCATTTTTATTTATTAAGGAAAAGTCGATTGGGGTCATATAGACCACAAGGACCAATTGAGGGTGTGTGTGTGTGTGTGTGTGTGTGTGTGTGTGTGTGTGTGTGTGTGTGTGTGTGTGTGTGTGTGTGTGTGCGCGTGTGTGTGCGCGTGTGTGTGCGTGTGTGTGTGCGTGTGTGTGTGTGTGTGTGCGAGCGTGTGTGTGTCTGTGTCCGTGTGCATGCATTAGGTCTCACCCTTTTATATTTTGTTCTGCATTTGTGCCAAATTCTATCAAAATGCTCTCTGGGGCAGTCATACATGTGTGTGTTTTTTTTTGTGTGTGTGTGTGAGTGAGCATGTCTTTTCTACATCTCATGTATGCTCTAGTACTAGGCCTTAATTTCTGTGTGAAAATTTTCAGATTTATGCTGGATTTATTGACTCTTTTTGACACATGAAGAATTTTTTAATTTTTTTTTCGCATTTCCCATTCATTTCAATTTCATATTGACCCCGAAGACCAGAAGTGTAATTTTTTTTTTACATACCTATAGAACAACCGAATCAAGCCCAGTTTTTTGTGTGTGTATAGATAGATAGATAGATGTAGGAAAAGTCACAAAATCTTATTCCACTGAGATGAAGGGAACCATTTTTATTTATTAAGGAAAAGTCGATTGGGGTCATATAGACCCCAAAGACTGATGGCTTCAGGGTGGACAAAGTCAAAAATAATACTTTGCTGAACCAAAACTTAGAATATAAATAACCCTAAAGCAAATGAAAATAAAAATAGAAAGGCCTTCCCTCAATACCTAATGTAAACAAATCACAAAAAACAGGCTCAGCAAAATAAATAGCAGGTCAGCCCTATGCTATGACTTCTCTAATGAAGTTTCAATAGTAGTTGCAGAGAACATACAAGACATCAAAGTATCAAACACTGACTTAACACTAAAACACATTTGGTCTGTCGACTACAAGGAGAATTCATGGAGCTCTCAGACATGTGGCCCAAATCGGAATGCACCTACAGAGAAAGAGAGAGAGAGAGAGAGAGAAAACGGCACAGGCAGAACACAAGATACAAAAATAAATGTGGGACATAACACTATATGTGTTATATGTGTTATGGACGCCTCCAACAGACTTCTCAGTGGGTACGTCATGGATTTGGGAGAATCTATTGGAAAACCTAACAGGAACAGGAGACTGGTATCACTTTGCCCTACGACTATGCTGCTGACCAGTGATAAGCAGGGTAAGAGGACCTAAGCCATGTAGCTCCCCTTAAGAATTTACAGTAAATAATTTTATTTACTGACCAAAGTGTGTTTGCCTAATGACAAATCACCAAAGGGGTTATGTCCTGGCACTATGGCAGTGATGTAGACTTTGAGCATGGATGAGACACTCCAACATTTAAATGCTTTGCAAAAATGCAGATCACTGCCTGCATATGGCAACACTATGTTTCCTCGCCTTGGGAGGAACACCAGACAATGAAAAGGCATAATTTAGTAGAGACACCTCCTCGAGTAAGCTCTAGCTTTTGAGCACTGGCTTCAACAGCACCTGAGCATCTCTACAAGCTCTGGACACTAATGGCTGTTTTGCCACTTCTGCTTTCTTCTCACTTGGTGTAGCAAGTGCACAGGAGGTAATTCATACTTGCATTCCATTCATGAAATTCAGGCAACATGCATTGAATGTATTGATATAAGAGCTTAGTTCCTGATGAGAAGAGGACGCACCAGAGCCAATATCAGGCACGAAAGCACTCCCTCTTGACGATTTATGTTCGCCACAGCCCTGGTGCTGTCCATATGGACTAGGGGTACATTTCCCAAAACCAACTGTGGTCGCAAGTTTTATTATTATCAATATAATTCAACAATTTGGTGTTTCCCCAAACAATAGTTCCAACGAACATTCGCAAAGAGCACTGTAAAGTTGTGTGGTTGGAACTAAAGCTTGTTAGAAGCATAGTTCCTTGATAGTTTGCTGTGTGGACATCATTTGACTATGCCAAGGCTTCTATATTCTTATTTTATATTCTACATTCTGTCAAGATTTTGCAGCTTTTCTCACACTGTTTAACCTGGGGTTAATCATGAGGAATACAATCTTTCTTGATATTATGTTATTGTACTATAGAAATATATTGATTCTGTTAAGTTTCTGAACATAAAATTTCCTCCCCAGTGCATAAAAAAAAAACTTTATTGGAACCAAGCATCAAAAACACCTCATTCTCTACTTTTGTGGTTTCCCTTCATCACTTGGGGTCTAATTAATTAATATCCGCTTCCACAGGATGACATCAATGCCTAATTTTACATTGGCCCCGCCAACTGTTGCTCAGGCGATAAGCTGAAAAGAAGAGAATAGGACAGCAGAGTCAGAAATTAACATGGACTTGGGGCAAAATTGCCACCAAAGTTGACAAAAATGCCCCCAAAATATGGGGGCAAAAATGCACATGGGATGAGTTCCTGTTTTTTATCAGTAACATGTGATGAAGTTACAAGTATGTACATCGCAATTATTTGAATTTTCGTGGAACATTATTTGTAGCATGCCGTCACTCTACAGTATCTCATTAATCAAATGTAATTTGTTAATTAAATTGAAGTATTTGACATTAAAGGATGACACAGAGTATTTATGGTTGTAAAAAAAAATTCCTTACACAGGAAAAAAATGGCCCTGGAATTATTGCCCCCTAATGGAAAAGTTAATTTCTGCCGCTGAAAAACATCCCCACAGCATGATGCTGTCACCACCACTTCACTGTAGGGATGGTATTGGCCAGGTGTTGAGCGGTTTTTCCTCCAGACATGATGCTTGCCATTCAGGCCAAAGAGTTCAATCTTTGTTTCATCAGACCAGAGAATTTTTTTTCTCACGGTCTGAGTCCTTCAGGTGCCTTTTGGCAAACTCCAGGCGAGCTGTCATGTGCCTTTTACTGAGGAGTGGCTTCTGTCTGGCCATTCTACCATATAGGCCTGATTGATGGAGTGCTGCAGAGATGGTTGTTCTTCTGGAAGGTTCTCCTCTCTCCACAGAGAAATGCTGGAGCTTTGTCAGAGTGACCATTGGGTTCTTGGTCACGCATGACTAAGGCCCTTCTCCCCCGATCGCTCAGTTTGGCTGGGTGGCCAGCTCTAAGAAGAGTCCTGGGGGTTCCAAACTTATTCCATTTACGGATGATGGAGGCCACTGTGCTCATTGGGACCTTCAGTGCTGCAGAAATTTTTCTATACCCTTCCCCAGATCTGTGCCTCGATGCAATCCTGTCTCAGAGGTCTACAGACAATTCCTTGGACTTCATGGCTTGGTTTGTGCTCTGACATGCACTGTTAACTGTGGGACCTTATATAGACAGGTGTGTGCCTTTCCAAATCATGTCCAGTCAACTGAATATACCACAGGTGGACTCCAATCAAGTTGTAGAAACATCTCAAGGATGATCATTGGAAACAGGATGCACCTGAGCTCAATTTTGAGTGTCATGGCAAAGGCTATGAATACTTATGTACATGTGATTTTTTTTTCGTTTTTTATTTTTAATAAATTTGCAAAGATTTCAAAAATACTTCTTTCACGTTGTCATTATGGGGTATTGTTTGTAGAATTTTGAGGAAAATAATGAATTTAATCCATTTTGGAATAAGGCTGTAACATAACAAAATGTGGAAAAAGTGAAGCGCTGTGAATACTTTCCAGATGCACTGTAGATCAGCCTAGTGGCCTACAATTCCAAAAGACCAAAGAATCCTTACTGTACACAGGACACCTTAGTTTGCCCATATGGACCATTTTGCTTATACTGTAGACATAAACTAGATATATGTCTTTTACCATTGTCATTTGTCTTGCACCTCTTTTAAAAGATGCTGTCTCATGTTATAACTTATAAATGGAGACCCCATTTTGTTTCATTCAACTGTGCTAAGTCTTTTTAAAGTTTTTTTGAGTATAAACACATCATGGACTCACAGCACTTTTAATTGTTTGTCTATGTAAACATGCACTAGATGATCATTTTGATGTATTTCCAGCGGTGCCATGCAGTGCTTAAACTGTATAGTCCCTGCTCCGCACATGTGCACACACACACACAAACACCATAATATTTCCTCACAGTCCTCTTAGGTCTATTTTCAATCTTAATTTTTCTGTTGAGTTTCATACCATATAACTTTTTATCCAGAAACTGCTGACACAGTGATAGTGACAACATGGTCACTTTGGCGGGCAGTAATTACAATTGTGCAAAGCGCAGGTAAGTTGTCAACTAGTCCGTTCTTTTGAAGAAAATAACATCATTGCATCTTTTGGTTGTCCAGGGGATCAAGGAGGATAGGAGACATAGGAGTAGGAACTTTCAATCCTTTAATGATAAATGCAATAGTGGTACAAACACAGGAGTGGAACATACGCTGGGGTAGTGCAAACACAGGAGTAGAGCAAAACACTGGAGCGGAGCAAAACACTGGAACAGAGCAAAAACACTGGACATCAACCTTCACATTCATGTTAAACATTCAAGGACTGACACAGACAGAAAGAACTAAAGGATATTTATACATCAGGAACCAAACGAGGAAGTGACATGCAGGTGGGGACAATGAAGGAGTGATTGAAACAGTGACTTATGGGAAATGTAGTGAGGAAGAAAACTTAAAAATAAGAGTCCATGAAAATAGGTGCAGAGAGAACGTGACATTGGTCTCGCTGGCCGTGGCAGGCGTGGGCTCTGGCTCGCTGGCCATGGTCACTACTGCTGACTGCGGCAGTGAGTCAACCACTGGAAGTAGGACAGGATTAGCCCCCCAAAAAAATTATTTTGTGGAAGGCCTGGCGACGGGGAGCCGTGGAAGGCTTAGAGTTTCCGCCATAACCCTCTTGGAGAGGAGAGTAACCAAATAATTGAGTAAGGTCAGAGAAGTGTAGTGAGAGTAAATGGAGGACCAGGGTGGCTGCAACATAATCAAGCAGGGGGAGATTCCCCACCTCAGGAAGCACAGTTGTTCGATGGCAATTTAACCCCATACCATAGATGGGCTTGAGGTAAATATCAGGAAAGCCTGTAGTTGCTGCAAGGCGAAGGAACCTGGTTGAGTACTCCAGCAATGGTCGATCCTGCCTGAAAAGCTCCAGGAACATAGCCGTTGGCTCCATGTTCTTTGTGGTTTTGTGGTCAGTCCTTCTGTAACTTTTGGGTGTCCTGGGGATCAAGGAGGATAGGAGACGTAGGAGTAGGAACTTTCAATCCTTTAATGATAAATACAGTAGTGGTACAAACACAGGAGTGGAACATACACTGGGGTAGTGCAAACACAGGAATAGAGCAAAAACACTGGAGCAGAGCAAAAACACTGGCCATCAACATTCATGTTAAACATTCAAGGACTGACGCAGACAGAAAGAACTAAAGGATATTTATACATCAGGAACCAAACGAGGGAATGACATGCAGGTGGGGACAATGAAGGAGTGATTGAAACAGTGACTTATGGGAAATGTAGTGAGGGAGAAAACTTCAAAATAAGAGTCCATGAAAACAGGTGCAGACAGAACGTGACAGTCGTTCAGATTAGTTGCCATAAAATCCTCCATGTTTTAAGATTGCTTGCTCTGGGGCATATTGCACTGTTCACAATCAGATTCGGGTAGCACAAACAGAGCTGGAGGAAGGAAAAATTTTCACGTCAGACAAAAGCCTATATAGTTTTAATACTGATAAAGGGGTCATTTTGAATTGTTTATTTAATTAATAAACAGAATATTACCATAATAATCAAAATAACGTGATATATTGTTTTAAAACTTAGATTTGTGAGTGTTTTTGCCAAACTGGACACCCTGGATATTGCATACTACTAAACTACTCTTATTTCTGCCATAGACTGACATAGCAGAAGTAGTAATAGTATGCGCCATTGTGAAGCAGCCCATGAAACATGTGTAAACAATGTCACATTGTGAGTCTGGCCAATTTGCTGCCACGAATCGGTTACACCCCGTCAAACAGTCGAAAACTTTTGAGGCAGTCTACAGTCATTTTAAGTTGTTTCTGAAGTTGTACATTACTGTATTATAATGGATTTATAAAAAAAATTGTACATTCATTTAAAATTTTACATTTATATGCAAATCAAATAAAAAAGGGGCAAAGAACATTTTATAATTTAAATAATTTTTCCATTAATGTCACCCAATCTCTAAAGGATTATAAGGGGCTGACTGCATGCCACTGGTTTCCAGGTGGGCCCAGAATGGGAAGGCATTTCCCATTCCTCCATAGCAGGAAGTGCTGGCGGCAAGGGGACATGCCGACATGATCAGCAAGTTGAGTTTAATTCCCAAAAAGGAAATCTGCACCAAGACATTCTTTGCCTAATTCACTCTATGGCCCAAAAGCTCCAGAGGCCTCATGTATAAAGGCGTTTGTAAAATGATCTTAAATGTAAATGTACGACAATTTCCTAATTGTTCCTATGAACGATTTATGATATGTCCATACGCATGTAGAAATGTTCCTAAATGTGTCCCACTTTTCGTGAATGAGTACACAGACTCCATCTACAGAAATTGTATGTATGGTGAGACAGAATACAACTAAAATGCATGTGCAATTTCATTAATTTTTATGGAATGTTCATGTGCGGTTGGCAAGGCTTTCTAAAAATGTATAGTGCAGCAAACAGTTTTTGCCCATCCAATGAAGTATATTCAACAATTCATCATCAGTTATTCATTTTCATTATCAATAATAAATCCATTCGTTAACCATATTTACTGGAAATCCGCACCATTTTCCTACCAATGCTAAATTTTAATTCTAAAAGGAGGTTTACTTTCTGTTTTCTAATGATTTATTCATAGTCTTGCTACATTACAATCATGTTATGTATAAACTACATGCACGTTCTTTTCCTGCTATGATCTTCTGTTTGCTCTTGCCATTGATTATTCTGCATTTTAGTCAAATAATTTTTTTTAATTATGTCCTCAACAACAGCAGATAAGAGGCTGAAGGATAAATGATGAAAGTGCTTTTTAACCATCTGTATATTGATTCAGCTATTTTTAACTTTAATCTCTCTACCTCCATACTCCAAAAATGTGCTTGACATATTACATACTGTATATTACACCTGGCTGTTATATTGTAGATTTCAAAATTTATTATGAAAACTTGCAGATAGGGCTAAATAAATAGTCTGTTATTAGTCTGTTAGAGCAGATTTCCAAAATAAAACATTTGCATTATGTATAATCTATAAAACCACATTCTGATTCATTTCTGAATTTTCTTGTACATGTAATCTTGTTCACTCATTTATTAATAAATTTAGTCAGTCACTTCCATGGGACACACTTGCATCACTTAAATATATATATATACTTTCGCATCAACACCTCTGACTGCACTAAGAACAGGCAGTTGTCAATTTAAATTTACATTTAACCATTTAGCAGACACTTTTATCCTAAGCGACTTACAAATGAGGAAAATAGTAAGCAATATGCCATACAAAGTTCAAACATCTTCAGTGTTGAACTGCCAGGTGTTCAAGGTGGCTGGAATAGTAAAGGCACTAGGGCAGAAGAAAGTGACAAAGAAAGATTTGTATTTATTTATTTATTTATTTTACAGTAAGTGCAAATTCAATAGTAACTGCAATTAGTGTGGATTTGTTAAGTGCTCGTGAAACAGATGAGTTTTCAGCTGGTTCTTGAATGTTGAGATGGTATCTGCAGATTGTGTGAAGGTTGTAAGCTCATTCCAACCCAGAGAAACAGAAAAAAGTGAAATTGCCTTTGAACCTCTTTGAGATGGGACAACTAGGCACTGCTCATTCATAGACTGCAGAGAGCCTTGAGGTAGTTCAATACTCAGCCTCAGCAGAGCGAGCACCACATCGATGCGTTTGGTAAACATGCGAGGGGCCAGGGACAAGCCAGAGGGGAGGACCTCCACCCGCTAGACCTTGAACCACAGGGGGCAGTCATCTAGCACAAGTGAGTCATTTAGAGATGGTAGGTAGGCCTCATCAGGTCTGTCACTTATGTTGGGATGTGGCAACCTTTTATCATGCTGCCACAACAGTACAAGCAGTCACAAAACTGAAATCATTTAGTCATTCCTGGCATACAACAACAGGGAGAGCAAGAGAATCATTTTGGGGACACAGAAATGTTTTCCAGGCCTTCTTGAGGGTTGTAGAAAACTGTTCCAAAGGCTTGTTTCCCCATTTCAGGGTCTGCAGACCATCAGGAAGGCTATTTTGCTGTGATGTGGTCCAGCAAGCAAAATTTTCTTCCTTGGCTATGGTCATTGCAGTTTCACTTTAAACAGTCTCCACCCTCAAGGTAAGAACTAGAGCCTCAGGAGCACTCTGCTTCAGAGGATGGTGCCTTGAAGAAGACCCAGAGTGAAACGTCTAGGCTACAATGCCCACCATAGCAAAAGCCTTCCTGACCAATGGTGGCATCACAGCTTACATGGCAGCACCAAGTTAGATTTCCATGCCAGTCTAGAAGAGGAAAAATGGAAATACTGGAAACATGAACTCTCGCTGAGTATGGAAAGCACTGTGATTTAACCAGCTATTCATGCAGCTCCAAGACTCAGTAAAAACCATTCATCAGGTCAAAAACGCTCTGGCGCATCAAGAATGGGCCAAGTGGGCTTAAGTTTCCCAACTGGCCACATAAAAATCTCCATTAAATTAGCATCAGAGGTGGCTCTGACCCGATATTCCATTTTGGAAAAACAAATGGGTGCCTCAGCTGAATGTGACAAGTCTCACCATTAGAGACCTCCTGCGACATCCCTATTGTCTTGTTCTCCGGCAAACATGATCGCACCATGCACATCAATAGAGGGGCGCAGATTGTCATGGATGAAAAGAACAGGCAAAGCCACTTGGGATGGAGAAAAGGAGAGAACTAAGTCAAAATGTTCTTCCCTTCCTTGTCCGGCCCCTCGGAAGCCACAGAAGTTGAATATTGGGAGGAGAGGGACTGACTTACGCTTTCTGGAAGAAAACGTGCAAAGAGCGAAGTGTCTTGAGTTTAATGTGCTTGCAAAGAATAAAATCAATCACAACAATTGTGCTTTAGCGTAGACATGGCTTAGGCAAATTAAACAGCCCGTGTCCATAAGACAGGGGTATAAATTCACAGATGGAACAATTGTATAAACACCATATTAAAAAAGACTCATTTAGCAAACAGCTCTTTTAATTTCTTTGGCTAGAAAGGAACACGCACAATGCATAAATAGCAATACACCAAAAGGATTAATTTGTTGTCGGAAGCACAAAATGGAGATTAAAAAATTCTGCTCGCAGTTCAGGTGTGCAGATCAAAACAAAGAAGCGATGAGTCTTGTTTGCAGAGCATGAGAAATGCAATCGCAACAATGAAAAAAATGATTCTGACTAAATGGTCCTGTGCTCCATTTTTTATGCCAGTGACGACGCGCACATATGGAGCAGAGCGTCATCTGCCAATAAGATTGGCATAATTCTATATGGGCTTTAGATATCATCGCTCATGGGAGGAGTTTCCATAGCCTCAGCGACAGCGTTGAAAGATCGCCTTGAAAGGGAATCTAGCTTACAATGTAAAATACATAGCTGATCATTGCCTTAGTGTATGCCAGTGGGGTTTTATTGTGTTATTGTTTTGTTTTGATTTTTTTTTTTTTTTTTTTTTACACAAGACCTATTTTAAAAGTTTGATCACTGGAGTTTACTTTAGAGAATAATAATCAGAAAACAGAATTAACAGAATTAACATTTAACCCCATTATTTCCTTCCCCCTTTCCAATCCCCAACCCCACCCTGACCCTCAACAAATATCCCTGTGGTCAAACAAGATTATACACACACACACACAAACACACACACACACACACACATTTTTTTTTTTTTTTTTATTAAAATAAATAAATAAATAAAAATAATCACACACATTTACAATTACACTTCTCTATCCACTGCCCCTCCCTGGGCCAAGTATAAGGCCAAGTAGCTGCCCCAATTTTTATTAAATGAATCTAACTTGCCTAGCCTTCTACTTGACATTTCCTTGAATGACGCCACCCTCCCAATCTCTGTGCACCACTCTTGAAATGAGGCTTCCATCCCCTATGAACAATCTGTCTGCCACTGGCTAGGACAAAATTTTTATATATTTATCCCCTATATTAATGACCACCTTATCGCCTAAAATACAGAGTCTGGGGCATAATAAAATTTGCGAGAAATTTTGAGAACCAAAATTCTTGGATCTTAACACACCACCAAAATTATGGGTTGTGCCTCCATCTTCTAATTGGCATGACCAGCAGGTGGGTGTGTCTTTCAGACCAAGCCTATTCAGTCTAGAGGGGGTCCAATAGAATCAATGTAAAATCTTAAATTGTATAAGTTGCACCCTTGCATCTCTAAATTTAGACTTGACATTTTTTAGAATCCTAGCCCACACTCCCTCCTCCAATACCAAGTTTAGATCTTTCTCCCATAATCTCTTGAGAGAAGCCAAAGCGCCATCCCCCAAACTATGAATTAGCAGGGAGTAATACACTGATACCTTGTGACCTTTTCCAAAAGCAGTAATAACCACTCCCAGAAAATCTGCTGCTTTAGGGGTGTGTATGCTACTCCCAGAAATAGTACAGAGCAGGTGGCGCAGCTGTAAATACCTAAAGAACTAAGACCTGGGAATCCAAAAATGTTGAACCATATCAAGGATCTCAACACTCCACTCTCATATAGGTCACTGAGCATATTATCCTCCATCTCAATCCACTCTGTCCAGCAGAGAGGGGACTTATTAATACATAATTTTGGGTTCAGCCATATGCTTGAGGCTACATTTAAATAAATGTCTGAATTAAATACCCTGGACACTTTTGTCACTTTTTTGATTGGCCAGGAG
Organism: Moxostoma hubbsi; assembly: GCA_032164185.1. Lineage (NCBI taxonomy): Eukaryota > Metazoa > Chordata > Actinopteri > Cypriniformes > Catostomidae > Moxostoma > Moxostoma hubbsi. The sequence continues at coordinate 6,382,226 of JAVLUX010000013.1, read as the reverse complement.
ATTAGCCGCCAGCAGTTGTTGTACAGCAAGCTGGGCTTCACCAGACAGCAACGGGAGGATTCTGGCTGCCCACTGATCACCCGGCCAGCTCCAGATCTCAGCGGTCTGCTCAAACAAGTCGAGGAAGGCTTCCAGGTCATACTCCGCCCCATCTACAGAAGCATGGGCAGGGGGCTTTGGCTGTCAAGGGCCGCAGCTGGGCCCTCTCCTGGCTGAGGAGGCTTCGAATCGCATGCCAGCCTTCTTGGAGCTTGGAGGATTTCAAAGAACCGACGGTCCTGGTCTTTTCATAGCTCAAGCAGGGATTGTTGGTGTGTCTGGTGTAGGCCGGCGGGAGACATGAGGATCTCGGTCAACTGTGAGGACTCCATAGGGTGTACTTCAGGTTCCCAGGTTTCGGCACCAGTGTAACACATTCACTGCAGAAGGGAAGGAGAACACAGGGAAGCAGTTTTTTCCAGGCTGAGGTAGGACATTTAATCGGCCACTTCAATGCTTTACAACTTCACAAACTTGTCAGCTTCACAGGCACGTAATCACATAAACACATTAGCTTCACAGGCATGTAGTAATTTAAACTCATCAGCTCCACAACCAGATTAAACATAACAGCTTCAGGAGCACCATGGCCTTCCTTGTGCCAGACTCTCTTTCTCTCCTCTGCTGGTGGCATGGCTGCTTATATGCCACTATCCCCATGCTCACTGGAATTAGAAACAGGTGTTAAACATAATCTAGCTCAGGTGCAAGCATTCTTACCACTTTCTCGCTCTCCGGACGGACGCTTGACCACACCCCATTGCCACATATTCCCTTCCAATTCTACGAGTTCTTGTACTTTGTAATTTTTGGTGAAAGTGGCATACTGTATAATCTGGCCCCTAAAAACCGCCTTAAGTCAATCAATCAAATCAAATCAAATCACTTTATTGTCACACTACTGTGTACACGAGTGCAACAGTAGGTGAAAGTCTTGTGTGCAGTTCCGAGCAACATTGCAGTAATGACAGTGATGAGACATAAACCACTTTACAATAAACAACATATTTACACAACACAATTTACATAACAAATGTACACATACTTACACAACAATTTACATATCAAATGTACACAATACACACAATGTAGAATACACATACACTAGATAAGGGTATAAATATATATATACACTAACTGAATTGGGAGCGAGAATATATTTGACAGAATGAAGATTAATAAAGTGCAGTGCTGATTGTAGATCGTGAGAGATCTACAATCAGCACTGCACTTTATTAATCTTCATACAAGTGCCTCCCAAGCCACGCTCACAGAGGATACTGCACAGTTGGTCTCCATATAGACATTTATTTTAGTCTTTAGCATTTAGCATGAAGAGGGAAACATTAAAGTGCCAACTATATGATTTCCTTGAGGCAACAGCCCTAAACACACCAGGGTGTTATCTGAGATCCATCTAAAATGTTTCAAATTGAGCAATCAACAACAGATGAAATGAGGGACTTAGATATAAAAAGAAAATGTATTCTAGAGTAAATCTTATGGACTGATGAAAAAAATATATAGTTCCTACCAGATGGGTTCAAAAGCCTCCAAATATAAGTAAGACCAAGATTTTTACACATCCTGTGAAGCATCAGTGTTGCTCTAGGAGGCTTGCACACTTTTGCTTCACTATGATCAAGGACTGAGTCGATTAAAAGATTAGTCTCCTCCCTGCCAGCGGCTTGTAACATCCCTTCAAGACCTATAAAAAAGATCTTGACGTTCATCATTGACATTAGGTGCATAATTATTAGCCAAAATAAGACTTTGTCCCTCAATTTCAGCTAAAACAATAATAACTCTTCCTAATATATCTTTACTCTGTTTGAGACATTTGAACTGTAAATGTTTACAATTGAATGACACCCTTGCTCTTACTCCAGCCAGCACTATAAAAAGAAACGCCCACCCATATCTTTCCAAATTTTTCAGCTTCCTGCGGAGAATAGTGCGTTTCTTGAAGAACCACTATATCTTATTTCTTACGCTTATGAAGAGAAATAACCTTCCTTCTTTTTATGTGGTTCCCCAACCCATTCACTTTCCACATAGAGAGAGACAATCCACTGATATTTACATTTGACATTTTCACATATAAGAAAAAGTTGATTGTGTGTCACAGACAAGATTATAAAGACCACATTCCAACATTATTGTAACAATCAAACCCTCAACATCCCTTACAACAACAAAGCACGACAGCACCAACTGGCATCCATCCCTCCAAACTCAAACAGTCCATGTATGCCTATCAGAAACCCCATGACAACTTTTTGCTCAAGTCCAGTGTTTCGATACACATTTTGTAAGACAGAATTACACAGCAAAAGATAATCAAACAAACTCCATCCAATAGACAGAATAAACATAAAGAGTATGTAGATGCAGGTTCCTCATACTGTCAAGCAGATGTTCAATGAGCCAGCCCACTTGGCTGCAACATGAGTGTAAGCAAATAACTTACTCACTCCAAGACACAGAATCTTCAAACAGACAAGCAAATCGTCAGTGAGCCGGTCCAACCAGCCGCAACTTGAGCACCACAACACGGCCCACTCACTCCATTGACTTCACTTGCTGTTTGCATGTGAATGTTTTATGGTCATCCTTAGCACCTATTCTCAATTTGGCCAGGAATATTAGTGGAAAAGCGACTTTCCATTGATGTAAACGTTTCTTATATTCTTTGAATCGATCGTGTTTCTCTCTTGTCGAGTTTGCAAAGTATGGGAACAAGAAAATGTTGTGGATCTTTCAAGAAAGCTTTACTTTACTCCTCGCCTCATGATCAAGTCTGATTTTTATAGGATTATCTCAGAAATTTGACCAAAATTAATCGGGCCTGTCTCCCTCAGTGGATTGCTGAGCCGGAACCCTGTGAGCTTGCATCGATTCCCATCTTATGGCCTGCTATGTCGAGAAGACTCGGAAAGAGCCCATCCTGGAATTCCACCATATTCTGTCCCTCCACTCCCTCAGGGACTCCGAACGGTATTCTGCCGGCTATGGTTTTCCATGTCCTCCAACTCCTTCCAGACACACTCCAAATCCACCTTGGTCACTAGAGGATTAGCAGATAATTCCCTCTCTGATGACTCCAGATAATCAATCTGTTTTTCGACATCCCCCACTCTTGTGACCACATTAGTAATTTCGCCACCTTCGCCTGCCGTCTTCATGGCAGTGATGGATCGACGTATCACAGCGAGATCCTCCAAGTCAGCAACAACCTTCGTCAGCATTGTCAACATGTTCAACATTTCTCATTGCATTTGCCCCACCTCTCTGACTTAATCGACTCCATTGTTTGGAGCCTGAGCACGAAAGTGTCATTAAAGTCTCGAGAGCTTGAAGATTTTGAAATCTTTGACATACTTTCCTCCTAGAACAGTTATGGAACAGAGTGTATTGAATCTCACCAGTTTATGTCATTAAAAGTTATTAAAACTAGCTAAATGCGCAGAACTCGCCGTTCACACGTCCGATCCTCACATGGCATCACGTGACTCCACCTAGAAACTGACATTTAAGAAATAGTAGTAGTGACATTCAACTGCTGAGAAGTGCACAGTATATTCTGATCTTTGTCACTGATCTTCTGTCACTTTGACAGATACTGAATAACCATTTATAAAAACGATGGTCTGAAGCTTTGAAGTGATCATAGTACTCCTGCTTGAAAAAGAGAAACTTTAGAGTTCAGGTCTGAACAGCCACATTAGTGTCATGCCATTCAAGGCATCTGCTCAATAAAAAAGGCAATCAACAGCTTCTGTGTAATACTGAGTATGTTTTATCTGCAAATCTAACCTTAGGGAAGTACATACATCTTGGTTGTTTGAAACATCACTAAGTTTAAAGCAAACAGTATGTTAGAATGTCTGGCTGCTTTCACAGTAGTCTTGTCTTGATGATGGGGGTAGTTATGGGGGATTGAGTTTTCTTACAGAGCTTTGATTCCTATGACACGCAACCTGAAAAATGACTTGTATCAATACTGCCCCAGTAAGTATATGTAGTTGTATGGCCCAATGTGTCTTGTACATACAATCCAATATAATAATGCAATGTCTTTAACACAATAAAATGCTTAGAATTCAAATCACACAAAATTTATTTTCTCATTTTAAATAATATTTTGACAGATAAACATCTCAGAATTTGGCCTGTTGTAAATTTTCAGTTGTACAAATCAAGCAAGTATGCTGTGAATATCAATAGGGAATTACTTGTGATCAATGATTTTATTTCAGTCATGTCAACTCTCAGAAAGGTTTAACATGTTAATGTGGGTATGACATATAATAGGATATTTGTCTTGGCAGACTAGATTTGCTATGCTAAGTTTATTGGCTATCCAATTACATGTCAAATGTCCACTTCCACAATGCAAGCTGATTGGCTTAACATGTCACATGTGAGAGAGCTGATTTTCTAACAGACAAAAAGTTCAAAGAATCTATTAGCTTGAGCCATATAGAGTTACAAAACTTAAGTAATTTAGCACTTTCCATTTTATTATTTTTACAGCATTCTATTCAGCATTCTTTTATAATCAGAATCCATGGCAAACAATAAACATTATGTTAAAAATATATTTACTGGCTAATGGAAAATGACTGAAGAATGAACAAATCGGTAGATATATAGAACAGTTGATTTGGGATTGCAGCAGCATCTCAACTCAATACACAAAGTATCATAACACAAAGCCTCTTTGCATGTCATCATCTTAGATTAATCTAAGATTTTAAGCTGAATCTATGTTAAAGAATAAAGTTTTATATATAAAATTTAAAATACTTTAAATTGTTTATGAGGCTATTTCTCTTACACAACTAACATAACATTATATCACTGATATTGAATTAATATCTGTATTTATGATACTGTATTTAAAATATGATTTTTCAAAACTTTTTATACAATAAATTAGACTAAGACTTACAAAAATTGTCACACACATTAAACCAGGGGAAGACTGGCCATAGAGAGAACCGGGACTTATTTCAAATTCAGGGCCGATATCTCTTCCTAGTCCACCAATTTTCACACTTCTCAACAAAGTGCATCAGTTGTGAAAACCTGTACAGCATAATACTCAGGGGTGGAATGGGAAGAAAAATTGGCCCGGGATTTTACATAGCAACTGGCCCTTTTATTGCTGCCCCCTTCGGCATATCGCGGCACCGTTTTGTAGCCCGTTTAGCGCGGCCCATTTGGCCCAGAAGGCCAGGCCCTGATCGGCCCCAAAGTGCGTCGGCCCACCGGGAAAGTACACGGTATGCCAGATTACCAATCCAGCCCTGATAGTGCTGAAGATAGTCATGTTAGATAGTAAAGTTTATTGCTGATGAATTGTATTATTTATGATGTTATGTTTTTTATTATTATTTTTTACAAAACTTTTCATGTATTAGGTCATAGAACTTGCTTTGCTTGTTAGTGATGTGGAGGTAGTGTACACTTATGTACTGTAATATTGGATATATTATCACTGTACTGTCTGGCACGGTGAACAGTGTATTAAGTAATCTGTTTATAGTGGAGTAACTTAGCAGCTGAGGTAAAACTTTAAAATATGTGTTCATTATATGAGCAAACGGCAGCAGATCTGAGGGCACTGAACTAGTATTATATTTGTGTCTCTTGAGATCCATTTCAGACTAAAGCTAGAGGTCTCCTCCATTAATCATGCAAGCATATGAGAGGTGCCTCTCTGTTTTGTTACCACTTTTAAAACGAAGCAACAAAGACAAACTATGCAGACAACTGGAAAAAAAGAAGATTTGATGTATAAACATTATATAATTCTACACGTTTTTTTTTTATTTAATCAAAGTCTGCTGGGAAATCCAGTATGTAAATTATAATTAGAAAAATTCCTTTAAATTGACTATACTAATTAGGCTCTTATTTTATATGCGCATATGACATAGAGAGTACAACAGGGCTAAAGCTTGTCTTAAAAGTATTTGCCTAAATTTACAAATTTTGCCCTATAACTATTGTATCTATACGATATCACTATTACACCCCTGGGGTGTTTTACCCTGAGTGTGTAGTCCTGTCCCATTTATGTGTAGGGCAAAAGGCCCCCTCATCGCCTTTTTAAAAAAATAAAAATGTAAAAACTAATCAAAACTTTTCATTATGTTACTACAATAATATGCAATAAAAAAAAAAATCAATCTTGATACACTTCATGACTTTGTCAAAATGTTTCAGTAAAAAATAATCATGAAAATACGAATATGTTATTTTACCAGTCCTTGGTATCCTTCAAATATGTCATAGCACCACAAACATAATCAGGATTCTAAACCCGTTAAAACAACATTCGTAAACAAAATAAATTATTAGCAGCCGAATTAGGTTAGTATTTCGCACACAAATAGATGGGTCTTCAATGTCCACAATGAGGTGAAAACTGTACATTTTAGTCAGTTTTCTATAAATCACCTTTATAATCGAACTTATAAAGAAAATTGTTACCTATGTTTGCAGTAATACTGAGAGAATCTCAAACGACTGATTTAGACACGAAAGGAAAAGTAAGTATTATTATTTCATTGGTTTCTTTCTCATGCCAAGAAATAAACATGGATATGGTGGAAAAAAGGAAACCATCGAGCCCTGACAACCATCTTAAGTTTGTAAACATATACAATTCGATTATAAAACTGTTTTTAAATGTTAAAGATGTAGGCTGCAATATGTAAACTAACACATCTGCATTATAATTCTGGAGATAATATTGTCTCTACACCGCCATGTGTTCTGCAACCTATTAGCATCATTTCGTCCATCGAGTTCCATTAATTGCATTTTAATGAAAACTTGCGAGGAAGAATAAGATTTTGGAGAGGCCTGACAAATACTTGCTCCTCTTGGGAGGACCTTTAACCTTCTTAACGGTGGGTATGCAGTACTTAAAAGCAGTTTTTTACTGCAACTGGGAAGCTAGGACGAGCACCTGCCTGCTTATAGCAAAAAATGGTCGACATCAAGAAAAAAGTGGTAATTGTTTTATCTTTGGAAACATTATTCGATTGCTGTGCTAATTAAATTACTAACTGAATCGTGGAATTTGATACTAGTAATATTTTATTATACATAAAAAAACGTATGTTTCGCTGAACCATGTCTCTGCGCATTGTAGCGTATTTATATTGTATTTCTTAATATTGCTGCCTATCTATCTATCTATCTATCTATCTATCTATCTATCTATCTATCTATCTATCTATCTATCTATCTATCTATCTATCTATCTATCTATCTACTGAAATTAATTCTATTAACATTTTTAAATCAGAACGTTTAAAAATGGCGTGTTTTTAATGTTGCTTCTGCGGTTGTTACCTACAAGACAACGATATAACCCTGAAATGAAGGATTATAACGATATGTGCTTTGTTTAGGACTGGAATGGGATATCAGATTCGCATTTCTGCAGGCTTGTAGAAAGTGTCTATCAACGAATTAAGTAATTATTTGAAGAAACACTGTAAACGCACCAAAAAATTAAATAAATAATATAAAATAAAAATAACCATCTAAAATAACAAATATTATGTTGCAGTAACTGTGCAAAAAAAGCACCCAGATGATTCTAAATTTAAAAACGTTTAGAAAATGATGATAGCATCTCTGAAAAAGGCCTATATTCAGATTAATGCAGTGGGTGGCCATAAAATAAAATATAATACAGCTTGTCCAGAACAACTCTTTGTTTACTTGATTATATATTTTTCAATCTTCCAAAATAGGCGACAGTAAGACAATAGGCTATTTATCAGCACACACTTGCTACATGTCTACATAATTTTCTTATATCAAAGAGCAAGTAGGCTATAGGCTACAAATTCGTGTCTTGGTGGTTAAGCTCTAGCAAAGGTAACAAAAAAACTTATTTGATACGTTGATCTAAATTTATATAATTGTCCCCTAAAATAAAAGTGGCCAGCACGTTAGATCTATAATCCTTATTTTGACATATACCTCCGGCAAAGATTTGTGCAAACAGAGTATTGTAAGAAATCACATATTGAAATCCCGTCTTCATGTCTGTAGATGTGTTTGTTTAGTAAGAACTAGACAAGGGTTTTAAAAAACTAGAGCTAAATACTATGTTTTGACATGCTGTTATTGAACACAGCTTCTAGAAGTGAGCAAACGACCTACCTGTTGCGTTACGTATATATATTATGCGTCATAGGTTTGGATGTGTTTTAGGCTATAGGCCTATTACATTTCCAGTTCTGCATAAATTATTGTGAAGTTGATCAATTGGTTGCGCCAAAATTTTACATCATCGAGTCCTTGTGCCTACGGCAAAGCACGTTTAACTTACTGCTGTTACTTTGTTTCGCAGTCTGATATGTGAGATAATGGTTCAGGACCTCAGCTCTTACTTCAGACTATCTATGCCCTCACTGACGCTTGATCCGTTCAGCACTCCATTGGACACATGTGTTTTCCCATTCAATTTGAGGCTTAAATATAGCCTGGTCCGCTTTAAATGATTATGGTTATTTGAGAAATGTATTTACAACGTACTGCACAGTGTAAATGGAATATAAATGAAAAAAAAAAAAAAACATTTATAAATGAAAGCATATATTTAACAGTCATACGACGTTATCGTTTATTTTCATGGCCAGCCAGTTACCATTAGCTCTTTTCATGCATAATGTGAGAAGGGTCAGAGGTATATTGACAACTAACTGAATTAAACTGTCAGAAAACTGTACAGATAACTCCTGAGTATTCTCTACATGCACTTTGCAGTGTTATGTTATACAGTTAATACATAAATAGATCTCCGCCGAATCAGACTTAAAGACGCGTAATCTACATAGAACTAAATTAAAGCATTCAGCACTGATATATTTGTATTTTGTTTCTAACGTTTGATTGTCTACATAGGTTTGAACATTAAATATGCAATCGTGTTTAAATTTTATTTAGAGCGTTGTTAATGAGTGCAAATCATTGATCAACCACTTTCAGTTAAGTTTGTTACATTTGTTTGTTTCTTCTTTGACCCTTATTACTTACCCACTAGGACGTAGACGCACACGCACGTCTAATAAAACATATTTGAAGAGAAATTCCGCGTTTTCCTAAATCAACATGAAAATTAAAGCAGAAAAAACAATTCTAACATAAACAGGATAAACACGCTATCTTAAATGCGAAGCGATGCATCGGATTTCACACGGCAACCTGTTTCAATACCTGAAATAACGTTGTCCAGTATATCGCTGTCCCGTCTTTGAGGATAAACTTTTGATTTGTTCCGTCCATTGAAGTAGACCTACAAACGAAGGTGTTTTTTTTTTTTTTTTTTTTTTTTTGAGTGAATTGGTATACTTGAAATGCTAAGCGGTCACCCATCCAGTGGTTTCTCCAGCAGCAGAGTGAGACGGTTGCCTGGCCCTCGGTCATGCTCTCTGCCTTAATATTCCACAAGGTTGAGTGGCCCTCATTTACCTAATGGATCAGGCTCACAAAACCTTAGACGAGTCACAAACCAAACTATGTGTGATCCGTCGAACTGGCGGGACTCGAATTAACCCAAATTAAGCATATCGACAATTAAACATGTTTTTAAACATTTTTAACATTTATTAGATATATGGAAATGCTGGACGTTACTGTTTGCTTTGCAATATAAGTTTGCGAAGTGAAGATGTGCAGTGTTACTTTGTGCAGTGCCTATTCTGTTTAACTAAATGTCTCCTTACATGAGGTTGGCACACTGTAGATGGAACTTGTATTTTACATCGAGACCTACTGTACATCCACCCACGTGGTCGTATTAGAGATACGTGCGTTCAGCGTGATAGATAAAGACATGCAAGGTGTAACCTTTAACCTAAAAGCATCATATACAAACTTCAGATTCTTTGTTTCCTCGTGTGGGCCTATTACTTAAAATGGAGAGCTCTAATTTAATTTTATATAAATATATGTGTCAAATTAGGTTAAACTTTGTTTGCTCTATTTAACAATGCAGAATAAAAAAAAACTATTTTAAATCAAGAAGTAATAGATTAGAACTTTCATTCATTTTAGCTTGTACAGTCTGTGATTTCAAAAGTTTAATAAAAAAAAAAAAAGTGTGCTGTAATTTGTAATATCACAGGGCGAGTTGTATTTGTGAGGTAATAAAAATTTGAAACATGTTAGCATTTTGCTCTATCCAGTTCAGTTATGCACTTTTAATAAGTTTATGTATCCTAGATATTCGGGAAGATTTTTGTTTGGAATTTTGGTGTCGAAATTAAAATGCAAAATAAGAATAGAAAAAATAATAATTTGAACATTTACCGGGCACTTATTATATAAATCGATTTTCCATTATTCTTGTTATTATCGTCTATACTGAATAAATGAAGCATGTTTTCAATTGTAGGCTAATACATCACATAAACATTCATTCACTTTCTCCAAGGTCCCAGTTTTGAGTAGGTGATGCAAACTCAAGGATTATGTTCTAAAAGCAAACACACAAATGCTAGAGTCATTTTTATGTGGACACATTTTTTTCCTATGAGCTATTTGGAAAAGCCCCTCACCGGTGGCGCAAAATGATGCTTAAGACACATAAATTAGGTCATAGTCTGAATGAGGTTTTGATTGTGTCTCTTTGACAGTGCGTACTGGCGCTTATGACTCTCAGAGTACTCTCAAAGTTTGAAAAAGTATGGAATTCCCTATTGACGCAGATTAAGAGTCACCAAAAAAAAAAAAAAGTAGTCTTTGGAAGGACTAATAACATTGGCTAGATAAATAAGCGTTTTAGGGACGATGTTACACTTGTTGTTCTGTATGACAAAAAGGAGAAGTATCACAATAAAAATGTTCAGTCGGCATGGTACAAAACCTAATATGAAACTAACAAATTTTTTTTTCTCAATTATCTTACTGAGATGTCAATTACTATTGTTTGCTGGTCCAGAGAGTGGCTCCGCCCCTCATGTTTGTCGTAAATCTGGCGCCTGGCTACAATAAACCTGAGATAAGAGTGGCCAGGGCTCGCCTCCTTCTCCAAGGCGATCAATCGGATCTCAGGCATACTACAAGCACTCTCTTACGTCGACGTCCACGAGAACAGAGCTGATACAACAACACGCCTGAGCTCCACCATCAAATATCTCGCTGCTTTCTGAATCATGTCGCTGAGCCCAAAGCACACGACACCCTTTTCAGTGACAGATATTTTGAGCCCAATTGAGGAGACCTACAAGAAGTTTAGTGGCATGGAGAGCACCGGAAACCTCACATCTCCATTGGGAGCGTACCGGCAACCTCAGGTGTCCCAGACTGGCATGCAGCAACACTCTATGGGCCACAACGCCACGGTGGCGACCACCTACCATATGCCACACTCCGTTTCCCAGTTCTCGCATAGTGCAATGGGGGGCTACTGCAATGGCAGCATGGGGGACCTACCCTCTTACCAAGAAACTATGAGAAACAGCGCAGCAGCAACAGGGTGGTACGGCGCCAATCCTGACCCTAGATACTCCACAAGTAAGTAATGATACATTATTCTGATTTATCTCTCAGTATACTTTCAAAAGGCGTAACTTGTTTATTGAGTTTATGTTAGTTTTACGCATTAACATTAAAAGTAGCCCACATATTTCACTGTCACCTCTTTTCTGCTAATATTATTTCTAATTTTGTCATCATGTAGATTTCTGCTCATATCAATTACTTATCATTTCTATAACGTTTATATTTGCTCATTTTAGCACGGGTAAATAATGTATTTAAAAGACATTATTTAATACACCTCTTTTATTAATAACCTAACATTGCTACTAATTGAATGGCCGTACATCTGTATGCATATTTTGAAGTTTCTAGATTCATGGGACCTTCCACAGGTATGAACATGACAGGAATGGGCACGCTGACAGGCATGGCCGACACAACTAAATCCATCCCACCTATGCACGCCGCTCCGAGGAGGAAACGACGGGTTCTTTTCTCTCAAGCACAAGTCTACGAGCTGGAAAGGAGATTTAAGCAACAGAAATACCTTTCAGCGCCAGAGAGGGAACACCTGGCAAGCATGATACATCTAACCCCGACACAGGTCAAGATCTGGTTTCAGAATCACCGCTACAAGATGAAACGGCAGGCCAAGGACAAAGCAGCGCAACAGCTTCAACAGGAGGGCAACCTGTGTCAACAGCAGCAGTCACCGAGGAGAGTGGCTGTCCCTGTCTTAGTGAAGGACGGCAAGCCTTGTCAAAACGGCTCCAACACACCGACGCCGAACCAGCAGCAAATGCAACAGCAGCAGCAAAACGGTTCCGGTGTCGTGCATCCAACCTCGAGTAATTCTATGAACCAGCACCAAAACCAGCATGTCAATGCACTGGTCCAGGCCCAAGACCTTGAGGAATTGTCCCCCAGTCCCCCATCACTTCACTCACAAATGAACAACATGGGCCAGATAGACACTACTGTAGATTACACAAATAACATGGTCACATCAAATTTGCTTTATGGCAGAACGTGGTAAGACAAACCACTTTTTTCTTTTACTTTTTTTTTTTTTTTTACAAACTTTAGTGTCCTTTGAGTAAAGAAATGCGCGTGAGGGTGAGGCCAAAAGCAGACAGTGCTGCTTCACATTTCATGCATCCATACGACGATTTAAAGCGGGTGATCGGATCAAAGGAACACGTTTTTGTGGAAATGTGCCACTTTCAAAAAAAAAAAAAAAAAAAAAAACAACAAAAAAAGTTTTGTGGGCACAGTTTTCTACAATGACCCTTTTGCTCATTATTGACAAGATAATAATCATTTATAGCCTTATGCTGTATGTTTTGGACTTCCCTTTGTTGTTCTAGTAGAAGGCTGTCTGTTGTTAAAATGCTGCTCTATGGCAATGACAGAACATGGGAAGCAATGTTTCATTTTTCAGGTATGAACTTCAAGCAAGAACTGAAAAAGTTCCCCTAAAAAAAATCAATGACTGAACATGCTATGAAAAGTCAATTGTAAACTAATGTATTCATTTAGAGAAATGAAAAGAAGGGTCTGTATATTTGGCTAACACTCAATTTTCTGTTTACTTGTAATATAAATGTTTAAGTCTTTTTGTTGGTCATTCATTCATTTTCTTATTTTGGTAATTTAAAGACACAAAAACGATGGCTGCTGTATATGTTTCAAACCAACTGAACGTAAACAATAAATAAATTATAATGCACGCCATTGTTGGGGAATACATTTGTGTTCAGTAATCTCTTTGAAGAGCGTTTTAGATCATTCTATTTGTGAACTACTTTAATGTAAACGAGGATCGATAGGAGGAAATTTCGCATTGTCCAATTACATATTTTGATTGGAAAACAATTGGCATATATGACAAATGTGTAACTTTTAGATACCATCAGATTCCCTCAAACGTACAATTTATTTAATGTCTGCAGGTAAATTTTTTGTTCTTTACAGTGTCTATAATTTAGTTAATTTCGACGATAAATTGAATACAGATTCAAGCGCCTCACCTAATATTAACTGATCTGAAACAAAAGGCACAGACAGATATGAGAGCCAAATTCGTATTATTAGAAGGCTATTATTTATAATAATAATAATACTAAAAATAATAATATTAATAATTATAACATATTATACGAATAGAAATAGAATACTATGCTATTACCCAATAATAACTTCTATATACACAGAAGAAGAGAGAATATTATTATTAGAAATGTATTCACTTTATTTAACGGTTCTAAAATTTGAGTGGCTTAGCATATTCTAATCCCCAAAGAAACAAAGAGTTCACGTCTCATTTAAGTACAGTACTCAAAACGTAAAAAAGTACATTATTATTACATATTCGATTTCAAGTTTTAGTCTACTGTTCTTAGTAATGACAGGTCAAGAGTTTTGCGAAGCAAATTATTAGCCACGTATATATATATATATATATATATATATATATATATATATATATATATATATATATATACGTGGCTATTAATTTGCTTCGTTTAAGTTTTATATATATATATAAAACTTAAAATAAGTTGTAAACAGTGTTGTCATTTGATTATCATAATTGCATTTAAAAAATATTCAATACTGAGTCCAAAAATACTTTAGAGGTGCAGCGAAGAGTTAATGCCTATGCCTAATTTTGACAATCATTATTTATAAATATATTTGTTCTTGTATGTATTACCAATCAGATATGTTGCGCTGTAAGCGGCCGAATCCATGCTCTATAGCTATTAAAGAATCAATATCTATGAAAACATAGAATGTGAGTTTCAAGTAATGACTAACTTGTAGTAATGCGTGTTAGTCATGAAATGATCCTACAAGTCTCAGAATTATCGGACAATGATTTGGGAATATCAAACAAAAGAACAAATGTCGCAAAAATAAATGAAAAGAAGAAGAAATAGCTGATTCAAACTTACCCTGTTTTTCTGAAAGTTATAAAAGCTAGAAAGTTATTAAGTGATATAAAATCGAAACAAAAGCAACTTCTTTTTTGCTTATAATTACTATTAATTAATATTCTATATGGAGTTACATATGAGTAATGCTATAATTCTAATCAAAAGTAATAGAGAGGAAACAAGAGAAATGTCAGGAGATCTGACCCATATTCTCATAAACTTAAACTAGACAGTTTTAAAATTGACTGGAATGTGAATGCTGTTTATTGTTCAAATGGTTCAAGAGGGAGTTGGCTTTTATATTTTCAACAATTAAGACAAAGTTTTGGCAACCGCCATCAAATCAGCAGGGCCTATATTTAAAAGGCCCTTTTAAAACCTTACCTCTTTAGTAAAAAAAAAAAAAAAGAAATATTGTGAATGAATCATTTATTTCAGGCATGGATGTTTTTATTTTTATTTTATTTATTTTTTCAGCCACTGGGAAGTAAATAAAAGCTGTCCATTTATATTGTTCCTGATAAAGAGGGGGGAAAGTAAGCTAAATAACTGGTGCAAAATTATTGGTGGTATATTATATCATGACTATGGCCTGATAATAGGCGCATTGGCCAAAGTATGTCAAAGCCTGCATTAACCTGTGGCTATCTGATTATTACATAGTTTTACTTAGGCTTTTGGATGATTGAATGTGTAAATTGCATCCAAATAATATGGCATTAGAGGCAAAAGCAGGATTTAAATGACACACAATGACTCTGGGAGTCTCTTGTGTTGTGCAGTAAGGACTCTACAAGTTCTGAACACTGCAACAGTCCCTATAACATCAGACAGTGCACTTGTACATTGTTTCCAAATTTGCACTAATACAAAAAATAATTTTAGTGTTCACTTGTATCCATGTGTTATGTACATATTCTTTTAATAACGTTCCAGCTACTTTAGTCAGTTTGAAAAATAATACCTACAACTAATTGTTATAAAGCAAAGGCAAAATAAGAATAATACAAATGACATCTCCTAAATATATACATACATGCAATTTTCCTAAAGGCTTAGATATTAAAGAAATTATTTGCGATATATATATATATATATATATATATATATATATATATATATATATATTATTTGTAATTTTTTTATCGTTTCAACCAAAATTTCCCAAGTTTTGCTTTTGTTTTTATTGAAGAGGTGTGAGCTCTGCATGTCCTGTTTATTTTCAACTTGGTTATCAAAAGCTTATTGAAAGTTAAAAAATATACTTTTCACTATTAATTCAGGGTCAGGAAAACACAACATAGAGACTCATTGAGATTTTAGTATTGCTTCTCTCAATCCTGCAATAGATTTCTTGGAGCACGATTCTTCCCCATTAATTGCAGGATCTTAACAAATTCTTACCACTGAGTAATTTGAATCCAGCCTAGGGGCCTTGTCTGTATTTTCCCCAGCCATTATTCTACTTAATATGTCAGAACATCTGATCGCAGAGAAACCTTTTCAAGTTCTATTGATGTGTCTTTCAATTGGCCATGGTGACCTAGCAACCTGGACAGCACTAATTGGCATAGCCAGACTGATGTCAGTATTACAGTTTATGTGGGAACAAATGTGACTGGAACAGTTTATAAAATTATATGAACAATGGTTTTAGTTTTATTTATAGGCACAATAAAGATGAAAATGGTAAGAAAATGTATGTAAACCAAGTTTTTGAATGGTAATGAATAGCTTTATTACACATGTGTGATCAAAAGTGTATATGTATACACAGTCACATAAATTAGGCTATTTATATATCTATATCATAAAGACACTTTAATTGCAATTTGGGTTTTTATGAATACAGTGGACCAGTATATATATATATATATATATATATATATATATATATATATATATATATATATTTACTGTCCCACCTCCACTTCAACACACTTCTGTCTCTGATGTGTGTTTCCAAACAAAAGTAGACACTTCTGTTTCAACAAACTGAGGTGCTTTGTAAACAGTTTACTTCATAGCATGAGAAAGACAATGGAATCAATTTCTATATGTTTCTAAATTCTAAATGAGATAAAAAAAAAAAAAAAACTTGATGAATATCAGTGCTTGATGCCTGTTTATCACAGATGAAGTGGTAAAATGCATTCTTTGGATTTTACCACTTCATTCCTCTCTTCTTTGTCACCTTTGGTTCATTTCTTGTGAATTAGGGTCAATGATTTTTCACTATTTCAGAACAAAATAACCTTACTGCTTAAAACAATGGAGTAGAGACTTCAAAAGTATGTTAAATTGGCAAGAGTTCCAGGATATTTCATTGCGAGTGATGTTAGTCAGGAGAGGAGGTAGTTTGTTGTCAACCTGGAGTATCACAATAGTGGTGGCTGTTTGAGCTCGGCAGGTGAGCTTAGGCAACATGTTTTTATGTAAGTATAAGAAACCATCAGCTTTGTAGTATCAAAGCAGATTGCATGCTAGAAAATGCAAACCATCCTAATTTGAGCCATTTCAAACTGGGGGAAAATAGTGGCAATATTTCAAGGAGGTCAAGGGACTCTGAAAGCAATTCTCTCTCTCTAATGGGTTTCCATAAAATTAAACAAATGACAGTGCATTTTATCTCTGCTGTTGTAGAGAAGTATAGAATACACACACACACACACACACACACACACACACACACACACACACACACACACACACACAATTATACTAATCTCAATCGGAAACTTTTTAATTCCATTGCTCACTATGAGTAACATTCCACCAACATTGTGAGTGCAATTCACCCCTCTAAAGTCTAATTCATTTCATTACATTAGAGAAGGAAATAGAAATAGAGTGAGAGAGGGAGAAACAGAGAGAGAGAGAGTTTTGTATCCCTTATTATCAAACCATGTCACATTCCTCCCAATGCCTGTCCGTGTAGCTCTGGCTAGTCAGTAATCCCTCTTCCAAGTTCCCTATGCATCTAATTCAGGCTGCATATAAGTTGTTAAAGAAACTGTTTTCAATCAGCACTAATAACTACTGACCTCGAGTGACACATGCCCACAATAGCCTTGTGAAGCCTCTGCAGCTGAACCAAAGAACCTGATTAGTACTTCAAGAGGACTATAGCAAGAATCAATGGCTGGTCTGTCTCTAGCTGCCAGTCTCACCATCGCTGTCATTATGGATGTATACCATTAGTTATGCCTCATTAATTTCAGCAAACAACACTCAAGAGAAATTTGTTTAACTTTAGACATCTAATAAATGTGATATTATAGACCTTATTGGAATAGGGTGGTTTAAAGATTTTGGTAGAGGGCCCAGATCAAAGTTCGGTGGTAAAGAAGATCACGGACCACAAAGGTGTTTTTGAGGTTACAAAAAGGTTATTTTTATAAATATTTCCTAAATTATAGCCCAGCATTATTGCAATTACAAATAATTGTTTCTAAACGTAATTTTTTTTTAGCCTTATTGTGTATATTGTGTGATGATGTTTGGCTAGAAACTATCCGATCATAAATAATTCATAATAAAGTATATTATAATAAATAAAGTCTTTTTACTAACTTGATCTGTTAACATATTTGTACAGTGTACATGGAATTTGTTTTAGGTTACATCATAAGGATAGCCGCACCAACGTGTGTGTGTGCATTTAGCTATAGTTTGGGGACAAATGTTTACCCCAAAGTAAGCAAAATCGGGCAAAACCTAGTACATTTGGGGACATTTTGGGGTGACCTCAATTGGGAAAACAATCCAAACATAAATTAAATACAGATTTATTTATTTTTTTCTAATAATGCAGTGGGGGCTGGGTGGTTTATGAGGAAATTTTTTGGTAACTGGTAATTACAAGGATATTATGCTATAAATGTGGTTTATGAGGACATTTCAAGTGTCCCCATAATTCAATAAATTAACCATAAATCAAATCGCTTAAAAAACATACTAAACAATGTTTTTTGGAAAATGTGAAAATGCAGAACGTTTTTTTTTGTGAGGGTTATTTTTAGGGGTAGGGTTAAGGTTAGGGTATATAATCTACAGTATAAAAATCATTATGTCAATGGAGAGTCATCATAAGGATAGCCGCACCAACGTGTGTGTGTGTGTGTGTGTGTGTGTGTGTGTAACTTCAGACTGCTGTCATTGTAACAATGGACTGTCCAGGTACTGTCATTGTAATAAGTAGACCTACACTTTTGGGATATAAGCATGTGCTAAATGACAGTTTGCTAGTTGATTACTAAATATAAATCTGAAAATGATTTAACATTTAACATAGTATTAATTAATTAATGATAGTATTTAGCATTTATACTGATAATGGTATAGATAACAGATGGACAATAATAGTAATAATACAATAATACAATAATTTTAGAACCACATATGTAAACTAGGGGTATTAATAAAAAAAAACTTTTAATATAAGAAATAGCAGATACAATGTGAAAAATATTCATACATGATCCAAGACACCTTGATTGAGGAATTCTTGGAATATCAGACTTCATATGAAAATGATAGCAGGTTTAAAGTTAATCAGTACAATCAATATATGCATTATGCATTGCTGATATTAAAAAATTGGAGCATCATCTGCTGAATGTGAAAATATCAGCTATTGATCTACTCAGTTTGTACTCAGTTTGTATTAAATTGCTAATTTAATGTTTTACCTATTTTTACCCATTAGTCCACATCTGATCTTTCTTTAGCATAAGCTTTAGCATGAATGACACAATTGTGAAAATTTGTATGCCTTGATGAAAATGCTTCAGATGACAATGGAATTCTCAAGAGCCAAGAGTATCTGATTTGTATTCAGCTCCTAAAATTGAAATCAGGGTTGAATGAGCCACATTGTGAAGTGCTGAAGTATTCTAGCTCCCTGCAAGACTCTTACAATGCTACACTTTCTAACTAGCACACAGCTTCTTCCCAATCCACAGTTGCCAAGGTGATGGCCAGCTGCAAGACTAGGCCTTGTTTGGTTATAGGGGCAGGGGTGGATGGTGGTTCAAATGGAGGCAGGCAATAACATGAATTGTTTGTGTGCAACCACTTCAGAAGTGTGAGAGGGAGGATTGATTTTGCATATGTTTATGTTCTGGTCTGCTTGTGTAACACTCCTTGATGGACAGAGCCTTGACCATGTTTGTGCTTTGTTGTGTGTCTAGACACATATGGGGCATTATCACTGCATGGTACAACTTGACTCGACTCGATTCTGCTCGCTTTTTGGGGGTTTTTCACTGTGGATAGTGCCTGGTACCTGGTACTTTTTTTTGTACCACCTCGGCTGAGGTTTCAAGCGAGCTGAGCCGATACTAAATGTGATGTCAAAACCCTGCAGATCACTGATTGTTCAGAGAGAATCGTCACTACCAGCGTCACTGGATTTGCAACACAGGACATCAACACACAGTTTTAAAGATAGCAACAGCGATAGCAGTATAATTTGTTCACGCAACTTCTGAATTGTAAAAAGAAATGAGCTGTGAGCAAAACCACGCCGTGGTCAATAAACGTGGTGCAGACGTTCCTCTTGTTAGCGACGAACGAAACGACACTAAACAAAAAAGTATTTTAAGTCTACATATATACCTGGGTCACTGAAGTGATGTTCTTTTTGTTTTGTTTTGTTTTGTTTTGTTGGTGGGGATGTATGTAGAATACATTACAAATGCAATTCATGCAGAAAATTACTTGAATGCACCTCTTCTATGATACGTAGTATCTGAACTATTCTGAACTAGTATCTGAACTATTATTAATTTTGATATTTTTGGGGTGTAAGTTGTCTGAAATTCTCAGAATAAAACTGGGGAAAAAAAACTGTTTAATATTGTATTATTTGAAGTTTTGTTTAAAATATTATTAATAATTACAATTCTGAAAGTAAGACATTTTATTGTCTTATGACAAAAAAAGCATACAACAGGAAATAAAATCACATAAAAATCTATTTGAAGACATGTATTAAATACAGTCAATAAAGTGATGTTTTTATTTATTTATTTATTTATTTATGGCCTGGTTCTATTCCATAATACATAAAAAATTGGGGAAGCACGTAGTAAAACATATCTAATTAGTATAACTTTCCAGAGATCATAATGAAATGGCAAGCATTTTTGGAATAAAACTTTGTAGAGTAGTTATTGACATAACATTTTATTATTTTATTATTATTACAGGAATGCATTTTGTATATTTGAAAACTCAATAATAATATGTGATTTCATTAAACATGATTACCAAGATTACATTTCTAAGATGTTTTCTTTTTCATCTAAGACATGCTCATTTGTTACTGGCCAACATACACATACAACAATAAAAACAGAAACTACATTTAAATAATTAAAATGTTAGTTGTAAATTATCCTTGAAGGAAATAGCTGTAATATGTGAACACCAAAACAAGACATGTAGAAAGCATGATGCATGGCTCTTAATCCACCAGGGTTTAGTCCATCACTCTAGGAATATGGCTACCTCAACTGTTTATCTCTTTGCACATGGTTGTGTTCACTAATACGCTTAATCAAGTTTAATTACGTCTAATAAATTAAGAGACCACTGCTTGCTTCATCAAGTCTAAAGAAATCTAAGAATATTGGCACATTTGTGACCCCCCCCCCCCCCCCCCCCCACACACACACACACACCCATGTACAAACAGAGCAAGGAAGGCCTAATATGTTGCTTACACAAGGCCAAAGAGCAGTGCTGGACCACCCACTCTCTTTCCAATTATCATCTTGCAACAACCTGTCTACTCTTCACCATTCATCAATAGACGCACCACTCCAAGAGGGCATTACAATTAGATGCCCGTTGTTCCCCTTAATACATTTCTAGACTGTTGCTTGGAATCAATAGATGGCAGTCCATGTGCCAAGGATGACAAACAGGATTACACCACAAATCCCACGTTCTGTCCCCTGCTCATCCTCCTATGTTTACCCAGGAGGGAAAATACTTAGCGCTGGCTTATCAGTAGTACAATTGAAAAGATTTAGGAAAAGATTGAGTAGAAGACTGAAAGAAATTTAGATGTATCTTTCAGGTTCCAGCAGTGCACTCACTGTGGTATATGCTTTTCACTAAAAGTTTATGCTGCACTTTATAAATTTCTCTATCCATTCGTCTATTATACAAACAGAATCTTTCTGAATGCATGTACATTTATGTGTACATTCTGCTTAATTTTTCAGGCCCATTCCCTGCTGCGTTTACCTATAAACTGAATAATATTATGTGCACAACCCATGTACATTATGCAAATAAAGCCAATTAGTCTAGGGAGCGCATGGGACAAAGGTGCATTACAGCTGGCTGGCCTCTTGGTCACAGCAGACGGTGGAGTGTTTGCTTGCCCTGATTTAAGCAGCAGGTCACAGAGGTTAGGCTTGGACACATTCACCCTGCTCTACAGGGGGTACTGACCCACTGAAAGAGAAAGTTATAGAAGTTTTAGCTCAGAGCATTGCATTCACCCCTGAAACCTTGTACTGGGGGTCGGTGATGATAAGGGAAAACAAAGATGACATGAAACACACTTTGCCTACATGGTTTGCCTCAAATCCTTGGTCCATCCACACTTGATGGTTAATTAGCAAGCTTGGGCAGTCCTTTAATCATTACACAGCACATTAAACCTGTCCTAATCACCTAATCCTGAATGTGTGCTCCTGATCATTCTGTTCAACTCTCACACGAGATGGATGCTGTCATGTAGTATCGATTAAGCGTTAAGTGCCTGGTAAGATGTGTACATCCTAATAATTAGATTCTATATAAAGAATGTGACATTTTTACCTAATCAATCACTGCTTTGGGCATCATCAGGATTTCCATTTCCCACAGTTGTTTTCCCCAGAAACAATTTGAGATACTATGAAACATGATAAAACTTTACAAGACAGTCCCATTTGTTAACATTAGTTAACTAAATTAGTTCACATGTAATAAAAATAAACAACACTTTTACAGAATTTATCATTCTTGGTGAATGTTAATTTCAACATATACAATTTTTAATTTTAACTTTAAAGAATTAACATAAAACTTTACATTACAGTTCCCTTTGTTACGAGTTTATGAAGGGGTTCATTAATGACTATCAATTCATTTATAAAATGCATTCTAAATTACAGGTGAAACTCGAAAAATTAGAATATCGTGCAAAAGTTCATTAATTTCAGTAATTCAACTTAAAAGGTGAAACTAATATATTATATAGACTCATTACAAGCAAAGTAAGATATTTCAAGCCTTTATTTGATATAATTTTTATGATTATGGCTTACAGCTTATGAAAACCCCAAATTCAGAATCTCAGAAAATTAGAATATTACATGAAATCAATAAAAAAAAAGGATTTTAAATACAGAAATGTCGGCCCTCTGAAAAGTATAATCATGCATATGTACTCAGTACTTGGTTTGGGCCCCTTTTGCATTAATTACTGCCTCAATGCGGCGTGGCATGGATGATATCAGCCTGTGGCACTGCTGAGGTGTTATGGAAGACCAAGATGCTTCAATAGCGGCCTTCAGCTCTTCTGCATTGTTTGGTCTCATGTCTCTCATCTTTCTCTTGGCAATGCCCCATAGATTCTCTATGGGGTTCAGGTCAGGCGAGTTTGCTGGCCAATCAAGCACAGTAATACCATGGTCATTGAACCAGGTTTTGGTACTTTTGGCAGTGTGGGCAGGTGCCAAGTCCTGCTGGAAAATGAAGTCAGCATCTCCATAAAGCTTGTCTGCTGAAGGAAGCATGAAGTGCTCTAAAATGTCCCGGTAGACGGCTGCGTTGACTCTGGACTTAATAAAGCACAGTGGACCAACACCAGCCGATGACATGGCTCCCCAAACCAACACAGACTGTGGAAACTTCACACTGGACTTCAAGCATCTTGGATTGTGTGTCTCTCCATTCTTCCTCCAGATTCTGGGACCTTGGTTTCCAAATGAGATGCAAAATTTGCTCTCAAATTTGGAATTTGAGAGCGCTTGAGACGCTTCTGATGTTGTTTGTTGTTCAGGAGCGGCTTGACAAGAGGAATATGACATTTGAAGCCCATGTCCAGGACCCGTCTGTGTGTGGTGGCTCTTGATGCAGTAACTCCAGCCTCAGTCCACTCCTTGTGAAACTCCCCCACACATTTGAATGGCCTTTTCCTGACAATCCTCTCCAGGCTACGGTCATCCCTGCTGCTGGTGCACCTTTTTCTTCCACACTTTTCCCTTCCACTTAACTTTCTATTAATGTGCTTTGATACAGCACTTTGAGAACATCCAACTTCTTTTGCAATTACCTTTTGAGGCTTTCCCTCCTTGTGGAGGGTGTCAATGATGGTTTTCTGCACAACTGTCAGGTCAGCAGTCTTCCCCATGATTGTGAATTCAACTGAACCAGACTGAGAGACCATTTAAAGGCTCAGGAACCCTTTGCAGGTGTTTTGGATTAATTAGCTGTTTAGAGTGTGACACTTTGAGCCTACAATACTGAACCTTTTCACAATATTCTAATTTTCTGAGATTCTGAATTTGGGGTTTTCATAAGCTGTAAGCCATAATCATAAAAATTATATCAAATAAAGGCTTGAAATATCTTACTTTGCTTGTAATGAGTCTATATAATATATTAGTTTCACCTTTTAAGTTGAATTACTGAAATTAATGAACTTTTGCACGATATTCTAATTTTTCGAGTTTCACCTGTATTGATATGCATTTATAACAACATTCATAAAATGGTGAATTTCATGTAATACCTGTAATATAGTGAGCCATTTTATTGAACGTTATAAATGCTTAAAAAATGTACGTAAGGAAGCTATTAAAGTGTATGTAAAGTGGATACATATGAAGCATTTATTGTTACCAACATTAGAAACCTATGTACATAAAGTTTGGTATGGTTTATTGGTCATCATGTTTTGTTATATGATACTGTATACGCTGTGAATGATCACGAAGACCTGAAAAGTGGTTTTGAGTAGCTCAGAGTAGCACCATATTTTTGACACAAGATTGACAGAAAATATAATAACAACACTTGTGAGTAAAGATGGAGTGTAGCTAAATGGCATCATCTCCCATTTTAATCTCACTATAATAGTGTGTTATAATAATTTATGTCATTGTGACATAAATTGGGGCATTTTATGTTTTTTTTATTTATTATTATTATTATTAATACAAGTATGAAGTGTATTCATTAAGCATTTATAACATGTTAGTTAAACATGTTAGTAAAGTGTTAGTAACCTTTTTTCTTTATGTTGTTATAATTTCTATAAATTATATAAAAACTAAATGATATAATTAATATAATAAAATTATATAATGTAAATGCTTTATTAAGCATTTCAAACATGTTAGATAAACATGTTAGTCAAGGGTTTGTCTCCATTTTTGTTGTTAGAACTGCATATCAATAATTTAGAAAATACATTTGCTTGGCAAACAGTAAGCTAATCGCAATAATCAATTAACGAATACATATATTTGAATTTCATATATCAGATATAACTGCTTGGCAATTGTTGAAGACTTGGCTACCTTAGCTCTGCTTCAATTACTTTGCTCAGAGGGAGTCCTCCAAAAAAGGGGCAAAATGAGCTGGTCAGAATTTTAAAGCAACCACATTTTATTCTGAGTGCTGTGCTACAGAAAACAGATCAGGCAATTACTGTACTTTGTAGGACTATAAGGCCATACATTAATATCTCCAACAACTTCTCAAGTGACAACTCATCTAACCACAAGGACAATCACAGAGAGGCTAGGCTGTTTACTGATTGCACTAATCAAAAATAGCTTCTTCAAACACTGCTAATTGGTAAGTTTATCCACCGAATCACATGACCGACATGGAGGGGACACGGTCCTGATTTGAAGAACCCAAATATCCCATTTGCATTAAGTACCACCAGAATGCTCTTGACTCCCACAAGTTATCAGCAAAACAGACAATTATTCATCAGTGGAAAATTGGCACATCAAAGTCAAATCAGAGAATTACAGAGAGGAACACCCAACGTCGAGGATGAGAGACGTAAGGTGGCCTTTGATTGACCCCATTGCCCTTCCACCATTTCAATGCTTAAACCCCTACTGAGGTCCATTTGACTGCTGGACAAGTGTTATATTCATATAATAGCCATTTAGACAGCAAATGGAATTTGGTCCTATTTCCCCTTATAAAATTAGGACATACCAGACCATAGCGGGTTTTGGACATTTCAGGAAATTGATAACTCTAGCAGAGTAATAAAATCATGTTGAACCATGATAAATATCAATATTCCAATTTAAATTTTTCATTAGAAGTTTGTTTTACACTGAAAACTACTGTAAAATAAGAGAAGAGCATTACTCTAGCAAATGACACATTAAAAGACGGTGTAATATACAGTAACACAAACATTTTTTGTTGTTGTTGCATGAAACCACATGAGGTATTTTACAGTTACTTTAACAACATGAATAAAGTATATTAACACTGATGCTTTGTAAAGGATTTAAAGTCTCCTGATCCTACAGACACAAGATACTAGAGCTGATTAAAGGGAAATTACGCCCTCTGCTTCAGTTCCACATATGACCTCAGAGTCAGGCTCAACAGAAACATGGGTAAAAAAACACTTTGCCAAAATGGAAACAAGTGAATTTTAAAGATGAGAGGTCACATTAAATTCTGTATAATGGAAATTAAATTAATTTATAGAGAAAGGCTTTCTATCTAATGTAATCCTACATTATGCACAGAGCTGAACAGCAGACAGTCAGGGCTGCAAACCCATGAATGCGATTTGGCCTTCTTTTTGCTTCAGCATCATGTGACGGTCTTTTATCATCAGCTGAATAGCGTTTTCACTGCTCTTGTATGTGTCCATCATTAATAAAAGACAGATATGCGTGTATGAACAGAAAGACACTTTCGTTCGAGGACTAGCCATTCCCAATTTTATCGCTGACGAGTGAAACAAACCATACAAGCAGCTATCCAGCAGCTGGCGTAAAATAAATGCTTCAAAACACTGCACTTTATGGCAACCCACCTATTTCAATCATACACCATGAATCGAAAATGTATGGCCTTGCTTCTGCTTGATGTTGAGTTGAATACAAGGTGAAAGATATTTTTTGACAAATAGGAGCATCATACTTTTGCTGGTCTCAAGTTTCTCTAATATCTCAATAAAAACCCAATCAGCCACATCAATGGATAATGTGAAGTTAAATAAGGATACATATATATTGTGAACATTTGTTACACCTAGGCAGGCATGGTTGCAACGTTCAAGCAGATTTTTATGGAATGGGTTTCTATGATGACAAAAAAGATGCAATATTCATAAGGGTTGCAAGGGCCATTGAAGGTTTTGCAATCATTAACTATGTGCATGGCTTGTCTAGTCAGCAACAACATCCCTCTCTCCTCATTTCATCCTTCAAGTGTTGAGATATCTTTGACTCAAGTCAGACAATGTGGATTCTTTAAAAGCAAAACAACAGTGCTCACATCTTGCTAAAAAATATGTGATGACATTTATTCAACAATGGTTGGCCCCTTAGTACATGAAGAGTAATGAAACTTGTTCACCATTTCAAGTACTGAGCAAAACAGTATAAGCTTCTGCAATGTATCCATTCTTTTCAAACACCTTAAATAGTCAGTTTATTTTCCTTTGAAGTCATGCCGGTGGTTGCTGATGCTTTCAGGGTTTTCAGGTACATCAATATACCAGATGGATTTCCAGGAGAATGCAACCCCACAGTATCTTATAACCTGTGAGACATTTTGCAGTGTAGTAAACACTGAAGGCCTTTCTAGGCATGCTTACTTTTTGGGGAAATTTATGAAAATGAGTTCAATAACTGTTTTGGAACCTATAACCTATGCAATATACAGTACATTGAAGAGGACAAGTCCCCCCAGTAATCAGATATGGTCAGATTGTCCCCCCAATCATTGATATCATTGTTGCTGTTCTTCTGCAGTCCATTATGCTTTGCTTTCTAATTGTCATTAAGTTGTTGCAGGAATAACATAAAGGTATTTTTTAAAGGTTTAAAAAATAATAATTTTTAGTGTGCTCAGTAGTCTAACACCACTTGTCAATGTTATTTGAGATCAAATCGATGAAGCTAGGAGTCAAGTTTCAGAAGCTGAGCAGGAATCTCATGGATTATTATTCCAGTATCGTGCATCATCAAGAAATTCAGGTTAAGAGTGTCAGTGTCATGTAAGTATCTAACTAAACATGCACAATTTGACCACTGTTTTAAGATTAAAACATTGTACCAACCAAAAGTAATTTCCAAGGGTGTAAACTATTCACCATTTGGCAAAATCCGTCATTTTGAATTGAAAATATGTAATGTACAGTACATGATTTGTATGTTATTCATAATTTTTAATGTGAAACATTAACAGTGTAGTTTTCAGCATATCATTCTTAAGATAATGCGCAAAAGTGTGTATATTGTAAAGGAATTGAATGAATGTGATAATCTGGAATGCTTTCACCTATAAGGAGCTTTTTAGAAAATTCACTTGACATTGTCTAAGATCATTTTCCATAATACACAAAGTAGAGCATTATCACCCTTTAGATTAGAACTAGAACTTGGTAAGACCTGTGACTTGTGATTTCTATTGAGTTTTTAAGTTGTGACAAAGACAGTGTCATACATTTGAAGTGCAAATACTATAAGTAATAATTAACAATCAATTAAAGATTTCCTAAATAATTTATTTGTCTTTAATTCTGAATTTTGTACAGTAAGAGCCTTCTTTTAAAAAATAATTTATTTTGAGTATGTCAGGTCTGTTATCAAAATATTATCCACCAGTTAATTGAGTAGTTCCCCTAAAAAAGGAAAATTTACTTTTACTCACTCATTTATTCACCCTTATGTTGTTCAAAACCAATATGCTGTTACAGCTCTATTCCATAGAATAAGAGTTTACAGTGAGCAGGGGCTGTCAAGCTTAAAAAAAGGCAAATAATGTAAAGAACTATTAAAAGTTCAGTATAAAGACATCATAATAGTAGTCCAAATTACTTGTGCATTATATTCCAAGCTTTCAGGTGCCATAAAAAATCTTAGTGTTGTAAGGACTACATTTATGGTATTTTAATTATGATTTTTTTCCCCCCGTTTGGACCTTGACAGCAGTGAAGTGTTTTTGTACATAAAAGAGCAGCGTTAGAATTCTTGAAGAAATAATTGTGTTAAGATTCTACTCTTTTTTAGCCAGCTGATGTCATGTAATTTTACAGAAACATCATTGATCAAAAGAAAATCAAATTTGTCTTTGATTTGAAAAAGAAAGAGAAGAGAACTAAAACAGAAGTATTGCTAGCAAAGCAGACACAGCATTTGTCTTGTACTGTGTAAACTTAAAAGAAAAAAGACCTGATCTTTAAAAAACAAAAATTATAAAATTTTGGTCACATTTAAAAAACTTTATTGCATTTAAAGCCTTTATTCCTATTTTTTTAATTTTTTTTTGCATTTATAACTTTTACTATTTTAAAGGACAGAGGACCATTATATTTGTGACCTCAACACCCACGACTCCTCACCCACAAATGGTTTGGTCCCCCCAATGTTTAAGACATGTTTAAGAGGCAACAGAGACTTGTACTCCGCCACCCTATTACGTAGTGGGAATTGGGCATTCTAAATTGGGAAAAAAGAAGATAAAATAAAAAAAAATAAAAAACATGGTTATGGCCTTGTGTAGTATCAAATATTGGGCCCTTATAATATTGGGCAAATAACTGTTTTAGGGCCCCCTAAACAATGAGTGTGTCCACATTAGTATATACATAAACTCATTGAGCACTTTATTAGGAACACCAATACACCTACTTATTCATGAGATTATCTAATTAGCCAATCATGTGGCAGCAGTGCAATGCATATAATCATGCAGATATGGGTCAGGAGCTTTAGTTAATGTTCACAACAACCATCAGAATGGGGAAAAACTGTTATCGCAATTATTGCAACCGTATCATGATTGTTGGTGCCAGATGGGCAACAGATGTACTTCTGTTACTACTGATCTCCTGGGATTGTCATGCACAACAGTCTCTAGGGTTTACTCAGAATGGTGCCAAACACAAAACATCCAGTGAGTGGCAGTTCTGTGGATGGAAACTCCTTGTTGATGAGAGAGGTCAACAGAGAATGGCCAGACTGGTTTGAGCTGACAGAAAGGCTACGGTAACTCAGATAACCGCTCTGTACAATTGTAGTGTGCAGAATAGCATCTCAGACTGCACAACATGTCGAACCTTGAGGTGGATGGGTTACAACAGCAGAAGACCACTTCGGGCACTTAATTAGGAAAATAGTGTTCCTAATAAAGTGCTTAGTGAGTGTATTTATAAATATATTAGATGGAAATATAACTGATATATTATGAATAAGTATTTTACAACTTTTATATTGTCAAATATAAATATACTTTGAATAAAGCAATACATAAAAAACATACTCTTATGTATTAATTGGCAAGTTTTCTAGTTGTTAAAGTCACTATAAGATCTTGGACATGAGTAAAGAGCCATATTGTTCAGTCTATTGATTAATTACTGCTGTCAGGTAGTTTTAGTATGTCTTAACTTGCTGATATTTACACAGGGTCCAAAATTTATTTTAAATATTACAAAACAAATGATAATATTTATTCTAAAATATTTATCAAATTAAGTATTTAGCTGCTTTTTTATGTATATCAAGAGTCAAACAACACAGGTAATTCATTATGTCAGTAAAGTAAAACTGCCCCTAACATACATGATCATCCATCCATCCATCCATCTTCAACCGCTTATCCGAAGTCGGGTCGCGGGATACATGATCATGATTTTGTTAATTACATATTGTTTAGGTGGCTTAATGTGAGGAATATTCCACATGTATCTCATGGAAGTCTGGAGGGACTCAAGGCATCATACTGTAGATAAAAATATGATAAGACATCTGATAACATCTGTTAGATGATATTTGAAGATGCGTGAGTGGCTTCAGATCTTTAATTTAACAGACAGTTTCGTTCGTGCACGTCACTTTATTTAACAAGGGTCCAATTATTTTCACAGTTCAGTATACAATCATATACAGTGCATCCGGAATGTATTCACAGCGCACTTTTTCCACATTTTGCTATGTTACAGCCTTATTCCAAAATGGATCAAATGTATTATTTTCCTCAAAATTCTACAAACAATACCCCATAATGACAACGTGAAAGAAGTTTGTTTGAAATCTTTGCACATTTATTAAAAATAAAAAAAAATAAAAAAAATCACATGTACATAAGTATTCACAGCCTTTGCTCAATACTTTTTTGAACCTTTGGTACCAATTACAGCCTCAAGTCTTTTTGTGTATGATGCTACAAGGTTGGCACACCTATTTTTGGGCAGTTTCTCCCATTCTTCTTTGCAGCGTCAGTGCACAGCCATTTTCAGATCTCTCCAGAGATGTTCAATCAGGTTCAAGTCTGGGCTCTTGTTTGGCCACTCAAGGACATTCACAGAGTTGTCCCATAGCCACTCCTTTGTTATCTTTGGTGTGTGCTTAGGGTTGTTATCCTGTTGGTAGATGAACCTTCGCCCCAGTCTGAGGTCCAGAGCGCTCTGGAGCAGGTTTTCATCAAGGATATCTCTGTACATTGCTGCATTCATCTTTCCCTCGACCCTGACTAGTCTCACAGTTCCTGCCGCTGAAAAACATTCCCACCGCATGATGTTGCCACCACCATGCTTCACTGTAGGGATGGTATTGACCAGGTGATGAGCGGTGCCTGCTTTCCTCCAGACATGACGCTTGCCATTCAGGCTATAGAGTTCAATATTTGATTCAACAGACCAGAGAATTTTGTTTCTCATGGTCTGAGAGTCCTTCATGTGCCTTTTGGCAAACTCCAGGCGTGCTGTCATGTGCCTTTTACTGAGGAGTGGCTTCCGTCTAGCCACTCTACCATACAGGCCTGATTGGTGGAGTGCTGCAGAGATGGTTGTTCTTCTGGAAGAGAACAGAGAAATGCTGGAGCTCTGTCAGAGTGAACATCGGTTTCTTGGACACCTCCCTGACTAAGGCCCTTCTCCCCCGATTGCTCAGTTTGGTCGGGCGGCCAGCTCTAGGAAGAGTCCTGGTGGTTCCAAAGTTCTTCAATTTACAGATGATGGAGGCCACTGTGCTCATTGGGACCTTCAATGCTGCAGAAATATTTCTGTACCCTTCTCCAGATCTGTGCCTCAATACAATCCTGTGTCGGAGGTCTAAAGACAATTCCTTGGACTTCATGGCTCGGTTTGTGCTCTGACATGCACTGTTAACTGTGGGACCTTGACAGGTGTGTGCCTTTCCAAATCATGTCCAATCAACTGAATTTACCACAGGTGGACTCCAATCAAGTTTAAGAAACATCTCAAGGATGATCAGTGGAAACGGGATGCACCTGAGCTCAATTTTGAGTGTCATGGCAAAGGCTGTGAATACTTATGTACATGTGATTTTTATAATTTTTAATATTTAATAAATTTGCAAAGATTTCAAACAAACTTATTTCACGTTGTCATTATGGGGTATTGTTTGTAGAATTTTGAAGAAAATAATGAATTTAATCCATTTTGGAATAAGGCTATAACATAACAAAATGAGGAAAAAGGGAAGTGCTGTGAATACTTTCCGGATGCACTGTAGTTGCTAATAATGTTAAAACTGGGAATTTTTCCATTTTGTTTTGTCACCTTAACACCTTTTTTTATTGCATTTGGCATATGTTAAGTGTTAATTTTGGGCTCTGTTCACATGGATATCTAACAAATATTTATTAAGTAGCTATGTTGACACGTATGACTAACCTTTCTGTTTTAAGAAACAAATTAATTAACAAAATTAGAAATAAATTGCCTGCAACCTCTCGATCTTTATCCACAACTTTCTTTTTTAAAGTTAAATTTTGGCATTGTTTCTGTGGTAACGTACTACATGACCTGCACACATTGAAGCGTATTCTCAGCATTGACTAAACTTGAGGACCAGACCGCTTTCATTTTCGATGGGGGTGGGGAGGGGTTATCTAACATTGCAGTAGACAGGGCAAATTGGGAAACTCCCCATTTTTATGAACATTGTTACGATCCACACTGTCTTTTGTTTGTGTACCTTTTATTTTTAAGTTTTTGGCACCTTTTACCTTCCATATTGTCTTGTTTTATGCACTCTTATTTTGAAATCACTCATGTTCCTGTTCCCCAGTCTTGTCATGTCCTGTTTTCCCTCCATGTCTATGTGTCTGATTTTCATTGGTTCATTGTCTAATTATCTTGTTATCAGTTCTAGTTCATCATTGGTTTTAGTTTATTGTCTTTTTATCTTGTTTTGTGTTTTGGTTTTCCATTGGTCTATGTTTCCCCTTGTTTTGTATTTAAATCCTCATGTTTACCTTGTCCCTTGTCGGTTATTGTTTGATCAATGTCTGAAGTTTATGACGTTCCTTGTTGCTCATGCATTCTACCGTGTTCCTGCCCGTGCCCTCCTTGGATTATTCCCCGTGTATATATCTTGTGTTTGCACCTTTGTTTTCCCCTCGTGGATGTTTTGTTTGTTCCAGTGTTCACCGTTTGTTTGACCCCTTGCACCTACTAAATAAAGCTGTACCTGGATCCTCACTCCTCATCTGTCCCGTTCGTTACAGAATAACTGACCACTATGGATCCAACGGCTTTCTTCGTGGAGCTTTCTAAGGTGAACCTAACCATCCTACTTTTCCGTTCATCCGTTCACCTACTTCTTTTCCAACGTGGCCAGCTACTCCGGTTGGAATGACCATGTGCTGAAGAACGTGTATAGGCTCGGTGTACCCATCCGCCCATGGGGAAACTTGCCGGAGACCGGAGATTGCACCTTGCAGGAGTATGTGGACCTAATCCTGGAGACTTGCGCTGCAGGGGAGCCGCCTCTCTCGATTCTGGGCAGGGCTCCTGGGTGTCCCACGCCTGCCACGGCCAACGAGCCAACGCCCACGCCTGCCACGGCCAACGAGCCAACGCCCACGCCTGCCACGGCCAACGAGCCAACGCCCACGCCTGCCATGGCCAACGAGCCAACGCCCACGCCTGCCACGGCCAACGAGCCAACGCCCATGCCTGCCACGGCCAATGCGTTGCCAGCCTCGTCCGTCCCAGCGCCAGCGTTGCCAGCCTCGTCCATCCCAGCGCCAGCGTTGCCAGCCTCGTCCGCCAGGAGGAGGAGGAGAAGAGGAAGGGCTTCCGCTCACCAGTCTCCGCCTTCCACGGCTCCGTCCTCAGAGCCAGTGCCAGCGCCTGTAGCCTCGACCGTCCAGGAGCCAGAGCCAGCGCCTGTAGCCTTGACCGTCCAAGAGCCAGAGCCAGCGCCTGTAGCCTCGACCGTCCAAGAGCCAGAGCCAGCGCCTGTAGCCTCGACCGTCCAAGAGCCAGAGCCAGCGCCTGTAGCCTTGACCATCCAAGAGCCAGAGCCAGCGCCTGTAGCCTTGACCGTCCAAGAGCCAGAGCCAGCGCCTGTAGCCTCGACCGTCCAAGAGCCAGAGCCAGCGCCTGTAGCCTCGACCGTCCAAGAGCCAGAGTCAGCGCCAGTAGCCTTGACCGTCCAAGAGCCAGCGCTTCCCGAGCCTCCCACGGCTCCGCCCCTTGAGCCTCCCACGGCTCTGCCCCTTGAGCCTCCCACGGCTCCGCCTCCCGAGCTTCCCACGGCTCCGCCTCCCGAGCTTCCCAGAGCTCCGCCTCCCGAGCTTCCCAGAGCTCCGCCTCCCGAGCTTCCCAGCGCTCCGCCTCCCGAGCCTCCCAGCGCTCCGCCTCTGTCACCTGAGCCTTCCACGCCTCCGTCACCTGAGCCTTCCACGCCTCCGTCACCTGAGCCTTCCACGC
The DNA here is from genome assembly GCA_032164185.1 of Moxostoma hubbsi. Lineage (NCBI taxonomy): Eukaryota > Metazoa > Chordata > Actinopteri > Cypriniformes > Catostomidae > Moxostoma > Moxostoma hubbsi. The sequence continues at coordinate 6,347,762 of JAVLUX010000013.1, read as the reverse complement.
CTCCGTCACCTGAGCCTCCCAGGACTCCGCCCCAGAAGTTCGCCATGGCGCCGCCTCCCACGGCTCTGCCTGCGCCTGCTCCGCCTCCCACGGCTCTGCCTGCGCCTGCTCCGCCTCCAGACCCTTCCACGGCCCCGCCTCCAGAGCCCTCCAAGCCTCCAGAGCCTTCCATGGCTCCGCCCCTAGAGTCCTCCTCGGCTCCGCCTTACACAGCTCCGCCACCTGTACCTGCCTTGTGGCCTCCTCCCAGGCCTTCTGACACAGCCTTGTGGCCTCCTCCCAGGCCTTCTGACCCTGCCTTGTGGCCTCCTCCCAGGCCTTCTGACCCTGCCTTGTGGCCTCCTCCCAGGCCTTCTGACTCTGTCCTGTGGCCTCCTCCCAGGCCTTCTGACTCTGTCCTGTGGCCTCCTCCCAGGCCTCCTGACCCTGTCCTGTGGCCTCCTCTCAGGCCTTCTGACTCTGTCCTGTGGCCTTCCTCTAAGCCTCCTGACCCTGTCCTAGCCCTGTGGCCATCCCCTAGACCTCCTGACCCTGTCCCAGTCCTGTGGTCTTTTCCTTGGCCTCCTGACCCTGTCCCAGTCCTGTGGCCATCCCCTAGGCCTCCTGACCCTGTCCCAGTCCTGTGGCCCTCTCCTAGGCCTCCTGACCCTGTCCCAGTCCTGTGGCCTTCTCCTTGGCCTCCTGACCCGGTCCCTGCCCTATGGCCGCCTCCCTGGCCTCCTGACCCGGTCCCTGCCCTACGGCCACCTCCCTGGCCTTCTGACCCAGTCCCTGCCCTACGGCTACCAACCAGGCCCCCCGACCCAGTCCAGATCCTGCAGCTGCCCCCCTGACCTCCTGACCCGGTCCCTACCCTGCGGCCACCTCCCTGGCCCCCAGACCCAGTCCTATGGCCATCTATCAGGCCCCCTGACCCAGTCTCGACCCCGCAGCTGCCTCCCAGACTTCCCGACCCGGTCCCCACCTTCAAGTCGTCCCCTTGGTCCCCTGGGCATCAGCCTGGCCTCCTTGGTCTCCTGGCCTCCCTCCTGTTCTGTCATGGTCTCCCTGTCCTAGTCTTGTTCCTCTGTGCCCCTCGTGCCCCCTTGAACTGCCTGTTTGCCCCTGCTCTCTGTTGTCATTTTGCCCTTCCTTTTTTTTAGGAGCGTCTGGGATCCGCTCCTTAAAGGGGGGGCTCTGTTACGATCCACACTGTCTTTTGTTTGTGTACCTTTTATTTTTAAGTTTTTGGCACCTTTTACCTTCCATATTGTCTTGTTTTATGCACTCTTATTTTGAAATCACTCATGTTCCTGTTCCCCAGTCTTGTCATGTCCTGTTTTCCCTCCATGTCTATGTGTCTGATTTTCATTGGTTCATTGTCTAATTATCTTGTTATCAGTTCTAGTTCATCATTGGTTTTAGTTTTCCATTGGTCTATGTTTCCCCTTGTTTTGTATTTAAGTCCTCATGTTTACCTTGTCCCTTGTCGGTTATTGTTTGATCAACGTCAGAAGTTTATGACGTTCCTTGTTGCTCCTGCATTCTACCGTGTTCCTGCCCGTGCCCTCCTTGGATTATTCCCCGTGTATATATCTTGTGTTTGCACCTTTGTTTTCCCCTCGTGGATGTTTTGTTTGTTCCAGTGTTCACCGTTTGTTTGACCCCTTGCACCTACTAAATAAAGCTGTACCTGGATCCTCACTCCTCGTCTGTCCCGTTCGTTACAAACATATTGTAACATTTTATTCCTAGCATATTATTACTACATATAACTGTTTCATGATAATATCTATATCGTCTTTCATTGGCCTCCCTCCAGTGAGGGTCCCTGTAACTCAGGTCCATCATTACCCCCCAGTCTGACACCCCTGCATTTGAGCTTCAGTTTCCGGCTGAAATACCCACAGAGGGGCATCCAAAAATAATTGTTTTAAGCTGTAAAGGGTGTAAAACAGTGAAGATGAATGCAAATTGTATTATCTGTACCCACAAACGCAAACCCTAACCCTAAACCTGATTTGCAGTGGAGTAAAAATTTAATCTTAGAGGGAAAATGGAACTTCTGAATTGCAGAATTCACTTATTAGATTGGTTTCACATATCGTCCGTGAACGGGGCGTGAGAGAGGCGTGAGCAGCGTGTTTTCATTTCGGCACCCATGTTAACAGATTATACTCTTCACCTTGCAAGTGTGAGTCTGAAGAATGTGTCCAAGAATCTGCAGTGAGCGGAAAGTTTCTGCGCCAAACCTAATTTTTCCATGCGGCTCACGCTGAACTCAGTGGCTGAACCTTCTATACACTACAATTTAAAGGTCCGCATGCAAACAAACACAAAATAACTAAATTAAGGAAAGAATAATAAAAGATAGCTGCCCAGCCTGCCTGAGAGCATTCCAAAAATTACAGCAGAGTTGTCTGACTTGCCTTGAAAGAGGCTTTGATATATTAACCAATCACAACCAAGTGCAAGTGACTGCCTGCCATTGCCGTAGGAACATAGAAAAGAGATGCGGCCAATGTGAAAGACCAAACACGACATGTTGCTCATGCGAGATCTCAATATCCATCTATTTTTCAGAACTAAAATAGCCTGTTAGTGCATTTGGGATTTGTTTTGTTGATAATTTACGATTAAATATAGTTGTTAATAATCATTCAATGTTGCGCATTCCTGTTTAATTCTAACTAACATGCTTTCATTTGTTCCTCATTCATCTAAAATGGAATTCATTCACTGTGTCATTGACAGTATCAATGCGAGTGAGGACATGATGTCTCCAATGAATTTTTGAAAACTGTATTTTGAGGATCTTCTGCTTTCTTTGCTCTGGATATATTGTGTGCCCTCTATTACATGCTCTTGTACAAGGGTGACCCTGTTCTCTTGTTAAGGAGCCCAGATTGTGAGCTTTGACTTTCCATTGGACAGTTAACTCAAAGCTGAGTCTTATTACGTCTGTCTGGCAATCTGGTAGGAGGTAATTCACTGCTCCCTGAATGCAGGGCCAAAGTACTGGCACCTTATGCTCCATGATTGAAGACAATCTCCTGAGATGAACAGAATTAATCATCATGGATAAAGGAGAAATAGTTTTCCTTGTGTCTCTTTGGCTTCCACAACTGTTGACTCTTCACTTCGCAGCTCTGTGCATGAACAGCATCAAGGGCTCAAAAGGGGTCACCCCTCGTATTCTCCCAGTAGAGGCAATTCTTGCTTCCTGCGTGTGGATTTGAGGGCTTGCATAATGTTTTTACCTCTGCACTTCAAGCATTCAGACACAGTTCATAACCTGTCGTTACATCTAGTGTTTCACTTCATCCTTCTTTGTCCATCCTACCACAGGGAATACAAATGTTTATAGACTGAAGGGTGCAGACTCCATCTGGGAAAGCAGAAGTCACATTACGGTAATCTCTGTCAGGATTAAATCTGTTGTGCATGGAGATGTTAACAAAGGTGATAAAACAAGATTAGCTAAGACACACAGAGCGGGGATTGTGGAGTGTGTTCTTATTAGTATGCACTGTGCTCTGGAGAAGAGAGCACGCTCAACTCTCCACACGGGGGAACAGGGTTCAACCATTTGCATGAATAGGAAATGCTTATTTAAAACCTCAGACACCTGCTCCTCAGTAGCAGTCCTGCGCACTAGTGATGGATGTTGTAAGATTATAGCTCAGAGCAGTTTGAAGGAAGTGAAACATATACACATTTTTATTGTATATACATATACAGTACATTGCAACCAGTTTTATTTACAGTATGCAGCTTGCTAACCTGGTGAAAGATGCATTCGAGATAACTCTATCTGTTTTAAAATAAGTGTAAAAAAAATTGTTTTCCTAGGAAGGCAGAATTTTTTATGATATAAGACACAGGGATAGACCAAAAGAATGTCCACACAACAATACATGTCCACCCAGTCAGAGGTTTCAATCGAAACAGGGCTTTTCAATCAAATCTGTCACACCGGCATTTTCCCGGTGGGCCGACGCACTTTGGAGCCGATCAGGTGCGGACTGGCTATCAGGAGAACTGGACCGGCCTCAAAACAGGCGAATGGGCCGCGATAAATTGAAATGAGCTGCCGTGTTATGCAGAATGGGCCACAAAACAGCACTGTGATATGCAGAAAGGGGCAGCAATATGCAGAAAAGGATAGCGCCCCCAACCCCCCCCCCACCCTCCATTTGCATATGTGTAAACCTATACACTTCGTAAACATGAATCACCAACTCAAAATCATGTGAATTATGTGTTATGTAAGGTTACAACAGAAAATTAAAATTGTAGACCTGTTGTTGTTGATTATGCTCTGGGAATAGCCATTGGCTGTTGTATTCAAATAATTATTTAGGTAGGTTTATGCAAGGTCTGTGGACTATTTAGGGATGCGATTAATTGTCTTTTATAAGTAATTTGGGGTTATAATTCTGTTTCAAGTTCTGTTTAGTGTTAAATATGCAGTTCTATGTTAAATAACAGTGTGCTATTTTAAGTGACCCAAGGTGAGATCAATGTTCCTTTGACTTCTGTGATCCAGTTGCTGTAATCTTTTTGAGTAGTGTGCAAATTCTAAATTGTCAAAGCTTAAAAACATACCTTCATAATTTAACTTCCTGATTAGTCCTTACTATAGGTTATGGCCAGTAATCAGTGTAAAGATGCACTCAGTGCAGAGCTTTATTTATTTATATAGTTAAAGTATCACGCTGTTGTTGTTCCATTTAGCTGATCACAGAAATTGATTTGCTGTCCAAGGAACAGTCTTTTTCCTGCTCCACTTGCGCAGCCATGTGGCATTCCGCTCACATAATCAAGGATGAATGTTGTCTGTCTACCCAATCTAGCCCTCTATCCCAATAGGAGCGGGGGACTAGTAGCGGGAAAATCGGCATGAATACTAATTCATCCTCTCGGCTTTAACAGCTTTCGCAAACCCATCTCAAAGGAATTCACCGAACATGACGTCTTACCATATTAATTACTCCATGGGCATGAAACAGAACAAAAGAGGCAGAGATCACACAGAACCTACACGGAGGGACTTACTGCTCCAACTTAAATGTGGTTAATTATAATTGTAATGATTTTGTGCATTAGATGCAAGGGCCAAATGGTCTGAGTGATGCTGAGAATTCCTCTGCAAGGGATCTGCATGCAATGCTGTATGTGCACCTTTCTATGTTACATAGCTCACCATGTGTCAAATTCTAGCATTACAGCTATGGCTGGAAGAACAATGAGGTGTAATATAAAAGATAGAGACACAGGCAACTGTAAATAAAAAATGTAAAAGAAAATTCTCACTACATAATTTTAAAAGTCTTTTCACAACAAATTTTTGCCACAATATCTCTGCCCGTTAAAGATTTTGAATAGTAACAGTGGATTTCTGTGGAGACATTCACACATGGAGCAAATATTTGCACGCTGACAAAGAACGTTTTTTTTTTTTTTTGAGTGTGACAGTGAGTGTGTCAAATACATTTTTCCTTGCCCGGCAATGCAAATGCCCTGACCACTAAAATATGTGCTTTGGATCACGTCTCAGAAGCTGCTGCAGTTAACAAAACAAATGCAACTGGTGGCAATAAAGCACAGAAAGCTGTTTTCTCCACCGACGTTGAAGTAACTCAAGGAAGAAATTTTGAATCTGTATTTATTGGGAAATAAATTACTTATTGTCGATGACTTATGCGGCCGATAAATGCAACCTCCGGAGAACGCATCCTTCCAAACAAGACACAGCTAATGTCATGATCAAATGAATACAGCCCTAGGAGGTAGCCGTTTGTAATGCCTGATCAAAAACCAATTGTGTTGTCGTGACAACTTTGAAACAATGCATATTATGATAAGCACTATACATATAAATAAATATAAATTGACTGGCTTCACTTAAATAATTAATAATATAATAACTTTTTTTAACATGAATGTATTAAAGACTTGTTTTAGGGAAGTTGGTTTTAGCTAAATGTTCTTAAAATGTTCTATTTTTGACCTCGGGATTTGAAAAAACCTGCTTACGGCCTTGGTTATATCGACATACATCACAAAAGGATTTTGTAGAATTTCTACTCAGGCAGTGAATACAGTACCCTTTAAAAATTGTATGAGCCATTGGAATCGCTATGAAGTCAGACAGGGAGACAATTTTAACGGGTGGACTCATTTAATCATGATATTGCAGTAAGGATGAGCATTTTATTTGCATCAAATGCCCTAACAATCAAAAACATCTTTTCTCATGGGTTCTCTTAACGTGTAAATTATATTGCTGAATCTCTGCCTTTCATCCCCTTTAAAAACGTAATGATTCGTGAGTTGCATTTTTTCTTGAGAATTCTCTTTACAGTATAATATACATTGCACTGTCTTTGCCTTTACCACTTTTTAATAAACAACTTTACAGATCTTTCAGTTTTCTTCACCAAATATATCAATAATATTGCTATGACTTTTGACAACACAATTATGTAATCGTCATTGCTGTGCTATTGTTAACAGCTATGCTTTCATTAACAGTTTTAATGTATCTAAAATAGGTTCAGACTAAAAATGTTATTTGTTGGTTGGGATTTTTTATTTTTTATTTTATTATTCAGCCTTTTTGAGTGTTATGTCAAGATGTTTAAAATTTGTAATTTGTTTAACACAAATAGCACAAGTACAGTAGATGTACACTGCATTCACATGTTATCAGTATTGTTTCAATGGACAAAATTGTTTTAACAGTCAATATGTTTGTGCATTATAAAGTGATTGTCACATTCAGACTCTTGGGGAGCTGCAATGCACTCAGCCACCCCTGGGAAGGCTGCAGCAAGGAAAGAGGCATGACCGTTCATCCTCCTCCTTTGTTTTTCAGGTCATAGGAGGACTGGGGATAAAACTGACTTGAGGGTGGGGCACACTCAATGTGGGGGGAACTCTCCTTGAAGTGGGGGTCTAGACTCCCTGCAAAAGAAGATGTAATAGATGAAGTCCCAAAAATTAAGGCGGTCGCATTTTCTCTCCCTCTCCCTCCCCTGACCTCCCTGCTTTGCTCTCTCGTCACGTCTAGTCAACTGTCTTGTACTTTTGAGAGACTCTCACAGCACTGCTCTCCAAACTAAGAAATTATTATGGATTTGATCAACTGGTCTCTCAACGCAATTGACACCATCTTCTCGAAGAGAAGCTTGGGTTCGGGGGAACCTAACTGCCCTGACGGAACGTTTGCAGCTGGCTACACGATGGACGCGTGGGAGAGGTGGCGGGTCGTGTGTCTGGCAGTTCTTTCCGTGGAGGACGTTGAAGATATCTACCTATTCGGAACCATGATAACAGGTCTTCTGCTGATTGGATTAGGCATTGCCCTGGGTTATCGAAGAATTAAGAAGACGGAGACAGCTGTCCAAAGCCTCACAAGGCTGCCCGTCATGATTGAGGCGGTGGGCAGAGTTGTCAGCACTCAGACTCTCAATATGGATAACATCATGAAGGAGCTTACAGCTTTGCAAAGGCAAATGGATCGTTTAAGAGACCAAAATGGACATGAAGAATAGCCTGAGAAATTGCAGCTATTCGCCCCAAGACAAAACATCTCAATCTTATCTGTTTCGGCACCCAGCAACCAGCACTGGCCTTGGCCAAGGCCGCTGATGGATCAACAACTCCCCTGGTTAGAGCACTGCAATGAGCCGCTCTCGCATTCCCTCCCCCCTCCCAAAACACCCTGGGATTGTGACCTTCTGGCGAATCTCTGGGCTCACACACACACACAAGACTTTACACAAATACAGATATGCATCCGACCCACACCCCATCCCACGCCTTCGCCGCTTCGTACCCCCCAGTCTGACAGGCGGGTCTGTGACCAGCGCCGAGAATGGCTGCAGGACCGGATGGCTGTTTGCCAGTGCTGGGTTAACTCCATACCCCACTCCCCTACCCTGTTGCAAGTTTTTGTTATGTTGTAGATGTACTGATTATGTGCTAAGTGTTGCTGAGATGTTTTTTCCTGTTCCCATACTGTAATCCTAACAGGAGCATAGTCTGGGGGTTGCTTTTTTTATCTCACCTTTCCCCATGTAATGCTGTATATCTTCTCAATTCCCTGTCTTCCTGCCCTGTCTACCCGTTGTCATATTGTATGTTTGTATGGGCAGGATGATGGCCAATTTCACTGGTTACTTTCACTTGTGACTATGTGACAATAAAGGGTTACTACTACTAAGTAAGTATCCCCAGCCTTCCCATCTCCCAGGGGCTGAGGGGCTCATTAAGGCAGATGTTGAAGGCCTCCTTGAGGTCAAGGTTATTGCTATAGTCCAGCTCATCCACTGCAATGAGGAAGTCGCAGGCAAAGTCCCTGATGTCTCCCTCCCATTGATAGATGCTGGACAAGCTGGACAAGCTGGACCATTTGCTCCTTAACAAAGTGCCAGTGGTGGGAGATGGTAAGAGGAAGATGCCCATCTCTGCGGAGTCCTCTTTTTGGCCAGTTTGTTCTGTCAAGGTTGGGTTGGAGAGAGAGAGGGCGAGAACTCAAAATCAAAGTAGAATGGGCTTTATTAATACAAAAAATAAAAACAAATGAAAACAGTCCAAGACAGTCGCTGATAGAACTGGCTGGGATAGAGGATCTGGACAAAACTGGACCGAATCCAACTGGACTGGACAAGACCGGACCAACAGGACACACATCTTACAGGGAAAACATCCATAACAAACTCGCAAAAGACAAAAAAGGGAGAATAAATAGGAGAGATACAAGGAAGGTAACAAGGAGGGCAGGTGGAACAGATAACAAGATAACTTCAGCTAACACTGAAGAAAATAATTAACTAAAGTGTCAGCAGATGTGCATGGCAAAGTCATATTACCACTATTGTTCCAATTGATCAAATTTGTTTAAGCAGTTAAAACAGTTAAACAGTCTTATTTTTACACTTGATACATTTATTACAATATTTAAAAAAAAAACGTAAACAGATATTTTTCAGCCAATACATTTTGTCAACTTGTCCTAGATGAATTTAAACAGTTTGTGAAATTAGCTCATATGTTTTCTTTCTCATTGAACAAATTAACCAAAAACTCGTCATCACTGCTACAGTTTGTAAAGAACTCTGTTTTATTGTTTCCTATCAGCTCGCTAAACAACTCAGTTGTCACTAATACAGTCATTTAAATTTTTTTTAATCCATAGGGCAGATCAACTGAAAGGTGTTTACAGCCACTTACTACACAAGAGTAAAATTGATTGTCACCAGCACCACCTATTGTTAAGCCTTGGCTTTTTTACTATAAATCTCCACTTTGAAACAGCCCTCCTAAGTGCTCTTCTCTCCTAAGTGTTTCGTTTTTGGTGATTCACATTTTGTTTTTGGTACATTTCGCCACCTACTGGGCAGGGAGGAGAATTTATACAATATTTATAGATTTATATATTTATGTGTTTCTCACCAACACCAATCATATTGCTTCCAAAAATATTTTATATTTCTATTTTCATATATTCTTATATTTTCTACATTTAAGAATTTACATAGACTGATGTAAAATGCAAAGTCATTTTACATAGATCATGACTGTTATATTTAGCTAGTGACTGTTAATGTAGAATTGTTTTTCACCACTGGTATTAGAATAGACAAAACACAATACATTTAGTCCTTCGAAAAAGCTCAGATGCACAGCTCACAGCCCACATTTTCCCAACCCACAAATCCCATTTACATGTTATAAAATGGCTTTTGCTTGGACACAAATCAAATCTCATGTTAGGTGAACTACATGTTTCCAAGTAAAATGTTTTAATTATCTATATCCATCTGAATCAAAATGTGAAATGTGGCTTGAATGATGAAAAGCTCTGCTTTTGTGTCTTTGCTGAACATCCTCAGAAACACTGTTAGATAAACCACAGCTGAGTAAATGAATATTTCATTAAGGTCTATTGAAACAGAAGATCAAATGACCTTGTTTTAAATCATTATTCCCTGATACAAAATAAAAGTGGATAGGGGGAGAGTGGAAGGGACACACTTGAAACTTCAACTTGTCGAATAAGCGTGAATAAATTACACAAACATGCAATATGCAAATAGCACAATGCTAGCATATCATTGTTAACAAGAGTGTTTAACTTCCCTACTTGCTTTCATCTGGGTCTTCCTTTCTTTTATTGTAAGATATTTTTCCAGAAACAAAGACAGACATGTCTGGCCTTCGCTGCATATTGTTCATTGGCAGAACAAAAGTTTAGCTTAGGTGCCCCTGTGCCAATAACAATTTTTTTTTTTTTGCCAACGTGTGAAGGGCTTGTAACGTAATTTAAAAATGAGCCCTTCACGGACTTCCTAGGTTTCCTGTTAAAGCCTGTAGATTTTCATGCAAAGGGAGCAGGTCGCATTTGTGATGTTTATGCACACTCCAGAGAGCCTTGCATCAGTGCTTTCGCTATACAACAGTGTCAACAGACAGTCTGCAACACTAGGTAAAGTTATCTTAGAGATGGAATCCAACACCGACTACTACACAAACTCAGAGTAAGCCAAAATAATACATTTATTCAGAAGATTTATTCTGAATCCCGTCTGGCTAAGCAGGAACGTGATCGAGCAAAAACGTCTAGGTTACGTATGTAACCTCCGTTCCCTGATGCAGGGAACGAGACATGTCGAAGAAGCGACACTAAGGTTCTCTCTTGAGTGCTGAATATGCCTCTGATCTATGAAAAAAGGCCAATGAGAAGTTGGCAGACAGTATTTGCATACCCCGCCCCCCCGGACATACGAGTATAAAAGTAAGGAAATACGTCGAGTTCATTCAGGATTTTTCTGAGGAGCCGGAAATGGTCCGGCCACAACAGTGGCTCGGCTCAGCGACGTGGCCGGGAAGACACAACATCTTGTTCCCTCCATCAGGGAACGGAGGTTACATACGTAACCTAGACATTCCCCGTCTGTCGCTTACTTTGATGTTGTGTCAAAGAAGCGACACTAGGGGTACAATTTAAATCACGAAATACGCTGAGCCGTGTACGTGTTCTGCTGACACAGGAGTGGGCTGATTTGACGTGCAAAGGCGACCAGCTGTGTCAGACTGCACGTACCCTTCCCCCAATGCCCCATAAAGATGTCAGAATCCTTCTGGTTACCCTAAACATGGAAACAAGGCGACGCTTGCCAACCCGGGAATGGGCCGAGCCTAGCCAGGCCTCTTTTCTCTCTATGCTTCCCCGCATGGAGCAAGAAACGGCTGGGGCCCTTACACGCATCAAGGGAATGGGGTCTTACCCAATTTCCTATTCTTTCAGGGGGAAAAGACCCTGCGGAGACCACACCTGCCCTGAAGGGGGAGGTAAGAGTGGCGAATACATCACATGGGTTTTTAGGCGACATGTGGAAGGTGGAACGGTGGTAGATCCAGCCTCAAGGAGGGGGGAGTTACTACAACACGGCGACCGGAGGGCAGCTGAGACTGCCTAAGGGAGACACGGGTCCACTCGTAAGGGGAATGTACCACGGAAAATACACACAGGGGGAGTCCATGCAGGAGTCTTGACCTGTGGAGCACCTATTCCAGTACAGGGTAGATTAAGTACCCGCAGTGGATCGGGTTGGCGAGTTCCTCCGCTGAACTGCGAACCCAAAGGGCTAGGGAGGAGTCCTCCAGGGATCCGAATGAGTGGAATATCCTGGGGGAGAGAAAGCGCACAGTTTTACCTTGGCCGACGCAAAGGGCGCTAGGTTCAAGCGTTCCACCCAGTCAGTCCGTCAGCATGTATCGAGTTCTACCAGCTCGGACCTGAGAAAACACAGGACGATACTCACTCAACCCTGAGATTGTATAATCTTGCAAAAGTATTAGGTGTTGCCCAACCCGCTGCTCTACATATGTCTGCCAGAGAGGTGCAATACTCCTTACTGAGTGCCATCGGACCCGCGGGGGGGGGGGGGTGGGGTGGGGGGGTGGTGGGTTCACGGCCTGGGTGTGATAGGCCAATGAAATGGCGTCCACCACCCAGTGGGAAAGCCTCTGTTTGGAGACAGTGTTCCCTTTCCGCTGTACACCAAAGCAGACAAAGAGCTGCTCAGAACGTCTAAAGCTCTGCGTGCGGTCCAAGTAGGTACGCAAAGCACGTACTGGACACAGCAACGAAGGGGATGGGTCTGCCTGCTCCCAGCGCAGCGCTTGCAGGTTCACTACCTGGTCTCTAAAGGGTGTGGTAGGAGCCTTGGGCACGTAGCCCGGTCGTGGTCTTAGGATCACATATCTGGTGTCTACCAGACTGAACTCCAAGCAAGTGTCGCTAACAGAGAACGCTTGACCCTCTTGATAGAGTTGAGCGCGATCAGCAGGGCCTCTTTATAGAGAGGGCCCTGAGTTCAACTGATTCTAGCGGCTCGAAGGGGGGTCTCTGAAGGCCCGTGAGGACCTCCGAGAGATCCCAGGAGGGGAACAGGCCTGACCGGGAAGGATTTAACCTCCGGGCGCCTCTTAGGAAACTGATGATTAAGTCATGCTTACCCAAAGACTTGCCGTCTACTGCGTCGTGGTGGGTAGCGATAGCAGCAACATACACTTTTAAGGTGGAAGGGGACAGCCTCTCCTCATGCCTCTCCTGCAGAAATAGGACCACTGACCTAACTGCAGGCCTCTGTGGGTCTTCAGCCCATGTAGAGCACCAATTTGCAAACAAGTGCCACTTCAGGGCATAGAGTTGCCTGGTAGAGGGGGCTCTGGCTTGGTTGATCATGTCTACGATGGCAGGTGGTAGACCAGCTAGATCTTCCACGTCCCATCCAGAGACCAATTGGGGGTGAAGCCTCCACTCTCCACCGGGCAAGCGTTGTCATGACAACATGCCCGCTACCACATTGAGGTTGCCATGGTTGTGAGTGGTGTGCAGCAACTTGAGTTAATTGAAGTAATTGAGTATGCGAATGCCGGCTTCTCGGAGTGGGGCAAAGGCTGCCTCTGCGACTTTCGTGAAGACGCAAGGGGACAGAGACATGACGAAGAGGAGGACTTTGTACTGATACGCCTGGCCGTCGAACGCTGACCGTAGGAAGGGTCGATATCGAGGCAGAATTGAAACGTGAAAGTACGCGTCCTGCAGGTCTACCGCTGCGAACCAATCTAGATGCCGGACGCAAGTTAAGATGTGTTTTTGTGTGAGCATTTTGAACAGGAGTTTGTGCAAAGCCCGGTTGAAAACTTGCCAGTCCAAGAATGGTCGTAAGCCGTCGCCTTTCTTGGGTACGATGAAGGCTCTATCGCATCTTTGAGTAAAAGAGTAGCGATTTCCGCACGCATGGATTTGGCATGCTCACCGTGTACTGCGGTAAAGCAGACGCCTGCGAAGGGGGGTGGAGGCCTGGCAAATTGTATTGCGTAACAGAGTCGGATGGTCCGGGCCAGCCAGCGTGACGGGTTGGTAAGTGAAAGCCATGCATCCAAGCTCTGTGCTATGGGCACCAAGGCGACAATTATATTTGACGTACCCGGCGGGGCTTCGCAGCGGGACGGAGCAGGTAGTAAGGCATCGGGAGGCGAGGATGCGTCCCGAGGCTCTGGTGCTGAGAAAATACACTAAGCAGTTACCTTGCTCCGCACACCTGGCAGGGGGTGGGTTAGTGACTGAGGAGGAGGTCCGATGGAGGCGTCCTCTAGACTCGTTAGAACTGGCCGGCCGGGGAACAGTCATGGGGCTGAAGGCAGGGGGTCCGCATCCAGCATGCCGGGACTGTTGAGATCTGGCGGCAGAGTGCCGTGAGAACGGTATTTGCGGGCCAGGTGACCCAGAGACAAAGGAAATAGCTCTTTTACTGAGAATGTGGGTACCGCAGCTCCGTCTAAAGATTCTCCTCCCGGCCCTCCACCGGGGGACAGAGTGGTCTGCTTACCAGCTCCGGAGCTAACGCCTTGGTCCTTGGGTCGATCGACTCAGAAGCGCCTGGGAGCCTTCCGGGTCCTCGAGGGGGTCCGTGAGACGGGGGGACATCTGCTTCCTGTGGGGTGCTCAACGCACGGGCTGAGAGCTGGGCCCGGGTTGAGGCGGAGCAGAGCGTTTCTTCGCTGCAGGAGGATGCCCTCGGCGAGCAGACGGGGCATAGCCCATGGCGGCAGGTTTGCGGTGGGGCAGGATGTGCGAGATGGCCTCCATCTGTTTCTTCACCACGGAGAACTGCTGAGCAAAGTCCTCGACGGTGTCGCCGAAGAGCCCAAACTGGGAGACAGGGGCGTTGAGAAAGCGCACTTTATCGGTCTCGCACATCTCGACCAAGTTCAACCACAGATGATGTTCCTGGACCACGAGTGAGGCCATCGCCTGCCCGAGTGACTGCGCTGTGAACTTCGTGGCTCTGAGGGCAAGGTCAGTCGCTGAGCAAGTTCTACCCTTGTGCAGATCTTTCAGTGCCTTGGCCTGGTGGACTTGCAGGAGGGCCATGGAATGCAGGGCAGAAGCGGCATGTCCGGTGGCACTGTAGGCTTTAGCAGTCAGTGAAGACATTGTCCTACAGGCCTTGGAGGGGAGTACAGGGCGACCCCGCCAGGTGGTAGGGTTCTCGGGGCACAGGTGGAGCGCAACAGCCCTGTCCGCCCGGGGAATCGGCATGGACCCGTGGGCCGCTCCGCCGTCGAGTGTAGTGAGAGCGGATGAGCGGGTGGCTAGGTGACGAGTGGAGAGCGGTGCCCTCCACAAAGACGTCAGCTCATCGTGCACTTCCGGGAAAAACGGTTTTGAGCGGCGCGCAGGCCCCAGGAACCAGTCATCCAACCACGATGGCTGTGAGGAGGATGGAGGGTTCCAGTCCAACCCCACACTGGCGGCGACCCAGGCAAGCATGTCGGACATCTGCGCATCAGCCTCAGCCTGGGCGTGCTGGCCCGAAGGCGGCAGCCCAGGGGAGTCATCCGCGTCAGACGCCGCGCTCTCCGATGCAGCGGCGAGCTCATCCACCTCGAGCTACAGAGGATAGGCAGGCTGGCTGTGAGGGAAGCCGCTGTTGCCTTGAGCACGGACAGGAGTCAACGAGCGTGCTGGGGGTGGGTGGTCCGAGGGGGCGTACCCGGCGGAGCTTCACCCGCTGCCGTCCTCAGATCGCCTCCATCACCAGCCGCATCATCCTCAATCCCGTGGGAAGAAGGAGCAATGCGGGGGGGCAGCTGGAGTGGTGTGCTTTCTATTGAAAGCAAGCCGCAACCGCAACGTTGCCATGGTCATGCTCTCGCAGTGAGAACATGAACCATCCACAAATGCTGCCTCAGTGTGATCGCTGCCCAGACACATGAGACAATGCCTGTGGCCGTCTGAAGCAGAGAGCACTCTACCGCATCCAGGAACTACACAGGGGCGGAATGGCATCTTTAAAAAGACGCGTCCTGAAAAGGACGTTCAACGCCGCTATGTATTGCTCTTTTAGAGGAAAATGCTCCTTTACGAGAAAATCACTCTTTTAATAACTCTTTTAAGTTTCTGCGCTGTCGAAGTGCCCAGGGGGAAACTGCACTGCCGTGCAGAGATGGAGAAAGCCACTGAAGTGCGCTGTAGATCCAACAGCAGCGACTCTGAATTGGCATTCTTATTGGACAGTTCAGCTTACATAACTGCAAAGCATGTGAAATATAGTGCCATAAGAATTGATCTGTGTAATTTTAGCTAACTTGATCTTGCCTGCTAATGCTGACGAATTGCAAGCTAACTTGCTTCGTAACTTTCAAATAATATAAACTATCCTCTCTTTATACTAAATGTCAGGTTAATGTCAATGTTAATCTGTAATTATTCAGCCAGGTAAACTACAATAATACATTAAATGAAGGCTAAACAATGTTCAAATAATGCAAAAAGCTCCATTCATTAGTGTAACGTAACTTGGTTATACAGAAAAGATATACATTCTATAATTATAAAACAATAGTGCATCGATATATTAAAATGACGGTTGTGATGGAATCACATCAATACTGAATTGTACCAACATATTTCTAATGTACAGTCTATTTTATAAACAGCTACTGTCATCATCCACCAAATTTGGCTAACAGATATTGATAAAGCTAGCTAGCTAACGCCAACACTCTCTGTGTCCGAAATGGCTCACTTGTTCACTCATTTACTATTTACTATATAGTGGATGTCTCTGAATACCCTATATCAGGCAAGGAGTGAACGAAATGAGTGAGCGAATTCGGACACTGACCCTTCCACGGTGCGTCAGATAGAGCACTGATGATGATGCAGGAACAACTTAAAAACATATGTGAACTTTTATCTTGCATGTAGGAAAATAATAATCCTAATTATAATAACAATAATAATATTTTTATTCTTATAAATTGGTATATACATCAAATATTAATACTGCTAAAAACTGGGGCCGGGGTAGCACAGTGACTACCACCCTTGGAGTCGTGAGTTCGAATCCAGGGTGTGCTGAGTGACTCCAGCCAGGTCTCCTATGCAACCAAATTGGCCCGGTTGCTGGAGGGTAGAGTCACATGGGGGAACCTCTTTGTGATCGTTATAATGTGGTTCACTTTCAGTGGGGCACGTAGTGTGTTGTACTTGGATGGCGCAGATAAATGCGTAAAGCCTCCATACGTGCTATGTCTCTGCGGTAACGCACTCAACAAGCCACGAGTTAAGATACACAGATTGACTGTCTCAGACACGGAGGCAACTGAGATTCATCCTCCACCACCCAGATTGAGGCGAGTCACTACGCCACCATGAGGACTAACCATGCATTCAGATAGAGGTGGCGAGAGGGTCAAATTGACCGGAAGTCATTCATTTTCTATGACAGCCTGCGTCTCTCGGCGGCAAGAAGCAGCACGGAGAGTCTTGGCTGGTGTGGGCATCAGAGGAAAGTTCAAGTGCAGTCAACATTATGGTAATGAGCTTTGACACGGATTGGCAGCAACCTATTGGAATATAGAAGTGCTCCGCTCTAGCGAAGTCTAGAGAACACCACCGTGTAAACTTTGGTTCCCACCAAACATTTGTTCCGAAGACAAAATGGAGGAGAAACTGATTATTGTCGTGGCGGGTTTTCCCGTAATATTTGATCTGTCCCCATTTGCTTACAGGGATATAAATAAAATTAAAATACTTGTGATATGTTGTCAAAAAGATACCGGTCGACATGTTTGGATGTTTTGTGGCCCCTTTAAATATAGTTCACAAAACCAAGCATTCTCAACGAACCTTGCAGCCTATTTCAAATACGTCAGAACGTCCACGAATTTTTGATAGCACTGTTGGCAGGGCAGCCAGAGCGAATTTTGGTCTGAACGCACGGTTAGAGCACATTGGGTATTGGGCATTCCAAATTGGGGAGAAAAAGGGGAGAAAAAAATACTGCTAATAACTGCCAACAAGAATAAAAAAAATTTGTACAAGTGTACATTATTGCATTTATTTTTATTATTTGACCATCTTGACACTCTCCCATTCAAACTCGGCGGCATTTCTAAGCGCCTAGAAGACATGACAAGTGCATATTGCGCCCTCGTGCAACTGTAGTACAGTACTAAAGTTATTAATAACAACATACATTGATTATTAGATGAATTCGTACATGTGATAAAGTAATATTTTAATTCGAGTTAACAATAATATCACCTAGGTGAATTAGTGAAGAACACACTTAGCATTTTAATAGCAAAATAAGAATAATAAAAAAAACATATCAAATAATTAATCTATATCAATAATACATTTATCAATTTATCTATATGATATAGGATTACTATATTGTATCATGCTATTTTTAATAAAGTTTGATGTGACAAAAGTAACACTTCACAGCTAGTGTGAAATAAAACATTTCAGGAAAACCGGCATTGGATTATGGGCAAGATAGCGCCAGGGAGTGTACATCGACTGTACACTTCAAATCAGATTGCATTGTGGGTAAGAATGAGTGAACAAATGTATGGTTTGAGAACGAATTCAGACGCTACTACAAAATGGCCAACACCCAAAATAGTGCATTATATAGTGGATAGGGGGCGATTTCAGACAAAGCTATAGGCTATCGTATAAATTCAGTCAATGTATCATGCAAAGAAAAATTATTACTTCAAACCACAGTCTCGCATAGTCAGACCTATATCCACACTTTGTTTTAGCCCTGTTCCAGCACTGGAGAGTCAAATATGCAGTCTCAACGTTTCTAGTAAAACAATCATAACTGTGTAATTTTAATTATGCTTGCCTCATCTTTCATAATGATGGCGTCCTTGCGTCCCTATGAATTGTGTGTGCGCGATCACGAGCAAAAGGCAGCTGGCTGCCTTTCACTTAACGGCCACAAGTGTCATTAATAACAAGGGTTTCTGAATCTTACATACTGCATCTTTAAAGGTGCTGTACGTAATATTTTTTTAATGTATCATACAGATGACGATAATATGTCATTAGAGATTTAGGAAACATGTTAAATTGAAATACTGGATACTCCGATAACAATGCTACAGCCAGTATATTTTACTTTTAAGTTTCCATTCCAGGCCGGAATTTCTGTTTATGTTCTGTGTGATACCGCCCACTGCTCACTCACCAATATTATTTCGACACCACCGGGTTGTCAGATTTGAACAAGTTTGCAGGCAAACAACACTGCGTGCTGCAGCCATAAGCTAACAAACAAACTAGATCACAGATGGCAGATTTCGCCCGACCTAAAAAGCCCCATCATCCGTATAAAATCCACCATGACCAGAGGCGTTGTAAAACAAGGATAATATTGGAAATGCCTTTGGAAGATGGAGACAGCTTAAAGCCCAGATATCCTTTAAAACAGATTCGTTTACGGAGTTGCGTGTGAACATTCTGGCAACCCAAATGAACCTCGAGTCTGGGGTGGGGTAGACGTCTCTCCAATATTTTGAATTTGGACTGCAGTACCCATTTCAAACGCTTGTTGTCAAACTTACATGTATAGCAGCTTTAAAACGAAATCATATCCAACAAAGTATCCTGTTTAACACATTGACCATTTTTATAAAATTATAATAATAAAAAAATATACTTGTGAACATTTACAGCTACAATAAGGATAATATATATATTATTATTATTTTATTTTTATTTTTTTAATTCTTTTAAATATGAAGCAGTCACAAATATATACTTAAAAAATGCAATAGAGTCTATTTCGTGATTTACAAATAGGCTGAAGCAATCAAATGTAGGTATTTAACGCAGTCATTTTGCGAAACAAAGAAATATTTCATGGGGTATGAACACTATAGGAGTTGCTTTAAAACATAGTGAAACTACACACGCAGAGCAAATGTTTTATACCGTGCACATACCATGCATAGCACTGACATCTATGGAGATAATAAGATGGGCTTTTTTAATAAATTAAGAAAAGAATTAAACACAATTATCTGTTATTTATCAAATGAATGAAGATTCAGAAACGGACATCCTAACTAAGCCTTGAAGCATGATTAGATTCAGTTAGATAAGAATCTGAATGCTATAATGACCTTACCTGCCATGAGATGAACAAGTATATTTGAAATACCTATGAAGTTGCACAGTGCACTTATGAAGGTAAATTGTTTTTTATATCAACACATTTTTGAAAGCAATCTTTGCTCTTCCTCTTTCAAAATATGTTGTGTATTATTTGTAACGTTTCACAGTATTTCATTTGATGTGACATCATTCACAAGGCCTTCATTGCATTTTATTTTTCTGTCTGTGCATAACTGCATGACTTCCTTGGACTGTACAGCTCTAAACATAGTTCCTTTAAATAGGGTTTGTGTTGTTACGGACTAGCACAATGTTACTCTCTTACAGAGCTTTGTCCACCACACAAGTATCTGTTGACATGATCCTTAACACAGACATTATATGAGGGGAGCTTTTCAGCAATCTCCAAATTATGCAGCCACGTTTCGGCGTGCACACCTGTGGGTCAAGGCTGGCTGGAGCCATTATGGCTAATGAGTGTGGAGTCCTACTTTAGCAGTTTCAGCCTCATAAACTTACCTAAAAGCGAACTAATGGAATCTCACTGATAGAGCTTTTGTATCATTACAGAATAGCATGCCTTTGTGCATGTTAAATATACCAACGCGACGATGTAACCAAATTAACTTAATGTCACAGACAAAATGACAGCCCCCTGCTGCGTTCAAGTCACAGGTGATGTAGTTTATTGATGGCTGGGAAAACAGTTCTGGAAATCCGTGTACGGCAATTTCAGTTTGTAATGTTATTTTCAGGTCCATTAGAAAAAGGGTTGCAGTCGTTATCACTGATTGGCTGTTTTGGAAAAATAACCGCTATTACTGTAATGATATTGATATGTTTGATTAGTGCCCTTTTCAATGCCCATCACAATAATACATAATTTTAAACTATCATTTTGAGTCTAAAAATAATTAGTAGATGTGCATATTAAAAGAAAACTGTAAAATGAATTGAAATGAGCAAATTACACATTTTTGTACTTGTTTGTAACACAGATGTCTCCATCTGTATGATAAAGAATAGGAGGATAATTCTCATGAAACTAAGCTGGAACCATGGGAGGGAGGATTTCTAAAAAATTATATTATATTCTGTTATTTGAACAATAGGCTATAAATGTACATGTGCTCCATGTTGTGCATCAAGATTACAAAAGATTTTGAGTTTTAAGTTTTTATTTTTGGGGATAATTATTCATTCATGCAATGCATCCAGATTCAAAATTAGGACCATTTAATGCATTAAAAAATTAACAAACAAACAAAACAAACAAAAAAAAAACTATAAAATAAAATTTTTATTATATATTTGTACCCAATGGCCAGACATGCTGTACCCAATAGTAAATAAAAATAAGTTATTTAACTGGATGATAGAATGAAAAAACCTGGTGTCCATTATTCCATTTCTCTGTGTCACAAGCCTTTTTAGCTACCTTTAATTTTTATTTTATTTTTTAAATACAGACTTATTCTCCATAATGCGTCAGCAAAAGTAGAAGTTTAACATGGATACTTGTATACTAATCACCTAAAAAAAAAATTACCCCAACAAAACATTTTGTAGTTACTAAATTTTACTGATACTAAATTTGTTAAAAACTGGATCCTCTGTAAGATGAAGCAATACTAATGTGTGCCCCGATTATTCATGTTTTGTGTAAAGTTACCACATTACCGAAATGTACTTTATCATTATCGCAATATTTTTATACTCATTGCGGTAATGAGAAACTATGATTAATGATAAATATTTCTTTATCAGTATTTCAACTGAACAAGTGCTTATATTTATAACAGGTGAATTTAGAGCTGGACTTTGCACAGTTCATATCGTCGGTGTAAAAAAGACTGGGAGACACTGTGTCATTCAGCTGACGAAAACACTTTTTATGCTACCGCAAATGCAGAGAGCATTTGTTTCTATATTGAGATGAGCACAATGCATTTTGTCCTCCTAAATGGGCCACGTATACTTGAGTGAGTTCAAAGGTGTTTTAGCAGCATGCAGAGTGGCCATTGTACACTGGCTTTTCATAGGAGTTGACTCAGAGCATTCCACTCAAACTCACCACCAGATACCTGCAGCATCTAAACTGCGTAATATTCAACACAGTGCAAAGGAATCACTTTAAAAACAAAGTTTAATCTATTTCAACCAGGTCCAAGTGTTGTTCAGCTAAAGAGATTCAAGCAGGGTTAACACCGACATGTTTTGAAAACCCTTCACAGTCTTTGGCCACAATAAAGTGGATCGCTCTTATTTGTTTTCATGGAATGTCGCACTCATTCCTCGGTGAAGATTTTTGTTTGCTTTTGAATCATATAAAGGCATCTCTTTCAAACATATTAATTGCTCATTGAAAAAAAACTTGACAGTGTGAACTCTAAATAGAGAAACATTAATCATAAAAATCATCAAAGTCATGGCTGCTGGTGTTGTGGGACAGAGTACGCAAGGCCATTTCAATCTCAGAATTGCTGTCATCTGATTCTTCCAAAAATGCTGAAATAGAAAATATATACATCATTAAAATTTTCCTGCAGTAAGGGGGCCATGATGAATTTGCACATTAGCATGATCAAAACCAAATAAATCATTACTGAGCATTTGGGATACCTCACATTTTTGCTTTTTATTCAGTTTCTATTTATTTATTTCCAAGATCCAACTATTACTTTGAAGCAAAAAAAATAAAAAATGCACAAACTATAAGCAATGCACACTGATATTCATAGTGGAGAAACATATAAATGTGACTCATTGCTGCATAGTAAGATTTCAGCTGTTGTCTCTGATCCATGTTATCTTAATAACAACAACAATCAGTTGTCTAACATTAAGAAGAAGTGCATTTTTACATAGACAAAAAGTAGAATCTGAATGTGATTCTTTGCTACGCATTTGATGCATACATTGGTGTTGTTGTATCAACCTGTTAAATGATGCATTTGTATTGCTTTAACATGTTTTAGTACATGTTACCCTTTGACTGGACAGCAGAGAATGCCTGGACTTTTGAACACGAGAAAAAATAAAATGAGATTGTGAGACCACTGCATTTTCTGACATATTGTAATTTTTTCACTCAAAATAAAAATGCACAAAAAATAACTAATAACATAATTAACAAATAACATTTCTGTAAAAGGTTTTGATTGAAATGTCTGAACCATGACATGCAATTAGAAAACTAAATTTTATTCTTCAATGACAGTTCAGCCACAACAAATGAAACACTCTCAGAAGCAGTCATTCCTTACCAAAACATAGACGATGGTTTTCTTTCTCCTTTCTTCTTAAAGTACCTAACCAAACCCGGTAGAACTTAATTTCCCCGCTAAGCCTGTTCTCAAATGGGGCGAGTGGCCAAATAAACTTCCTTGACTTCTTTTCTAATTGTGCTGAAGGACCCGGTCAGAGCTCTCTATTCATTAACGGACCGAGCTCAGGGTTGCTGGGTTCCCATAGCATCACTGATATCTCTATGTAAATGCATGACCCCTGGCAAGCCTTTGATCTGATTTAATGCATATGCAAATGCTTGCGCTACTTTTCAAACAGGCTTCCATCTTCATTTACATCAGCACAGGGGCTATTCAGATCTCAACAATTACGTCTTCATCTTCATCCTCATCCTCACCCTCCATGTTTTCATATATCCACATTATTGATTTTTTTTTCATGTTGATGTACTTTAAGGAGTACACAAGTACGAATATTTAGTTTCCCTTTGATAAATATGGATGAATAAACAAAATTCTATGTGTATTCACACATTTAGCCATGTACTCTTAACCTTGACACTGACCAAAAGAGTTGTAAAGATGTATTTGAACTCAATTACGTTTGCTCTCATTTAATTTAGTTTAGCACTTTTGTTCCCACAACATTTTATAAATTCTTTTGATGCATGTATGCAGATGCTATGATCAGGGTCAGAACCAACAAATTACTTAAATGACCTTTGGTCACTGACCTAAGAATATATAAAGGGACTTAAAGGGACTTCGCCTTCTTTCTTGAGGGAAATAAAGGGACTTCAAAGTACTTTGCCTTCTTTTAATATTTAATTGGGTCATCATCAATATAACTGATAAAAAGAAATAATGATCAATAAAAAAATGTGTGTCCCTTGATTCATGTCATTGGTGTTTTCAATGTTAAAAACTTGTATTTTGAAATTACAAAAACTTGTGGAAAAGAACATTTCTAAGGTCAAAGTTTAGTGGAAGAAGAGGCTGCTCAAATGTGCATACAGTATTTTTCCCACAATGTTGAAAAAGTTATTATTTAAAATGTAACTGTAATATTTTCACATGGTACATTTAAATATGTCATTGGTGTTACACTGTTTAAGGTTCACATGAAAGATTTGTACTTTAAAAAAAGGATATATATATATATATATATATATATATATATATATAATTGTATGATTTATTGACTTCAGCCTGATCAGTGGTATGTATTGTGATGCTTTTGACACTAATTTAATTTTTTTTTTTTTTTTAAATCTTTTAAGATAATTTTTCAATGTTGTTTTCATCACCGGTGATACAAACCTTGTTTGATTTGTGAAACAAAATAAAATAATAAAATAAAGAACAAAAGTCACGTTGTCCTTTACAAATAAAAAAAAGCATTTAAAGGCAAAAACTGAACTGAATTGAATATTTAATATTTTTTTAAATTCAGAAATTATAACATTTTTGAGAATGACTCAGCTTTCACTATAATCTGATTCAGTTACATAAAATATTAATTTAACAGATTAAATGTACATTCAATTGAATGTTTTTACCCTTTTTTCAACCCTTATGTAAATTAACCGTACTATATAGTAATATTGTAGTAATCAGGACTGTAAACATGTTTTAGTTTTTTGGCAGAAACCATGATTTTGATACAATTAATAATAGTTATCGTTGAACAATGTAACTTTGACGCTGCGTCAGAAGCTGATGCTACGGGAGCACCCCCCTGGTGGCTTTGACTTTGAAATCCTATACAATCGCACCAATTTGATTGGCTGGTGACTCTTGGTGTTCAGCCTACGCTGACTTCAACGTGGGCATATAAGCCGAAGCCCATTGCCACACCGTCAAAATTTTACTTGAAAATCTGCACCATGTCAGTGAGAACGAGTTATATTGTATATCTCGACAGGATGAAAGTTTTTTCCGAGCCAGTGTAATAGTGTATTGCACCACCCAGGATTGTTCTTCCCTGAGCTGCATGACCAACTGGTCAAGACATGGCGTATGCCATACTCAACGAGAAAGTGTGTCTCAAGTACAGAGCCTTCACATTCTTGTAACATGCCGAACTAACTGTAGAAGATATTCACAGCTTCCTACAGTTGAAGAGGCAGTAGCAGCACATTTATGCCCCTCCTCTTCCAAACTGGCATGGAAATCTAAGCCATTACATCCACATCCACACTGTTGTGTAAGGCCTACACTTCAAGCAGATCAGGCTGGTTTCGTGGAGGTTATGCAGGCCAACCATGCAGATCTGCTAAAGGACTTGGATGAGAGTGGTTCAGTCCCTGAATCCCTACATGAGCTGCTTCATGCTACAGATTTGGCACTCCGAGCAACCAAGACCACTGCCCAGGCCATTGCCAGATCAATGGGTAGGCTGGTGTCTGCTGAATGCCACATCTGGCTAAACTTGTCAGATCTGAGCATCAGGGACAAAGCCATCCTGCTTGATGCCCTGGTGTCAGAAGGGCCTCTTTGGTGATGCAATTGATGCTTTCACCGAGAGGTTCTCAGGCAAGAAACAATTGCTGGCTCATTGACACATCCTGCCGAGGTGGGGTAGTTCTCCAATGCAGATGGTTTGCTCTTGCTCTACTTCTGGACAATGTCCAGCCAAACAGAATGTTACCATCTAAGTAAACATCTAATGTTGAACCAAAGTGCAAAAAAATTCTGGAGAGAAAGCAAGCCCAGCGGCTTGCACTCAGACAGATGGTCACGTTTCAGCCTTTATTGTCTGATTACCAAAAAGGATCGGACACTTAAGAAGTCTCTGTTCAAGACTCAGAGACAAATTCTGTCTTATGTCCTCCCTATGGGTTGATTTGTATAAATCGACCTGAAAGATGTATACTTTTATGTACAGATTGCCCCTCTTCACAGGCCATTCAATGCATCAAGGGGACTGCATTCCAGTTCAACGTACTACCTTTTGGGTTTTCCCTGGCTTCTCGCACATTCACAAAATTAATTAAATGCTGAAGCTGAGCAGTATCCACATATTGATTTATCTTTATGATTGGCTGTTACTAGGTCAATCAGAGGCACAGGCGTGCAAGCATAGAAATCTGTTGCTCACGCATTCGTAGCAGTTCAACTTAGGAACAACTGGACACCAAGTCAGCAAGTTTCCTGACTAGGAAAGAAATGTGACTCTGTATCGATTTCAGCTCACATGACTGATTAATGCATTAAAAATGTCAAGCTGAGGAGTACCATTGAATTATACTCAATGAGAACCTCCAGCTCTTGTCTAATGAAGTTTTTGTTTCTTTTCTTTTCCTCCATGTCAATTTAAAAGTTCTCAAATGGTTACCTAAGAAAATACTCCTATGACGGTTAATGCCATAAATAGATAGATACATTTATCTTAACGATTTACCAGTGTTGAAGTACTGAATGTGTTCTATTAGACAAGGCAACCTCATGAGCAGGCTGGTATAATCAATGTTAAAGCCCGTCAAGAAAATATTTGAGAACTTCTAAAGAATTTTTCAAGAATTGCACTTAGAAACATTCTTACGAACGTCTTATAATTTACCCAAAGAGCTTTTTTTTTTTTTTTTTTACAGTACTTTGCTGTTAAAAATGTTGCATTCTGGGAGATCACACACACGTTTGCACGTGCACTTTATATAGGTATTTTATTTAGTCTGTGTAGTCTCATGTGGTTCTGGGTTTGTCCTATGTTGTTTTATGTAGCACCATGGTCCTGGAGGAATTTTGTCTCGTTTTGCTGTGTAATTTACTAACTATATATGGTTGAAACGACAATAAAAACCACTTGACTTTACTTGACTTGATCAAGAGCAGGCTCACTGTGATGTGACTAGTTTTATGCTAAATAGCTGTTCTATGCAAGGCAATGGTTAGTGTTCATGATGTTTCTGACCAAAACCTCTGTTCTTTATCATCTCACATCAGCCTTCACTTGTCTGTCTAACGAGAACCTTTGACGCAATGTACATGTAACATTTTGCCAGGATTGACCAGTGTATTTTTTATTAAAAATAAATAAATAAATAAACTGTACACAGTAAAATAACAGTATAGCACTGCATTGTGGGTTATAATGGTTAAATACTCATACGCCTTTGCACTTGAATAAGTATGTATGCTTTGGCAATGCATTGGGGCTACAGAAAATAAATAAATAAAATAAAGTTGTTGCACTGTGCTTCTTGTAAGACAAAACTGAAGGTCAGACTGAATATCTGATCCTACCTTGTAAATGGCACTATATGTGGCAATAGTGATGCATTACACATAAAAACATAAAAGCAAAAACAGTAACGGATATTTCTGCAAAATTATTTCAGCAAATTGAGTGTTTGATGTTTTTGATGAACTTACAGCATAACTCAAGTTGTTTTAAGTCACACACAGAAATCAACTCTTCACATACAAAATGCAACTGTGGTGACAATTAACAAACATACTTTTATGTATAAAGTAGAATACAAGTAACTTAGAATACAGCAAAATCTATGTCAAAATAAACCAGTAAATAGTAAAAAATTGAAGTAATTTCTGCATGCCGCAGTGCATGCTGGGAACATAGCTGTTAATTTCAACAAAAGTAGATGGTATGTAATTTAACAGCTACATGCTGCTAAATTACAGTTGTATACTGTAGTTGTAAAAACAGTCTCTAGCTGTTAATTTCAGCAACAGCAAGACACAGTTAATTTTACAGTAACATACTGGCAACCCTGCTGTCAGTTCTTTACTGTTTTTTGATGAGAAAATCTTTAACAGTTTAGGATGGACATAATGCATGTCACTAAAAGAAATATGTCTGGCTGCTAAAGCTTTACAGAGAAAGAAGGTTGAACGCTGACTAATTGGTGTTGGATCAAAAGTATGGTCTCTCTCTCTATTCACACTGCTGTGAATGGGAGTAAGTGTGCAATATTTCACTACCCTGTTGGCTAGCATCATTGTACAAAAGCCCTTTGCTAGATGATCGCTCTGCTCCCCTGCTTTGCGCTAAATGGAAAGGTGTGTTGAGATATGATTGCTCCACTACCTGGCGCAGCTAGTATCTTTCCTTTGCATTGAGCTTTTGGTTTATTTGGTTTATTCACTTTGCTTCCTATTTTTCAATATGGAGGGTTGGTTAAAGAAATAGCTTTTACTACCATGTTGGATCTGGCTTATATGCTTTTTATGTGGGAAAAAAATGGTTAATCTAAACACTATTGTAGTAACTTGTTTTTTTGTCTAAAATCATGGTTTTGATACAACAGTAATACTGTAGTGTCTACACAGTAATATTGCAGTTACAATGACTGTAACCATGGTTAATTTTGTTGTTACTATTAGTTTTACTACAACTATCATTGTTAAACTGTTTACTGTTGTAAAACCAGGTCAATTTTCATAAGAGAATACAACCCTAATTAAATATATAACTATCAGTTAACATTATTGAATTCAAAAATATCATCTGATTGTCATAAATCAAAAATAATGTTCTTCTTTACATTTACATTTATTCATTTGGCAGATGCTTTTATCCAAAGCGACTTACAAAAGAGGAAAACATAACCGAATCATCTTAAGGAGACATTTCTACGAAAAGTGCCATACTACAAAGTTTTACTATATTAGAATAGCATTCAAAACAGATTTAAGTGCAACAAGAATTATTAAATTTTTTTTAGGGACTGGTTAAGTGCTCTTGGAAAAGATGTGTATTTAGCCTTTTTTTTTTTTAAAGACAGAGAGTGAGTCAGCTTCACGGATGGAGTTGGGACGTGGTATGTTGAAACTGAGAGTCCGGGAAAGTGTTTTGGTGCCTCTTTGTGTTGGTACAACAAGGCGATGTTTCTTAGCCGACCGCAGGCTTCTTGCAGGAGTGTAGATCCTTTAAATTGCTCGGAGCCATTCGGCCCAGCTGGCCCAGAGACATTTAGCTAGTATACACTTACATACCTTGGTTTTTCGGAGCAGCAGCAGTACACACGTCTTGGTGGAAGATCTGCATTGTTGGGGTGTTTGTGTCTGGTGTTATGCATTTGTGCAGCTTCCCTGCTTTGTTTGGGGATTGTATGTAGTGTATGTCTAATTGTGCAGCAGCATGTCCTACATGCTCGATGCAGCATGTCTTGTGTTTGTCTAAATGTGCAGTAGTTGCATCATGTCCACATGCTTAACACAGTCTATCTGTGTATGTTCCAGCAGTAGTGAGTATTCGCACTTGCTCTGCTGCAGCAGCATAGTAGATCTAGTCTGCTAAATCCAAAATCCTGTCAAATATGTTATAGCCACATTAACATGCTAAATCTTTCAAGAGTTTTCCTTAGTAAAATGTAGTTAGCTACTTTTTAATCATGTATCTTGGAAACTACAGTTTCAAAGTAGTTTCCTCAACTCTGTTTATCACACAATAAAATAATTTAAACTCTAATCAATATTTCATGCCCATATATTTATTTGGCAAGTAGCCATGTAAAAATTGGGACAATGTACAGTTATCTGGTCATTGTCAGAAAATAATTCCCCTCAGAGTGTCACAAGACTTGATCACCCATCTGAGATAATGACTGCCTGACTGTACCATCCCCATACACATAGTATAAAGTATAGTATTTTCGAGTGTTTTAAATCCTTGAAATTGTGGTACATAAACTGACATTAGAAAAATCCTGTTCAGAGCTAGACACAAAGGGCATTATACACAAATATTACTTTAATGTGATTTGTTTACTATAAATATTTTGAAATAATTATTTGGGATTTGTACAAATTAAAAACTATACAGACAACAAATAAATTAAACAAATAAAAGTACAAAAAAAAATTCAGTTTCTCTTTCCAGTGTGAAAGCTGAAAACAGGATCCTATCTCTTCTCACATCTTCAAATGCCCCAACAATGCCATGATAAGCTTAGTAATAAATACATGTTTGGGTGGGTAAATTGGGCTATTCTTTTGTATTACTTGCTTGCCATGGGAATGCTCTATCAGCTGGGCCACTTCAGACAGTGACGAGTCTGATTTCAAGACACTATTATCAGAGAGAGCTATGAATGCCACTGACCCTCCAATCTAATATTCCATTTCCATAAACATTTATGCCAGTTCTTCTTGCACTGAGGTCCACTTAATTGAGGCAACAGATCTAAATATGTAAGACAGGGCTGGCCACTGTTTGGCTGCGTCTCATACACAGAGGTGAATATAATGTGTAAAATGATGCAAATTACCACTTTGGCGGCAACCTCTTTCTTTTTTCCTCCGCTCCAGCGTTTACTTTTTTCTCTCTCGCTCTGTATCACATTGTTTTGAGCATTTGGGGGTATTTGTGATATTGATGAAAAGTACCCCTGTGCATTTTTAGGCAAGCATTTGATATATTAATATATGGGGAGTGTGGGTTATTTGTTATGATATCCGAGCTATGAATAAAAGACATCTCTTAGCATTTATGCAACAGTAGGCTTCATGTAAATAGACTGCAGTTAGTCTGCAGTTGTTGTCTGGGCAAAGCTATTTTCATAATACCTGTGATCACATCCAATTATAGTTCTGCGGTTACAATGATGAAAGTGTACAAAGTGTATTGGTCATAATATTGTTCTTTGTGTAATTTTCCATTTATAAAGAACAAAATAAAAATACAAATATAGGATTGGCATTATGGAAATAGTTCCTTCACTTAAAAAGACAAAAGATAAACAAAAGATGGCAATTAAATAAAAAGATAGCTAGAAATGTCTTTAAACATTTCATAATATCATTTAAACATGATCATAATAATCACTCATAGTAGGTGCAGATCCTTTCATGTAGTTACATTATATAAATGCACATTATAAACAAAATATATCTATACTTAACATGTTAATATACTGTATGAATATAAACATCTATACGCCTCCACAGCTATGCTAATACAACATGCTCTCTGGATCAGTGTTTGCGTAAGGTAGCAGTAGCACCTCCTACACCTATCCTAGATGTGACCCCCATCAGAACTGATTTACCATTGATTAGGCCTCTTTGAGAGCCAAGAACTCTGGAGTGAGGTAATGACTTAGAGCAACAGCGCCCTCTGTGTGTCACTGGCTGCCTCTCATCTGCTACAACACAGCTGGCCTAAATATGAGTGTCCTCTGCTGGTCAACAACCAAAACTGCAGGGCAACAGGCAGAGTGGCTTTACTTTTGAAATGTGCTGTTCACAAACTAGACAGAGAACTGAATTTGGTGTGCTGCATTTGGGTAGTTGACAAATAATATGTATATAAATTGTATATACTTCATATTTATACATTATATATATTTCATTTCCAAGGGGTTTTCATAAAAACTACTAATTATAAATACTAATACTATACTATTATTACAAACTATTAGTACTATTATTAATAATTCTAAATACTAATATTAGTACTAATTATTGGATCATAAACCTCTAAGGATAAGCTGCTCAAATACAATTTGACTCTCAATGGATATACTGTTACATCGTCTTCTACAGTGAAGAAATTGGGCATTATATTTGATACCTATCTATTCTTTAAAAATCAAATTTCCAATGTTTGTACCACAGCATTCTTCCACCTCAGAAATAGTGCTAAATTACGACACAAGCTCTCTGTTGCTGATACCGAAAAACTAAGTAATGTGTTCATGACCTCAAGATTATTTTAATGAATTACTGGAAGGACGTCCAGCAAGTTCAATGAATAAACTTCAATTGGTTCAAAATGCAGCTGCCAGAGTGCTGACTAGAACCAAGAAATATGATCATATTAGCCCCATTTTATCATCATTACACTGGCTACCTGTTAAATTTTGTATTCATTTTAAGTTTCTGTTAACTACATACAAAGATTTGAAAGGTCTAGCTCAACAGTACTTAAGTGACTTTCTGACATGCTATATTCCATCACATTCATTATGATCACAACATTATGGCTTGTTAATAGCTCCTAGAATATCAAAATCCACAAAAGAGGGTAGATCCTTTTCCTGTTTGGCTCCTAAACTATGGAACAGTCTCCCTAACACTGTTCAGGATGCAGACACACTCACCGAGTTTAAGTCTAGACTAAAGACTCATCTATTTAGCCAGGCATACACTTAATTTATCCATCAACTCACAATTAGGCTGCTTTATTTAGGTCTGCCGGAACCAGAAACATTTATCATGATCTATAACTCTGCATAAATTGAATGACATCTACGCTAATATTATTATCTTTGTTTTCATGTCTCGGGACTCCTATCTTGAGGTTACCAGAGCCATCCAAATCCAGCTACATTCCTGCTTGGTGTCGGACTCCACTGCTATGTGTCTCTGAGTGATGATGACTAAATGCAGACAGTGCTTGCCAGACATCACTTCAGTCTTTTACGATGGTCTTCAACTGTAAGAGATACTTCATATGCCACAGCCTGAACCTTGGATTTAGGATGGAACCCACCAAACCTCACTGAAATAACTTGCCGGTTGAACTGTGATACACCTCATTGATCTCTGCCTGCATCACCTTTGTCTACTGATGGACTACACTCTTGAAATGGAATACATAGACTACCATTTAATTGCACACAAAAGCATTCATCAGCCAACTAACAAAGGACAATGCATCTATGTGAACTTCTGCAGTTAATCTAAGATGGACTTCAAAGACATTAGTCATTAATCTTACAGTAAAAAAAAAAAAAAGAAAAGAAAAATGTAAACACTGGACCTTAACACTTAGTTAGTTTACTAATCTTAAACCATGACCTGCACTGCACATAAATAACTAATATTGGCATTTTATTCATGCTGGTAAGCCAGAGGGGAACTGGCACCCACAGTGAGTCTGGTTTCTCCCAAGGTTATTTTTATCCATTAATCAACATCTTATGGAGTTTGTGTTCCTTGCCACAGTCACCTTCAGCTTGCTAACAGGGATTCTAAATAAAACTATAATTTAATAATTTAATTTTTATACACAATTTACAATCACATTTAATCAAACAATTACACAATAATACACAAACTACACTCTAAGACTTTATAGATATTACAGTTAAATTGATTTTCTGTAAAGCTGCTTTGAAATGATGTTTTGTGAAAAGTGCTATACAAATAAAAATGACTTGACTTAAAAACAAATGTTTATATCGTTCATATAGTTATACATTGTAAGAAGGTCTTATTAAAACTAAATTGGAAACTTTTGACCATGATTTCTTTTCATTTATTTTTGGAACTTTTCAAATGCCTTTGATGTATAGATTTGACTGTTGTACTCTTTAAATATGAAACTGTGAAAATCTATTGTTTAAACCTATAATAATCTAAGCAAAGAGTGAAATAAACATATTACATGTCAATATTTATTGTGCTGAAATGCTTTCTATCAATTTTTCATATATTATGACTACCCCACAGTTTTGGCGTCATTTCAAACAACATAACTATTTTATGCTGTATATATACTCAGCCATTTTTTTTGAAAAACGTTAAAAATGTTATTTCCATCACCATCATTTCCACCACATAATTCTATTAAACACAATACAGAATTTAAGATGTGCTGGAAATGACATTGTGTGGTAATTTTTAATGATTTTCAGAAAACAATATTAAAATGGTGACACAATTATCATGTGATGCATGCACATACACTGTTGGAAATGTGTAGAAAAACCCCAACTTGCTACTGCTTCAAACAAATCTGCTGTTACAGAAGTACTGTTTTGTCCTCTTCATCTTGTGAATAATTACTGAAATCCTGAAGCATTCTAAAGCTGTTCTGCTAACCCATTACTAATCCTAACCGGCTATTTTTCATAAAGCAACAAAATAGGGCAGAAAAAAAGATGCAAGAGCGAGAGCCGTGCTAAATGCCTGCAGTACAAGAGGACACAATAGCAGCTGAAGAGGAGGAAGCTGTGGCATGCAGCCTGAAACAAAGCACAGGAACAAGAGGTCTTTACATGGAGTGCATCTGCTTATTCCAGCTCTCCCCTTCCTGTATCATTCTAGCACACAGCCATAATAAACACACGCTGATCTGTCCGCATCCTCTCTGAATTATAATACAATAAAACACAGTGCTCAATAAAAGTATTTTGAGAAAAAAAGAAGAGAAAAAAAACGCATGCTGACGAGAGGAGGGCAGGGAGGGGAATTAATCATAAAAAAGGGGGTGGTTAAGAAAGACCCTGATTCTCTTCAGTGCTATTATAGTGAAATGAACACACATAAATGTGTTAAGAGTATCTCTTTGCATCTTGTATGAACTGCATGTATTTATTCTGGAAACCTTATTATGGTCGAGTCATTGCTATGCAAAACAACGCCTGATGCTTTTCTCTGGTCTTTTCAGCGCAGTGCGGTGTTTGGCCAATAGACCTGGCCCCCCGCCTCTCATTGGGCATTCATAACATGCAACATTTGCACAATGTATCTCTCAAAGACTGCTGAATAGGGGGCCTTAATACTCATGTAAACAACTGCAAACCAATTACTTAATGAATCAGCCCCACACATAATGAGGAGGCGCACAAAGGCCCATAAATGCATTTTTTTTGCACCAAAGCACCTGTTTTATACTCCAATACTTCAGCAACTTTTCCGGCTTAACCGCAAACATCATAATTAAGCTTAAGAAAGAGAGGCACTCAATTTATTTTATTTAGTTTTATTAGTATTATTTATTGACATTTTTTTAATTTTTAAGTCAGAATGCCCATAGGCTCGGTGACTGCAGTAAGTGATGGAGAGACAGTGAGAAAGAGAGGAGAGTATGGGGGAACAACACATGTAGTGTTCTACTGGTACTCAAGTGCAGGGTACTTATAGAGCCAATAAAGAACAAGAAGAGACTGGCGAGAGGAATTCTTCAACACGGCATAAAATAAAATAAATAAATCATCTGAAACCTAAGCAGAGGCATAACAATGTTACATTTCTTTTTCAAGCAATCCATGGTCTTTACCATGAGCTTTAAACAACCGCTAACCTACAAGCGATATAGAGTCTCAAGCAGGGTTCTTCGAGGAGCTCTGTGTGAATATGAGGTTCTGGGATGATCCAAAAGCATCTCGCAGAAGAGGCGGCTTATGTTTATTAATGAGGCCATTCATTGGACAGACTTTGGCATCCATCAGAGAGCTCTGACAGAGAGTGATCATTAAACCCTTTTCTCTGCAAATAGTGTAAACTAGCTGAGAGAGAGAAAGAGAGAGAGAGAGAGAGAGAGAGAGAGAGAGAGAGAGAGGAGCCAAAGAGTGGGCAAAAATGGGCAGAAGAGAGAAAAGGAGAAAGAAAGAAAAAAGATGGATAGACTGGGAGGGAGACTTTCGACCCTTGTATCAGCATGATGCTCGGAAAGCATGTGAAATCAGAGACGATTACTCTTCACAAGGTTTACCCATCCATTACCTGCCCTAATGGATTCACTGAGGAGAGGCACTGCTAGGAGGGCTGCGTTTCTTAGCTGATTGTGTGAACTTGTGTTGATGTGAAAACCTAAACACTGCACCCTCAAGATCCTTTTTCATCATTCAAAGTCCTGATTTGCAGAAGCAATCAAATAATGGCAGTGATGAAGCTCTGAATGAAAATACAGCTTGACTGATGTCTCCCACGTGAACTTGTGTTAATTGTGCTAAGTGTGTTTCAAGGACAAACTAACATTGCTTTTTTATTAATGAAGAGAAAAAGGGTAAAAAAGTATATGTATATGTATATATTTGTGAGTACATGTACTTAACAGCTTTTTTGTGCAAAAAATTTGTTGACATCTTTGGATAACAAATTAATCGTTTAAATAAAAAGAGAAGTGAAAAGTGTGTGTTCTTACAAAAATTAAAAATTTAAAAAATCAAATGAAAACTAAAGCATAAAAATAATTTAATATAAGAATTTAATTAGTAACTTGTATATCTATATACTGTATATGGCCCATTTTCAGGAAAAAGTGCTATTTGAGCCCCCAAGGATTACTACTGATATAATTAAGAGGAAAACATTTTTATTTTTATTTTTAAATTGTTTATTTTCAGACTATCTGCAAATTTGTATGTCCACATTCATCATATAGAAATTTATATAGAGACATTTGCCTTATTGAAATTAAAATAGGCTTTTAATGTCTTTTGTTGTTGGTTTTTTTTCCCCTAAAATGCTTAATGCATAATTTCTTTATATATCCCACCTTTACAGATATGGTTTAAAAATCTTCCTGACATCATATTTGATGACGTAGAAAAATAAAGTGGTGTCATGCGATCATATTTGCTAGTTAAGGCCATTATTCGCCACTGACCTTTAACCCTGTAAGATTCTATTGAATGAAACAGATTGGTATATTTAGGATTGGGGGTAATGGTTTAAGAATTGGCCATTGAAAAAACTACATGTATATTAGTTATTGTGAAAAATGAAAAAGAAAAAGGTATTTTTTAATGAGAACAAAAAAGGCTATATTAATATAAATACTCACAAACATTAAACTCAGAAAATAGGCCTGATGTATCACAAATGTCTCAATTTAAATATAATGATATTAAGTCCAATTTAAAAAAGGCTGAGACAAAAAAATTATAATTTATATACACCAGTCAGCCCCAATATTAAAACCACCAGCCTAATATTGTGTAGTCCCCCCTTGTGCCACCAAAACAGTGTTAACCCGCATCCCAGAATAGCATTGAGATGATATTCTTCTCACCACAATTGTACAGAGCGGTTATCTCAGTTACTGTAGACTTTGTCAGTTTGTACCAGTTTGGCCATTTTCTTTTAATGTATCATCTCAGAATGCTATTCTGAGATGCAGGTTGGCGCTGTTGGCACAAGGGGGACCTGCACAATATTAGACAGGTTGTTTTAATGTTGTGGCTAATCGGTGTATATGTACAACAGTAAAAATTTTACTTTCATATAAACATGAAGCAATGCATGACTCTGTTTAAGACTTTAGAACATTTGTTATTATTCCCATTACCTGACAGCTCTGAGTCCTCCTCCTCTGAGTCACTCCTGTATCTCTCTTGTGCCACAGATTGTTTAAGCAGCTGATATGCTTTGGTCTCTAAAGAAAAGAGAGACAGAAAAAATACAAAATTCAAAAGCAGCTATTCAAATATTTGCTAAAGACCTCGACATCCAACTTTCCAGAGGTCTGATGTTTGATGAACCAACAGCAGCTCTTAAAGGCCTCTGATGAGCAAAGAGAGAAGGTGATGAACAGCGTGAGTAAGCACTAAACTATTGATCTATTCCAGATGCACACTGACAGGCCACCATCTCTGGAAAAAAGAACCCGCCGGCTTTTGTGTTGCCGCACCATTTTATATAATTCTTTCTTTTGTGTTCTATAAATATTCAAATTTGAAATCTTTAACCAGTAAGCATTTCAACCTTGATATATGACCATAAAAAGAGCCTTGTAAAAAAAATGCTAGTTTTAAATGCTAAAATACAAATTGAAAGTGGTTATGTCCACAAAGCTGAAGTGAAGACACAATACACTGCAACATCTCATTATCCTGATATTTATAGTATGGCTGCAACAAACATGTTCTTGTTGCTTCTTTTTCCTGATATAATGACGGCATCAGGCATCAGTACCCTGTACAAA
Source organism: Moxostoma hubbsi (assembly GCA_032164185.1). NCBI lineage: Eukaryota > Metazoa > Chordata > Actinopteri > Cypriniformes > Catostomidae > Moxostoma > Moxostoma hubbsi. Next base: position 6,310,411 of record JAVLUX010000013.1, on the reverse strand, counting down.
GAGCATCAAAAAATGTTGCGATTGTCTGCGCTGGTTTACTGATATGGACAAAGTGATATTTGCCAATGTTTGGATGATGTTTCCACTGATGATTGCAAAGTAATTTAATGCAAAAGACAACAGAACTCAAGACAGTCTTCATTAGCTGCCTGTAAATAGCTCATAAGCAGCCAGGGACAGCAGAGGCGGATTTCTACTGCCATAATGCCTTTGATTAGTTGCAGTGAGAAGCTGGACTTCTCTCTCTATGTGGCGCTCTTGGGCTAGCCTTGTTCATGAAAGGCACAGTTTGAAATCAGATAGCCAAGTGGAATAATGGATAGTTTTACATTTCTGAGCTGGTGCTGGGACTCGCTACCCCAAGCTTTTCAAAGGATGCCTTGACATCCAGTCTTTTCAAGTCTGCCTCTAGCTTGCATTGTTTAGCAGATAATGAGAACCAATGACAGATCTTGCCCGGCACCCCCGACCTGGCTGACGGACAATTAAACCTTCGCATTATACGCTCTGAGAATCTCAGTTTCACCCATACCTAGGGAAGAAGAAAAGAGACGGGTTTGTTTTCTTGGGCGATAATTAGGGGAACTGTTCCACTCTTCAGGTGGGACTTTGACCTCTGATTCACCTTGATCATCCTTTCACAGCTATCCAGTCAGGCAAAAAAGGGATCCCCATTATCTACTGCGTGAGGAGAAAGACAAAACTGGCACAGAAGAACTCCCAAACGGGCGGTTCTTCGATCTGCCTTTTTACCTCTAATAGGAATAATTTTCCACTGGGCTTTGGTCGGCACTGTCCTCTTCAGCACTTTGAATTCCTGAAACAAAGAAAAGAGAAGGAAAGCATAGCTCTTAGAGATGGTGGGAGAGTGAGACAGAGGAGAAAGGAAGAAAAAGAAAAGAGAGAGAGCTGGGGGAGGGGTGGGGAGCTTTTTGAATCTGAAAAGCAGGACAGATCGAGACAGGTTTAAAGGGAGAGTAAAGGCTGGCTTTGCCAGAAATGAGATTTGGGCAAAATTGTATTCTCATGAGGGTCACAGAGCCCTGGCATCCTGCGACTTCTCAAGGTCCCCTCTTCCTCCATCAGAATGGAGTCACTGAGCTGATAATTCCAAGCTTTACCACTGAAAATGAGCCATTAATGTGGTTTGGTTGGTCCTCACGGTTTTTGTCACTGATCTTTTCTGCATGGCTGAGTATGGCTTTTAACAACACCAATAGATATTGAATCTCCTCTATATTACATGGACTACACATCAATCTTTTGAAACTGGATGAACAGATATTTGCAAGAAAACAAAGCATATCAACCTTGTGTTTGAATGGCTTGAGAATATTTCTTGGGTGACTCACAAACAATCTGAAGCATGGCTGCTGCCTTCAATCCACATTAAAAACAATGTATTACAATATTATTTGCCTGAATCACAATTAAGTCAATGTATTTTAGTCATATAATATTACAAATATTATAATGTTTACATTGACCTTTTAAAAAAGGTATCTCCTGAATCGCGAGAGTGTTTTCATTATTGTAAACTTAGAGATGCAGGTACCTCTCCCATAAACTGAAACAACCCAATTACACTGTGTAATGGTTGAGTGGTCTCCCGTCCACCAGAGGGAGCCCTCACCTGAATTCTGAACAATGTCACTTGTTTCCTGCCATGTCACTTCCTGTTTGTACTTTGGATTGTTTGCCTGTTTATTATCGTTCACAATAAATACCTCTGCAACATGGATTCTAACCAGCCTCCTGTCATGGGTTCGTTACAGAATACCTTGCCAAACCAGAATCCAGCGGAGGTTACACAGCTCAGAGCCACGATCGCTTATCAAAGTGATGTACTTCAGGGATTTCAAGAACAACTTTTGAATCTCAGAGCTGCTAACGAACATTTGACTCAATATATCCAGTCGATGCCTTCTCCTAGCCCTAACACGGTAAGACTAGCACTGCCAGAAAAGTTTGATGGATCGGCTGACAAATGCAAGGGATTTCTGAGGCAATGTTCAGTTTATTTCACCCACCAACCTGACTCCTTTAATCAAGATACAGCTAAGTGTGCTTTAATGATGACTTTGCTTACTGGAAAAGCATTAGATTGGGCTTCAGCTGTTTGGGAGAGTGATGACCAAATTTGCAGTTCTTATACATATTTTTCTCAACAAATTAAAGAAGTTTTTGATACCCTGCTGGGGGAAAAGACATTTCTACACAGTTATTACATGTACGCCAGGGGAAATTATGTGCAGCTGATTACGCAGTACAATTTCGTACTCTAGCAGCGCAGAGTGGCTGGAATGATATTGCCCTGAAATCCGTATTTCGAGAGGGTTTAAATCCCACACTGCAAGCTGAGCTTGCATGCAAGGATGTTTTACTGACTCTGACTGAGTTCATTACCTTGGCGGTAAAAATTGATAATCTCATACACATGCCAGTGCATCCAAGCCTTGCTCTTCTACTGCCTCATCTTCGGTTACATTGTCAACGGAATCAAGTGAACACATGCAAATCGGGCGTACAAGGGTGCCCGAGGAGAAACACAAGTGCAGGCGAGATGAGGGATTATGCTTCTATTGTGGTAAACCAGGACATCATTGTAACACATGCCCACATAGGTCCAGTGCATCTGGTGGATTTTCTGCAAGGGTAAGCATGACACTTGATTCTGTTTCCAGCAAAAAGTTTACTCTTCCTGTAATCATTTTTGTTGAAAACAACCAATCATGTGTTACAGCGCTAGTAGATTTAGGAGCTGCATTAAACCTAATCCATCATCAACTTGTTACCAAATTCAATATTCCCAAAACACCATGTATTCCTCCCGTCCAAATCACTGTGGTAGATAGTGCACCCATAGGCACAGGTCAGGTAACCCATAAAACGATCCCAATAAGGATTCAATTGGGACTTTTCCATATCGAGACCATAACCTTCTATGTCATCACCTCTCCTCACCACTCCATTATACTAGGATACCCTTGGCTATCATTCCATGATCCATTGATCTCCTGGAAGAAAGGGTAGTTGCTGCATTGATCACCATTCTGTCAAGAGCATTGTCTGACCACTAAGTTAATAGTACCATGCCTGACCACGAGAGTGGAGAGTCCCCAGTCTAACGTTCATCCTCAAATCCCCAAGGAATATACTGAAGTCATGGAGGTTTTTAGCAAAGACAAAGCAGCCCAATTGCCACCCCACAGACCTTGGGGCTGTGCCATAGACTTGCTACCTGGTTCATCTCCCCCTAGAGGCAAGGCTTATCCTCTATCACTCCCTGAAACGCAGGCAATGGCGGATTACATAGAGGAGGCACTAGCATCAGGCTTTATCCGTCCCTCTACGTCACCAGCCGCGGCTGGATTTTTCTTTGTGGAGTAGAAAGATGGCGGACTCCGACCATGTATAGATTACAGGTCTTTGAATGCTATCACAGTCAAATTCCGCTATCCCCTGCCATTAGTCCCATCTGCCCTAGAACAACTAAGAGAGGCCAAGATCTTTATGAAGTTGGATCTCAGAAGAGCCTACAACTTGGTCTGCATCAAGGAAGGGTATGAGTGGAAGACTGAATTTATTACCACTAGGAGGCACTATGAGTACTTAGTCATGCCTTGCCAATGCACCGTCAGCTTTTCAGTCATTTGTTAATGAGATTTTCAGAGATCTTCTCAACAGCTGTGTAATTGTTTACATTGATATCCTTGTTTACTCTAAGACCAGGGAGGAGCATGTACAACAAGTCAAGACAGTGCTCAACTGTCTACTTCATCACCAGCACTATGGTCCTCCAAGGTGTCGCAGAATAGACCGAACTGGGAGACTGTGGCGTTGAGGAAGCGTGCTTTGTCCACGTCCCACATCTCGACCAAGTTCAGCCAAAGATGACGTTCTTGGACCACGAGGGTGGCCATCACCTGCCCGAGTGTCCGCGCTGTGACCTTCGTGGCCCTGAGGGTGAGGTTGGTCGCTGAGCATAGTCAGGACTACCCAAGTGCAGATCTTTGAGTGCCTTGCCTAAGCGCTGCCGAACTGCCCAGGGGCAAAGCTGCACTGCGCCATAGATCCAACAGCATATGCTCTGTAGAGTTGAGTGGAACAGTAAGTGAATGCAGCTCGCTGATCACACAACTGTTTGGCTCCGAAGAAAAAATCTGAATGGACAGATGCATGACTTCCTCCCTTTATACCCATATATCCAGGGGAGGGACATGTAAATTCTGTCTACCAATTTGTCATTGGCCTTTTCTCAAGTTCAGAGATGCGCAAGGATCTCAAGAGAGACCCCTAGTGTCGCTTCTTGAGTGACAGATGGGGAAACAGTTTAATTATACAAAAATATTTTCCAGGAGAAATAGTTATTTTTCTTATTTTCCATGTCTGGAAAAATTCCAGGTGTTCCAGGATACATGGGAGCCCTGTATGTATGCCCTCTCCAGACCGCATATTCTCTGCCTACTCATAGCATATTTTTTCCTGAAGATGCCCGCTCGATTCAGAGAAAAAATGGGGCATTCACATATTCATATTCATTTGATATTTTGATGCTGTATATGGGATGCACGCTCATTTCATTGCATCAATACAGGATGAAGAAATGTTCATCAACCAAAAAAACTAAATTAGGAACACTATGGTTCTGCATTTGGAGATGCTATTCTGCTCACTACAATTATACAGAGTGGTTATCTGAGTTACCTTAGCCTTTTCTGTCAGTTCGAACCAGTCTGGCCATTCTCTGTTGACCTTGTTCATCAAAAAGGTGTTTCTGTCTGCAGAACTGCTGCTCATTGGATGTATTTTTGGCACCATTCTGAGCCACCAACTTTAGAGCCATGGTACTCAACAGATGGCCTGCCTCATTGAAGCACTTTTGGAGATAATATTGGATATAAATGTCTTGTATTAAGAGCACTGTGGGGTGTGTGTGTGTGTGTGTGTGTGTGTGCGTGCGTGCGTGCGTGCGTGCGTACACACGCGTGAGCAAGTGTGTGTTCACCAGTGTGACATGACAATCTTTGACAGTGACAACAGACCCGATTACCATCTTTCTATATATGGCAAAAATGTGTCATTTATCAAAAGTGCATTTTAATTGTACATTGTCATTTTTTTAGAGTGGTGCATTCTGCAGAAGTATATAGCCTACTTTTAAAAGTGAGAATCTTTTAAAATAAACAAACTAAAAATATATTGGCCTATGCTGTATATGATCATTATAATAATAGTCTATCACAGTTTTTATTTTTTAAAGAACCACACTTTTACAAGAATTTTGCTATATATCTGTATATAATGTTTTATTTTACTTGTGCTACTTACATGTGTCCATAATGTGTGAAATAGCATAGTCTGCTCACCTCGTTAATATAAAAACGTTTTTAAAATATAACCCCTATTCTGAAAAAGTTTGGACAAAATGTAAGTTGGGATAGTCAAGTGTTTACCACTGTGAAACATCACCATTAACACTTATTAAGCATTTAGGCACTGAAAACATGAGTTTGTGAACTCCCATTCATCCATTATGCAGGTCTTCAGCTGCACAATTGTACAGGGTCTTCATTGCCGTAATATGCGCTTCATAATGCACCACACATTCTCAATTGGAGATGGTCGGGACTGCAGGCAGACCAATCTGGCTTATTTGGCCAGTATGTGGTTTGAAGTTGTCCTTCTGAAAATGCCAGGATGTCACTGTAAAAGACGGTGCTAGATGGCAGTATATACTTCTACCTAATGGTGCCTTCAGAGATGTGAGTTACCCATGCAATGGGCACTGACACACCCCTAGCCCATACAGACACTGGCGTTTGGACCTGACACTTATAACAGCTTGGATGGTCCTTTTCCTCTTTGGCCCAGAGAGCACGACTGCTGTGTTTTTCAAAAACTATTTGAAATGCGGGCTCATCTGACCAAAAAACACAGCTCCACTGTTCTAATTTCCATCTAAGATGAGACCGATCCCAGAGATGTCAGTCAGATGACAGTGTTGATGAGTGTTGTTGTGGGCCTTCTTCTTTGCATAGTAAAGTCTTAACTTGCACCTGCGGATGCAGTGGTGAATTATGTTTACTAACAAAGGTTTACTAAAGTAATCTAATCTAAACTAAAGTTTACCAAATCCATGTTCAGGATTTCCATTACAGATGAATGATGTTTTTTAAGACAGTGATGTCTGAGGGATCAGATATCACACACATTCAGAAGTAATTTTCATCTTGACCTATATGCACCAACATTTGACAAGATTCTTTGAATCTTTTAAATATTTTGTTCACTGTAGAGAGTGAAAGGCCCAAAATCCTTCCAATTTGTCTTTGGGTAACATTGTTCTCAAAGTGCTGGATTATTTGCTGAAGCATCTGTTGGCAAATTGACAAGTCTTGAATGATCCTTGCTCTTGAAGGACTGGGTTGTATTTGGAGGCTCCTTATACAGTATACTTTTGACTTTATTGCCTCACCTGTTTAACATCTCCTGATTCACATTGCCTTGTTATTATAACTTGTCAAATTGTTATTAATCTTAAATTACCCCTGTCCCAACTTTTTTGGAGTGTGTTGGAATCATCTGATTTGAAATTACTGTACATTACAAAAAGAACAATGAAATTCACAATTTAAAACATCATATAATGTTTAGTTGTAGTGCTTTCAATATAGCAAAGAGTGAATATAATTTACAAATCTGTCACAACTTTTTTGGAATTGGGGTTATATGTTTTAATAAAAAGATTCTGCTTACGGTTGAAATCACTGAGATAAATTCCCCCCCCCTTTTTTCTCCCATTTTCTCCCCAATTTGGAATACCCAATTCCCAATGCGCTCAAAGTCTTTGTGGTGGCATAGTGACTCGCCTCAATCCAGGTGAAGGAGCACGAATCTCAGTTGCCTCTGTGCCTGAGAAAGTCAATCTGAGCATCTTATCACGTGGCTTGTTGAACGCTATTCTCTGCGGCCTCCACACACAACTAAGCATGAACATCCGGTGTAAGGCGGGCCGGCAACTGAAGATCAGGGCTTCTGGGGCCGACCTAAAGACTCGTCACCAGTGGCTGGATGGTGGTGTGGTTTGTGTGGTGCAGTGAGTCAAGCGAAAGTGGGGGGCCGCATCCACACTGCTCGAACTGCCGGTGCCCAGTGTGCGGTGGCGGCAGGGGTGGCAACCTTAGGAAGGAGGCCATGCCCGATCAGTAGCACAGTGCAGTTCTTGTAGCACACCAGGATCAGAACTACCTGCGTGTATCTCTTTCAGAGCCTTGGCCTGATGAACCTGAAGAAGGGCATAACGGTCTCCCTTTTATACCCGTATGTCGGGGGAGTGGCATGCAAATTCACCTCGCCAATTACTCATTGGCCTTTTCTCAAAGATCTGAAGGTGAATCGGGCTCCCAAGAGCGACTCCTTGTGTCACTACATCAACACAACGTCGAGTGAGTGACAGGAACTCTGACATAGCTTGAGTATTAAAGGAAACAGACTTAAAAATAATGACAACAAGAGTAATCTGCACAGATAATGAGAAAGAGAAATTCAGTTGAATACTATCTTACAATAGCTGGTTATTTCTTCAACTTCGACACTTTCATGTGACATGGGGTTAATTTTTATTGAAACTAACACATTTCTTTCTTTTATTTTTTACAAATTAAAACTGACTTGGAAACTTTATATCTAACCTTCATCATTTATTTTGTTACTTTACAAATGCCTTTTATGTACAGATTTGACTGTTTAAGCCTTGTCCCAGACCCAGATTTTCAATAATATACTATAATTTTTAAAAATACAAATTATTGAATGTTTAAAACTATGATGGTTTAAACAAAGAGTTAAATAAACATAAACCATTTCAATATTTATTGAGTAAAAATTATTTATCTTAATTTTTCAAAAATTATGAATTTCTTCCACTCCAAAATATTTTACCCCTAATAAAATAGTTTTCAAAAGAGCATGCTTGAGCTGAAATATGAGACAAGTGATGTTTGACATAAAAAGAAAATGTAAGGTTACTATCACGTATTTTGACAAAAAAAATGTTTTTATTATTATTGGTGTCATTTCCAAACAAGCTGTAATTTTGCCAAATTATGCAAAATGTGTGAAAATATTATTTGTATTTTTTTAGGATACATAAAATGTTGGCTATGAAATTAGCCTTAACAAAACAAATTAATTTACATTCAAATATTGATTCACTTTCATTTTCACCAATGAATTCTATTAAACACAATACAGTATCAGCAGCTCTGTGACCTAATTTCAACAGAAAAGTAGTAAGCTTTATAAAGCTAGAATTTATGGAAGGGGTGCCACAAGGAAAGAGTGTGTTTACAAGACCCATGCACATTTACAGGATGATGTCATTTTACCGGACCAGGTGTATAGTATTGTGCAAACATTATTTCCTCATAATTATTCCATATTGTAGCATACTGATATACCCATATACACAGCTAATCACAGTAGAGTGGTTTCATGAACACTAGCATGAATCACTGAATCTTTATGGGCAGTTTCAATAGTATTTAAGTAGATTTCCAGTTTCAACCCGTACAGAACTGGAGAGTAGAATGAAGCAATATACTACTTTAACACAAATTTAGGACTCGTATGAGAACAAGATGTATTAAAACTCTTCTAAAAACAGAAAACAGGAGATTTATGAAGCAAGGGTTTACTATTGTGTATGTGCAGTGTTTCCTGCACCACTCGCTGCTACTGAATCTACAGCGACATAGCAAAAGAAGATAACCAAGTTGTGAGCTTGCAGTTTGAGTTGAATGTGATGAGATAAAATTAGCGCATGCACGAAATAACGCAAAAACTTATTTTTATTGCATTGTGTAGGGCTAAACGATCCAGCGAAATAAAAAATAGAAATCAAGATATGACCATATGTGGATATTAAACTGCAGAGAGCTGTGATGTGATTTAATCAAACAGTCTGTATGTGATGCTCATGTGGAGCTCTGTTCTGAACACATGTAAGTCGGTTCCGTGATGCTCCATGAATGTGTTGCAATGGCTTCAGTTTGGTAACGTGCGCTGATATATTTATAGCACTTCAAGTTCACTTTCATTATTCACTATAAGTTCCTATATAAATCTTAAACAACCCTATGACACCAGGTCTTTGTAGACAGAAGATATTAAACTTTAGAGAAATATTAATTGGGTATAATAAGAATATTAATATAGTTATTATTTGTTATTTTAATACAGTTGTAGGCTTAATATTTTTCTTTAAATTCGTACTGTAGTTATAATAACCATAATTAGGGGCCAAGCACTGAAGGTGCATAGCCCCTATTGTATCCATTATTATTATTAGTATTATTATTAGTCCTCCCCAATTGGAGTCTATGGCAGCCCATAGAACCATTCCAAGGAAAACTATGAAATTTGGCACACTGATAGGGGTGGTCATGAATAGTCCCCATAGCAAATTTGGAACCTCTAGGACAAACTCCATACTGCCACCACCAGTTAAAATATTCAAATTTCTTTTGCGTGTATCTTTTGAACAGTTTGTTCTAGAAACAATATTACATTTTGTCTCTCCTCTAAATTCCCATACATTATAACTCCACCCATTATATTAGCTGCCATCATGGGTAAGGATATTGATGTTTACAGTTTAAAGTTTCACATCCTTCAGACTTTCTCTGATTTGTCCAAACAATGGCTCAAATATATCTCCAGACCAAGCCGCACAGAAAATATAGGAAATAATTTAGATTTTCACCTTTCTTTAAAAGTTACATCAGTGCAAAGTTAACGAGTCTGATGTAAAACTGGATGTGAGGCTGTATCTCAGCAACGGTTTGTCCTATTAGAACAAAACTTGGTATGCCTCATGATGACCATGGTCTGAGGGTACATGCAGAGTTTTGCGGCAGCGTCACCTATCAGTCAAGAAATGTGATATTTTTTTTTTTTTTTTGTGTGCCTTTTTTGCCCGTAACTTGTGAACCATATGTGGTTGGTGTCTGTGGTTGGGTTCCTTAAGTCATGCGTATTTCAACAATAAATTTTTACCCAAAATTGGCCATACTTTCTCTCCAACATATTGACATTTCTTAAAAAATTCTCTCTTTTAAATTTATCGGATTTCAATGAAAATTGGTATGCATAATCAACATCATGTCCTGATGATACATAAGCAGTTTAGAGATAGCACCACCTATAATGCAAAAGAGAGCGATCATCTCTTGTCTCGAAGCCCTCTACCTTTCGCTGTCGATACACTTGAGACAGCGGAAGGAATCTTCAGGGCAGCAAGAAGAATCTCCGCTCCCCTTCAGTGCTCTGCCGAACATCTCTCCACCTTGTCGCTTGATGCTTCGCTGGTGAACAGACCTCAGCACATTTGGTAGGTGTAGAGTATCCTTTAAAAAGCTGTTTTATTTGTGTGATATAAATATGAATTCTAGAAATATACTGTATATATTTATTTAATATCTAAAAGAATCACTTACGTGTTCGCGTCTTTTTTAATATGTCATTCCGTAAGTGTTCCTTGTGCGAGAGACACATCCTGCCACCAGACAAGCATGAGAGCTGTGTTTTCTGTCTGAGCCATGCTCACGCAGAGTCTGCTCTTATAGAGACAGACTTTCCTAACTGTGAGGAAATTAATCGTCTTCGTTCTGAGGGATGATTCAGCCTCCCACCCGCCTCTTCTGTGATACCCGAGGGTTCACACGCGGAGGCACGGCGGGGCCGTGAGGTCAAACAGGATGAATCAGGATGAATTTGACAGTCTCTCGCCGCATAAGGCAAATGGTCAGTGGATGATGCTGCCGACTCTCCATGTGCCACTGACAGGGAGATGCTCCGCAACCTTACAAGGGCAGTCAAAGAGCTTCATCCTGACTGGTCTCCCCCAGAGGAACCTGAACTGTCTCGCCTCGATGAATGGTTCCAGCAGTCTGGACAACGTCAAATGGCAGCTTCACGCACAATTCTTCCCCAAAGTTCATTACGATCTATAGTCCTGGTGCGCGACCTTATAAGGCGCGCTCGCGCAGTGATGCAATTCTCTTTAATGTGGATCACGGGAAATAAAACTGTTATGCCAAATTACCCCCTGTGGAGGAGGCGGTAGCAGCACACCTCTGCCCAGAGAGTAACATGTACATCCTTCCAAACCATGACGACAAACGTCTGCACTGGTGGGAAAAGCTTACTCAGCAACAGAACAAGCTGGATCACCACTCAACACCATTGTGTGCTCCAGGGCAGAAATGAGAGATAAGGAAAAAGCCACTCTTTTGGATGCTCCAGTGTCTCCAGCTGGCTTATTTGGCGGCTCTATGAATAAGTTTGGTGAGCATTATTTCGCAATTCGGCAGCAGTCACAGGCTGAGACACTTTATGCCCAAATGGGGTATATCACAGCTGGTTCACTCTCGCTCTGTTTTGAGCCGGCGCCCAATTAAAAGCCCCATACCTGCTGCCTCACAGGCACCTGCATATCAGAACGGGCTGCAAAAGCGTTCCTGATGGGCACAACCCACCCGATTCCCTCCAGGTCTGCTCTAAAAAAAAAAAAAGCTAGATTGGAGAGACACACAACACTATTCCCCATCTCCTCACTATTGTTTGTCGGGAAAGGAATATTGTTGTACACAATATTGTTCAAAATGGTGTTTCTGTGTCTTGCACTCAAATAAATGCAATCAAAGTGCAAAAAGAATACAGCATTCATTGCAAATGCAAGAGATACTCACACATTCTCAATAAAGAGCCCCTTTTTCCTCTTCAAAGCACACACATTATGCACAACCGCTTCCCTATGGTGAGCGTCACATCATACGGTGAGCAAACCAAATTGCCCTCTGTCACATTACGTGGATACATGGCTATCCCTAACGTGTATTTCAGATTAGGTGCAAAAATGATCGAATATGGTTATACGATCCAATTTTCAGGTATAAAGGGAACCGGACCTGCGTCTGTCAGGTTTTTCACTGAGGAGCCGAGAGTAAGTTACAGTGGTAGGTCTAGTGTTGTGGTAAGGGGGACACAATGTCTTGTCCCCTCCATCAGGGAATGGAGGTTACAACAGTAACCACGACGTTCCCCTTCTGTCACTCATTCAACATTGTGTCGAATGTAGTGACACAATGGGTCCCATTTAAAAACGCCATGCACTAGACCGTGTTACGTGAACTGCTAACACAGGTGCAAGCAAGCTACTGCGGTCTAGAAGCAGCTGTATCGGCCGCATGAAACCCTCCCCAACGCCCCAACAAAGTGTCATACACAGTTCTTGGGTTCCCAGCACCCCTGAGGGGGGAACAAGAGACATGACTATAATGGGAGCAAGCTGGCCAGCCGCTGCCTTTTCTCTCTCCATGTTTCTCGTCATAGGGCTGGGGCTATCTTAACACTATAAAACGTGTCAGGGAAGGCGTTCTTTTTCGTTCCTATTCTTTAAGGTGGAAAAAACTCTGCTGAGACCACATCCTGCCCAGGCTGTGGGGAGGTAACATGTGGCCAATACGTCACATGGGTTGTCAAGCCACACGTGGAAGTGGAGCAGTGCTAGGTCCTACCTAGTAAGGGAGGAGCTCTAAAACACAGCTACCAGGGCAGAGAGAGACTGGGGGAATCACAGGGAATTGCCTGAAGAGAGAATTAGGAGCCCTACCCCATTATAGAGTACTTGGAACCCGTAGTGTGGGTCTGGTCGCTTCCTCCGCTGAATTCGCAGGCCAGAGGGCTTTGGAGGAGTCACCCTGGGAGCCGAGTTAGTGGGATCTCCTGGGATAAGTGTACACGTGTTCACCTCAGTGGAGGGGAAAGGTGCTGAATGCAAGCGGTACACCAGGTCAGTTGTTCCGTGTTACAGAGTTCTACCGGCTTGGACCTGACTCAACCCTGAGATTATAGAATCTCGCAAATGTATTGGGTGTTGCACAGCCCGCTGCTGGCCAGTGGCCATGAGGAGGCCACACTTCTTGTTGAGTGTGGCCTGGGTCTGGTAGGCCAGGGAGATGGCGTCAATGACCCAGCGAGCTAACCTCTGTTTGGAGACGGCATTCCCTTTCCGCCATCAGACAAAGAGCTGCTCATACATCTAAAGCTCTGTGTGCGGTCCAAATAGATACGCGTAGCAACGAAAAGGCTGGGCCTGCCTCCTCCCTGGGCAATGCTTGCAGGTTCACGACCTGGTCCCTGAAGGGGGTCGTAGGAACCTTGGGCACGTAGCCCGGTCGCGGTCTTAGAATGACGTGGGTATCTGCTGGACCGAGCCTGGACGGAAGCAAGTGAGCGTGCCAGTGGGGGGTTCTCGCTGTCATCCACAAATTGCCTCCGTAGCCAGCCGGGTCGCCCTCAATCCCGTTGGAGGATGGAGCGACGCAGGGGGCGGCTGAAGTGGCATTGTCTTTAAGAAATGAAAGATGCGACCGCAACGTTTCCATGGTCATATTCTTGCAGTGAGTACATGTACCATCCACAAACGCTGCCTCGGTGGGATCAGATATCAACCGCATACAGGAACTACACAGAGGCGGAAGGGCATCTTTAAAAAGCCATGTCCTGATAAGGACATTCAAAACCTGATGTGAATTGCTCTTTTGTGAGTGAAAATATACTCTTTCAGAGGGGAAAATACTTATCTTTTAGAGGTATACACTCTTTTACAGAAGTGCTGTCGAAGCGCCCAGGGGCATGGACTGCACAGCTTGCAGAGAGGGAGAAAGCCGCTGGTTATGTGCCGTAGATCCAACAGCAATGCTCTGCTTGTAGAGGTGAGTGGAACAGTAGTGAAACTCAGCTTGCTGTCGCACAACCGCTTGGCTCCGAAGAAAAAATCTGACTGACAGACGCACGTCCACTTCCTTTTATACCCGAATGTCCGGGGACGGGACATGCGAATTCTGTCAGACAATTTCTTATTTGCCTTTTCTCAAATCCAGAGGTACACAAGGACCCCTTGTGTCACTACATTCAACACAACATTGAGTGAGTGACAGAATTACTATTACAATTTGAAAAAAAATTCAGAACTTCTTAAACTACTTCAAAGATTTCTCATCAAAAAATCCTCCACATGTAGCTATGACAGCTTTGAAGATTCTTGGCATTCTAGCTGTCAGTTTGTCCAGATACACAGGTGACGTTTCACCCTACGCTTCCTATGGCACTTGCCATAGATATGGCTGTCGGGCACTTCTCACACAAAAGCTCAATGGGATTAAGATCCATAACACTCTTTTCCAATGATCTGTTGTCCAATGTCTGTTTCTTTGATCACCCTAACCTTTTCTTTTTCTGTTTCAAAAGTGGCTTTATTTGCAATTCCTCAAATAAGGCCTGCACTCCTGAGTCTTCTCTTTGCTGCTGTTCATGAAATGTTGAGATGTTGTAACCTCCGTTCTCTGATGGAGGGAATGAGACGTTGTGTCGAAGAAGCGACACTAGGGTTCTCTCTTGAGAGCCTTGCACATCTCTGAACTTGAGAAAAGGCCAATGAGAAATTGGCAGACAGAATTTGCATGTCTCTCCCCCGGACATACGGGTATAAACGGAGGGAAATATGCATCTGTCTATTCAGGTTTTGCACCGAGGAGCCGAGAATGAGGTTCGGCCATAACAGTGGCTCGGTTCAGCTTCATGGATGGGAGGACACAACATCTCGTTCTTTCCATCAGGGAACGGAGGTTACAACAGCAACCTAGACATTCCCCGTCTGTCGCTCACTTCGACGTGGTGTCAAAGAAGCGACACTAAGGGTCCATATTCAATCACGCCATGCACTGAACCATGTATGTGCACTTCTGATGCGCGTGCGGGCAGGCAGTTGCGTGCCAAAGCGACAGGCTGCGTCAGACTGAACGTACACTTCTCCAACACAGCATAAAATCATCATAAACTTTTTAGGTTCCCGGCAGCCCGAAGGGGGGGAACAAAGCGATGTGCCAAGCATGGGAGCAGGTCGACCAGCAGCGCCTTTTCTCTCTCTATGTTTCTTCTTATCCCGTCCAGGGGCCAGACGTGGAGGTTCCAGAGATCTGGGCGCGGATGCCAGAGGGTTCCCCATCCATGAGAAAGAAGGTAATTCCTCAGGGGAATTCACCAGGGAGGGGCTATAGCGAGGAGCACGAGATCTGAGAACCAAGTCCATGTGGGCCAGTAGGGGGCAACCAGAGTGACTTGTTCCTCATCTCCCCTGACCTTGCACCGCACCTGTGCAAGAAGGCTCACTGGGGGAAATGCGTTCTTGCACAGCCCCCGGGGGAGCCTCCGTTAGGGAGTACCAGAGCGAGCAATGGGAGGTCTCCTGGGAAGTGAACAGGTCTATCTGTGCTTTGACAGAATGTTCCCAAATCCACTGGACCACCTGGGGGTGGAGCCTCCACACTCTGCTGAGCATACCTTATCACGATAGTGCGTCCACTGCCATGTTGAGGTTGTCCGGGATGCGAGTTGTGACATATGACGAGAGCGCACACCGCCATGGCGATTTATGTACGCTACCATCGCAGTGCTTTCTGAGCGGATCAAGACATGCTTTCCCCAAATTAGCGGGAGAAACCTCCGCAGGGCAAGGAACACAGCCAGCAACTCTAGACAGTTGACAATGTGACAATGCAGTGGGGCCCCTTTCCAGGAGCCAGCGGCTGCGTGCCCGTTGCACACGGCACCTCAACCCTGTTAGGAGGCGTATGTGGTGACAAGAACGTGTCGGGTCACCTGCTGTAGGGGGACTCCTGTCCGTAGAAAACAGAGGTCTGTCCAGGGGTTGAAACTCTGGCGGCAGGCGGGGGTAATGAACACACGGTGCGTGCCGCGGGGCCATGCCCATCTCGGGACTCGAGTCTGGAACCAGTGCTGAAGTGGTCTCATATGCATCAACCCCAGTGGCGCGACTGCCATGGAGGATGCCATGTGCCCCAAGAGCCTCTGGAATTGTTTTAGAGGAATAACTGTGCCTGGTTTGAACAAGGTGAGGCAATTCAGCACTGACTGCATGTGCTCGAGAAACTCCATGCCGAGAAAAGAGATGCTCTGAACCGGGGCAAGCCTGCTCTTTTCCCAGTTGACCTGAAGCCCTAGATGGCTGAGGTGCCTGAGCACCTGGTCCCTGTGGGTGCACAGTAACTCTTGAGAGTGGGCCAGGATGAGCCAGTCAAGTCAAGTGGTTTTTATTGTCGATTCAACCATATAGAGTTAGTACAGTACACAGCGAAACGAGACAACGTTCCTCCAGGACCATGGTGCTACATTAAACAACATAGGACAAACACAGAACCACATGAAACTACACAGACTAAATAAAGTACCTAATTAAAGTGCACGTGCAAACGTGTGCAAAAAGTAAGGGACAGTACTATAAATTACTAACAATGAACAGGACAATAGACACAGTGAGAGACAGTGCAGCGCCAACCAGTACACAGTAGTGCAAAAAGATGACAGTTTCTAAAAATGTAATGTAAACATAACATACTATGAGATAGTGTTCTATGGGCATAGCAGTTATTGAGGTAGCAGACAGTTTTGACAGTAATTAAAGTGCAACTTAGGACATGTGTGTGTCAAACCAGTCTCTGAATATTGAGGAGTCTGATGGCTTGGGGGAAGAAGCTGTTACACAGTCTGGCCGTGAGGGCCGAATGCTTCGGTACCTCTTGCCAGATGGCAGGAGGGTGAAGAGTTTGTGTGAGGGGTGTGTGGGGTCGTCCACAATGCTGTTGGCTTTGCGGATGCAGTGTTTTTCGTAAATGTCTTTGATGGAGTGAAGAGAGACCCCGATGATCTTCTCAGCTGTCCTCACTATCCTCTGCAGGGCTTTGCGGTCCAAAACGGTGCAAGTCCCAAACCAGGCAGTGATGCAGCTGCTCAGGATGCTCTCAATAGTCCCTCTATAGAATGTAGTGAGGATGGGGGGTGGGAGATGTGCTTTCCTCAGCCTTCGCAGAAAGTAGAGATGCTGCTGGGCTTTCTTGGTAACAGAGCTGGAGTTGAGGGACCAGGTGAGGCTCTCCGCCAGGTGAACACCAAGGAATTTGGAGCTCTTGACGATCTCCACAGAGGAGCCGTCGATGTTCAGCGGAGAGCATTCGCCCTGTGCTCTCCTAAAGTCAACAACCATCTCTTTTGTTTTGTCGACATTCAGGGACAGGTTGTTGGTTCTACACCAGTCTGTTAGCCGCTGCACCTCCTCTCTTTATGGTGACTCTCTTGCTGATGAGACCCACCACGGTCGTATCATCGGCGAACTTGATGATGTGGTTTGAGCTGTGCATTGCTGCACAGTCGTGAGTCAGCAGAGTGAACAGCAGTGGACTGAGCACACAGCCCTGGGGGTCTCCAGTGCTCAGTGTGGTGGTGGTGGAGATGCTGTTCCCGATCCGGACTGACTGAGGTCTCCCAGTCAGAAAGTCTAGGATCCAGTTGCAGAGGGAGGTGTCCAGGCCCAGCAGGTTCAGCTTTCCAATCAGGTGCTGGGCAATGATTGTGTTGAATCCTGAGCTGAAGTCTATGAACAGTCATCGAGGTACACTACCGTTCAAAAGTTTGGGGTCACTTACTCATTCTTTATTTATTTATTTATTTCACATTTTAGAATAATAGTAGTCAGCAAAACTATGGAATAATAGAAATGGAAATATGGGAATTATTTTGTGACCAAAAAAATCCAAAATAAATCCAAAACTATGTAATATTTTAGCATCTTCAAAGTAGTCACCCTTTGCCTAGATTTTGCAGACATGTACTCGTGACATTTTCTCAACCAACTTCTTGAGGAATCACCCCGGGATGCTTTTTAAACAGTATTGAAGGAGTTCCCATCTATGTTGGGCACTTATTGGCTTCTTTTCTTCATATTTTGATCCAAGTCATCCATTTCAAAAACTTTTTTTTTTTTAGGAAATTTTACATTTGTAATTAAATAAATGTATATGTTTTGGCAGAATAATATTTTGTCTACAAAGTTAATTTCAAACTTTTAAGCATACACCTTCAGATCAAAAGATTTTTAAGATCATGAGAAACATTTCAGACAAGTGACCCCAAACTTTTGAACGGTAGTGTAGTTGAGTATGTGCGTGCCCATTTCCCTTAGTGGGATTCTCCTCCTGGCCCTCCACTGTGGGACGGAGTGGTCTGTCTACCAGCTCCGGAGCAAACATCTCGTTCCCTGGGTTGTCCATCTTAGGAACACTTGGGGGCCTTCCGGGTCCTCCAGGACATTTGGGAGACAGGGGCGTGCGCTTTCTGCATGGCGCTCAATGCTGGGGCTGAGAACTGGGCCCAGGTTGGGGCAAAGCATGGCCTGCGCTGGTGCAGCGGTGGGGCATGATGTGAGAAATGGCCTCCATCTGATTCTTCACCGCTGACAACTGCTGGGTGAAGTCCTCCAAGGTGTCGCCAAAGAGACCGAACTGGGAGACTGGGGCGTTGAGGAAGCATGCTTTGTCCATGTCCCGCATCTCGACCGAGTACCCGTGGGGTGCTCCGCCGTCGAGGGTAGTGAGAGCGGATGAGCGAGGAGATCAGTTGCGGGCAGTGAAAGGTGCCCTCCACAACCTTGTCAGCTCATCATGCCCCTCCGGAAAGAAAGGAACCGGGGGGGCTGGGGGGGGGTCATGCCTGTGAGCGGCGCCCATACCCGAGGAGCCAGTCATCTAGCCGGTAAGGCTGTGTGGATGATGGAGGGTTCCAGTCCAACCCCACGCTGACGCCGGCCTGGGAAAGCATGTCGGCCATCTGGGCGTCGGCCTCAGACTGGGTGTGCCGACCCGAAGGTGGCAGTCCAGTCGAGTCTTCCACGTCAGACGCCGGAACGCTCTCCGATGCAGCGGTGAACTCGTCATCCAGTTTGGGGGGCTCGAGGGAGTAAGTGGACTGGCCGTAGGCGAGCCGCTCTCACTCTGAGCCTGGACGGAAGTCAACGAGTGTGCCGGGGGGCAGGTGGTTAGATGCCACATTAGATGCCACGACAGCAGAGCTCAGTAAAGCACTGCACCTGATCTGGTCTGGCTTTGTATCTGATGACCAATGAGTGTTGATCAAATCACTAGGTAAAAGGCATACCTGAGACAAACCGCAGGAACAGGAGAAGCTGCTGCAGAACCACAGCACAACATGCTTGCAGATCCACGCTGTCCAGATTCCCACACTGACTACATATGTACAAATCTACATCAAACTGTGGCTTATATATCCATATGTACATGCATGCACACACATTTAAAACAGGGAGAACAATAAACTACCACGAAAATCTGTTGTATAAGTTTGTAGCCTTTCTCATAACTGATCTACAACAAGGGGTTACTTTAGCAATTCTCTGTGATTCAAAAGCCCTTAGAAACCAATATTTATTGTTGAGTATTTTTGGTGCCAACGTAACAACACTTAATTTAAAGGCAATTTACAGCAATTTCCTGAGATGACACATGCTGCGTCTCGATTGGCCTTCTATGTACTATGCCCTTAGAGTATCTACTTTTTTTATGGAAAAGTACATACTATAAAAGTGTATAGCTAAAGAGTGTGCAAGTATTGAGACATACTATCACGTCATAAAAAAAATTCTTGAAACCACAAACCCATTGGTCGCATATTCAAGTGCATCCTGCAACCACGCTGACCTGTCAATCATCCTGTTACATTTGTCATGATATACACATTCCTCATATAATTTGTAATATCATTCATTCACCCATTCATTTTTACCCCGCAACGATTCGTTCTGTATTGGACAGAAGAACCGGTGTGGCGTTGAAGATCGGGGGTCTTTTATGAAGAGATCCGCTGATGTTTTTCAGTGCATACCTGTTTGATACATGTAGTAATGTGTATTTAATGCAAGCCAAAATTATATATATTTTGGTATCATTATCTCCACTGAGTGTGTTAAGTTTACAATGTGTTACAGATTAAATCTAATACATAAAACATTAAATATAAATACAATGTGATCGTATGGTTCATAATCAAATAAAGAAAAAAAAATGTATCTAGCATATATTGAATGTTATAACCAATTCAGAAAGACAACAATTGCTTCTGTCGAGCAAGAGATTGTGGGTACATACTATTAGTCGAAAAAGCGTGCACAGATCCACACTTCACACATCTACCGGAAATAATAGACCATCCAGGCTACTTTAGAACCTTTAGAACTTCTTTTTCTAAACATACTACCATTTGAGACATACTAATTCTTATCATATATTATTTAGGGTGGATAGTCTGCACATTGAGACAGACTCAAGCAGTGAAGGAAAATTGCTTGCCTGATGATATCTCTGAGTTTCTGCTCACTGACTGTGCAGCTTCAGTAGAGCCATGTTTTTTTTAACATTGCTGAGTCATTGCTTGATGCAGTCTAGAAGGTTTGTCTTCTATTTTGGTTGAAATTCAACATGAAATGGCATTTGTAACCCATTTTACTTCTGTAATGTGATGTGTTTCCAAATGAAACCGGATATTCAACAGGATATTTATCTATTGGGTATTGATTGGGTAGTGAAAAGTGGGCATTGAATGGCAATGAAGCCAGACCTTTTTGAAAGTTTGCAGTCAATTGTGGTGGACTACTTCCCTTCTGAAACACAGACAGAACCCAACTTTGAGGAAGTTTTGTGAAATGTGAAAGGTCATGTTCACCCTCAGAAGCCTCTCAACACATCCCAATGGTTTTGAATTTTTTAAATCTATTTATAAATTAAATGAAAAGTTAAAGGGTTAGTTCACCCAAAAATGAAAATTCTATTTTGATTTAAGCCATCCCAGAAGTCTATGACTTTCCTTCTTCAGCAGAACTGAAGTGAAGTTCCCCGTCTGTCGCTCACTTTGACGTTGTGTTGAAGAAGCGACACTAGGGGTCTCTCTAGAGAACCTCATGCATCTCTGAATGGCGATGGCCACCCTTGTGGTCCTGGAGTGTCATCTATGGCTGGACCTGGTCGAGATTTGGGAGGTAGACAAAGCACGTTTCTCAACGGCCCCATCTCCCAGCTCAGTCTATTCGGCAACAACGTTGACGACTTCTCCCAGCAGTTCTCAGTGGTGAAGAAACAGACGGAGGCCATTCCCACATCATGCCCCGCCGCCATACCAGCAGGGGCGCCGTGCTCCATCTGCTCGCCGAGGGCATCCCCCTGTGGCTTCCAAACATCAGCCAGCTCCGCTTCAACCTGGGCCCAGCTCTCAGCCCCAGCATCGAGTGCCCCACAGGAAGCGCATGCCCCCCATCTCCCGAACATCCTCGAGGACCTGGAAGGCTCACAAGACGGACGACCCAGGGAACGGAACGTTTGCTCCGGAGCTGGTAAGCAGACCACTCCATCCCCCTGTGGAGGGCTGGAAGGAAAACCTTCATTTAAATGTATTTTCACGGCAAAGACGCCAACACCCTGCATACAGAGATCACGACCCTTCTACTCAAAGATGCGATAGACGCCTGTCCCTCCAGCCGAGATGAAGAAAGGTTTCTACAGCCCTTACTTCATCGTACCTAAGAAAGGTGGCGGCTTACGACCGATCTTGGACTTGCGAGTTTTCAACCGGGCCTTGCACAAAGTCCCGTTCAAAATGCTTACACAAAGATATATTCAAATTTGCGTCCGTCATCAAGATTGGTTCACAGCGGTAGACCTGAAGGAGTCCAGAGATGGGCATGGTGCCGCAACATGCACCGTGTGTTCATCACCCCCGCCTGCAGCCAGACTTTCAACCCCTGGACAGACCTCTGTTTTCTGCGGACTGGAGTCCCCTTACAGCAGGTGTCCCGATGCGTTCTGGTCACCACAAATGCCTCCAAACAGGGTTGGGGCACCAGGTGCAATGGGCATACAGCCGCTGGCTCCTGGAAAGAGCCCCCGCTGTATTGGCACATCAACTGCCTAGAGTTGCTGGCAGTATTCCTTGCCCTGCAGAGGTTTCTCCCGCTAACTCTGGTGTAGCACATCTCGATCCACTCAGACAGCACCGCGACGGTAGCGTACATGAAAAACTTGCAAGTCCAAGATCGGTCGTAAGCCACCGCCTTTCTTAGGTACGTTGAAGTAAGGGCTGTAGAAACCTTTCTTCATCTCGGCTGGAGAGACAGGCTCTATCGTGTCTTTGAGTAGAGTGCACCTGCCTGGACACCTGCCTGGAGTTTGGTCTGGCAGACACCCATGTCATCCTAAGACCATGACCGGGCTACATGCCCAAGGTTCTTACAACCCCCTTCAAGGACCAAGTAGTGAACCTGCAAGCGAAGCTGCCCCGGGAGGAGGAAGACCCAGCATTTTCATCACTGTGACAGTGCGTGCTTTGCATACTTATGTGGACCACACACAGAGCTTAAAATGTTCTGAGCAGCTCTTTGTCTGCTCTGGTAGATAGCGAAAAGGGAATGCTGTCTCCAAACAGAGGCTTTCCCACTGGGTCATTGATGCCATAGCATTGGTCTATCAGACCAAGGCCGCCCCTTAACGGGTTTGAGCACACTCGAAGAGAAGTGTGGCATCCTCGTGGGCACTGGCCAATGGCACCTCCCTAGCAGACATTTGCAGAGCAGCGGGCCTGGCAACACCCAGTACTTTTATGAGATATTACAATCTCAGGGCTGAATCGGTCTCATCCCTTGTTTTCTCAGGTCCGAGCCGATAGAACTTGGTAACGCGGATCAACTGAACGGGTGTACCGCTTGCACCTAGCACCTTTCTCCTCCACTGAGGCGATCACGTGCACTCTTATCCCAGGAGATCCCACTAACTCGGCAACTTGGATGACTCCTCCCTAGCCCTCTGGTTCGTGAATTCAGCTGAGGAATTCCCCGACCTGACCCACTACAGGTACTGAAACTACTCTGTACTGGAATAGGTGCTCCACAGGACAGGCTCCTGTGTGGATTAATCCCCCAGTGTGTATTTTCTGCGGTACGGTCCCCCTACGGGCAGACCTGCGTCTCCCATGGGCAGTCCCTGCCCCCCGGTCGCCGTGTTTTTAGCAACTCCTCCCTCTCAGTAGGTAGGATCTACCACCGCACCATTTCCACATGTGGCCTGAAAAGCCATGTGATGTATTCCCCCACTCTTTACCTTCCCCCAGCCTGGGTAGGTGGTTGTCTCCGTGGGGTCTTTTCCCCCTGAAAGAATAGGAGTTGGAAAAGAACGCCTCCAATGATGCGTGTGATAGCATTAAGATTGCCCCAGCCACTCTGACTCTATGCGAGAAACATAGAGGGAGAAAAGGCACGGCTGGCGCAGCCTGATCCCATGCTTGGCAGGTCGCCTTGTTCCCCCCTTCAGTGTGCTGGGAACCTAAAAAGTTTATGATGATTTTATGTGCCGTTGGGGATGGGTACGTGCGGTCTGATGCGGCCTATAACTTTGGCACACAACTGCTTGCCCGCACCTGCATCAGCAGCGCAGGTACACGGTTCAGCGCATGACGTGATTAAATATGGACCCCTGGTGTTGCTTCTTCGACACAGCATCGAAGTGAGCGTCAGAAAGGGAACGTCTAGGTTACTATTGTAACCTCTGTTCCCTGATGGAGGGAACGAGACGTTGTGTCCTCCCGACCATGACGCTGAACCTCATTCGGCTCCTCAGGGCAAAAACCTGAATTTTTCCCTCCTTTTATACCTGTATGTCCAGGGTCAGAACATGCAAATTCTGTCTGCCAATTTCTCATTGACCTTTTCTCAAGTTAAGAGATGCGCGAGGCTCTCGAGAGACCCCTAGTGCCGCTTCTTAGACACAATGTCTCGTTCCCTCTATCAGGGAATGGAGGTTACAATAGTAACTTAGACGATTTTTATAAGCACATTTCAGCTCAGTTTGTCCATTTGTTCAGCAATTATTGTAATGTCTTGTACTGTTTCCACGTGCAGTTTATGTAGAAATGTGTAGGTCTTTTATTTGTCTCATGTACTTCTATGTTTGTTTTATGTTGTTTCATGTTGTTTTTATGTAGCACCATTGTCCTTGAGAAACATTGTTTCATTTCACTGTGTACTGTACCAGCTGTATATGGTTGAAATTACAATAAAAGCCACTTAACTTGACATTGAAAGTGAAAGAGTGCCATCAGGCTACTGGCTATTTGATGGTCAAAAAGTCATATTTAGGCAGCATAAAAGAAATCCACACAACTCAAGTCAATTAATGTCTTCTGAAGCAAACCGATAGATTGGTGTTAGAAACAAATCGATAATTAAAATGTTTTTAACTTTAAATCGTTGCTTCTGCCCTGTGCTGGACTGTTGTTTGAAATTACCTCTCGCGTGATGCAGTGTGATGTGTCGACTGCTGGCAGGAAGTAATTTTTTAAAGTTAATAGGTTTGTGTAAAACATAAATTTTATCTATTTGCATCAAAAACATTTATTGATCGACTTAAGTCATGTGGATTACTTGCGTAAATATGCTTTTTGGACCGTCAAATAGCCAGCAGACTGATGGCACCCATTCACTTGCATTTTATGGACAAATTGAGCTGAAATGTGCCTCTAAAAATCTTCACTCTTGTTCTGCTGAAGAAGGAAAGTCATACATATCTGGGACGGCTTAAAGGTATGTAAATCATGAGAGGATTGTCATTTTTGAGTGAACTATCCCTTTAACTATTGACAAGATTTTTGAAAGCCTGAGATACCTAAAACAGTAGCCTAAAACAATGCCTAAATAGCATGGTCAATGCTTTTGAAACATGCCTTTAAAGACAGACCTACCATGGGTGGCAAGGTTGTTTTATGCTACTGTTGAAGTCATAAGTCCAGGTTTTTGCAACTTACATTTTAAAGAAATTCTGTTTAATAGAAGAACTCCTGGTGAAGACCTAAAATTCCCATGATCCTGAAGATATAAGCTTGACCAATCAGAGATTCTTGGCATACAAAGTGCACCAAACAAACTCTGCAGCTACCGCTAAATACATTTCTTGTACCCTTGTCTTTTGTCCATTTTCAAATATTTTTGTTGCTTCAAATTAAAGTTTGTAATGGTGTGATGCACCTCTGAGCTGGTTTGGTTTGGTTAATGGCTTAGAACTCTTTTTATGAATGATTTTATGAAGAAATTAATGGGAGAAATTATTTCTGGAACCAAGATGGCTGAAAAAGTGGGCATGCACTGTTGCGCTTATAAGATGAGGCCTGTGTCTGAAATAAACCTCTTATCTACTATTTAGTGCAAGATTTAGAGTGTCAGCCATTTTGAAGTAATGTACAAATTCTGAGAGAACAACATGTTCCCTATGTACATTTAATCATTCTTACTATGATGTCATGTGTTTGGCAGATGTACACTTGCCAACACTATAAAGTCCATAATCCATTGTGGAGAGAACTGATAAATTGGGGGAGAGAGAGCGCAAGAGAGAAAAAGACAGTGAGTAAGCGACAGACAGAGACAGTCATGCAATTTGCATCTTCCCTCACCATATTTTATTCAAATAAATGCCTCTCCAAGGTCTGAAGCCAAACCCGTTGTGTCTGTCTCTTGCCAACCTCACCACACTATATATACCATTCTACATGTATATAATAATAACAAGTATTATTGTCGAATTCACCCATTAATTTTGTTTACTCTTTGCTGATATTGTGCACTTACTGACATCCTTTAAATAGGATAC
The DNA here is from genome assembly GCA_032164185.1 of Moxostoma hubbsi. Classification (NCBI taxonomy): domain Eukaryota; kingdom Metazoa; phylum Chordata; class Actinopteri; order Cypriniformes; family Catostomidae; genus Moxostoma; species Moxostoma hubbsi. The sequence continues at coordinate 6,284,792 of JAVLUX010000013.1, read as the reverse complement.
AGCATAGGAAATTGTTAAGGAAAATATGGTCAATTTAGATTTTTTTTTTTTTTATTTTAATCATATTAAACATATATTAGTTTTAAAATGCCATTTAAAATTTAAAAGAACTTGTGCATGTGACCCTGAATTCCATCTTAGGTGTGGTGTTCCATCTTCCATCTTTAAGCAATGGATGGCTGTAGAAATGTAAAATATTGTCTGTGCCTCATTTTGTTTTAGTGAATTCATAACTCTCTCACACTGATGTATCAAGCACTGAGTGGCCCTTATAGAAAAGCTTCTGCAAAACACAGGCCCAAATCCTAAACCCCCCACCACATAAATGGCCAAAAATAATTTATGACAATCTATAATAGGCTCTGGGTCAGAGGCCACCAAAGAATCCCTGTCTCTCTTTTGTAGGCTGTTTCCAGGAAACACCCTGATGAAGATTTCCATGTGAATAATATAAATATGCTATTTGGTCCTCCTCGTGCCCCAAAACAGCATCAACCCACCAAGGCATTAGCAGCAGGTCCTTCAAGTCCTGAGAACTGTGAGGTGGAGCCATCGTGGAACAGACTTGTTTGTCCAGCACATCCCATAGATGGTCAATTGGATTGAGATCTTGGGAATTTGGAGGTCAGGGCAATACTTGAACTCTTCATCATGTTCCTCCATCCATTCCAGAACAATGTGAGCAGTGTGGTAGGGCACATTATCCTGCTTAAAGAGGCCACTGCCATCAGGGAATACCATTGCCATGAAGGGGTGTACCTGATCTTCAGTGATGTTTAAGTAGGTGGAATGTGTCAAACTGGCATCTACATGAATGGCCAGACCAAGTGTTTCCTAGCAGAATATTGCCCAGAGCATCACACTGCCTCCACCAGCTTTTTGTCTTCCCACAGTGCATCTTGGTATCATAACTTCCACAGGTAAAGGGCACACACATACACAAATGTCCATGTGATGTAAAAGAAAACAGGACTCGTTGGACCATGCAACCTTCTTCCATGGCGCCAATGTCCAGTTATGATGCTCGCTTGCCACTTTGTAGGTGCTTTCGATGGTGGACAGGGGTAATCATGGGCACTCTGACCAATCTGGGTCTACACAGCCCAAACGCAGCAGGGTGCGATGCACTGTGTGTTGTTACACATTCCTCCCATAACCTAAATTTTCTGTGACTTGTGCCACAGAAGACCTTCTGTCTGTTCGGGCCAGACGGATAGCCTTCATTGCTCTCGATGAGCCTTGTTTGCCCAACACCCTGTTGCCAGTTTGTGATTTGTTCCTCATTGGACCACTGTTGGTATGTACTCACCACTGCTGACCAAGAAAACATAACAATCCTTGCTGTTTCAGAGATGCTCAGACCCTGTCAACTGGTGATAACAATTTGGCCCTGGTCAAAGTCGCTCAGGTCTTTGCTCATGCTCATTTCTCCTGCATTCAACACATTGACTACGAGAACTGATTGTTTGCTTACCATCTAATCTCCCCAGACATTGACATATGGACATGAGGATCAACCTTACCCGCTTCTACTGTAAGTGGTCATAATGTTTTTGCTCATCAGTGTATATTCAGCTCCTTAGAAATAGAAATAGGGCACTGATATGTCAATTTATTGCTGAAAAGCACATGAAACTTGAAAATGACATATTGAGGTACAAATATAATTTGAAAAAAATGGGTGAGGATTCATTACAAATTCATCATCATACTTGAAAGAGCTTCACACTGGATCCATTACAGGCTGATTTAGTGCTGGTCTCTTCTTTTTCAAATGCAGAATTACAATGTGTTAGTGGAAGGATCAACTTCAGCACATCCAAGATCTTTGAAAACAACCTTGTGCTATCATATGAGAGGCTGAGAGAGCAGCTTCATGAAGGGAATGCTCAAAAGAATACAATGATACACACTCCTCTCTAGGCCTAAACACACGATAGCCTTGACTCCACATTCACATCACAACATGTACATGTATTTACTAAATGCCAAGATAGATATATGCAATATTACCTTCTCTCACTTAAACAAACAATAATTGGGATAGGGTTAACCCTAACACTAACCTGAGTGCCACACGCTGTACATTTTATGTTTGGCTAGAAAGAGTAGTGTAGGCAGGGCTTCTTGGATCCTAAAGATCTTTTCTTTTACTCTTTTGTTTTCTAACCAGTTTAGAGGGTTTATGTATACAGAACAGTAGCTATAGTGTTTTGTTTTTTTTCATTTGTTTGGCACCGCTCGCATACCTTTATAACCCCCCCCCCCCCAAAATTTTACAATATTTTAAATATTGTATATTTTTCTTTTTATTTTCATTTCACTTTACAGCTTTTCACCTTGCACACATCACCTTTTATAAACCACATGAGTATTGCACTGCATTATCCCTTGTCTGCTGTAATTTGTTGTCTGGTATATAAATTGTTTTTTTAATGTAATTTAATGCTACTACCCAACACCCTTAGAATATCTTGGGGTTGTAACATTATTGGGGGCTCATCCAGGATCTCTAAAGTACCCATCCCTAGACATTAAAAATACTTTTTGTTCTGGCAAAAAATTGTCATTTTTTGTGCAGGCTTAGTTGTGTTTGTTCTTAGTTGCTTGCAGGGATTAGTGTGGTAGTGTAGTGTGTTGCTTGTGGTTTACCTGGTAAGAGATGTAAGAGATTTAAAGGCATTTATTAGAAAAGTTTGACAAGTGCAGAAAGGATAATTTATTGCTAATTGCTAACCAATATCAAATTCCTGTTTCGAGGCAAAAGGAAGAATACAAAATTAGAGGTATTTTGTGGAGCATGGAATGATAGTATCTGTAGCTACAGACAGGCACTAAAAGCTGCCAGGTCAGCATATTTTAGCAAACTCATAGAAAATAACCACAACAATCCTAGGTTTTTATTCAGTACTGTGGCTAAATTGGTTAGGAATAAAACCTCAACAGAACCAGATATTCCATCACAGCACAAGAGTAGTGACTTCATAGATTTTTTTACTGATAAAATTTAAATAATCAGAAATAAAATTGGAATTATGCAATAATCTATCATAGCACCTCAGAAAAAAGTGTCTCATAATTTTCCTCATGTGCGAATTCAATCCTTCACTGTCATAGATCATGAAGAGCTGACAAAACTTATTGAAACATCAAAAGCTACAACATGTTTGTTAGACCCAATACCAACCAAGCTCTCAAAAGAGGTAGTCCTTGTAATCTCAGAATCTCTTCTTAATATAATTAAATCCTTGCTATCCTCAGGACATGTCCCAAGAAACTTTAAAAATAATAGTTATCAAATAATTTGTTAAGAAGCCACAACTTGATTCTGGAGAACTGGCTAATTATAGACCAATTTCAAATATCCCGTTTATGTCAAAAATACTAAAAAAGGTAGTATCCTCCCAAATATGTTACTTTCTACAGATAAATAGTATATATGAACAATTTCAGTCAGGATTTAGGCCTCATCACAGTACAGAGACTGCACTTATAAGTTACAAATGACTTGCTCTTATCATCTGATCACGGTTGTATTTCACTTCTAGTTCTTTTAGATCTTAGTGCTGCATTTGACACGATATATCATGACATACTCTTGAATTATTTTGGTATTTGTTGAGTTGCATTAGTGTGGTTTAGGTCACATTTAGCAGACTGCAACCACTTTGTCTATGTAAATGAGAAATTGTCAAACCAAACAAAAATAAAGTATGGGGTGCCACAGGGATCAGTTTTAGGGCCTCTGCTTTTATCCTTGTATATGCTTCCCCTGGGAGATATTATCAGAAATCATGGAATAAGTTTCCACTGTTATTCCGATGATACCTAACTTTATATTTCTTCAAAACCTGATGAGATTTCACAATTATCCAAATTAGCAGAGTGTATCACAAAAGACTGGATATCAAGAAATTTCCTTCTACTCAATTCCGAAAAAACAGAGGTACTAATTATTGGACCAAAAAACTCTAAAAATAAGCAGCTAAAATATAATTTGACTCTCACTGGATGTGCTGTTACATCGTCTTCAACCGCGAAGAACTTTCCAATATTTGTAGAACAGCATTCTTACACCTAAGAAATAATGCTAAATTACAACACTTGTAATGTTGTTGATGCCAAAAAAACTATTTCATGATTTCATAACCTCAAGACTAGATTATTGTAATCCATTACTGGGAGGATGTCCAGCAAGATCAATAAATATGATCAAAATGCAGCAGCCAGAGTGCTGACGAGAACCAAGAAATATGATCATATTAGCCCCATTTTATCATCGTTATATTGGCTAATTTCTAAATTTTGTATTCATTTTAAACTTATGTTAACTACGTGCAAAGCTTTGAATGGTAAATCTCTGCAGTACTTAAGTAACCTTCTACCATGCTATATTCCATCTCGTTCATTACGATCTCAAAATTCTGGCCTGTTAATAATTCCTAGAATATCAAAAACCACAAAAGGTTCCTTCTCATATTTGGCTCCTAAACTATGGAATAGTCTCTCTAACACTGTTCGAGATGTAGACACAATCATTCAGTTTAAGTCTAGATTAAAGACTCATCTATTTAGCCAGGCATACACCAAATCTTTCCTTCAACTCACAATTAGGCTGCTTTTGTAAGGTCTGCCGAAACCAGAAATAGGGATCATGATATATAATTCTGTAATAAATTGAATTACATCTATGCTAATATTATTTTATTTTTCCCTGTCTCAACCTCAGGAATCCTATCCTGATGTCACCAGAAGTGGCTGGATCCAACTCCATTCCTGCTTCGTGTTTGACTCCACTGCTACGTGTCGCTGTGTGATGATGACTAGTAGTAGCCGGTGCCAGCCAAACATCACTTCAGTCTATTACAATGGACTTCAGAGGATGAACTGATGCCAACTCCAACCATAAGACATGGGATACGACATATGCCATTGCATGAACCTTGGATTTAGGATAGACCTCACAAAAATTACTGGCCAGGTTGAACTGCGATGCACCACACTGATCTTTGCCTGGGCCCAGACCTTGGTCTAATAATGGTCAACGCTCTTGGAATGGAATGCATAGACTATCAATTAATTGCCAACAAAACCCTTCATCAGCCAACTAACAAAGGATGATGCATCTATGTGAACTTCTGCAGTTAATCCAGGATAAACTTCAAAGACATTAGTCATTAATATTATAGTTCTTACAAAATATTTGTTTAAACACTGTCCCTTAACACTTCCTTAATTTAATAATATTATTTAAGTAATATTGGCATTATATTCATGATGTTAGCCAGAGGGGAACTGGCCCCCACAGTGAGCCTGTTTTCTTCCAAGGTTATTTTTCTACATTAACCAACATCTTATGGAGTTTGGTGTTCCTTGCCACAGTCACCTTTGGCTTGCTCACTGGGTTTCTAAATACAATTATACAATGAGGAGGAGGGCGGGGCTAGGAATGACTATACACGCCTGGCCCCCAATCAGACTAATCGGCCGAGGATAGGGATAAAGCAGCCAGATGCGGTAGTTCAAGAAAGAGCCACACATAGCTGCCATGTGTTTGTGTTTATGTTTGTGTCTTTTTGTTTAAGTTTTTATTAAAATATTACTTTGTTGCTTCATCCGGTTCCCGGCTCCTTTCTAATTTTAACCCCCTGTTACATTGGTGCCAAAAACACGGGAAGAAGGAGGGATGTGCTGTAGTGGAGTCCTCGGCACTGCCGTCTGTCCAAAGGAGCAGCCGTCTGCCACGGTTGTCTGCCGGGGGATGGAGGAGTTTCTGCAGGCCACCTGGACGTGGAGGGTGTTCCATCTGCCAGGGATCCACCCGGGGAGGAGCGGCTGTCATCCGCCAGAAGGTGGAGGAGTGGTCGAGGACTAGGTGACGGCGTGTCTGGGAACGGGGGAGCAATTTTTCTCTCTCTTCTCTTTCTCTCACTGTTGCTCCTACTCGCTCTTTCCCTCTCCCCTTTTCCCTCCCCTTGTCTCCCTCCCACATCTCGAGAGAGGCGGGGAAAAGGCGCAGACAGAAATGCAGGCCAATTCACAATCGTATTTTATCAAACTACACAATGATGACTAAGACATTAAGGATATTACTGTTTCACTTTCTGTTAATGCGTGATTTTCTGTAAAGCTGCTTTGAAAGGATGTATGTTGTGAAAGGTGCTATACAAATAAAACGACAATCATGAAGAATTATTTCATTTAGTGGCAATGAACACAATAAGCATTGATCCTTACAAAAAACATCTTTCAGTGAATTTGGAAGTGGAAGTAATGGAAACTAGGTTTGTTTATGTGGGGGAGGGGAGAGTGGCGAGCCTCTGAACAAAAGACACGATCACTCAGTTTGGATCGATCACTCGCTTTATAGTCAAAATTATTTTTAGACAACCGTTGAATAGTGATATCTATGTTCAAACCTCATCCAAAACTGTTGAATACTTTCTTAAGAATAAGGATCCACTTCCAAAGAAAAAAATGTGAACTCACCATCAACAACAGTCGAAGCAACTACAGTACATTCTATGCTTTTCCCTTAGTTTAATCAATCCTTATAAAATGTAAGTTGAGGGTCATGCACACATCATTTTGTCCACAATCTATCTTGTCTCATCATTGTCAACAAGACTGAGGTAAGTTCTGAAATTACTGACCACATGTGGCGTTGTGTGCATTGTTTACATTTGGCAGCACACTTTGCAGTGTATATTAGGGATAGGCACGTGTACTGTACTAGAGTACTCGGATGTCGCAGCAATGATCGATCATGAAAACGATAATCAATGGTGATCATGCATGATGTGAATTTTCTCTTAATTCGAAATTCAGTGACAATTACCTTACAACTAAACACAAATGTGTCAAAGAAGAAGCTTATTATTCATTTTGAGATTGATTATGTTGTGATTTTGAGTGGTACACTGATTGTCAGAGACGTCTCATAGCAACCAAACTGATATGGCCCTACAATGCTATCATTACGATAATCAAAAAGAGAGTCATTACCGTGTTTTAGAACACCTGTCACTGCAAAACATTGGCTAAACATGTTTTATTATCATTTAATGTTAGAACTTTGACTTGTTAATGGATATTATTTAATAAAAGTGAATGTTTGTAACTGATTGCAAACCTCCCTGCCCTGGGTGCCGTATTGTTTGCATAATGTAACATACACCTGCATCTCAATGAAATGGGAGTTGAATATTTCCACTTATTTAGAAGAAGGGTTAGTTAGAAGTTAGAAGTCCGACATAGAGTGTCATTCCGTTGCACTTTCCCCGGATGAAAGGTGGAAATTCCAACTCTCAGAGTTCAGTTGAGCACTTCATGAATCATTACAGCAACAATAATATGGAGCATCGTGGATTTCCCCACAGGAGCGAACACTTGGGGAGACAAACACATACACAAGTGTTTCAAACAGGTAGACAGAGTGCAGATAAATGGAACAGAATGCAGCATCTTCAAAACTGAATTCAACTTAATACCAGGGGTGGAAAGAGTACTGAAAATATGAGTAGAGTAAAAGTAGCTGTCCTAAAAACTACTCAAGTAAGAGTAAAAGAGTAGCTCATTTAAAATTACTTATGAGTATTGAGTACCGAGTTGCAAAACCTATGCCCCATAATAATGAACACTGTATGGCAACTTTTAAAATACATCACTAATCTATGATAAACACTACATGAATATGATTCCAAAAAATAAAAGACACGATAACAGAAATGAAAATATAAAAAATTTATTTTCAATACACTGATCACCATTTTAAAACGTAATGTATGAAACAATTACATTAAAATCAGTTTATGTGTAGGGGTCTAAATTTCCATTAATGCCGACAGAGCATTATTGTTGTGCATAAAACATACTCAAACAATGCAAGGAATGCAACAAAATAATAATAAGCAGGATCACTTGACACTTCATGTTCCGCACAATAGAGGAGGCATGGGAAAAGTTATTTGGTACAGGGGCTACATCACACATAAAAAAGGAATAATTCACCCAAAAATTTAAATTCTCTCATCATTTACTTGCCCTCATGAAATCCTGGATGTGCATGACTTTCTTTCTTCTGTAAAACACAAATTAAGATTTTTAGAAGAAAATCTGAGCTCTTTTGGTCCATACAATGAAAGTGAATCGGTGCTAAAATATTGAAGCTACACAAATCGCATAAATCAGCATAAAAGCAGTCTAATCCATGTGCCTCCGGTGGTTTAATCCATGTCTTCAAAAGCGATATGATAGATGTGGTGAGAAACAGATCAATACTTAATTCCTTTTACTATTAATTCTCCTCCCTGCTCAGTCAATCTCCACTTTAACTTTCACTTTCTTCTTGTGTTTTTGATGATTCACATTCTTCATGCATATCGCCACCTACTGGGCAGAGAGAAAAATTTCTAGCAAAAAATTACTTACATATTGATCTGTTTCTTAACGACTCCTGTCATATCAGTTCTGAAGTCATGGATTAAACCACTGGAGCTATATGTATTACTTTTATGCTGCTTTTATGTGCTTTTTGGAAAATCATAGACAGATGGCATGAGGGTGAGTAAATGACAAGAGAATTTTCATTTTTGAGTGAACTATTTCTTTAAGTAGCACATGGGGGGCCACATTGTCCTCCTTTTGAGATACAATGATCAACATTGATTTAGTTCTTGTATATTTAAAGCCAAGAAATAGTTGTGTTCTCATTCTAATGCATGAGGCACAATTTTCTGAAGTTTGTGACTGGTGGAATGTTCTGCTGAATTATTGCTCTGCAAATGTTGATACTTTTCTATCTTTATAAAGGCTAAGCATAATTATACATTATTTTATCATCTCTACTTTCCTGGTAATTTATTATACCAATTAACACACTGTCTACATCAGGGGACAGTATTATTAAAAAATGAATAATATTTTTTTTAATATTATTATTAAAAATGTCACTGTTTCTATTACATTAATACTTCTAAACCTACTCAATTTGTTCGAAAAAAAAAAGTAGTGAGTAGTTCTCTCATTTCCTTGTTATTGTTGTTTGTTTAATAGCCTTTATATGACATAGCCTACTAGCAGTGCTTAATTCAGTTACATGTACACATCAAGTCCAACATTTTGATGCAAATATGCATTTTGTCCCACTATTTAAGTTCACTTTAGACATAAACGTCTGCGTTTACATTAAATCCTCACCCAGACGGGTATTGGCAGAATTGTAAAGTGTATTTGATCATGTAGGCGCGAACATTTAGCACATTAGAAATAGCACATTAGCACTCAAATATCGGCCGCCTGTCAATCAAATAGCACGCAGTCAATCTTTTATTGTTGTGTTCTTGTGTAGTGTGTCGAAACTCTGACTAAACCAAGTTAAACCATAGCCACCGCTGGAATCAAAGACCACCCTAATCTGATTGGGTTTTTGTGAGTGGTAAACCCCAAATGTTGGAAGATACCAGCATTCCTCTTCTTCTCTCAGTGGTGGCGCTACCTCAGCACGTCTGTTAGCGAAGATCTTTTCCATGAATGCCACATACTGTTGCTGCATCTCAGATTTATTTTTCAGGGTACGTTGCAGGGATGCAAACTGGTTTACTACTTGTTCTTTGTTGTTTGGGAAGGGCCGGCGTGGTTCTCTGAATGGCAGAGGGACGACCCAGCTGTTAGCATTGTCCCTGTAGATGTTTGTGTCCATTATCTTTAAGAAGACAATGTCTTCCACTGATGGAGCAGGTTTGTTGTCATGCTCAGTTCAGTTGAACACTAGCTATCCCAGCATTTTCTCAGTTAATTTACCAGACATGTAACAGCTTTTCTGCGTATCCTTGACATGCATGAAGCTTGTGCAGGGTTGAAAAATTTAATGGCGACCACTGTCCAGCACATTGTTCTTATGTACATTACCCAGGCACACCTCTCCTATTACTACCCATCCCAGGTCCAGTCTTTGGGCAAAGGAGGCATTGTTTGGTCCATTGACCTGCTGCCTGAGCTTGTGTTCCCTAATGACATCTCTTCCAAGCAGCAGAAGTATTTCTGCTTCTGGTTCAAATTCTGAGATGTGCTTGGCAATGTGTCGGAGATGAGTCTGGTGTAGAACTGCACTTGGCGTTGGAATCTCAGACCAATTGTTCAAGATCTCATGACACTCAATAAGTGGCGAGAGAGAGATGAGAACCTTCCTGCCGGATGTTTCTACGATGCCAGAGCAAGTTCATCCAGAATTACATAGGTTTTGATGGCCATGTCCTTGGAACCCTCGGGGTATACCTTTATGAAGCAGATCTTTGAGCATGAGCGGCTCCACTGGCCTGGACTACAAACTTCTGTGCCGGTTGTTCTAACAGCCGTATTAGAATAATCTTCTCCCTCCCTGCCGTTCTCTCGTGATGGTGAAGGAGCCTTGATTGATTGAGGTGTTGGGCCAGGGTGCATGACTGCATCATGATTAGTGCTGTCACATTCAGAGCACTTAATGGAGGACTTGCATTCTTTGGCAAGGTGGGAAATTGAAGAACAGCATTTGAAACATATTCCTTTCTCCTTGAGGAAGGCTTTTCTTTCATTGAGGAGTTTGTTTCTGAATGTTCTGCATTTGTTCAAAGGGTGGGGTTTGTTGTGTAGTGTGCAGTTTTTGTTAGGGTCGTCATTGGTTGTAGAAACATTAGTTTTGTGCACTGAGATGGATTTGTTGATATTAAAATTCTTCATACCAGATTTGTCTGGTTTTGTGGGTGTTGTAGCACTGCCTTGATGCATGAAGCAAGGGTCGTTTCATTTCTTTGCCTCATAGCACACATAGTTGCAACAATACTCAAAGGGAGGGAAGTGACCATGGTTCTCTTCTTTGTACCATGACCCAGAAGATACTCACATATCCTGAAGCCCAAATGGAAGCTTGTCTACAATTGGTCCAATTCCACGCAAGTGTCGAGATACGACAGACCAGTGAGATAACCGTCTTCTTTAGCGCCTTGGATATCCATAAGCAAATCCCCAAGTTCACGTAATTTGGAGTGGTCCATGGCTGGAATCTTAGGAAAACTGTCCAACCGCTGAAAAAGTGACTTTTCAATCATTTCGGGGGCAGAATAGTAGGGGTGTAAATATTAATTGATTTGTATCGATGCATCGATTATACAGCCGATGATTCAATGCATCGATACGTCCGCAAGTGTATCGATTAATGTGTTTATTTTGCCGCCTGTCTGTTCGCTCGGTTTACCACTCCGTCTCCGACATATGCGTACAACCTACTCCTAAGCTGCGGGTGGCGCTAACCTCATTATTATCTTCTACTTCACACGCGTTACTTACGTATCTAGTATCTATGTATGTTCACACACACATTGTTGAGTCTGAAAGAGCGATGGAACCGTCAGAGCGAGCTGGCAATGAAAGTCAAATGTTACATACACCAGTCGGCGTCAAGTCATGGGTGTGGAAGTATTTTGGCTTCAGGAAAACAGATGGAGCAGAGGTAAAAGATGTTGCCGTTTGTAAAGAGAAAGACTGTCAGTGTGAGATAAGATACTGCGGCAATACGTCGAATCTATCCTCACACCTGAAAAGGCGCCATGGTATTGATGGCGACTCCGAGTGTAAAGAAAGAACACAGGCTTCCACGCCCGCCAAATCACTGACAACATTTTTTCCTTCCAAGTTGTCGAGCACTTCAAAACGAGCAAAAAACATCACCAAAGGCATTGCGTTTTTTATGTGCAAAGACATGAAGCCCTATTGCGTCGTAGAGAACGAAGGCTTTAGATACCTGCTCGAAGTTCTTGAGCCGAGGTACAACATCCCCTCACGGCAACATTTCAGCGAGTCCTATATTCCGAACTTCTACACCAAAGTACGTGATGAAGTTATTCAGGGTCTTATGAGTGCAGAAAAGAAACGTGCAGGATTGCACTTTATTGTAACTGTAGATGCAGTAACTTATATTTGCTGTTCTATTTGCAGTGCATTGAGCACAACTGCTATAGTGTAACATAACATACACATTGTGAATATAATACTGTTTCTGTATTCTCAATAAAATGCAAATAATTCATTTTTTTGTTGATTTATTTGAAACTTAATAGATATCATGTAAAAATATCTAGTATTGAATCGTATCGAATCGAATTGAATCGTATCGCGGGGAATTCTGAAGTATCGAAAATAATCGAATCGTTGGCTTAAGAAATCGGTATCGTATCGAATCGTCGTTAAGGCTCCGATTTACACCCCTACAGAATAGCACTCACATAGTCTCTCCCATGCTTTGGCATGGCGCTTTGTGTAAAGCTAGATAAGGGTTGCTGACATGCACTGAGCATATGCATTTCAACTGTTCACCAGATTCCTTTCCTAGCCATTTAGTCATTAGGTCCAATTCTTGGGTTGCTGTGAAGTGAACTTCACCAGCTGCACTGGTGAATGAGGAGTACCATGACCGGTAATTCTCGGGCTTATCGTCAAATTAGTACAGTCCTGAATTTACAAGGTCTCGTCGTGCCAAATACTAGGGGTATAAATCGGAGCCTTCATGACGATTCGATACGATACCGATTTCTTAAGCCAACGATTCGATTATTTTCGATACTTCAGAATTCCCCGCGATACGATTCAATTCGATTCGATACGATTCAATACTAGATATTTTTACATGATATCTATTAAGTTTCAAATAAATCAACAAAAAAATGAATTATTTGCATTTTATTGAGAATACAGAAACAGTATTATATTCACAATGTGTATGTTATGTTACACTATAGCAGTTGTGCTCAATGCACTGCAAATAGAACAGCAAATATAAGTTACTGCATCTACAGTTACAATAAAGTGCAATCCTGCACGTTTCTTTTCTGCACTCATAAGACCCTGAATAACTTCATCACGTACTTTGGTGTAGAAGTTCGGAATATAGGACTCGCTGAAATGTTGCCGTGAGGGGATGTTGTACCTCGGCTCAAGAACTTCGAGCAGGTATCTAAAGCCTTCGTTCTCTACGACGCAATAGGGCTTCATGTCTTTGCACATAAAAAACGCAATGCCTTTGGTGATGTTTTTTGCTCGTTTTGAAGTGCTCGACAAATTGGAAGGAAAAAATGTTGTCAGTGATTTGGCGGGCGTGGAAGCCTGTGTTCTTTCTTTACACTCGGAGTCGCCATCAATACCATGGCGCCTTTTCAGGTGTGCGGATAGATTCGACGTATTGCCGCAGTATCTTATCTCACACTGACAGTCTTTCTCTTTACAAACGGCAACATCTTTTACCTCTGCTCCATCTGTTTTCCTGAAGCCAAAATACTTCCACACCCATGACTTGACGCCGACTGGTGTATGTAACATTTGACTTTCATTGCCAGCTCGCTCTGACGGTTCCATCGCTCTTTCAGACTCAACAATGTGTGTGTGAACATACATAGATACTAGATACGTAAGTAACGCATGTGAAGTAGAAGATAATAATGAGGTTAGCGCCACCCGCAGCTTAGGAGTAGGTTGTACGCATATGTCGGAGACGGAGTGGTAAACCGAGCGAACAGACAGGCGGCAAAATAAACACATTAATCGATACACTTGCGGACATATCGATGCATTGAATCGTCGGCTGTATAATCGATGCATCGATACAAATCGATTAATATTTACACCCCTACCAAATACTGTGCCAAAGGCTCCGCCAGAGGTGGTGTTCTAGCCTAAGGAATGTGTCGCTGAACATATGACTGAGCATGTGTGTTCATGTTAGAGTTTTTTCTTCTGACTTCAGACTTTGTCGCAACTGTAGTCTGATCAGGTAAGCTTGGTGCAGGTAAGTGCATATTGTCAGCCTTTTCAGACTTCGGCTTGTTTTTGATAGGTTGTGATTGAGAAATGTCATTCCCGGCTGGACGCCATGTTACGAAGCTGTCATGTGATCCTACTTGGAATGGGGGAGCTACAGGTAAGACCAATAAGAGTGAGGATTCTGAAGGTTGATTTGAGATTGGACATATTCACTAGTGCGTTCAATTTTAACCCTTTCTGATTCAGATCTTCCACTTCTGACAACAGCACGTATTGCTTCAGCATCTTCCAGCACTTGTGCCTCCACCATGGCTGCATCAGCTTCCCGATGTAGCATTAGCACTTCCAACTCTGTGTCTATTCTTACTGTTTCCAGCTGATTTTGAGCATCTCTTGTGATCCTTTCAGTTTCTCTGGCAGCCTTTTCCATTTTCAGTTTAGCCTCTTGGCTAGCATATGATGCTCTCACCTTGGTGGCTTCTGCTTTAGCCCTGGCGCGGGCCAAGACGTCTTGCTGCTATTAGCACTGGACACAAACGACTTGCCGCTCGTTGCCATCACAACCACTTCGAAACATCAATTGGTGCCTTTTCACTGTAGTGTTCTTGTGCAGTGTGTCGAAACTCTGACTAAACATCAAGTTAATCCATAGCCAATGAAGACTAAGTTTGACCATTTACTGTCACACTTTCTCATTAACATGCTGGTGAAAACTGTAAATAAAAACAATGCAAAATATCCAGTGTCCATGCTCTTGACTAAACGTTAAATTGTAAATATCTGTAAATAGAAAATACTTGCACTATAAGCAGCAATTGATAACATGGCTACTAGAATTGCTGTTAGTTAGTACACAATAGTAAACAAACTTTTTAAAAACTTATCAAACATTATATTTCTTTAACAAAAACATTACTAGCATACGATCTTTAACACGTCTAATGTCAAATAAATGAACTTACGGCATTGCCTCAATGATGCTTCATAGCGAATGCAAATTACATTTTTAGAGCAAGCACAACATGACTGTCTCTTCTCTTTTCCACAGAACCAGGAAGCGCTTAACAGGGAGTGACGTCATCGCGTGACACAAATAATACAAATTTTACAAACAAGTTTGTTAAAACTGTAAAGTAATTATCAACATATTTTTAACTAAAAATAGGTACTAGCAAATGTTTAAAGAAGCCATTTGAGAAAGTTATGACATCTCTCTTTTTTCTGATAAACATCTAGATAATTTTATTGCCCAGCCCTATTGATAACATTTCATTAATCTCTCACAGCAGCCCAGTAATCTCAGTGATAGATAGTTAAATTACAGGCTATGGTATAGACACAGAGAATCTAGTAAAGAAAAATATGAAATTTACCTAGATATGTATCTTCATATTAGAGGCAGGATTATTGCTGATATTAGCAAGTTAAACTCACATGACGTGATCAAACAATTGGCCTTTTTCACTGCGAAAAGCCCTTTCATTTGTGGCTGTCTATATTCAGCTGTAAACTGTGCTTGAGGCATTCTCCACAGTTGGCGCCAGATCCGCAGCTGCCGTTCAAGTTTTTTACGTGTGATTTGATTTGACAAGGGTCACAAGACTCTCCCTAGATAATTTTGTTGTTAGATAAAATTAAAATCAGGACAGGGAAGTAGCAAACATAGGCAGTGGGAAAATAGCCCAGTAAAAGTACAGTTAAAGCACTTAAAATTTACTCAAGTAAAAGTATACGATTTCTGAACTACTTAAAGTAAAATTCTTGGGAAAAAGTAGTTAGTAACGTGAGTATTTGTAAGTTGTTACTGTACACCCCTGCCTAACATGCATATTAAAAATGCAATGGTTATGGCATCTCCTGTTATGGCAACTGCAATTTGAAAATAGACAGCTCAGACAGTCACAAAAAAACTGACATGCACTTACTAAGATTACTACGGTAACTTGAAGGAAAAACAGACAGATGCGCGTTGTGCACATTCTTTCATTGAGTTGGGAAGCGTATCTTCACGTAATGACAAAATATGATGCATTATATTTGTATTATGTAATATTTTGCACATTTTGTAGCAGATTATTTTATAACAGCCTATAATAATGAATAGAAGATACACTGGAACAACATCTGTCAGACATGTTATTATATATACAGTTATGTCCATGTCATTCCTCCTAATTAATCTGAGTACTCGAGAAGACAAATTGACCAAAATGCCCATTCCGAGTGTAAATGTGTATTTCTGTTAATCATTTAGACCTGCTCTCTGTATAGTAGCAACAGCAGATCCTGTGGCATATGAAAGAAGTTCTACACACAAGTGTTTTCTTGAGCCAGTCCTTAGTTTTTCCCTACTTATTTTTTTACTTATTCGTTGAACTGTCATTTTAAAGCAATATCACACTCACAGTCATGCTGTATTGTCCATCTATCAGCACTAGGCCTGTCGTGCTTATTAGATAACCGTCTGATCACGGTTATTTGATATTGTGCACATCAAATTCCAATCACATATTAATGCCCAAATAGGCAGAGAACAAATGCAAAGGTCCAGCAATTTACTGTATATATGCATTACATATAATACGTATTTTTAGAAACACTGTAAGCTTGCAAAACAGTTTTTATATTTTAATATTTTAATTTGTACAAGGTGTTTATATGTTTTGTGAAACATGCAATTGTTGAAGCTGTTAATGCTAATAGTTTTATACAATAATTATATTTAATAATTGTTTGTCCATGCACATCATGCAAATCTACTATTGGCTGTGACCTGCAGTATCGTTACTTCCTGCGGTATTGGTGATGCCCACACTCCCATTTTTCAGATCACTCTCTGAAGTGAAGAAATTGTCGAGTCTACTGGGTCAAATCTCCCGAGGAGAAAATTGCTCCGTTACAGCATTATCTGGGATTAGGCCAATAATGCTGGAATCGGAGTCTGAGCCTTCCTTACAAGACTACCTAAAGCCAAACTGAGCCCCATTGAGTGAGCAGGACACAAGTTCATTATATCTGTACACCCCTGTACACACTTCCCCCTCCCAACAAAACCATACAGAGAGAAATAACCCCTCAATTTTGTGGCTTCTATCTTTAGTAGAAACCCCAGTGTATGTATGATGTATCGACTACATTAGCTTCCGCTCTTCAAAACAGCACTGATTTCACTTAACATAACAGTACAGAAAAACTGCATACACTGAAAGCCCTAGGCTATGTTAATGGATCCCAAATGTCAAATATAAGATATAATGGAGTCACAAGAAAATGCTCTACAAGCATTTTACTCCATTAAATTTAACACATCAGTCACAAGACAGGGCACACTAATGCAATAAAAATGCTTTAGTAAACCTGAAATCTGCAGAAGCTAATGGCAATTACAGCTAAATGTAGTGTTTTAACATTACAGTCTCTACTTTATTGTAATAATTAGTGCCATCTTCAATCCTTAAATAAAAAAAGGGAGGCTGTGATCACATTGGTAATGAGGTTAATCGTTTTGGGGGCAAACATTTAGCAGGACCCATTGTCAGTTCCATGTAGGGTAGATTTTGACAGTTTTTATTCAGGGCAGTCTTCTAACCCAATCCCATTCCTAAACCTACCAATTATCAACAATATAAAACAAGTTAAGGACAAGAAATTTGTCAAAATAATTTGTTTTTATAATTACAGTATTATATGGACATTATTGAGAACTTAACCTCACCCCTATGCCTAAACCTAACCAATTCTCAACCATATAAATGCACGTACAAGAACAGTAACCAAAAAAAGCACTATTCAAGTATTCCAAATGACTCATGCAGCATTCAAAGACATCTGAAGCCAAATGATAGATCCATGTGAGGAACAAAAATATACAACCAAACATTTAAATGTTGCAATCAGTTACAAGACACAAAAAATCCATTGGCATCTGACACCACTGATGTCAAAGCTGTCATGACGCTTCTTGAGACAGCAGTTTTGAATATTAATGTGAGTGCAGGTCAGCAACTTACTGCTACAGCAGATGGGAATGCTGATCATTAAATAAAGACAAAGCAATCACAAGACATGGAATATAGTGCACAAATAAAGGATTACTTTATTTTCTCATTTATGATCCAGAAATTGGGCATTCTGAAAATTTCTTTTATGCTTAATTGCAAACAATTTTTTTTTTTTTTTTATGATAAAGCAATGAGTAAATGATGAAAGGATTTTCAAATCGTTTCATTAAAAAATTTAGCCTTTGGTACAGTAATACTTCAAAATGAGTTGAATACGGCATTATAGTGACAATTCACATACAGACCAAATTAAGTTTCATCATGAGAGTGTGTTGTTTTATAAGCAATACGATCCAAACAACCTTACCTGATGGCACATTTGAGAGAGTCAGGTCTTGCAGACATCAGCGTTCCACTGTGGGCCACTGTTGGCTTGAAAGGGTATGACACTTCGCCCTTGAATTACAACATCTCTCCAGATGTGATGACCATGGTAACTCTTACTTATTAAAACTGAAATGTCACTGTCAGTGTGGACTGAGAGCTCAGGATTAATTTTAACAGCTGATCTAGGAATGCTGGGACGTCTGCTTTTAGAGTGATCTAAAATGTGTAGAAGAGCACTGTGTGTAAGTATAATTTATATCAGCTGGGTTTATTATTCAAAAAATAAAACAACACTGGTGAGGCATGAAAATTTATGAAAAACATTGAATTACAATAATGAAAAAGATTCACATCTGGAAGATCTTGATGTCTCTGCACTGAGTCAGAATCATCCTTTGCAGACACTTCCTCATTCTCATCTCCAGAATTCCTGTACTGTGAGGAATCTCTTGGATCAGTGGTGTCTGGAGAAGGACTATGGGTTGGACACCGCTCTAGTGACACAATGGCTGCAGGCCTCTTCATAAACACAGATCGAGGGGACACTTCAGTTTCCTTCAAGGTTGCGTGAGGTGAGTCTAGTTCCTTCCATCTATGCTGCTCTCCTGGCCTCTGAGAGACATCACAATCAGACTCCATCTGCTTTCATGCATGTCACTCACATGGCTCCCCTCAAGGAAACCACCTGAGTTCTGAATGTCATCAGATAAGACGGCAGCGCTGCTGGCTTTTTAAACAAGGGGTGCATCAAAAGGCCACTTTGTTGCACAGAGAGTGAATGGTGATTAGGTATCAGCTATGTCTGAGATGGTGAACACATAGTTGTAACGCCATCGTGTCTTGATGAGTCTTTGGAGGTCTGGTGACCTGTAAAGATGACAGCATTATGTGATGATCCCCATTTGCTGGAGAGAAGGAATCTGCCCGGGTGCTGTGCAAGTGAAACAATGTACAGTATCTCACAAAAGTGAATACACCCCTCACATTTTTGTAAATATTTGATCTTTTCATGTGACAACACTGAAGAAATGACACTTTGCTACAATGTAAAGTAGTCAGTGTACAGCTTGTATAACAGTGTAAATTTGCTGTCCCCTCAAAATAACTCAACACACAGCCATTAATGTCTAAACCGCTGGCAACAAAAGTGAGTACACCCTACGTGAAAATGTCCAAATTGGGCCCAATTAGCCATTCCCCCCCCCCCCCCCCCCGGTGTCATGTGACTCGTTAGTGTTACAAGATCTCAGGTGTGAATGGGGAGCAGGTGTGTTAAATTTGGTGTCATCACTCGCACACTCCCTCAATCTGGTCACTGGAAGTTCAACATGGCACCTCATGGCAAAGAACTCTCTGAGGATCAGAAAAAAAGAATTGATGCTCTACATAAAGATGGCCTAGGCTATAAGAAGTTTGCCAAGATCCTGACAATGAGCTGCAGCACGGTGGCCAAGACCATACAGCGGTTTAACAGGACAGGTTCCACTCAGAACAGGCCTCGCCATGGTCGACCAAAAAAGTGAGTGCACGTGCTGAGTGTCTTATCCAGAGGCTGTCTTTGGGAAATAGACGTATGAGTGCTGCCAGCATTGCTGCAGACGTTGAAGGGGTGGGGGGAGGTCAGCCTGTCATACCATACGCCGCACACTGCATCAAATTGGTCTGCATGGCTGTCGTCCCAGAAGGAAGCCTCTTCTAAAGATGATGCACATCTAAGCCTGCAAACAGTTTTCTGAACACAAGCAGACTAAGGACATGGATTACTGGAACCATGTCCTGTGGTCTGATGAGACCAAGATAAACTTATTTGGTTCGGATGGTGTCAAGCATGTGTGGTGGAAACCAGGTGAGGAGTACAAAGTACAAAGACAAGTGTGTCTTGCCTACAGTCATGCATGGTGGTGGGAGTGTCATGGTCTGCATGAGTGCTGCTGGCACTGGGGAGCTACAGTTCATTGAGGGAACCATGAATACCAACATGTACTGTGACATACTGAAGCAGAGCATGATCCCCTCCCTTCAGAGACTGGGCTGCAGGGCAGTAATCCAGCATGATAACAACCCCAAACACACCTCCAAGACGACCACTGCCTTGCTAAAGAAGCTGAGGGTGAAGGTGATGGACTGGCCAAGCATGTCTCCAGACCTAAACCCTATTGAGCATCTGTGGAGCATCCTCAAATGGAAGGTCTCTAACATCCACCAGCTCTGTGATGTTGTCATGGAGGAGTGGAAGAGGACTCCAGTGGCAACCTGTGAAGCTCTGGTGAACTCCATGCCCAAGAGGGTTAAAGCAGTGCTGGAAAATAATGGTGGCCACACAAAATATTGACACTTTGGGCACAATTTGGACATTTTCATGTAGGGTGTACTCACTTTTGTTGCCAGAGATGACATGAATGGCTGTGTGAGTTATTTTGAGGGGACAGCAAATTTACACTGTTATACGAGTTGTACACTCACTACTTTACATTGTAGCAAAGTGTCTACTTTGGCAGATCACTCTCTGAAGTGAAGAAATTGTCGAGTCTACTGGGTCTTCAGTGTTGTCACATGAAAAGATATAATCAAATATTTACAAAAATGTGAGGGGTGTACTCACTTTTGTGAGATACTGTATATGGTATATGCAAGTGGTGGGAGAAGGGTCACATGGCTTACACATACATACATACATACATACATGCATACATATTTATATATATACACACATATTGTATATATACACGAACTGAGCACTTTATTAGGGACACCTGTACATTAGGGCTGCACGAATTTGACATATTGTCATAATGGACAAAAGTCATATTGTGATTATTTTTAAAAATATTGCGATTTGAACTGCAATTATGAAAGAAAAAAAATGGTAATGTTTTTCACGTGTTCAACTGTCAAAATGCTGCTGGGGTTTTCACAAACTGAGACCTTTTTTTTGAGACCCACAAACAAATAAATATATAAACAGTGAAGAATATATATATATATATATATATATATATATATATTTATACACACACAAACTGCCATTCAAAAGTTTGAGGTCACTTGACTGAAATGTTTCTCATGATCTTAAAAACCTTTTGATTTTAAGGTGTATGCTTAAATGTTTGAAATTAGATTTGTAGGCAAAAATATAATTGTGCCAACATTTATTTCATTGCAAAACTAAAATTTTATTTAAAAATGAAATTATTTTGAAACGGATAACTCGGATGGAATAATAAGAAAGGCAGCTAATAAGTGCCCAGTATTGATGGGAACTCCTTTAATACTGTTTAAAAATCATCCCATGGTGATACCTCAAGAAGCTGGTTGAGAAAATGCCAAGAGTAAATTTCTGCAAATTCTATGCAAAGAGTGATTACATTGAAGATGCTAAAATATAAAATAGTTTTGATTTATTTAGGATTTTTTTCACATATCCAATTCCTATAGTTTCATTTCTGTTTTTTCCATAGTTTTGATGACTTTAATATTATCCTTAAATGTGAGAAATAATCATAAAGAATGAGTAATTGACCCTAAACTTTTGACAGTGTTTTATATATATATATATTTAAAACGACTGCAAATCCTTGCTGACCGCATCTATCCAGAGTCACAATGCGGATTCAGGGCTAAAAGAGGTACAGTGGACATGATATTCTCTGTGCGTCAGCTTCAAGAAAAATGTAGAGAGCAGCAGATGCCACTCTTCATCGCCTTTGTCGACCTCACTAAGGCATTTGACCTAGTGAGCAGGAAGGGTCTGTTCCAGCTGATGCAGAAGATTGGTTGCCCCCCGCAGCTGCTCAACATCATAGCCTCCTTTCATGATGGCATGAAGGGGATAGTAAGCTGGGATGGCGAAACTTCTAAACCCTTTGAAATCAAGAGTGGCGTCAAACAGGGATGTGTCCTTGCCCCAACCTTGTTTGGAATCTACTTCTCTATGCTGCTAACATTTGCCTTTAGACACTCTACAGAAGGTGTTCATCTGCACACCAGGAGTGACGGAAGGTTGTTCAAACTGACCCGCCTAAAAGCCAAGACTAAAGTCCGCTCAGTACTCATTAGAGAGATGCTGTTTGCAGACGATGCGGCCCTGGTGGCGCACACTGAAGAAGAACTACAGCAGCTGCTCAGTCAGTTTTCCCATGCCTGTAATGAGTTCGGGCTCACGATCAGCATTAAAAAGACCAATGTCTTGAGTCAAAATGTCCCTTCACCACCATCAATCAGCATTGATGGCGAAGTGCTGGAAAACACTGACCACTTCAAGTATCTGGGCTCCACCATCACCAGTCACTTGTCGCTTGATAAAGAAATAGACACACGTATTGCAAGAGCTGCTGCAATATTGTCCAAACTGAACAAGAAAGTGTGGGAAAACAATAACATCTCATTGAATACCAAACTCAGAGTATACCAAGCATGCATTCTCAACACCTTGCTGTATAGCAGCGAAACCTGGACGACATATGCCAGACAGGAAAACCGCTTGAACAGTTTCCATCTCCGCTGCCTGCGTCGAATCCTTGGTATAAACTGGGAAGACAAGATCACCAACACATCTGTCCTGGAACAGACAAATTCCCACAGCATGCACCTGTTGATAACGCAACGTAGGCTGCGCTGGATAGGTCATGTGCGTCGGATGAAGGATGGCCGTATTCCCAAGGATATACTGTATGGTGAACTAGCTACAGGGCATCGTCCTGTAGGCCGACCAGCACTGCGCTACAAGGATGTTCTCAAGCGTGATTTGAAAACCACTGGTATATCCCTGGATACCTGGGAGCCTCTTGCAAAAAATCGCAGAGCATGGAGAACTACAGTAAGTGATGGAATCCAAAGGGGAGAAGCGAAGAGACTCCAGCAGTTGAAGGACAAAAGAAGTCACAGGAAGGAGGGGAAACCAAGCCATGACTTCAACCCGCCATCCAGCTTTGTCTGCCTAAATTGCGGCAGAGACTGCCATGCAAGGATAGGACTACTGAGCCACTCCAGATGTTGCCAACAACAAAATTGACTGAAAAAGATAAAGAAGGCGCAGCCATTGTCTTTCGAGACAGAAGGGGCCAAGAGATTATATATATATATATATATATATACACACACACACACACACACACACACACACACACAAGTAGTTTAAGAAGTTCTGAACATTTTTTTCAAATGGTAATAGTAATTTTTCAAGTTATTATTGTCCTGACTCTACATTGTGATCAGTTGAATGCCACTTTGGTGAATAAAAGTACCAATTTCTTTCCACAAGAGCTAAATCTGTACATTATTCAAAACTTCTGGCCACCAGTGTATATATATATATATATATATAGTAACACTCCCCTATTTATTAAAATAGGAAGTATTAACACAAAGGGATCGGTGCTGCTCTTAAGTGATTCGTAATACGGAGGAAGAATCTCACTCAAACACAGATGTTTAAACAGTTAACCCAAGTGTATTTATGAGATCACAGATATATACGAACATATAATGGAACAATGCTGACAAGACAGTGATCCTGCCGTGAGCAGGATCAGTGCGGTAAAGTGACTGTTATAAGTCCAGAGAGTTGAGTAATCCAAACAAGCGTTATCTGGTAGTACTCTTCCAAGGAACGGCATATCATGCTCCAAAAAACAGCCAGCAAAAAGGATATTCCACGCGGATACAAGGTGTCGTTGAGAGTGAGGAGCAGCTCTTTCGATGACCGGCATATCGGTCTCTTTTATTCAAAATACTAGTATCCTGTTTACATGTTGCGTCATCCCGTGACGAGATCTCACGGGAAGTGATCGCGAGAAAATGTATAGGGGTGTCAATATAACATTAGTTAGGGTAAAATACAGCTTACCGGGCAAAGCAATAGAATAATTGACAACCAACAATTTAGTCAATTAGCATTATTATAGAGGTGCTTTGCCTTATGTGGCAACGTTACATAAATCCCCCCCCCCCCCCAGCCTTCGGCATAGGAGGAGATCGTCCGTACCAACGTTTCAGATTCACCACATTTATAATGTCTGTTTTATATGGGTCACCCCAACCAACTGTGTAATTTATTGGCCCCATTTTCCTTATTATTTCAGCCGGTCCCTCCCACTTGGGCGCTAGCTTGGCAGAGTATTTATTGGAAGAAGATGAGAGAGGGTGAGTTTTTATCCAGACTAGATCTCCCGGCTGGAATTGTACATCCTTCCGTCGGGCATTGTAGTATCTAGCTTGTCTAGCGTGTTGCACTCCTACTCGCAGCTTTACTTCCTCCGCCATGATCTTTTGTCGTTCAATCTGGTTATACGATGTTTGGTCCGGTGTGGGGGGTTTGAGGATCAACCTCTCTAGTGGACCCTGCAGCTGTCTGCCCATCATTAACTCAGCGGGTGCTCTACCGGTAGTTTCTTGATATGCTGTGTTGATAGCAAATCTTAACTCAGGTAACCACTGGTCCCATTTCTCGTGATGGTGTCCCACATATGACGCAATCATCGTTTTTAATGTCCTGTTAATTCTTTCAGTCAGGTTGGTCTGCGGGTGATAGCTGGTAGTAAGTTTTTGGATACTTCCCCAGGTTTTGCAGAGCTCTGACAACATATTGGAAGTGAATTGGGCACCCCGGTCAGATATGATGTACTTCGGCACCCCCCATCGTGTAAAGATCTCTTCTCTGAGAATTTTGACGATCTTAGGGGTCTTACTGTCTCTAAGGGGGAACAACTCTACCCATTTGGTGTAATAATCCACTAGCACCAGTAGGTAAGTGTTTTGTTTCTTACTGACCGGGAAAGGTCCCATGAAATCCATCCCCCAAGTGTGACCTGGTTCTGCCACTTGAGTATGCTGTAAGAATCCGCTGGGTTTTGTATTGTCATGTTTGTATTTCTGACAGGTAGAGCATCCTTTGACGTATTGCCAGACGTCTTTACGTACCGTGGGCCACCACGCCACCTCCAAGAGCCTCAGTAAGGTTTTCATACGTCCCAGATGTCCTCCCAGAGGGTTATCGTGTACGTAGACAAGAATCCAGGTATTAATGCCTGAGGAACAACCAGTTGGAATTTATCTCCGTTATTCTTGACAGGCACCCGGCGATATACCACCCCCTGGTGGACCTCAAAGGTAATTTGGTGATCTTGAACCTTTCTGGCTTTTTGTGACATTTGTAGGAGAGACACCGCATTGTCACTACTTTGTGCTTGAGCGATTTCGTCTAATGTGTTAGGTATGTCAGACGCACATTTTGTCGTTGTTGTTATGGCCATACAGTGCACCCTTTCTCTCTCCTAAGATTCACAGATTCGTGACAAGGCGTCTGGCCCCAGGTTTAGACATCCTCTCCTGTGATGGACTTTGAAGCTGAACTGCTGCAGCCTAAGGGTCCATCGGGTCAGCCGAGAGGAGGTTTTAGGGCTATTGAAGGCCCAGGTTAAGGCAGCATGATCGCTATAAATGTCAAACTGTCTCCCTTCAAGGTAATGCCTCCATTTTTTCACCGCCCAGACTACAGCCAGACACTCCTTTTCAGACGTTGAATAGTTTAACTCTGGTCCACGTAAAGTTCGTGACGCGTAAGCTATCACTCTTTCCCCCTCAGGGGTTAGTTGGGTAATGATAGCTCCTAAGCCTACATCACTGGCATCAGTGTGTACCTGGAAAGGTTGATTGAGGTCAGGTTGCATCAATACAGGTGGGTCTTGTAATATTGTCTTGATGTTTTCAAAACATGTCTGGCACTCAGGAGTCCAATCCCATTTTACTCCTTTCTTTTTTTAAGCTGTTTAACGCAGCTGTGATGTCGGCAAAGTGGGGAATGAACTTGTGGTACCATCCTGCTAATCCCAAGAAGCATTGGAGGGCTTTAATATCTTTGGGCTGAGGATATTCAGCTATCGCCCGGGTCTTTTCCTGATCGACCTCCACTCCTCTCTCTGAGACTATGTGTCCCAGGAACTTTAACTGTTTTTTAAAGAAGTGACACTTGTTCATGTTCAGGGTAAGCGATGCTTGGCAAAGGCGTTGCAGAATGGTGTTCAGATGTTGGACGTGTTCCGTTAAAGTTTGTGAATAGATTATTATGTCATCAATGTAAACAAAACAAAACTTCCCTCTCAGTTCTGCTAGGACCTTCTCCATCAGCCTCTGGAAGGTGGCTGCCGCATTCCGTAATCCATATGGCATGGAGCGGAATTGGAATAGTCCTTGGGAGGTGATGAAAGCGGTTTTGTTTTTACTCCTTTCCTCCATTTCGACCTGCCAGTATCCAGACTGCAAATCTAATGTACTGAACCAGGAGGCGCCTTCCATGGATTCCAAGATGTCATGGATGATAGGCATTGGATATGCGTCAGCTATGGTCAGCTATATTAAGCTTCCTATAGTCCACACAGAACCTGTAAGAACCATCAGGTTTGGGGACCAGGACTACCGGTGATGACCATGGAGAGACAGAAGGTTCGATGATGTTGTCTCTTAGCATTTGTTCCACTTGATCATCAATAATCTTCTTCTTGAAAGGTGAAACCCTATAAGCTCTGGATCTCATAGGCATTTCGTCAGATAGTAAGATTTTGTGTTGTTCCACAGATGTTTTGCCTAGGACTTTGGAGGTAGTATGAGGCCAATTATCCATCAGCCTCTGTAATTCCTCCTGATTGTCGGAGTCCCAGATGGGAGCAACTTGTGTGTGTACGTCGTAGATTGGGGGAT
The DNA here is from genome assembly GCA_032164185.1 of Moxostoma hubbsi. Taxonomy (NCBI): domain Eukaryota; kingdom Metazoa; phylum Chordata; class Actinopteri; order Cypriniformes; family Catostomidae; genus Moxostoma; species Moxostoma hubbsi. Next base: position 6,257,922 of record JAVLUX010000013.1, on the reverse strand, counting down.
CCCAGGTTGGCGGTAAGGCGTAATAGAGACTCACAGCAGCAGTGGAGCATACTCTTTCACCCATCGTATTAGTAGACAGCACAGGATTTATAAGTGTAGTTAGGAAAGGATGATAAATATATCCTTTGCCCATTTTCAGTCCATATCTCCCTTGTCCTACATCCACTATGGCTTCAGCGGCTCTTAGGAAATCCAGACCAGCTATAAGGGTAAAGGCCAGGTGAGCATCCTTCATTATATAGGAATCCAGCCTGCATACCTTGTCATGCCACTCATAACAGACTGTTTTCTTACTAATCGCCTGGTGCATTTTTCCATCAGCCATAATGAACCGTTGAAGAGGGACTGGGGGGTCAGGTGTCGCTTCCCCTCCTAACTGTCTCCACAGGTTTTCCTGAATAAGGGTGTAAGTGCTCCCAGTATCCAGCACTGCCTTCACCTCTTGTCCTTTTATCGTTAGTGGCACTACTAGAAGGGATGTTATAGGATGGGGTTGTGCAATGGATAATCCTGCTAGACTTTTAGAGGTATTCCGTTCAGGAGGTCTTTTAGTCGCCTTTTCTTTACTGTTCAAATTGCCCACTTTCTGCCAGTAATCTTTTGCTCCCATCCAGTCCTTCTCTACCATGGATCCTACCTTCACCAGTTGTTCCACAGACTTCACCGTCCCTCTCAGACAGCCCGCAACCCTTGGGTTGATGTTATTAAGGATTCGGCTCACCATTTCCTCTTCAGTGATAGCTGGCTTCCATTTTAGGCAGAGGGCTCGGTAATCGTAGGCGAAATCTCTCAACCGCTGACAGGGTTGTTGAACCAGGGCTCTTAACTTATCCTCCACTTCGGTAAGGTAATCCTCTGGGAGAAAAGCAGACATAAAAGCATCCTTGAAAGATTTCCAATCAGTTACCTTTGCCTTTTCAGCCTTCCACCAGCTCTGTGCAGGTCCTTTGAGTACTGTACTCAGAGTTCCGATGAGCTCCACGCTAGGAAGAGGCCTGATGTCCAGGAAGTTTTCACATTGTTCAATGAACTGGAGCACATCAGATGTCTCACATGATTCCCCAAAGGAAGGAAATTCCAGTCGTATTGGGGGTCTCCCACAGAAAGACGAGATACTGGACATAAGTGAAGGGTGAGCCATGTTCGTTAGTGGAGCTCCAGAAGTGACATCATAGGTAGCGTTGACCCTAGTGGCAGGTGGGGTTTTAACTCTCGCTGCTGGAATGGGAGTTCTCACCTCTTTAACAGTAGATAAGGAAGGAACAGGGTTAAAAGTCTGTATTTGAGAACGAGATGGGGTACTGGTGAATCTTAACTTTTTCATTTGACTTTCCCATCTTGCATCTCTCCTCAGAAAACAGTCAACCACGGCTCTCTCCAATTTCTCTATAGACCCTTGGAAATGATCTTCTAAATCTGCCAAGCTAGCGTTCACTGCCTCCCGGAAACTGGTTTCTCTATTAAGAGAACTATCTACGGACTATATTACCTCCTGTTCATTTTGTACTTTTGCACTAAGAGCCAATAAATCCACCTTTAGTTTATCAATCTCAGTTTGCATTGTTTGTACAACATTTACATTCAATACCTCTTTTGCATCATCCTCATCATCAGTTTTTTCATCATCAGAAATATACATGAAACTCAGCATAGATAGTTAGTTATTTCAGCAGCAGGGTTACGTCTGGTAACAAATGGGCCTGCTGTGAAATCAGCCACTAGTGCTTCATCAGTGCTACCTCTTAAATTAGTCACATCCATATGCATGATATCATGCATGATTTCGATCTCTTCCTCCATTTATATATGCTTCTTCCTCCATTTTATAAACACCAGAATCACTATATAACAAAACAGAAACAGCACGTTTCCCCGTACGGGCCACCACTATGTAACACTCCCCTATTTATTAAAATAGGAAGTATTAACACAATCAAAGGGATCGGTGCTGCTCTTAAGTGATTCGTAATACGGAGGAAGAATCTCACTCAAACACAGATGTTTAAACAGTTAACCCAAGTGTATTTATGAGATCACAGATATATTCGAACATATAATGGAACAATGCTGACAAGACAGTGATATATATATATATATACAAATATATATGTGGATGTGGGAAATGTCAGGTAGGTATATAAAAAGTCTTGTTATCCAGAGTGCACGCACAAACAAACAATGTTAGATCGGTCTCACCGGTGTATGTTCAAGCCGTGAGCAGGATCAGTGCGGTAAAGTGACTGTTATAAGTCCAGAGAGTTGAGTAATCCAAACAAGCGTTATCTGGTAGTACTCTTCCAAGCAACGGCATATCATGCTCCAAAAAACAGCCAGCAAAAAGGATATTCCACGCGGATACAAGGTGTCGTTGAGAGTGAGGAGCAGCTCTTTCGATGACCGGCATATCGGTCTCTCTTATTCAAAATACTAGTATCCTGTTTACATGTTGCATCATCCCGTGACGAGATCTCACGGGAAGTGATCGCGAGAACATGTATAGGGGCGTCAATATAACATTAGTTAGGGTAAAATACAGCTCACCGGGCAAAGCAATAGAATAATTGACAACCAACAATTTAGTCAATTAGTATTATTATAGAGGTGATTTGCCTTATGTGGCAACGTTACAATATATATATATATATATATATATATATATACATGTATATATATATATATATATATATATATATATATATATATATATATATATATATATATATATATATACACACTGTATGTATACACTGATCAGCCAAAACATTAGAACCCCTGACAGGTGAAGTGAATAACATTGATTATCTCGTTACAATGGCACCTGTCAAGGGGTGGGATATATTAGGCAGCAAGTGAACAGTCAGTTCTTGAATTTCATGTGTTGAATGCAGGATAAATGGCAAGCATAAGGATCTAAGCAACTTTGACAATGGCCAAATTGTGATGGCTAGATGACTAGGTAGCACTCCAAAAAGGCAGGTTTTATGGGGTATTCCCGGTAAGCAGTGATTAGTACCTACCAAAAGTGGTACAAGGAAGCACAACTGGTGGACCGGGGACAGGGTCATGGGCGCCTAAGGCTCACTGATGTGCTTGGGGAGCGAAGACTAGCTCATCAGGTCCGATCCCACAGAAGAGCTACTGTAGCACAAATTGTTGAAAAACTTATTGGTGGCCATCAGAGGTGGGAGCAAGTCACACATGTTCAAGTCACAAGCAAGTCTCAAGTCTTAACCACCAAGTCTCGAGTCAAGTCTCAAGTGCAGACAAATCAAGCAAGTCAAGTCAAGTCAGTGACTCACCTCAGGTCAAGTTGAGTACTGATGAGTTTCAAGTTGAGTCAAGCCACAGTACTAAAATAAATAATTATGTAGTTATAAAATAAAGTAACTTTTTTTAAATAAATATTTATTTTTGCTCTGAAAAGATGAACTTATATACAAAATACCTTTACATTATTTTTTTTATATGAATTGAATGAACAGTAATGTGTTTGGATAATAAGGTATCTAGAAGTATTCACAATTTTTTAAGTACCCACGATAAAAAAATACTGTGCATGTTCATTAACGCAATTTACTAATCGTAAATTGCTTTAATGAACATGCACAACATTTCTAGATACCTTATTTTCCAAATTGTTTAGATTTAAAGAATTAACCGGTTAAAACTTATAACACTGCGTGTATGCTGTGTAAAAATGTTTTTGTTTTTTTTCACATTGATCTAACAAGGGCTTAATGAAAAGTAAGTAAGTGGTAGTTACCCTGGTAATGCCTGTACACAAAGCAGCCCTGCGCTTATACACAATACTTTATTAGGCATTATACGGAGGTAAGAAGAAAAGAAAATGCTATCGAAGACAGTCAGTTCCCTTCAGAGATACATTTATATAAAATAGTCATAAAGGTATTGCATTCAAGTGCTTTAGTAAAATTCTTCAGAAGTCATAATCACTATGAGAGCACTTAGATTTCATCACAAGCCATTCTGTATATTTTATACTACTTGACACATTTTATGTTGTTTACGTAAAGCGTTGTGACTGCAAATCTTCCTGTTATGTTTTAATATTGCCAACAAATGGTTATGGTATATTGTTGAGAAGGTTACTGAGTGTTGAGAAGGTTTAGGAAAAGGCACACACATTTAGAGGCAATGTCAGGTAATTTCACACTTTTCGTGCTACAAAACATGAGATTAATCGTGAATAATTTTAATTTACTGACAACCCTCAAACATTTGAACAGTAATTTTACATATTAATCTTTCTGGATAATGAAATGATAATGAAATGATTTACTTGACATGTCTGATGAAATTTGAGGTTGTGGTGGTTGTATCAGGTATTTTTGCGTTGCATATTTTCATACTTCTTTTATTCATATGTCTTCTTTTATTCATATATCTTATATGGTCCAATTATAAATCTTTATATCCAAAGGAGATTATGCAGCGTTAACTGCACAGATGCAGATCAGTAGTGCTGGCGGGCTTACATTTTTGCATATTAATTAATTAATGTCGCAATCTTTTTTTTAAACACATTTAATTACGGTTTATAATAAGTTATTGAAAATAATAATAAGAAAAAAACATTCAAGTCATTTTCGAGTCATGCAGTTCAAGTCTAGTCAAGTCTCAAGTCACTGGTTCTCAAGTCAAAGTCAAGTAATAGTCATGTAATAATCATGTAACTCGAGTCCCCCACCTCTGCTGGCCATGATAGAAAGGTGTGAGAACACATAGTGTATTGCAGCTTGCTGCATATGGGGTTGCATAGCCCAGACTGGTTAGAGTTCCCATGCTGACCCCTGTTCACTGCTGAAAGTGCCTATAATGGGCACATAAGCGTCAGAACTGGACCATGGAGCAAATGGAAGAAGGTGGCCTGGTCTGATGAAAGACATTTCTTTTAGACCAGGTGGACGGCCAGGTGCGTGTGCTTCGTTTACCTGGGGAAGAGATGGCAGCAGGATGCATTATGGGAAGGCGGCACGCCGGCAGAGACAGTGTGATGCTGTGTGCAATGTTATGCTGGGAAACCTTGGGATCTGGCAATGTGTATGTTACTTTGACACGTACCACCTACCTAAAGATTTTTGCAGACCACCTAGATCCCTTCATGGCAACAGTATTCCCTGATGGCAGTGGCATCATTCAGCAGGATAATGCGCCCTGCCACACTGCAAACATTGTTCAGGAATGGTTTGAGTAACATGACAAAGTGTTCAAGGGGTTGACTTGGCCTCTAAATTCCCCAGATCTTAATCCGATTAAGCATCTATGGGATGTGCTTAACCAACATCCATGGAGGCCCCACCTTGCAACTTACAGGACTTAAAGGATCTGCTTCTAATGTGCCAGATACCACAGGACACCATCTTCTTCACCATCGTCTTCTGGAGTCAATGCCTCAATGGGTCAGAGCTGTATTGGCAGCACGAGGGGAACCTACACGACTTTAGGCTGGTGGTTTATATATATATACACATACATCACATGTTCAAATACATTAGCCACATACATTTATACCAGTTTTTCACAATTCCTATTATTTAATCGTAGAAAACGTTCACTGTCTTAGGTCAGTTAGGATCACTACTTTATTTTAAGAATGTGAAATGTCAGGGGCCTAGGTAGCTCAGCGAGTATTGATGCTGACTACCACCCCTGCAGTCGTGAGTTCAAATCCAGGGTGTGCTGAGTGACTCCAGCCAGATCTCCTAAGCTACCAGATTGGCCCGGTTGCTAAGGAGGGTAGAGTCACATAACCTCCTCATTGTCGTGATTAGTGGTTCTTGCTCTCAGTAGGAGGTGTGGAAAATTGTGCATGGATTGCAGAGAGTAGAATGAGCCTCCACATGCTGGGAGTCTCTGCGGTGTCATGCACAATGAACCACATGATAAGATGCATGGAATGACTGTCTCAGAAGTGGAGACTTGTCCCCTGCCACCGAGACTGAGGTGAGTAACCGTGCCACCACGAGGACCTACTAAGTAGTGGGAATTGGGCATTCCAAATTGGGAGAAAATGGGTAGCCTTCCACAAGCCTTCTCACAGTACATTGCTGGAATTTTGGCCCATTCCTCCAGACAGAACTGGTGTAACTGAGGTTTGTAGGCCTCTGTGGAATAATGGAGGCATCTTTTTAACTTCTTTTGTTGGTGTAGCTGCAACTGTTCCCTGTTTGAAGGATGTTCTATAGGAATGTGTTTCTTGTCTCTACTCTCACGTTTCACACGTAGCTCAGACATGTATGTCACCCCCATATAAGGTAATGAACTATTTCATTGGTGGGGGTCCAGTGGAATGTGGTTTTTCTGGACCATATAACAAAGTGCTGAACAATAAATGTTGAAGGAGGATTTGATAGCACTGGGTGTCTGTGTCATTTCTTTCTTCCCTCAGCTGAGCCGCATCGAGACGGGGATTGCAGATCAAGAAAATAAATTAAACACATTGGATGACAAAATTATCTAACAATTTGGGAGCTCGTCGGGATTTCTCCAGACAGGTAAGACTGATTTAAGTATCAAGTTTTCCTGTCTGATGAGAGATTGAATTAAATGTTGTTTAATTTGGCTCGATATTAACTCCGTTAATAACTCTGCTCGGGGGCCCCGTCAGAGGGATGATTTTGCCCTATTATAAATAGGAAGGAAGGTTTTGCTCTATTATAAATAGGGAAAACCCCACGACCGCAGCAGTAGTTTAAAGGATATCCTTATTCTGGTATGAATAATAAGAGGACGGAAATTGTCCTATGGAAAAGACGGAGAGAATTTGATCTGCATTATTGTTCTGCATGAACCGTGTCGATCGGGAAATTGTTTGTATTATTATTAAAAGGGTGACATTATGGGACAGGAAAAAAGCCATCCTCTATCGAACGAAACTACAAAACAATGGATGTTTTGCAATAAACAAGATTATAATACTGAGCCGTGTATCAGCAATTTGGCTGGGTGGTCAGAGAAAGGAGAAAGAGAAAAGAAGAAAAAAGAGAAAAAACTTAATTAGATCAGTTCATGAGTAAATCAAATCTATGGTTAAAAAGGGTGAAAGGACCCTCAGTGGGATTAGAAACACATAAAAGAGTCATACAAGGTGCGGAAGAAAATAAAACCATTCTGGGACAAAGGTCCTGAATGAAAAGAGACTAATCAAATGCACATAGCGGTCTCTGTTTCAAAACAAGCCACCTAAATATGATATTGTCGTGAACAAAGCTTTAACCCCTAACCTCCCAAAGACACCATGCGCACTGTTGTATCCCGATTTAACACAATTTAAACGCAACTCATTCACTGCAGCCGCGGACGGATATGATTCCGATTCAAAGAAAGTTACGAAGATACAACAGCTGCATTTCCTTTTATCTAGTGCCCAGACGGATATCATATCGTTTCACTAACATTGTCAGAGACGCTGTCTAAATGCAAAGAATTACCATATATAAACCGCATACCTTTATCATCGATACAGGCGCATCTAAAATTTCATTAACAGCACATTGCTATGAGGGCTCTATTACGGGACGCACTCTAAACTCTGTGGGAATTAATGGCATTCCTGTGAAGTGTCATATGACACCAAAATTACCCGTAACATCTCTAGATAACACAAACTTGTTTAAAATGCATTATTTCATGATTTTGCCTGACTCTCTGTTCTGCCCACTGGTCTGTGATACGATGCATAAAATTGGGGGGAAAAAAAAACAAAAACTTTTGATTCTAACTCACTACAATTACTGTTTCCCTCAATATATTGTCAGTCTGTGTATACAGGACATTGCGAAGAAGTTTGCAGCTCAACGTCTGTCAACACTTCTGCTGCGAAACAAGAAATGCTCAACGTCGACCCAGCGCTACGGGCCGACCACAAAGATGAGGCGGGCCTTATTGTCGTAAGAACATATGTTGCCAAACTCCGCTCTAACTTGCCAGTATACTGCAAACAGTATCTTCTGTCAGAAAACAAAGATATTAAAAGGTGTTAATACAGTGTCTGAAACAATGTATTTTTAAACCCATTCACACATCATATAAATCACCAATTAATCCTATGAAGAAAGCTAATAATACATGGCAATTAAAGCAAGAGTTGAAAAAATTAATGCCAATGTCTCCAGTGGTGCAGGATGTGTGCACTACTATTAACTAAATTCCAGCAGACCACACTGATTTTACTATTATTAATTTGTGTTCCGCATTCTTCAGTGTCTGTCATGCCTGTTACGCAGCCGCTGTTCGCATTCACATATGGAGGCCAACAGTAACAGAATGCCCCAGGAATTTAGAGACTCGCCTGTTGTGTTCTCTGCTGTAGTGCACGCTACTTTGAAGGACACCAAGCTGCCACCTGTCTATTGCAATATGCTGACGACATCCTGCATTCTGGCCCGAACATTGAGTCATGCACAGCCGCTTCAACTATTGTGTGCAATGTATTATCAAAGGCTGGCTTCAAGACATCAAAAAAGAAGCTACAATGGGTGAAACCGAATGTCAACTATCTGGGTCATGAACTACAGAATGGAAGAGTATGTCTCTCCACAGACAGAATGAAGACGATTACTACCTTCCAACACCCTAAAACAAAGGCTCAAATGCAAAGCTTCTTGGGTTTAGTGAAATTTTGTTGAGCATGGGTTCCAAACTGCTCGTTATATGACAAAATCCTGAAAGAAGCAACAATCTCAAGGGCTGAGGAACCTATCAAGTGGACTGCTGAAATGGACATTGCTACCAAATCATGATGAACCCTTTCATTTGTCTGTGCACGAGGCGGCAGGTGCAGCAGCAGCGATCCTCGCTCAGTCCCATTGCGGAACATATAGACCAGTGGTGTACTTGTCAAATATTTTAGAGGCAGTCGCCAAAGGCCTCCCTGCATGTTTACGAGCAGTGACTGCTGCGGCGTTGATGGAACAACATGCAGAACGTATTGTTCTCTCACATCCATTAGTTGTGCACACCTCTCACCAGATAGGAACAATCATGCACAACATTACCACATGACAGCACAACGTTGATCAGGGTAAGAAGTTATTTTATTGGCTACTGCTAATCGGACAAATAAACCAACTTCCGTTGTACACGTCCCGACATTATCATTACGCAAATTGCTGACTCGAGGTGAATTTCACAATGATTGCATCAATTGCCTAAAAACATGTACTTTATGCAGGCCGGATGTTTCATCATCCGCCCTGGAGGGGGACCACTGTTACATGGAACATTGAACATTGACTTGATGGGTCCTCTTCCAAGCCAAATGATTCCGTATACTGGTTTGGTTATGCTGTAACAGAAATTCAGAATCGAATTATTGAAGCTTATTCGCTCCCATATAAATCTGCACAAGCTGCTGAGTTGTTTGCGTTGATCAGGACATGCCATCTGGCTAAAGTTACATCGATCGATATATACACAGACTCGAAGTATCCTGATGAAGTAGCAAAGTGGGCTGCAAGGGAAGTTATGGTAAGTCCAGACCTAAATCAAGCTGAAGAGACTTTTTCCATGATACAATCAACACAGGTAAAAGACAATGACATTAAATTGTTACAGGCAAATCCATCTGAATCTGACAACATTGGGCCTCAAATTAAGTGAAATCAAACTTATTGCATAAATGGGGTACAAAATGCAGTAAAATTAATCCTGGACTCATGTCTAACGTGCGCACAGAACAACAGACACAAATCTACAAAGCACGACTCATTACCACACTCGGAACTGCTGTTCTAAACAGACAGAAGCTTTCTCGTGTGTGAGGTAAAATGATAAAATGGTGAAAATTTAGCAAAATAAATAATACAGAGATTCGGCTGACTGAGCTCAGAATGTCACCATCCTCTGTTGTTAATCTCTCCATTTGAAATACTAATGGGTAGGCCTTTCCCGACCCCTTTGGGTCAGAGGCCGCGCTGGCTTTCTCTCCACAGGTGACAAGGAGGTGGTGATTGCAGAATATGTGGATTCCCTCATTAAACTATTAAATGACATAAATGGTGATATCTCTCTCTCTCCCTCTGCCTGCAGAAAGCAATACTCATCAATTTGTTCCAAATCAGCAGGTTCTGGTAAAGTGTCTGAAACCAACGAAGTTAGGTGAACCAAAGTGGACCCAACTACTGTACTGCCAGTGACCAGAACGGGGGTGCTAACTGATCTTCAACCACAGTGGATCCACGCAAGCCGCGTGAAGCTTGCTCCAGAGGAGGGCCTTACTGATTCAAGGTGAACGGTGAAAGCACTGGAGGAGCTGAACACGCAGCGCCAGTGCCCAACCGGGAATCTGCGAATTAGGAGGACCTGAGGAGGGACCCGGAACAGTCAACATGAAGACACTCCTACTAACACTCTGCATATGGCAGGTGGTCGTGCTTGCCTATGCCCGTTCAGTATCAACACAACAGCAAGGAGCCACATGTGTAATTCCAATTCCTAGAAATAATGTATGATGATTTATGTTTTATGGTAATGTTACAGGAAGATGTTTCTGTTATGAAGGTACGGGTAAACACCCGGAAACGAAGGTACCTAGAAGGTGATGCCGCAAGTGACCGTGAAGTATATCTAGATAGTGTTGGACAGCCAAGAGGTATTAAATGTTTGTATTACCTCTTGGCTAAAGATGGAGGAGGAGTATGTAAAATGTTTGGTGACAAATGCTGTACGTACATCCAGGGTCACACTGATGGTGAATTCATGAAGGTATGAAAGGAAATGGATAAGTTGAATAAAGAATTAGTTGATAACATCGGGGAAAATGGGGACAATTTTTCAATATGTTTGGGTGGTTCGCACCTTGGATGTCTTCCATTCTATCAATTGCTGTATGCATTCTACTTATGTTATTATTTGGCCCATGTTTGGTACAATTACTAATGCAGAAGTTGAATGTGATGATAAACAGACATAATATCGCTATGCTCCATTATGTACGTATACCTAATACTGAAGTTGGTTGAGAGGGCTATGTGATCCTTTCAGGATCAAAGTGGGCAATGTGGAATAATGGAGGCATCTTTTAAACTTCTTTTGTTGGTGTAGCTGCAACTGTTCCCTGTTTGAAGGATGTTCTATAGGAATGTGTTTCTTGTCTCTACTCTCACGTTTCACACGTAGCTCAGACATGTATGCCACCCCCATATAAGGTAATGAACTATTTCATTGGTGGGGGTCCAGTGGAATGTGGTTTTTCTGGACCATATGACAAAGTGCTGAACAATAAACGTTGAAGAAGGATTTGATAGCATTGGGTGTCTGTGTCATTTCTTTCTTCCCTCAGCTGAGCCGTATCGAGACGGGGATTGCAGATCAAGAAAATAAATTAAACACATTGGATGACAAAATTATCTAACAGCCTCCTTGCTCGCTAGGGCTGAAACTAACAATTATTTTGACAATCGATTAATCTAACGATTATTAGAACGAATATTTGACAATTCGGTGATTATTGCAACGATTAATCATTAGCTCTTAACCGATTATTCAGCTTGTGCCCCATAAAAGGTTGTCTTAAATGTGCTTACTAACAATAAAGAGGACAAAATCTACTTTTAAAAATATCTCTAAATGATATTCACTGAATTCAAAAAACTCTCTCTTATTAATAAAGCTGCTTATTGCCAATTTTCTTAACAATAAGAAATGCACAGTGACATATATTATGATTCAATTTTCCAAGCTGCTTAAAGGCACAGTTAACTTAGTGTATGTACATTTCTGACGCACTGGAATTGTGATAGTCAATTAAAAGTGAAACAATCTGTCTGTAAACAATTGTTGGATAATTACTCATATCATGCACAAAGAAGGTCCTAAATTACTCGCCAAAACTATAGCTTGCTAATATGAAATCTAACTTCTGACTTCAACTGTATAAATATATATATTTATACACACACACACACTGAGCACTTTATTAGGAACACTGTACTAACACTAGGTAGGGCCTCCCTTTACTCTCAAAACAGCCTCAATTATTCATTGTATGGATTCCCTACCATCTGTGTGACTCAGCAGAAATCAAGATTCATCAAGTTTTTCCAGTATTCAACTGTTCGGTTTTGGTGAGCCTGTGCCCACTGCAGCCCCAGCTTTCTGTTCTTGGCTGACAGAAGTGGAACCTAATGTAGTCTTCTGCTGTTGTATCCCATCTGCCTCAATGTTTGATGTCTTCTGCATTCCGAGTGGCTATTCAGCTCACTACAATTGTACAGAGTGGGCATCTCTCAGAGAGTTACCATAGCGTTTTTGTCAGTTCGAACCAGTCTGACCATTCTACTCTTTCATCATCAAGCCATTTCCAGCCACAAAACTGCCACTCACTGGATGTTTTTTGTTTATGGCACCATTCGGAGTAAACTCTCATGACTGTTGTATGTGAAAATCCCAGGAGATCAGCAGTTACAGAAATACTCAAACCAACCCTTCTAACAAACATGCCATGGTCGAAATCAATGAGATCACATTTGACTATCTGAAAACACCACACACTAAGCTAAAACGTCACTAAAACATCACAATCATTCAATTGACTTGCATGTTCTATCATAAAAAAACACTGTTTCTGAAAAAAGGAAAGAAAAACATTTAAAAGTGGCAGCCCCTGTACAAAATTTAAATTAATCATTTTAAATCAAATTCGGGTGCCAGACAGGTTTGAGCCCATCAAAATTAATACCTTTATCCCACACAGCTCTAAAAGCCACCAATTACGTGCATTATATGTATTTTAAATTAATTTGCAAAATTGTTTCAATTTCTAAAGCATAAGTATATTATTCAAGGTTCACAGTAAGCAAAAGGCAAGGAGTCTGTACAGACTCACAAAAAGAACAGCATATAATCATTAGCACATAAATTACAACAAAACGAAACACACAACAAAAATTACTAAAATGTGGGTGTATGTAAATGTGTGAGAGAGAGTTCAGGCCGTAGGAGGGTTTTCAAATGGTGCACACTAGGTCCCGGAGAGTTTGCATGTACCTGAGCTCTTTGGCAATTGAGGATCCTATGAACTCATGCCACTCCACTTTCACTCAAGAATTGCAATCAATGGCTATGTAAAACACAGTCCTCATTCTCTGGTGATAAGCACTGTCAAATTTTTCCCTTTGTTGTTTCTTCCTCTCTGCTCCGATGGCATTCCTAATCCACATCACAGTACACAAAAATTTCACCACACCCCAGTTTCAAATCTCAATTTTTTCAGTGAAGGACATCTCCCTTTCTTCTTCTTCTTCTTTTTTATTGGCTGCTAACATTCTAAAATAGAGCATTACCGCCATCTACTGTGGGTTACGGATCAGAGTCTCTTTTCCTTCTCTCCCCAGACGTTTCAGGACTCACGCTTCCGATGGCGCTGCATGTTCAGCTCCTCAATTTAAACCCCAAATCCCTCACTGCACAGAGAGAGGAGGAAAAAAAATATTATAATTTTATGGCCTAGATATATTCTTTCAATTAACCAAGTCCTATTCAGAAATTGCATTAATATACTATACTGGATTTAAAAGCTTTAAGGTGAATTGTTGTTCTCCTTTCTTCTGTAATTCATCTGTTAGATCATTTCTTTCCTCTGTATATCTGTTACACTGTATTAATACATGTTCCACTGTTTCTCTAACTCTAGCTCAATCACATAATCCTGTAAGATTTTTTCCTCTTATATACATTAAGTTCTGTATGGCCCAGTCTGAGTCTAGATAAAATACAATCTTCTTTTCTCCTCCCACCTGAATTCCTTCCTATTCCTACTACTGGTTGAATTAAATGTAGATGCCTACTCCTTTGTTCATTATCCCAATAAAATTGCAATTTTTTATTATTGATTTGATTTCTGATTTACTATATTTCTATATGTCTATATTTTCCTTTGCCATAACTTGTTTTGCTAATTTATCTGCTTCCTCGTTCCCTGATACTCCAATATGTGCAGGAACCCATAAAAACTAAGTCTTAATTGTCTGCTGGATTATACATAATATCTGAAGAATCTTCATCAATATATCTTGTCTAGTTTCAGACTGTTGTCAATATCAATTGTTTCCTTCTTAATTGGATTGGCATCTCTCCCATCTCCACCTGTAATGCTGGCACTGAAGAAGAAGGATAAGCTCCACAACAAATTCTTAATGCTTGTGACTAAATTCTCTCTAATTTTCCTAATTGTGATTTAGATGCTGATACATAAGCCATATATCCACTCTCTAGTATTGCTCTTGTCATTGTAGAATAAATGGTTTTCAGTGCCATTCTATCAGCTCCCTATTCACGACCTGAAACACACCTCATTACATTTAAAATCTTATTACATTTACCTCTCCCCTGTTCTTCACAGGTTGTGTCTCGTTTGGAAGGATGCACCCTCCGGAGGTCGCATTTGTCGGATGCATATTTCATCGAGCTGTCTCCTTTAATTTTTTACTTTTTCTAATTTTTTTTTATCTATTGTCAATGCCTTTTATGTATATACACTCACATTTATACAATTTTCCTTTTTTGCATTTCCAATAAAAAATAAATAAATGAAACGAGACAGCCTCGATGCTGGCGACAAATGTGACCTCCGGAGGACGTATCGATCCATTCGAGACACAGCCACTTTTACCTTTGTTACCTTTATTGTTGACACTTGGTAATCTAACGAGCAGCCATTTTAGGTAGTGGTGGTGGATCCTTAAAGGAACAGTATGCAGTTCTGCTCCGTCACAAACATTTCACATTCTGAAAGTTGTAGAAGGTTGTCAGTGTGATAGCTGTACATATGAATGTACAATATTCAGTTATATTATTGGACAATTGTCTCTAAAATTCAAGAAAAATTATTTTCACCTTCCAAACTTTGTATTAAGTCCCTAATGCATAGACTGACTTACTACATGTGAGGTTATTACAGTATGTTCAATAATATAAGTACAGTATTCAATTATTTAAAAATAAAAAAATATGTAAAGATTATTTTCACATTTCAAAGGTTGAAGTAAGTTCCTGGTGGATAGAATGACTTACTACAGGTGAGATTTTTACAGTAAGTGCAATTATTTGAGTACAGTATGGTAATATTTTTAAATAAATTCATTAAAAATAATGAAAGTATGATTTTCAAATTCCAGAGGTTGTTGTAATTCCATGTGGATAGACTAACTTATAACAGGTGAGATTTTCAGCATGTGCAATGAATCAGATGCAGTATTCAATTCAATTATTAAAAAACTAAAACACCAAAATTTATCTAAATGACATTTGGACATTTTGAAGTCTGAAGGCCCAGCTGCGCAAGATCCCCTAGGAGTTTATGGTTGATTTTAATGTTTTTATATATAGTGTTTGTTAATGCTTGTTATATGGAACAACACTTTTATGGTTAGAGTGTTTTTCTTACAAAAAAGAGAGAACAGTCTAATCCTAATTCAACCCTAACCTCCCTGGGCATGATCCTCTATGAGACCAGGTTACCCGGAAGCCTAACCTTTACAATGTTCTACTGTAATTTAGGTGCATTTTGCTTTTAATATTTAAAAACTCCATCTATATAATTGCACATGCTGGAAAAATATCACCTGTCGTACAGTCTCAACTGTTTATCAGTCAATCAACTGGGAACTACCTTACAACAAGCTTTGGAATGTTAAAATACTGTACTTTTACTAGGTTTTTAATGTTACACTGCCTTTATTTTAGCATAGTGAGTTACATTTTTAAATGGTCTATTGCATACACTAGGCTATGAAAGCACATCGGTGCATTTTCAGTCATAATTCTGCAGCCACAACAAGTGTTAACTTTTCTGCATAACATGCAGTACAACTAACAAACCTGTCCCTTCCTGGACACCATGGTCTTGCGCAGTCATTTTATGACCATTTTGCACCTTTTTTCTGACCCATTTGGCCCTTTCACTCTAAATGAGACATGAAAAAGAAATTACATACAAATGGCCATTTCATACTTGTCATCTGTAATTTCATGCTGGTACAATAGGTTCTGTAACACAAAATCTATCTAATATCAGCATTTAAAATAAGAAACGGTGTCTGTTCAATAAACACTCAACAGACAGACATGCTCCGTTTATCAGAAAATAAGGGAGCTGTGCATAATGGGTGCTGTACAGTGATACAAATAGTAGCTTGGTAAAGATGTCAAAGCTGTGCTTTATCATGAACAAAGCACGGCAATTGGCAAATCAGCATCCAGGACCGGAACTATACATTTTTTAAGTATGAATAGTTCAGACATTTAACTTGAGTCATTTGCTGTTTTTGTATGGTAGATGTTAATAAAGTTTAAGGGTGCTGCATAAAGTTGTTGTATTATCTAATTATTTCAGTGTTATTTCATATTGCAGGTTTCCAAAGAGGGCAGTGCTTGCATTTCTCAGTGCATTTTGATTAATTTTGAGGAATATAGAATCTTTGTTCATTGTGCAAGTGAGCCTATATATTATTATTATGGCCTACATGTGCACATATATTTTACTATGAGTATAATTCGCGTGAAATGTCAAACCCATTCTTATATTTTTGTTCTGTTTTTCTTTCCCTAAAAACTGTATGCACTACAATAACTACAATAAAATATAATTTTATTAATTGTGATTATTTTAATGGATTGGGAATCCTACATTTATTAAATACAAGCGTTATTTAGTGCAAAGGGGAAAAGATACAAATGTAAGAGATCTGGTGTAAGAAAGTTGAAGGAGCGATGTAGGTATGTGTATATATACATCTAGATCACAGAATCTAGACACAAAGGAATATTGAAGGGGTTAATTGTACGTTTCACACACAAAGAAAATGTGCAAACATTGGCATATTTTATTACTTTCCAAAATACTCACTCAAATTTTCTCTCTTTTCTTTTCATTTTTATTCTTTATCTGTTGGTGTTGTAATTGCAATTGATAAAACAATTGTTTCTATTCAAAATGTTAACCATGACAAGTAATCACAACAAGAAAGCATTTGATTTGAAAGTTCATTAAGAATTAAACAGGCCATTATTTGCTGCTCCGCATTTAAGATTCCCATGAAAACACCCTCTTTGCCTATAAAATTAGAAATATGCTCAACCATCAATAACATCCTTGTATATATTTTTCATCCTCCATGAATAGGCAGACCAAGGAATGCTCCCTTGAATGTTTTGCTGTCCACCTATCGTCTTTAGTACGATTTTGCACCCCTATACAGTATTGCAAAAAATTGTAGTTGCACGCCTGCATGTTCTGTAAATGTGGGAGTCATGTGCATGTGTTAAAATGTATTGCTCTGTTGGACTTCAGAAAGATACAATTAATAGTATTGAATAAATGTCCCTTTTAACTGGAGAAGAAGTTTTGTTCTGAAAGTTAGTTTTACAATAAATGATTTTATCACAAAAAAAAAATCAAGGAATAAAAAGACCCCTTTAACTTGCGTACTTAATTGGAACGTTCCTTTAAGGCACAAAGCTGTTCTCACACAAGCTTGAGTACCCATGACAGTTTGGAGAAATTCAACAGTTGGAAAAAATATTAGTTGAACAAATAAATATATATATATATATATGAAGAAATTTAATATACTACTTTTCTATAATTGTGAAAATGAAAGGAAGACTGCAGAAAACAAAAAGTAATGTCAAGTACACTGAGTCAAGAGGATTAATAAGTGCTAAAATTAATTGGGTGGTCAAGGATGCCTCATTTCCAGTAAGTGGGAGCTAAATTTCTGCTACATCATTCTCTCATTGCTTTACTTCCACTAGTCCTTGCCCTAAAATTTAACCCTGTCAATTCAGATTGTTGTGGCTCTTTTTCAAATAAACTTCAATCAAAACATTTCAAGTAATCACTTTTTGTGGCTTTATACAGACTGACTAGGATTTATTTTGGTCAAGGTAAGATTGTCTCCCAACAGTCTGTTCTGTTGAGTGCACTGAGATCAGTGTCTTAACTTTTAATCTTATTAACAATCCTTTGCTCCTATACTCTGTTTCATGACAAAAATACTGCACTGTGGAGGAAGAGTGGCATATGGATAAAGAAAAAATAAAGAAGAAAAGAAAACAGGCGCAAAAAAACATAGCTTCTGTTTCTTTTCTGATAAGGGTCTTAAATACCAATCCGTTAGCTGCTTAATAACATCCACTGTAAACCATGCACTCTGCCTGGCAGATCCAGTGTAGGAGAAAAAAACGAAAAGAAAAGAAAGGAGAAAAGAAATGGAGTGAGAGGAAAAGTTAATTTCTTGGCTGAGTGATTCCATCGCTAGCTGCAGGGCAAAGTAGAAAGTGTTGCGCTAAAGTAGCAATTGATTCTTCTATCAATCTGTGGCACGCGCCTGCTCTTCCAAGGAATATATTAAATATGAAAATCATATCCCGTTATCATGGCTTCCCAGCTTTCAGGCTGGTAAGCTCCCCTTAATGAATGCTGCAGCCTCAGGGACATGCACACAGCCAGTGGTGGCACGTATGCATAATGGAGTGATTCCTCCCATCTCTGCTCATTACAATATCGACAGGCATGGGGGGTGGTGGGGGGGTCACAACTGAATGCTCTAGACGCTCATTGACTGCATGCTCTAAGTCATTATGAGCTGTCTTCCACATTTCATACGAGAGAGCTCGAGCCGCTTCAAGAGAGGAGAAGCTGTAGCCACGGGCTTGAACTACATCGGTGGTTCAGGCGAAACAGCTAGGATTAGACACCTGCGGCACCACAGATACGATGAGAAAAATTAACAGCCTCATGGTCACTGCCGAGCAATCTGCATAACACTGACTTTTATTTGATGGACTGCTGGAAAGAGTTTTGACTCCTGTTGATTTAGCTGTCATACACATGATATGCGATAAACATTGCAAATTGCCTCAAAATAAAATGTCATGCATGGTCAGTTGGGTTGCATTAGTGGTGAGAGTAATACTCTTTTATATTTTGTATTTTTTTGTAATTTTAAAGAGCATTTTAAAAATGTGTAATATAATTTTGTTTTACGACTATAGCACTCTTTTTTTTTTAAAAGTAGTCATTTGAAGAAATTTGAGCAAAACAGTAAATAAATTACTTACCAGTTTGCTTTTGATTATAAATGACTAGTGCCCTTTGAACACTGATACCCTATATAAACTGTTGAACTCCTGAAGAGGGAGGCTGAGCTGAATAATGGCTGTGGTATTTTGCTCTACAACTCTCAACTTTCTTCTTTTTGAAAAAACAAAAAACAAAAAAAAAAAACATGACACTTTTGGATCCCAAAAAAAAGACGATTGGATCCCATCACTGCACTGCAGTTTTATCAAAGGCACACAGATAGCTTTGTAAATTCCCCAATGAACTGTACTTTCCATAGATGACATGATCATTTTCTCTTACCTCATCTGCTTCTGATTCCCCCCTGCTCTCCGTTTTCTTTCTGTCTTTCTTCAGTATGGTAATGTGATTCTTGTCCTCTAACTGAAATGAATTCAGTCAAATCATTACTACATTACTAACTTTTCATCTACATAAAAATAAATCAATAAAAAATATAGGTAAAACTGTATTTTAGGGATCAGAAATTAGACAGTAAATAATGACTAATAATTGGACTTGTAAGGGACTAGTTACGGACTTGTTTAGAATGATAAGGTATTTATTAGGCCTTTGTTCGCTGATTTCTTACACTTACCTAATAGCCTCTTTACATTTGTTTTTCCTAACAATGAACTCCTCTGGTAAAAACAAACAAAAAAACAAAAAAAACAACCAATAGCTGGTAATGTGCAAAATAGATCATCTATAATATCCTGAATGTACACTGGTGGCCAATAGTTTTGAATAATGTACAGATTTTGCTGTTCCCCTTCTGTCACTCTCTCGGCGTGGTGTCAAAGGAAGTGACACAAGGGGTCTTCTCAGATGCCGAATCATACCTCTGAACCTGAGAAAAGGCCAATGTCAAGTTGGCAGACAGAATTTGCATGCCCCGCCCCGGACATACGGGTATAAAGGGAAGCGGGGCAGCGAATGCCAGTCAGAATTTTTCTTCGGAGCCGAATGGTTGTACCGCAAGCAGCTGAAACACACTCCTGTTTCACTCACCTTTACCAGCAAGAAGCATTGCTGTTGGATCCGCACGGCGCATTTCCAGCTGCCGTCTCTCTCTCTGCACGCTGTGCAGTTCATGCCCCTGGGCGCTTCGACAGCACTTCTTTCTGTTTGAAAGAGTGTTCTCCTCCTAAAAGAGTATATTTTCTCTAAAAGAGTTTGAGTTCCCACTCATAAAAGAGCAGTACACAGCAGGCGTTGAAAGTCCTTTTCAGGACGCGTCTTTTTAAAGATGTCTTTCTGCCTCTGTGTAGTTCCTGGATGCGGTTGATATCTCTCCACTTCTGACGGTCATAAAAGCTGCCCTGTGTGCCTGGGCTGCGATCACACGCAGGCAGCGTTTTATGATTGGCTCATGTTCTCAGTGCGAGAACATAACCATGGCAACATTGCGGTCGCGTCTTTCTTTTGTCATGAGAGAAAGCCACTTCAGCCGCCCCCCGCGTTGTTCCTTCTTCCCACGGGATTGGAGGCGATGAAGGCGATTTGGGGATGACCACGGACTCGGTTTCGCCGGGTAAATCCCCACGAACCACCCGCCCCCCAGCACGCTTGTTTGCTTCCATCCAAGCTCGGGAAGAGTGCGGCTTGTTTCCCGGCCAGCCGGCATTTTCCCTTGAGCCCCCGGAATTGGATGACGGCATCGCCGCTGCGTCGGAGAGCGTCACAGCGGCGTCTTATGCTGATGACTCGCCTGGTCTGCCACCTTCTGGTCTGCTTGCCCAGTCTGAGGCTGATTCGCAGATGTCCGCTATGCTTTTCCGGGCCGCCGCGAGTGCGAATCTGGACTGGAGACCTCCGTTCCCCACTCTCGGCTACTCGATAGGTTCCTCGGGTCATGGCACTGCTTATAGCCACGCCCCCCCTTGGTTCCGTCGTTCCCGGAAGTGCATGAGGAGCCAACACAGTCGGAACCGCCTCCGCTTGTCCGTTCTCACTGCCCTGGATGGCGGAACACCGCCACCTGGCGGGACTGCCCGGTACTCCTCTCCAGAGCCGTAGAATGATGTCATCATTGACCTCAAAAGTCTACAGCACCATTGGACAGGCCGCCTCCGCCCTGCATGCCATGGCTCTCCTGCAAATTCACAAAGCCAAGGCACTCAAGATCTGCACCTGGGTAGTTCCAACCCCAATGTGCTCCAGGAACTGCGCTCTGCTCCAACCTCGCTCTCAGAGCTACGAAGGTCATGGTGCAGGCACTCGGGTGGACGATGGCCACACTCATGGTCCAGGAGCGCCACCTCTGGCCGAACACGGTCGAGATGCATGGCGTTGACAAGTCACGATTTCTCAATGCCCCCGCCTCCCAACTCGGCCTCTTCGGCGACACCATCGACGACTCTGCCCAGCAGTTCTCGGTGGTGAGGAAGCAGATGGGGCAGTTTCTCACATCATGCCGCAGCGCCACCCAATCAGCGCGCCCGCGCCCTGACTGCTCGCCGAGGGCATCCCCCCTGCGACCAGAAAGCAACAACAGGTAGCTCCGCAACCCGGGGCCAGCTCTCAGCCCCAGCGTCGAGCACCTCGCAGGCGGCATACGCCCCCCGTCTCCAGGACCCCCTCTGACCTGAAAAGCTCTGAAGCGCTCCTGAGACGGACAGCCCAGGCATTCAGATGTTCGCTTCGGAGATGGTTTCAAGACCACTCCATCCCCCGGTGGAGGGCCAGGAAGAGAATCCTTGTTTTCACCTGCCGCAGTGCCTTCGGGCTGCGGTACCCACAGAGCGATTCTCTCACTTCCTGGGTCATTCAGCCGGTGTGTGCCGTTCTCATGGCACCCCGGCCCTACATCTCTCCAGTCCCGGTTTCCCGGACGCAGCTCTCTCGCCTCCGGCCCCGTGACTGTCCAACCCCAGCAGGCCAGCGCTGACGAGTTTCG
Source organism: Moxostoma hubbsi (assembly GCA_032164185.1). Lineage (NCBI taxonomy): Eukaryota > Metazoa > Chordata > Actinopteri > Cypriniformes > Catostomidae > Moxostoma > Moxostoma hubbsi. Next base: position 6,235,939 of record JAVLUX010000013.1, on the reverse strand, counting down.
AAGATGCCCTCTCAGGACCTCTTCCTCAGTCTCTAACCCGCCCCCTGCCGGGTGTGCGGAGCAAGGTAAGTGCTTTGAGTCTTTTCTCAGCACCTCAGCCTCGGGACGCTCTTTTGCCTCCTGACACATTATTACCTGCTCCCCCCCGCCGCGAAGCCCCGCCCGGTACGTCAAATGTGATCGTCCCCTTAGTCCCCCTCGCACGGAGCTTGGACGCGTGGTTATCGCTTCCCAACCTGTTGCGCTGGTTGGCCAGGACCATCCGACTCGGCTCCGCAATTCAGTTCGCCTGGCTCCCGCCTCGTTTCAGCGGTATTCGCTCCACTCTAGTGCGCAGCCAACAAGCCAGTGCCTTACGAGCAGAGATTTTTAAACCGCTCCTCAAGGACGCGATAGAGCACGTCCCTCCAGCCGAGATGAAGAAGGGTCTCTACAGCCCTTACTTCATCGTACCCAGAAAAAGTGGCGGGTTGCGACCAATCTTGGACTTGCGAGTTCTCAACCGGGCTTTGCACAGACTCCCGTTCAAAAAGCTCACGCAGTAGACCTGAAGGGCGTGTACTTCCACGTCTCCATTTTGCCACGACACCGACCCTTCTTACGGTTCGCTTTCGATGGCCAGGCGTATCAGTACAAGGTCCTCCCCTTCGGCCTGTCCCTATCCCCTCACATCTTCACAAAAGTCGCAGAGGCTGCTCTTACCCCCCTAAGGGAAGCGGGCATTCGCATACTCAATTACCTCGACAACTGGCTTATCCTAGCTCACTCTCGAGAATTGCTATGCGCTCACAGGGACCAGGTGCTCCGGCACATCGGTCGTTTAGGGCTTCAGGTCAACTGGGAAAAGAGCAAGCTCGCCCTGGTTCAGAGCATCTCTTTTCTCGGTATGGAGTTAGACTCGGTCTCGATGACAGCGCGTCTCACCAACGAGCGCGCTCGGTCAGTGCTCAGCTGCCTCGCTTTCTTCAAGCCTGGCACAGCGGTGCCTTTAAAACAATTCCAGAGGCTCCTGGGGCATATGGCATCCTCAACCGCGGTCGCGCTGCTCGGGTTGATGCATATGAGACCGCTACAGCACTGGCTACAGACCCGAGTCCGAGATGGGCATTGCGCCACAGCACGCATCGTGTGAAAAACACCCCTGCCTGCCGTCAAACTTTCAGCCCATGGACAGACCTCTGCTTCCTACAGGCCGGAGTTCCCTTGCAGCAGGTGTCCAGACGCGTCGTGGTAACAAAAGATGCCTCTCGATTGATTTGGGGCACCATGAGCAATGGGCACGCTGTGCCCGCAAAGTATGCATTTCCCCCAGTGAGCCTTCTTGCATCGGTGCTGTGCAAGATCAGGGAGGACAAGGAACAGGTCACTGTGGTGGCCCCTTACTGGCCCATCCGCACCTGGTTTTCGGAACTCCTGCTCCTCGTGACAGCCCCTCCCTGGAAAATCCCCCTGAGAAAGGACCTTCTTTCTCAGGGACGGGGCACCCTCTGGCACCTGCGCCCAGACCTCTGGAACCTCCACACCTGGCCCCTGGACGGGACGCGGAAGATCTAGCTCATCTACCACTTGCCGTCATAAATACGATCAATCACGCCAGAGCTCCCTCAACCAGGCAGCTTTACGCCTTGAAATGGCGTTTGTTCACGAATTGGTGTTCTTCCCGGTCCGAAGACCCACAGAGATGCGCAGTTCAGTGCTTCTATTCCTGCAGGAGAGGCTGGAAGGGAGGCTGTCCCCCTCCACCTTGAAGGTGTATGTAGCCGCTATCGCTGCCCACCACAACGCAGTAGATGGCAAGTCCCTTGGTAAGCACGACTTGATTATCAGGTTCCTGAAAGGTGTTCGGAGACTACATCCTCCCCGGCCTAACCTGTTTCCCTCTTGGAATCTCACAGTGGTCCTCTCTGGCCTTCAGAGACCCCCATTTGAGCCACTTGATTCAGTTGAGCTCAAGGCCCTCTCCTTGAAGATGGCCCTCCTGATCGCGTTAGCCTCAATCAAGAGGGTAGGAGACCTGCAAGCGTTCTCTGTCAGCAACTCTTGCCTGGAGTTCGGTCCAGCATTTTCTCACGTTATCCTCAGACCCCGACCGGGCTACGTGCCCAAGGTTCCACCGACCCCTTTCAGGAACCAGGTCGTGAACCTGCAAGCGTTGCCCCGGGAGGAGGCAGACCCAGCCCTTTCATTGCTGTGTCCGGTGCGTGCTTTGCGTATGTGGACCGCACGCAGAGCTTTGGATGCTCTGAGCAGCTCTTTGTCTGCTTTGGCAGAAAGGGAACGCCGTCTCCAAACAGAGGCTAGCCCACTGGGTTGTTTTTTTATTTTTTTTATGAGTGCTGCAAATGACCTCAGACATCTCAGTTCAGGAGGTGCTTTGAGTTCAGTTCACTTTATTTCCACAGAGCAGTTTATTTTGAACGCAACTCTGCAGCCTGTAAAATAATACAAACTATATAAAATAATACAAAAACACGTTCACCTCTAACCATGATTTTTATTTCAGTGATTATTATCATCATTATTTTTACATTTACAATTTTTTTATGTCATCATTTGTATAAGTAATTTTCCACCTGCATGTTTAGACTGATTCTTGGTGATGGTAAATGGAAAGGTAGTTACGTATATATATATTTTATCACTTTATTATTTATTTATTTGCTTTTTCATTTCGTATGGAGTGCAATTTGAATTTAGAAATGTATTTGATATAAGTTTTTAATTTTTTTTAAATACATTTTAAAATTTTCAATGCAAAATCAATAAAGCAAGAATATTCACCAATCCCTCAGCTCAGAGGTTTCCGATGTAATTGTATGTATATATATATATATATATATATATATATATATATATATATATATATATATATATATATATATAAATAATTGTAAAGCGGTTCATGTTCACAGGCAAGGAAGAGGCGAGAAACCGGCTGAACACATGAAATCATAGTTTAATGGAGAACTCAAAATACAAACACATAAGACAACGGACATGTCCGTAATGATCTCTCTCTCACGGACGTCCTCCACAATCGGCCTTTAACCCTCTCGGAGGCTTGATTAGCCTAATACGGGACCGGGCGTGTTGAGTCATGACCCGGCCCCGCCCTCCACCATGCCACATTCCTCCCTCGTTCTTTCAGGCTGGGGACACCCGGCCTGATGTACATCCCGGCGGGTCATCCCCATCAACCTGGATGAGGGAGGGGGCAAGGGGAGGGAAACAACTCTAAATTATTGGGGGGGGGGCCTTCCTGCACTGAGCAGTACCTCCCCTCCCACAAACACCATAATTTAAAAAAGAGGGAAAAGGCCAACACAGAGCGGCAGTGAGAGAGAGAGGAGAGAGAGATAAAAATAAAAAAATACCTTGCCGGTTCTCCGATACGCCGTAGCTCGTTCCTCAGCCACTTCTCCACCCTCTACAGGACGACAGCCGCACCTCTCCGGGCTGATCGGAGGCAGTCCTCAGCCCCTGGCGGACGGAACGCCCCACCGCGTTCCTGGGGAGTCGATGGGCCCCCCCCCCACCCCCGCCCCTGGCAGCGGTTCTCCCACTCCAGGCGGTCGGCGGCGAAATTAGAGACAGGTGTTAGACATAATTTGGCTCAAGTGCAAGCGCCCTTACCTTTCTCCCCTAGATGGACGCAGCCCCCGCTGCCACATTCGTGAAGGAGGGAACAAAACAAATTTATTCACACACATTATATATTTTCCTGGATAACAAAATACCGGACGGGTAGAGAATGCACGGATGATGCTTCTTTGCCAGAGAGATGTTCACAACTGTTGTAAAGCCATCTTTCAACACATTTTAAATGCACTTCTTTTTTTGTGTGATTTTGGTGATTTCTCGACCAAAGTATCAAAAAAAGTATAGTTTAGGAACAGGTATCGAAGTCAAGGTATCGGTATCGATATTGAATTTTTTTTGCGATACCCAGTCCTAGTTAGAAATGCTCAAAAAGTTATGGCAAGTGCTGCAGAAAGTGTGGGTAACTGAACAAATGGACAGCTAGAATGCCAAGGATCTGCAAATCTGTCATTGCTTCAGTGGATAATTTTAAGTAGTTAAGAAGTTCTGAACATGTTTTTTTAAAATTGTAATAGTAATTTTTCATGTCATTAATGTCCTAACTATACATTGTAATCAGATGAATGCCACTTTGGTGAATAAAAGTACCAATTTCCTTCCATAAGAACAAAATGTATAAATTATTCCAAACTTTTGGCCGCCAGTGTGTGTGTGTGTGTGTGTGTGTGTGTGTATATATATATATATATATATATATATATATATATATATATATATATATTTTTTTTTTTTTTTTTTTTTTTTTTTTTTTTTTTTTTACTGTATATCAACCATTTTGATCTGGTTCAAAACAGATCAAGTCAAAGTTTGTTTTTTAAAAAAAACATGCAAGTCAGCTTGACCGCCTGTGCTTTTTAGAGTTAAAAAAAATAAAAATAATAATAAGATATATATTTATATATCACATTTACTAAGATTTAATCCCCCTTATCAATCTTTGCAAATGTAGTAGTGGAGAAAATGAAAAAAATAAAAAAGCCCGCAGCAGTGCCCATCAGCATGTGTATTTATTTCCTTTGTGAGTGCCCTTAACAGTGCATGCCAAGACTCACCATTAGTTTGGTGAGCTAACCAGAGCACTGGCAGACATGAGGCCTCTGGGTCCCTACAAACTCCAAATGAATTCTTCTAAGGCAATAACAGTACTCCATAAAGGGACCTGCGTTTCAAACCATTTACACTAATTTAAGACATCATAACACCCAAAGTGGCCCATACAGTTATAAGTAGACAAATATTAGCATTGTTAGCATTTGGGTGGCAAAGAAATAAAAAAACATGGGGAGAGTTCTAGAATTGAGTGTGATAATTTAAAGGTCAATTTAGTGTCCTAAAAATCTAAGAAATATTCTTTGGCACATAGATTAGCAGGTATCTCTTACAACTGCAATTCAGAGCAACCATGCAGCAACACAAATACAAAGAAAAAGCACAAACAAAACAAATTTCACAAAAAGAGAAATTCAGAGGCACTTTATTATCTGAATAAAAGGGAATTAATTTGTGGTAGTGTAATTAAACAGTTTGTCTAATTTGATATTAAGCTTTGGAGCACTGTTCAGTTTTAAATGACAATCTGACAGAGCTGTTTTCTTTATGCGTACAGTGATAAATGAGTGTTGGAGTGTTTATGACTTTTACCAAACAACAAGTGTGAATACTTAAACACTGGAAGACAATTAGACAGGCAATTACAGGATTATTGCAACGGTCTAATTAAAACTCAGAATATATGTGGGGGGCGGAACAATGTCTCAGAGGAATATCCTAGTTTTGGGAACGGCAAATAATACATGGATTAAGCTATTCTAATATTTGTGTAACTGAACAGCTATCAAATGGCCATTGCATCTGATGGGAACTATAACACACAAGACTTCACAGAAAAATTATTTAGTAGTAAATAGAGTATTTAAATATTAGGACTTCTAAGGAAATGAGCATAGAACATTGGAACCTCATTAGCTCATCAGGAACACAGACAATGTAAAGTCCACCTCTGAACTGATCCTTTGGAACTGAGAAACATAATAAAGAACTGCTTTACTGGCAAGATTACTTGCTATATCAAATACTAGTTTGTTTATATGTCTGGTTATCACTCAAAAAAATTGCTCTTTGGCTGAAAGTGATTCAATCATGGACAGTGGTTCCAAGTTTTTGAAATGCGTTACATAAACTTAAAATTACTATGCAATCTCAACACGAACACTTTGTGTAGAAAGAGCCTAGTTAAATTGGGTAAACCCAACAAAAAAGATGTGTCAATGTAACTCAAATAAATCTCTTTTATTTCTTTATGTACTAACTAGTGAAAGTGAATGTTAGCATGTACATGCTAAATACATGCTGGTTAGAAGCTCTACAGAGAGTAGTTTAATAACTAAGCTAGGGTTAGCACAGCAATTGTTCAACAAAGCAAGCAATCAAATTTGTGTGTGACATCTACCTGTCCTCATCGTTCGCTTAAGCTCCACTCTTCACCATAATGGCAACCCCCAAAACTCCAAAATAATCGAAAAACTTCTAAATCTCCAAAATAACAAAATACTGAACACAAACAAGAATTCCCCTTTATATTTATCTTGCACGAAAACAAAAAATAACACAATTTTAACATTTACTCTCCCTATCAAGTCCCATGCTAGGCATGCTGGGAAAAGGAATTAATGCTACAGAAAAACCACAAAACATATTCATGCTGTCCCAACTAAAAATGTGAATTGATAGAATGCAATCAAATCAAGTTGTGACAAAATGTTCTAGAATTGTGTTGCTTTAGTTCATTTTTACTAAGTAAATAATCAGATGGCCTATTAAGTGTTCTATGACTATTAAACACTATTTAAATTATTTGTTTATTTGCATTATTGTTATGGCTACTGATTTTGTATTCAATGATATTAACATGTCACTTCAATCATGATCACACATGCATTTTAGGTATGATAATAATAATAAAAAGAATAACAGCACAAAAAGGTACCATAAAAGGTATAAAAAGGTTTGACAAATAAGGAGTCTTGGCTTTATACAAAGAAAATATTCATAAAATAAATTGTGAAATACAACCACCATTTTGCACAAACTGTGCACAGTCTATAATACTACTGATTATTAGTAGTAAAACTGTTTTGGGGAGCACATATATTGGGACAGATGCAGCTGCCCAAGGTTGTTACCCTCTTTTGAAGCAGCCTGCTGCAATCAATGGGTAATTCTTTCAGTTCTGATGCCAAGCTCTCCACATTCCCAAGAAGCTCAAGGTTGCATGTCTTTGCTCGCTGCTCTCACTCGTGCAGCTCCTTGAAATAGCAGCACATCTTGGCACACTTAAGCTTAGTCCTGTAAGCAGAGAGAGCTTTTATTATCGTAAACTGAAACAAAATATAAAAAAGCATTTTCATAAACTGAACTAATTAAACTAATTAACGAACTTAATGAACTAATTAAAAAAAATCAACAATAAAATTGTCATGGCTCTGAAAAAACTAAAATAAAATAAAAGTATTCTTAAAAAATATACAATTTTTGTTGCGACAGGTTTCTAAACGTTTAAAGGTGCTATATGTAATATTTTTATGTACTAAATCATAAAATTACCATAATATGTCATTACAGATTTAAGAAAACATGCTAAGTTGAAATACTGGCTTCTCCGATAACAATGCTACAGTCAGTATATTCTACTTTGAAGTTTCCATTCAGGCCAGAATTTCTGTTTGTGTTTTGGCCTGTGTGATACCGCCAACTGCCCACTCACCAATAGTATTTTGACAATGTCGGTGTGGCACGGTGGAGGGCGGGACCGGCACGTGATTACGCACGCCCGGTCCCGTATCAGGCTAATTGAGCCGTCAAGAGGGATAAAGGCCACTCGCAGATGGCGATCGAGAGAGAGAGCTTAATCAGCAGACATGTCTGTTGTCCTATGTGTTTGTTTTAAGTTCTTCATTAAAATATTATTTATATTGACAAGCCGGTTTCTCGCCTCTTCCTTGCCCATGAAAATGATCTTCTTTACATTGGTGCCGAAAGCCCGGGAAGGAAGAGGGATACGCCGTAGCGGAGTTCTCGCCACTTCTCAATGGAGCAGCCGCGGCCATCTGCCAGGGGACGGAGGAGCCCAGCCACCTGGACGCGGAGGAACGGCCGCCGACCGCGTGCGGGGAGGGGCTCGCCGCCGACCGCCTGGAGCGGGAGAACCGCTGCCAGGGGCGGGGGCAGGCCCCTTCGACACCCCGGGAACGCGGCGGGGCGTTCCGTCCGCCAGGGGCTGAGGACTGCCTCCGATCTGCCCGGAGAGGCGCGGCTGTTGTCCTGAAGAGGGTGGAGAAGTGGCTGAGGAACGAGCTACGGCGTATCAGAGAACCGGCGAGTAAGTTTTTTTTTTTTTCAATATAAATAATATTTTAATGAAGAACTTAAAACAAACACATAGGACAACAGACATGTCTGCTGATTAAGCTCTCTCTCTCGATCGCCGTCTGCGAGTGGCCTTTATCCCTCTTGGCGGCTCAATTAGCCTGATACGGGACCGGGCGTGCGTAATCACGCGCCGGTCCCGGCCTCCACCGTGCCACAGTCAGGTTGCCAGATTTGAAGGCAAATAACACTGCCTGCTGCAGCCATGGAAGCCAGCAAATGAACTGGATCAGAGGTGACGGATTCTACCCGACCTAAAAAGCCTCGCCATCCATCTAAAAACCACCATGACCAGAGGTGTAGTAAAACATGGATAATACTGGAGATGCCTTTGAAAGATGGAGACAGCTTAAAGCCCAGAAATCCTTTAAAACAGATGTGGAGTTTGCTAATTTGCGCATCAACATTCTGGCAACCTGCATGAGCTTCGAGCCAGGAGGGGGGGACAACTCCAATATTTAGAATTTGGACTTCAGTACCCATTTCAAATGCTTGTTGTCAATCTTACATATGGCACCTTTAAACACACATCACCTTAACATGAAGATGCCACAAGACGGCGATACTACAAGTAGATGGACATTGCCCTTATTACATTAGCAAGACAGAGCAGGAGGGACTCACTACAAGTACATCATGGAGAGAAGCAGAACCAGGTAGAAAACTAGGGTGATCAGAAGTCGGTCATGGTTTGACCCGGTGTCCCGTAATTTCTCTAAAAAAAATTAATAATGTCCCGCTTTCGTCTGTTCTTTTTTTCTTTTGGGGTTAGTCAATTGTCACCGGGATGCAGAGCTAGAGTTCAGTAGGGTGACAGCCGCAGGAAAGAAGCTTGCTCTGAACCTGCTGGTACGGGTGCGGAGAGACCTGAAACACCTCCCGGAGGGGAGTGGGGTGAACAGTCTGTGGTTGGGGTGGGAACAGTCTTTGATGATGCTGTGCGCCTTACGCAAGCATCACTGGATGGCCTCGATGGAGGGGAGTGTAGGACCTTGCCCCACTGAAAATGGCAGCAGAGACAGCATGGCCCTTTGTTCTATGATCAAAGGTGAAACATTGAACTCGGTTTCCCAGAATGCTTCACAGCCGGACGGAAGTCCCGCCCATGGACTCGATCTCAAACGTCATCGGTCAAAAGCGGCCTATTACCGATGACGTCATCTTCTTAACAAAACTAGCGCTCAGATTTGATTTCTCTCTCTCTGCTAAAGCTTCGCGGGCTACAACTGCACGAGCTGTGCTCTAAAGAGATGCATCTACACAAAGGAATCCTCCTTCTGGACAAAGAGAGACCACGTTTTTCTAACCTCACCATTTGGCCACGGTAGAGTAAGATTAACTGAGCTTTGTTTCAGTCGTGTAGTATTACAACCGGTTAATTTCATTTTCACCGTGAAACATCAGTGAATTTGTTTAGAATACGGAAAAGGCGACCAGATTCCCTTTTCAATCGTTTTCTATCAACGTTGACCATCGCCTGCATTTCTCTCCATCACCGGACCCGAGAAATAACGCAGAGACACGTCTTTTCGCTGACGAGCGTAAGACAGAGGACCGAATCCAGATCGTTTTCTCCTGACCGCTCATTGCAACAGGAATTCATACGGACAACCCTGCTGAAATCACACAGGATTTCCCAAGTAAGGCTTGATATCTGGGCAGATTTAGTTTAGAAACTGTGACTTTTCTTATAAAACTAAATCCTATGTATTTGATTGCTGAATGTTTATGTTTTTGTTTATATTTGTATGTTAAACTACGATCGCTGATTGTTGTGTTGATTCATGAGATCGTCATTTTTGGGTGAAATGTTATTTTATTGAGTGATCTGAACTAACGATTCAATCGCGCTGTTACCAGCGTGTATCCTCTGTTAAATTGCATGAGCCCCTGTTTGTTCGCTCTCTCTCTCACTCACTGAAATTCACAGAGCGAGCAGCACCACGGTTTGGTCGAATCAGGCTGGTGTTTTCCAAATTCTCCCGCCTGTTTCGTTCAGTTCTTTGCGTGTCTGCTCATTTACCACCCACACGTGGTAAAAGCTCTATTGTTCTGGAACTGATCCAGCCATCTTTCTTTCCCCACACCTTCAAATGAATGTTGGCTCCACCCCTTTCGGTCTAATCCTCCCTTTGGGAGAATAGTTTCCATTTTGAATTCAGTTCGCCATTTTGGAACTTCGGTCCCAATTTTGGAACTGATCCTCCATTTAGAAACTTGGCCACACGTGGAGTTTAGTCCGCCATTTTGTGTCTTTGTTACCGAACCTAGACACACATCCACACACACACACACACACACACACACACACACACACTAGCATATAGCTCCACAATTTAGTTAGGATTTCCATTTTATGTTTTGTATTATATTCATCTAGTATTGACAGTGTACATTGCTGTTTGATTATAATAAATCTTGTTATATTATAATAAGTACTCCTAGTTGTTTTGTTTGAATATTGTGTTGAAGCCAGCCTCTGCCACGTCAAGAACTCCCGTATTACTTCAGGATCGTTAAATTGTTGTTGTTAGAAGACAACTGTAACCAGATTACTGTTGGATTTGTATGGCAATAATTCGATTAGCTTCTTACCCTTTTTGATTATTTTGATTAGCAATCAAGATACTCAATCTTCAGGGTAGAACTTTATGAGACTTGATCAGTCACCTACTATAATTTTTCTCTTGTAAAAGAGTGGTGCCCCGAGGATAGAATTTAACGAATTAAATTCTATTATTTAATTTAATTATTAATTACTAATTAATAAACATTAATTATTAATTATATCTGATAGTAAAACTGATCTAAACAACCTGTGCGCACTACAGGAGTGAAGAACCGGTGATGCATTGGGCAGTTTTCACCACCCTCTGCAGTGCTTTCCGGTCATGGGCAGAGCAGTTGCTATACCAAACTGTGACACAGTTGGTGAGGATGCTCTCGATGGTGCAGCGGTAGAAGTTCACCAGGATCTGAGGAGACAGGTGGAGCTTCTTGAGTCTCCTCAGAAAGAAGAGACGCTGGTGAGCCTTCGTGATCAGGGTAGAGGTGTTGAGGGCCCAAGAGAGGTCCTCAGAGATGTGGATACCCAGAAACTAGAAGCTGGTGACACGCTCCACCTCAGTCCCGTTGATAAGAATGGGTGTGTGTGTGTGTGCCAGCTTTAGACTTCCTAAAGTCCACAGTGAGCTCTTTGGTCTTCTTAGTGTTGAGAGCAAGGTTGTTGTCAGTGCACCACGAAGATAGGTGCTGGACCTCCTCCCTGTAGGCCATCTCATCGTTGTTACTGATGAGACCAATCACCGTAGTGTCGTCTGCAAACTTGACAATGGTGTTAGAGCATGTACAGGTGTGCAGTCGTAGGTGAAGAGGGAGTAAAGGAGAGGGATCAGCACACATCCCTGTGGTACGCCTGTGTTCAGAGTGATGGTTGAGGAGGTATGATTAGCTAACCTAACAGACAGAGGTCTGTTGGTTAGGAAGTCCAGAATCCAGTTACAGGGGGAGGAATTGATGCCCAGTTCACTGAGTTTGGTGATCAGTTTGGAGGGGATGATGGTGTTGAATGCTGAACTAAAGTCAACGAACAGCATTCTCACATAGGTGTTACCATTGTCAAGGTGGGACAGGGCAGAGTGAAGTGCCGTAGAGATGGCATCCTCTGTGCTCCTGTTCTGACGTTAGGCGAATTGGAAGGGGTCCAGTGAGGGTGGTAAGCAGGTCTTGAGATGGGCCAGGACCAGTCTCTCGAAGCACTTCATAATGATGGGGGTGAGTGCAACTGGACGGAAGTCATTAAGGCTTGTTGCATTGGAGTGTTTTGGCACCGGCACGATGGAGGTGGTTTTAAAGCACGCGGGGACAGCTGCTTGGTCTAATGACAGATTAAATATGTCAGTCCAAACCTCAGTCAGCTGCATAGCACAGGCCCTGAGTACGCATCTGGGGATACCATCAGGACCAGCAGCCTTGCGTGCATTAATCCTGCTTACTGCCACTCACACATCGGTGGTGGAGAGTGTGAGGGGCTGGTGAACTGCAGACCACAGCCTTGATGGCCACTTCCTTGTTGTCCCTATCGAAGCGGCCATATGATGTGTGCTAAATACTTGGGCAGTAGTAACAAAGAGAGGTGATCTGAGTGTCCTAGATGGGGAGGGGAGCAGCTTTGTATGCATCAGCTATATTTGAGTAGACTTGGTCTAAAATCTTTTCTCCTCTTGTGGGGCATGATACATTTTGATGGAAGTTAGGCAGTACAGTCTTTAAATTCGAGTGGTTGAAGTCACCCGCGACAATGTAGGCTGCCTCGGGATGCAGAGTTTGCTGTTTACTGATAGCAGAATGCAGTTCTTTCGTGGCAATCTTGGCATTAGCATCCGGTGGTATGTAGGCTGCTGTTACTACAGTTGATGTAAACTCTCTGGGCAAATAGAAAGGTCTACACTTAACCATGAGATACTCAAGATTAGCTGAGCAGTGACTCTTGGTGATGGCGGTGTCTGTGCACCATGTTTTGTTAACATAAATGCACAAACCCCCACCTCGGGTCTTACCGCAGTCATCAGCTTTTCTGTCCGCACAGAGGAGGCATGTCCAGCTAGCTCGATAAAGCTGTTGGGTATTCCACTGTTAAGCCAAGTTTCTGTGAAAATCATGATATTGCAGTCCATAATCATTCTATGTGTGGTGATCCGCAGCCGCAGTTCATCCATTTTGTTCACCAGCGAGCGAACATTGGTGAGGAAAAGGCTTGGAAGAGCGAGTCGATGTGGAGTTCGCTTTAGCCTTGCTCGAATTCCACCGCGTGACCCCCTGCGCCGTTCTTTGCGTGTCCATCTGAAGAGCCTTCCAGTCGGTGTGGGGATGTTCGGAGGTCCCGTTGGTTTAGCGATCTCTGGAAGTACGCTAATAATGGTGTCAGAATTGCAGGAACCGATGTCCAAGAGTTTGTGTCGGGTGTACGATATGTACGCTAAACTGTTTTTGCCGAAAATATTTGAGATAAACAAGCAAAAAACCACTAAATTGCAGAATCTGGAGAGACACTGAGCGTCGCGATGTGTTCGTGCCGCCGCCATCTTCCGGACCATATTCATGCAGTTGTGTTTTTATTTTAAATAGTACACACTAGGGTTGCAGCAGTATACCGGTTTCACGGTATACCATGGTTTGAAAATTGACGGTTATCATACCATGTACATTTGCTTAGCTACGGTATTGAGAAAAAAATGCAACCGGATGGAGAATCTCACATGCGCTTGTGCATATCCTTTCCTCCTTGTCTGCTTGTCAGACTCGTCAACTTGCGTCACACACACACACACACACACACACACACACACACACACACACACACAAATGCAGCTGAGAAAATGTCAGAGAGAAGCGAGGTGAGGGGGTCTGACATGAGTGTGTGTGTGAGTTAAAGCAGTGTTTCTCAACTGGTTTATTCGGACTGGGTCGTGGACAGCACGGAAAGAGTAATGCCATGGTTCTCCCATTGTTGATATTTCGGCGGCCGCCCAAGTGATCGACTATTTAGGACTGCCGAGGCAGATTTAATGATAATCTCGCAAACAGCTAAAGCAGACATGGGCAATTTACATCCCGCTGGATCAGGCCCTCCACATGGTTTAATGTGGCCCTCGGCTCATTTATCGTAAAAGCGTTTTTATTTTTCAATGGATATTTCAGTTAACTTGCATTGGGACATAACACATCTCCACAAGCATTTACCATGCTCATGGTTGCCAGATAAGAGATGCAACACCCCCAGTTTGAGATTTATATTTGGTCAAATTGGAAATATTCCGCCTAATGTTATACTTATTTTGTGCAATCTGGAGTGCACTATTTCTATCTGGCTTTCCCCTTTGAACAAACTTAGCGATCTGTAGTGCAATATTCTGCTCAAGGAAAAGTGTTATACGGCTACTCTGTGTCCATTCTTGAGGCTGCTTGTGATGTTTGGTGCTACTAATTTTGCAGGTAAACCTTCTCAGTGATTAAATTAAATATAAAAGTAGATCTCAGCATCATTGACACAAGGAGGAGTAATCATTGACATGCGAGCTAAAGCAAGCCAGAGCCAAATATGTATATGTACATATACTTAACTCCAGGTTGCTTCGGGGGATTGTCCCTGTAATAAATGCACTGTAAGTTGCTTTGGATAAAAGCGTCTGCCAAATGCATACATATGTAAATGTAAATAAAATGTCATATCATTATTATGCAATATGACATCATGAAAATAGAATAAGCTATATGGAATTTGTACATTTTACAAATATCTAAAATGTGGTTAAAATCATATAAAACAATTTCACATACTAAAAGATGTTTGAATTTAGTTAAATATTTTAATACAATTTTTATATATATATATATATATATATATATATATATATATATATATATATATATAGATCAGCCACAACATTAAAACTACCTGCCAAATATTGTGTAGGTCCCCCTCATGCTGCCAAAACAGCACCAACCCTCATTTCAGAATAGCATTCTGAGATGCTATTCTTGTCACCACAAATGTACAGAGTGGTTATCTGAGTGGTTTTGTTTTCTTTTGTGGTTATCTTATTTTTGGCACCATTCAGAGTAAATTCTATAGACTGTTGTGTGTGAAAATTCCAGGAGATCAGCAGATACAGAAATACTCAAACCAAAGTGTACGGTAACTTAGATAACTGCTCTGTACAATTGTGGTGAGAAGTATAGCATCTCTGAATGCTATTCTGAGATGTGGGTTGGCACTGTTTTGGTGGCACGGGCGGGACCTACACAATATTAGGCAGGTTGTTTTAATGTTGTGGCTGATCAGTGGATGTATAAACAGAATGCATGTATCACAAATCCCCCAGTTGTCCCAATTTGAGACTTTAAAAATCTGGTCACTCTATAGAAAACACACTAGCCATGTCTGGGACTTTAATTATGATTACATTTGAACCTTTTTTGGAAAAACTGTTCATTGTGTTGCCAATGCATGGTGTTATAACAAAGAGAACAGAAATGTTCTACTGTAATACCAGTACTGAAATTCAGGTGGTCTTATTAAAATGATTTTTTTTTTAAATATTATAATTACTATTTACAAACTGTACTTCCCCTTCTGTCACTCACTAGACATTGTGTCAAATGAAGTGACACAAGGGGTCTAACTTGGGAGCCTCGATTACCTCTGAACTTGAGAAAAGGCCAATGAGAAATTGGCAGACAGAATTTGCACATCCCGCCCATGGACATACGGGTATAAAGGGGAGCGGGTGTGTGTCTGTCAGTCAGGTTTTTTCTTCGGAGCCGAGCGATTGTGCAGCAGCAAGCTGAAGTTCACCCACTGTTCCACTCACCTCTGTTGGCCTGAAGCACTACTGTTGGATCCTACAGCGCATTTCCAGCGGCATTCTCTCTCTCTGCATGCTTTGCAGTCCACGCCCCTGGGCGCTTCGACAGCGCTTTCTCTGTCTAAAAAGTTTTTTCCCACCTAAAAGAGTTTTGATTTCTCTAAAAGAGTTTGTTTTCACTCATAAAAGAGCAATACACAAGCAGGTGTTGAACATCTTTTTCAGGATGCGTCTTTTTAAAGATGCCCTTCCGCCTCTGTGTAGACCGACGGCCACAGATGCTGCCTCGTGTACCTGGGCAGCGATCACACTGAGGAGGCGTTTGTGGATGGCTCATGTACTCATTGCGAGAACATGACCATGGCAGCATTGCGGTCGCAGCTCTCCTTCCTTAAGGTGAACGCCACTTCAGTCGCTCCTTCTTCCCACGGGATCGAGGATGACCTGGCTGGCGATGAAGGCGACTTGGGGATGACGACGGGCTTGGTTTCACCGGGTAAATCACTAAGAATTCAATCCGCCCGGCTCCTGCCTCGTTTCAGCGGTATTCTCTCCACCTCCATACATGCCGAAAAAGCCAGTGCTTTACAGGCAGAGATCACGACTCAAGGATGCAATAGACCCCATCCCTCCAGCCGAGATGAAGAAGGGTTTCTACAGACCTTACTTCATTGTACCCAAGAAATGCGGTGGGTTGTGACCAATCTTGGACTTGCGAGACTTGTCGGCGGACCCACGTCTCATTTGGCCAGTCACACTGCCCCGAGTTGCTGTGTTTGTAGAGCTCCTCCCTCATCAGGTAGGACCTACCACATGTGGCTTGACAACATACATGGTGTATTAGCCACATATCACCTCCCCCTATTCTGGGCAGGATGTGGCCTCCATAGGGTATTTTCCCCCTGAAAGAATAGGACCGGGAAAGACCACCTTCCCTGACGCATTTCATAGAGTTAAGATAACATGACATAGCCCCAGCCACTTCACATTCTATGCGAGAGACATAGAGAGAGAAAAGGTCACTGCTGCCGGGCTTGCTACCATGCTGGTCATGTAGCACCTGTTCCCCCCTCAGGGGTGCTGGGAACTTAAGGTCTGTATTTGACACCTTTTCTGGGGGCATTGTGGAGGGTTACATACGACCGCTTTTGCTTGCAACTGTGTAGGCAGTTCACGTAACACAGGCTAGTGCATGGCACTTTTGAATGGGACCCCTTGTGTCACTTCATTCGACACAAGTGAGGCACTAGACCTACCACTGAAAATGGCCGTACCTTATTCTCGGCTCTTCAGTGCAAAAACCTAACTGACAGACACACGTCCACTTCCCTTGATACCCGTATGTCCGGGGGCTCATTGGCCTATTCTCAAGTTCAGAGGTATGCGTGGCTCCCAAGGAAGACCCCTTGTGTCACTTCATTTGACACAATGTCTTGTTCCCTCCCTCAGGGAATGGAGGTTACAACAGTAACCGTGATGAATTGGGTGTCCAGCTATACGACCCAATTTGCAAAAATGCCTGTTTTCCCCATTCTATATGTATCACTCGATATAAAAACTAAAAGTAAACATATAAAAATGTAATGAAAAACTAAAACTAAACTATAAAATATTTAAAAACTATATCTAAACTAAAACTAACAAAGAACTAACAAACAAAATGAAAACTAAACTAAATTGGAGCTAAATGAAATGTAAAATTATTATAGCATTTCAGGAGACAGACAAAGTAAATGGAAAGCTTGGCTACGCCCATTTTAGAAAAGGTTCAAGGGCCACTTTATAGTAGTACTAATGGATTCTCCACAGGAGAATCATGTCAAATAAAATATTTTTTTTTAACTACATTCAATAAATTTAAAGAGTAAATCAATTGCCATGATTCACTAAAAATAAAAAGATAACCTAGGAAAAATAAAGAAAGAAAGAAAAAAATAAACCCCAGGAAAATAAATAAACAAATAAATAAAAAACAAAAGTATTCACCTAGGCCTAGATTTTTGTGAATTTTGAAGCCACTCTCTCTCTCTCTCTCTCTCTCTCTCTCTCTCTCTCTCTCTCTCTCTGTGTGTGTGTTTGTTTGTGTGTTTTAATGCAATTCAATAGGGCTTCAAAATTCTGGTTTGAGGAATAAACAAGCGTAGTTTATATAATGTTTACCACAAACCTTGTTTTAATCATAAGTTAAAAAAAAAACATTATTATAAAAAACCCATTGGAAAATCCCAAGGGTATCCCATGGTGAATTCCCTTCCAGGTTTTTGAACAACAACCTGAACAGCTCTATAGGCTTCTTAATGCTGCTTTCCAGACAAATTCGGAGGTGGGAATATCCGAGTTGAAATTTCCCACTTCCGACTTCAGTGCGTTCCATTCAGACACACTTCCTGGTCACAATAACAGAAGCCTGTTATCTAGCTGGCTGACTAGTAGCTATTTCACAAGCAAAAATAATTGAAAGTGTAGGCATTGAATGTTACACAAACAATTCTTCTCTTGTACATTAATTGTATATTTCAAATTCATACATTTTGTTGTAGAGGTTCAGCCACTTCTGTTGGTTGTGTTTTTATTGTCTTTGTGACTGAGCTCTGACACTCATGTTTAGTGTCTTGTATAGTCAATGTCATAGTCGTTTTGCCATCTGTTGCATGCATCACGTGGTATTTGCTTTGCGGTGTACGCTCAGGTTTCATATATTACGAGAGTGCATGGCCTTGTCTGGTTTGTCGTTTGGCATGAGCATGTTGCCTTGTAGTTTCTGCCGATATGCACTGTTGTCATTTGTGTGTTTGTGTGTTTCTTCTTTTACCTTTGTGAAAGTTATTGTTTATGTTTGTTTTCTTTTTTTTCTTTTTTAAATAAAAGCTAATTTTTGCCAATATGAGTTTGGGTTTGCCTGTTACGCGTTTTTGCAGTGAAAATACTTAAAAGCAAATGTCCTAATGTGGCTGGTGTCTTGATTGATTACAGCAGCGACCAATCACATGCTTGGCTACATACATAGTGATTCTGTCTCTGACAGGAATAGACCTTTTTCAAAGCAGCACCATCTTTGATTTTTGATGGGAATGAGAACGAGGCTATGAGGGATAGACGTACAGTCTCTTCAATGGGCTTCACTGAAGTTTAAAGAGTTTTTGGATCGTTCCGCAGACAAAACATCAAAAAAACATCTTTCTAAGAACATTCACACAAAAACTCAGGACAACATAACTTCAAATTAGTTATATGTGATCTAGGATTTTTTACAGCTTTATACTGTTCATGCCATTGAAGAGATGGTAAGTTGATCCCTCTCAGCAAAGATGGCGCTACTGTGAATAAAGTCTATGGAGCATGAAGGACTCTGAAGTAATGGCCCTTGTGAAACTTCTCATTTGTAAACAAGCTGGCTGATATGGTGCATGTACCTACCTACTGAATGGAGCACGTTGTTTATTCACTTCGGTATTGCTTTGTGAGTCTACCTGGTTCATCAAGGAGAGAAAGGAGTAGAAGAGCTATTGACCCCATTTCCATCAGGTATTAAGATGCGTTTCGAGTGATCCAATCACATATGGTGAGCCCTAAATACAGGTCTAAATGCAGCCGTGACCCATGCGTTTTAAGTCTTGGACTTCAGTGTGATTCATGCCATTAAGGAAACACAGTTTCACAATGAATAAGACACCGTATCATACATTATGTGGAAGTCAACTAATAATACCTATTGACATTTTAAAAACACATCCACGCATGAAAGCCAGAAACAAGGAGGTCTAATACAAAGAAAAAGCTCTCTAATAATATTTGCGATATTTTGTTTCGTCAGGGTACACGGTTACTTTTCAAAACTTGATCAGACACTGAATGCTCAAGCAGCCTAATTTACACTTAGAAAAAGCCTGATGTTGATATAACAATGCAAAAAGCACTTACCAGTTAGCTTGAAGTGAAAATCCTTTACTGATTAATTAATCAATCGTATGATCATGCAGAGCATCTCAAGTTTTTAAATCCATAAGGATTTCTTTCTCAACGGCAACACCAGCAGTGATGACAGCCAATTCGTCAGCAATATATCGCGCTCTTCGCTTTCACATTACGTACATCATTTAAAGCATTATTGTGTCATTCGAGGCCAGCTAAAATGCCTGGACTGGGACATATCCTAAAGACCACACACGCAAATAAATAATTCTGATTGGCTGATGAATCTGACAATCTTAATTTAGATGCCTATTCACTGCAGTGATGAGGGATTCTGTGGAATTCTGAAGGCTTAATGGGGTGGAGCTCAGACTCATGCACTGCTTCCGCTAACAGGCATGGCATCGGGCATGTGATTTGTGAAACAGTTGTCACGCTTTGCTTGTAAGCATTCTGATTGGATAAATTATTTTTTATTTTTTTTGCTAATCGTTTGGAGATTAATCAGGAATTGAAAGCGATTGAAAATACATAGTCAAAAAGGGCAATGTTATGCCAGCAGAGAAGGCTTTGCTGGACCTGAGAAATCGCCACTGTTTAGACGGGGCCTAAAATGTTTTGTGATCAGGTAAAAAAAAACACACTTGAGATGCATTTACATGACCAGGTGTAAACAGAGATGCACCTGACCACCTGTGATTGGATCACCTGAGATGCATTGTAATATCAGGTGGAAACAGGGTCATTAATGTGTAAAATTTACTGATGTTCATACACATAAAGAGGCTTTCACTTAACTTACTGTTTCTGAGAATCCAGAGACCCCAGTTACTGAACTACAGTTATTATATTCACAAAAAACACTAAAACCATACCATAAACAAGTCCTCTATATACTTTCTTCAATCAAAGCAATTGCCCGTTTTTTCAATGTTTATTGTGCACATCACTTGCATGGCAAACTCATAAATTTGCCCCTCAGTGATGCTTTCTGCAACGCTTGTCATGTGGCAAAGCAAAGCGCCGTTTGACGGTGGGATTGAGCGAAGCATTGATGCCTTGAGTCGTCGACACAAAAGTCCCTTTATGAAAGGACATTATTGAAAATCATAAGTATTATTAATAGGCTATTATTGTTGTCTTTTCTGATAAATCATGCAAAGCAGTTTAAATACTTTAGAATCTTATAATTCTGCTCTATAAAAAAGCATCCGGGTGGGATTTCTAAATTTGCAAAAATGTCCGGGATTTGGCTTCAGTTGCATTATGATGTGCATCTGGCCAAATACTTAATTGTGTGTGCGTGCATATTTGCATTGCTTTAACCCCTCTTTGTAAGTTCTGCCAATTATAAGAGGCTCGCAACAACTATTGGCCAAATTCCTGCCTGTCAATCAATCCACGAATGCACGAAGCGCTGTAGTGTTCAGCCCAAATGAAAGAGCAAATATACAGAAGATTTGCACAAAAAAATTCCCATGCTTTCGTCCAGGTCGAGATCCATGGGAAGCAGAATGTATTACATGTAAAGATGGCACTAATGTGTCAGTTGCTAATAAAGGTTCAAGTGATTTAGAAGCACACATTAGCTCTGCGAAGCATAAAGGGTCAGCAAAAGGTGAAAGTGTATCAGGTAAATTAACTGACTACTTTTTTGCCACCAGGTAAAATTGTTATCACATTGATTAATTTTCCATGGGCTTTCAAAATAATTGTAATAGTAAATCAAGGTACACTCATAGCATCAAATCTTTTATTTTAGTACATGGACATTCAAAAGAATGTTGGAAATGTATGTAATGTGGGACTGATTGTCTTTTTCACTGTATTAAAGTTTACATTCATAGTAACACTGTTTTGAACCCTATTATTCCACCACACCCCAATCATGTGAACCAAATGAACAAAGGAATAAGGCAGGAATAATGCTGCATTCCAATCAACTCGAAAAGATGGATCCAACTTCCTACTAGGAAAAGTGCAATGGAATGCCGCTCGAAGTTGGAATTCCAACTGGGAAACTCATGCAGAAATGTTTCAACTCTGATTTTACTGAGATTTAGGTGAGTGACATCTGTAACATCTTAGGTTGTTACCCATCCTACCAACCACCAGAGCGAGCCCTCTTCACCAATACTGATCTTCACCAATTTCTTCACTGCTCATTTAATGTTTACCACATGTATATATAGCCATCCATAGCATGCAGTTCCATTGTTCATTGCAAAGTATTGCCAGTTTACCCTGCCTTACCGACCATTTTTCCATTGCCATTGTTTCTTGATTCATGTTATGACCATTTTCTGTTAATTTGGATTTACTGCTTTTTGGATTACCCTTTGTTTTGTTTGCCTGGTTGGACTGTCTGTTTGGTTTATTGGATTTATCTGCCTGCTTTATGACTACGTCCCTCTGCCTGCTGTTTTGGATTGTTTGCTTGTGTCTCTTTTAATAAACTTCCTGCACAATGATCTTAACACCATCTGCATGGCCAGTTTAATACAACATCACACAAACATGTTGGCACTCAGGGAGAAATAAAATGGAAGTGATAAACATTCACTTTTATTGTAGATAAATGAGTCAACGTTCCTTCAGAACATGAAAAGCTTGTTTAACAAATGCCTGCAGAAACAGGTGTATAAAACATGGTATATTATACTCTCTTTACATAATCGTGCACCTGTAGCACAAATGCTAGTGCGGCATGGTCATGTGTCGGAGAGAGAGAGCGTTAAGGCTCGTCACCTGGTTCATAACTATCTCTAACACCTGTAGTGATAGTGGAGGGAGACTTAAAGGCATGCCAGAGCATCGGAGAGAGAAAGAGAGTGACCGACAAGCACGAGTATCCACAGTGCTTCCCTTTTGTTAAAACAAGTTATTTTGTTCCGACGGTTAACAACGTTTTGTGTAAAGATGAAAATTAAAAGACTGACCTTGAATCTGCTTCACTTTCTCCTGACACCTCCATTGCCCAAACTGAGAGCTTTGATACAGTGTTGCCGAGAACTCGCTTTGGAGGAGAATGCTGATATGGAGTCTTCACCGCTGGGCGAAGTCTTCAAAACCCTCACCAGTATCCAGCAATCCCAACACCATGCCTTCATGGAGGTACACCTGGAGCAGGAACACCGCTTCCAAGTCCTGCTCCAGGCACAAGCGGAGGAACGGCAGGTGCTCCAGAGCCTGATCGCCAGGGAGGGGGCTGGCACTGCGACCTTCTAGGAGCCTGTCCCACCAGTGGCCCTTACCAAAATGGGGCCGGACAATGATCCAGAGGCCTTCCTCGACCTCTTTGAAAAAACTGCAGAGGTTTGGGGGTGGCCTCCCGATCAGTGGGTGGCCCGCCTGTTGCTCCTGCTCTCCAGGGAGGTGCAGCTGGTGGCACAACAACTCCCTGCAATTACAACCACCTGAGAAAGGCCATCCAGCAATGGGTCGGTCGGACCCAGGAGCAGAGTCGGCAGCTCTTCTGCTCGTTGAGCTTCGGGAAAGATGGCCACCTATTTGAGTTTGCACAACAGCTCTGTGACACCTGCTGGAAATGGTTACTGGTGGGGGGAACCCGTGGCATTGTGGAAGTCGTCGATCTGGTGTTTCCCTCCGCTATCCCCTCCAGGTTTTCAAGACCAACCCCATGAGTGCTGGAGCTGCAGGGAAAACGGACACAGTCAGGAGTGGTGTGCAGTAATGGAGGTGGGGACACTGGTCCGGATCCCCGATGCTCCACAGGCTGCTCCCGATCGGACAGGGGCGTTTCAGTAAGAGTATAAGGGGATACACATCAAGCTTTGTTGGATACAGGTTGTTCTCAAACCTTTATCCACCAATGCTTGGTGCAAGGTGGGGCATTGGATAAAAATAAACTGGTGAGGTGTGTGCATGGTGACATTCACAAGGATCCGGTGGTTTCCATTGAGATACGATTCAGGGGAAAAAGGCATAGAGAGTCAAGGCCGCGGTTAATTTGCCTCACCCATCCACAATTCTGGGAACTAATTGTCCTGGTTTTAAAAATCTATTGAGGGTAATATGTGTGGATGGGTCCTGCAAAGTAGTGTGTCTTTTTGACATGCGATACTATGGCTGTGAGGTGGTGCCAGGGCCATCAGCGTCGGCTCCACGTCAGGATGATGCAGTTGAGGGAATTCACGTTCTCAGGGGTTTCCCTGAGGAGGATTTAGTCACGTGACGAATCCCTCAAGCATGCCTTTGATCAAGTGAAAGTAACTGATGGTCAACAGCTTCAGCCCAATGTTGCACTCACATACCCATACTTTTCTATTATTAAAGAGCAGTTGTATCAAGTGACACCAGACACTAAACCAAAGAGAACACAACTCAGCTGTTAGTACCAAAGAGCTGTCGGGAAACTTCCAGACGGCTCATTATAATCAAATGGCTGGCCACTTAGGTCACGAAAAGACTTTGAACCATATAAATACATAAGACAGCGGACATGTCCGTGAACGATCTCTCTCTCCCGCACGTCGTCCGCAATCGGCCTTTAACCCTCTCGGAGGCTTAATTAGCCTAATACGGAACCGGGCGTGTTGAGTCATGACTCGGCCCCGTCCTCCACCGTGCCACACCACCCCAAAAGTGCCATTGCGCACACTATCATTGATCGAGATCCGCTTCGAACGAATTGGCATGGATCTTGTTGGGCCATTAGAGCACTCTGCATGCGGCCATCACTTTGTTTGAGTTCTGGTGGACTATGCAATGTGGTTTTCAGAAGCAGTGCCCCTACGCAATATCTCAGCACATAGTGTTGCGGAGGCACTCTTCAAAATTATCTCCCGAGTGGGGATTCCAAAGGAAATCCTCACTGACCAAGGCACAACATTCATGTCACACACACTACGCAAACTATATGAATTATTAGGCATTCTCGATTCGCACCAGCATTTATCACCCGCAAACCGACGGGTTGGTAGAACGATTTAATAAGACCTTAAAAAACTTAAGTTTGTACACAACGATGCTAAAAACTAAGATAAGTGGCTCGAACCCTGGCTGTTTGCAGTACAAGAGGTTTTGCAAACCTCCACCGGGTTTTCCCTATTTGAGTTACTGTACGGGCACCGACCGCGAGGCATGCTTGACATCATAAGGGAAACTTGGGAGGAAGGACCTTCTAATCGTAATACATTCTTGACCTTATAGCACCATATCATACTGGGGGTGGTGGTACATAGCCACCCCTATCGTCTTCCTGAACACAAGAAAAAGGTTCTTCAGGAAGAATTAGAGGCAATGCTTGAAATGGGCGTAATACAAGAGTCGCACAGTGATTGGGCCAGCCCGGTAGTTCTGGTACCAAAGGGCGATGGCTCGGTCCAGTTCTGTGTTGACTAACGTAAAGTGAACACAGTGTCAAAATTTGACATATCCAATGCCGTGAATTGAACAGTTACTTGATCGGTTGGACGTGGCTCAATTTTACTTGATGCTGGACTTAACGAAGGGATATTGGCAGATATTGGACAATATCCTCAGACCGCAAACAACATTTGCCACCGCATATTTAGATGACATCATCATTTAGAGGAATGCTTGGCAGCAGCATATGCAACATCTTAGGGCTGTCCTGAGAGTGCTGAGACAGGCGGGACTCATGGCCAACCCGAAGAAGTGCACAATTGGGTGGGTGGAAGTTAGGTATCTGGGGTTCCACTTGGGGCACAGGCAGGTGTGTCCACAGGTTGACAAAACCACAGCGATCGCATTCTGCCCAGCCCCCAAGACCAAAAAGGGGGTAAGGCAGTTTTTGGGGCTGGCTGGCTACTTCCAAAAGTTTGTGCCTAGCTATTCTGATATCACCAGCCCCCTGACAGACCTTATTAAAAAGGGAGCTCCCAATCCGGTCCAGTGTACATATTCGTTCCAATAGGCCTTCCTTAAGGTAAAGTCTGCACTGCACGCTTTTACATGCAGCTGATTTCTCTCTCTTTATTTCCCTTTATTTTGTAGACTGATGTATCTGACAGGGGGCTGGACGCAGTGCTCTAGCAGGAGGTCAGAGGGGAGGAACAGCCAGTGCTATTTATTAGTCGCAAGCTCTCCTTCAGGGAGACCCTGTATTATTGAGAAAGATTGCCTTGCGATTAAGTGGGCTGTTCTGACCCTCCACTACTACCTGCTGGGTTGAGCCTTCGCCCTCTGTTCCGATCACACTCCTCTGCAGTGGCTCCACTGCATGAAGGATACTAACGCACCGATCACCCTTTGGTATCTGGCTCTCAAGCCCTTTAAATTCAAGGTGGTCCATGTGGCATGGGGGAGTGGTCATGTGTCGGTCTGCGGGAGAGAGAAAGTGGTAAGGTTCGTCACCTGGTTCATAACTATCTCTAACTCCTGTCTCTCATTATAGTGATGGCAGAGGGAGACTTAAAGGGCACACCAGAGTATTGGAGAGAGAGAGAGAGTGATCAACAAGCACTAGTATACACAGTGCTTCCCTTTTGTTAAAACTAGTTATTTTGTTCCGACAGTTATCGTCATGTGTATGTAAAGCTGAAAATTAAAAGACTGACCTAGAACCTGCTTCACTTTCTCCTGACTCCTCCATTGCCTGAACTAAGAGCTTTGCTAAAGTTAGTGTTGCAGCATTGTTTAGCAATTGGGTTGCAAGGAGACATCTCTGGTTACAGTCAAACACCTGATAAACTAACCAGAGCCTTGCAGTTTTGAGCATCAGGCAATGGAATGCCTTTATGGAGATATCAAGTAGAAATATCCCATATCTGACTGGATGGAATGGAATGCAGCATTAATAGACACAGGGGATATAGGGACCAGGTGGAAATCATTAACAAATTAGGACTAACAAGAGGAGTTTCCAAGGAGCAAACAGGCAGGTGGA
Organism: Moxostoma hubbsi; assembly: GCA_032164185.1. NCBI lineage: Eukaryota > Metazoa > Chordata > Actinopteri > Cypriniformes > Catostomidae > Moxostoma > Moxostoma hubbsi. The sequence goes on along the minus strand of JAVLUX010000013.1, from coordinate 6,209,764 downwards.
ACACATGGCACACAAAAATAAAGTCTGTGTTTGGAATTGCATACTACTATACTACTCTTACAATTTCTGCCAAAGACAGACATGACAGAAGTAGTACGGCTAGTATGCAATTCTGAACTCAGCCAAAGACTGCATGTAAGCACACACGATGGAAATGCAAAAACATATACTGTAAATAGGGCAAAACAACTGGATAATTTTCATACACTTTAAACCTTTATCATCATCCATGTGTTGTCACATCTTTTTATAACTGTTCTAAAAATAAAATTCTGCCTGCAATGGTCCCAGTTTTGCTAAATTATTTGGCTTAAATTTAGTTGAAATTGTCAACATTTACAATTTTAAGTTGTTTGTTTAGTTTGACATGGCAAGATAATTTTTTTCTCAAGAGTTCTAAACATACAAGAACCCATACATTTTTTTATATGAGCAAAATTTTGCAGTAAAAGATCTAACGGAAATGTTTTATTGAAGTGTTTACATAACATTCATCAGAGCTTGTATCACTGAACCAGTATGGACTTCTTTATAACATTCTAATTCACATAGGGCTCATTTTGTTAAAAATTTTCGCCATAAGGCATGGTCACACATACCTTCGCACCGCACAATTCCATTGGTGAAATACAATCATCTCAATGGGAATCTGCTTGATCATGTATAAACGGACTTCCGGTGGCATTTCCCCATGCAAATTTTATGTGGATTTCAAGTTTGGTGAACTTTGACAGGTGAATTTAGAATATGGACAAAGATATAATTTTAGCAGTGAGTTTCTTTTTACCTTGAAGGCCTTGCACACCAAACATACATTTTCGGCCCGATTTCTTGCCACACTCAACATTTTGAATCGTAACAATGGATACCTAAAGAGCCAATCTCACTTAGAGTGAAAGTTTGTGCTGAATCATGCGGCAACAAAGCAAAGCTTTTTTTATGGTGTGTTGTTTTTTTTTTTCTTCGGCCGGCAAAGAAATGCCCTACCAATAATGTATAAGCTTTAGACCACATGTCTGAAGCCATTGCAGTTACCAGAATCAGAGCAGCTGGTGGCAATAAAGCAGAGAAAGCTGTTTTGACCACTGATATTAAATGCTGAAGTAACTCGAGGAAGAAATCCTGAACCACAGGTGAGGATGTGAAGTTAATTTAAATAAAAAAGTTTTTTTTTCTCACATGGGTTCTTAACATGTAAATTATACTGCTGAATCAATTCCTTGCATCCCTTTAAAAACAATCTTATGTAGATTGTCTTCATGATTTATTCAAATTTGCTGCATTGTTCTGCTTTTGCATTTAATCTTACATGAGTTCTCTTATATCTTTAATATAAAATATATCACAACATTTTTGCCTTTGTATCACTTTTCAATAAACAACTTTACTGGACCTTGGTAGCTCAGCGATTATTGATGCTGACTACCACACCTGGAGTCAAGAGTTCTAATCCAGGGTGTGCTGAGTGACTCCAGTCTCCTAAGCAACCAAATTGGCCTGGTTGCTAGGGATGGTAGTCACATGGGGTAACCTCCTCGTAGTCGCGATTAGTGGTTCTTGCTCTCAATGGGGCGCGTGGTACATTGTGCATGGTTGCGAAGAGTAGCATATGAGATGTGCGGATTGACGGTCTCAGAAGTGGAGGCAACTGAGACTTTTCCTCCACCACCCGGATTGAGGTGAGTAACTGTGCCACCACGAGGACCCACTAAGTAGTGGGTATTGGGCATTCCAAATTGGATATTGGGGATAAATAATAATACAAATAAAAAATAAACAAAGTTACTGATCATTAGTGTTCCCCTTCTGTCACTCACTCGACATTCTGTCAATGTAGTGACACTAGGGGTCTCTCTTGAGAGCATCGGTTACCTCTTATCTTTGAGAAAAGGCCAATGAGAATTTGCAAACAGAATGTGCATGCACCTCCCCCGGACATACGGGTATAAAAGGAGGGAATCGTGCATCTGTTCAGACAGATTTTTCTTCGGAGCCGAGCAGCTGTGTATCAGCGAGCTGAGTAAAACCTACTGCTGTTCCACTCACCTCTAAAGAGCACACGCTGTTGGAAATATGCCGCATTTCAGTGGCATTTCTCTTCTTCTGCAGGCCAGTGCAGACTATGCCCCTAAACGCTTCGACAGCCCTCTAAAAGAGTATATATATATTTCTCCAAAAGAGTAAACACACTTATGTTGAATGTCTTTTTAAAAACACATTTTTTTTAAAATGCCCTTCCGTCTTTGTGTCATTCCTGGATTCGGTCGTTACCTCTCCGCTTCTGACGGCCACAGGCACTGCCTCTCGTGTCCGGGCAGAGATCACACAGAGGCAGCGTTTGGAGAGTGTCTTGGCAGACTCCGACACTGAAGACACGACTGAGCTAGCGCAAGTGTCAGGCTGGACTGGAACCCTCCGCCCCCCTCAGCCCTCATGGCTAGATGATTGGTTCCTGGGTTTGGGGTGCCGCTCACAGCCACCCCCCTCTCCCGGTTCCTTTTTTCCTGGAGGTGCATGATGAGCTGACGAAGTCATGGAGGGCACCTTTCACTGCCCTAAACCGACTCCCTCACTCGTCCGCTCTCACTACCCTTGACGGCAGGGTCATCCACGGGTACACGGAACTTCCCCAGCTTGATAAGGCAGTTGCGGTGACCTGTGCCCGCAAAACTCCGCCACCTGGCGGGATCGACCATCAGTCCCCTCCAAGGCCTGTAGGTTGACGTCATCTCTGGCGACTTAGGCCTACAGCGCCGCTAGACTGGCCACCTCCACCCTGCATGCTATGGCCCTCCTGCAAGTTCACCAGGCCAAGGCACTAATAGATCTGCACTTGGGTAGTCCTGGTCCTTATGTGAAATCCTGATGCCAAATTTGTGTATCAAGGAAAAATAAGATTAGATGGCCAGAAATTTCCTTCTACTCAATTCCAACAAAACAGAGGTACTAATCATTGGACCAAAAAACTCTAAAAATAAGCTGCTAAAATATCATTTGACACTTGATGGATGTACTGTTACATCATCTTCAACAGTGAAGAACTTAGGTTTTATATTTCATACCAATCTGTCCTTTGAAAATCAAATGGCCAATGTTTGTAGAACAGCACTCTACCACCTAAGAAATATTGCTAAATTACAGCACATGCTCTCTGTTGCTGATGCCGAAAAACTAATTAATACGTTTATGACCTCAAGACTAGATTATTGTAATGCATTACTGAGAGGATGTCTAGCAATATCAATAAATAAACTTCAATTGGTTCAAAATGCAGCAGCCAGTGAGCTAACGAGAACCAAGAAATATGATCATATTAGCCTCGTTTTATTGTCGTTACATTGGCTGCCTGTTAAATTACATATGAATTAAAAAATTATGTTAACTACATACAAAGCTTTGAATGGTCTAGCTCTGCAGTACTTAAGTGAACTTCTACCATGCTATATTCCATCACGTTCATTACAATCGCAAAATTCTGGCCAGTTAATAGTTCCTAGAATATCAAAATCCACAAAAGGAGGTAGATCCTTTTCATATTTGGCTCCTAAACTATGGAATAGTCTCCCTAACACTGTTCGAGATGCAGATACACTCCCTCAGTTTAAGTCTAGACTTAAGACTCATCTATTTAGCCAGGCATACACCTAATTTATCCTTCAACACACAATTAGGCTGCTTTAGATTGGTCTGCCACCACCATAAACCAGAAACATTGATCATGATCTATAACTCTGCGAAAAATTTAATGGCATTTAGGCTAATGTTATTTTATTTGTTTCCTTGTCTCAACCTCGGGACTCCTATCCTGAGGTCACCAGAACCAGCTGGATTCAGCTCATTCCTGCTTGGTGTTGGATTCCACTTCTACGTCTCTGAGTGATGATGACTACATGCAGCCGGTGCCAGCCAAACATCACTTCAGTCTATTATGATGGACTTCAGAGGATGAACTGATGCCAACTCCAATCATAAGACATAGGATACTTCATATGCCATTGTCTGAACCTTGGACGGACCACACCGAACCTCAGCTAAATTATGGGCGAGATTGAACTGCGATGAACCTCACTGATCTCTGCCTGCATCTCCTCGGTCTATTGATGGACTACACTCTAGAAATGGAATACATAGACTATCAATTGCCACAAAACCCTTCATCAGTCAATTAACAAGGACAATTGCATCTATGTGAACTTCTGCAGTTAATATAGGATGGACTTCAAAGACATTAGTCATTAATTTTACAGTTCATACAAAATCTATGTTTGAACACTGTCCCTTAACACTTACTTAGTTTAATAATTGTAAACCATGACTTGCACTTTAGTAAGTAATATTGGCATTAAATTCATGATGTTAGCCAGAGGGAACTGGCCCCCACAGCGAGCCTGGTTTCTCCCAAGGTTATTTTTCTCCTATTAAACAACATCTTATGGAGTTTTGTTCCTTGCCACAGTCGCCTTAGGCTTGCTCACTGGGATTATAAATACAATTATTATTTAATTATTTATTTTTAAACACAATTCAAAATCGTATTTTATCTAATTACACAATGATGACTCACCGACATTACAGTTTTATCTTCTGTTAATGCCTGATTTTCTGTAAAGCTGCTTTGAAACGATGTGTGTTGTGAAAGGTGCTATACAAATAAAATTGACCTGACCTGACCTTGTGCAATAAATGGACTTCAAAAAGCTTGTGATTTGGTCTGTTATCCATCCACAATTAACGGTGAAAGGCAGAAACCGTGATTTCTGTTAAAATACGATTAATTGTGCAGCCCTAATCATAATCATCATGCTCGCTTTGTGTGTGTAGTTTGTGTGTGTGCCTCACAGATCACACCACGCCTCGCACCCATGTCCTGGAAATGTCCTTGAAAATTGAGCCTTGAAGAGATTGGAAACCCTGGGTAAAAGTCTATTGCTGATTAAAATAGTGGGTAACTTAATTGTTTAGAATTAGAATTATATTAGCTGTGTTCAGTTCCTGAGTTCAGTTTAATTTTTTCTTCTTTTTAGCACTCGCATTTTGATCCTCTCTTTGCGCTCCTCTACACTCTTCTTAATTAAGTCATGTCCGCAAGGTAAGCACACAGGTATCACTGCCCACAAACATTTACCAAGAGAACACACTCCTGCCCTTCATCAAAATGTTCCACAAAACATGTTTTATGTCTTTAGATGTATGGTGTCCCATAAAAAAACTGCATAATGTGAATTTCATGTGTCCATTGGGTTTTCTATCAGCACAGAGGTAGACATTAGTTAGATGCTATGAACATGAAGGTAAGTGTCTCTGGAGTTGATAGAGGTAAGTAATCAAGCATTGTCATGGATTCGGGAGCAACACTACTGGCTGTCAATTGTGATTCGGTTTAGGTGGTAATCTGGATTCTTACCATTTGTCTAAGATAAAACAAAAAGAAGTTAAACCCACTTACAGTAAATTGCTCACCTATTCTTTCATCTGTTACACATGTTGGCAGTTTTCTCCATTTCCTATCTGGCCTATTCTACTATAGAGAAGTAAACACCCCTCAGAAAGGACAAAATGAAACCACAAACCTAGGGTTTCAGTTGACATGTATTTTCATTAGGTGTTACTCATTAGATGCTGACCGGCAAAGGCAAACTATTAAAGATAGGACAAGAGATGCATCTTGTATCTTGAACGTGCAGTGCAGGTAACTTAACAGTATTGCGCAGATATTTTTGAACACTGACTCTAAAGAAATGCAATTGCACTTACATTTTGTAGTGTGCTCTTGAGGCATCCACTTATAAATAAACATGAATGAATAGAATAGATAAGTGTGTATATATATATATATATAGAGAGAGAGAGAGAGAGAGAGAGAGAGAGAGAGAGAGAGAGAGAGAGAGAGAGAGAGATTATGATACGGTAGGTTCATTCTAGCATTCTGAAGAATGATAACATAGCTAAAAAAATATTTTTGAGTCTTGTTATTGACAGCTGAGACTGAAGGTCTGTACTGAGGTGTTCTGATTGAAATCCCCTTTAAACGTGGCCTCTAATCAAGCAATTTCCCCAATTCTAGCCCAACTAAATTACTCTTTAGCAGTGAACGAGAGAGTTTTGCTCTGCTTTTCACATGCTAATCTCCTCCATTCATGGTCCCCTTGTTTGCCTCCTGCATGTATAATTGATATTGTCACAGGGTTTTTGAGCAGGGGAGAGCTGAAAAATGCTATTTTGGAAGAGATGACAGTAACATTTTCAATGTACATCTTCCACAAAGATCCAACAGAGCTCAATGAAAGCAATCAATCCTTGACAAATGTGTCATTCAGCAAGCACTCATAATGTAGGAGTGGTTTTTGATATTGTACTAAAGGATGCGCCGTAGAACAGCACTTGAGTTGAATAAGACAGATTATGTTGTGAGGAGATAGTCTATACAGTGGTGAAAGGAAGTTTTGACCCGTTTATACTTACTGTGACTCTATCGTTTCACTTGGAAATGGTTTAAATATATGTTGGTATTAGTTAATTTTTTGACCTGGCTACTTTGCGTGAACTGTAAAGCATTTACATTCTTTTCAGTTAACACTTTCACTCTATTTCAGAAATTAAGTTACTTACAGATGTTGGGGAGGGTTGACAGCTAACTGAAATTCTCTCATGTCAGAAGCAAAGGGGGTATATTATTTTTTTCTTCGTATTTCAAGGCAGCGAGAAAAAGGCAGTGTCTTTAAATTGTATATGACCATACAAAAAGGGAGTGTGCAGTATATCTACACTGTATCTGTTTATTCCAATAGCTTGCAAAAAAGCCCTTTATTCTTACCGACAAATTATAAATGCATGTAATTTTGAAATAAGCATATATGGAAAAATACTCCATTGTCCTCCTTTTGTATCAATGCAGTTAATTTGTGTTTTGTTATAGTCCTCTCTCTGCCACTGCTTGTTGTCCCTCAGATACAGTATGCAGGGTAATTGATATGCTTTAACGGAGGTCAGTATTTGCATGTGAATTAACGGCAGTAAATTAAATTGATATTCTGGGCACATCACAAATGATTCCTTCAGACCTTTGTTTTGGTTCCTGGCAGGCTGAAACTGTGAAGCAGTCACAAACATCTGTCTGCTCAATAATTTGATAAACAGGTCATATAAATAGTCTTCATATTATTCCCACTGAAGGCTGTGTTTTGTCCCCAGTGTGAAAGCTGGAACATAGAGCTCAGCTGAATGCAACATGTTTTTTTAAATTATTATTAGTAGTATTATTATTCTGCCAGTTTTTCAGAGTAGAATATTTGTTGAAAGGGCTGTCTCTTATGTTCACTTCACATTTAGAATAATTTTAAAGCATTATCTAAGGATAATTTAACCTGGAATGACAATAACTAGGGACAAACACTTCATTTAAAATGGTGTACTGTATATGAAAACATTTAAAGGACATGTTCATGGCAATGCATGATTCTTCACATGCATAACCAACATTTACTGCAAAGAGATCTTTCTTCTAAAAACAATAAATGCATTAACGCAAAGATGTGTTTATAAGGGTACATCTCTATGTGCTTGCATGACAATTCTCTCGTGCAAGAATATTTGTGGGTGTGGGTGTGTGCACATTTGTGTGTGTGTGTCTATATGAGTGTGCAGGAGAGTCAGAAGCAATTAATGAAGTGCTGTGAAGTGGATAAAAAGGTTCAAAAACCCTCAGTTCAAAAAATGTGCTAGAAACGTTAATAAAGTAAAATGGAGTGTCTTGATTAGAAGCTTTTCTTCAAAGCCTAAAATAGAAGAGAAATTGAACACAGCCTTTCAAAATTGAACCAGTCTCCCAAACAAATGTCAAGACTTTGTGTTACTCTTGCCTGTGACAGCAATTTTCGTGGTTTAGGCAAAGAATTAAAAGTTGACTCATAGAATAGAAGAGCCCTCACATTTTGAATAGATGTGGTATACAGCTAATTCAAAAACAAAGGCCTCTGCTGTATGGGATCTCTTCTTGTCTAATTATGGGGGATAATTTGAAATGCCTTTGGAAAACGTAGCCCTTTTAAATGTAAAGCAGTTTAATTAGACCAAATTGATCAGAATCAAGAGGACTGCTAAAAGCATATGCTGTCACAATGATGTAACCTGCACAGAATTTGCAAAGCTAACACCTAGGTGTGAAAGCAGTCCATTATTACAGAAATTTAGTAAATTGCATTTTTAAGGGATAGCTTTTTTGTTGTCAGACATAGTTTACATTATAAGGCCTAAATCAACTGGATGGTTCAATAATTTTCAAGTTAGCTATTTCTCGCACAATGTTGATGCACGTGCAAATTCCTGGATGTCTAATACGGAAGTAAGCGCGAGTTCCGTGCATGAGGTGTTAAGGACAAGCTTACTTGTCCTTACAAACCCCTTATCTATACTTAACCAATCAGTAGAGTGTGTAAACATGATAGAAAGCTGTTGTGTGTGACAGAAGCAAGTAATTGTCACATATTACATGGAAACTTTGCCCAGCGACGTCATTGGCTGTAGTGAAAGTCGTTGGAATTCAAACGAGTGCAGTCGCAAAATATCATATGAATTAGCCAAATTTAGAAAAGTCATACGAATCCTGACAATTTCACCTTGAGCGTGTGTTGGATTGTTTGAAAATGCAATTACAATCCTTAAAATTATGTTTTTGTATGGTTTGGAAATAGGGTTGGAAATGGGGTAGTCTACTAATGTCTTTCTCTTTTAGTGATTCACTGCATTTTATCCATAACAAGGAAAAGTAAAATCTATCATTTGTTTAAAACACCACAAATGTTTAACATGAATAAGTTGGACTGAATGTGATGTACAATGCAGACATTTATATAGTTAAATATGGATCACAACTGTTTCATTCTTATTAGTATAAATTGTAATTACAGGGTCTTTTTTTATCTCCACTTTATGATTAGGAGGTTTCTTTTTGGGAGTGACTTGAGTGAATGTTTAACAATTAACATAATGGTTTAACAGTGTTGCCCAATTTCTAAATTGAACTGGGTTGGCTGTTAAGGTACTTTTGCGAGGGCAATAGAGCAACTTCAAAGTAAAAGCGCTTCAGGTGCACTGTAAGTTAAAGTCATATTCACTGTGCACTGTATGTAGGTGTAAAATCTGAGGTTGTTACACATCCTACCATCCACCAGATGCTGCCCTCTCCTGAATACTGATCTTCATCCATTTCTTCACTGCTCATTTCCTGTTTACACATGTATATATAGCTATGCAGTTCCATTGTTCATTGTGAAGTATTGCTAGTTTACCCTGCTTTACCAAGCACTTTTCCATAGCCATTGTTTCCAGATACATGTTATGACCATTGCCTGTTTTTTGGATAACCCTTTGTTTTGTTTGCCTGATTGAACTGTCTATTTGGTTTATTGGATTTATATGCCTGCTTTATGACTACGTCTCTCTGCCTGCTGTTTTGCATTGTTTGCTTGTCTCTTTTAATAAACTTCCTGCACATGGATTCTAACACCGTCTCATGGCAAGTTTATTACAGAATACTTTGCCTACCATGGATCTAGCAGAAGTATCACAGCTCCAGGCTGCATTTGCACACCAGTACAAGGTTTTAAAGGGTTATCAAGACCAGCTGAACAACCTACGAGCCGCCAACGAATGTTTGACTCACTACATTCACTCACTGCCAGCTCCCCATGCTTAACCGGTAAGCGTTGCTCTTCCAGACAAGTTTCATGTTTCTGCTAAGAAATGCCAGGGTTTTTTTACGACAGTGTAACGTAACCCAGTCAGGGTCTCAGAATGATATGAGAATCTGCCGGACCGAACTCTAGGCAAGTGTCTCTGATGGAGAGCGCTTGCAGGTCCCAAACCCTCTTGATCAATCAGGAGGGCTGTCTTCAAAGAGAGAGCTTTTAGTTCGACTGATTCTAGCGGCTCAAACAGGACTCTCCAAAGGCCCAAGAAGACAACAGAAAGGGGAACAGGCATGGCCTAAGAGGTTTCAGCCTCCGGGCACATCTAAGGAACCTGATAATCAGGTTGTGCTTTCCTAACTACTTACCGTACACTGCATTGTGGTGAGCCGCTATGGCAGCTACATAAACCTTCAAGATAGAGGGAGACAGCTGCACCTCCAGCCTCTCCTGCAGGAATGAGAGCACTGACCCGACTGCACACCTATGTGGGTCTTCAGATCGAGAAGAACACCAATTCATGAATAAGCGCCATTTTAGGTTGTAAAGCGGCCCGGTAAATGGAGCTTTGGCTTGAGCGATTGTGTCTACGACGGCTGATGGTAGACCATTTAGATCTTCCACATCCCATCCAAGGGGCAGACATTGAAGGTTCCAGAGGTCTGGGCACAGATGCCAAAGCGTGCCCCGTCCCTGAGAAGGAAGGTCCTTCCTCAGGGGAATTTGCCAGGGAGGTGCTGTCGCGAGGAGCGTGAGATCCAAGAGCCAAGTCCGAGTGGGCCAGTGGGGGGCCACAAGAATGACTTGTTCCTCATCCTCCCTGAGCTTGCACATGACTTGTGCAAGTAGGCTCACTGGGGTAAATGCATATTTGCGCAACCCCCGGGGCCAGCTGTGTGCCAGTGCGTCCGTGCCGAGGGGGGCTTCCGTCAGAGAGTACAAGAGCAGGCAGTGGGTGGAGTCTCGGAAGGCAAACACTTGTGCTCTGTTGAACTGAGCCCAAATCAGCTCGATCACCTGAGGGAGGAGTCTCCACTCTCCGCTGAGCATTACCTGATGTGAAAGTGCGTCTGCTGTGGTGTTAAGCCCAGTCCGTGTTTATGGGCCACTGCAAGTGCTCAGTGTCTGATCGCCATGTGAATGGCGGTTGTGGGCACCGGCTAAGTGACCCAGGGAGTGAGGAAACTGCTTCATTTGTGACAACATGGGTACTGCAGCCCGTTGGGTGTGTGGGAAGCAAAGTAAAGGAAAAAGATGATCTTCCGGGTTCTCCAGTTCTGTGGCAGACATCTCTCTCCCTGGGTTGCCCATCTTTGAGCACTTGGGAGTCTTCTGGGTCCAAGAGATGGTTCGTGAGACTGGGGGAATCTGCTTCCTGTGGGAAGCTTTATACTGGGGCTGAGAGCGGGGCCCAGGCTGGGGCAGAGCTGCCTAGGGTTTCACTGCCACAGGGGGACGCCCTCGGCGAGCAGACAGACCAAGGGATCTTGAGCCGCGGCAGGGCAAGATGTATTAAATGGCCTCCATCTGTTTATTCACAGTTGAGAACTGCTAGGCAAAGCCCTCTATGTTGTCACTGAATAGGTCAATCTGGGAGATCGGGGCATTGAGAAAGCGAGCCTTGTCGAGGTCCTTCATCTCGATCAGATTCAGCCACAGATGGCGTTCTTGGACTATGCACCATGCATGGGCCATGACCTTCATGGCCTGGAGGGCAAGGTCAGTCACATCAGGATCGGCACATCAGGATCAGGAGTAGCGGGAGCGGTGAGCGAGGGAGTCAGTTTCAGCATTGAAAGGTGCATTCCATGACTTCGTCAGCTTATCATGCAGGGGATTGGCTGTGAGTGGCAACCCAAACCCAGGAACCAAATGTCTAGCCGCGTGGGCTGAGGGGAGGACAGAGGATTCCAGTTCAGCCCGACACTAGCAGCATCCCGGGTAAGCATATCGGACAGCTCAGCATCGGCCTCAGACTGGGCCGGCACACCCAAAGGCGCTAGCTCAGTAGAGTCCTCGGTGTAGGAGTCCGCCAAGATGCTCTCCAATACAGCAGCGAAACTCTTATCCAGCTTGGGGACTCCGAAAGAGACATCAGACAATAAGGCGAGGGGGAAACGAGCATGCTGGGGAACAGGTGGTCCACAGGGATTTACCCGGTGAAACCACGCCCGTTAAATTCCCAAAATCATCTGCAACTCCAGCTGTGCTGGCCCTATTCCCATGGGTAGAAGGCACAATGCGAGGGGTGGCTAGAGTGGCTTTCATGTTCTCACAGTGAGAACATGAGCCATCCACAAATGCAGCCGCTGTGTGATCTCTGCCCAGACACAAGAGGCAGCGCCTGTGGAGAGGTAATGACCGCATCCAGGAATGACACAAAGACAGAAGGGCATCATAAAAAAGACACGTGTTTAAAAAGACATTCAACGTCAATGTGTTTACTCTTTTAGAGTGCTGTCGAAGCGAGACACTAGGTGTCTCTCTTGAGCGCTGAATATGCCTCTGGTCTATGAAAAAAGGCCAATGAGAAGTTGGCAGACAGTATTTGCATACCCTGCCCCGGACATACGGGTATAAAAGCGGGGAAATACATCGAGTTCATTCAGAAATTTTCTTCTGATCCGATAGTCGTGTATGCAGCCAGCTGCGAGTCACACACCAGTTCCTGCCCTGTTCCTCTGATGCTCTGCTTGCTGTTGGATCTATGGTGCACTTCAGTGGCTTTTTTCCTTCTCTGCACGACAGTGCAGCTTGCCCCTGGGTGCTTCAATAGTGCAAAAGAGTTAAAGAGTTATATATAAAAGAGTGATTTTCTCTACAAAAGATTATTTTCCTCTAAAAGAGCTTTACACAGCAGCGTTGAACATCCTTTTCAGGATGCGTCTTTTTAAAGATATCATTCTGCCCCTGTGTAGTTCCTGGATGCGGTAGAGTGCTCTCCGCTTCAGATGGCCACAGGCGTTGTCTCGTGTGTTTGGGCAGCAATCACACCGAGGCAGCGTTTGTGGATGGTTCATGCTCTCACTGCGAGGGTATGACCATGGCAATGTTGCGGTCACGGCTTGCTTTCAACAGAACGGGATTGAGGACGATGCGGCTGGCGCTGGAGGCGATCTGAGGACTGCAGGAGGTGCAGCTCCGCCGTGCACAAAGCCTGCTCATCCACTCTTGCTACTCTCGACGGCGGAGTGGCCCATGGATATACGGCGATTCCCCAGGTGGATAGGGCTGTTGCGCTCCATCTATGCCCTGGAAACCCTACCACCTGGCGGGGTCGCCCTGTACTCCCTTCTAAGGCCTGCAGGACGACATCATCGTTTACTGCCAAAGCCTACAGCGCCGCTGGACAGGCCCCTTCTGCCCTGCACGCCATGGCCATCCTGCAAGTCCACCAGGCCAAGGCGCTCAAAGATCTGCACAAGGGTAGCCCTGATCCCGAAGTATTGCAGGAACTGCGCTCAGCGACTGACCTCGCCCTCAGGGCCACGAAGGTCACAGCGCAGTCACTCGGGCAGGCGATGGCCATGCTTGTGGTCCAGGAACGTCATCTGTGGCTGAACTTGGTCGAGATGCGTGAGACCGACAAGGCTCGCTTTCTCAACGTCCCTGTCTCCCAGTTTGGCCTCTTCGGTGACACCGTTAAGGACTTTGCCCAGCAGTTCTCCACGGTGAAGAAGCAGACGGATGCTATCTCACATATACTGCCCCGCCGCAAGCCTGCTGCCATGGGCCATGCCCCGTCTGCCCACCGAGGGCGTCATCCTGTGGCAAAGAAACACCCTGCTCAACCCGGGCCCAGATCTCAGCCCCAGCGTCGAGCACACCGCAGGAAGCAGACGCCGCCCATCTCACGGACCCCCTCGAGGACCCGTAAGGCTCCCAGGCGCTCCTGAGATGTCCGACCCAGGGACCAAGACGTTAGCTCCAGAGATGGTAAGACCACTACATCCCCAGGCCGGGAGGAGAATCTTTTGTTGTATTTATTTAATTTGCCGCAGCCCCATACCCACATTCTCAGTAAAAGAGCTATTTCCTTTGTCTATGCCATTCTCACGGCACTCTGAAAAGTGGAGCCAACGGACAGGTGGAACGTTTAAACCAGGAGATTTGCAGATATCGTCGGAGTTATTGTAGCCCAGAACAGGAAAAATGGAGTGAGTTCTTGCTCTGGGCGAAATACACACATAATTCCCTCATACATCTATGGGACTAATCCACTTCCAATGCATGCTGGGCTACCGACCACTGATGTTCCCTTGTTCAGGACAACCATCTGGTTATCCACAAGGGATCTCAAGCTGTGGCTACCCAACAGGGAGCTCAGTCCAAGGTATGTGGGTCCATTCAGAATTATCCATCAAATTAACCCAGTTAATACCGATTAGAGCTTCCTGCTAACTACCGCATCTCTCCTTCCATGTGTCCTTGCTGAAACCAGTCCACCCAGCATCTGGCCCTGGAATCAGGAATCCCGAGCCTGCACCTCCATTGGAGGTTGATGGAGCACCTGCGTATATGGTCAGAGAGATCATGGACTCAAGGCGACCATAGAGCCAGATGCAATACTTGGTTGACTGGGAAGGCTACGGACCAGAGGAGAGATTGTGGGTAGCCGCCAAGGACATACTGGACCTGTCCCTGATCCAAGAGTTTCACCAAGCTAATCGTAAACCTAATTGTCCAGCACCACGACCAAGGGGACGTACCAGGAGAAGTTGTTCACTGTAATAACAGAAGTTGTTACCTGTCCTACCAACCACCAGAGGGAGCCCTCTCCCGAATACTGATCCTCACCCATTCCCTTCTTGTATAAAAGCGTCTGCCAAATGCATAAATGTAAATGATTCATGTTATGACCACTGCCTGTTTTTCTGGATTTACTGTTTTTTTGGATAACCCTTTGTTTTGTTTGCCAGGTTGGACTGTCTAATTGGTTTATCTGATTTATCTACCTGCTTTACGACTACGTCTCTCTGCCTGCTGTCTTGGATTGTTTGCTTGTGTCTCTTTTAATAAACTTCCTGCACATGGATCCTAACACTGTGTCCATGACCAGTTCATTACAGAAGGCTACTGTATGTGAATTAATTTGATCATTTGTCATTTACTTTTATAATAAATTGTGTGATGGCATTATATCAGCCTCTCAGCCACCCTGCTCTCTGGATATCGGCTATTAAAAAAAACCATATCAGTCGACTTCTACACAATACATAGTGTTTTTTCATGGTTTTTATTTGCTAAATAAAATGTTAATTCCTATTCTTTGCTGTCACTGTGCACAATACAGTTTACAACAACAAACACTGTACTGTGACAATTGTGTCAGATTTTACTGTAGAAACACTATGTGAAGGCTTTTCCACATCAGCATTTTCTATTGTATTGAATCCTATGGAGTGAAGTGTCAGATTTACACGTAAAGTGGTATAACACCACTTAGTGCAATTTTGCAACAAAGTTTGTGATTTTTTTCACACATGCATTTGCCTCTTATGATTTTAGAGCAAAAGTAAATATTTATTAACTTTAAAGAAATATATTGAATTTCTCATATATTTTCCTCACATTTTCCAAGCATCCCAAGATTTCTAGCATCCCCAGACTTTCAATGGTCCTCTTGTTTCTTTTCTGCAATTAATGTATCAAAGCAATTGCCAGGACATTTTTCTGTTCTATGCTCAAATGTATGTTTTCAATGTTGCTACCTTTGCTACTATGCACACATACAGCTTTCTTGCAAAGCACACTCGTATATCGACCCTCCATGCTGCTATCTATAACACTTTTCAAGTGAAAGTCAAAGTGGCACAAGGTGCTTGCGTTGAGAGGTGCATTGAAGCCCTTACACAAGTCATGTGAAATGGCCAAAAGGATCACCATGTGATAAATTTCTGGTGTCATTTGCAAAATATTAAAGTAAATCCACCTGTGGGTTTCAGAGTTACAAGTTGATTGTCTATATTTTCCTATGAGTGCACAAAAAGGATTGAACATGGACTTGAGTTTAGAAAAAGAAACTCATAAAAGCATTCACATAAGTTTTGTTCAGTGCTCAGCCAAAAGATGGTCCAAAGAGTCTTTTCAAGCACTTTAAATATAGTGTTAGAAAGGCAGTATATAAGTGTAACGTTCATTCCTTCAAGTTATTATTTCTTAAGAAACCTTATTCAGACTAGAGAGTGCAAGATGAGATTCATCATATAGCAGGCAAATTATGAGGTTCTGCTTTCATGTAATTGTGCAAAAGTAAGATGTAATAGATACACTATACAGCTCTGTAGGTGTGAATCAGCATGTATGTCAATTATTATTTTGTTATGCAGGATAGATGCATCTCAAAGCAATTTTTTATTAGCTGTATGATCTCCCAGCTCCCATGTGACTGTGATGATGTGGGTTAATTAAGTATATTCCTCAAGATATATATAATTGATCAATCAATTGATCATTCATCAGAATGGGTAAAAAATGTGACGTCAGTGATTTCGACTGTGGCATGATTGTTGGTGCCAGACGGGCAGGTTTGATTATTTCTGTTACTCCTGGGATTTTCACACACAACAGTCTCTAGAGTTTTCTTAGAATAGTGCATGTGAAAATCCCAGGAGATAAGAAGAAACAGAAATAATCAAACCTGCCCGTCTGGCACCAACTATCATGCCATGGTTGAAATCAATGACATCACATTTTTTCCCCATTCTGATGGTTTATGTGAACATTAACTGATGCTCCTGACTCGTATATGCAGGATTATATGCACTTCACTGCTGCCACACGATTGGCTTATTAGATAATATCATGAATAAGTAGGTGTACAGGTGTACCTAATAAAGTGCTCAGTGAGTGTATGAAGCTCATATATGATTTATAAGACAAATTTAATCATAAACAGATACATATTCAGCTTTTGACAATCACCACACTCTTCTGCAAATTAAAAAAAAACACAATATATACCTAGGTTTTATAGTTTTTACTTTAAGTTACTGATGCTTTCTGATCCATTCAACTGTTACTTGATAGAAACCATGTCATCATTGACAAAGAATGTATTTATTATAATTATACTTTACTTTCTAGTCTCTACTCGGGTTCAATCAGCTCTGTACCCGATAGCCCCTTTGACATTATGACCCTCGATCTAAAAAAATAAAACACATAATGCTGCAAAAGTTGCAGCATTTAATACAGGTAGTGTTTATTTGTGTGTGTGTGTGAGGGCGCCTACACATTCTCAATCATTCGCTCGCCTTCTGCTGACACTGGAAATTGTACTTATGGGAGCTTTGTCTTGTAGGTCAAATTATCCTCCAGTTCATCCAGCACAGGTGAACTCCTCCAGTGAATGGGATCAGGCTAGGCCCTGCATCCTGCACATTAAGCCATCTCACTTATATAAGGCAAACTCATATGAACTCAGTCACCAGATCCCCTGCCTCCAATATCCCTATAACATAGCATGCATATTGATTGCAGATTGTGCATTTGAAAGCGTTCGTCCCACCCCCCCCCCCCCCCCCCCCCTTATCCATGAGAAGCAAGGGAATCATTTTACTCTGGAGCTGATTAGAAATCTCATGCATAGGAAATTATGCATCCAGCGCCTCTCCTTACCCTCTATCTGCCCGCAGTGCAGGTGAAAACAATTTACACATTGGTGGCCTAATGGATACAGTCATGGGGAGTGGTGAGAGAAAGGAAGAAAAAGATGGGTGAGAGTGAGAGCGGCTGTAATGGGCCAGGCCAATGCAGGCCAGCAGCCTTAGCTAGATGGACGCTGCAGATAGCAGTGTATCAGATAACATCTAATCGTCAGGTTGCAGGCTAATGAGTGTGGTCATGCCCTGTCAGTGCTAGCTTTTGGCCTGCACTAAAGACACTCGTAAACAATTCGGCTGTGCACGCTTCAAACGCGCCTGTAATGTGTTGATTCAGCAGGTAATGAGCTGCTCCCAGAATCAATACCCTCCTCTCTGCACCCTGGACGGCCCTGCAGTCACAGGGCACAGCTCGCAGGGTTCAGTGTTGTACCCCCCTCCCTCCATGTCCTCTCTCATTGCGGTAAGGACGGCGCACTGTCTGAAGAGGACCATTCTCATATTGCGGAAGGCGCCCGAGTGTCAGAACTTTCATTCGCAGGCGAGCAAATGAACAGGCAGCCACTGCATGCTAATGAGGCGCAGGCTATTTTCCACCTTTTTTTATCTGCACATTATACTCTTGACTCTGGAGAAGGTGGGAATTAGGTTGGACCTTAGTGTCAGGCAGCCTGATGGCTGCGCTCAGAAAAACTGGTAATTGAAGCCGATGGCTGCTACGGAGGAGGTCTGAATTTGGAAATAAACAGTTTCAAGCATCGCACGTCATTTCTGGAGAGATGGCAGGGGAATGGAAATGAGCTGTCTGGATTTAATGTGCTTGCACAGCAGGGAAAAAGGGGGTCGGCTTTGTGGATGACAATTCCACTCATTAGGTCTTCAATGCAACCGTAATGACAGGGAGCCTGGGACGCTATATTCAAAGAGGGCAATTAGGGGATGTCTTCTAAACTGTAAATTTAGACATGATGAAAAAAAATCTTTATGTTGTTGTTATTTGACTTGGTGAGATACATCTAATGGCTGTGAAATGGAGGGCGAGGTTTAACTAGGTGGCCTCCCACTGAGATTACTTTTTCTTTTTTTTATCGGTGCTGGAACTTTGTTTATCATTATTGCTTGGTTATTAACATAATGGGAAGTGGACCAATTATTTCTCCTCTCATTGGAAAAGTGACTCATTTGTGTTTGATTCTCTGCTCATTTTCTGTCAGGCCTGCTTGAACATCTTCATCTGTTTCTCCCTAAGAGAGTGTGTCAGCTTGTTTTGCATTATGCCAGCATGATAACATTTCTATTGTTAATGCATGTTATTTAACATTGCACATATTTCAAAATCACAATTAATGTTTCCAAATTATACAGTTTTCCAAGTATAAAACTGTTCATTCAGGCAGAGGTAAGATAAGCCAGCAAGATCAGCCAGATAAGTCCTACAGCAGCATGTATTTTTGGAAATGAACTTGAAGAATCTAAAACAATGTCTTGAGATGATGCTTCTGAGCCTCATTTACATGCAGTTTTGTTGCTAGACATAACTACAGCTATCATAAAGCCATGCTGTTGCATCACTCTCACCTTAGGGGCAGCTTTCAGTCCCCTTTCCATTGCTACCGGATTATTAACACCAATGCATTTCAGCATTGCAAAATTTTTCTCTCTTCAAATCTTTCTCAAATCCCACTATTGGAGCTTGTCTTATATTCTTTTCAAATTTGCTTTCCATGAGTCCAAGCTGCATGCTCTGACTATCCAGACAGACAGGGCTCGCATTCTGGGTGTTTCTGTTTTCCAGTCGAAGACCTGTCAATCAATCCCCAAATTGACTTGGGCCTATTAATCTCTGTTGCTTTTTAATGCAATATGTCAGTGATGCGACCTGGGCCCAATTTTAATGCAGGAAAAAAAAAAACCTTGATGTGTTGGAAGAGACTACAGGGGTTTTCTCAGCTGGCAGAGCCTTCATGCTTATGAATAAAACAGGGGCTTACCAGTTCTCCTGAGCATCGAGCCCTGTCCAATCTGTTTTTATGGTGCTTGGTTGGAACAATATTATTCCCCATTCCAGCAGAGAAAAGGGGATTTTTGTGTGGTCTTGTTCTGGAGCCACAATTTTATATAATCAGTGTGTATTTGGGGTCTGTTCTTTGTGAATGGAGAGAAAGTAGGACGTTACATTTGCTTGCCCTGAAAATACAGACATTACAGCTAGGAAACAATGTTTGCATGACACACACTTTATGTTTATTTATTTATTTTTCCTATTATTACTATTATCACACTTATACTAAACATTATACATTTTTAAAAAGCAAATGCATTGAGACATTGAGTGAAACATACCACATACTAACAAACTAATTTTCTGATTAGAGTCTCTGATTAATAATCAGTTTTATCTACCAATAAATCAGTCTAAAACTAAAAGCTCTCAACACTAGCATGTCATACAGGCTTATAGACTTCCTTCTCCTCTTCAGTGAAGTGTTGGAGCACAATCAGTCATGAGTGGCATGACGTTCCTCACGAGTCCTGTTTGCAGACTCATTACCAGACCCTGCTGGTGTCTCAGAGGCTGAGAGGAAGTCAAACAAAGCGGCACTCATATTCCTCCAGTGCTCTGTGGCGTTGAACAGGCCCCGGCCTAGTGGCAGCACAGAGAAATGAAGGGCTGTGAAAACATATCCCAGCTGCCTCACACCCTCTCACACATCTCAGAATGGACAGGGACCGGAGGTGCTCGGTGCTCTAGATATCCATTGGACTGTGGTGTCATTAGCTGGTATTGCAGACATACCTGTGCTCTTGAATTCACCCTTGTATGGGTTTTCAACATTGTAAGCATCATTAATGTAAAACACAGGCCAATGGTTATATAGTTGGTCAATAAAGCGCAGAAGTGCCCGCCCACATTCTTAGCCGTCTTTGTTCCGGAAGTGTTTTTCCTTATTAATTTTTTTGCATAGTGATTTCATAAAAATCTTCATTAAAGAGTTCTAAGCCATGAACCAAACCAACCAGCTCTGAGGTGAATCACACGGTTACAAGCTTTGATTTGAAGCAAAAAAGTATTTGAAAATCAGGCAAAAAGACAAAGCTACAAAACTGTTTTCTAAACGTGTTTAATTAAGGAATTAACTAAAAACTCTTGAAAAATCTCTTGAAACATTGTGAATGCTATTCAGAAGTATGCGATAGGCATGTAAAGATACACATATTTCACTACATGAAATGATGGAAAGCCTCACTATACGATACAATTTTATAATTTTTTTACCGTGCTTACAAATGTTTCACTTAAACTTATTCAACATACATGTTTTTAAATCATAAATGACACAACAGTGTCTGACACTAAATCAAAATAAATAATAAAGTAATTTAAACAACAGCACTGCATATATTTTGATGATTGTAATGGGAAAAACTCATATGAACTAACAATTTATGTTTTTCTTGAGAAAAATTTGTCTACACTCAAGTCATATATATTTGTGCAGTACTTCACACGATACACATTGTTTCAAATCAGCTTTATAGAAAAGCATGCCTTTCCCATCTGGGAGACGCTATAGGATTCTTTGCTGTCACACCAGCAGACTCTGGAACAGTTTCTTTCCCTCGACTGTTAGCCTACTGATCTCTAAGCTCAGGCGCTGAACACTACATCCCACCTGAAATACATATTGTATTTTTTTTTTTATTAATTTATATATATTTATTTTTTTCGCACATTCCCTTGCACATTTCTTGCACATAACTTCTACCTCCTGATGCCGCTTGCACTGTTATGGCCACCATATACATATATTTACACATTTGCATATTTACTCCTCATTCTGTACAATGCACCTTCAGTTTATGCTTCTTCATTTGCACCTTGTACTGTATTATAGACATTTGCATTAAGCTGGTCTCTGATTCTCTACATCATAACTTTGCACTCAAAAAACCCATATTGTGTATACTTACATTTATATATATATATATATATATATATATATATATATATATATATATATATATACACATATTGCTATTTGCACTTCTGGTTAGATGCTAACTGCATTTCATTGGCTCTGTACTTGTATTTTGCACAATGACAATAAAGTTGAATCTAATCTAATCTATCTAAACATCTTAAAACAGTAGAAAGTCTTAATCAGACTTCTGGTTTTACGATATACGTACATAATCCAATATTATTTAGAGGCTTGAGCAAAAAACGATCGGCACACATACTTTTTTGGACTCTTCTGTCGGTTTCACATTGCATGTAAACTTTACAACCATTATTATTGGCTTATAACGTGCGCAACTGTAGTACTCATACCTGTTTACATTTCGACGTCAAAACCAGAGAATTATATGTCGGTGGGGAGAGGCGACTGATTAACTTGCTGATGCTGTTTCTGCATCGCAAATCCACCGATTTGCGTGGTGATGTCAGCATAAATAAAACAACATGTTTGATGTGCTGTAGTACCAGGGACATGACATGATTTGCCATTGTTTGGCAAATTCAACAAGTTGTAATGGTATAATCTTCTTGCCATTTTCCATCGATCTTCTCATCTATGTATTGAAGATCTGTTGCTCTGTTGTCCTGTGAGCGCTCTGCTCCGCCTCTCCGGGGAGGAGACTGTTTCACAGCTCTTAATGTTGCGCTGCTTGGTTTTAATTACACTGTAATGTGTTTATGTATCCTACAATACTTATGGGATTGTATAGTGAGCACCATATCGTATGACACAATACAATACAATATTTCTTTACACCCTTAGTATGAGAGTGTAGGGAGACCACCTGAAAAGCATCAGATGTGGTAGTGGGTGATCGCTGCAGAGCTTGTTTACCACGTCTCTGATTAGTTGGTCTTTCTTTTCAGGATTCACAGGTAGTGTATTTCTTTACCAGAAATTCTGCTATTAAACACAGTTTATTTATTTATTTTTTTAAATAATACCTTGAGCATATATTATTGATTAACAACATCGGAGCTCACGGTAGTTCTGTCTTTAAAGGAGTGTAAGTTATCTTTAATAGTCAATTCTCTTATGAAAACAAAATGGGATTTTTACATCCAGAAACAGACTGTTACATTATATTTCACTCAGTTTCAAAGATGCAGTGGATTTGTGAAACTCTGCTCTATGCAAATTCTGGTGTTAATGTGTGTGGTCTGCAGTGCTAAATTATCTTGCTTTTCTCTTGTTTATGTTGAAACTGTTCTCACCACAGAGTGTCATGTGCAGGGGCAGAGCTCTAGAGGGGGGACAGAAGACTGGCCATCCCATTGGCCACCACACTCATAGCCACACCTCTCCCACCGGGTACCCTCCCTGCGGACAATATAACACTTGCCACCCACCCCCACCCAGAATGAATCAATATAATGTAGTGGCTGTGTTTGGCTTAACTTTATATCCTTGCAGCTTTCTGTCTCATATCAATGCATTGGCCTGTATGTCAGTGCTCTGCTAAACAGTGAACTGTTCCACTGTGAAAACTAATCACTGTTAAATAAAAGCTCTGACCGCCGCCATCCTGCATGGATCCCTCATTCTTCCATATTTATCTGTGTTTAGCAAAATCAGAGATCCTTTTTTAAGGTCCTGCAGGAAGGGGAGCCAGTCATCCATGTGGGCGATTTTTTTTCTTAGCTCAGAATGTTCAAGGCTGTGTCAGCCACTATGTCAAACATGGTATTTCAACCCTCAACTAATGTCAGAGACAGTTAACTTGCTTGCTTGGAAATGTACAAAGAACCAACATGGAAAATGTAGAAAAAAACAGCAGATATTGAACAGTTTATCATTTTTAGAATGGGGTCGTGCTTTTATTAAGTTCAGTTTTGCTTTTAGTTGTTTATGATGAAGATAAAAAATTTTACACAAAATATGAAAGGGACCTATGAAATATTTCATATACAAAGTACACAATGTATTTTACATATTAAAAATTACACCTCATTTATGATGTGGTAGATGTTAGTAGATGTCTTGATCTAAAAGTAGCACTGTGCTTTGTACAGTACCTAACACAATCGGGCACAGCTTTAGCCAGCTATGCGCAATCACTCAATCTGGAGACAAAATAACCAGCATTTTCCCTCACTTGCAGAAGTCTTATGACTGCTCTGGGTAGTCATTAAACAATCATATTGATGAGCTTTAATCCATCAGCTTTATTTTTTGTTTTTTGTTTTGTTTTTTTTACTATCTGAAACATAATTAGTGATTATGTAATATGCCGGCTCTTGCTGCTGTGATTGCTGTCCAGTGTTTGAAAGGGTACAGTTCTTAGTCAATTAGAGACTGATTAGTGTATAGCAAATCCACTTAATTCTAAATATGTTAATTAACAGTCTATGCACTCATACCAGTGGTTAAAAGCACTAGTATCATCATGCAAGTTTTAAATGTGCTACTCTCTAAATTGCTTGCTGTAGATTTCTTTGAAAGGCTATATTTAATTAAATAATCTGTACTGTACCAGTTGGAGGGCTAATGGAAGTTACATTCTATGCAACAGATATGGTGGAGAATCACTTAACTATCACTAATGGATACAATTTGACTTCACAGCATTTCTTGATAGTTCATTTAAAATGTTAAAAAAAAAATGTTTAAAGACAAGGACCAGATTTAATAAATCTAAAATTTAATTAGCACTATTTAGAAAGCTACAGTATAAATGGAGACTGTTGATTGTCCAAGGAAATTGTAAAAAATATTAAGAATTACAGATGCTGTCCTTTTTCTCTATTTTGTGAGAAGAGTAACACTAAAGAACTACTCCACCTTACTTTTTTCCTTCTTAAATGACAGCTTTGCAAACCGACATCTGTGTGCAAGCCATACCAATGGATACAATTATTTTCATTTCTGTTATGGTGTTATAAAATTTTGAATTGCAATAAACAATCTGCTGAAGCATAGCTAGGTTCAAATGGAAGAAATCATGATCGTCCATCAATTCCTCATGTATTACAACAGAGCCATCTAGTGTTTTTAATTCTACATTCAAACCAGTCCTTCACATTTCCAGCTCGCTATTGTTCCGTTATTTATAAAGGTTATTCAAACCATCAGCTTAGCTTTTCAAGGTCATGACTATAGCATTATTAGTGTTACTAAATGTATACACCACTTTAAAAGAAAAAAAAATCCTGTTTCTGCACTGGTAGTAATTTCATACTAAATTCACATACTTATATTCATACTAATATAGATTGTTGAATGAACATGACTTATTTCATCATTTAAAATACCAGTAATTTTTTACAACTTAAAAATCTATAGATGTGAGCAATCTCTGAAATCCTATCCATTGTATTAAGATGTGTTGCTCATTAAATATTTGCAATCATTAAGGCTATTAACACCTGTGCATATATTGTTTGAATAGAAAGCCTCTAGTAGTCCAGCTCTTACAAAGCAGCGTGTTTCAAAAAATTGGTTAAGGGTGCCCCCATCTGGCAACAGCTCTATTTTGTTTCTGACATAAAAACCCTATGTTGAAATACAGCATTAAAACAGTGAGGCTCTGTTTATGTCAGTGCACATTTCAGTTTGTGAATTCATTTGCACATTAAATGAAGTATGATAATCAGTCAAACAATTTCAGCAACTAAACTTTTCTATATATGTTGTATATGCAATATATATATATATATATATATATATATATATATATATATATATATATATATATATATATATATATATATATATATATATATGTATGTAATATATGTAAAATATGCAATATAATATGTCAGTGCATTTGCAAACACTCTCATACATTAGGACTGTTGTAAATAAAGAAATGTACAGGGCAACCTTTGTTTTGTACCGGGTTTAAAAAGGGGGCCAGCATGCTTACTGTGCTTTCATTTGAAGCCCTGTTCTTGAGCCATTTTCTTTGAGCACGGGGCTATTCTGTTCATCTGTATGGAAGTGAGGCGAATTCGCACTGATGGACACTGAGCACCAAGAATCAGCTGCTCAATAAAGGCTCCTAATTGCTTAGCAACAGTGTTGCAGACCTCTCATTTGAGATCAAGAGTTTACGGGGGTGAAGACTTCACTTTGGAGAAATAGAGCTTGCGCCATTAGATAAGACAGGGGAAATGGGCTATATCTACATCCTTAACGCCCCCCCACCCCCCCCCCCAGAGCAACTCTCCACCGCCGCACCTCAGCATGATGATTGTGTTACCTTTCAACTGGCTGATGTATTCAGTTCACTAGATTATTCTCTGTCATCTCAGTTAATTGAATTCTGTCCATCACATTTGGATGATTTTTTATTTGCATAAAGGTTAGAGTGGTGAAGAGTGTCAAACTTCAATTTAGACAATGTCAGTCAAATAAAAATACCACTGTATCTGCCAGGCAGTGTATTTATGGATTCTGACAAGATTCAAATATCACCGCCTGCATTCTCATGGATGGCGACACTCATATACATATAAATATAAATACAAAAATGACTGGAGGTGTCTGTAAAATGCAGCTTGTGCTAGAATGTGTTTTGGTGTGTTAGGGTACAGAGTGATACCATTAGTGTAGTCATCTGCTCCTGTTGGCTATGTAATAGTATGAATGAGCACTGTTGTCCTGCATCTTAGTCGACACCACTGAATTTCTTCCAAACCCCCGAAAACCATTAGGAAATAACACTGGGGTCAAAGCACACTACCTGACTCATCAGTCATGTTTTTAAGTGTACTAGGTCCTGATACTTAAGTATTTTTTTCTCTGTACATTAACCAGCATGTAACCAGAATTTCATCTCTAAATAGAGGAGAGAACATTAGAGACTTAATGTTGCTAACAAGGAAAACATGTCAATATACTTCACCGTCAACAGTGAACATCATTCATGATGCATTACTCAATATCCAATTAGCTTTGACAAGAAAAATTTATTTGTATGTCTTTAGTCACAATTTTCATATTAGACCCCCATTTCAAGAAAACGTATATTTCGATTTGGCGTGTAGTATCTGCAAGGCAATAAAGCCAGGGGCACTAGCAGCAGAGGTGGAATAAGCATGTGCCAGTTAGTCAATAAAGAGGAGCTGGAGACGGATGGGCGATTAGAGCTCTTATCTCTTTTCATCGCTTTTGAATGCTGGTTGAATTGAAGGTCAATATCTTGTGCTTCTTCAGAGCTGAGCAGGTGTCTAGAGAGCATGAATTCACTCTGGTATGGTGCATCACTGTGCCTCTTGGAGTAGCCAGAGCTCGCTAAAAAAAGAAAGCGAAGAACTGCCAAAGAAACGATCCCAAGCAGAGAAGAAAAAATAAAAAACAACACTCAAAATGGTGGTGAGGCTATTTTGCTCTATGTCTCTTCCAGCCTCATCGTATGAGTTCCATTCAATTATATGAGAAATGCAGTTTCTCTGGTTAGAGTTAAGATGATGTATTCTCTGCTCATTCAGTGTGGAGAATTGAGAGAAAGAGACAAGTGAGAGACAGTGAGCTGGTATCGATGAAACAGACCAGATCATCTGCAAGCTTGCTTAGAGCTCAGATGGAGAAGAATTTGCTGTTGGTAAATTAAAGCCTGCTACTGCAAAGGCTCTGGGCACAAAAGCGATGACATTCCATTCTCAATGGACCATCTGTTTGGAGACATTTTCAAGGCTGCACATTATTGATTACATCGCTTTTTCTCTTACAAACATACACCATGACAACAAGCCAGGAAGGCAGTGGAATTCGAGATATATTCAGCTGTGTTTTTGCATATTTCTATTCTGTACTCAACCATTCAACACTGTAAAAAAGAATGTGCTGAAAATTGCTTAAAAATATAGTGCATAATTTTTGCAACCCTCTTTTTAAGAAAATTCCACAATGAATTGTAAGCAATGTTACCTAAAAAAAAAACCTTAGTTGGCTATGCCCAAATTAAAGAGCTTCCCTGCAAACATTTTTACTTAAATTACTGTGCAATGCCAGCTAATACGTGTTTTTTTTTTTTTTTTAACCCTAAGAGTCTTGGTTTACCCAGCTATGCATTTTAAGCTCATTTGGCTCAATATTATGTGCTATTAGCAGCTTCAATTCTAGGTTCTGTTCATTTACTTATTTTCTTCCCTTTTTCGCCCCAATTTGGAATGCCAAATTCACAATGCACTCTAAGTCCTCGTGGTGGCATAGTGACTTGCCTCAATCTGGGTGGTGGAGGACGAATCTCAGTTGCCTCCATGTCCGAGTCTGTCAACCCCCGCATCTTATCACGTGGCTTGTTGAGCACATTACCGCTGAAACATAGTGCATGTGGATCCTTCACGCCATCCACTGCGGTATACACGCACAACACCAAGAGCGAACAACAGTATAGCAACCATGAAAAGGTTACCCCATGTTGCCTTGAAAACGCTAGTTACATATGTAACTTTGGTTCTGTGAATTCCGGATGGACGACAGAGGCAGTGTTAAACACTAGTGGAGTATCGCTGTGGCAGCCAGATAGTTCAAGAGTATATACCAGTAAAGTCACATGATGATGTGGGCTGAGCTCAGAGGGTTATACACCATGATAGCTCAGCACTCCACCTCGGAAGTCATTCTCGTGCATTCCGAGTGACTAAGGCGGTCTCTCTCTGGCGGTCATCCAGAAATCACAGTTGCATACATAAACAGAATTTTGTTTAATTCCTCCTGACCATCAGAGGCAGTGTTAAACCTCTGGGGTCGATTGACACGCCGGCGCGTCCTGCTGGATTTTTCCATCATTACACTGGAAACAACATAAAATTCTCCTCCTTTTTGGGGCATACAGATAAGTGTAAGACATCAATAGAGACTATAAAGGGTCTACTTTTATTTGCGTACACTAACAATAACAACAAAACCTTGTGCTTTTGTAAAATAAAGAAAATTAAAAGGGTGAGCTTTTAGCAGTCTCTGTGTTAGCGAGCATACAGTATATCTGAAACACTTCACAAAAATTAACTGAAACTCTGCGAATACTTATCACACAAACATGAAACATATGTCTAAAGAAAGCTTAAAATGTCTAATTTTAAATAAAATACAAATTTAAAACAAATATTCTACTGCAATGTAATCTGTATGAAACAAAACGATGTACAGTTTCTCCTGAGTTAGCTAATTATCCCTAATTTGATCACACCCATGGGCATAGGGTGCTATTCATATGTTAATGTGCTGAGTCGATCAATGCAAATGGTAAACGCCCCCGACTGTGACTTAAAAACATCTAGTTCAATCACTTTTCTGCACATTTGGAAGATCGCACGAAATACAGGCGAGAAAGCTCCTTTTCATCACATTTTCATCAGAAGAAGAGCGGAACTCCGATGAACGTTTGCATTTTGAAGAAAGACTTGATGCAGCCGAGGATAAAATTTCGGTTGAGTAAGTCATTTAGTTTTCATTAGTTGACATGCTTTTTTATATAAACATGTACATAGTTTACTAGTGGGACTGTTTCCAAACTTGCCAGCCAGGATTCAGAGTATTGACATTTGAAATATATCCTAATAGGCAAGTTTTAGTTATATTTAAATGCTGTTTCGGCTAAAGCAGGCATTTAAATTGTATGCTGTATGATATAATATATAATATATGATATGTAATATGGTATAAAAATAATATGAATGTTTAGATTATATTTTAACTAGTGTTTATGCTGCCTCATCTTCAACGAACCGTGTGCTTGCAAATATGTTTTCTGGTTAAATGAGTAAAATGCACTTTAAATATGCCCATATTAGAAAATCAGCATATTATAATGATTTCTGAAGGATCATGTGACAAGGAAGACTGCAGAAATTATCCTGAAATTTCAGCTTTGATCACAAATTGCATTTTACAATATATTCAAATAGAAAACTTTGTAAAACAGAGTTCACAATGTCATTGTTTTTACTGTATTTTGGATCAAATTAATGCAGTCTTGGTGAGCAGAAGAGACTTCTTTTAAATGCTAATGTAGGTTTAAAATTAAGTAACGTCTTTATGTGAAGAAAATGTATAGACAGATTACGTATTTTAACTTAAAACTTGATCTTGATCATTAAGTCTCCTCGCATTCATTCTCTTTCTGTCATATTCCTCAGTGATAGACCCAGGGGAGGGGTCTTTGTCTTCTCATGTGTGAATTACAATCAATATTCATGATAGTTCACGCCTCCTCGCATATGACCTTTCTAACACTAAAAGTGTTTATCATATCATTTTGTAGCAACAACTCTAGGCTACAAGATCCAGTTCTCAAAAGGATTGTGTACAAATGTTTAGTATGTGTTAGATGACTTTATTTCAATTACTTAAAATTTTAGTTTTTTCAAAAACCATGCATAAACGTTATTTTCTCAAAAATACAAACATGTACACACATGTTGCTCACATATTAGTGTTGCCCAGTTTGTACTGAATACAGTGTTAACAGACATTAGCCATTAATATGTTTTTAAGCAACTGAAAAAAGCACAAATGTCAAGGCATATCAAGGCACTTCTCCAGGGCCCAAAACACCATCAGACCCCAGAGGGTTAAACACTAGTGGATGATTAATACCAACATAGTCATGAGGAATACCACATAGCTGTTAAAATTGCTCTTGAAGAAATGCTAAGCTCACAGCATGAGGGGCAGCAAAGTTGAGCTTGTAAGACCGGGCGAAAGTGCATAGAGAAGCCCAGGTAGCAGCAGCACAGATATCTGACAAGGATCCTCTAAAAGCAGCCCATGATGAAGAAATAGCCAGAGTGGAATGACAAGACAAACCCCTAGGCAATGACTTCTGGGCCTTCTTCTAGGCTACTTCCATTAAACAGTTTGACAACCTCTGTTTTGACACAAGGGCATATTTCGTTGCGCCACCATAACAGAAAAACTGTTATGTTTATATTGGTTATATCAGACTGCCTGAAATTAATGGTAGCCTCCACACAATGCCTTAAGTCATGTATTGGACACAAGAAAAAAAGCCCTTGACTCCTCTGGTTCTGAAGAAGGCTGAAAAGAAGCATACACAATGTACACATCTAATTAGCCTCATGTTGACAGACATTTAATATACTGTAGATTTGCAATCTTAACGTAACATAAATTGAATGCACAGAAAATTGATCACACTATGTTCACTATAATAACATTGACCACCATGAGCTCTCCTCATCCAAAATGGCAGCCAGCCCCAAATGTGCTTACTTGAAATTCAATCACATTCTGCATCAAGTGGTTTCCCATGGAATCTTAAAAAATTTGGATGGGTTTACTAAACTTCAGATTATTGTCACTTCACTCAAAATAATTAGCAATGTTTATTATTATGAGTGCAGCATAATCTCAATATCTTGTGTCACAAATATAGTGTTTAATTAAGGAATGTTGAAAACATTACATTTTCAGTAAAATCTGTTTATTTGAAAGCACAATATTTGCTGAAGCAAGGAATCTATTTTTCAGGGAAATGTGAGAGCAAACCCTTTCTCCTCTTGACCGTCACAAAATAATATGGACAGAATAGTCTATGTTGTGGATGAAGGTAAATATTCCTGGCATGGAGGACCTCTTTTGGACTGTTTGTGGAAGAGCTTAGAGGCCTGTTCAAATGGGAAAGCCACACAACCTACTGGATCAGCCCAGGGATACTTGAGTGGTGGCACAAGTGTGTTTGTGTGTGTTGTTAGTGTGGAGTTTGTGTTTGGCTCGAGGGTCTTGTCCCCCTTGAGTGTCCTCTCATCTATAAGACACACCTCTTAGATGCTATAGTGGATAGGCCTTGGCTTCTATCACAAAAGAATAACAGACAAACAACATAAAAATAGAGATGAAAGCACTTATTAAATATTTACTTGTTCAAACAAAACAAAAAAAGGTTATTTTATTCCATGAAGTTTGTCATAATATAATTGTAGGTGGATGAATGGATGACAATTATTATTTTCTAAATTATTTATAGTAATAAAACATTATTGTAACTAACCCATTCGAAAATTCAGTAATAAGAAATGTTCCTACCATTGGAGCAATTTAAGCTTGATGTACAACCTTTTTTTGATGTACAATGTTTTTTCGAATTTGTGGCAGTAGAGGAAGTCAGCACTACTCCAGCTGTACAGACAACAAGCCTCGTCAAATCAACAAGATCTGGCAGCATAGCCATCACAGATGACACACTCCTGCCCTCAAAGACAGCTGGACCGATCACAACAGAATGCAGAGATCTTGTGAGAAGTTTTTCAGAGGCAGAGGTAGATTTTACATAAGTCAAAATATACAGTAAGTGTTGCTGATTGGAGTGTTGAAGCCGATGTGAAATATGCTTTACAATGACGAAAGGACATTTTTGAAACTCTAATTTTTATTAGACTTTTATTAGTCTACAATAATACAATTTAATAAAAGTTTGCATCACTGAAAGAAACAGTAAAAAACAAAAGAAATACAAGAAAATAAACAATCATGTGTGATTTAATAAGAAGTCCATTTACTTCAATGTCCATTGGTGTTTAGGTTCATTGGTCTTTGCTAGGTGTAAATGTCTCAATGTATAGATGTGTAATTGTGTGAAAAGGCCTTTAACTTTTTTTTCTCTACTCGGTGTGTTTATGAGATCTCAGCTTAGCTTGAAAGTGCAAAATTCATCATGATTAATTTTTACTCACAAATCAGGGGTTCTGGCTTGCTATTTGAGTTTGGACAAAGCATGCAAAATTGAGCAATAAAATAAAAAAATATTTAGTTTGGCTTTAATAATTTATTAAATTGTAAATGTATTGTGTAAAATAAGAGGCCCTATCTTAAAATAATTGTTTTGTAGTGTTTTACATTAAACATATTAAAGTAGTTAACATATCTAAACTCAAAGAAACACAAATTATTCAATGCATCTCATATTAACACTGCTGAGGTCAATATGAGGTCAGCTAGTGGTTCTCAGAATTTTGGGGAAATGTAAGTTTTCCCCGTCTGTCGCTCACTTCGACGTTGTGTCGAAGAAGTGACTCTAGGGGTCTCTCTTGAGCGTCGAATATACCTCTGATCTATGAAAAAAGGCCAATGAGAAGTTGGCAGACAGTATTTGCATACCCCGCCCCCAGACATACGGGTATAAAAGTGGGGAAATATGTTGAGTTCATTCAGAAACTTTCTTCGGAGCCAATGGTCTTGTATGCAGTGAGCTGTGGCATAATGTTATTGGAACTCATAATATTTTTTTAGGCTATTATTAGTGTCTTTTTTATAGCTTGATAAAAGTAATGCTCAGTAGTTCACAAAAATGAGAGAAAATTAAAGATCTGCTTTATTGTTTTTACTGTTATTATAAATAATCAGTTCGAATCAGTCGATGACTCATTCTTAATATATGAAAAAGACTTTATTTTCTTCCCCACTATCTAGTGATATAAATGATCTTTTTTTTGTTGAATGGACTCGAGTTGAGACTTGAGTTACTTGGATGAACCAAAACCCTGCTTACTACTGTTATATCAAATGCTGGTAAAATATATATTTTTTCAGATTAACAATTTAAATTGATTCACATATTTGAACATAGAAAAACAAAACAAATTTACACAGAATCAACATTAACCCCCACTATTACCCTTGGCATCGCCAGCGGGTGGGTGTGTCTTTAAGACGAAGCCTATACAATCTAGAAGGGGTCCAATAGAACCAATATAATATCTTGAATTGAATAAGGGGCACCCTTGCGCCTCTTGACGTTTTTTAGAATCCTAGCCCACTCTCCCTCCTCTAATTCTAAGTTTAAATCTTTCTTCCATAATCTCTTAAGTTGAAGCTCCATCCCCCAGACTCTGAATTAGCAGGGAGTAATACATTGATGCCTCATGACCTTTTCCAAAAGCAGTAATCACCACTCCCTGAATAGTATCTGCTGCTTTAGGTGGGTGTATGCTATTCCCATAAATAGTACAGAGAAAGTGGCAGAGCTGTAAATACCTAAAAAAAACCTGATATCTCGGGATCACAAAATGTTGAACAAAACTTTCAAAGGATCACAATACTCTCATATAGGTCACCGAGTGTAGTAACCCCCCCCCCCCCCCCCCCCCCACAATCCACTCTGACCAGCAAAAAGGGGACTTGTTAGTAAAACATTTTGGGTTCAGCCATAAGCTCAAGGCAACTTTTAGATAAATATCCAAATTAAACACTCTGGACACTTTTGTCTATACCGAGTGCAAATGCAAAATAACAGGGTGTAACTGAACTTCTCTGGTTAGATAGAAATGCCTTGCAATGGCAAAATAGGGGCAAGAACTTCCTATTCAAAATAAAACCAGGGAGGGTCTCTTTCAGGTGGAAGCGACCAATGGGCCAAATTTCTGAGACCGTACACATAATAATAAAACTAAATCTTGAGCAAGCCTAGCCCACCTGCGTCAATCGGCCTATGCAGCTTACTGAAATGTAACAATATTTGTAAAAATGTCAAATAATACTCTATTATTAACAATATCTTTCCTTTTCAGGCACATGTAACCTTCTCAGGGATGTGTAACTCACAGTGATATCCACGGGACTCAATCATGCTACATGAGAACAACGGTGCTCAAAATAACACATTTTTTACAGCATCAACTTCAAAATACTATGTAAAAATATACATATAAATATAATAAACAAAATAAACTTCTGTTTCTAAAAAGAAAAAATGATATGCTCTCATTTCAATGTAACTCAGTATACACATGAAATTAACTCACTGTCACATCTTCTGCTGTCTCTTCTCCCATCCGGTTCACACGTTCCTCATCCCCTGAATACTGATCCCTCACTGGACTACAACTCCCATAATGCATTGCCTCCCGCCATTTTCCCTCACACCTGTTCACTATTAGCTCATTATCTGTGTATTTAAGCCCTGAGGTTCTACCATTCAGTGCAAAGTATTGCCAGTTCTCTTTCAGTCTTCAATTCCAAGCGGTTTTCCCTGTTTGGAGCTTTGACCTTAGCCTTAGCCTGTTCTTCGTGGATTTTGCCTCTGTATCACCCCTTTTGGATTTGTCTGCATATCTACACAGTTTTCTGGATTTTTGACCCTTGCCTGTTTGACTATTCTATTAAATCTGCACATGGATCCTACACCAGCCTCTCCGTCTGGTTTGTTACAGAATACTTCGCCACCAATGGATCCAGCAGATTCGTCTTCTTTGCACAAGGCTTTCAGTGATCAGTCAGAACTACTAGCCTCTCACCACCATTGGCTAGAACAACTCTCTACTGCTATGGATGAAGTGCTAAGTTATCTACGAGCTGCTGCTCCCAATAGACCTCCAGGTCAGAGTGATACTGCTGCAGCGACAACTCCGCAATCTGTGTCATCTACCACTTCTCCAGCAATGCAGTACTCTCATCCTCCTCACCTGGCTCTTCCAGAAAAATCTGATGGCGCCCCAGGTCAGTGTGAGGGTTTTTTGTTAAAATGTTCCATAGAGAGATTTATATATCTCTCTCTTTCTCTATCTCGCCCAATGCCCTTCTCTTCTCCCCACCTCAGACTCTAAGGTGGGTTTCATCACGTAACTGCTCACTGGTAGAGCGCTAGCATGGGCAACTGCAGTGTGGAATCAGAACCTGGAGATTCGTGATTCCTTTGAGTTATTCACATCACAATTCAAGTGTTTTTCAGACTCCAGTGGGAGGCAAGGACGTCGAGCATCGACTCATTCGGTTCACACAAGGTAGTACCTCCGCAACAGATTACGCCCTCACCTTCCACACACTTGCTGCTCAGAGTGGTTGGCCTGATCCACCTCTAAAGACCATATACCATAATGGATTATCCCACCAACTACAGACCGAAATGGCCTGTCGTGATGATAACCCCTCCCTGGATCAGTTCATCTCACTCTCCATTAAGATTGACAACTTACTGCGGAGTCGCAGTCCCACACCTACTCCCGTTGTTAAGGCAACCCCTTCAACCATGACTTCACCAGAACCCATGCAATTGGGCCATTCTAGGCTGACTAGAGAGGAGCTACAGTGACGTATTAATGATCGCCTGTGTTTGTACTGCGGAGAGCCAGGCCACTTCCTCTCTTCCTGTCCGACTCACCCTCGAAATTTGGTGAGAGAAAATGTTGTATTCCCTCTTGAAAGTAGAAGTTTGTGTTGAGGTTCAAATCAGTTCCAGTGTTAACACTATCAAGGCTCTCATTGACTCAGGAGCTGCTGGAAATTTCATTGATTCTGACATTTGTAATTTGCTCTCTATAGTGACCATCCCTTGTGTACCTGCAGTGTCTGTTACTGCGCTAGATGGTCAACCACTGTACTCCGGTGCCACCCAACTCTTAACGCAACCTGTTTCTCTCCTGGTAGGAAGCCTACATCAAGAACAGCTTCAATTCTTGGTCACAAACACTCCCTCCAATCCTGTCGTTCTGGGCTACCCTTGGTTAGCGAAACATAATCCACAAATCTCCTGGGTAAATGGAGAAATTACTAAATGGGGAGCATCCTGCTTTTCTTCATGCCTCAGAACCATCCTACCTGTGGAACTCAACACAACTAAAGTCACCCCCATACCTGTATCGGAACCCTCATCTATTCCTGCATGCTACCACGATCTCCTTTCAGTGTTCAGCAAGACCAAAGCTACCTGACTACCACCTCATCGCTCAGTTGACTGTATTGACCTCCTTCCAGGCACTGTACCACCTAAATGCTGCATATACCCACTGTCCAACCCTGAGACCAAGGCCATGGAGGAGTATGTAGAGGAGACCCTTCGCTGTGGGCATATTCGTCCTTCCACTTCTCCTGCCGCAGCGGGTTTCTTCTTTGTTGAGAAGATGGAGGTCTTTGCCCTTGCATTGATTACCGTGGACTAAACGCAATTACCCTTAAATTCCCCTATCCTCTTCCTCTGATTCCCGTTGCCCTAGAACAACTACGTTAGGCTAAAATATTCACCAAATTGGACTTGAGTCACGCCTATAACCTCATTCGTATCAAAGAGGGGGACGAATGGAAGACTGCCTTCATCACCCACTCGGGTCACTATGAATACTGTGTCATGCCGTATGGCCTTTCTAACTCACTCTCAGTATTTCAAGCTTTTATGAATTAAATCTTCAGAGACCTATTGAATCACTGTGTCATAGTTTACATTGATATCCTCATCTACTCCTCCTCCCTGGAAGCCCATAAGAAGGACGTCCGGGAAGTCCTGCTCCGCCTTAGTAACAATCACCTGTTCGTCAAAGCAGAGAAATGTGAGTTTCATGTCTCCACTACTAAATTTCTGGGGTATGTGATCAGTCCGGAAGGGGCACATATGCACAATGCTAAAGTTGAAGCCGTCAGGAACTGGCCTCGCCCCAACACAGTTAAGGAGCTCCAAAGGTTTCTGGGTTTTGCAAACTTCTACCGAAGGTTCATTCGCAACTTCAGTTCCATCGCAACCCCTCTCTTCTCAAGGGCAAGCCTAAAGCTCTATTCTGGACTTCCCAAGCCTCCTCTGCATTTTGATCACTTAAACATCGTTTTACTACAGCCCCCATACTCCGACATCCTGATCCCTCACTGCCCTTCATTGTAGAAGTTGACGCCTCAAATATTGGCATCGGAACAGCTCTTTCCCAGCGTCATGGTAATCCTGCCAAAATGTATCCATGTGCCTTCTATTCACACAAGCTAACCCCGGCAGAACAAAATTATGATGTGGGAAACCGTGAACTCTTGGCAATGAAAGCTGCTCTTGAGGAGTGGCGGCATTGGTTTGAGGGCGCACGCCAGCCCTTCACTGTCTTGACTGATCACCGCAATCTTGAGTATCAGAAGTCTGCCAAAAGGATGAACCCTAGACAAGCCTGTTGGGCTCTTTTCTTCTCAAGATTCAACTTCTCTGTTATCTACCGTCCCGGCTCTAAAAATTCTAAAGCCGATGCCCTATCATGGATCTATCCTTCAGTGTCAGTGGAGCCTACGCAAACCATACTTCCTAACTCAGTCATTGCTGCCTCGGTTCAGTGGAATATCATGAGGGATATCGAACAAGCTGCCCAAAGTGAGCCACCTCCTCCCAGTTGTCCTAGCGGTCGCACTTACGTGCCAACTGACCTTTCACACAGTATGTAAAAGGCTGCTCAGTCTGTGCACAAACAAAGTCTTCTAGGCTTCCCCCCGCAGGACGACTTCACCCTCTGCCTGTCCCTCGACGAACCTGGTCACACTTAGCAATCGACTTCCTCACGGATTTACCTCCCTCACAAGGTAACACCACCATTATGGTAACCGAGGCCCTCTTTCATCAGGTATTTAGTCTCCATGGCCTACCAGAAGACATTGTCTCTGACCGAGGTCCACAGTTTACATCAAGAGTGTGGAGACAATTCTGCAGACTCCTCAATGTCAACATCAACCTCACCTCCGGATATCATCCTCAATCGAATGGCCAGACAGAGCGCCTAAATCGGGAGGTGAGCCACTTCCTTCGCACTTTCTGTCTCAGTAACCAGTACGATTGGTGTTGGTTTCTCCCCTGGGCTGAGTATGCACAGAACTCCTTACGTAGTTCCTCAACTGGTTTGACTCCTTTCCAGTGCATCCTAGGCTATCAACCACCCCTCTTTCCTTGGTCAGGAGAACCCACAGAATTTCCCTCTGTCCAACACTGGATGCAGCGAAGTGACCAGGTTTGGGAATCAGCTCATGTTCACATTCAAAGAGCAGTACGTCAGCAGAAACTACAAGCAGACCGACACCGTAGACCTTTTCCTTCTCTTCAACCAGGCCAACGTGTGTGGTTGTCTACTCGGGACCTCCGCCTATGCCTTCCTTGCAAGAAGCTTTCACCCAGGTACGTTGGTCCGTTCAAAGTTATCAAACAAGTTAACCCAGTCTGCTACAAGCTCCAACTGCCGCCTGACTATCGTATTTCTCCCACTTTCCATGTCTCCCTCCTCAAACCACTGGTCGAATCACCTGAAAGTCTCTCCAACAGTCCTCCGCCTCATCTGGACCTTGATGATACACACTGCTTATAGAGTAAACGCTCTCCTTAACTCTCAGCGGCGTGGGGGCCAACTTCAGTACTTGGTGGACTGGGAGGGCTATGGGCCCGAGGAACGTTCCTGGGTACCTGCAGAGGATATTTTGGACCCTTCTCTCACTGCGGAATACCACCTTGCTCATCCTAATCGTCCCGCTCCCAGACCCAGAGGTCGATCCCCAGCACGCCCTAAGAGGGGCCCTAAAAGGGGGAGTAGCCTACTGTCACAACTTCTGCTGTCTCTTCTCCCATCCGTTTCACACGTTCCTCATCCCCTGAATACTGATCCCTCACTGGACTACAACTCCCATAATGCATTGCCTCCCGCCATTTTCCCTCACACCTGCTCACTATTAGCTCATTATCTGTGTATTTAAGCCCTGAGGTTCTACCATTCATTGCGAAGTGTTGCCAGTTATCTTTCAGTCTGCAATTCCAAGCGGTTTTCCCTGTTTGGATCTTTGACCTTTGCCTGTTCTTTGTGGATTTTGCCTCTGTATCACCCCTTTTGGATTTGTCTGCATATCTACACAGTTTTCTGGATTTTTGACCCTTGCCTGTTTGACTATTCTATTAAATCTGCACATGGATCCTACACCAGCCTCTCCGTCTGGTTTGTTACACTCACCACGTCTGAATATCCACCATTCAGTTACACAACGACGAATAAACCCATTGACTGTCGTAACAAGTTATAATTTATCCTACCAAACGATGTTTAGATTTAAGCTATCCAAGATAAAATTGAGGAATATTTCTGTTCCGTGTATATGTATTCCGTAATGTTGTGTTCAATAGTATCATCAACAATTCAATTTTCATTTCCCAATTCTCATTAATTTACATGAATAAATTTTTTTTTTTTTTTACCTCTGTTAACCTGGGTTACAATTACAATAGGACTACAAGGATGTGTAGTAGCAATTAAGAAATCCAGCACAATTTCAGACTCATTGCCAGTTTAAAATGCTGTGGATATTTGGCCTCTCCAGATTACAAAAAAGTAGTATAATTTAGGGGTGTAACGGTTCACTCATCTCACGATTTGGTTTGATTCATGATACTGAACTCATTATTCTTTAAACTAAGCCTGAATGAAGAGATAAGGTTGAATATTTTTTTTAAAGGTCCCCTGACATGCTTCTTTTTGTAGGCTTTGATATAGGCCTTAGTGGTCCCTAGTACTGTATCTGAAATCTCTTTTCCAAAATTCAGCCTTAGTACAGAATTATAGCCATTACAAGGCAACCCACAATGAGCTTTCCTTCAGACGTGCTGTTTCGGTGTCTGTAGCTTTAAAAGCTAATGAGGAGGAGAAAGGCGGGGCAAGGTGTAGGGTGGGTGTGGCCTTGACCATCTTGCGGCAATGGTACCATGCATGTTTACATTGAATATATTGCAATGGCACGCAGACACGCAGTCGTTCAAGCATTTCAGTTTGACCCAGAGTCTGATCCGGATGGAGAAGCAACGGATGAAGTTGCAACTCAGCAGCTCCAGCAGGACGTCTCCGAATGGTTAGTTTAAAATATTACGTCTGGATACTGTACTATATTCGGATGCGGTTACAGTTATTATCATGTAGCTAACGCTGTATTAGCATCTATATCAGTAATATTTCTAGTTTAGAGAAGACTGTAATGTAGCTTATTTTTTAATGACAAGGTACTCCATGTCCCCGTATACTGAAGTCATGTTACACATAACCAATGATTTACTCCTCAAGAGTTAACTCTACTCAATACCTGCATATATATGCATACATTATTACAATTACATCAAGCTCTGCGATTTTGAAATACGGATATCGCGCGCGCCATATCACCAACAGGAAAACATTGCAAACGCAACGCAAACAAAGAAGTGTACAACACTCGCGTTACAGTGTGTATATTCACACACATACCTGATGCTATCTACCTTTACATTAGCGACAGTAACTCGGCTGTTAGCTGCATAGCTAATGTTACAGCCACATTCTACGTGTAACAAGCTAGGTAACCATAAATAGTAAAGCAACACAATTATATATCATTAGTTGACTTACTTGTGCGAGGTTTGTAGCTGAGCCAAAGAGAGTTGGTACTGATCCAGACTTTAGTTTCAGACGTTCAGCATGCCCAGCTCTGAATTGACCCATGTTGTGGACACAGTCGTCTGTGAAATGTTTGGCGCAGACATGCAAAACTTTGGTGTGTTGTGTCGGTGCATTTCCG
Organism: Moxostoma hubbsi; assembly: GCA_032164185.1. Lineage (NCBI taxonomy): Eukaryota > Metazoa > Chordata > Actinopteri > Cypriniformes > Catostomidae > Moxostoma > Moxostoma hubbsi. Next base: position 6,169,234 of record JAVLUX010000013.1, on the reverse strand, counting down.
GAGTAAATAAAATTAATCCATTGATCCTTCTGGGGATTGGATGAAGGAAGTAAAAAAATACTTCGGTGATCATTTGTGCATCCAATTATTGAGCAACTGTTGTGCTTCGCTCGTTCACACGCCATGATATTTCTCTAGTGCTGCGTCCCAATTCGCATACTATCCATCCTAAATAGTATTCGAAAATAGAATTATTACGTCCCAAATCGTAGTATGTTGAAATGAGTGTTCCAAAGATACCCGGATGGTCTACTATTTCCGGTCAGAATCCGAAGTGCAGATCGATGCACACTCTAACGGCTAATATTACCCACAACCCATTGCGTGCGGGAGGGAGGAGCTTTGAGATGATGCAAACATGGCGGCCGGATGCGGCAGCGGAGATGCGCCCTCAGTTTTTAAGTGTAAGAACGTTTTTTATGTATTTATTCTTTTGATGTTTCTGTCCTAGATTTATACTTTACTTGATACACTTATGAAAATAAACACCTTTTGCTACACTAACCATAGTTTAACCATGGTAACTTGTTTATTTTAGTAATACTGGGGCTGTACAAATGATAATCAGTCCAACAAAAAAAAAACATGGTTACTACACTTTTACTATAGTAAAAACATGGTTCATTTTTATAGGGGTATATGTGTGTAATATACATAAGTATAAAATTAAGTATAAAATACGTTAAACAATTTTTATACTATATACTTTACATATCTTAGCTTTCATTGTTACACACATTATTGCACATGAACGTCAGCACCAGCCGCCTCACTAAAGACCTGCGTCTGGTAGATCTACGACGACGCCCTGCTTCACTCCACAATTTGGTAGAACACATTGCAAACAAATTGTGGAAAAATAGATGAAGAAAAAAAGGTGGGAATAGTAAAGAAAATACGCATGTGCAATAACAATAGTGATGCCTTGCCTTTGTGACGCACCACTAATTATATTGGACATATAAGGATGAATGGAATGTAGAATGTTTGTTTAACTGTCGCGGTGTGCGTAACTAGGCAACCACGTTCTCTTCCATTGCATGACGTCTTCGTAGTATGTCCCAGAACGTGCATACTTTTTTGCTACACACTCAAAAGTATGTACTTTTTCTTCAAAAAAAGAGTACATACTTTTAGGTCGTAGTATAAGTAGGCGAATTGGGACGCAGCCTAGGAAAAACTAAAATCGCGCACGCACACGCGCGTTCGTACTTCCTAGCTCATTTTCTCATGGGCGGGCCAAATTCTCTGGGCGGGCAAAGCAGAGAAAGGGGAGGTAACCTTTCCTCCGTATGTCGTCATATGGAGGAGATTCAAGATCAGCCTGTCTGAGCTTCATTTTCTCACAGGCAGAGAAAGATAGCCAAAGCTTGGTTTACACCGATTGAAATTTCTAGACATGAGGGGACCAAATAAAGGCTAGGGGAACTAATATTAATGTTAAAAAACCTCAGAAAGTGAAAATTTCATGTCAGGGGACCTTTAATAACTATTACTTTTTCATCATATGCAAAACAGTTTGCTTCCTAAAACATTTATCAAAAAGTACCATTCTTAAAAGTGCTAAATGATTGATCAGAAATGCACTAGGTCTAAAAATCCACCCAGAACAGCATGTTGACACCTTATAGAAATATTACATAATAATTATGCATACTGAAAATACAGAATTATGTTAGATACATGTGCTGCTTACACACTATCACTGATTACAAACATTAAAAATATATATATATTTTTCTAAAAGTATTGTCTCTAATTACATCTAAATATTATTTTCAAAAATACATATTTAATGTAAGTGCATGTGTAACAGAGTTAAAAATATAAAGTGTGTGTGTCTCCACTTGCTAATAATGATCTGTTAAATAATCACACTGATGAACAAGATGATTGGATAGAATAAGGGCTAACGGATTCCTATTGGCTGGCTAGTTCTCGGTGCTGTGCGCCCTATGTCGCAACTATCAGTTCAAGTGTGTAAGGCCAGTGGTAATTAAGTCGTGTGATTGAGAGCTCTGTAATTCTGTCTGTAATTATCTGTCCGTGAAATGTGTGATGTATCATGAGCAACAGTATATATATTCAAAACCAGGAAAAGCGTTTTATATTGGTGAAGAGTGTGAAAAATGTGTGTTTTATTATAGCGCCAGCACGAGGAGTGTCGTATGCTGAATTATACATCAACTCACTCTGTTCACAATGTTTTCTCAGGTACATGCTACTGTATGTTTTGATTTTGTGAGAATGCATTAATTTGAACCGTGGTTTATATTGTTTTAATTTGTTCAACCTATATGTCGCAACGATCAGTTCAAGTGTGTAAGGCCAGTGCGCCAGCACGAGGAGTGTCATATGCTGAATTATACATCAACTCACTCTGTTCACGATGTTTTCTCAGTGAATAAACTGATGAGAGAAGATTTCTTGGAGTACGAGCTTTATTGAACCATAACAACGCAGAGGGGACAAAAGCCCAGTTACATTGGTGCCGTGATCGGTCTTCTGAGCATCCGCGTCGAAGCATCGGTGCACAGCGGACGTCGGAGGAATCGCGCGAGAGGCAAAACTCGGCATCAACGCGAGGCGGAGTTCGGAGCATCAACGCGAGGCGGAGCTTAGAAGTGAAGACGAGGTGGTTGCGTACAATACTGCACACACGCATATGAACACAGAACTGAGAACAATTAATAGATTTGACCCTGAATTATTCAAAATTTGATATTATCTGAAATATTTCCTGTTTTAGACATATTACTCTTAGTGTAGTGTTTTTTTTTCCATTATTATTTTCTTGTTTTTATTATTTTGGGTTCAATAGGGTTAAAAAAAAAAAAAAAAACATGGAGAAATTTAACATGCCAGGCCTGGGTAGAGGGAGAGGTGTGTATCAGACAGATGTAACATTTTCTGTAGGTAGGGGGTTTTCTGGCTACCCGCTAACTTCCACGCCACGGGTAACCTATCAAAATAGTGGGGAAACACGTCAAATTGATCAGTCTGCAGTTGATGGGACAGACGTGAAAGAATTAAGGACTTCTACTGCAGAGGGAAATATTTCTATGGATATGTTGGCCACTGTTGTGAAACAAATAGGTCAATCCATCAGTGAGAATATTGTATCCTGTCTGGAATCAAGAGTAACGGGATGCGGGGAGGGATCTAGATCGGGACACGCTGGCAGTAGTGCGCCCGCTGACATGCAAAATTTGAGGCTGGTATTACAGTCTGATGTTAAAGAGCCAGCTTACTATCGTGGGGATGGTTCTGATAAGTGTACAATATATGAATGGGTGGAATTGATGTCAGTATACTTGCGTAAACGTGAGTATAGCCAGGAATGTCAGTCTGAAGAAGGTCTGAGCCGACTAATGGGAAGGGCACGAGATGAAGTTAAAATAGCCCTACGCAACTATGAAAAAACTGACTTGGGTAGTGGCCCCGGACCAATTTTTGACATCCTGAAGCAACATTTTGGTGACGCAGTATACTCTGCCATGCCCTTAGCTGATTTTTATGCCACCTTGCTCCTAAAAGGAGAGAGCCCATTTGACTATTGGATCAGGCTCAATAGGGCAATTGATGTAGCAGATGACTGTTTGAAAAGACGAGGGAAGAAACTTGATAATCCATCTCAGGAGGTGACAGTTATGTTCGTTAGACATTGCCCAGACCCCCAATTGCAGCTGATTTTCAGATGTAAACCTCAGCAACAATGGACAGCTGCTGAAGTGCAAGAAAGGCTGGATGAATTTCAAAGAGAAACCAAATATACACGAAATCAGTTGTCATGCTTAGCTCAAAAACAAGAACCCACAAAGCAAAACTTACCTTCTGTTCACAATGAGGCTAATGATTATGAGGTAGCAGCAGTTAAAATTGATGCTCCTCAGGTTCATCAGTCTTTTGCTTGCAGTTCTGTTGAAACCTTAGAGCGTCTAATTACACGACTGGAACATGTGTTGGAAAGGGTTCCAAGTGGTCCAACAAAACCTACAGAAAAACCTGTGCGACCAAGGGCCAAATATAGAGGGGATGGACGGGGTGCGTGTAGAGTTTGTGGGGACCTTAACCATTCCACCTCTTACCATTGTCGGGCAAATGGGCTCTGTTTTGTATGCTATGCCCCAAATCACACACGTTTTGAGTGCCCACATGCTGTCACTGATGGGTGTGCGGGGACTTCGTCTATGGCATGCCCCCCTGGTCAGCAGGGAAACTAAAAGGCCCGCATGTGGTGGGGGGGAATGATGGGCCTTATGAAACTCCCCAAGTATGTGATGTCGATCTGGAATCATTGTACTCTTCTGTGTGTGAGGAAATTGACCAAAACATGACTGTCATAGTTCAAAATACACAAAAACTGTCAATGCATGAGGAATTGTTTTATACTGATGTTTTGTTGGAGAACACATTGACTGTGAAAGGTATGATTGATTGTGGTTCTATGGCTTGCACTTTGAGTCCTGTGGCTGTGTCTAAATTACAGGATGCTGGTGTAGCCTTGAATGGTTCTGTGTCTCCATCTGAGGTAGTACTGGTCGGCTGTGGTGGGTCAAAAACTAAACCAATCGGTATGTGTGACTTAAACATGACTGTTTATGGGTGTACGGTTCAGGTTCCAACCTTAGTTGTAGAGGGCCAAGTTGATGACCTCATTGTGGGCAGTAACATGATAAAACACCTGATCAAAGAGTTAAAAAAGTGTGGAGAATTGATGGAGAAAATGACGTCCAGTGTCGATAAGAATTCTGAGGATAGTAAACTTATTCAGTTGCTGGCTAATGTTGAGCGGTGGAATGGAACAGTTGTCCCAGAAAAGGTTGGGACAGTTAAACTGAAGAATTCAGTAACACTTGAACCTTTACATGAGCATTTAGTCTGGGCAAAACTTTCTAATCTGAACAATTTGTCAGCTGGCAGTGCCATCATTGCAGAGCCGTGCAGAGCTCGCTCAAGACCCAGAAATATCCTTATTGGCCGCACTGTGGTGAGGTTGTGGGCCGATGGATGGGTGCCTGTTAAGGTAATTAACCCCTCACCGGTGGCCATTACTCTCAGACGTAATGCAATGTTGGCTGACATTTATCCATGTTTGGCATTGGAGGATTTTGACCTTGACCCGAGTGACGCAAGCATAGGGTTTCCATACACAATCAAACAACATACCAACAATGTAGAGCTTCCTGACAATTCAAGTGCTGACAGTTTGTCTGACATCAGTGTACCCAAGGAAGACTGTGAGTTCCGTGATAGGTTAATGAACCTGGGACTTGCAGATGTTGATTTGAGCTCTTGTCAGTTGTCTTCAGAATGGAAGGAAAAACTTGTTGATCTACTTGCAAAGTACAAATGTATCTTCTCTAGACACAAACTTGATTGTGGCAAGGCTGAGGGCTATATACATCGGATAAGGCTTAGTGATGAGCATCCATTTAGACTTCCATACAGACGACTTCCACCTAATCAGTATGATAAGCTCAGGCAGGCTTTGGATGAAATGGAGGAGAGGGAAATTATCAGGAGATCTAGTAGTGAGTATGCTTCCCCTCTGGTAATTGTTTGGAAGAGAAATGGAGATTTGAGACTCTGTACTGATTTAAGGTGGCTCAATGCTCGAACTGTAAAGGATGCTCATCCACTGCCACATCAAGCCGACGCTTTAGCTGCGCTGGGTGGAAATGTTTTTTTTTCTACTATGGATCTGACATCTGGTTACTACAACGTTGAAGTACATGAGGAAGACCGCAAATTCACTGCTTTCACATCTCCTTTTGGGCTATATGAGTATAACCGCCTTCCTCAGGGCCTTTGTAACAGTCCAGCGACTTTTATGAGAATGATGCTCGGAATTTTTGGAGATCAGAATTTCCTGAGTCTTCTCTGTTATTTAGATGATGTGCTTGTCTTTGCTCCGAACGAGGAGTTGGGTTTGAAGAGATTGGAGTTGGTTTTTGAGCGACTGAAATCTCATAATTTGAAATTAGCTCCAAAGAAATGTCATTTTTTGCAAAGGTCAGTAAAGTTCCTTGGTCATGTGGTTAGTGAGGCAGGTGTAGCTTCAGACCCTGATAAAATCAAAGTAATTATTGAAATGACTGAGTCCGACCTTATGGATAAAACAACTGGTGTCCCATCTCAACAGAAGATACATTCTTTTCTTGGGATGGTTGTATATTACCAGCAGTTTATAGAACAGTGTTCAGTACTTGCAAGGCCGCTCTTCCAGTTGATTGCTGGTCCTAGGGCTCAGAGACGTAAAAAGGGTAAGAAGACCATGTCGAAAAGAACACTCACTGCAGAGGATTGGACTGACGATTGTAGGCAGGCATTTAGTTGTCTTAAACAGGCCCTGATTGACTGTGTTTTGTTGGCTCATCCAGATTTCAACAAGCCATTTTTAGTTTCGGTGGATGCTTCTAGTAGTGGCCTGGGTGCTGTACTTTCGCAAGTGCAGAGAATGGGGGTACAGCAAAGCCAGTTTATTTTGCCAGCAAGTCACTTTCGTTCGCCCAGTCAAAATACCCGGCACATCGGCTAGAATTTTTTGCATTGAAGTGGGCTGTATGTGACAAATTTAGTCACTGGTTGAGAGGTCGGCCCTTCACAGTGTGGACCGATAACAACCCATTGACATATATCTTGACAAAGCCGAAACTGGATGCTTGCGAGCATAGGTGGGTTGCCAAGTTGGCACCATATCAGTTCGATATTAGGTACATACCTGGTTCAAGGAATGTTGTGGCGGATGCGCTTAGCAGAGAGCCATTTGTGAAGCAGAGCGCCTTGCATCGTCTTACTAGGGTACCTTATAACTCACTGTTGAAGGAGGCATCAGCGGTTCAGGGGGAACAAGTTCAAGAAGTTTTCAGATGGTCTGCGCACCCTTTTGAGCCTGGCACAGAAGCTGGAATTGAGCCGGCTCATGGCATCTTGGCAGTAAATTCTCAAACAACTGTGAGTAGGCCATCTGGTTCTTGGTCTGCAATGGAAGTGTCTGCTGTCACGGAGGCAAAGAGGTCTCATTTGGTTACCCCACATTGTGACCTTTTGTTACCACAGTTGATTCATCATGTTGTTCCCACAGATCAGCCAAAACTGAAGGGCCTGTCCTACGAAGAGTTGGCTGAGAGGCAGCAGACTGACAGCATATTGGCTAGAGTGATTTTTTTTATGTGGAGAGGGGTAAGAAACCGTCTAGTCATGAGTGTAAACGGGAGATAGTGGAAGTTGTGAGGCTGCTTAGATCCTGGAACAAGTTTGAGATGAGAGCGGGGATTCTTTACAGAGTTTCAAGGGATGTAGTGTCAAAGAAAAAGACATTTCAGTATGTAGTTCCAAAACGGTTGGTGGGGACAGTGTTGAGGGGGGTTCATGATGATGCTGGTCATCAGGGCCAACAAAGGACATTGTATTTGGTGAGACAACGTTTCTATTGGCATAAACTTGAGAAGGATGTAAGAGATTATGTGAAATGTTGTAATAGATGTGTCTATGGCAAATCCCCTGAGCCAGAGGCTAGAGCTCCTCTTGAAAACATTGTCACATCTGATCCCTTGGAGCTTGTGTGTGTTGACTTTTGGTCAGCTGAGGACAGCAGAAATAAGTCAGTGGATGTTCTTGTTGTCACTGATCATTTTACGAAGTTGGCACATGCTTTTCATTGCCCAAATCAGTCAGCCAAAGCTGTTGCCAAACAGTTATGGAATATTTTTTTTTGTATATATGGTTTCCCTAAACAAATTCACTCCGATGAAGGAGCAAATTTTGAAAGCGCTTTAATTTCCGAGCTATTGTCTGTTGCAGGTGTGGACAAGTCACACACCACTCCGTATCACCCAATGGGCAATGGAGGGGTGGAAAGATTTAATAGGACTCTCGGAAACATGATTCGTGCGCTGCCGCCTGCAGCAAAGCAAATGTGGCCTCGAAAGCTCAAATCACTGACATTTGCTTACAATTGTACGATTCATGAAACTACTGGATATGCGCCTTTTCAACTCATGTTTGGCAGGACTCCAAGACTCCCTGTTGATGTGGTGTTTGGGTCAGTTCTGCGAGACAATGATGTAGTTGACTATGATGAGTATGTTAGGGATTTGCTAAAAGACCTCAAACAAGCAGTGACAATTGCGAGGATGACTGCTGGAAAACAGCTGAAAAGACACACTGCTCTTTATAACCGGAAGGTTAAGGGTGCTCCGGTGGATGTCGGGGATAGGGTCCTGTTAGCAAACAAGGGTGAGCGTGGGAAACGGAAATTGTCCGACCGCTGGGAGAGTAGTCTGTACATTGTAGTTGACAGGAATGCTGAAACTAATACTTTCAAAATTGAGAATTCTTCCACAGGCCAATTGAAGATTGTTCACCGTAACTTGATCATGCCTGTAAATTTTCTGCCTCTTCCCGATGATGTTGCAGAGGGACCTTTGAGTGTGGAAGGCTGTGTTGGGAGTGAAGAAACCCAAACTCTAGAGCACTTACTTAGGCCAGCGGCTGGTGAGAGAACTGTGCTATGGGTTTCTGAGCTTGAATGTTCAAAAGGTACTGAAAAGCAGCCAGAGATGTTGGAAGGAATGATTGGTAGTCATGATGGTTCCAGTGACTCAGTGGTATTGGCTGGGTTGGAGGACTCTGTTAGACTTCCATATGTAGCTGATGATGAAATTGAGATGGACATTAATTCAAATTTGACTGCATTGGATTGGCCATCTTCAGATGTTGACTGTCAAAGTGATGTAGCTACTGTAGTGCCAGTTCAATCAGTTACCCAAGATGATGATGGAGGTTTGATGACTTCAGTTAGATCAAGAGCTGGAAGGCTTATCAGACCAGTTGTGAGGTTTATTGAAACTATGCAAGTACAAAGAGTTGATAACCAGGTTAATGCACCTATGTGGATCTAATTTTTTTTCCTTCTGTTTGTTTTCTTTCAATTTTGTGCTTTGGAGTTGGGAGTGTATCTGGTCAGTATACCAATATGAGATTGTAAGTAATGCTTATGTGTTGAGTGAGTGTACTAAACATGTAACAGGCATGTTGACCTATGAGTTTGGAGAGGCGTAGCTAACCTCTCCTTCCTCTAATTCTTCGAAAGAATAGTCTATGAACTGGAGTACTCATCGACATTTGTTTTTCTTCAAAGAGAAGTATTTGCATTGGACTCAATGTTATTTTTTTGTGGGGGTTTTATTTTATTTTATGAATGTATAAGTATATATAGATCTGTTATGATTACTGATGTCCTTTGTACCTGAGTGTTACCTAATTAGTTGTGGGTGATGTATTATGCCATGATACTTTATTTTTTTTTGTTTATTTGCAAGTGAAGTTCAGAAGGGGAGAATGTAACAGAGTTAAAAATATAAAGTGTGTGTGTCTCCACTTGCTAATAATGATCTGTTAAATAATCACACTGAAAGATGATTGGATAGAATAAGGGCTAACGGATTCCTATTGGCTGGCTAGTTCTCGGTGCTGTGCGCCCTATGTCGCAACTATCAGTCTCAAGTGGTCTCAAGTGGTCTCAAGTGGTCTCAAGATGGCGCCGAGTATGGCTGCTGCATCGCGAGCTCTGTCAAAACACTGCAGTTTATTGTTTGTTTTGTTTACAGTTCTGTGTTTTTTTGTCTTGGATGTTGTCTGCCTTATTGTGTACGACAGACAAACGCTTTTGGACATTGGTTCGGCAATCACACACCGAAAACCGGACTTCACATTCCTCAATGCCGACCCGCGGTTTACAAACACGCCAGCGGATCCCTTTGTCTGGGCTGCCCGGCCGCGGAAACGCAGACGGAAAAGGGGAAAAAGAGCCGGCGTTCTCATCAGATTAAGACGTCGCGCAAATCGCCCCCCGCTACCCAGTATACTACTGGCAAATGTTCAGTCTCTGGACAACAAGCTCTGCGAGCTGAGAGCGCGGATCTCTTTCCAACGAGAGACGAGAGAATGCTGTGTTATCTGTCTTACGGAAACCTGGATGTCTGCGGAGATTCCAGACTCGGCCATCGAACCCACTGGTTTCTCTGTGCACCGAGCGGACAGAGCGAAAGACCTCTCAGGTAAAAGCAGAGGTGGAGGTGTATGTTTTATGATCAACAAATCATGGTGTGATCAGAGGAATATACATTTTATCAGGTCTTTCTGCTCTCCTGATCTGGAATTTCTCATGCTTCTGTGTCGACCATTCTGGCTCCCGAGGGAATTCACAGCGGTCATTATCACAGCTGTGTACATCCCCCCACAAGCCGACACAGACCGGGCACTTAGGGAACTGTATGGCAGTATAAGTCAGCAGGAAACCGCGCACCCTGAGGCCGCGTTCATTGTTGCCGGGGACTTCAACAAAGCCAACTTCAAAACAATAGCACCAAAATACCACCAACACATCAGCTTTAACACACGAGGGGACCGGGTTTTGGATCATTGCTATTCTCCTTTCCGGGATGGCTACAAATCCCTCCCCTGCCCACCATTTGGCAAATCTGACCACTCTTCCGTTCTGCTTCTGCCCGCTTACAGGCAGAAACTGAAACGGGAAGCACCCGCCCTCAGAATGATCCAGTGCTGGTCGGACCAATCAGACTCTGCGCTACAGGACTGTTTTGACGACATCGAGGTTTACGCTGATAGCGTAACGTGTTTCATCAGAAAGTGCGTAGAGGACGTTGTTCCGACAAAAAATATACGGATCTACCCCAACCAGAAACCATGGGTTAACGGCAATGTTCGCGCGGCACTTACTGCGCGGACCACCGCTTTTAATTCCGGGAACGCGGAGGAGCGTAAACAAACCAGTTATGCCCTCCGTAACTCCATCCGTGCAGCCAAATGCCAGTACAGGCACAAAATTGAAGAACAGTTTAACACCACTGACTCCAGAAGTATGTGGCAGGGAATTAACACCATCACGGACTATAAACGGAATAAAAACTCCGCCATGAACACTGCTGCCTCTCTCCCGGACGAGCTTAATACATTTTATGCTCGTTTCGAGGACAACAACACCGCCCTCATGGAGAGAGCACTCGCGGCCGATACTACAGAGGCTGGTTCACTCTCCGTCTCTGTTGCGGATGTAACCCGATCCTTTCGACAGGTGAACATCTTTAAAGCCGCGGGTCCAGACGGCATTCCGGGCCGCGTCATCAGAGCATGCGCGAACCAACTGGCTGGTGTTTTTACGGACATTTTCAACTTGTCCCTATCCCTGTCTGTAGTCCCCACATGCTTCAAAACATCAACCATTGTGCCTGTACCGAAGCAATCAAAAATCACTTGCTTAAATGACTGGCGTCCTGTTGCCCTCACCCCCATCATCAGCAAATGCTTTGAGAGGTTGATCAGAGATCACATCTTCTCTGTTCTGCCCACCTCTTTGGACCCATTGCAGTTTGCCTACCGTAACAACCGCTCCACTGATGATGCCATTGCATCTACAATACACACTGCTCTTTCCCACCTGGAAAAAAGGAACACATATGTGAGAATGCTGTTTGTAGACTACAGCTCAGCATTCAACACCATAGTGCCCTCCAAGCTTGATGAGAAACTCCGGGCTCTGGGCTTAAACAGCTCGCTGTGCAGCTGGATCCTGGATTTCCTGTCAGGCAGACGTCAGGTGGTTAGAATGGGCAGCAACATCTCCTCATCACTGACCCTCAACACTGGAGCCCCGCAGGGCTGTGTTCTCAGCCCACTCCTGTATTCCCTGTACACACATGACTGTGTGGCAACACATAGCTCCAATGCCATCATTAAGTTTGCTGACGATACGACGGTTGTAGGTCTGATCACTGACAATGATGAAACGGCCTACAGAGAGGAGGTGCACACTCTGACACGCTGGTGTCAGGAGCACAACCTCTTCCTCAACGTCAGTAAAACCAAGGAGCTTGTGGTGGACTTCAGGAAGAAAGACAGAGAGCACAGCCCCATCACCATTAATGGAGCACCGGTGGAGAGAGTCAGCAGCTTCAAGTTCCTCGGTGTCCACATTACTGAAGAACTCACATGGTCCGTCCACACTGAGGCCGTTGCGAAGAAGGCTCACCAGCGCCTCTTCTTCCTGAGACGGCTGAGGAAGTTTGGAATGAACCACCACATCCTCAAACGGTTCTACACCAGTACTGTAGAGAGCATCCTGACTGGCTGCATCACCGCCTGGTACGGCAATAGCACCGCCCACAACCGCAAAGACCTGCAAAGGGTGGTGCGAACTGCCAGAAACATCATCTGAGGTGAGCTTCCCTCCCTCCAGGATATATATAACAGACGGTGTGTGAATAAAGCTCGGAGGATTATCAGAGACTCCAGTCACCCGAGTCATGGGCTGCTTTCACTGCTTCCATCAGGCAGGCGGTATCGCAGCATCAGGACCCGCACCACCCGACTACATGACAGCTTCTTCCCACAAGCAATAAGACTTTTGAACACATGATCTCTCACGATCAACAATCAGCACTGCACTTTATTAATCATCACTCTGTCAATATATTCTCCCAATTCAATTAGTGTTTATATATATTTATACCCGTATCTAGTGTATGTGTATTCTACATTGTGTGTATTGTGTACATTTGTTATGTAAATTGTTATGTAAGTATGTGTACATTTGTTATGTAAATTGTTTTGTGTAAATATGTTGTTTATTGTAAAGTGGTTTATGTCTCGTCACTGTCATGACTGCTATGTTACTCGGAACTGCACACAAGAATTTCACCTACTGTTGCACTCGTGTACACAGTAGTGTGACAATAAAGTGATTTGATTTTGATTTGATTTTTTGAAGTGTGTAAGGCCAGTGGTAAGTCGTGTGATTGAGAGCTCTGTAATTCTGTCTGTAATTATCTGTCCGTGAAATGTGTGATGTATCATGAGCAACAGTATATATATTCAAAACCAGGAAAAGCATTTTATATTGGTGAAGAGTGTGAAAAATGTGTGTTTTATTATAGCCCAGCACGAGGAGTGTCGTATGCTGAATTATACATCAACTCACTCACGATGTTCACAATGTTTTCTCAGGTACATGCTACTGTATGTTTTGATTTTGTGAGAATGCATTAATTTGAACCGTGGTTTATATTGTTTTAATTTGTTCAACCTATATGTCGCAACGATCAGTTCAAGTGTGTAAGGCCAGTGCGCCAGCACGAGGAGTGTTGTATGCTGAATTATACATCAACTCACTCTGTTCACGATGTTTTCTCAGTGAATAAACTGATGAGAGAAGATTTCTTGGAGTACGAGCTTTATTGAACCATAACACAACGCAGAGGGGACAAAAGCCCAGTTACACATGCTAATCAAGTTAAATAATAATAATTTACTGATGAAATCAAATCAGACATGACATGACATTAAGATTATACTCCTCCATAGCATTCTTATACATACTATTTATAATTATATAGTAGATCATTAAACCTCTGTTAACTTAAATTTTCTGTCACGCTGTCAGAGCAGATCACTCTCACCCTTCAAAAGGACGTTCGATCCCTCGCGCTGAAAAGGCGCGTCTCTCTCTCTCTCTCCTGCTCCTGGTTTAACTTTCAGCCGAACTCATAGTACAAGACAAGTACAAAACCTGTAACTACTATTGTGCAATCGTATTTTAGAGCTCCTTGTGTCCAATGGAGCGATTTCCATGTGAATGCTCGTGTTACGTAAGCATAGGCGTCGCGCATATTGGATAGAAAATGCTAAAATAATTGTAAATAAAAAAAATTTAAAAGTCCCATCTCCATGATGCGAATCATCAAACTTTTGAACCATGATGCACCAATGAACCGTTACACTCCAAGTAAAAGTCCATTAAATTAATACACAGTCTTAATTGAGATTGTGATGCCTATTTATTTACTAGCAGTGTTTTATTGAAAAAAAAAAAATTATTTTGTACATATGTAGAGCCTGAAATTTATTTCTGAAAATTGTGGGGGAGGGTGGTGCTTCATGTGAGGTGAGGGTAAGTGATGACAGTTAATACTAGTAGTCTATACGTCACATGGACATTAGCAGGACTGGTAATCTTGCATTCCTGGCATTTGGTGCCGATCAGGGGTGGACTAGCCATCGGGAGAACCGAGCTGGCTGGTGGGTCGGCCGCGAAATGGGCTGAATGGGCCGCGATAAGCTACAATGAGCCACCACGTAATATGCAGAAAAGCTCCCCCCTCCATTGCAACTTTTGCACCAGTTACTATGTAAAATCCCGGGCCGATTTCTATTTCCAGTCCAGCCCTGGACATGAGAGATGTAACAACTGTTTATAAGGACGATGAAGTGGTCTGTTTTAAGTGTGTCTCTTCATCCTGCAAAGTTTTTCTGGTAGTATATTAAACTAATTATTTGCCAATTCTGCCTTTCCTATCAAAGATGCTGTATTATGAGCAAGCTGCACCATGTGACATGGTAAAAGTAGATCGCTCCAGCATTGCACGCTTGCACTACAGATGATTGTTTTATCATGTCGCTTGCTTGCACGATTGACAATCGTATTTTATCTAATTACACAATGATGATTCATCGACGTTATAGACATTACAGTTTTATAATCTGTTAATGCCTGATCTTCTGTAAAGCTGCTTTGAAACGATGTGTTGTGAAAGGCGCTATACAAATAAAATTGACTTGACTTGACTTGCAGTGTTACTGTATAACACCATTTGTGTCTCAAATGAACAGGTTTAAAAAGGTTTAAACATAATGTTCAGCAAATATGCAACAAGGTTTTACTTTGCTCACTGCTTGTCTAATAGAGCACAACAATGCCCGCAAACTTTTTCAGTCGTCTTGGTTCCGGAATAATTTTTTCCATTAATTTTCTCCATAGGCTTTTCATAAAATCCTTCATAAAAGAGTTCTAAGCCATGGACAAAACCAAATAGCTCGCAATGTTGTAGTAATGTTGAAGCTGTTAGTTCAACTCTATTCCTCAGCTGTAGTGTGGTAGTAATCTGCTTTGATCGTGAAGTGATGCAGCCTATTGGAAGTGCTATCAAAATTGTCACTCACATTCAAGTGTTTTGTTGTCAAAGAGTAAACCTGTAGGATTCCAGTTTCATTCTTGTATATTTTTGGGGAACTCTTATTGTGACAAAACACAGAAAGCCTTCTCATCTTCGCCATATTGAAAGTTTACATCTCACAAATGTAAAACTTTGGGTATCAGGTAGACGATTACTCCATTTGCGACTCTCAGCTGTGATTGGCAGAAATGCTGAAGCTGTTGGTTTAACTCTATTTCTCAGCTATAATGTAGTAGTAATACGAGCAATCATATAGAGAGAGAGAGACTATTCCGGATGACTTCAAAGAAACTTCCGCATTGACTGAAAGCAATCTCTCAACAACAGCTCAACTCGCTCATTTCACAAAAACGGTCTTTTGTTGTCATCTGCTGGCTCAAATATTTAATGTTACAGGTATAAATGGAAATCCCAACATTTAGCTACTGTTACACATCTATACTGCTCTAACTCTTTAGTTTGAAATACCACGAAAACAAGCGGAGTGATACAAAGAGTCAAGCATCCCAGTGCTAATGGTATGAGCTATCAGCACTCTTGGAATTGCTCTCATCCAAACAGATTCCAGAACCGGTTTACTGTTAAATGTTCTGTTATATTCAAATATACAGTATATGTAGTATGAGGGTGTAATGAGACCCGATTATGTCATTCACACAGCATCATGGAAGTAGGCGGTCGCTGTTGGACTGTTCACAAGGAATTCTGCTATTAAACAAGAATTTTAAACAATGAAGTTGAAATAACGCATATAACGCAATAACTAATGGCTTCAACACAGGCATGTACCACCGATAAACAACCTCAGAACGCACGGTAGATCTGTCTTTAATGGATATATTGTTGAAAATAAATTTGTAAATGGAAGAAATTAATGAGAATTTTACTTCTATCAGAAAAGACTCTGGATGATTGGAATTAAAATGAATGTAGAAATACTTATATTTAGCGTAAGCCACGTCTTATGGTTCAGTTCTCAGATACTTTCTTGAACTGTCAGATCCTGCTGGAGGCAATGACGGCAGGGGAGCAGAGCCTACCCCCACCAAGGTCTGAACCTAAACTGGTGGAGATGGAGTGGAGGAGAGGGAAAACAACATTTGCTGCATGGGACATGTACTGAGCCGAAGCAGATAACACTACAGTTGCGGTGTTGTGGTATGCTTAGTTGCATGGCAAGAAAGACATGCCGCAGTTGCAGTGGCTGGAAAGCACATTTACTCTGTTTAGGAGATTAAATGAGCCACTAGCAGTAGCAGAAGAAGACCTTACTAAACTGCAACTAAATGTTACTGTCTCTGCCACAAGCACATATACAGTATAAGGCTCAAAATGACCAAATTGTAAAGATAACTTAAAATAAATGTAATGTTGTTAAACTAACATGTGTTTTGCTCACAGATTCAGTAAATGAACTGTATGCGGAAACTTGAGTGATGAAGCAAGTAATTCATGCTTCATGCAATTAAATTTCACAGACCACATCTCAAAGACCGCAAGATCATGTTGATTTACACTCTACAATATTAGGAAGATAAGACCCTTCCTCTCTGAACATGCCACACAACTGCTTGTTCAGTCTCTTGTCATAATTAGACTGGACTACTGAAACTCTCTCATTGCAGGCCTCCCTGCATGTACAATTAGACTTCTGAAAAAGATCCAGAATGCAGCAACACGTCTGGTCTTTAATTAACCAAAGAGAGCACATGTTACACCTCTCTTTGCCTCTCTCCACTGGCTGCCGGTTGATGCGTATCAAATTCAAGGCTCTGATGCTTGCATACAAAACCATCACTGGGTCTGCTCCACCATACCTAAAATAATTTCTGCAGAGCTACATGCCCACCAGAAGCCTGTGGTTGGCTAAGGAACGTCGCCTTGTTGTACCACCACAAAGAGGCACCAAAAAACTTTCCCGGACTTTCAGTTTCATCATACAACGTTGGTGGAATGACCTTCCCAACTCAATTCGGGAAGCTAACTCACTCTCTGTCATGTCTTTTCCACGAGCACTTAACCTGTCACTAAAAAAAAATATTCTTGTTGCAATTTAATCTGTTTTGAATACTATTCTGATGCTAGTGAAACTTTGTAATATGGCACTTTTCGTACCACTGTCTCCTTAAGATGATTTGCTTATAGTTTCCTCTTTTGTAAGTCGCGTTGGATAAAAGTGACTGCCAAATGAATACATTTAATGTAAAAATGTAAATGTAAAATTCAAACATTTTTGATAAAGTCTTATTGTTTAGAAAGATTCATAGACCTATCACTAACAAAATAATATTTTGTTTACAGTAACCCTTGATAATAAAATTTACAGTGTAATAATGCAAAAAAGACTCTAATAAAACAAACCATGTAACATAACTGTGATATAAGAATTTGTACCCTCAGTTTGATATAATTATTTGTATGATGCATTGTGCTGTTAATGAAATATGGTGTAATGAGTAATACCTACTGCTTTGTGTCAGAGGGCACGCAGCAAAGATGATTCTTAACCTTTAAGGAGAATGCAAATATAGATGAAGTCAATAAAACACTTTGTGATTTAACGTGCAATAGGAGCGATCAGCAGGTCATGATCAGCATAATTTTTAATGGATGTAATCAGAGCCTGTACAATGAATACTTAAGCATGATGACGTGCGTGGATAATGAATCTCAATTTCCCGATGCCATCCAAACATGGAGTAAAGAGATCAACATTTGTGAACTTGAACTCAGTTGCCTGCATGATGCAGCCAGCACAGCAGGCAGAACGCAAAAACGTAACCTTCATGCATCAATAAAAAAAAAGTTACTCAGAGGTCCTCTGAGGACAAAAATGTTCACGACAAAAAACTGCCATAATAATTAATATTCTATATTAATCTTATTTTCCACTTTCAATTAATAATTTTTTTTAACCAACATCAGTCCTGATCATAACTACCAAATATTAATTCATTTTCAGGATTTTAAAACTTTAAATGCCAGTTTGTTTACATAATGCCACTGTTGTTTTTTATGAAAAAAAAAACACAACAAAAATGTAATTGTTTTCCATATAATTGTTATATTCCCGGTTGTCTTTTGTTTTTGTACTTTTATGTTGAAATTCTTGTTTAGTTCCTGTTTCCTGTTAGTTTTGTAGTCCTTTGTAGTTTTATTCCTTGATTGGTTCTCCCTGATTATTTCTCATTCCCTGATTGTTTCCCCAGGTGTTCCTTGTTCCCTTGTTTGTTCCCTTGTGTATTTAAGCCCTTGGTTTCACTGTTTCCTGTGTCAGTTCTTGCATCTATGAATGTTTTTGTCTATGTGCAGGTGCTGAGTTACTGTGTTTGTTTTTCAGTTTATTAAAGCTGCATTTAGATCCTTATTCTATGCCTGCCTCGTCACAATAAAAAATGCTAAGGGAATTTTTTTTATCACAGTCTGGGATATGTCATAGATTATCAACAACATTGATTTTGATGCATTAATATTTTTTGTGCAGTCATATTTAAACAAAACAATAAAATAAATAAATATTCTATATTAATATTATTTTACACTTTCATCAGTCCTGATCATAAATTCCAAATATTCATTAGTTTTCAGGATTTTAACCCTTTAAATGCCATTTTGTTTACAAAATGTCACTGTTGTTTTTTACACACACACACACACACATTTGTCAATACACACATACAAAACACACTATGTTCATGTTTCGTTTTCATGTATTTTATTTAACAATTCTTGCTTCTGTTTCATGTCATGTGATTCCCTTGTCATGTGATTTCATGTTTCCCTCCATGTTCATGTGTCTTGTTTTCATTGGTTTATTGCCTTATCAGTTCTGGTTTGTCATTGGTTTAAGGTTAATAGTCTTGTTATCTTGTTTATAGTTATGTCTGTTTATTTGTTTTCTTTATTGTTTTACCCAATGTCTGTGTATTTAAGCCCTCATGTTTGCCATTGTCTCTTGTCAAGTATTGTTAATGTACCTTGTTTGCTAAGTCTAGTTTAAGTCAAACACTTTTTTCTTGCAGGCTTGAATGAGCCGGTGCACTGGCAGTGGGAGTACCTCCAATCTGGATCAATATATCGACTTTGCCCTGTGGAAAAGTGATTCACTGTGGGGGAGGCAGATAATGAGCCAGCGTCCCATGTCATGGTCGGAGAGCCAGCGTCCCACAGCCAACGAGTCAATGCCAATGCCTGTCACGGCCAACGAGTCAACGGCAATGCCAGCCACGGCCAACGAGTCAATGCCCACGCCTACCATGGCCAACGAGTCAATGCCCAAGCCTGCCACGGCCAACGAGCTGAAAGCTTCATCCATCCGAGTGTAGCGTTATTCATCTTGTCAGTCCCAGAGCCAGCATAGCCAGCCTCGTCCATCCCAGATCCAGTGTTGCCAGCCTTATCTGTCCCAGAGCCCACGCTGGCAACTTTGGCCTCCCGGAGGAAGATAAAAGCTTTCATTTCCAAGTCTCTAACCATGTACACGACCACTGAGGTCGTTTCCAATCTCTGCCCATCTACACGACCACAGAGGTCGTTTCCAAGTCTCTGCCCATGTTCAAGACCACGGAGGTCATTTCCAAGTCTCTGCCCATGTTCACAACCACGGAGGTCGTTTCCAAGTCTCTGCCCATGTTCACGACCACGGAGGTCGTTTCCAAGTCTCTGCCCATGTTCACGACCACGGAGGTCGTTTCCAAGTCTCTGCCCATGTTCACGACTACGGAGGTATTTTCCAAGTCTCTGTCCATGTTCATGACCACGGAGGTTGTCTACAAGTATCTGCCCATGTATACAATCACGGAGGTCGTTTCCAAGTCTCTGTCCATGTTCATGACCGCAGAAGTCGTCTCTGTCTATGCCCATGACCACAGAGGTCGTTCCCAAGACTCAGTCCATACCCATGATCACAGAGGTCGCTCCCAAAACTCTGCTTATGTTCACGACCACTGAGGTCTTTTCCCAGTCATCTAGGACACATAGTTTCAAGCCTCCCACAGCTCCGCCTTCCACGAGTTGGCCCCACGTCATGGCCGCCAAGCCCGAGTTCCACGTCATGGCCGCCAAGCCCGAGTTCCACGTCATGGCCGCCAAGCCCGAGTTCCACGTCATGGCCACCAAGCCCGAGTTCCACGTCATGGCCACCAAGCCCGAGTTCCACATGACATACCCCCCTCTAGGGGCAGCTCCAGACACAGTGTTCAAGAGGGAGCTGGGAGGAGAGGGGGTTTTGTGGTGACTTGATGCAGCAGGCGTGAGCACTGAACCATGGAGCAGAGGCAGGCTTATGACATGGCATGGGGCAGTGTGGGGCTTGGCTGTGACATGGCATGGAGCAGTGTGGGGCTTGGCTGTGACATGGCATGGAGCAGTGTGGGGCTTGGCTGTGACATGGCATGGAGCAGTGTGGGGCTTGGCTGTGACATGGCATGGAGCAGTGTGGGGCTTGGCTGTGACATGGCATGGAGCAGGCTGAGGCATGGCTGTGACATGGCATGGAGCAGGCTGAGGCGTTGCTGTGGCATGGAGCAGGCTGAGGTGTTGCTGTGACATGGCATGGTGCAGGCTGAGGCATTGCTGTGACATGGCATGGAGCAGGCTGAGGCGTGGCTGTGACATAAAAATATAATTTTGCGGCCATTCTTTTAAGTATTATACCATTTCCAAACATACTCAGAGCAATAAATACAGAACTAAACACAGCACTGACACACTTCAATCATTAGAAGACAGTTTTGTTCAGAATAAATTGAAAATGGCATGGTGTTCTTACATTCTTATATATAAGTGGGGTTTGGGAGTAACGGAATACATGTAACAGGATTACGTATTTAAAATACAAAATATAAGTAACTGTAATCTACTACAGTTTCAATTTAAATCATTGGTAATTAGAATACAGTTACATAAAAAAAAAAAATGATTACCGTAAGAGTAAAAAGAGATTACTTCGCATTTTATTGTCATTTGTTTCATTTAATATTTAGTCCTTTCTGATGGAAAACATTTATACATATAAATAATGTGATCCAAAGTGCATTTGAACAGCACTGAAAAACTTTCTTATGATGAGTTACATTCATACGAGCAGGCAGAGACGTAAGTTTGAAGTCTGGAGCAGAAGACATAGAAATAAACCTTGTTGTCAGCTATATGCTAAGCTAAAATGCTATTTCTAGCCATTTTACATGTCATTTTCATACACAAGGTGAATGGCCGTGGACTAAGCTACGGCTTGTTGGAGAACCAGCGAGTAAGTGTTTTTTTCCTCTCTCTCTTTCTCCTCTCTCTCTTCCACTGCCACTCCATGTTGGCCTTTCCCTCTCTTTTTAAAATGTTTTGTTAATTTGGCACGATCTCCATTATGGCGTGTAGGTGCCACACTTCCCCTTGTCCCCTCCCTTATCCAGGAAGATGGGGATGATCTACTGGCAGACGGTGCAGAAGGCACGCCCCTCGCCAGGGTAAGAGGGGGGGGGGGGGGGGGGTGTACATCATGCCGGGGCTCCCCGGCATGAGAAAATGAGGGAGGAATGTGGAAGGACGGAGGGTGTGGCCAGGTCGTGGTTCCACTCACCAGGCCCCTATTCAGGCTAATCAAGCCTCAGAGAGGGAAAAAGGCCGACTGGAAGCTGCAGTGCGACAGAGAGAGAGATTTACGGACAGCTGTCCGACATCTTTGTGTGTCTGTATTTTTGTTTCAGTTTTATTTTAAAACTATTATTTATATTGTCAAGCCGGTTCTCGCCTCCTCCTTTCCCTTTTATTTAATCCCTTTACAAAGACTTGAATTAGGAATTTGATATTAGGGCAGAAATCGTATTCTTGATAGTAATTTTAATATTGTTTTCCTGTAAAAATATCTAAAAATCCTTAAAACAAGATCAATTTGATTGATCTTGTTTTAGAAACAACACTGCATAAGATATTTAGGAATGTATTTTTAACATGTGTATTTTACTGTACTGGCAGAGTTTTTATTGTAAAAACAAGTGAAAAAATCTACAAGTGCTGAAGAAGTAATCCAAAGTATTTAGAATACATTACTTACCTTGAGTAATCTAATGGAATACATTACAAATTACATTTTACATCATATATTCTGTAATCTGTAGTGGAATACATTTCAAAAGTAACCCTCCCAACCCTGTATATGAACACAATCTCAGCCTATACATAAGCACACAAAAAACACCAGCATCTTTTTTATGGTTTTATAGCCCAAAACATATGTCCCTTCTTCTCTGACAAAGCTACCAGCACCTCTCTCTCTGTTCCGTCTCCCCAGTCCAAACACACATCTTTAGATACCTGTCAGTGTTTATTATGTTGTCCTCAGTCGCGCCTCAGATAAGGCCAGTTAAAGTTTAATGAAATTCAGGCCAGTTAAACAGTCCCGCCTTTCATAATTTGTCACAGCCTCTGTGCTGGAGACCCACTGCTCGGTAAACACAGCGCTGACATTACTAGCCATTAGAGTCTAATGTTGTGATCCTGTATGTGGGGCTGACAACACAAATGCTCACTGCTGCTAGGGGCTGAGGCATTTCTTTGTTGCCCTGCATGTGAAAGCAGATCACTGTACAGAGCACTATAGACCTGTGCGAATATTATATAATTTTGTTTTTATTAGGTAGTCATGTAATAAATGGGACAATGTTAATTATTTTTAAAGATCTTTAATGTCAAAATAATAATTCTGACATGCAAAGTATTCACTTGCAATTTCACTGTATTGTGAACCGAGCATGCATGCAGATAATGCATGTTTGTGTTAAATCAATAGCCATATTGATGAGAAGGTCAAGCTCAAGTGAGAAAACTGACAATGGACTCTGCTCAGATGGCCTTGCTGAGTGGTTATCTCCAGAGATTATTAAGCTCCAGGGAAAATGACTAGCTAGCCTGTTTTATTAAAGAGCTGATTTCAGGCATGGTGTGTCTTCTCTCAGGCACAGGGCTGTGTAGCCTTGAGTAGCCTCTATCAACATGACAGCTGTATCTGTTTGGCCCTATGGCTGTACTGACTACACTGACATTGGATTCAGTGCAGTAGTTTGGGGCACATTATAAAAAATAATAATCTGTACAAACTCATTTGAGTCAAATTAATTTTAGTAAGTAAGTAATTTGAGTAAGTTTGCTGGCACCCAGAAAGTTGAGGCATGAATAAATTATACAGTTACTATTTTCTGGTTTTATTTGCCAATTTCTTTTTTTTACTACTGTTGTATCTGTTAGTTAATTGTTTTGTATTGTTGATTTTATTTGTATATATGTATAATGTATATTAATGTTATTTAATAGAGCAAAAGTAAATATTATTAATAATATAATATTAATTATAATAATATTAACTATTTTTATCATTATTAATGCTATTAATGTTATATTATTACTTATATTATTACTTATTACCAATATGTAATATTGGATATTAAAATTATATTATACAATAGTTATATATTTCAAACCCTTTGTCCTTTTATTTTGGTGGAAAATTAAATCACTGTATCAACTTAAATATTATTAATTATATAATATTTAATAATTAATTTCATAATTATTAATACTATTATATGCATACATTTTATTATTATTGTTATTGTTGTATAGGATATTAGAATTCTATCATACAGCAATAATACATTTCAAACACCTGGGTCTTTATTTTAGTGAAGAACTGAAGGAATATATTATTAATTTAATTGTGAATACTTTTTCTACAATTGATAATAATAATAATAATAATAATGATTACAATAATAATATACGATATTAGGCATAATATGTTTCAAACACCATAGGCCATTCTTTTGGCAGAAAACAAAAGGGAGACCTTGTAGTTTCTGTGTGTAGTTACATTTTTTTATAAGCGTCTCATTCTAAAATTGGTATAGGTGTGACGTTACCGAGCACACTGAAGACACAAGAGCTGACGAAGACGATGAAGCGTGAGAACCCAAGTGCAGTTTATTTACATGAAGATTGATATATCCAAAAATGATAATCTAAAACAAAACAAACATAAACAACTTGACTCGACTTGATTTGAAACAACGTTACATTAACAAAATACTTGAAAACCGACAATGGCAAACATGAGGGCTAAATACATGATCATGGGTACTTACAAGACGAGACAATGACAAACAAATGAACATGATTGCAAGGCAATGAAACAAGAACCATTCATAAAACAGAACTGATATAAAGACTCATAAACATAGACCAATGAAGAAACAGGACTAATAAACATTGTGGAACAAGAGGGTCACATGACAGTAACATGACAAGGAACCAATAAGAACAAAACACATGAAAACATGGCAGGAACAGGAAATCACATGGAAGGAGCAAGGAACTTAATAAAATACAAGAACAAAAACTCACGAAAACGTGAAATACCCCATATTTACCCCCACAAGTGGCGGCTCCTGATGCCCAAACATAAACACACAATAGAGTTTGATAGGGAGCTGGGGGGCGAGACAGGGCATGGGCCGTGGCCTGGCGTAACAGGGCGTGGAGCACAGCCTGGCGGAACAGTTCAGGGAACTTGGCTTGCTGAGACAGGGCGTGGAACATGGTCTGGCGAGAAGGAGCATGGAGCAGGAGACCAGGGTGTAGCCAGAGGCCAGAGAAGAGGTTCCCATGAAGAGAGTGGGTCTGGTAGTTTGGGTAGTGGCTCTAGGAAGGGAGAAGGGTCCGGTGTCCTGGGGGGTGACCACAGGGCAGGGTCAGGAGGCCTGGAGGCGGCCACAGGACATGGTCAGCGGGCCTGGGAAGCAGTTACAGGACAGGTTCAGGGTCAGGAGGGAGCGGCTCAGAGTGCGGAGCCGTGGAAGTCTCAGGGATTGGCCATGACTGTAACCCTGCCACTGGCTGTGAGCACAGGCAGTGGCAGGGTAACAGTCTACATGGTCAGGAGCACAGACAGTGATGAGGGAATGACCTCCATTGTTATAGGCACTGGTATTGATGGGGAAACAGCCTTTGTGGCTGTAAGTACAGAAAGGGACAGGGGAATGATCTCTGTGGTCATGGAAACTGGCAGTGACAGTGGAAGAACCACCATGGCCATGAACACTGGCAGTGGCAGGGGGACGACCTCCATGGTCAGGAGCACAGGCAGTGACAGTGGAATAGTCTCCATAGCCATGAACACTGACAGTGACAGAAGAATGGCCTCCATGGTATTTAACACAGGCAGTGACATGGGATCACTGGACAGGCGTGGCGACATGGCAATGCGGGGCTACTTGAATAGGCATAGCAGTCATACTGGCTTGGCTTGATATGGCAGGTGGGACAACCTGGCACGATGAGGCAGACGGGACAGCATGGCATGACGAGGCAGATGTGGCTAAATGGCATGACGAGGTAGGAATGGCAGGCATTGTAACATGTCTTGACATGGCAGAAATGGCAACATGGCATGATGAGGCAGACATGGTGGCTGAGGCTTGCAACGTTGGCTCTGGGACAGTTGAGGCTTGCAACGCTGGCTCTGGGATGCATGAGGCTTGCAATGCTGGCTCTGGAACGGACGAGGCTTGCAACGCTGACTCTGGAACGGACAAGGCTTGCAATGCTGGCTCTGGAACAGACGAGGCTCGCAACGCTAGCTTTGGGATGGACGAGGCTTGCAACTCTGGCTCTGGGACGAACGAGGCTTGCAACGCTGGCTCTAGGACAGACTAGGCTTCAAGAACTGGGTCGTCGACCATGGCAGGTGTGGGCGTTGACTCATCGACCATGGCATGCTTGGACACTGGTTCAGCGAACATGGCTGGCATTGTGGCGGCCATGATTGGGGATGGCTCTGACATGGCAGCCACTGAGGAGTGCATAGTTCCTCAACACCACTCCTACAGTGAAGCTGGAACCACTCAGCAGCAAGGCAAAATCAATAAATTCCATCAAAGTCTATGTGATTTGGCCTCGAGGCAAACAAGATTTGATAGGTTCTTCTAGTCCAAAATGGAAAATGTCCCTCAAAGCAACATCATTATAGTTTACTTTGTTGGCCAAATCACAAAAGTCCACCACAAAATCCTCTAGGGAACGATTCCCCTGGCAGAGACGCAGGAGTGCAACTGCTGGGTTCATAATGGGTCACGTATTCTGTAACATTACCGAGCAGGCTGAAGACACATTAGCAAACAAAGACGATGAAGCCTCCAAAGATTTTGTGTGGTCTGAGACCACTGAAAACACTATTGTGAGCCCCGCGCTTGGAGTGTGTTTAAGGTAGTGTTCCCCAACCTTTTTTCTGCCATGGCACACTTTTTATGACTAAATAAATTCTATGGCACACCACTATCCCACATAAGCTAACCTTTTTCAATATTTTTCCTTTTCAAGAACTTGTCCATGTTTTCTGTACGTCTGCGTAGCATCTTTACTTATAAAGTTTAAAATTCGACTATTAAAAAAAAATCACATAGGTTGGCTACACTGTGTGAGGTCACAGGTAGCAAGAGCTCTAAATGGGTAATGAAAAAACAACAAATTTGCTTCTTGCAATGCCACAACAAATTACAGGGATGCAAACTCATGAGGGGCGAAAAAGGTAAGACAATCACTGGTCCACGAAAATTTTTTCTGGGGATTTTTTTTTAAATAATAAGCTAAAAGCACCAATTCCAGTTCTTTTAGTGATTCAAGTTTATTCAAGTTTACAATTGTGCAGAATTAGTTGTAAAATAAAGAGTATTTTGGTGAGGCTTGCTTCTGTTTCACAAATTTGTAAAATTTTATTAACTGATTAGTTCAGTCACCAATTCTGGAAATGTCACTAGGTGGCGACAAATGAGCATCTTATGTGCTATGAGTGAGTCAGTGAATCATTTTGAGTCGTTCATTACCAAAATCTACCCATTTAATTTATGGTGTTTTAGCATTAAAAGAACAAAGCAGATCTATAGTCTTCCTTCAGCATTATTTTTCATCCAAAAAGACAACAATAATAGTCTAAGGACACAGTGCCAATCATTTACTTTGAATCATGCAGACAATTTATTTATTTAATTAAATCACAGACTTTTGTATTTTAATAATGGCACTAGACAACATTATGATATCTACAATATTTTTCAGTTTAATTGTACAGCCCTAGTCAATTGTTCCCCTTTTGTCACTCACTCAATGTTGTGTCGATGTAGTGACACTAGCGGTCGCTCTTGAGAGCCCCGAACACCTCCCATACTTTGAGAAAAGGCCAATTAGAATTGGCGAGTGGAATATGCATGCCACTCCCCCGGACATACGGGTATAAAAGGAGCTGGAATTCCCACTCCATTCAGATTTTCTTTTCGGAGCCGAGCGGTTTTACTATCAGCTAGCTGAATACTATTGCTGTTCCATTCACCTGATGAACCGTATGCTGTTGAATATATGGTGCATTTACAGCGGCTTTCTCTCCTTCTGCACGATGAGTGCAGATTTCGCCCCTGTGCAAAAGTGTATATTACTCCTATTATATTTTCTCTATTAGAGCACACACATTGGCTTTGAATGCTTTTTATGAATCAAAAATGTGATTCATTTGGAGAAAAAAAATAATAATAATAAATGCCTAGAAAAAAAAGATGCATCTTTATAAAGATAACTTTCCGTCTTTGTGTGATTCCTGAATGCAGTTGTTATCTCTCCGCTTCTGACGGCCATGGGCGCTCCCTCATTTGTCTGGACAGCGATCACACTGAGGCAGCGTTTGTGGATGGTTCATGCTCTCATTCAAAGAATATGACCATGGCAACTTTGCAGTCTCGGCTTTCCTTCTTCCGCGGGAAAGCCACTCTAGCCACCCTCCGCTCTGCTTGGCTGGCACTGGAGGCGATTTGGGGAGTTTAATGGTAGCGCTCTCGCCTGAACCTCCCATTCCCCAGCATGCTCGTTTGCTCCCGTCCTGTTCTGATATAAGACCAGCCTGCCTCACAGCCAGCATATGACATCTATTTCGGGGTCTTTGATCAAGATGAGTTATCTATCGCTGCATCGGAGAGCATAATGGTGTTTTCGGATGCCAATGACACAACTGTGCTACCTCCTTCGGGTCTGCCCGCCCAGTCTGAGGCTGACGCAGAGCTGACTAACATGCTTGCCCGGGCCGCCGCGATTATCGAGTTGGACTGGAACCCTCCTCCCTCCCCTGAGCGCTCACTGCTTGATGATAGGCCACGGCCAAACCCCCCCCCCTCCCCCTTTTCTTCAAGGAGGTGCACGACAAACTGACTTCCGGGTCATTTTGGCCCGCAAAAAGCCGCCACATGGCAGGATCGACCTGCGCTACCCACAAGAGCCTGTAGGACTAAATCGTCACTGGTGACCAAAGCCTACAGTGCCACTGGAGAGGCCACCTCCGCCCTGTATGCTATGGCCATCCAGCAGGTACACCAGGCCAAGGCACTCAAAGAACTGCACGTGGGTAGTCCTGATCCTGACATGCTGCATGAGCTGCGCTCGGCAACCGACCACAGCCTCCAGGCGACGAAGGCAGGTGATGTCCACCTTGGTGGTCCAGGAGCGCCATCTGTTGCTGAATCTGTTCAAGATCGGACCAAATCGGACTTTCCATCCAGCACATCTTGCCCAGGCATGGCTCAAGATCCCACTCCCTGTCAGCCCACCGAGGGCATCCCCCTGCGGCGTCCAAAGCCCAGGCAGCTCTGCCTCAACACGAAACCAGTTCTCGGCCCCAGCACAGAGCCCCCCACAGGAAGCTGACACCCTGTCTCGGTCTGGCACGAGGACCCGGAAGGCTCCTAAACGCCCCTGAGACAGACGACCTGCTTCACTTCGTGCAGGGCGAGAATACCGCCACCCTGCGTGCGGAGATCGCGACCCTTCTTCTCAAGGGTGCGATAGAGCCTGTCCCTCCAGCCGAGATGGGGAAAGGGTTCTACAGCCCTAACTTCATCATGCCAATGAATGGCAGTGGGTTGTGGCCAGTCTAGTTCTGAACTGGCATATAATATCTGAAATCTGCATACTCAACTACCTCGACGATTGGCTGATTCTAGCACACTCTCAAGAGCAGGTATTTAGTGCTCAGGCACCTCAGATGTCTAGGGTTTCAGGTCAACTGGGAAAAGCACAAGCCCTCTCCGGTTCAGAGCATCTCTTTTCTCGGCAATGAGTTAGACTCTGTCTCAATGATAATGCGCCTCACAAGCGAGCGCACGCAGTCAGTATTGAACTGCAGGAAGACATTCAGGCAGAGGACAATGGTTACACTGAAACACTGAAACACTTTCAGAGGCTCCTGGGGCATATGGGTACCTCAGCAGCAGTCACGCCGCTCAAGTTGATGCGTATGAGACCGCTTCAGCACTGGCTTTAGACTTGAGTCCCGAGATGGGCATGGCCCATGGCACAAATCACGTAGCTATCACGCCGATCTTCCGCCACTTATTCAGCCCTTGGACAGAACTTACATTTCTACGGGCAGTAGTTCCCCAACAGCAAGTGTCCAGATGTGTTGTGGTCACCAAAGACGCCTCCAAACTGGGCTGGGGCACCGTGTACAATGGGCACGCAGCCGCCGGTTCCTGGTCAGGACCGCGACAGGGTTGGCACATCAACTGCCTAAAGTTGCTGGCTGTACTACTCGCCATGCGGAGTACCTAAACCATTTGTCAAATCAGTCAGTCTTTTTGCAAAACTCTAAACACATTCTCACTCACTAAAACACATTTTGTGTTGCAAAAAAATATACATGGTGGAAAATGTTAAACACATCTAAAACACAGTTGTCATCGTTTACATACAACGACTCAAAATTGTTCACACTTTGAACAAATGGTTCAAACCAACTGTACAAAATACACAAAGCACAATGACGTGACGCTGAGGCAGAATTAACCTCATTGACATTTCTTTTTGCAGTTGCACAAGATTTTTGATTTTACTGTAATGTGTTTTTCATTTAGAGTTTTCTTTGTTCTTTGGAGTTTTGCGGTTGGACTACTGTATTTTTACAGTATGCAAGTGCTGAATATATAGACATTCAAAACTGTATTACTTGCAGTACTTACAGTATACAATATATTCTCTGTACAAATGTAAGTTGTGATTACTACACTTTTTTCAGTAATTGCAAAAGGTACAACAAAAAATGTACAACATATAATAAATAAAAAAATCCTGTAACTTCATGCTCTGGATGCTGTCTTTTCCATTTTCTGATGTAGTGTCCAATGAATGCTCTGTTGTGTTTATATATTGACTGGATGTGTGGATGATCTGAAAGCATTGTTTGATTTTGAGCACAGATGAGTCAGGGGTTTTGTGAATGTGTCACGATTCACTTTTGCCCGCCTGTGTTTCTCCCCTGTCATCTGTTCCCGGACTACACTTCCCATAATTCCTTGCCCTCATCATTCCCAGCTGTCCTTGATTGTGTCCTGACTTGTGTTTCATTAAGTCATTATCCATTGTGTATATATGCCCTGTTGTTTGCTGGTTCTTTGTCAGTTGTTGAATGTGTATGTTTTTAGACCACCTGTGTTTGAACAGTACCCTTTGTTGTTTTTTTTATTTTTTATTTTTTATTTTTTTATTTTTTTATTATTTATCCTGATCCTGATCCTGTTTTCCCATCGTGGATGTTTTATTTCATACTTGTTTATTTTTCATACAAATCCATAGCCTAGATCCAGATCTCTTGACTTCTTCCTCAGCGTCAGAACAACTGACCACAAATGGATCTAGCGGCTATGTTTGTCCAGTTGAGGCGAGAGGATTTACCCATAAAGGAATACTCCCATCGTTTCAGCACCATTGCCAGCATCGCTGGATTTGCTGATTCCCACCTAAATTCAATTTACCTGATCGGACTAAGCTCGCCAGTGGAGGGAACTGCCGGAAACCGGAGATTACATGTGGGAGGAGTATGTGAAGTTAGATTTAGAGACACTCGCTGCAGAGGACCCACCTATCTCAATCCAGGTTCCAGTTTCCAAGTTTTCCACATCTGAGTCTGCTCCGCACTATGTCACAGTCACGCCACAGTCGGATTCACATCATGTCACAGCCACATCTGAATCTGCTCCATGCCATGTCACAACAACACCTCAACCTGCTCCATGCCTTTTCACGCCAATGCCCATGCCTGTCACGGCCAACGAGCCAACGCCCATGCCTGCCGCAGCCAAGAAAACAACACCCACACTTGCCACGGCCAACGAGCTGAAATCTTCATCCATCCCAGAGCCAGCGCTGCCAGCCTCGGCCATCCCAGAGCCAGCATTGCCAGCCTCGGCCATCCCAGAGCCAGCATTGTCAGCCTTGACCGTCCCAGATCCTGCGCCTCCAACTTCGGCCTCCTGGAGGAGGAGGAGAAAAAAGGCTTCTGTTTCCAAGTCTCTGCCAGTGTTCTCAACTACGGAGGTTGTTTCCAAGTCTCTGCCAGTATTCACGACCACAGAGGTAATTTCCAGTCTCTGCTAGTGTTCACGTCTACAGAGGTCGTTCCTGAGTCTCTGTTCATTCCCACAACCACAGAGGTCGCTCCCGAGACTCTGTTCATTCCCACAGAGGTCGCTCCCGAGACTCTGTTCATTCCCAAAGAGGTCGCTCCCGAGACTCTGTTCATTCCCACAGAGGTCGCTCCCGAGACTCTGTTCATTCCCACAGAGGTCTCTCCCGAGACTCCGTTCATTCCCACGACCACAGAGGTCGCTTCCGAGACTCGTTCACACCCACGACCACAGAGGTCGCTTCCGAGACTCTGTTCAAGCCCACGACCACTGAGGTCTTTGCTCCGTCATCCTGGACTCTTAGCCTCGACCATACCATGGCTCTGCCTTCCACTTTGCAATTTAGCATTGCAAAGGCCTTTAGATTAGACTGACTGAATATGATGTTAATCTGATTTAATCTCTAGGAGGAGTTTGTTAAAGTACAAGGCTTGGAAATGGCATAAACTGAGCAAAATTTGAAGAGAAAAATCACAATGTCTGACTTCCAGATGTTATTAGAATATGACTCTAAGATACTTTTTTGTACATGTTGACATGTTACATATGCCTACCAATTTGAGTTATAACAACTTATTGTTTCATGGCGAAACATCAAACGTTGCATGAGGGCTGCTTCATTGAAATTTTGTAGGTGGCGCTATTGAGCCATTTTTCCACAATTAATTCTAAAACCAGAATCAGATGTAAATTTTCCCCAGTTTTGAGATGTGTGCAAAGTTTCATGAGTTTTCGAGCATGTTTAGGTCCTCAAAAATGTGATTCATTTGGAGAAAAAAAATAATAATAATAAATGCCTAGAAGAACAATAGGATCCTCACGCCATCGGTGCTCGGGCCCTAATAATAATAATAAATGCCTAGAAGAACACCATCAGTGCCTATATATATGGAGCAGATACAATAGGGTCCTCACAACTCGGTGCTCGGGCCCATATAAACGGAGCAGATACAATAGGGTTCTCACACCTTGGTGCTCGGGCCCTAATAAATGCCTAGAAGAACAAAAGGGTCCTCGCACACCGGTGCTCAGACCCTAATAATAAATGCCTAGAAGAACAATAGTGTCCTCGCAACATCGGTGCTCAGGCCCTAATAAACCAAACAGATAAAATAGGGTCCTCACACCTCGGTGCTCAGACCCTAATAAATAAATAAATAAAACCATTATGCAACATCAATGATAAACAGAATTAAGGAGTTTTTCCATTGTCTTTTTCAGCCAAACACATACAAATACTGACTCACATAGAGCTTTGAAAGAAAACTGTCTTCTCTCTCACACTTGCTCTCACACAGGGGACAGGAGCCACACACAAACACCCAAAAGCAAGCTGCACGGCAGGCTGTAATCAGTGGCTCTATGACAGTGGGGGGAGGCAGGCTGGTAGGGGAGACAGAGGGACAGGAGTGATAACAGATTGAGCGACTCTGATAAACTCTCCTTTAATGGCTCTGCCTGTCCCCTTCGCATTTTTTTCTCCAGCACCTATTTAGTGGAGTCTTTCACTGCTGTAGGGATTAGGCTGCTGGATAAGGGCAAGTAAACACAGGCTGCTTCTCTGAGAGAGCAATGGAGAGACAGAGACAGGGAGAGATATAGAGAGGGGAAGAAAGGGAAGGGAGGAGAGTGAGAGAGAGGGAAAGTGAGAATGCTAGAAAGAATGAGAGTTTGGTGAGAGGGAAAGAAGCAGAGCAGGAGAGGAGGAAGAGGATTTTTTAGCTGATGAAATCAGTCATGGCAAAAGAAAGTGCAACTCAGTAAAAATTTGAATTTTAAGTTAACTAATGCAGAAACCAGGGATAATTGCAGGCTGGATTTATCTCTCTTTGCCTCTTAGAAATATAAAAGTATTTTGGGTAACACTTTACATTAAGGTTCCATTCATTAACATTAGTTAATGCATTAGTAATCATGAACCTACAATGAACAAAATATTTTTATAGCATTTATTCATATTTGCTAATGTTAGTAAATATAAATACTATTGTTCATTTTTAGTTCATAGTGCATTAACTAACGTTAACTTGTACAACTTTTAAAAATGTAGTACTATATTAGTAAATAAAAATTAACCAATATTAATAAATGCTGTAAAATTATTGTTGATTGTTAATTCATGTTAGTTAATGTTGTCAGTTGTCAGTTCCATGTTAACAAATGGAACCTCATTTTAAAGTGTTACCATATTTTGACATCTCTGTTGGGAAAGCAGTTAATGCATATGATTCCCATTGGTGTCAAAAGTAGCTTAATTCTGTGTGTTTAGCACTGGGGCATGACACACAAACCCAAACACACATCAACTCGCATGCAGACAGCAATGTAAACATGGATTAATGTGATGTCTTAATCACAGTGCGGCAGGCAGACAGGTCATGCTGCCTATGCTGAGTTTCTAGAAAAGCATTTCTCATAACAACAGAACACAACGATGACACTTTTGAGAGGATGAGATGAAGATGACAAACTGATGGCAACTGTATGAATATTTTTATAATTAAAGTCAACACGTTTATCAATTGCCACAAATCATAATGGCTTATTAGCAATTTTCTGTGGAATACATTTTAAAGCTATAATACAATACTGATCCAAACTGTAATCATGATCTCTATTAATTAAGCATTTAATCAGCCACCTGTCTAACTACATTATTAAATCCTGAACTCCTCCAAAAGAAATGATATGTGGAAAACAGTCTTCTTTAAATTTTCAATGTAAACAGTATAGGGTGGATTTCTTTTCTGCTCTGTTAGTCTGACAGTGCATGACATAAAAAAACACACCGCTTTATAATCAAATGCACATCCTAAATTCAAGTTAACGTCTCGGTTACTGTTGTAACCTCCATTCTCTGATGGAGGGAACGAGACGTTGTGTCGATGTAGTGACACTAGGGGTCACTCTTAGGAGCCCAAACTCCTCAGATCTTTGAGAAAAGGCCACTGAGAATTGGTGAGTGGAATTTGCATACCACTCCTCCAGATATATAGTATAATAGGAGCTGGCTCGCAACCACTCATTCAGATTTTAAGAAGATTCAGAAGGAACACACATCTTCATCTCACGGAGGGGAAAGGCACTATATGCAAACGATACACCTGGCCAGCTGCCCGTATTCCCAAACGTACATGTTTGTTATTGACATAACACAGGACAAATCCAGCTCAACCTGGAGATTGTAAAATCTCGCCAAGGTATTGGGTGTTGCCCAGCCCGCTGCCCTGCAGATGTCTGCAAATTCCAATCGCCAATTCGCCATTGACCTTTTCTCAAAGATCTGAGGTGTTTGGGGCTCCCAAGAGCGACCCCTAATGTCGTTACATCAACTTCGAGTGAGTGACAGATAGGGAAACCTATTTTTTTATTCTTATAACCATAACAGCATATATTACATTAATAATACAATGCAGCATAAGACCAATTTTATTTAAACATGTATATAATTGCTCTATTAACACAATCTGACAATAATATAATTTTGTAGACTGATAAATATATTTAACCAAAATAATCAAATAAAAAAAGACTAAAAGAAAGTTTCTAGAGCTAGGAATGCACTAGATGATGGTGTATACTGATGACTGTATTGTGCTTTCAATATGACATTCAAGATTTGTCTCTCTCTGAACGATGTGCTGCATCTAACTGTAATCAGCCCTCTTCAGTTGAGTCTGATTGTGGTCAGCTGCTATGAGTAGACCTTAAACAAACACCTTGTGTGCTGGCGTTGTTGGCCTGTGCATGTCAGCACAAGGCTGGGCCACCACAGCCAAGTGTTTCAATTCTTGAAGAGCTTCCAGAAGAAATTAGTATGTAATGACCGCACTCCGCAAGAAGAAAGGCCTATTATGGCTTGCGCCGACTGTACTTGGCTTTCATTTGCAATCTAAATGGATGTGTGCGAAGGTGAGAGTTCACTTGCTATTCAAGTATTTGGCTTTAACAGGCTCCAGCACTCTTGCTTTAATTCAAGCAGAAGGACAAGTATGAATAATCGCTCTAGATAAGACTCATCAAAACACGGCTCCAGTGCCTGCCTTTTTTTAATCCCTGAGCCACTTTCTCATCTCCCACCTCCAGTTTGGAATTTCCAGTAAAGCCTCAAAGGCATTTTCTGTTGTCATCTGTGTTATGACTTCCATTATTATTTTGAGTTTTTAATTTTGATTTAGTGTGCCCCTAAAATAGTAGCAACTAAAATAGTATGAAAAATATGTGCATGCTAGCCTGAACGATGTCCCCTGATGCTAGTACACTAGAATTTGAGCTCCATTGCTCCCTCTCCACCAAACACCCCAAACTCATAGCCTTCCTAAATAAATGAATGTATGTGTGTGTGTGTGTGTGTGTGTGTGTGTGTGTGTGTGTGTGTGTGTGTGTGTGTGTGTGTGTGTGTGGCCAATTTGTAGAGAATGATTGTGTAAGAGATGTCTCTTTGTTAGTCCATAATAAGCAAGGACTGAATGTTTTATTTAGATACATGAGGGTGCACAGCCAAAAGCGCTAATTCGTGGCCCCCAGGGTGTTAGTTTCACGTAATATATGCACAGGCTAATTTATAACACTGTGACTAATTTCCATTTCTTGTGCTTGGAGTTGCCTCGCTAATTATGAGATTTTTTTTCCCTTTGGTCATTTTTTCCCCTCATAATTACAGCTCAGCATTCAGGGAAGGAACTGTTGCAAATGAGATGGGTCTTGCCGTGCCGACTGATGCTCTCCTGCATCCAGGTGAGCCCAAATTCCAGACAAGATCCACCGTTTCACCCTCATCTGCTCCATTTTCCGCTTGCAGTAAATCTTTGATGTCACCCATCCTCGCTTGTGCCACTATACCTTATCCTGTTTCCCAATGATCAGATAGAACCGCCTTTAATTAGCTGGGCGACTTTAATTAGGAAAAAGTTAACTGTTACATGAAAGCTGCCACATCTGTGATCCTACTGCTGCCTTGGCATCAGGCACAGAGGGGGTCTCCATCAAAGGGCTCCCCCCTGCTGTGCAGCCCTACTCTAGCATGCTCTCCTCTGCTAAATCAGGCCTGCTGATGCCAAGTGACTGAGCTGAGCGAAGATGCAGCCACAAGTTAACTGGGCAAAACAAAAGCGATAAAAGAGGAGGACTGAACGCATCACTCCACTCTTTCTTGTCTCTCGTTAAGCGAGGAACACAAGGCAGACACAAAAGGATCTGAGGCTAAACAATGTCACTTAACAAGACATTACTGGCTCGTCATTAGCAATTTGCCAGTGCATATTTTGTCCTCCCATCACATCATAGGTATCCTGGAATGTTGTGGAAGGCCATGCTTTGAGCCTACCCCTTATTTCACTGTTTTTTATTAAAAAAAATGTGTCCCAAGTTTCAGAAGCAAACTCCCCATGTATGGTGCTGTTGCAGTTCAGCTTCACAGTTAAGGAAGTAAGACCCCCTATATTTGACTCCCAAGTTCTTCCTGTATTTCTTCATTTATTTATTTATTTATTTATCCTTATATATATATATATATATATATATATATATATATATATATATATATATATATAAAGATAAATACTTGAGACAATGAGCAGCTGGCAGGTATGTCTGGATATCACTTGAAAGCATAAAATATTCACTTAAGAAAGATTAAAATCTGCCAAAACTTTGGAATTTCTTCCTAAATGATTTCAGGTAGAAATATTATGGATGGCATTTTTGTATTTAAAATCGGTTACCCCTTGGGAGGAATTACAGAGACTGTATACCCTTTTTCCAATGCTTTTAATCCTCGTATCACTCACTGCCCTTCTCTCTCTCCCTGTCATTTTCAAGCACAGAATACAACAGCTGCATTCTGCTATAATATGCTTTAAACATATTGACGTCTGTCACTGCCATTAATCAGGAAGAAAAAGGCTTTTAATTTCATTGTGCTTGCATCCTGTTTTGCCCATCCCCACAGATGCTACAGGCACAGACTCGTGTTCTGTCTGCCTGTCCCATCGCTTCTTATTCTGTGGGCCTTTTGTCATCAGCAGACATTGAGCGACTATATATTTCCAACTGACATGTGCACTGAGGAAAAGACATACCAACTTATAACAACAAAACATGGCGTGAAGACATTCATCACTCAGCATGACAAGAGCGCTCCAAATGTCAATCACTCTGAGAGAAGCTCAGGGCTTTACTCCTTACTTGCCATTAGCACCGCTTAGCATTCAAATTAAGTTGTCTGTACAATTAAAAAGATACAACGGCATGTATTTTTGTCTTCATTGGAGAACGTTTAAGCTGTCGAAATCAGCCAAATGCAAGAGTTGTCTTCAGAAATGCAACTGTAGAGGCACTACATTATATCAACAATCCAGTCAATTTTGAAACAATTGAAATTTCTTACCCTGCTACTGCTATCCAAGCTCAAACATGCATTAATTTGTCAAGCTTAACAACAGTGTTAAATGTGCAATGTGTAGCACTGACATAGTGTCTCTCTGCTGGCACAGTTATGAGAAGATTGTGAAATCGATTTCCATATTGTATTTTACACCCTTTCATCAGGCATGGTTCTGCTGCCTGGAAAGCTCACAATTTCAAAAGCACTTAACATACTCTAGCCCTTTTTTGTTGTTGTTGTTTTTTTAAGCAGTACGCTTCATCAGTTGAGACACCAGTGCGAATAAAACCAAATATCAGTGTGGAAGTAACTTGAATTGAAGAACAACCAAATTGCTCCTAGTTAATGTATCTTCATTACTGTGCTGTGTTCCTTGGCACACCAAAAGATTCTGACATACTAATTTCCACGGCATTAAAGCGACAGCTTCTTCTGTCACTTTGAATGTGAGACGCAAAAGCAGATTATTACAGAGATTTCTTACATTCCCTGCTGTGAACACCAGAATGACACTTAAAATATAATGATGTTTATAACCATGCTCATTAGTTCGACTGTGTCTCTTCTGCAGAAATAATACTCCTCTTCATGGGAGCCAAGCAGATTTAAAATTGCAGCAGAAGAGAAGCAGGCAGTTATGTTTAGAAAAAGAAAATAAATATTGAATACAGAGAGCTGGCTATATGTTTTCTACTGATTAGAATGCATACATTAGGAAATGCCATATACAACGGGGAAGGCCATTTGTCCGATCTTAATCTGTGGATTAAGTGTCTTAAGTGTGAATTTATTATAATTATTTCCTAAACATGAATTTGTTTACTATGCTTTTTTTTGTTTGTTTGTTTTTTTGTTTGTTTGTTTTTTTTTTACAGAATTTTCATTTAGCGGATGCCTTTTTACATACAATTCTAAATTTCAAGATTTTCTCTTTTAAAACATTGTCAGATATTTCAAGGTGTACTGCCATAAGTGCTTATGTCAATATTACATAACAATAGTACCCTCAGTTCAAAATAATACTGTACCAGAAGAACTAAAGCCCACAGGAGCTAAATAAGTAAAGAAGTTGTATTTGTAGAGCCAGTAATTTTGACCCTGTCTCTTTTGGCTAATTCAGTTTGAGTGGAAATGTGCATAACCTGCATTTCTCAATAATGGCTACACATCTAGATGAATACAGAGAAGAAGAATTAACATGGCTCATTAAAATATTAACACGACAGAAAGAGCACAGAAATTAATTGCGGCCGTTCCTTTGATTTAAAATATAAGGCAAGCACTGTTGTCTTTTGATAAGAAACTAATAAACTGCTTGGATAATCCCTGCGTGACCTAAAAACATGCCTAAGAGAGCAACCTTATCTTGATGGAGAACTTATCTAAATTAAATTCAGATAGCATAGGAACCTATGTTTCTACATGCTATACTGCTTTCAGTGATTATTAATAGCCGACAAGATGTTACTACAGCTCTTACAAATCTAATACAGCAATTTGCAAAGCAAAACTGTTTCTGAATGGGTTATGACCATCTTCTTTATTAAATGGTAATAGAAAATTACATGAAATGTGTAAATCTGCCTTCCTGTATGGTGAATGGTAACCACTGTCAGTTGTTGTGCTTTGTGAAAAGGAGTACAATGGACCTAGGGCAGTATGTGCTCAACCTAAATGATTATTTGTCTTATGCAGATGTAAATAAGACTGTAAATAAGTAATGATTGTGCTCTCAGTGTTAATCTGACAGAAGAAATTAATCTAAAAACATAGTTTTTTGTGTGAATGATCAATGCCTGATGAAGAGGGTGAAAATTATGGCATTTCTCCTTTATTACAAACAAAACATTGTTCAGTGAGGCTTCGTCTATCTTAACCATAATAGTGTCACAAAGAATAGAATTACAGTGTATAAAAAATATTGTTATGGCCATACCACTACAATGACATTGCACTGAAATGAATATAGTTTGGTATGTCCCAAGAAATTCTGCATTTCCATCAAAATACTCATTGCTTTAGAATGTTAGATATTTTCAGTAATGTAAAAAAGGGTTATTGGTTACACATTAAAATCATAAAAGGACATGCTAGGTTGAACTGAGGATATTTCTGTCATGTTTCAAATTGATACTCTTTGTATCAGCTTCAGACACTCCATTCACACAGTGCAATGGAGTTCATCCTTTTTCATATCTCTCTTTAATTCCTGTACAAAATCAGAACAAAATGGCAAAAGACATTTTGAAACCACTTAAATTGTTACAGAGGCACAGAACATAGTTAAGGACCTCAGATATGGCTATTAATGGAGAGCTAGATTGTGAATAGACAGACACCTCTTTCAGCACTCTTCAGAACATTTAGTTTAAATCTCAGTGTACTTCTGTGTGTGTCTCTTAGGTCAATTTATCTCTGCTCAGCTCTCTTGATAGGACTGAATAATACAAGAGAAAGGGGGCACCAGCACATACCCGGAGCGACCTCGGATTTCTTCATATCTGCAAGTGCTGGAACTGACTATTTTCTTCAGATTGGTCATAATAGAAGCATTTGTCATGGTTTTTTCACTGTTGGTCTGCACTTGATGTTAGTTTAATTGGATGTGCTCCTAAATAGATTGGGATAAAGGGAGTATTTGAAGACAGGTGACCATGCAATGTCTGACTGAGGTGCCTCCTTTACTATATATAGCTTGGCTTTATCTGACATCTGCAGTTCGCCTATTAGTCAACAGTCTGTTGCTTCACATAGATTGAAAATAAAATGGTTGTACTATTATGTAATGTAATGAATGGATATGCTTATTTGGTGAAAAATATAAAAGCAATTAGAATATATTAAAGCTTCAATATACTTCCATAGAGTGTATGCTTTTATTGTATTAAGGTGAAAACAGCATTCTCATCTAGAACTATAATGATTTTATAGAGATCTGTGAAAATAATCGTTAGATGTATGTAAATTAGGGCTGTCAGTCGATTCAAATATTGAATTGGTTTTTCAAAATTAATCACGATTAATCGGAGTGTAGCAAATCCACTTAATGATAAAACGATATCAATATTTACCAGAAAAAAAAAAAATTCGATATGGATGATAAACTTAAGCAATTTTCGATATCTAGCCAATGTTCTACATCGAGACGATCGTTATAGGGACATGACGCTAAAAATACCAGCAGTTCGGGAAAGTTATTCACACACCTAGCCAACAGAATCTCAGTCATGAAATCAGCCTGTTAGGAAGTATTAACAGGCTAGTGGCAAGATGTACCTGCTAAACCGGTAATGAGGCTTGGTAGCTGCTAACTAGCAACTAGCTATCCAGCTAATATGATATCGTTGTGTACCAAACAAGACAGCACAGACAATGCAATATAACTATCGACTATAAACAACAACAGCTCCAACATCAACAACATTGCTGTTTATTTATGTACTGTTTAGTTTTGTGTTTTTTTGAAATCATGATCCATAGCGCTGTCACAGACAAGAAAGTGTTTCTTCTTCTTGTGATGTTTATTGCCAGTTGACAATCAATCATGGCGCATTACCACCATCTCCTGAGCTGGAGTGTGTAGCTTCACCAGAATGTTTGATAACACTTTATAATAACAGTACATGAATAATCAGGAATTATTACCTGAATAAATAGCTACTTCTGAATAAATTCATGATAAGTTAAGGAACTGACTAATCAGGGACTAATGAAGAGCTAACATTAACTACAACATGACTCATATGAAGTCATGCATTAATAACAGCCACCTTGATTACATGTTAGTATATATTTGATAGTTAATACATTAATTAACATTAGGGAATAAGTATTTCAACCTCTAATTAAACATGCATATTTAATGTTGTCATAATTTAAATATTTTATGCATTTAGCTGTCTGCCGTTTCGCCACAAACATCATTGAATGACAGTATAATTACGCCATTTAAAAAAAAAAAAAAAAAAATTTGTGGAGAGTTTGTTTCTGATGTGGCACATATAAGCAGCACTTTCTAGGTGTGCCACTATTTCCTAGGGTAATCCTGATATTTTTTATCTAATTATTGGCTGTTTTGTTGGAATGAATAACTGATTGATGTCAGAGTGTTCATAATATCCATTTTGATGATGTTATGGGGAATATTTTAATTTATTTTGTTATTTGAACGTATTAAGTGCTAATATTAGCATTTTTAGCATTTCTGATTGGACATCAAAAGATATAGAAAGAGACAAAAAAATGTATAATTTAAAAATGTCTTGTATGTCTTAACAGATATGTTTGGATTTCTTTTGATTTGGTATATGTTTTAAAAGACATTTCGTTCATTTAAAGCATCTTGGTGTAAGATTGAAATGTATTTCAGTATTCATTTTTTTCCTCATTAAATGTGTTTTCCCTTAAAATGTTGTGTTTTTTAATGTCATATTATACTGATGGATTCCGATTTTCATATATGTGTATTAAATGATTTGTTAATCAGTAAAATGTCATGACTTTACTTTCGGGCACATCATTATTAACTCATTAACTACTCATGAACTATAATCAACTGATGACTTTTTAATGCAGCATCATGTCATGAATTTACTTGGTGGGGCACATCATTATAAACTTAATATCATCTACACATGTACTACACTAGTATTCATCTCAGTTAAATCACATATTGTATAGCATCATTTAGTTTGTTTTTTCATGATGTAAAAAGCTGAGATGGCCTGCATTTGGATTTGGGCTGCCCCTGATAATCACTAAATGTGAGTAGATGAGAACAGTCTTGGTGGACCAAGTTTTGATTGGTCGGTTGGTTGCAGAAAAAAACCCTGAAAACTGGTATTACCGCTTGTTGGATGCTAGTTGGTAATATGGGATAATTATCGTTTAGCAGGGTCAGGGTTAAGCCTACACAATAAAGTAAGACACCTTGATTTCAAACTTTGAACTTTATTTTTATTTATTTTAACTAAGAATCCAAATTAAACTGGAAAAAAATTAAGTGCAATTAAAATGTGTGTTGTTTTACCTTTTGAAAGATTGCTTTACAACAGTTGTGAAGGACAACATCTCTCTGGCAAAGAACCTACTTCATCTGTGCTTTCTCTACCAGTCAAGCATTTAATTGTCTGGGAAAATACATC
This sequence comes from Moxostoma hubbsi, assembly GCA_032164185.1. Taxonomy (NCBI): domain Eukaryota; kingdom Metazoa; phylum Chordata; class Actinopteri; order Cypriniformes; family Catostomidae; genus Moxostoma; species Moxostoma hubbsi. Next base: position 6,126,189 of record JAVLUX010000013.1, on the reverse strand, counting down.
ATGTGTGTGAATAAATTTGTTTTGTTCCCTCCTTAAAGATCTATATATATATATATATATATATATATATATAATTATTTATTGAAAAAATGAAAAACTTAAATCAAATACATTTCTAAATTCATATTGCACTCCAAACGAAAAAGCAAATAAAATAATTAAGTGATCAAAAAAATTATATATATGATAATATATAATATAAGTAACAGCCTGGCAACCTCAGGCAAGTATCTGTACACAGTATTACTTACACAAATGAAGACATTTGAAAACAATTAGAAATGTAAAAATAACAATTGTAATGATGATAATATTCACTGAAATATAAATCATGGTTCAAGGTGAACGTGTGTTTGTATTATTTTATGTTTTAATCACAGATTGCAGAGGTATAGGTTGCAAAGTTGTGTTCACAATGAACTGCTCTGTGGAAATAAAGTGAACTGAACTCAAAGCACCTCCTGAGCGGAGATGTTATTTGCAGCACTTATAGACAATACTATAAAAAATTCAGAACACAGAAACATGTGTTCCACAACACTGCACGCCTCTGTACAAACATACATGTGCACAGACAGCTTTTCAGTCATCTGTTCTTAAAAATATAATAAATTGTCTGTCTTGCGATCGACTGGTCAAATGACCATCCCAGCCAGAAAAGTTAAATCTTTTGGTTTCAAGAAGCAATATCGGATCATTCAAATGAAGATTAAAATTAATTGGAAAATAGGTATATATTTTTTAACCAATCTTATTGAAAACACAAATGTTTTGATTCTCTTTTTTTCTGCAGAACACAAACAAATATATTTAGAAGAATATCTCAGCTCTTTAGGTTCATTAAATTGTGAAAGGTGAACAAAGCTTTGAAGCTCAAAAAAGCACATAAATGCATCAGAAAATTAATCCATATGACTCCAGTGGTTTAATACATGTCTTCTGAAGTTGTCCAATTGTTTTTCTGTGAGATCAGACCAAAATATAACTCCTTTTTCACAATAAATTTCCTTGGCCATCATGATTTCAAACTCGATTACACTTTCTTGCACCATCTAGCACTCTGCGGCGCATGGGTCAAGCAATAGAAAGTATAACTGAGCTTGAAATTATGATTGTGCCTAGAGACTGCAATGGCAAGATGAACAGTGAAAAAAATTTTACATTTTGGTTTATTCTCACTCAAAACCGATTGCATCACTTCAGAAGACATGTATTAAACCAGTGGTTCTGAACCCTGTTCCTGGAGGGCTCCCTAACACTACACATTTTTGATATCTCCCTAATCAAACACACCTGATTCAACTCATCAGCTTGTTAGTGGAGACTCCAAGACATGAATTGGGTGTGTCAGAAAAGGGAGATATACAAAATGTGCAATATTGGGGGCCTCCAGGAACACGGTTGAGAACCACTGTATTAAACAACTGGAGTGATACAGATTACTTTTATGCTGTTTTATGTACTTTTTTTAACTGGTCCCCATTCACTTGCATCATGCATTGTATGGGCCTACTGAGCTGAGATATTCTTCTAAAAATCGAATCAGTATTCTGCAGACAAAATAAAGTAATACACACATGTGGAATGAGGGTGAGTTAATGATGGGAGAACTATTCCTTTATGTTCAACGTTTAATAAGGATGATCCAAGAAAATTATGCAGAATAATTATGTGTCATCCAGCGATGTTTGTGGTGAAACTGAAGACATCAAAAGTTATATATTTTTTTAATTATGTCCACATTTAATTCAAGGTTGAAGTACTTCACATTATTTCTTATAAAGCCTGTTTGATTTAGTTTATTAATGTTAATTAATGCATTAACTATCAAACACTTTCTAACATGTAATTAAGGTGACCATTATTAATGCATGACTCATGTTGTAGTTAATGTTAGTTCTTCATTAGTTTCTGATTAGTCCATTCCTTAACTCATCATTAATTTATGCGGAAGTAACCATTAATTCAGGTATTAATTCAGGATTAGTCAAGTACTATTATTATAAAGTGTTACTGAAAGTCTGAAAGTTACTGGAGTCAAACATCTGCTAATGATGCAGGATTAAATCCTAAACTGAGTTTACTTTAAAGGTATCTTACCCTCTGGGGTTTACTTGTAAACAAACAAGTTATTTTATGTGGAACTCATTTCCTTACCCATTAATGGTATGAAATATTTATCATATAAATATCAATATCGAATGATATGAATAAAATATTTTGATTTTTTTTTCCCATATCGCCCAGCCCTTGACGGAAATTACTTTATTTACTAAGAGGTCCTTTCTCCATCACTTTTGGATGTCATTTTTGACAAACAGACACCGAATCACTGTTAAATGTGTGTTTGTGGTGTTTACGCCAGTGTAATGTACCTAGACTCATTGCAAATGTTCCAGGCTATTCCAACCACTGTTTAAAACTCAAGCGGAGAAAACTTTATAATGTCAATAATAAATAAAAAAATAATAAATAAAATGTCAGAATCTAATGACAAAGTTGTTAAATTTGTTAATCGTGTAAAAATTTCATTTAAAATTAGTCAAATTCATTAATGCATTCATTTTGACAGCTCTTTTCTAAATGCTAATATTTCACAGTAGTTCAAAAAGATGAAAACTTGTCAACTTCATTTGAAATCATGAATAGAGATTGAAAGTGAAATTTGACTCATATCTGAATCTGACTTAACTAAGTCTTGGGATTCATGCATTTTGACAGGGTATTTCAATTGTCCTGTCTGAAAAAGATGTTGAAGGACAAAAAAAGACAGGAAACTTTGACAAATATCGTTCTTAACATTCAAATGGCCTTTATTGTCATTACGGAAGGCAAGATTAAGTTCACCTCATCAGACATGAGTATGACAGGTGACTCAATAGGTTGATGCCAAGCCACGAGCAGAGGAGATTACCAGAGCACTGATATCATTATTTGCAGCTATCGGGGATTCAGCAGGGAGGCAATTGTAATTTCTAGTCTTATTAGTCCGTACTCTGTGTAGGAGAAAAACCTGGTGATAAAGCTTGCCGCTGACATGCCAGCATTTCGCCACCAAGTGCTGTCACCGTGACACTTACCAAATGCCAGCAAGCTAGCAGCCTTGTAATCCTGCCTAATAGAGGTTAAAACAGACCACCATGAGGTGCTCTTTGATGAACAAAACAAATGGCACTTTTTGAAGCTATCTTGGAAATAGTTAATGGGCAAGGAATTGGATTTTGTCGACAACATGTGTTGCAAACACACAATTTTTGCAGTCTAACTCAACTCAAAATAAATAATGAATGTGTCCTCTTATGTCTAATTAACCCTTAAATGCAGACCTGAGGCTTCCTCAACATTTATCTTATGAACAGTGTGAAAATAAAAAAAGCATAGAAGCAATGTGAAGTATAACACATTAACAATATGATATGGCTATTACCATTTCATTGTACTACTAAAATGTTGTAAGTCGTGAGTCTATTTAGACACAGTAAGTGCCTTATAACATGCAAATTTAGCTCATGTGTAGCTTATGTGATATGTGTAGCTCAATGTGTGTTTGAAGTAATGAGTCCCTTTCAATCATTGGTTGAATATATTGCATTCTATTATTTTCTAATTGTCTAGAAAATGCTTTGAAAATGTTACACAATCTAATCATTTTGAAGAACCATTTGTTATAGACATGTGTGCCGGATTGCTAAACCCAAGGTATGTAATAATGATTGGCTAAACACCCATGAATTTAAGGATTAATAATAAGTTGCTTTCAAAATATTAATGTTAAATTGAATATGAATACTTTGAGAAGTTGCCTTCTTAGATTCTCCTTACATTAACTGCTGCTTACATACCATTTTTTTTTTAGAAACACATTTATTATATGTGTCAGCTTTGATGTTGTCTGTTACAAAAGATGCTTCCCGTGCTATCCTGTTCTGACATCTGTCTCTCAAACAGCGTCCTGTTCCCACAGTGGCCCTGAGGGGTTTCTGTCTGTGCGAATCTAAGCTTAGAGCTCTTTGGCAAGTCTAATTAATATTCCTTGCTGCCTCTTCGTTAAGCTCATTAATGTTTGTGCATGTCAGTTACTTGCACATAAGATGTAAACAACCCTGGAAATGAATGCCCTTTCGGAGACCACAACAGTCACCACCTCCGTGAAACAACTTCAGAGTGACTTAGATGAATGATGAGAGAGGTAGAGACAAAAAATATGCACCTGAATCCTCTGTTGGCGAGATTTGCGCATTAAAAAGCAGGCATGATTTGAAATGTTGTCCTGGAGGAATGGAAATGTGTAGCTGCCAGTGCCCCTCATTACTCTTTATTTGGAAAGCAAACAGCTTAGCAACTCACCATCTCTGACGGCTTAATCTGACTCTATCGGGAGACAAGGAAAAGTGACAGTGTGACAACAGTAGTTGGCATGTTAGGGAGGCATCGCTCAATTAGTTTTACATGCATGTTTTACGATACTCATCAAAGAACATGGGCGTGTGGTTGTTGTTTTATTAGAGATAGAAACAATTCCATAAATGGGTAAAACAACAATGGCATTCCTCAAGATCCCCTGAGAGCTGTGGATTTGATGTCTTCTTTGGGCAGTGACATTTCAGAATAATATCCTTGCGGTCCAGCAAGGTGGATGTGCTCCATACAGCCATAGAGGACCAACTGTGGACACTGTCACAGAATAAGTAATCTCTCAAAAATTAGAAATGTCACATTTTAACAGACCTATCATATTCCCTCTATTGTGAAGTGCATGGAAGATCTGAGTAACACCCATGAAAGATGAATTACATTTTACAGCGAAGAAAGCCGTGTTAGGGATTATTTATTTCCCTTGGACTGGATTTAGCTGTATTTATTCATTTATCCTTCCATCCGTCCACCCCACCATCCATTGTCTTTTGAAGCTGTATGCATATGCATAATATGTTTGACTGTGAGTTAGTGTGAGATAGCAAGCTGCAGGAGGAAAAGAGAGAGATTGAGAAGTGTTTCAGAGTGGATGTATGGGCTGGAATCTACCTAGGTTTACCACGAATGCAGCAATTATCATTAAGCCCCCTGTATAAGCGCTCCTCTCAGACGGGGCTGAAAGCAGTGTAAGACCCATATATAATATTAGATTAAATGGGCCCCCCAAAATATCAATACACAATGCAAATGAAAAGCAGCACAAGTAGCCACTCAGTATGCATATTTCCTGTCAAGTACACTCTATGACCTGCTGCAATGCGCTTGCCGGCAATAAACTCAACACTCTGGAAAAACAGCTGATGCATTGTAACACTGCTCCATCTTACTCCTTTCCTGCTTTATCTGCAATACAATAAACCAGCAATGAGTAACAAATGTATTGAACAGTTGCTGGCACCGATTCATTCAATAAGTGTAGATAATGTTTAGCTCCTTCCCCTGCAAACCTAACACGACTGCAATAAACAGCTCTGAGCATAAGACACTTGTTTTGTGGTGGGGATGGACAAGAATATAACAGCCAAAAAGCAGGCAATTATGTGTGGGGCATGTGTTGGGTGAGCCCACGCCTCTCTCCTCCGCTTTGTGTCTATTGTGTGTGGAATTACCACTGGATATAACCACAAGAGGAAGAACACACATTCTGGAGCATAAGATACAGTGACTGCAGTGGAAACAGATAAGTGCTCATCATATAAGTGTAACCAGCAGGTCAGAGTCAAAATTACCTGTCAGTTCTATTGAAGATTCCCAGTTTGGATGCCAGACCAAAATTAATTGTCTCTTGGTTTTTTTTTTGGTTTTTTTTTTTGCCTTGCATATTTGTAGAGTGGCCACAAAGTCTTTTCAACAGCAGGGTTTTACTTACATTCTACATTATCATGACAATATCATGATCATGACTAAGTCTCTCAAATAGTGACAAAGAAAATTTCTCCAGGAGAAAAGTGTTCTGTACATTTATTGTAAAGAAGAATAATTTTCTATTTATAACTTTCTTTTGTTATTCTATGTTGTACCTTTTGTGGTTTCCTTGTTCCCTTGGCTCTTGTCACACTGCGAGCAGCAAGCATTTGAATGTATTTTCAGTTACGTGTGAACTCATTATTGAAAAGGTCAGGTCCATACATAAATATATAGCACTGCATTTAGTATCCCAGGCTTCTGCTGGAAGCCCCTGGGAAAACAGAGTAAACCTAAAGACACAGAAGCCTTAAAGAAGCTGTCAATCATCCAAACTCTCCATACCTAATAAAGGACCATAGACTGTGATTGTATGCATAATGATAACTGTGAAAGGGGCATCTGAAATACATGGAATGTGGAGAAAGTTAAAATAATTTCCCCACCAAAACCATGGGAAGAATTTAGAGTTCATTTGTTCAGTGATTTTGATAAGCTAATAAAAATTAAAGTTGCCATGTAAGGGCCATGGTGCCTATGCAGTTGGCGTGGGTTTAGATTCAGTTTTTTCAAACCCATTTCACCTTTTTCACTCCATGACAACTTCCTGTTGTTGTAATGTGCAGTATCTTCTTGTAAAAAAGAAAAAAAAAAAAAAAAAAAAAAGCTAAAGCTAAAAGTGAAAATAAAGTTTATTTGTGGTGGGTTGTGTGCCCCGTTATCTCTGGCTAAGATTGTGATCCGTATCAATCTCAGAGATTGATAAGGGTTGTGTCGACATGCCTTTTGAATGTATTGGTTTTATTCAGAAATGGTAAGAATGCATTGCTTAACTGTACTAGTACAGAATAGGTGAGATCAATTAAGCTCAGAACTGTAAGCCTTATACATGCAGCTCACCCTTATAGAAGTGTGTTAACCCAGTGGTCCCAGCATAGAGCTGCTTTTCTTCTGTCATGGCATTGTCCATTCACACCCATTTGGCTCTTAAAGAATCATATCCTGCCCTGTTTGGCTAAAGAAGACTTTCTGTCTTAATGGACCCTGTCACCCCTCCTCCTTGTTTGTCACAATGGAAGACTTTAAGCTTCGACACTGGTGATGGGGCAACAGAACGGACCACCAGCACACTTGGCCACCACATGTCCCATAATCGGAGAGCAAACAAAAGCACATTGAGGCCTCCCAGCCTCTCCGATCTTTTGTGAGACGACCCTTAGGTACTAACGCTTACAAGGCACCACAGAACCACTTCCTGTGCCTCAACCAGCGAGAAATTTATCACCGCTCCATCAATAACACATCCGTTATGGGTCGAGATGGATGCCCTAATGAGATGACTTTGTAGATCCCTGGATATTGGTGGTCCTCTTTTTGTGTCTGTTTTTATACAATGGCTCCAGTTATTGCCAGAGGTTTTGTGGTTTTCTTTTTTTTCCCCTTTTGTCTCTTCTGTCTTCCTCTCTAATAGATGAGAGTTGGTGGGGGAGCTTCACTGTCCCTGTGGCAGATATCAGGAACGCTCTGTCTTCACCCTGCCTGCTGCAGTTTCACCCTTTGTTGGGCAGCTCTAATAGGATTAAAATGGGTTTCCAGGTCTATCAGAGAAGACTCCCAACCAGCCCTAAATGGACACATCTCTTGGGGGACTGGACATTGTTGTGTTTTGTCCAGCCATACTGTTTGGGGTAAACTCTTGGTGTCCTGGTGTGGAGGGGCAGAGAGAAGCCATTGCCTAAGGTCAGGCCAAGGGAAAATCCCAGGATTATTGTAACACTCATTACAATGCACACAAAAGCAATGTGACCAGTGAAAGCACAAATAGGGTGCTTAAGTCAAATAGCCTGGGCCAAATTATTCTCTCCTCAACCCTGACATTGATTTGGTTTGGTCCAGCAAGAAACTCTCTCCACAATATGTACTGTGGAAGATAAAGGTGTGTCTTGTAATATGCAAATAATTTGTCAGCTCATATAGAGGTAGTTTTGGAACTATGAACGTAATGGCAAATCAGATGATTTGCTGGCTATGTTGGTCTCTTTTAGTGGCCAAAGTTTATATTTATACCAACCTGGTATTGAGACAACAATGTGAAGCACAATTTGCATACAGATGAGACTGTACAGAATCTGCATATTTCATTATTATTCCAACAGTAACTGGATTTGGCAAATGCCCAATGTAAGAGGAGACTAGCAGGCCACTACACTATGACACACATAGCTGTAAATGTACTAGAGCTGGCACTAAGTGATGTTTGTGTTGGTTTCAATGGGGCTCTTATGTCCATCTCCTGTAGCAATTGTGACAGTATGTGTCATATGAATTTGAGAACAGCACATCAAACTACAAATTTAGTAGGGCAGTCGATTTAACGTATTAATGTAGTGTGATTAATTATATGAAAATAACTTGTTAAAATAATAACGTAAGTAATCGTGTATAAATTCAGTAATAAGGAATATTCCTACCATTTAAATAAATTAAGCATGATCTGTGGCAGGAAGGAGCAGTCAGCGCAACTCCAGCTGTAAGTTAACATGCCTCATCAAGCCAGTGAGATCAGGCAACATTTTTCAAGGTTTCAAACTATTTAGCATCCTAAAACACAACACTTACAACTAGAGACATGACAAACCCAAACTGAGATGCTCCAAAATCTATATTTTTACTTGAAATATTGTACAATGCTTCTTGTATTGTCTAAATGCCTGACTTGTCTGTTGTCACAATTTATGTATATGATATATGTATAATAATTATAATTATTGTAATTAATATATACTAAATTATTCTATTATTAAGTTATTTGGGGAACTTTCTCTGTAAATATTAATATATGCAATTGTGAATTTCTAAATGTATAAAATTAAATAAAATAAAAAAATTCTAATTAAATTTGGTATCATAGCATAAGTACTATTTAGTTAAGTTCCACCTAAATGCATCACTGTACTAATCTGAGGTGACATGTTTAGTCTGCTATTGAACAATGGAGAACTAAAGGTTTAATGAAGCCGCTGTACACAAACAAATATGTACTGTCAGGCCCTCTGGGCTATCCCCAAATAACAAGTGATCATAGAAGAAGAAACTTTATTGTCATTGTAGTTATACAACGAAATTTGTTTGGTAGCTCACAGAGGACAGCAGCCATAAAAAAACAAGAAAGCAACACACATAACATAATAAATGTAATAAAAGTATAAAATATAAAATATAAAGTATAAGTATAAAAATAAATAATTAAAAAGGCACTTAGTATAATAAATAAACAAGATAAATATGGTAATTTAATACCAACATTAATGTCTAATGAGTGTTTTTGTACATTAGCAGCAAACATGAAAAAGGGAAAAGAAAAGAAAGATTAACTATTTATGTGTTGGGGGGGTGGCACAGGCTACAGCTCTGGGGAAAAAGCTGTTCTTAAGTCTGTTTGTACGGGTTCTGAGTGTTCTACATCTTTTCCCTGATGGAAGGGATACAAAAAGACTATGGACAATAGAAATGCATTTATATGATAGGAAGGTAGATACAACAGAAATTACACTGAAACTATGCAGTACATGCAGCTGCTCTCATTGTATAAGGTTTTTTATTAGATCAAATAAAAGTGATGTATCCAGCATCCTTCCCAGTGCTATGCATATTTGTTTATTTCTGTTATCCAGATTAGATCATAAAATTGTTAAATTACTTTCAAATTGCTTCTTCGAGAATGGCAGCATACTGAAAATGTTCATACAGTAAATGGATCACGAAGGGGAAAAATCTTATTTTACCCTGGGTCTGATAGGCAGGCAGGGCGCATTTCCATAGCTTTAAATAATGTCAATCTGGGCAGTCCCTGGATTGAAGCCCAGGCGCCGCAAGGCACAATTTTGCCTACTGTCTGATAATTTTCAGAATTATTGGCAACTTGGGAATTTCTTATCACTTGGGCTCAGCGAACTTCACTGCAGCTAATCGGAGCAGGGATCACTCACTCAAGGATTGCGCGATCATGTTTTTCATCTCGCCTGTGACAGCTGTCCCCTGCCCGCATTAGCAATGCAGATGAGCCTTCCTAATAGGTTAATGCAGAACACCCGAAAATGAGGTTTAATCCCCCAGTGTAATAATCGAACACTGGCAAATTCCTTGATGTGAAGAGATAGAGTCATCGGCTGTGACTCAATTAGGCCTCATGCAGTTCAGAGCAGAGTTACCTTCTGTCCCTAAACGGTGTGGTACACCGAGGTGCCGAATGTGATTGTCCGTTGTATCTTAAGGGACACCAAGGCAGTCAAAATATCCACCTGAAACACCTCGTCCCCTTATTTATTCCCCTTTTACTCTGCCTACCGCTGATGTCAACACACCCACACACACACGTGAATGAAATTAATAAATACATAGCTGTGGAACCTGCAGAGCAGCGATAAGTCAGGCACTGTGCCACAGCGGCACTGTTTTGAGCCTAATTGGAACTAAGTAGCAGACACATGTGGGAGCAAATATATAGCTATATTCATATGCACGTTCCCCTGTTTGGACACACCATCTATTTAAATATAAATTGAACTGGGGCTGCTCAAACTCAATCCAACTGATCAGGCTAATGTCAAGCCCAGTCTTGCATTAGATGCAGTGGTTATTATAGTCTCTTTTCTATTCAATAAGTAACTACATGCTATCCTTGTTCTACCATAGTTGAAATAAAGCAATTGTGTTTGCAAAGTACACTGGTCAGTAAATTAGAGGTAGAGAGTGTCTGGTGGTAGGCTGGGATTGCAGATCTTGCGCTCTGGCTGTTTAAACAGCGTATTTCCCTATAAATCTCTAAGGAGACTGTCAAAAGAGGTTGCGCCTCATTTCTCAAAGCAGGAAGCGAGCAATAAAAAGTCTTCTCTTAAGCCGTCGCACATTAGTAATCCAGCCAGAAAAATGAGAGCTTCAAAAATGAGTGTTGTTTTGGGAGGGGAGGGGTTCGTCAGACATACAATTATAGCCTGCATGCCTCGTGAAGAAAAGAAGCTGAAATCAATAGAGAAACAAACTGCCCAATCAACCAGTGCTTGCTATCACGGCTGTAGTGGAATATGCAAAAACAGCAATTAAATGTGTTAGTAGACACACTCTTTTCCATGATATCGGGCATCTGTGGCATTAGTGAAGCGACTCCTTACTGATAATGGAGTCAGGAAATGAATGCGCAATCTACCTCTGTGTTTTCATCATTAGCAGGAGACGACTCCGCTAACATCGCCTAGCGTCGGGCGGAAAAGAGGAGAGAAAGAATTTATGTGCCCTCGCATGCCAAATTAATTCTTTTCTTGACATCTTAATTCTCAGTTCTTGTGTGTGGTCAAATCAGCCTATGATAGAAAAGCAATCAAGCAATTATTTCTAAATTATATTTGCCCAACACACACTGATTGGTTATTCTTTTCTTATTGGCTAAGCTCATTAATTCTGAGCAGCTTGCTTGTTATGCCTCTGCCGTTACTGCCTTCCCTCTATCCACCCACCCCCCCACCTCCCCCATTCACCCTCTTCCCTATTCTGTCTTCAGCTGTTGCCTATCTTCTGTCGCCAGCTCTGCCAATGTTTCAAGATGACACGCATTTGAGAGAAGCTCCCCCATGCACCCACCCTTCCCTCCACGATCTATGGCATTGTCTCTTCCACCAATTACCAAGCCCATCTCTGATTAACTTTGATGTGGAACCTAATGAGATAAGGCCGACCGTTGAGGCAATGGCTGGAAGCTGCCCATAAATGGCTGGAAGCTCATTTATGCTTGTGAGGTATCGTTGAGACACACTGACTAATGAGAGGAGCAGCTCCTCTTCCTCAGTTCATCAGACTTATAGGAGTGCCGAGCTATCAGTACAGTTGGAGACACTCCATATCCATGCACATATGGGCATAAAAAGAAAGCCAAATATACTTCAAGGGTTTGGGAAGAGTGAACAGACTCTCCACTGTCTCGTGCATGTCATCTTTCCCTGGTTAATGGCTGCACTAGGGTTTTAACGGCCATCCTAATTGCTGGAGTATTTTGGTGTGTGTGTGTGTGTCATGCTTACAGAAGCCTCTGTCCTTATCTACAGCTCCAGCAATAAAACCTTATTGTGGCACATCTGGGCTCTGTGTAAATCCTGTCTTTATAAGAAAGACGGAAAAGAGAGCTGTTATTGTACTCATTGTTTGTAGTATCCCATTAGCACTTGGGGGGGGGGGGGGGGGGGGGTAAATCATTACACCTTCCTTTCCATGCACTGACCTATGACTCAAATCTTAATGGTGCATTTTTCTTTAATGTACACTTCCAGTTGTTTCTTGTTAAGTGCAAGCATAACACATAAATACAGTAATATTTCCAGAAATTGTTGGTCTTTCCATATATATATGGGTGTTTCTTGAACTTCTCCTGGAGATTGATTTTTATTAAACCCAACAGATTTCAACTTTTTTGTTTTTTGTTATGTAAAGGTCACATTTAATGTTCCAGTAGTTGGTAACAATACCAATAAAATTTCACGATTCTTGATATCGCAGCAAAAATGGATAAACAATATTTTTTGGTCTAATTAAAATTTGTAATACCAATGTAAATAATACATACTGCTTCAAGTTTTTTGTTTTTTTCCAAGTAAGGCCCTATGAAATTTTTTATTTCTGAATTCCATGTTTTGAATTTTATTTGAAAATTAATAATAATACTTTAATAAAATGAAAATAGATAATTTGCTTTTCAACATTACATTACTTTTTAATCAAATAAAGTGCTTCTGTAAAGATCCTCACAGCATGATATAAAGCACAACATTGGTCTTTATTTTTGTCAAATAAAGTGCTGCACAGAAGAGCATTACAGTTTAAACATTTATAAAAACTTGTATTCAGTACAACAGCACTCTTAGTTGTGAAATATTGCTTAAACATATTATTGTAAATATGCTACATTTTATTGAATATTACATTTAAATATACAGTACTAACATATTTTTGTTGCAAGATGAATCAAGCTTTTATTTTGACATGAAGGCTTTTCAGTTTATGTGTGTTTTTGATGGTAGCTTTACACCTCCAGATAAGCAGTTTCTTAAATTGCCAAGTGTGATTATTAAAGCACAAAATTCTGCGATTAAATTATATAAACATAATCTGCATGCACTGCGTGCTTCTCTGTGAATAACTTGAAACTAGGACCTAGTTGTGCATTAATTTCCCCCCCAAATAGGTCAAATTCATGTGAGCATTTGAGTCTTGTGTCAGTCAGAAAGCAGACCCAGACTTTCAATTTAAACTATGAAAATCCATTATAATAATAACAATTATTACATGTTTAAAACTATGCTAGGCTAAACAAAGAGAGACATTAACATAAACCATTTCAATATATATTGTGTCTCTGTTTTTAAAAAATTACAACCGTCCCACATATGTGGTGTCTTTTCCGCCTCACCAAACAAATTTGCCCCTAATAAAATTGTTTCAAAAGTTTGTTTACTTATTAGACAAGTTAACAAAAGTGTCAGTGAACAGCATGCTTGAAATGAAATATAAGATGAGTCATGTTTGAAGAAAATAAAAATATAAAAAGGTAAATATCAAATTGCAAGCAGAATAATTTTGTTGGACGTCGTTTCCAATCAGGCAGTAATTCCCAAATGCCAGTAATGCAAACATTATGCAAAATGTGTGAAAATATAATTGAATTGCATGTATATAGGATACTTAAAATGTTATCTATGATATTAACATTAGCAAGACAAAGGACATATGATTCCTTTTTACCAAAACAGAATCATGTTTACAAATGCTGTTCTAAAAAGGGTGTTTTGACTCCTCTTAAAAAAACCAAACACAACAATTAAATAAAATAGTACAACACGGCTGAAAAAACATCCTCTTCGAATTCAAATTGCACCTTTATGACTTTTTTTGTTAAAAGGTCTTTGCCGACTTTTCATCAGAATTTTTTGGAACCCAGTTAACTTGAATATTATATTGTGATGTCAAATAAATACTAATAATGGTGATAATGATAAAATAAATAAGTTATTATTAAGTTAATAGATTTTTGTTGTATAATAATAATAATAATTTTAATTCTGTAATAATTTCTTAACAAGTGGCATGGCTATGCAGTTTGGTTAGACCTTAGTAGTTAACAACTGCCTTTTAATAAAATGAAATGCTCTCATCTCCCCATCTTTCCACAAAAATCTGTCAAAGGGTTATTTTAGAATTGTATAGTAATTTGTAGCTGCCAAACATATGTGCAATTATGCAAATTTGCAACTAAAATTAATCTGAAGCCCTTTAAATATAACACACTCAGCACCCGTAGCAGACCGAACCGAACTCAGAGCACATATTTCACTCAGGACACGTAAATCAAATTTTTGTGTATCGAGCGCTCTAAAAACACTATCATGAGCGTCATATGTGCTCAGAGTATGTGTAATACACTGACTATGTTTAAATGCACTTAAGAGAGCACTACACACTACAGACAAAACAAAACCGCATTTATACACATACATATAGATTATACTAAATAAAAAAAATTTATGAATATGTACTGTATATTAAATTAATATCTGCACTGTATTTTTAGGTTTCTGATAATATTATAATCTACAGTCAATACTGAAATATATTTTAAAGAAAACTGCTGAAAACAGGTTTTTTTGTGATGTAGACATTTTAAAGTCACTTTATAAGTACACACATAAATCAAATCAACCTAATTTTACAAATGAAATGTTTAAATAATAGGATGCTTAAATGGTTAGTTTTACTGTTAATTAAGTGCAAGTATCAATTTGTATTCATATTAGTTGCTCAATATAAGATTAGGAGTAAAATATGCAAATAGTATAAATAAATAAAAGGATAATTCAGATGTATATTTCATCAACATTTTTTACCCAGTTGCTCTGTTATTTTTTATTATTTGCAATATTATTGTTATTTTGCAAATGTATTTTTGACTAAAATATGAGGAGAAATAAGTGCAAAGCCTCTGTGTTTTGTGGCTTTTGATTTGGATTATAAATCTAAATAATATATCTACATCTAGCACACACTTGAGGTAAATGGGCAGAGCATGAATGCAGCTCTGTGAGCAGTGGAGAGCCCTACAGACTTTAAAGCAAAGGGCCAATTAAGCTCTGCCTCATCAGCTGGAAGAGCGAGACATACCCAGAGCTGAAGACTAAAGATAATACTGCCTTACAAAGCAGCCGCTTCTTGTTCAGTGTAAATTAGAGACAAACATCTTGATAAAAAAAAAAAGAATAATAATAAAAAAAAGAATAAACCACTAAATGGAAGAGAGTTAAGAGAGAAGAAAGTTCCTCAAATCACTCAGCCAAATAAAGGCCTTCATAGTCAATACAATTAATAATTTATTATAACAACATTGTGTATGTGTCTTAGGTGGTAGTGTTGGGATGTGTGGGGTGGATGTTCTTCTTTATCTAAATTGTAACCAATTAAAGACAAAGCAGTGCCCTCTAGCTTTCCAAAAAAAGGAGTCACAAGCATGAAAGGAAATTGACAGTCGACATTCCAATTTTATTCAAGGAGGCAATTTCCTAATGCTAATCACCATCTGCAGATGTTGTCCGCTGATATATTTCTCTCTTTTTTCATCCCAACTGCGACCATGTAAAAATTGTGACAAAGGCAAGCTTAGTGCTAAGATGCTTGCACCAGGTTTTTAGTTCAACAAGCCAGACAGCTTTCGGTCTCTCCTACACCTACTCTTTCTCTCTCACTCTCTGATATATCATCAGAGCTTACTATTTGAGCCAATGAATGAAAGCACTCTCGCTAGAGAGCTGTTAAAAAAATAGCATCCCTCTGGATGTTTTTGCACAGATAACTTGCACAGTGCGAAGAGTAAAGGCAGATGTGATCTTGTGTATGCAAATCTGTTTTGATTTTGTTTTGCCCCTTATTGCTTTGAAAAGAAAAATATAAAATTATTTTAAAAGCTTCAAAGTTTTGGGGAAAATTCTTAATGCTTGAAAATCCAATTCTTTTGAACTGCATTTATTTTTAGCAGGTGTTTTTTTATTTCACTTTTATTTATTTATTTATATCTCTCAATAAATACACAAAGTATGGCAACTCGCTTTTACAAGATGTTATTTCAAGTATTAATAATAACTGTTTCAGTTATAAGATAAATTACATTATAGTTAACAAATTAAAATTATAATAATAATTATTTTAACTGTAATATAATTGTATAGCAAATATGCTTCCAGGACACAACTAATTTGAACTTGTAATCTTTTATCATAACAACATAAATTAAATACTGTTTAACAAAAATAAAAACTAGTTAAAAAATATATTATAATACTATTACTTTTACAGTATTCTGACATTAATACTATACAGTACTTTACATTACTAATAATGTATAATTTTATTCATCATATTATTTTATTAATATTAGAGAAATATTAGAATATTAAAATCTTGGTAATATTTTTGAAGGGGAAAGAAGAGCTCTTGAAATTCCTACTCATGAAATCCCCACAATAAAGCAGGTAAATTAATAAAGATATATAATATATAATTACTGAGATCTCCTCAAAAATGTATTTTAATTCTCCTCAAAGTTTCAATGCAAAAATGAGCTTCTTACAAAGCTAGAATTGTACAAATGTATGAAGCAATTTTCAGTTTTCAAATAATTTATTATTATGAAGTTTAAAACTCAGTAGTAACAGATGCAGAACTAATCCGGCATACCATGACCTACACTTATCTCATTTGGTAAATCATCTGTCACCTTTTTTATGAATAATACAAGAATTATTTATCATATCTTATTTTGGTGTTATGATTTGTTTTCACAGGATCAAAAACAAAAACAAAAAAACAAAATGTGTATAAAAATCTTTACTGCTGTTTTGAATTAGTCTAGTTTTTTCCTTGTTCCCCCTTCATAATTATTTTAGTTGCTTTATACTTTACATTTGGATTTTGGAGATAGCAAGCCTTACAGCAGTCCCAGCACTTACAATGCCAGACTCTGTTTTGAAACAATTGTGACTCGTGGCCTCTTCAAGCGTGCAAAGCGATCAAAAACAGGCCAAGACAAACAAGGCCTGCAGCTGTCCACAAAACAAAACCACAGATAAATACTCAAACACGTCCGGGCCAACGGAAACGGCTTGGCTGTTGCCTGGCCCTGAAAGGACCCATTGTGCACCCCAAAACGGCACAATGTCGAGCAGACCTCATTTGAGAGAAATTTTTATGTACCACCTCTTTCATTCTCCTAGTGCATGGCAGTGGGTGAGAGAAAAAAGGAGGAAAATACCCACCCTACTGGAATAGAGTGGAAAGGCTCCAACCGTTTTTTCCCTCACTCAGTTTTAGAACCAGATCTCTTTCATCTTTCAGCCAGAGATACTCAACATGCTGAAACAGTTTATACATTGGAGCTGAAAAGCCTTGTTTTTAAAATGCACCACAGAAATTCATTATCATTCTATGATAAATAATTGTTTTGATCATGGAATATAACAAAGGCAGTTTTGTCTCAAGGGTGAGATTTGTGCAATGGATTGGCTGCCGAAGGATGAATTTGTCGGATTGTGGGTTAGATAGACACTTGCATATACACAAGCAGGCGAGACAGTAAAAAGGATAGCACAACCAAAGACATGGTGACAAGGCTGGCCATGTTGTAAATATGTCCTCTTATTCAAGACTGCTGTCTGTGGGCAGATCAGCACCATGAACACAAAGCCTAATTAAAAAGCACCCAGACACAGCACAGCTTTAGTGGGTGTCAAAGACGTTCCATTAAGAAGTCTTTACAGTGACCTGTCCCAACCCACTGTCATGTATCTCTCTAGCACACACACATGCATACAAATGTCCCTCATGCATACGATGTCCCTGTTCCCTTCACACATACTCCCAGAGCCACTGTTCCAAGACAGCAATAGTAGCTTTTATTAGAGCCTGTGTGGCCTGCTTGCCCCTGGGGTCAGTGGTAATCCAGGGGGAGTTTTCACATTGTGTTTTGGGACGTTGGGTCAAACTGTTTGAAATGAGAGGGTTTTGTTAAACATCCATTAGACAGACCCAATGTATTGTCTTGATTTATTGGGAAATGAAGGCACTCCGCCCCACTACTGCAGTGAACGCCATACACTGTAGGAACACCCAAACACAGAAAAGCTCTTGGTTGCCAGGGATAATTAAGCATTAGGGAATATATATATATATATATATATATATATATATATATATATATATATATATATATATATTAGTTCATTAATTAATTAAATAAATAAATAAGTGAAATTCTTCATTGATTTTGTGTTTTTACATTTTAAAGAAATTTCTTCCACTTACATCTTACACTGAATTGAAAAAAATACAAAATAAAAAAAAAAATGAAAAAAGGTAAATGAGTACAAATTTAAAAAAACTTAAAAACTTAAAGAAAATATTAATTTAATTACCTATTATAACTATGTACTTAAAGTGTGAGTGCCTCTACACTGTAAAGCCATGCCTTTGTTCTATCCATGCTATGTTTTGTATAAATTATTACTGTAATCACCGTGCTTGAAAATAAATTAATTGGTCAAAGCATTGGTCATTAAAACAATCTATTTAAATTGTTTAGACTCCACTTTACCTTGTTTGACAAATTATGATATATCATCAATCATTTCAGTGAGATTTTACTCTGGGTATCAGGCAGAATGCTGTAGCTGTGAATTTCTATCATCTTCTGGAGACTAAAGTTAAACAGGCTCTAATTATAGAGGCACTACAGCAATTCTCTTGTACAGGCTAGGAAATGTCAGCCTATTACTTTACTGCGAGTTTCAAATGCTCAAGATAATGACCAGTTACTAATTGGTGCTTATACTTTAAATCGGTTTGCATGGAATATAATTGCAGCTATTATAGAGGTAAATAATCCCTAAAAATTAGCATATTTTAGCCAAAACACATCCTAAACAGTATTACGGGGTGCTTATGTGGGGAAAAGGGTCTTGGTGTTGACAGTGAGATGGTGTAATGTTTCATTAGCATAAGGTTCCCAGGGGGCAGGGAGGCTGTGTGTAAAATCACATGCTTGTTGAGACCATGTATTGGGTGTGAATTAATGTTCTCATTCAGAGATGGAACATGAATGTTGAGCAGCACAATGAAAGACCTTGCTTTTTGTGCACATCCTTCCATCAGCGAATGTTGTGGATAGACATGTTCCTTAGCCCAGGTCACATCTGACTTCTAATTGCAAGAATTCAAAGAAGGCTGAACTTTTACAAGGGGTCGAGATGGGGGAATTGGTGCACCTTAGTTCTACCAGGTTTTTTAGCAACAGAGGCGGTTGGCAGAAGAGAGCATGGCAGCTTGACCAGAGCCATGGGCATCGTCACATTCCACCTCGTACAAGACCGTCACCACTGCTGTTTGCCTGTTTGCACCCATGTCACGCTTGTGCGACACCCCACTCGGCTGTGCTTGTTTGAACTGTCCCACCCAATTAGCGCTAATAAGTGACTCGGTAAGGATGAGCAAACATGGTGTATCCAATCCTTCCTTGTACCCTCCCTGATGCTTAGCAGCCCATGAAAATCCCCCAAAGAGCACAACCCCTGCTAATAGACAGAGAAAGCCAAACACATCTCGATTTCTGAGCCAACAAGTTCCAGTAAAGAGGCAAATTAATGACAAGTCATTTGAAGGGGTTTGTCGGGGAAATGATTTTGCCCACGTCTCACCGCTGAAGAATTGATTAGGACCTGCTCGATCAAAGTGCCTGAATCAATAATTAGCGCAGTGAGAGCAAAAAAGACATGCACCAGCTTAATTTATCCCTGCACCATTTCCTGTGGAAAGTGAGACAAGAGGAGAGAAACCACAGTAATCTGTCAGGTGTCTTGTTAAGACAAATGTGTTCACGGTAGGTTTGCTTGAAATTTCTTTACCAGGCACCAATATCAGACATAACATTTTGTGTTGAGGAGCAATATTTGCCCTCTGAATTTTATTTTCAGAAGCACTGATTACCTTTCCAAGGCATATTTTAATTTGAATAAAAATATATTGTGTCACTCAAATATTTCAATTGAATCAATTCCTTAACAAATTCTTTGCACATTAAACACATCAAGCAATTTCAGTTCAATTTCTCACCACTATTTATGAATTTTGAATAAAAACAATGGGTACCTAACAAGCCATTTTCACCTGGAGCAAGAGTGCCGATTATTGTTTTACTTTTTTGCCCTGAATGAAATGCCCTGACCAATAATACATAAGCTTTAGATCAGGTGTCAGAACACGTTGCAGTTACCAGAACCAGAGCAAATGGTGGCACTAAAGGACAGAAAGCTGTTTTGACCACCAACATTAAACGCTCATGTAACTTGAGGAAGAAACCCTGAAACAGAAGTGAGGATGTGTAGTTTATTGGCATCAAATGCCTTAAAAACTGAAAAAATGGGTTCTCTTAACATGTAAATTATATTGCTGCATCACTATCTAGCATCCCCTTTTAAAAATTATCTGATCAATTGTTGATTGTCTTCATAATTTATTCCATATTATCTTTAATATTAATTTGATATTATATTTAATATTATTATAAAATGAATATTACCATATTAATTGCTGCATTGTTTGGCCTTTTGCATTTAATCTTACATGAGTTCTCTTATATCTATAATATAATACAGTATATATTACAGCATCTTTGCTTTTGTATCACTTTTTTAATAAACAACTTTACAGATCTTAAGTGTTTTTCTTAGTCAAATATAAATATTATTAATACTATTGCTGTGACTTGCAGTGCTCTATGTGTGTCTCTGAATGCCAAAAACAGAATCATTATTGCTCTGCTATTTATAATAGTCATTAGCAGTATTAAAGTATCTAATAATGGGTCAGCTGAAGATGGGTTTTGTTGGGTGAGCTCTGTGTTTTATTGCTTGCACTCTTGGAGCATTTACATTTCACATGCAGGGTTTTGAGCTAATATAACACAAATAGATGTACATGGCAATAAGATACAGTCAAACTTTTGTTTTAAACATTTGTTTTAACAGTCATTATGAGTATGTATTACACAGTGATTTTAAACAAATGCACTTAACACAAGTATATACTGTATGTGTGACAGTGACATTTAATTCATATTTTTTCAAATGTTTTAACTGTTAATATTGTGTGTTTTTTTACATTAGATTCTTATTAATCACCCCTCAGACTGTGTGTACATGATAATACTGTATGTCAGATTGTCCAGCAGGTGAACTGAAATAATTTGTGAAATGTCTCTATAAAGTTTTCTTTCTCGTTGATCAAATCAACAACACAATCATCATGGCTGCTGCAGCTTGTCGAGAGTTTTATTTTTCTGGTGTGCAAAGGTCTTAACAGCTACATAGTCTCCTAGCTAAACCAGCGGATTGCCAATTTAACCAAGCAGGGAGACAAGCTTAAACCAGCTAAGACCAGTTTTGAGTTGTTTTTAAATATTTAAATATACAGAAGAGTCTTCATTGCAAATCTTTTGATTTGCCATTTAAATGCAAATGAACATAGTAATTATTGTGTAGTCTTTCATTTCGACATGGAATATTACTAAAATGAATTAAAGGTAACACTTTACAATAAGGTTCTGCTTGTTAACATTAGTTAATGCATTAGGGATAGTGAACTAACAATGAACAACACATTTTTAAAGCATTTATTAATCATAGTTAATGTCAATTTACGAAAATGCAATTGTATATTGTTAGTTCATGTTATGTCATCGAGCATTATGTTAACATAGTTTTAATTAAAAAAAAAACATATTGGTATATGTTGATATAAACATTAACTAAGATTAATAAGTGCTGTAAATGTATTATTCATTGTTAGTGTATGTTTACAAATGTAGTTATCTAATGTTAAAGAATACAATTAAACAATTAATACAATTCAATTAATTAAACAATTATTCCATTCTTAAAGGAATGTTCTGGGTTCAGAACAAGTTGTTCAATCGACAGCATTTGTGACATAATGTTGTTTACCACAACAAAATGTTTAACTCATCCCTCCTTTTTTTTTTTTTTTTTTTTTTAAAAAAAGCACAAATCTAAGTTACAGTGGCACTTACAATGAAAGTGAATGGGGCCAGTTTTCGGAGGGTTTAAAACCAGAAATGTGAAGCTTATAATTTTATAAAAACACATGAATTCTTCTGATAAAACTTTTGTTAAAACATTTGAGCATAATTTTTAGTCATTTTACGATTTTAGGTTTTGTTGACATTACAGCGTAAAATTGGCTATAACTTTACACAGAAAAGGGCAGTAAGCAATTTTATCTCACTAAATCACGAGTCTTTTAACACAAAAAATTGGCCCCCATTCACTTCCATAGTAAGTGCCTCACTGGAACCCAGATTTGTGCTTTTTTTTTTTTTTTTTTTTAAATTCCTTTAATACAAAACATATTAAATGAAAGGGCAAGCTCTAAATCAGTTTTATTGTGCCCTATTTTAACTTAAAGTCTCGCCAGTACTAAAGTATCTTTTGCTGAGAAACCCAGTTTAAGGAATCAAACTTTACATTAATAGATAGAATCATGCTATAATTATACTACTGAAAGGCCATTATTCATAAATAAATTGGAATACAAGTTAAGAATAGGATGATTGTGATACAGTCATACAATCAACTGTTTATTTTTTCAAGGATTAACACATTTTTAAGCAATTCAAGACCCAACACTAAATTTCTGGTCTGATATGTATAATGATAATATATTAAATGCTACTAGAGCTGACATAAGATCAACTTGCTTGTTCTGTATTATTTTTTCCTGCATTTGTTTGTTTGTTTGTTTGTTTGTTTGTTTACCCCCCTAGTTAATTCAAGCCAGAAGTTTGGAGGGTACTGTGGCCAGATTGGAGCATTATTTTAAACGTGGCTTTGCAGATTAACACCCTTGCCAAGCCCTGTAGAAGGCCCTTAATTGATTTCCCTTTTGACTGTTTACCTCAGCTCTGAGGGTTCCTGGAGCAGAGCGACAGCAGTGTCCTCCGTGCCGTAGCGCTCAGCAGCCCCGCCAGCAGCCCTGCCAAGTGCCTCATTAGTATTCCACGCAGTGGCATTTGCCAGCCTGAGTGTTGCCTTGGCAACACTGCCCACACAAGTGATGATAAATGAGGCTTTCAGTCTCCTCTCTCTGTCTCTTTTTGCTCCTCGAACCCCCCAAAAAAACTGTTCTAAGGAGGCATTGGCCAGTGTACAGCTCCTGCTGCAGAAACAGGCAGAAAGAGTGGGGTAATAAGGGTTTATATGAGGCAAACAGTGAGTGTGGAAATGAAGATGGTAGTTAGACAGACTAGAGCCCGGTGAAGGGTTGATTTGAGGATGATTCTATCTTAAATTTTGACTGTTTTATTGTGAGTGCTTGGGGGGGGAAAAAAAAAGATAATTTAGACTTTAATTGCATAGAACTGCATAGTTTTTTTTTTTTTTTTACTTTGACAGGGAGTTCTCTACAGGCTTGAGATTACTTGTTTGCTATTTATTAGTGTACTGATTACTGAATTAATTTTATTTGACTCAAACAATGTAAATTGAGACTATTTCATATAATAAAATTGTAATTTAAACCTAGACCTAATAAAAACGTTATAAATTGTATTCAAAATGTAATAGCTCCACAAAAAGATGCATTTTTTTTCCCACAAAATTAAAATTATCTGCATTCAAATAATTAAAATTATTTGAATGCAGACCTCAACTTCAGTAATATCATATTACACATAGACGGACAGTTGCTGGGCGTGTTTTCAGGATCTTCTCCTGATCCTGTGGTGATCGTAATTAAGCGCAGAACAATCTAAGGAACAAATAATATTAATTCAGGGAAACAACATTAAAGAATATCAAACAGCCATAATTTTCAAGCACACTGGGTATTTTGTATCACACTGTGTTAATAGTCTCATATTCAAAATAGAATCATTATAAATGTAAACTTTTTATAAAAATTGTAAAAAAAAAAAAAAAAAAAAATTTAAAAAAAGGAAAAAACTAGTCAAATTAATTTATTCACGTTCAAAATTGAGGTTTAACAACAATAAAAGTAACCTTACCTCAGCCATTAAATTAATTACAAAAAAAAGTGTAACATCTCCTACTAAAATAGAAATGTTGTAAGGTGCAATGTTGGTATTTTTGAGCAATCTTGCATTAGACTGGTTGCAGTCAACAAGGCCATGGAGATGAGAGGATGAAAAAGAGATATATTCTTCCACTCACAAATCTCCCTCGTCCTGTTTAAACAAAGTAAGGCAAGTTATTGGCCTATTAGAGAGAGAGGCCTGAGAGGCTGGTTGAGATGAGATTCAAAGACACTTTATTAAGAGTGAGGGGAAATGATCCACTGAAGTAGCTCTCCTTTATTTGTGTTGGAAATACTTGATTTGGCTGCACAAATAGTCTCTCTCTCTCTCTCTCTCTCTCTCTCTCTCTCTCTCTCATATATATATAGTTGTATATTTAAATAGATATTACAAGAGCAATAATTATAATAATAATTTGTTAACAGTAATAACATAACTTGGTTTTGATAGAACAGTATATAATATAAGTATAATACTACATGTAATTATAAATTATAGCTAATATATAGCTATAACATCTAATATTAATATTTCTTACTAGTAAAATTGCAATAAATATTTTCTACATCATTTTAAAGCAATATGCCTCACTTGATCAAGTCTTTTTTTTTTTTTTTTGTATATCGCTTTTTACAACACATCAGTTTACTGCAGCTTTAACTGAAAATGAAGCTGTAATGTATAATATTTTAGAGTCATCATTGTGTGGTTTGATGAAAACATGGTTGTAGTTTATGCCATATAAATATGTATATATTGAATGAACTGTAAGATTGATGACTTAAAGTCAAAATATCCATCCTGAATTAACTGCGGAAGTGCACACAAATCAATGTTAATATTTTGTAATTTAACAGTTTTCTGAAGTACTAAATACTTTATGAGAACTGGGGCTGTAACATAATTTGATTGCTTACCTAAATATTGAACCTCAAGGCTGGAATAGTCAGTAATTAAAAAGTTCAAGAGTGTGAACTTTTCAAAATACATGAAAAAATGGATGCAACTACTAAAATAATTTAATTGCACAACATATTATAAAAAAAATACTAAAAAAAAATCACACATACACAAAAAAAAAAAAAAACAATAATGAATGTTTGATAATTCCCTCTTATATAAAAAAAGAAAGAAATATCGCTAACTGATCAAATCAAGCCTGATTAAACTTCTCTAGGACACTAAGAAGCGACAGCTTCAAACAGACAGGAGACAATTGATGAGTGTGAACCTCACCCGCTAGTGTCAGCCTAACAGAGTGGGAGTAACCAGAGGGGGCCGTGAGGGGAGGCCATGGCTATTAAAAGATAAATGTATTTTCTCAATCCATTATTCATGGCAGGGCTAAGCATGGAGTCAGGGGCTTAGCGCTGCAGAGAAGCCCACCCGTACCGGCCCTCCCAGACCCCCACACTACGATAGAGGCCGAGCCAGCGACAGCTGGGAGAAGCAAAGAGAAAAGGTGGGAAGAGGGAACTGAGAAAGGTCAAAAAAGAGAGGAAGAGACACAAAGCAGACACAAAGAAGGTTTTTTGGAATGGGAAAAAAGAGGGAATGAGGAGGAGCAAAATGATGCAAGAAAAAAGTGAGGAACTGCAAAGCACTCAAACACTTCTGAACTCTCTCTTAGGTACCCTACCACAATTTATTAAGATTACAGTTTTTCAAGAACACAATAATTCCAATTTGATACAGACAACATTTACAGGCAAAAGTTATTTGCTTTTCATGCTTTTATTTCATCATCTTTGAGAACGAAATTAGAAATGTCAATGTCAAATTTAGGGTTTCCATGTTGTAGTCTTTTTCAACACTACAATTCCCAGCTGTTGGCTTTGTTTGGCTAAAAATGGCGGCAACTGAAAGATTACTAGAAAATTGTTGTGGGAAAATTACCTGTATTTATTCCAAGCAGATACCTTCAAAATTGTCTCATGATTGGTTATAATTGAGCACATGCTGCGCGATTTACGTGTTTCCTGCCAATGGCCATTTAGCAGGCCTGTTTAATTGATGCTCTGATTATAAGCTTCTCTGTGAGACAAATGCTGCACTGCCACCCATCCTTGTGTCCCCACTCACAGAGGCCACGTGTTCTCAGTATGGAGCACAATCAGTGCCTTTACACAAAGAGACACATCAGTCAAACCAATATAAACATCTTTCCCTTAGTTTTATGTGTGTATGTAAAAGAAAGGTTAGATTTATGAATTTGGTGTCTTTAGGAAACTTTACATATTGTACATCTGGAATTGTATTATTGTTTATTTTTGATTATTTTGTGTTAACCCCCTTCACTATTCTCCAAATAAGCAATGATTCTGGCTGGCAAATTTGCGATATGCAATATAAAAATTGCACAGGTTCTTTCAAAGTGACTCAAACATTTATTGAACCAATGTATAACAGCCCTTTGATTAAAACAATCATTAAAATATCTAATCTAGTAACCTTTCTTTATTAAACAAGCTTCACTCCAGGTACAGCAAAACATTATTACAAAATAGAGATATAATGGCATAAAATGCACACCCATGGCTGAAAGAAAGGAAATGCTACATTACATTAAGAGAGGGCAGAATGAACAAGCCGTCATGCTGAGCACATTTGTATTTAGACAAGAGAGCACAAGGGTGGGAACAGAGAGCGCAGGGGCTTGAAGATATGCAGGGCGGCAGAGGGGGGAAACTGAGGAGTTGTTTATGTGTGTTTGTGTATGTATGGGTCACCATGCCTATTTTTCCCACTTTAGTGTTGTGGGCAAAGCGAATTGCAAAAACAAAGCACTCTCATATTTTGGCTCTGACATGTCAAGGATTACTTGTTCCATTGAATGTGCTGCCTATTATCTGCTTATCACTCTCTTTGCTCTTTACTCTTTTCTTGTCCTGCTCAATGGCTTCCCCTCACTGTCCATCCCACCCCACACACACAGCCCCTCGCCTGCCCACTCCCTCCCCCTCCCCTCTTTCTCTATCTTTTAACACTTACAAAACTGAAAATATTCAGTCTGGGCTGGGCTCGGGCCACCTGGAAGCTGCAAAGAAGTTCTCTACTCACCCCCCCCCACCTGGCATCTTGCCAGTGGCCAGCTGTAGCATTGTGCTCACGGCTGCCGTCTTGGTTAATTCCAGGCACTGGTGATTGTTGCTATCCCTGTTTACAGCCCACCCCTTCCGCGGCCTTCTCGGGCTCCCCAGGGCCGATTGTCCCAGGCCGTCTCTTGTTTAATGCTGGTTTGCAAGTTATTAAGCCCTGGAAGTCTATTAATCACAGTTCAGGGGCTGTGGAAGCCCACACTACGGTGGCTGGGGGAGGGGGATAGGACAGGCACGCACGCTGGCCTGAAAAGGCTTAGATGGTGGTCCATTCAGATCCCTAACGAGATCATTACCACTAACTAAATACAAACCTGACCCCTTCGACCCGCTGGGAAATTACGTAGGAGGTCCCTCCTGGTGTGGTACATTAATATGCCATCCCTATACCCCTCCCTGTTCCTTCTGCCCATCCCACCCACACCTCCCCCAGCCTTTACTCTTCCCCTCTTTCTCTCCAATGGCCAGAAAAATAAACCTATCATCAAAAGAAGTCTAATCACTGCTGTGATTGTGGTAAACCAAGCCTGACAGACATTTCACTGAGACCTCAATAGAGCACATCGGTGCAACCTCCAAACCCCACCTCCACCACCCCTCTTTCACTCTCTTATTTTCAGGCTTTTTAAAGCGGGAGCCAATCAGTGGCGAGAGAAGCCAGAGGCTTTTCAGATTACTCGACACACTGTGTCCACTTTTTTGGGGACCACCTGGTAAGCTCATTTTAATATAACGCAGTCCCTCTTTCATTCGCTGTCCCTTTCTTTGCCTCCGTCTCTGTCACTTCTTCCTCTAATTCGGCCTCTCAAGCCAAGCCATGTCCGTGAATTCCATCTAATCCATTGACCCCGCAAGAACATTGCTGGTTAGCACTCGTCGGAAGAGGCTGGATTTGGGGGGATTACATGGTTGCGGTACTGCTGGGTGGCACCTGTGACTGGGAACGAAGTGAAACAATTATGGCTCACTGCAGAGAGGACAAGAGCCCCCCGCCTATCCCACCTTTCATTCTTTTATTCTCCCCTTTTTTAGGGAAGGGATCATGGACTATCAACCCTCTAATCTCTACCTGTGACTGTAGCCATGTACTCCTACACAGGGTGGCCCCGGTGAACATTGGAATGGTCCCAGGGTAAGGTTTGCATGAGAGAGTGGGAGGGAGGCCTTTGTCATGGGTTGGTGTTGGAGCCTTCCTAGCTTATGTTAAGTTTCTGATGCTCTCAGTGTTTCAAGTGTCTCCACTTCAGGGTGTGAGAGCTTTGCAGCACCACTGGAAAAAAGCGGGTGTGTCTTAGAGAAATCAACACAACGTTCCCTGTCACCACCACATAATACACTTGCCATTCAATCTCTTTCTTCTCCCCTTCATCCTTTGAGATAAAAAGCTTGATGTACAAAGAAAACATACTGTAAGTTTAAGACTTATTGAACCAAACTGCAAAGATGACTCATTCTGAACTTCTGCAAATTTCTGACATTAATCAAATGAATACATTAACACACGACTATTCACGTTTGCATGTCAATGGGTGTACAAAAATGTCATGGCTCAGTCACTGTAAGGGTAACAAGGAGAAAGTCAGATAGATACTGTTTTTACTAAACAGTTGACCATAAAATGAAAGTTTGTGAAAGTTTGCCTAACCTTGAGCTATGTCTGGCTGTGTAGTATCTGATCTGCATATCCTACTGAAGAATTCAATTGTTAAAAATAAGCACCTGAAGTTTATTTCAACAATGTCCCTGATCTTAGTAGTCCGATCATAACAGTTAACATGGCACATTTCAATGCAAATTGTTTTATGAATATGTCCCAATATGATGCAGGCTTTGCAAAGGTGCTGTTGGTGTATTTAAATGATACAAGACAGTTTAAAAATGATATTGCACCCGTCAGTGTGTTTGAGCAGACTAGTGCACTTGTGCAATACATTTCACTCATCAAAATGGCCTTGTATTTGAACATGCTGTCTGCGCTGGTTTAGCACACGATTTACTAAAGGAATTATGCACATCTTTGCATGTCTAATTCCCAATCTTGCAGGGCGATTCAAAGCACTTTATAGTAGAGGATGCCACAGACCACTGCTATCTGGCTGACTCCGCCGGAACTACACAGAATCACTCCTGTACTGTGATCCAGACAACCAAATAATCTCTTTAACATGCTGAAAGTGTGCTTGACTTATCCATCATTTGATCATTATTTGCTTAATAACTGATGTCATGATCGAAAGAACATATACACAAATATCTCTTTTAAATTAAATTCAGTTTACCATCTATTTTTCTTAGGTAGTTATTGCATCTGGCAAATTGCACAGCGTATTGTGAATAAAGCACAATTTTATGCATGAAATGGAATGAAAGTTACTTACAGTTATTTAAATACTGAAGATGCAGCGCTATTTCAGTACTAATTGTGTCTCCTTAAACTATATTGTGAGTGGTTAGTGAATATGACACAGGTTTTTGCGCTGAAACACCATGCGCAAAAGTGTTGCAAATGTTTAGTGAATTCGCCCTTAAAGTTTTTGGGCAAAAAGTAGTAATATTCTAAGTGAACCTTAGGGAGTTAAATTATAAAAAATGTATGATGTGACCCCTTTAAAAACACTTAAGGTAAATGAATCAGGCAGCAAAGACACAACTTCCACTGCAGACTTCCTCAATGTTCTTGTTCAACCTTTTAAAAGGGGAAACTCTAATCCTATTTATTTCTTTCTCTAAAAACATAAGCATTGGGGTTTACTAATTGATGGCTGTGCCTGGTATGTGGCCATGCCATCTGAGATGGGAGCTCTATCGGATCGTTAATCCATGATAAGATCGTTCTCCTCAGACACTCCAGGAATGGTGATGTTATGCAAGCGATGATACAAACGTACATCCTGCTTAACCTGGATCTTATCTGGCCCAGAACAGACATTTTATTTTCCATTCCACTACAGACATGTCAGTTCTATTACTAATATCCCTTCTTTTATTGATTATGTTGATTACAGTGGAACAACAGGTATGAAACGATTTGTTTAATGTTGAGATTGGAATCTCACCAAGAAATAATAAGTAGTCTTTGTTCTTTATATAATTTTCCCTTAAATTTTTGTCTTTCATATAAAAATCTATGAATGCATTGTTTTTTTTCTTCTCATTCACATGCACAAACACTCATATCCATCCGCATTCAAGCGGTCATACCAGAAATGAAGCGCTTTGCAGATGGGCCATGTTGATTGTTCGTCGGCGCTGACCAATTGGAATCCTATCATGATGATCTGCAGCATAACAAGTAATTTTAACCTACCTGCGATCCACCCCCTCACCACGCTTCTGTTTAGCCTTACCCTACAAACAAAAACACTCGCTGCACGCTCATTTTTAAGAGCATGCTAATTAATTCCACTCTGAAGCACTTTTCCGCTTCTATTTGCTCAGATACAAAACGTCAAATCCCTCTTATGCGTGCAAATAAACACTCAGAACAACAAAGAGAACAAAAAAAAAAACACTAATAAAAACAATTCTGGAATTGACTGAGGTATACTGTAAAATAATGAATGCTCTAGAAATAGGCTCATGCCACCCTGTCAAATTACTCTCACCCCAAAAGATGGCTTTTCACTGATTTCCGCTGGTTTTGTGTATGGAATATCTTGCAATATCACATAATTATAATACTGTGGAATATTTCTGAACTAGTCATGTGAAGGATGTCAAGCATTGGTTTACACAATGTTTTGGATTTCTGAGCACATAAATTGTAAAAACAAATGCACATGGTTCTTCTTTGTATCACACATGTGCACACACAAAACATTCTCTCTCATCCACACTTCGCCATCCCATCATGTCTCATGGCCGCACATGATCTGCTCCATATTTCATGCTCCGCTGATGTTGCATCTTCCAATTCCACAGAGTCCAACCGGCTAGCATATATTCTGACTGAGTAATTAGACGAAGCCCAACAGGTGTAAAAGAACCAATGGGCTCTGATCTGTGACACCACATCCCGCTAGTCATTACACTGCTGAGATAGTATAAATATATAAGACCCTTATATAGTATTTAGTAGGATTGCTTAACCTTTTCTCATCATCGTCTCGCTAATGCCCACACACGGATACACACAAAAACACACAGCCCTAGCAACCTCCCTATAATGATAAACCTAGGCCAGAAGCAAGCTGCCGTGATTCCACTGACCTCGTCACCAGGTCGTCAGTTGCCGCCCCCTCCAGGTGAGCGTATCTCTCCATCTGAGAGCCAACTGAAGCGGAAATGGACTGTTTGTTTCCACACTCTCGTTTTTACTTTCACCCTCCACTCTTTCTTTTCGCCTCCTCCTCCTCCTGTAGTTAGGGCTCATCAGCGCTGAGGCGCAGTGCCGTGAAGTGAAGTGTTAATTTAGTGCTCCTGCTGGGCAAGAGGCTGCTTGGAGAAGCAGAGGTGAGCTCTAGCAGAAAATGACCCTCATGCTGTGATTGTTCTTGGGATTTGTTTCTTCTGCTCATTTGAAAGCTTCAGACTGCCACTCAAAGATGAAAACAAAGGAGGAGGGATGGCGAGAGCTAATGCATCAGCCAGAGAGGATTATCTAAACCACACTGTGACATATTCATGGACGTTCTGACTCACATCTCATAGAGACCTGTTTCATTGAGCTTTTATTATTGAGCATTTATACAGTAACTTGTACATGCATGAGGAAAAATCTCACTTGTAATATTACACAAGCAACGTGTTCTATATACATCCGCATTTGCACATACACAAACTCACAATATCCCAGCCTTCCATTTCCTCCATCATCGCTGTTCACTTTAGCAGAATGATTAATTGGGCCAGGCTCAGCTCTGTCCTCTGAGAAACTTAAACAAAAAGCCAGGCTCTATCCGAAGATTACAGCCACACATTACAGGCTGAATGAACCATGAAATTGCTTTTTTCCCCACCTGCAGTGCGCTCTGTCTGCAGCTTGGTCTCTGCCGCTCTTATAAGGAGGGGAGCAATGCAGAATCATTGAAGTTTTCTCACTCTGAGATAATAAAACAATCCTTCAGACCTGCAGCTCATAGCAGCATCCACTGTACATTTGCCAGCACACGTACGCAGGAGATTGACTTAAATTGAGGAGTGAATTATGCTGTTAAACACTGACCTTTATGAAATAGGGGCCGAAAATGATACACTTGTGAAAGAAAAGGTGCACCATGTCATGGCATATAGTTTTTAATGTCAATGTTTATAAATAATTTACTTTGGCAACACACTATACATCTCTTAGCAATAATTTGTTATATATATATATATATATATATATATATATATATATGAAAAATGCTAATAAAAATAAATATATAGGATGCACTACTACTACACATTATTTGATGTTTTACCTTGTGATTTTCAATGTTTGTTTGTTTTTAAATGTACAGTAATTTCAAATCAGATGATTCCAACACACTCCAAATAAGTTGGGAGAGTTAAACATCATCATTTCTTCTAATGACATTTATTAAGGATTTATGCACTGTAGACACAAGTTTGTTAAGTTTAGAAAGTGGAATTGACCTGTCCAGGGTGTACCCCGCCTTTCGCCCAATGTTAGCTGGGATAGGCTCCAGCCCCCCGCGACCCTGTACACAGGATAAGCGGTTGACGATGGATGGATGGATGGATGGATGGATGGATAGAAAGTGGAATTTTCCCCCAGTCATCCATTATGCAGTTCTTCAGCTGCATACAGACACTGGCTTATGGAACTGATGCTGATAACAGCTTTGATGGTCCTTTTCCTCTTTGGCAAAGAGAACACAACAGCTATGTTTTAAAAAATTTTTAAATGTGGACTCATCGGACCAAAAAACATGTTTCCACTGTTCTACTTTCCATCTATGATGAGACCAAGCCCAGAGAAGTCAGAAGCGCTTCTGGACAGTGTTGATGTAGGGCTTCTGCTTTACACAGTAATGTTTTAACTTGCATCTGCGGATGCAGCGGCGAATGGTGTTGACTAACAAAGGTTTATGAAAGTAATCCCAAACCCATGTTCATGATATCCATAACAGATTGAATGTTTTTTGAAGACAGTGATGTCTGAGGGATCGGAGATCACACGCATTCAGAAGTGATTTTCGTCTTGCCCTTTATGAACTGAGATTTGACCAGATTCCTTGAATCTTTTAAATATATTGTGCACTGCAGAGGGTGAAATGCCCAAAATCCTTCCAATTTGTCTTTGGGAAACATTGTTCTCAAAGTTCTGGATTATTTGCTAAAGCTTCTGTTGGCAAATTGACTTGTCTCGACCGATCCTTGCTCTGAAGGACTAGGCTATTTTTGGAGGCTCCTTATATACTATGACACGATTCCCTCACCAGTTTAACTTCTCCTGTTTCAAATTGCCTCGTTATTTTAACTCATCAAATTTAACTCATCTTAAATTGCCCCTGTATCAACTTTTTTGGAGCATGTTGCAGTCATCTGATTTGAAATTACTGTACATAAAAAACTATTAAATTCACAAGGTAAAACATCATATAATGTGTAGTTATAGTGCTTTCAATATAACAAAGGGTGAATATAATTTACAATCACTAATTTTTGTTTTTATTAGCATTTTTCATACTGTCCCATTTTTGGAATTGGGGTTGTATAACATTTATATATATATATATATATATATATATATATATATATATATATATATATATATATATATACACACACACACACACACACACACACACACACACACACACACACCTCGTCCATTTTTTGTTCCCACACCTCATTACTATTCCTCAATCTATCTCTTATATTTTTACAATCTTTATAAGTTTACAATCACTGGATATCTATTTCTTTGTTTATTATAAGATAAATTAGTACTATAATCATACACAATGATTATTAATTGTCTGTATCACAAATGCATGTACACATATAATATACATATTTTTTCTTACTCAAGCTGGTGCTGTTGTTACAGTGATTGACATGATTGACATTTTACATTGCTATTTGATGAAGAAACAACATCAAAGAAAATGTCACATTCTGTTGACTTTTGTTCTGTGCTTTTATGTTGAAATTCCTGTTTAGTTCCTGTTTCCTGTTTGGTTTTTGTAGTCCTTTGTAGTTCCATTTTTTGATTGGTTTTCCCCTGATTGTCTCCCATTCCCTGATTGTTTCCCCAGGTGTTCCTAGTTTTCCCTTGTATATTTAAGCCCTTGTTTCCCCCTGTCTGTTTGTCTGTTATTTCATGTTTTGTGTTAAGTTCTCTGTGGATTTTGTTATTCCAAGTTTTCTTGTTGTTAAAAAGCTGCACTTAGATCTTCTCTCTTTGCCTGCCTCGTTACAGAATAGGAACAGACCTTAGATGGATCTAGCAGCATTCTTCGTCCAGTTGAGCCGAGCTAACCTCCCTTTAATTGAATACTCTCGTCTGTTCAGCACCATTGCCAGATGCACTGGATTTGCGGATAGACACCTGAAGTCCATCTACCGGATAGGTCTCCTTGGCCATGGATGGGAGGAATTGCCGGAGACGGGTAATTACACGTGGAAGGAGTACGTGGACTTGATTTTAGTGATGTTTGCTTCAGAGGGTACTAGCAATGAGCCAACGCCCGCGCCTGCCACGGCCAACGAGCCAACGCCCGCGCCTGCCACGGCCAACGAGCCAACGCCCGCGCCTGCCACGGCCAACGAGCTGGAAGCCTCGTCCGTCCCAGAGCTGGCATTGCCAGCCTCGTCCGTCCCAGAGCCGGCGTTGCTAGCCTCGTCCATCCGGAGGAGGAGAAGAAGGGCTTCTGCTTCTCAGTCTCTGCCCTCCACGGCTCTGCCTCCTGAGCCTCCCAGGGCTCTGCCTCCTGAGCCTCCCAGGGCTCTGCCTCCTGAGCCTCCCAGGGCTCCGCCTCCTGAGCCTCCCAGGGCTCCGCCTCCCGAGCCTTCCATGGTTCCGCCTCCCAGGGCTCCGTCCCCCGAGCCTTCCACGTCTCCTAAACCTCCCACGGCACTGTCTCCTGAGCCTTTCACGGCTCCGCCTCCCACGTCTCCACCTCCTGAGCCTTCCATGGCTCCGCCTTCCATGGCTCCGCCTTCCATGGCTCCGCCTCCTGAGCCTTCCACATCTCTTAAGCTTTCAACATTTCCACCTCCTGAGACTTTCACGGCTTCGCCTCCCACGTTTCCACCTCCTGAGCCTTCCATGTTTCCGCTTTCCACGTCTCCGCCTCCTGAGCCTTCCATGACTCTGCCTTCCATGGCTCCGCAGCCAGAGACTGCCCTGGTCCCCATCCTGTGGCCTCCTCCCAGGCCTCCTGACCCGGTCCCCGTCCCGTGGCCTCCTCCCAGGCCTCCTGACCCGGTCCCCGTCCCGTGGCCTCCTCCCAGGCCTCCTGACCCGGTCCCCGTCCCGTGGCCTCCTCCCAGGCCTCCTGACCCGGTCCCCGTCCCGTGGCCTCCTCCTGACCCGGTCCCCGTCCCGTGGCCTCCTCCCAGGCCTCCTGACCCGGTCCCCGTCCCGTGGCCTCCTCCCAGGCCTCCTGACCCGGTCCCTGTCCTGTGGCCTCCTGTCCCGGTCCCTGTCCTGTGGCCACCTCCCAGGCCCCCTTACCCTCTTTCGTCCCTGTGGCCCCCTCCTGACCCAGTCCCTGTCCTACGGCCACTTCCCAGACTCCCTGACCCAGTCTCGGCCCTGTGGCCACCTCCCAAACCTCCTAACCCGGTCCCCACCTTGAGGTTATCCCCTTGGTCTCCCTGACCTTACCTTGTTCCTTTTTCGCCCCTTGAACTGCCTATTTGCCCCTGGTGCCCACTTGAAGTGTGTGTGTGTGTGTGTGTGTGTGTGTGTGTGTGTGTGTGTGTGTGTGTGTGTGTGTGTGTGTGTGTGTGTGTGTGTGTGTGTGTGTGTGTGTGTGTGTGTGTGTGTGTGTGTGTGTGTGTGTGTGTGTGTGTGTGTGGAGCGTATGGAATCTGCTCCTTAAAGGGCGGGGGGCTCTGTCACATTCTGTTGAATTTTGTTCTGTGCTTTTATGTTGAAATTTCTGTTTAGTTCCTGTTTTGGTTTTTGTAGTCATGTGTTTTTTTTTTTTTTGTTTTTTTTTTTTATTGGTTTTCCACTGATTGTCTCCCATTCCCTGATTGTTTCCCCAGGTGTTCCTAGTTTTCCCTTGTATATTTAAGCCCTTGTTTCCCCCTGTCTATTTGTCTGTTATTTCATGTTTTGTGTTAAGTTCGCTGTGGATTTTGTTATCCTAAGTTTTCTTGTTATTAAAAATCTGCACTTAGATCTTCTCTCTTTGCCTGCCTCGTTACAGAAAAGCATAGCAAGTACAACAAATTAACAGTATATGACTATCATCATTTGGGTGTACTATTGAAATTATATAAGTTGTGCATCTATTTAGACTCAACA
Organism: Moxostoma hubbsi; assembly: GCA_032164185.1. Taxonomy (NCBI): domain Eukaryota; kingdom Metazoa; phylum Chordata; class Actinopteri; order Cypriniformes; family Catostomidae; genus Moxostoma; species Moxostoma hubbsi. Next base: position 6,089,594 of record JAVLUX010000013.1, on the reverse strand, counting down.
AGTGCCTGATTAAACACTTATGTGTATCCTATGTGTTATGAGTAGCTCAATGTGTTTCACAGCCAGTTGCGTCTCATGCAATTTCAGTGTGAAAGTAATGAACCCTGTTGTAGATTTATCCTGATTTGTTGCATTATCTCTTTGATATATTAAACATATATATAAAAAATATATTTTATCATTTTCAGTTTAAAATTTTAAACTGTCTGAGCATTTTATAGATCAGTTTTTGATAGATATACTGTACGTGCCAAGTCTCTAAAACCCCAGTATGTAAAAGTCTTTGGTGAATTTCCCATGCATTTAAGAGCTAAATTATAATAAAGAAAATTATGCTTTCTTAAGCCCTAAATATACTCTATGCGAGCGAGAACATGAACACAAAAGCTTCAAGCTACACAGGCTAGATTTTGTGTATCACAAGGCAACATGCATTGCATTTTCAGTGTTGTTGGAAGTGGCACTTTAAAGGGCATTTGTACTCTTCTAGTTTCAGTTTCTTTTTCAGGTCAACCTCTGTCATGGTGGAGCAACAGTTTGTAGAGAATTTTGCTGACTTAAAGTTGTAACTTAAGTCCACATGTTTATAACATGTTTATATGTGCCTGAATAATCAGACATACAGTCATACACACACAACAGAGCTTCTATTTCAGTTTAACCTCTTAACTCTTCCCTGCAGAATGTGCATTTTTAGGGACAATAAAAATGTATTCCTTTGTCAAATTAGAACGAAATCGTGGTTTAACTAGTAAAATGTCTCATCTGTGATCATATTTTCAAAGCGTTAGAGCGACAACAGTAGAAACTCACACTGGCGACTTCACAGTACAGAGACTAGTGACATCAAGTGATAACATTGCTGTATATGTAGAGGGTTTAAGAGATTTAATGCACCTTGCAATAAAAATGCAACCTGTGGTACTAGTTCTTTCAATTAGTTAAACTCCCAGTTAGACTTAGGGTTTAATGTTATTTGAATTAGTACTATTTTAGTGCATTTTTAACTTTATATTGTAGAAGACTTTGTTTGGAGAATGTTAATAAAGCATTGTATTGCTACATATTGTTTTCTTCCCTAAAATGGAAATAAATGCATTTTGACAGGAAAAGAAATATAGTGTAAAATTTCAGAACTTTCAAAATCTGCGATTAATCACGATTAACTACAAAAAATTACGTGATTAATCACAATTAAAAATGCTAATAGAATGACAGCACTAATAATTATACATTATGTACTATGACAACATATTATACATTTTATGACAATAAATTGCTTAACTGCACTTTTTTCCAAGGTGCAAAAAAAAAAAAGACTGTTCTGCCAACAACAGCCATAGTAAAATGTTTTCTGTTTGCCTGACAGAATAAAGAAAGAAAAAAGAAAAGAAAAAAACTCAGACAAAGAAAATATATGCCTATAAATTATGTGTCTGGAACAGACAGATGATAGCTAAATAGAGCTGTCAATTGGTCCCCATTTACAAGAGACACAAGAAAGCCAGAGCAACAATAAGTGGAGAGATAAGACTTCATGGGAAGTAACTGCTTGTAACTTTACAGAGCTGGCAGGACAGGCTGTAGACAGGATGAGACGAAGATGTGTGAGAACCCAAGTGCAGTTTTATTTACAGTGCTGTTAGCCGAAAGTGAATTCAAAACAAATCAAACATAAACGACTTGACTTGACCTGACTGTTATAATCAACATTACACCAACAATACTGGACCCTGGATAAGAAAACATGAGGGCTATAAATACACAGACAAGAGTAACATGACAACCAATGGGAAAACTGAACTAATAACAAGATAACTAGGCAATGAAACAATAACCAATGATAAAATATAACTGATAACAAGACTCATAAACATAAACCAATGAAAAGACAGAAATAATAAACAAGGTGAATCAAGAGGGTCACATGACAGTCACATGACATGAAACAGGAACAGGAAACATAACAACAATTTAAAGATAAACGACATGACTAAATGAAGAACATGAATCAAAACATGAAAAAAAATTAAACGTGACATTGCTGTAAAAAAATAGCAATATGTTTACATTTGAGAAATAGATAAGGAAAATCTAAACAACAAAAACAAATATGTTACATTTAATGGAACTTCTTTTGGAACAGGTTATATACAATTTAAAATAATTTATATGTAGATTTGTTTTTTTATAATCAATCAAACCGACTTGCTTCTCGTGAACTACATATTCTGCTCGAAGGATCATATTACAGGTTAATGGATAATAACAAATTAGTGGCATTAAACGATTTTTGCGAATATATATATATATAGTTACAGCTGTCATAAATTGTTTTGGGGAAGTGACCCATTTAAGCCCACCAAAATCTAAGTTCCCGTTTGGGGTCTCTCTTGAGAGCCTTTCGCATCTCTGATCTATGAGAAAAGGCCAATGAGAAATTGGCAGACAGAATTTGCATTTCCCGCCCTCAGGCATATCAATCAAATCACTTTATTGTCACACTACTGTGTACACGAGTGCAACAGTAGGTGAAAGTCTTGTGTGCAGTTCCGAGCAACATTGCAGTCATGACAGTGACGAGACATATACCAGTTACAATAAACAACATATTTACACAACACAATTTACATAACAAATGTACACATATTTACATATCAAATGTACACATAATTACACAACATAGTACTGATATACAATGTACAGTAAACAATACACACAATATAGAATACACATACACTAGATAGGGTATATAAAAATATATATACACTAATTGAATTGGGGGGAATATATTGACAGTCCAGTGTGTGATACAAGATGAAGATTAATAAAGTGCAGTGCTGATTGTTGATCGTGAGAGATCATGTGTTCAAAATTCTTATTGCTTGGGGGAAGAAGCTGTCATGTAGTCGGCTGGTGCGGGTCCTGATGCTGCGATACGCCTGCCTGATGGAAGCAGTGAGAGCAGCCCATGACTCGGGTGGCTTGAGTCTCTGATGATCCTCCGAGCTTTTTTCACGCACCGCCTGTTATATATGTCCTGGAGGGAGGGGAGCTCACCTCCGATGATGTGTCTGGCAGTTCGTACCACCCTTTGCAGTTCTTTGCGGTTGTGGGCGGTGCTATTGCCATACCAGGCGGTGATGCAGCCAGTCAGGATGCTCTCTACAGTGCTGGTGTAGAACCGTGTGAGGATGTGGTGGTTCATTCCGAACTTCCTCAGCCGTCTCAGGAAGAAGAGGCGCTGGTGAGCCTTCTTCACAACGGCCTCAGTGTGGACGGACCATGTGAGTTCCTCAGTAATGTGGACACTGAGGAACTTGAAGCTGCTGACTCTCTCCACCGGTGCTCCATTAATGGTGATGGGGCTGTGTTCTCTGTCTTTCTTCCTGAAGTCCACCACAAGCTCCTTGGTTTTACTGACGTTGAGGGAGAGGTTGTGCTCCTGACACCAGAGTGTGCTTAGGTACAGGCACAATGGTTGATGTTTTGAAGCATGTGGGCACTACAGACAGGGAGAGGGACAGGTTGAAAATGTCCATAAAACACCAGCCAGTTGGTACGTGCACGCTCTGATGACACGGCCCGGAATGCTGTCTGGACCCGTGGCTTTGCGGATATTCACCCGTCAAAAGGATCGGGTTACATCCGCAACAGAGACGGAGAGTGAACCAACCTCTGTAGTATCGGCCGCGAGTGCTCTCTCCGCGAGGGCGGTGTTGTTGTCCTCGAAACGAGCATAAAATGTATTAAGCTCATCCTGGAGAGAGGTGTTTTTATTCCATTTGTAGTCCGTTATGGTGTTAATTCCCTGCCACATACTTCTAGAGTCAGTGGTGTTGAACTGTCCTTCAATTTTGTTTAGATAGAGTTACGGAGGGCATAACTGGCTTCTTTACGCTCCTCCGCATTCCCGGAATTAAAAGCGGTGGTCCGCGCAGTAAGTGCCGCGTGAACATCGCCATTAACCCAGGGTTTCTGGTTGGGGTAGATCCGTATTGTTTTTGTCAGAACAACGTCCTCTACGCACTTCCTGATGAAACACGTTACGCTATCAGCGTAAACCTCGATGTCGTCATCGGAGGCGGACCGGAACATCTCCCAGTCCACGTGATCAAAACAGTCCTGTAGCGCAGAGTCTGATTGGTCCGACCAGCACTGGATCGTTCTGAGGGTGGGTGCTTCCCTTTTCAGTTTCTGCCTGTAAGCGGGCAGAAGCAGAACGGAAGAGTGGTCGGATTTGCCAAATGGTGGGCGGGGGAGGGATTTGTAGCCATCCCGGAAAGGAGAATGGTCCAAAACCCAGTCCCCTTGTGTGTTGAAGCTGATGTGTTGGTGGTATTTTGGTGCTATTGTTTTAAAATTGGCTTTGTTGAAGTCCCCGGCAACAATGAACGCGGCCTCAGGGTGCGCGGTTTCCTGCTGACTTATACTCCCATACAGTTCCTTGAGTGCCCGGTCTGTGTCAGCTTGTGGGGTGATGTACACAGCAGTGATAATGACCGCTGTGAATTCCCTCGGTAGCCAGAATGGTCGACACAGAAGCATGAGATATTCCAGATCAGGAGAGCAGAAAGACTTGATAAAGTGTATGTTCCTCTGATCACACCATGATTTGTTGATCATAAAACATACACCACCACCTCTGCTTTTACCTGAGAGGTCTTTCGCTCTGTCCGCTCGGTGCACGGAGAAACCCGTGGGTTCGATGTCCGAGTCTGGAATCTCCACGGACATCCAGGTTTCCGTAAGACCGTAACGCAGCAATCTCTCGTCTCTCGTTGGAAAGAGATCCGCGCTCTCAGCTCGCAGAGCTTGTTGTCCAGAGACTGAACATTTGCAAGTAGTATACTGGGTAGCGGGGGTCAATTTGCACGACGTCTTACTCTGATGAGAACGCCGGCTCTTTTTCCCTTTTTCCTTCTGCATTTCCACGGCCGGGCAGCCCAGACAAAGGGATCTGCTGGCGTGTTTGTAAACCACGGGTCGGCATTGAGGAATTTGAAGTCCGGTTTTCGGTGTGTGATTGCCGAACCAATGTCCAAAAGCGTTTGTCTGTCGTACACAATAAGGCAGACAACATCCAAGACAAAAAAACACAAAACTAAAAATATGAGTATAAAGGGAGGGAAATGCATCTGTTTCATTCAGAAATTTTCTTCGGAGCCGACTGGTTGTGTGAGCAGCAAGCTGCGATTCACAAAAACTGTTCCTCTCATCTCTCAGAGTGTATGCTGTTGGATCTATGGCACATATCAGTGGCTTTCTCCTTCTCTGCATAGCAGTGCAGCTTTGCCCCTGGGCGCTTCGACAGCGCTTTTAAAGAGAATGTTTTCCTAAAAGAGCAATACACAGCTGCCGTTGAACGTCCTTGGGTGCGCAGCTGGGTCAGTGCTCTCATCCCTGCTGGAGAGGTTGGAGGGGAGGCTGTCCCCCTCCACCTTGAAGGTGTATGTAGCTGCTATCGTGGCCCACCACGACACAGTAGACGGCAAGTCTTTGGGTAAGCACGACTTCATTATCAGGTTCATAAAAAGAGGTTCCCAGAGGTTGAATCCCCCCCCCGGCCAAGCCTGTTCCCCTCCTGGGATCTCTCAGTGGTCTTCTCGGGCCTTCAAAGACCCCCCCTTCAGAGACCCCCCCTTCGAGACGCTAGAATAAGTCGAATTCAAGGCTCAAATTCATTCTCTCCCTGAAGACGGCCCTCCTGATCGTGCTCGCCTCCATCAGAGGGTCGGGGACCTGCAAGCGTTCTTTGTCAGTGACACCTGCCTGGAGTTTGGTCCGGCAGACACTCAGGTGTTCCTAAGACCGCGACCGGGCTACATGCCCAAGGTTCCGGGACCAGGTAGTGAACCTGCAAGCGAAGCTGCCCTGGGAGGAGGCTGTGTCCCTTCATTGCTGTGTCCGGTACGTGCTTTGCGTATCCATTTGGACCGCACTAGATGTTCTGAGCAGCTCTTTGTCTGCTTTGGTGGACAGCAGAAAGGGAATGCTGTCTCAAAACAGAGGCTTTCAGACTGGGTAATTTACACCATTACATTGGCCTATCACACCCAGGTCGTATCCCCCTGTGTGTATTTTCTGCGGTACGGTCCCCTTGCGAGCGGACCCGCATTTTTAGCAACTCCTCGCTCCCAATGAGGTAGGATTTACCACCGCGCCATTCTCCATATGTGACCTAAAAGCCTATATGATGTATTTCACCACTCTTTACCTCCCCCATTCTGGGCAGGTGTTGTCTCCGCAGGGTCTTTCCCCCTGAAAGAATAGGAAAACTGGGAAAGATCGCCTGCGTATGATAGCGTTAAGATGGCCCCAGTCACTTTAACTCTATGCGAGAAACATAGAGAGAGAAAAGGTGCGGCCTGCTCCCATGCTTGGCACGTCGCCAAGCAAGAACCAGAAGGCTTTGACGATTTTATGGGGCATTGGGGAAGGGTACGTGCAGCCTGACACAGCCGGTTGCTTTGGCACATAAAATACCTGCCCGCTCCTGTGTCAGCAGTACATGTACACGGCTCAGCGCATGGTGTGATTTAAATTGGACCCCTAGTGTCACTTCGACACAACGTCGAAGTGAGCGACGGACGGGGAACGTCTAGGTTACGGATGTAACCTCTGTTCCCTGATGGAGGGAACGAGACGTTGTGTCCTCCCGGCCACGTCGCTGAACCGAGCCACTGTTGCGGCCGAACCTCATTGTCGACTCCTCGGAAAAATATGTCCGGTGGTGGGACATGCAAATTCTGTCTGCCAATTTCTCATTGGCCATTCTCATAGATCAGAGATGCGAAAGACTCTCAAGAGAGACCCCTAGTGTCGCTTCTTCGACACAACTTCTCGTTCCCTCCATCAGGGAACGGAGGTTACATCCATAACCTAGACATGTGCTTTAAATCCTTCAAATATAGTGAGTATTAAACCAAAGATTAATCTCTTATCTAAACTCTAATGTTATGTTTTGTCATAAACTGACCAAATTAATTTACTTAATTTAACTGCAAATGTGAAAAGTCTGCAGTGGGCTTATAAGGAACATGTGTACCATTTAAGCCCATATGTGTTCTTAATAAGACCAGTATGCTTTTAAAATTTTAATGATTAAAATTTTACTTAATAATCACCTTAATTTTTTTTAATTTCGGAATCTGACAGTCCTTATATTTATTTTCTTTGTCTATTAATTTTCCCCCTGTAATGAAAATTGATTCAGTATGAAGAGTTAACAAATTCAGTTTATTATTAGGAACTGTAGGGGTCAATGTAAAATAAACTTAAATAATTTAGAGTCATTGTAAGCACACAATATTAAAAAAAAACAACAACAAAAAACATTTATTTTACAATGTAGATTATGTTTGTCATTGTTGTTTAAAAAAAAAAAAATTATTCTGCTTTTAAGCTATGAGCAAACATGCTTTTCAAAGGCACTGTTCCTTATAAACCCACATGAAAAGAAAGTTATATTTCTGGATTATAATTACAGACAGAGCACTAAGTCTTGTTTGAGCACAAGAAGCTTCATAAATATATTAATTTAATGTGGTTATCAGCTGTTTTTATTCATTTAATTTATTTTACTGCATCTATCTTTGTGAGCATCATTCAGGCAGTGTCCTGCACTAGCTCCTGATCTCATACCCATCATTGCAAATACAAAGTATTACTGTTAAATACAATGAAAATAAATCATATCAAGTATTATTTGAGTTATTAACCTCTTAATTTTACATTTTGCATCATTCCTCATCCAGCTTATTCATCTCTCTTTTTTTTGAGGTCATAAAAACAGTGAATTTTTGGAGCAACATCCAAAATGGCCACTGAACAGTGCTAGCACATGTTCCCAAATGACTCAAGAATGAAACATTTGATTGGCTCCAAATTAAGAGTGAAACGATACCAACAAATATGTGCATTTCCTCTGCAACAAAATGTTTTTTCTTTTGCTTTCTGTCTTTTTTATATTTAAAAATAAAACAGTAAGTGGGCTTATATGGTACTTGGGCCTAATTGGGTCACTTACCCTAACTGGAAGAATAAAAAATAACGTTTAATTTTTATCTAAGAACTGTTCTGGATCTACAGCTCTGCCTGTTCTAAATCAGACACAGAGAAAAAGTAGTGCGACCACACACTTGTTCAAAAATGTGAATTTAAATGCACAATCCAGAAGTAATAAAATTCAAAGAACGCAGAGGGGTTGACACTCCAGAGGAAATTTATTATTTAACAACATTACAAACATGTCAGTGATAGTAAAAGTAGTCCTTACTGTACGATAAGGGGAAAACTATTCAAAACACTCAAATTTTGACCTCTGAGACATCGGTATGGTATCCATCAAGGCTGCACGAGTCTGGTGGCTGGTTGACGAAGGGAGTTCTGGGCATACTCAGCCCAGGGTAGGAAATGGTTCCAGCTGTCTTGGTGGTTGTGGCAGTAGGTCCACAGGAAGCAGCCAAACTTTTGGATCTTCCAAGACTGAGGATGATATCCAGAGGTTAATCTTACTGACACACCCAGGAGGGAGAAGAAGGACCTCCATACGGTCAGACACTATGTCTTCTGGGAGGCCCGTAGTTCCAGAAGACATGCTGGAATAAGGCTTCTGCAGTTTCCAACGCCGTGGGGAGTCCCTCATGGGAACTAGATGATATGTCTTGAAGAATCTGTCAACAGCGACTAAGACACAGGTGAAAGAATCCGATGCTGGTAAGTCAGTTATAAAATACACCCCCAGGTATGACCAAGGGCACTGAGGAACAGGCAGAGGAAGGAGCTTACTGGATGGAAGATAGTGTGGAGATTTGAGATGGTATATTCTGGACAGACTTGGATGTATTGTTGCACTTCCTGCGACATATGGGGCCACCAGTATCAATTTTGGAGAAGCGAGAGGAATGTCCGAAGGCGTGAGGGGATTTTATTTGCATCCCTCGGGGCATCCTGGTGGAGCTGGTTCTTCTCGGGTGGCCTCTTCTATTTGGTCGTCCAGGGCACGCTGGATAGGACTGATGATTAATGCGGGAGGTAGAATGGACTCAGGTGTTCCCTTGGGAAGTTCCACAGTGTGTAGTCAGAATAAAGCATCTGCCTTGGTTTTTTTGGATACTTGACAATAAGAGACAGAGAAGTTAAACCATGTGAAGAACAGGGCCCACCAGGCCTGGCGGTGATTCAATTGTTTCGCTTCTCTCAGGTACTCGAGTTTGCGATGATCTGTGATGACCAGAAATGGTTGACGTGATCCCTCCAGCCAGTGGCGCCACTCCTCCAGTGCCTGCATGATGGCAAGTAGCTCCTGGTTGCTGATGTCGTAATTCTGCTCTGCTGGGGTTAGCTTTCATGAGAGGAAGGCACATGGGTGAAGCTTGGGAGGATCCCCCTTCCACTGGGAAGTACAGCTCCTACACCTGAGGTGGTGGCATCTACTTAGGCCATATGGCATGACCCGATATTCATAGTGACCAGTTGGGGTCATGAAGGCCATCTTCCATTTGTTCCCCCTCCGGATATGAACAAGGTTGTTGGCACTACATAGGTCGAGCAAAGAGAACACTGTGGCTCCTCTTAGGAGTTATAGCACAGACCAGGGGAAGGAGATACCGGAACTTGACAGTGACTGCGTTGAGAGCACGGTAGTCGATGCAGAAGAAGCTGGAAGTGGGCGAATGTAACCTTGTTTAAGCGCCCCATTGAAGAACTCCTCCATGGCCTTTTGTTCTGGAAGTGAGAGTGGATAAATCAGTCCCCTGGGCAATTGGGCGCCTGGCATCAGGTCAGTAGAACAATCCCATGGTCAATGAGGTGGTAAGTTGGCTGCTCGGACTGAAGACATTTTGGTATGCATGATATTCCTGGGGCACATCTATCTGAAGTTCACTTGCAGGAATCTCTATAGTAGTGGCGCACACATGCATGGATGTGTGGGGACAAGTAGGATGGGGAAGTTGTAAACATCTGTGGAAACACCCTTTACCCCAAGCCAAATCCTCTCTGGTAGTCCAAGAGTGCTGCGGTGAGTGTAGTTGTAACCAGGGTTGCCCCAGGATGATATTCGCGGAGGAGCCCTCCAGAATCAGAAAGGAGATGTCCTCAAAGTGTGTGCAACCCACTCGAACAGGCGGGGTTCGATGAGTGATGATTCCCTTTCCCAGAGGTTTTCTGATTATTGAGTGGACGAAGATCGGGGAGGAGCATTTGATAGCCAGGAATTGGAGCCAACGGAAGAGTTGTTCAGAGATGAACCTACATGAAGCACCGGAGTCAATGAGGGCCTTGACTGAGAGAGAGACATGTGGACAAATCACTGAGACCATAGTAGACAATGGAGCATGTATCATAGGCTTGGTAATAGTCTGAATCACCATAAGTCTTAAGGGGCAAACAGGACATTCAGTGATCACATGCCCGCTGGCTCCACAATACAAACACAGCTGCTCACATAATCTTCGTTGATGCTTGAGTGGGGACAGTCTGAATGAACCAAGTTGCATAGGTTATTCCACCGATTCTGGAGGGTATGGGTAATGGTATGCAGGTGGGGATCCAAGGGCAGTCTGTTTGCTGATGCAGGTCTTCAGCTGCTGGGAGACACTTATTGAGAGTTGAATAAAGCTTTTGATGCTGATGGAATCATTGCGCGCCGCTAGCTGCAGCTGCAAGTATGGATCCAGTCCCTGTCTGTAGGTCATCAGAAGGGACGGTTCTTTCCTGCCAATCGCAGCCACTAGTATATGGAACTGCAGGGCATAATCAGTTATTGATCCTTGTTTAAGGCAATACAGTTGTTCACTCACTGATGAGTCATCCGCGGGTAATCCAAAAACTTACTTGAAGTGCTTGAAGAAGGCCATCCTGATGCCACAAGGTGTTTGCCCACTGCAGTGCACGTCCGGAGAGTTGAGGGATGACGTAGGAGATCCTGGCTCTATCTGTTGAGAACCATTGAGACTACATCTTGAGCATCAGCGAGCACTGCAAGAGAAATCCGCTGCAATCCTCTGCCGCACCTGAATAAGGAGAAGGATTGGCCATGGGACTGACCTGGAGAGAAACCGGTGATGGAGGTGTGGATATGGAAGGAGAAGAACTGGCGCTCGAGACAACAGGTGGTGTGATGACTCGACGACACTTGTACTCATTGGTGGTGGTGATCAGTGGGAAGCCCATATTGGCCATATACGAGTCCATATTGGTGGTCTGTTCTTCTGTCATAAGAGTCTGGGTGAGAGGTGAAACAAACAGGTGAGGTAATCAAAACACAGGTATGACATGAACAGCAGGTGAGTAGACTCCAAACAGAGAAATTCAACAATGTACAGATGATCAGAACACTCACAACAGTCTTTTGGTCTTTGTAAGATTCGTTGCAAACAGAGGGATAGTCATTTCACTGGAGGAGTACACAGAGGATGAAACAAGCAGTAATCTCTGATACGGGAAACAAACAACAAGGTAAGTCAACAGGTAAGTATAGAATGGCTAGAGAGTCTGTAGTGTTTGTGAGAACATTGACAAGAACAGACAGTGAAGGAGAGTGTGAGTGGGGTTTTTATGCAGTCCGTGATTTGCGTTCTGATGATGTGCAGTTGCGTGTAATTAAAACTCAGGGGAGATTGAGCATAGTGTAACCACCATCCAAGGGATAATTGGTTGCTATTTAGTGGCAAATCCGCTCTATCACCTGAGCTACAGCACCACCTTTTGACAAAAGTGGTGGGGTCTGTTTCTTCTACGATCACCAAACTGGCTACATATATTATTCTCCACTCAACAGGATGTTGGCCATTTTGGATTGAATGTGCTTTTTTTTTAAATGGCAGGCTCTAAACTCTTTTAATAATCCTCTTTGGGGATTCATATGACTGTCACCAAATTTAGGCAACCTTATACCAAGACATTGAAGATGCTAAATTGTGAACTGATTTGTGATATTTTGAATGGTGTCGCCATGGCACAGCAATACATTTATGGCAACAACAAAAAAATGAAACAGGAAGTTCCTCATATTTTCTGTGTGCATTGTATGATTTTGATGAAAATTTAATTTTATGTTTGGTAATGGGCACTAATCACATTTATGCAGCTATTATGGGTCATGGTCATAGCACCACCAACTGGCAACAGGAAATATGTTTTTTAACAGACTTTGAAATAGCCCATTTATGTTTACATTAATTTCTTCAAAATTCTTTAGAATAATGTCAAGACTCTGCTGATGTAAATTTGTAAAGGGATATTCAAAATCTTAAATAATGTTGCCATGGCAATGTATTAATTGTTATTATATCTTTCTTCCTATATTTGAATGTTTTTGAGGCATTTGACATGATCAAAATTTCATGAAATTTTGCACACACATCAGAGATATTGGCCATTAGTTCTGGGCAAAAGTTCAAGCATGGGCGTGTAGGGGAGCTCTGTAGCACCCCCTTTAAAATGGGTCTTTAAGATGGCCCCTGTAGCACCCCCAGTTTCACCTACAGTCACCAAAATTGGTACATATATAGTTCTTATCAAGCCGGACAACTTTCATAATTATAGCCATTAGGTCCACCCAACAGGAAGTTGATCATTGAACATATTTTGTAAGATTGATGCTTCTGATCACAGAGCATGCATTAAATTGATCAAAATACTTAAAAATGTTAAAAATGCCAAAAAGAAAAATTTCTCCTGAAATTCATTGTCCTAAGGTTTTTAGAGAGAAGTAGTCTAGGTTACGTATGTAACCTCCGTTCCCTGATGGAGGGAACGAGACGTTGTGTCAAAGAAGCGACACTAGGGGTCTCTCTTGAGCACCGAATATGCCTCTGATGCATGAAAAAAGGCCAATGAGAAGTTGGTAGACATTATTTGCATACCCCGCCCCCGGACATATGGGTATAAAGGTGAGGAAATACTATGAGTTCATTCAGGATTTTTCTGAGGAGCCGGGAGTGTCCGGCCACATCAGTGGCTCAGCTCAGCGACATGGCCGGGAGGACATCAGGGAACGGAGGTTACATACATAACCTAGACATTCCATGTCTGTTGCTAACTTCGACGGCGTGTCGAAGAAGCGACACTAGGGGTCCACTTCAAATCACGCCATGCACCGAGCCGTGTACGTGTACTGCTGACACAGGAGCGGGCAGGTACTTCGCGTGCCAGGACGACCAGCTGTGTCAGACTGCACGTACCCTTCCCCAATGCCCCATAAAAGACATCAGAATCCTTCTAGTTACCCAAGCAGGGGAACAAGGCCATGCTTGCCAACCTGGGATGGGCTGAGCCTAGTGGTAGGCCAACAGGATGGCATCCACCAGCCAATGGGAGAGCCTCTGTTTGGAGACAGAGTAGGTGCACGTAGGTGCGTAAGGCACATACCGGGCACAGCAACGAAGGGGCTGGGCATGCCTCCTCCCGGGGCAGTGCTTGTAGGTTCACTACCTGGTCTCTAAAGGGTGTGGTAGGAACCTTGGGCACATAGCCCGGTCACTGTCTTAAGATCACATGTGTGTCTGCCGGACCGAACTCCAGGCAAGTGTCGCTGACAGAGAACGCTTGCAGGTCCCCAACCCTCTTGATGGAGGCGAGCGCGTTCAGCAAGGCCATCTTTAGGGAGAGGGCCCTGAGTCCGGCTGATTCTAGCGGCTCGAATGGGGATCTCTGAAGATTGGCGAGGACCACCGAGAGATCCCAGGAGCGGAACAGGCTTGGCCGGGAGGGATTTAACCTCCAGGTGCCTCTTAGGAACCTGATGACTAAGTCGTGCTTACCCAGAGACTTGCCGTCTACTGGATCGTGGTGAGCTGTGATAGCGGCAATATACACCTCCCTTCCAACTTCTCCTGTAGGAATAAGAGCACTGACCTAACTGCGCACCTTTGTGGGTCTTCAGTCCGGGAAGAACACCAATTTGCGAACAGGTGCCACTTTAGGGCGTAAACTTGCCTGGTAGAAGGGGCCCTGGCTTGGTTGATCATGTCTACAACGATAGGTGGTAGACCAGCTAGATCTTCCGTGTCCCATCCAGGGGCCAGATGTGGAGGTTCCAGAGGTCTGGGCGTGGATGCCAGAGCGTGCCCCGTCCCTGAGAAAGAAGGTCCTTCCTCAGGGGAATTCGCCAGGGAGGGGCTGTCGTGAGGACTACGAGGTCCCAAGAACCAGGCCCGGGTGGGCCAGTAAGGAGCCACTAGGGTGACTTGTTCCTCGTCCTCCCTGACCTTGCACAGCACCTGTGCAAGAAGGCTCACTGGGGGAAATGCGTACTTGCGCAGCCCAGAGGGTCAGCTGTGTGCTAGTACGTCTGCCCAGGGGAGCCTCTGTTCGGGCATACTAGAGCGGGCAGTGGGAGGTATCTCGGGAGGCAAACATGTCTACCTGGGCCTTGCCAAACCGATCCCAAATCAGCTGTATCGCCTGGGGGTGGAGCCTCTACTCTCCGCCAGGCAAGCGTTGTCGTGACAGCGCGTCCGCTACCACATTGAGGTTGCCGGGGATGTGAGTGGCACGCAGTGACCTGAGTCAGTGCTGGCTCCAAAGGAGGAGACGTACGCCGCCTTGGCGATTTATGTACGCTACCGCGGTGGTGCTGTCTGACCTGATTAAGACATGTTTGTCCTGAACTAACAGGAGAAACTTTCGCAGGGCAAAGAAAACAGTCAGCAACTCTAGGCAATTGATATGCCAGCGCAGCGGGGCCCCATTCCAACGGCCCGCAGCTGCGTGCCCGTTGCGAAAGGCGCCTCAACCCATTTTAGAGGCGTCGGTCTTTACCAGGACGCATCGGGACACCTGCTGCAAGGTTACTCCTGCCCAAAGAAAGCAGAGGTCTGTCCAGGGTTTGAGTGTTCAGCGGCAGGCAGGGGTGACTATCACACGGTGCCATGCTCGTCTCGGGACTCGAGTCTGAAGCCAGTGCTGAAGCGGTCTCATATGCATCAACCCCAGCGGTGCGACCGCCGCGGAGGATGCCACATGCCCCAGGAGCCTCTGGAAAAGTTTTAAAGGAATCGCTGCGCCCAGCCTGAAGGATGCGAGGCATTTCAACACTGACTGAGCACGCTCGTTGGTGAGTCATGCCGACATTGAGACCGAGTCTAACTCCATGCCGAGAAAAGAGATGCTCTGAACCGGGGTGAGCTTGCTCTTTTCCCAGTTGACCTGAAGCCCCAAACGGCTGAGGTGCCTGAGCACCTGGTCTCTGTGAGCGCATAATAACTCTCGGGAGTGGGCCAGGATGAGCCAGTCGTCGGGGCAAGAGCTGCCTCTGCGACTTTGGTGAAGACGCGAGGGGACAGAGACATACCGAAGGGGAGGGCCTTGTACTGATAAGCCTCGCCTTCGAACGCAAACCGAAGGAAGGGTTGGTGTCGAGTACGTGTCCTTCAGGTCTACCACTGCGAACCAATCTAGATGCTGGACGCAAGTTAAGATGTGTTTTTGCGTGAGCATTTTGAACGGGAGTTTGTGCAAAGCCTGGTTGAAAACTCTCAAGTCCAAGATCGGTCGTAAGCCGCAGCCTTTCTTGGGTACAATGAAGTAAGGACTGTAGAGACCCCTCTTCATTTCGGTTGGAGGGACTTTGAGTAAAAGGGTAGCGATCTCCACATGCAGGGATTTGGCATGCTCGCCGTGTACTGCGGTAAAGCGGACGCCCGTGAAGGGGGGCGGAGGCCTGGCAAACTGAATTGCGTAACCAAGTCGGATGGTCTGGGCCAGCCAGCGTGACGGATTGGGAAGTGAAAGCCACGAATCCAAGCTCCGTGCGGGGCACCAAAGGGACGATTATTTTTGACGTACCCGGCTTCGCAGCCGGCGTAGGTGTTACGGCGTCGGGAGGCGGTGACGCGTCCCGAGGCTCTGGTGCTGAGAAAAGACTCAAAGCGCTTACCTTGCTCCGTGCACCCAGCAAGGGGCGGGTTCATGACTGAGGAGGAGGGCTGGTAGAGGCGTCCTCTGGACTCATCCGAACCGGCCAGCTGAGGAACAGTCGTGGGGCTGAGGGCGGAGGGTCCGTGTCCAGCATGCCGGGACTGTTGAGGTATGGCGGCAGAGTGCCGTGAGAACGGCATTTGTGGGCCAGGTGACCCAGAGACAAAGGAAATAGCTCTGTTATTGAGAATGTGGGTACCACAGCCCCGACTAGGGGGTGCGGCAAATGAAATAAATTCAACAATGTATTCTCCTCCCGTCCCTCCACCGAGGAACAGAGTGGTCTGCTTACCAGCTACGGAGCTAACGTCTTGGTCCCTGGGTCGTCTGTCTCAGGAACGCCTGGGAGCCTTCCGGGTCCTCGAGGGGGTCCTTGCGATGGGGGGGGTGTCTGCTTCCTGCGGGGCGCTCGACGCTTGGGCTGAGAGCTGGGCCCAGGTTGAGGCGGAGGGCGAGGTCGGTCGCTGAGCGCAGTTCCTGCAGCACATCGGGATCAGGGCTACCCACGTGCAGATCTTTAAGCACCTTGGCCTGGTGGACTTGCAGGAGGGCCATGGCGTGCAGGGCGGAAGCGGCGTATCCGATGGCGCTGTAGGCTTTAGCAGTCAATGTAGACATCGTCCTACAGGCACGGATGGGAGTCAATAAGCGTGCCGGGGGGCGGGTGGTCCGAGGGGGCATACCCGGCAGATCGCCTCCAGCGCCAGCGGCATCGTCCTCAATCCCGTGGGAAGAAGGAGTGATGTGGGGGGCAGCTGGAGTGGCATGCTTTCTGTTGAAAGCAAGCTGCGAACGTAACGTTGCCATGGTCATGCTCTCGCAGTGAGAGCATGAACCATCCACAAACGCTGCCTCGGTGTGATCGCAACCCAGACACACGAGACAACGCCTGTGGCGTCTGAAGCAGAGAGCACTCTACCGCATCCAGGAACTACACAGGGGCGGAATGGCATCTTTATGAAGACGCGTCCTGAAAAGGACGTTCAACGCCGCTGTGTATTGCTCTTTTAGAGGAAAATACTCTTTTACAGAGAAAATCACTCTTTTAAGAATTAAAACTCGTTTAATTTTGCGCTGTCGAAGCACCCAGGGGCAAACTGCACTGCCGTGCAGAGAAGGAGAAAAGCTGCTGATGTGCGCCGTAGATCCAACAGCAAGCAAAGCGTCAGAGGAACAGGAACAGGTGTGTAACTCGCAGCTGACTGCTGACACGACCAAGGCTCTGAAAAAAATTTCTGAATGAACTCACAGTATTTCCTCGCCTTTATACCCGTATGTCCGGGGGCGGGGTATGCAAATACTGTCTGCCAACTTCTCATTGGCCTTTTTTCATGCATCAGAGGCATATTCGGCGCTCAAGAGAGACCCCTAGTATCGCTTCTTCAACACGACATCGAAGTGAGCGACAGACGGGGAACTTTTTTCATGCACTACTGTTTTGAAAGACTGTTTTGAAAGACTGTATCTAACTTGGACAGATAGGGAAGTGGATGCCCCAGATGCACAAAAACAAGAGAACAAGTACAACAGACAATCTATTTTGAAAAACAGACCCCTCACAGGTCCTAAACTAGCTGCTTCAGTGCATGCCAAACACATTTGCATTGCTGCAAGTAGAGGATTCTTGGATGAACAGTAGGTTTGAAGAATACAGCATTTTTTTTTAAATAGAAATAGTAGTTAAAACATTATAAATGTCTACTGTAATTCTTTATCAATTTAATGAATCCTTTGTGAACAGAAGCATAAACTTCTTTTGAAAACTAAATATCAAAATTACTTTGTGTTCTAAAACTTTTTTACGGCAGTGTTTAACCATCTACAGTATATATGGTATATACAGCTACTGTATATACTGCATTAATAATATTTGATTTAAATGTGTTTTTTTAATAAATTTATTGTTTCTTAAAACTCATTGAAAAACTGTAATGGGCACAACTAAGAGTTATTTTAAGAGAATTAATTAACAAGGTGTGCAGTACCATACTGTCAAGTAAGCCTATTGTTTTATTTTTTTGACAATAATGAAGATATTGAAAATATTTCTTAACATAGAATGCAGTTTTTGTGTATAGCTTATAATAGGCCTATTAAAGAAAAAAAATATTAGATTATTAAATGTTTGTGGCATCATATCTTTTTAAAGGTATTTAAAAATGTTGTTTGAGGAAAATGGTTACAAGTAAACAACATGTAACCAAATGTTTGTCAAACTACTCTATGTGTTTACATGCTTAATACAGTTAAAGCATCCCTTTAAAACAAGTTCAGTGTGATTGGTGGTTTAACACGTCAGTCAGACGGCCCCTTCATTTCTGAATGAACGGTTCCTTTCCAGAAAAAGGTGATAAAATATTAAGAAGCTTAGAGTATTACAATTCTTGACTTGTTGGCAAATTGTCATGTGGAGAAGGGAGTGAAGAGTATCGCTGGCATTTTATGAGAGCTGCTGTGAAAACTGAAAAGCATTGCGCATAATTGTCTGTATGGCGCTCCGGTAAGCACCGATCAACTTCAAGAACTGGTAACCACAGTAAAAACATTATATATTATAGTAAGGGTGTTAATGTGTAGTTGGAAAAGCCTTGTATTTCATGTTGTGCATGGCAGTTAAGGCTGTCACGATTATGAAATTTGGCTGATGATAAATTGTTAAACAAATATTTGTGCCTTATATTTTAAGGCTATGACGATTAATTGTTCTTTTTGGGCTTTCATGATTACTAGTCAAACAAATGTACATATTTCTTAAGGTGCATGTGTGTTTCATACACCTTAAAATGTATTTTTTATATTTAACTTCAAATATATATTTCAAATAATAAAATAGGGTTATATTCTTCACTTTAAAGGCTTTAAAACTTATGAATGACTTAAAAAAATATGTTTTAAATATCAAAATATATGTCTCTCTTTTTGGTTAACTTTAGTCTAGGAACATTGACACTGTTGTTTTCAGGGCCAAGCCAAACTGATTATATTATATTATATTATATTATATTATATGCAATAGTACAATATTTATGTCCTAAATTCTTTCACTTCCAATTTATTTTAAGTCTCTCCGATTAATCACTCAAACCCTTATTTCTCATAAAGGAAGACCTTTGAGATTCTGTTTCTCCATTTTATCATCTCCACAGAAATAGAGTAAGCGGCTCTGTGTCACTGCATGATATTAACACTGCAGTTATGAATGACCCGCAATGACCAGGAATCAGGAACATTTACCATTACATTATCGGTAAATAAAAGTGAATACAGATTAATTTACGTTCACCATCAAAGTTTAAGATAATTTATAGAATGTTTATATTTATCCGGGAGTTTGGTGCGAGCCTCTGCAGACAGTGCACATCAGAACACTTGAGAAGTGGTTAATAGCAGCAATCAGACGATTATTTAATAATCACGACAGGCCTATTGGCAGTGTTGTCTATTTTCTTCAGCAGTGCTGTTTAGAATGTTGAGGTTGTCTAGCTGTTTCAGTACAGAAATCAAATTGGTCGCATAAGCTTTGTGCTCTGCATAGCATTGGAGTGATAACTTGCGAAATCCTGCATGCTGTTGTGCCCTGTGGGTTTCCAAGATGTGAAGATGTGAGTTTTAGTTTGAAAGCCTATTTAGCACTTATAACTCACTGAACAAATCAGAGATGTTGTCGGGTTGTCCTTTGTAATATGTAGTGATAATAAATGTAGCACAGTTGGATATTTCATTTTAATCAACTCAAGTAAAAGTCCTATAATTTACATTGGTACATTTGGAATAATGTACAAATTTAAGTACAAATGTACTTATGGAAAGAAATTAGTACTTTTATTCACCAAAGTGGCATTAAACTGATCACAACAAGAGACTCTGATTTATTTATCCTCTTGTTTATTTGTACCTCTGACCTCCCACATCTCTTTCTGTCCTTTTTAGTGCCAGTTGTCCTTTGTGTTTGAAGATTGTAGTGTACACCTTTTATGAAATCTGCAGTTTTGTTTTTTTTGGCCATTTCAAGCATTGTATAGCCTTCATTCCTCAAAACAATGATTGACTGACAAGTTCCTAGAAAAAAGCTGTTTCTTTTTTGCAATTTTTGACCTAATATTGACCTTAAGACATGCCAGTCTATTGCATGCTGTGGCAACTCAAAAACAAACACAGACAATGTTAAGCTTCATTTAACGAACCAAATTGTTTTCAACTGTGTTTGATATAATGGCATGTGATTTTCTAGTTCCAAATTAGCAATTTAGCATGATTACTCAAGGATAAGGTGTTGGAGTGATGGCTGCTGGAAATGGGGCCTGTCTCTATTTGATCAAAAATGACTTTTTTCAGATAGTGATGGTGCTGTTTTTTACATCAGTAATGTGCTGACTATACTTTTTGATCAGTTGAATGACACTTTGGTGAATTAAAGTACCAATTTCCTTCCAAAACAGTAAAATCTGTACATTAATCCAAACTTTTGGCCATCAGTGTTTTTATACTCAAAAAAGTATTAGAGGTGTATGTAATTAAGGGAGAGTATCAAACTCTTTACAATTTCAAAAGGAGAAACACGTTGTATGAGATAGATTTAACAATTACATTTCTATAATGGCATTCATTTAGTCTTTAGAGGTTATAGGGGTTTGATATATATGCAAGTCTCAGCAAGAGTGACTGAAAACATTTCAATATTACGTTCCATACAAAAATGATGAATTAGTCCATTTTAATGTGACTCCTTTTCTCTTTGCCAGGGTGTATCAAGGTTACATTTGACATCACATTCTCAATTTATTTTCACATTATAAAATATCGGCATCAGAGGGTAGTAATAATGGAGAGGAGCGGGAAGCTCCTTTTTCTCTCTGTCTCTATCTCTTCTCTCATCCAATCAATCGCTTAGTGCTTAGACAGGAGACGGAGTTCACGGCCAAGCCTAGGACATTGAGCGGGGTGACAGAGAGACGATTCAGTGCATGAGGAGAGCTCTGATCAAGCAATCAGATTAAAGAATTCTCTCCTGCCCGAGGACAGCTCTAAATACTCAACCTCTCTTGAACAATCTGCTTGTGTGTTTGTGTCACTATAGGAGTGGGGGAAGACTCCCTCCATCTTTGAGGTCACTGCCATCCAGTTTTGACATCAATGGAACTTTTTCAGTTTTCATTCAAGAATACAATAAATTGTAGCTAATACTCAATTTCATATTCACAGCTGTTGATTTAACAATATAGAATGTTCATGATAGTGGGTATCAATACAAGATATTTTAATTAATATATCATAAATTGACAAAGGCATCATAAACGTTTTTCCTGTGACTCTTGCGTCATATTTCAAGTCTTCTAAAGGCATGCAATATGTTTTGGTAAAAAAAAAACATAAAAACAAAACAATATGAAATTTAAGTAATTATTCAGTGGCATGTTATTTAACATCCTTTCACACATGAACTGGCATTATTTAGAGCTGCACTTCCAGTTGTAGCAAAAACAACATTTCTTGCATGATCTCATGAAAATAATGTGACTGTCGCCATATATTTGCAAAATGATATTAAGCAGTTCATGACATGTATCACAGCATTTTTTAGGTCATTTTGTGTTGCTTGTGATACTTTTGGCTCATTTGTTGACACGTGTGCTCTTCGAGACTCATACTCTGGTTCTTTGCATCACATTCACAAGTACAACGATCTATCAGTTGAGCTACCTCACAAATTGATCCTGAATAAGCTTGTAAATGTAGTTGGGTATATAATACAAATGTTAAAATGTATCACCTTACAAGTCATGCACTGCAGTTAAATTTTTTTTGTGTCTATTAAGATAGCGAAAAGTAAGGTTAGGGTTAGGATAGGTTAGGTTAGGTTATGGTTAGATTTATTTTTATGAACTAATAATCTGCCGTTTTATTCATTATATGTGTGAAAGGGAATACTGTAAAAGTCATTGTTGTTTTAGCTCCTCTAGTGTTAATTTTACTAGAAAACTGCCACGATACATATAATGTACAACATAAAAATTATTTAGCAAAAATTTAGGTATAGTAATGTGTATGGATGTGCCCGAAGCCTAATACCTTATTCAGAAAGGCATGAATAATGACTTCAAAACGAATAAAGGATTAATCTTAATAATATAAAAAATATACTTATGACTGATTATCCAAGAAGCACAAAGATAAAGTGGCATTTTAAATAAACATATCCAAAATTACAATGAATTTATGAATCTGTGTAGCCAATATTTCTAAAGTGTAAACCTTATGAATTAAAATGCACACATTGTGATTTCAGACCGGATGGGCGCAGTCTCGACTCCGTTTGCAGTCTGTGTTAATTATGCACATCTGGATAGCTTATCTAGTGTAACATTAATTAAGATACAACATCATTTACAAGTTCCACTTCTTGAAATGTCTGTTAATTTATCACACGATTTACACGTGATTCCTTTGTATTTATTTATAGCCTAAATTCCTGACCTGAATTGAGGATTTCAAGTTGCAGCTTGTCTATCTGTCTCTTAAAGTTGACAACATTTATTTCCACATGAGCTTAATTCTGAAAAAAATTATATTAAATAAATCAGTTAAAATGCTCCATAATTGTTTTAAATGCTCAATTGAGTAGCCTATTCATCTCTTAGGAATATTCCTCCCTGCGTAAAACGAAGAAACTGAAACCTGCTCCGTCTTTTTTAAATTCCTGACAGACTTATGGGACTTTCACCTGTTTGTAGGCTATATTGATTTTATTTTCATTTCTTTTAAAGTTTGAATTTGTATTTATTATTCACTGCAAAATGTGTGCTGGATATTTCACATTTTGCTTGACACCTCTTGTCTTCAGAATAATGTTGTTATAATGCACAGACAAACGAAAATTCTGTTTCATGCAGATATTAATATCAGAAATACCAGGAGAAACCGCAACATATTCTACTGTTAATGTAGCCTGCAATTTAAAAATAAATGAGTGTTTCATTTAGTTTTGATGCACTTCTGGTTTAAGCCCCACCCACACCAAGTTTATTCCAAATACAGACAGATACAGATCATTTTGTAATATGAAAAGATACAGATACAAATACAGTTAATGGCTTTGCTGCACACCCCTAATGTGATTCTATGAGACAGTCTATACTAAATAATAATAAAACCCAACTGAGATCTCCAGTTAGTCTCCTGAGCTGTGATTTGAGGTAGAATTCATGTCCATAGCACAAACGGTTTGGGGTGAGTTCTGCACTGTAGTTTAAAGGGGATCTATTATGCAAAATGGTGTTTGTACATAAATGTGAGTTGGCAGTGTGTGTACACAACCACCCTACAATGTTTAAAGTCCACACACTCCTCTTTCTTATATTTCTATTAATCAAAAACAGTGTGTCAAAATGAATTGTTTTCGTTTCTGCTCTAAAGTGACGTCACGTTAGAGCAGGTCTCGCCCATGACTGGTGACTGACTCCACCATATTATCATAGATCATCTCCTGAGTGATCTACACACAGTCCGCCATTTTTTTCTGCACTGGTGCAGATAAAGTGAGAAGAATAATGTCTCAGCTTTGTAAGCATCATAAGTGTTCTGTTGTTGGCTGTAAAAGTGAACATAAGAGTCTACATGTACTACCAGCATCAGAGCCACTGAAAATGCAGTGGACAAGTTTTGTTTTTGAAGGAAATGTGCCCCAAAACATACAAAAATGTGTGTTTGTTTGTGCAAATCAATTTACACCAAACTGCTTTGTGACTGTGTGTCAATATAAAGCCGGATTTTCTAAATGTTTTATTCTTAACCATGGATTAGTACCAGCTGTTCATGTTCCAGCTAACATTACCATTGTCTCTGATTGTATTCACAGAGACCAGAGCTATGTCGTTATTTTTTAGCTTACTGTCTGTATAATTCATAACCGCACCATTATTTTGCACTCCTCCATCATTGTCTGACTCTGATTCACACATATATGGCTGAACTCCGGTGTTTACGCTGTCAGTCATATGGTTCTGATTTGTTGTTGCTATAGTATATGTAGTATGCTGTAGTGACTGTCATCAGCGAGTCTCTTCTTTTTATATAAATGTTTTTTGGCAGTTTCTGTGAAACTTGCTAAATAAACATTAGCTAGCAATACTAAGTACATTTTTAACTAAATATCAATAACTTTTTTTTGGCAATTTTGTCAGTTGTGAAAAATCTGCCTGAAGTAATGTGGGGCAGAGTGCAGACATTTTTTTTTTTTACACTATTCACAAGCTGTAAAGACACAGCCCTCTTCCTGAAAGGGGGAGGGGAGCAGCAGATCATTTGCATTAAAAGAGACTGAGTGTTGAAGTTGCCCGGGATGTGAGTGGTGCACAGTGATCTGAGTTGCTGCTGGCTCCAAAGGAGGAGATGGCAGGCAGGTTGTGATGAGAGAGCACGCCGCAGTGGCGACGTGCTTGCCCCAACTTAGCGGGAGAAACCTCTGCAGGGCAAGGAATACAGCCAGCAACTCTAGGCAGTTGATGTGCCAACGCAGTGGGGGCCCTTTCCTTTAGCCAGCGGCTGCTTGGAGGCATCTGTGGTGACCAGAACGCATCAGGACAACTGCTGTAGGGGGACTCCTGTCTGCAGAAAACAGAGGTCTGTCCCAGGGTTGAAAGTCTGGTGGCAGGCGGGGGTGATGAACACACGGTGCGTGCCGCGGCGCCATACCCTTCTTGGGACTCGAGTCTGGAGCCAGTGCTGAAGCGGTCTCATATGCATCAACCCCAGTGGCATGACCGCCACGGAGGATGCCAAATGCCCCAGGAGCCTCTGGAATTGTTTTAGAGGAACCGCTGTGCCTGGCTTGAACAAGGTGAGGCATTTCAGCACTGACTGCGCACTCTTGTTGGTGAGGCGCGCTGTCATTGAAACTTAGTCTAACTCCATGCCAAGAAAAGAGATGCTCTGAACCGGGGTGAGCTTGCTCTTTTCCCAGTTGACCTGAAGACCTAGACGGCTGAGGTGTCTGAGTGCCTGGAGAGTTACTGGGCACACAGTAACTCTCGAGAATAGGCCAGGATGAGCCAGTCATCGAGGTACTTGAGTATGCGGATGCCCACTTCCCTTAGCGGGGCAAGGGCTGCCTCTGTGACCTTCATGAAGATGCGAGGGGACAGGGACATGTACAAGGGGAGGATCTTGTACTGATACGCCTGGCCGTTGAATGTGAACTATAGAAAGGGTCGGTGTCGAGGCAAGATAGAGACGTGGGTGTATGTGTCCTTCAGGACAACTGCTGTGAACCAATCTTGATGCCGGATGCAAGTTAGAATGTGTCTTTGCTTGAGCATTTTGAACGGGAGTTCAAGGCCCGGTTGAAAACTCGCAAGTCCAAGATTGGTCGTAAGCCGCCACCTTTCTTGGGTATGATGAAGGGCTGTAGAAACCCTTCTTCATCTCGGATGGAGGGACAGGCTCTATCGTGTCATTTGAGTAAAAGGGTCTCTATATCCGCAAGCATGGTGTTGGCATCTTCTTTGCACACCCGGTAAGTGGCAGGTTAGTGACTGAGGAGGAGTTCCCGTGTAGGCGTCCTCGTATCTTTATAAAGACACGTCCTGAAAAGGAACGCTGCTGTGTATTGCTCTTTTAGAGAAAATAAACTCTTTAAGGGAAAACATTCTCTTTTAGAAGCATTGTCGAAACACCCAGGGGCAAAGCTGCACTGTTGTGCAGAGAAGGAGAAAGCCGCTGATATGCACCGTAGATCCAACAGCATACGCTCTGTAGAGATGACTGGAACAGTCAGTGAATACAGTTCGTTGATCACACAACCGCTCGGCTCCGAAGGAAAAATCTGAATGGACAGATGCATATATATATCCATTTATACCTGTATGTCCAGGGGAGGGACATGCAAATTCTGTCTGCCAATTTCTCATTGGCCTTTTCTCAAATTCAGAGATGCGCGAGGATCTCAAGAGAGATCCTTAGTGTCGCTTCTTCGACACAACGTCGAAGTGAGTGACAGACGGGGAACTTGTTATATCCTGCATGCTGTTTTGATGAGTTTTAGTTTGAAAGCATATTTAGCACTTAGAACTTGCCAAACAAATCAGAGATGTTGTCTTTTTTTTACTTTTTAATTGTAATGAAAATCAAATGTAACACGGTTGAATACTTAATTTTTAATCAATTCAAGTTTAAGTACTATAATTTAATTTATTTATAAAAAATTATAAAAAATTACTAAAGTACTGAAACGAGAGAAGTTAATAACAGATTTAATGACATGAGTTACAATGTAACAACTTGTATGTACACAATAAGCACATTGAATTTTAATACAAATACATAGTAGTTTAAGATGCCTACTTAAAAGTGGGTTGGAATTAGGGTTAGAAAGAAGGGTACACATTTGTTTGTAATGATTTGACTGCGATTTTGTCAAGTATGTGTTCCTGGATAAACAATTCTATTGGTCCTGGAACAACAACATGTCCTACTTAGAAAAATGGCATTCACATTTGTCATTTCATCTATTGTGCTCCTTTTAGATTTTGGCAACCAAACCAAAGATTTGCATTCAGTACTCAAGGAGGAGTATTAGAGGTGTACGTAATTAAGGGAAAAGATCAAACTCTTCACAATTTCAAAAAGAGAAACACGTTGTATGAGTTAGATTTAACATTTAAGTTTCTATAGTGGCATTCATTTAGTCTTTAGAGGTCATAGGGGTTTGATATATATGCAAGTCTCAGCAAGAGTGACTGAAAACATTCATGATGGAAAAAAATGATGAATTAGTCCATTTTAATGTGCCTCCTTTTCTCTCTGCCAGGGTGTATCAAGGCTACATTTGACATTGCATTCTCAATTTATTTTCACATTATAAAATATCGGCATCAGAGTGTAGAAATAATGAAAAAGAGCAGGAAGCTCCTTTTTCTCTCTGTCTCTATCTCTTCTCTCATCCAATCACTCGCTTAGTGCTTAGACAGGAGACGGAGTTCACGGCCAAGCCTAGGACATTGAGCGGGGTGACAGAGAGACGATTCAGTGCATGAGGAGAGCTCTGATCAAGCATTCAGATTAAAGAATTCTCTCCTGCCCGAGGACAGCTCTAAATACTCAACCTCTCTTGAACAATCTGCTTGTGTGTTTGTGTCACTATAGGAGTGGGGGAAGACTCCCTCCATCTTTGAGGTCACTGCCATCCAGCTTTGACATCAATGGAACTGTTTCAGTTTTCATTCAGCCGTTTCATTCAAGAATACAATAGGGAACTTAAACAACAGCTGTGGACGTGACGGCTACGGGTTTGGAAGTAAACAAGTCAACCGCGGTTGCCAAGAACTGTAAAGAACAACACAGAAGGCAGAAGAAAAGCTCATTTAATTGTTCATTTCACAATTATGAAAATGTAATTTATAAAAACAAGAGAAGGGTTGCTTACAGCATGAAATGATGATTTACTGACAGAAGAAGTTTTTTTACGCTTGTATGACATTAGTAGCTCTAAAAACCTAGATTCACTGTGTAAAAAATACCCACAGTTCATTCTCGATGACATGGAGGAAGATGAGTGTTTAAATGATTTTTGTGTGAGAAAATGTGATTTGCCATTCCTAATGGTTTAATTGCCCATCTTTATGGCCCTGTAGGTAGGTTTGAATTACTTTCCATTTTTGAAAACATTGTTGTTACCCTTACAGTTAATAAAAACAGAAGGAAAGAAGAATGACTCTGGGATGCTTACAGAATCTGGACTTTCACCACTTCTAGAGCATCATGCCGTGTCTGAGGATGGTCAATCTATGTGTTTGTACGGGGACCCAGTATACCCACTGCGTTTGCACCTGCAGAGCCCATTTAGAATTGTTCACCTCACCCCCCAAATGCAGACATACAAAAAAAGTATGAAGTCAGAGTGCCTGCGGAATGGTTGTTAGGAGACAGAGCAAATTACTTCAAGTTAATGGACTTCAAAAATAATAAAAAAATTGGGCTGAGTAGTATTGGCAAACTGCATTTGGTATCTGCTTTGTTAAGAAATGCACTTACTTGTCTGTATGGTAATCAGACACACATTTCTCCACACATTCAAGACTATTTTTGATCATGTCTAGCTCACACGTACACATACAATTTGCACATTAAACTCTAAATACATAATTGTGTTAAATAAATTACACATCTGTACATATTCACACACACACAAACTCTTTAGCCATATTTGCATATAAAGAATGTTGCATTAATTGCAATGAAAAAGAATGTGACACCTCTACATTTGTTCATAGATTTTAGATTGTATTATTATCAAGAGAGCATTTGTACATTAAAATGTGTTATGAAATCATAAATAAATAAATAAATGTGTATGATGTGTATTAAATGTGTAAAAAACATTTTTTCTTCTGTTTCTTTGACATGCGTGCTGCAGCAGTAGCATAGCCTGCATTGCCTGTATTTGCTGCTGCTGGTTTTGCATTAGCTGCATCATTGCCATCCTCTGCCTTTGTGACTCTTGTGCTGCCTTTGCTTTCTCTTCAATCTGTATTTTTTTCAATTCCAACTCCTTTTCCCTCAGTTCCCACTCAGCCTGTCCTCTCTCCCTCAAAACCCCAATGGTGTCATTCCCAC
Source organism: Moxostoma hubbsi (assembly GCA_032164185.1). Classification (NCBI taxonomy): domain Eukaryota; kingdom Metazoa; phylum Chordata; class Actinopteri; order Cypriniformes; family Catostomidae; genus Moxostoma; species Moxostoma hubbsi. The sequence goes on along the minus strand of JAVLUX010000013.1, from coordinate 6,061,058 downwards.
TTCTCCTTTTATGTTTGCTGGTTCTACAATTATGTCCCTTGTCGCTTAGCCTCCTGGTGGTCTGACTCACTCTCTCCATGGCCCTCTTCCTTGCTTCCTCTGCTTCATCTTCCTCCTATACTCATCACTCCCTCTGTTGTCCTCTGCTGCCCTTTCTTTCTCTGTTATTTCTTCAATGAGCTCATCAAGCTTTGTTGTTTCTGCTGATGTGTCACTACTCTCATCTTTGTTATTTTTGTTCTTGTATTTCATCTGTATTAAGTGAAATACCTCCCTCACAGAGCTCTGTGAAACTTTAAATGTAATGTCTTGGAAGCTATTTAATGTTTCCGCAATGGCAGACCAGGCTTTGCCCTTCTCAACTCTCCCTTTCTTGGACCTGTATGGTTCTGTCAGTAGGATTTCTCTACAGAGAAGTGTATCACGTATGTCCCTGTCCACTCCATAGGGGCTCTGAATAACATTAAACATGGACTTGCTAGCTCATAAATGAATAAGAATCCTATAATTGCCTGTGTAGCTGGTTAACTTATTCTAACCAACATTGGATACTTTATAGATTTTTGAGGAGGATATTTGGCTACTTTAATAAAATCAGAATTGAATTCACTATAAAATCACTAAAGCTGCATATGGACATACACTTTCGACAACAACCCCCAAATGGATAAATATTATCACATTCAAATAAAGTGAAAGATTTCAGCAAAAGTAGGCATGACACCATCAGCCAAAATTTAGCATGAAGTTGCCTAGTGAGACGCTGGCTTTACCACCACTACACAACCCAACAGTTAACCAATAACATTGATTCTCCTAACCCATCTGATTGACAGCAGAAGTGCGACTTGTAGCCTGGAGCCATCCATTAAGGCAACTTATCTTGAGCAATAAACTCTGTGAGCCAAAGCCCAGAGGGGAGCTAATCGACTGTTCCACTGGGGGCCCCTCGAGGCTCCTGAGCATTATGTCAAGGCCATGTATAATTTACACTCATTAGTGATCATGTGCCACAATTTCACACTACAGTAGGGGGACAAAGAGGTAAGTGGAGTTCACTTGTACTGACTAAATGTCAATGCCATCAATCAGTGTAATTCTGAATGGTTTAAAGACCCCATGAAATTACTTAACGAGTGCTTTCCTGTGTTGATGTTTTCTTTAATGAAACAGGAAGTTGGGTGGGTCAGATGGAATGTCTTGTCGCTTTTTAAAGTCCCTTTTTTAGTTTATACCATAGCCCAGCAAACCATGATTTGCTTCTTGCTAGTTGAAGGCAGGTGATATTTATAATGGGGCATTCTCATTCTATTTGAGTGCCCTGTGAGAGCAAGATGAGTCATTAAAGGTGCTGTAAGCAATTTTTTTTGATGGAAAGGTCCACAAAAAATGTTCTACTCCCTGAGAGATTTTACTGAAATAAGTGTTGTAAGATATCTCACCTGTCTCTGTGACAGCTCTAGACTCTGTAAACAGCAAGCAAAAATGTGTCAAAAATGTGACGCTTATTTTAATTTGATAATGTTTAAAATCTCAAAATTATTATTCTCTCTGGTTGCCATTCAGTCTTGGTCAGGCTCACGCTGGGTCTTTTTCATGTGATTTCACCTTTGACACTGGTTCAGGAGACAGTGAGCATTTTCGATAAATGCGAAGAGATTCAGCAGCTTGCCCTTATTTCTCCCACACCTGGCTCACCACTTGCATCTGAAGTCTCCATTTTCCATACAGTAAATCTGCTTCTGTGTTTATTATGCCCAGGAAATCTGTTGCGTGTAATGAATAAGCATGCACAGCTCCATACAGGTTTCTGTGCTAGGATGTGCAGCTGAGTAGAGCATGTACCTCCTGTAAATTTATATATCCTAATTTTAGCCACAGAAAGTGGGTAAAAACTTTAGTGAAGTTTCAGGAAGGGAAAAAAAAAGGATACTGTATTAATTGCATTAATATTTTTTTATGCATTAAAAAGTCAACTCTTAATTGTAGAAATAAACTCATTCCCCAGCCCAATTTTAAATCATTTAAAATAAGTTATATTAATATAATCAAACTTAAATTTGATTTTTTTAAACTATTAAGATGCAGGGCCATTGTCACGGTTTAAGGAAGGACCCAAATGCAGAAGGCAAGTTGATCATAAGCATAAAAAGCAAACAAAAATTCACACGAGGGAGAAAACCAACAAACTAAAACAACACCAAGACAGGACCAACTGAACAACTGAAACAAAACATAGCAGCTTACAGGAAGTAACATACTCAATAGCACAAAACAATCTAGCAGGGACATGAGGGAAGAAGGCACAATATAAAGGCAGCAAGACACATGAGGAGCAGGTGAAACTAATAACATAAACAAAATGAGGAAGAGTAATGAGGGAACGAAAAGGCGTAGTCGGGCAAGCACATGGCAAGACAAACACAAAACCATGTACTAATGTTGCCCCCTTCTCACTTACCAGTTGACCTCAAAGAATGCTTGGCCCTGAGAAAGGTCCTGGATTATTTTACTTACTATATTTGATCCTGTACTGTCTCCTGTATGGTTAGTGTCTTAGCCAATTAATTATTTGCTTTAAAATAACCAATACCAGACACAGGGATATAAATTGGAACATTTTTTATTAAAACACAAATGGGCTTTTAACCAAAAACACAGTATGGATGAAAATTAATTAAGTAAAGAAATAAAAGAAAAACAGATAAAGGGCATTAAATCAAATACCTCTCAGCCTTTTTTCCCCTCTTCACATACTCTGAGTACTGTCAAATGAACAGCTAGTTGAATCTCAAACAGAATGATTCCAACTCATATTTTCACAAATAATAAACTAACTCCTTATATTAACCCCACACTTTATGGGTCAAAATGGAGAATACCCCTTAATTCACTCAAATTACAGTCAAAACATACAAACTTAGACATGGGCCCACACACTCACTCACACCCCACTCGTTTGGAGCAGGCCTGAACATTGCTCGGGATCGGTGTGGCCTTGAAAAAGCACAAATCGGGCCCTTCACTCTGAAAGCAAACAAAATTAAAGTTATCAGTTACCTCAATATCCAGGGTTGAACCGACGTCTAGTGAACAGTGGTGAAATTGCCATTGATTTCACTCCCTCGCTGCCAGAGGACCAAATGAGCTCACAGTGCTCAACGGGCTATGTGGTGTTGTTCAGATCCGTGGTCGGTGTAAATTCTGCAAGTCTAGCTCCGATCATGTTGGTTAAAGCATACTGTAGATTCTTAGCACAGATGTGAGCACTGTCTCGTGTTAAAGTCTCTCAAATACTCAACAAACTCCTCCACTTCAAACAGTCTCTCACTCTCTTCACCAAGTCTTCATATACATCGCCACACTCAACACTCGTTGCTAATAAAAGCACGGGTTGTATAATTATGTCAGCGTGCGTGAAATATCAAGCACAGTTGTTTCATGGCCCAAAACATCATTAAAACCTTGTTCTCTCTTTACAGCGATCTTTTTTCTCCTCTCCTTATTCAGTCTCTCCCCCCATCTTTCCCACTCAGGCTCTCTCACACTCCTTTTCCCTCACCCCTCCTCCAAAGAGTTACCACAAGCGCACTTGTCTGTCAGTAACTTATCCAATCACCAGACAGCAACCTAACTTGCTAGGCATAAACCACATTGCTCCATTGTACACTTCCACCAAACTCCTCAGGAAGAGGAATTTCTTAAAGAGATATAACACCCGTTTCCCCACAACCCTCCTACAACTTAAACTCCTTATTATAAAAATATATATATATACTCAAAATTATTTATAGAGGTTACACTAACAAACAGGACAAACTGACAAGAGTGCACATGGAACAACACAATGACAAGACAATGGAGCACATGGCAACAAAGCCATCATTAGCCATGCGCTCCAACAAAAGACAAGACCTGACATGAGCACATGGCAAGAGAACCGAAACCGAACCTGAAGCCATGCGCTCATGAAGACAAGACATACAGTATAGCACGTGTGTCTGGATTCAAACACAGAAAGAAGACCGAACCTGACTGAAGAGTCAGGATCCAGGCACCATGCTCTGAACATGGAACACAGACTAGATAGAAGAGCACATGGCAAGGAAAACAACCAAAGCTGTGTGATCACACAGAGCCACAGAACATAAATGTCAGGATCCTGTCACCACAATAAACATGACTGACAAAGGTGACAGGATCCTGACACTTATAACATATAAATTGACTTTGACAATGGGGGGACCTTGGAGCCAAAAAGGATGTGAACCACTGAGTTAGATTTTATCAATATAAAAAAAAATGTATTAAGTCATCTTGTGACCCCTTGGAAGCTTGCTGAGGCTCCATACGGGGGTCCAGCCCCCTGGTTGAGAATCACTGCTTACATAGATCTCATAGCTGACAGACATTGACCACATGCCTCAAAATTTTATTTCATACTTAAATGTTTCAATATGCTTTTAAATGACACAATAACAACATTTTATTTTATTTTTTAGCATGCATCTCTTTATTTGTGCACATGTCCTTGGAATTATTTCTATATTCATTCATACAGCAGTGTTTTTTTTTTTTTTTTGGTTGACAGACAAAACAGCTATTGACAGTGCAGTTGTAAAGGGAACATTTTTCAATGCCCCACTTCTGGGGATGGAGACATTTCTACTGTCATTTTCCTCTAGTACTTCAGGGTAATTCTTCTCACCCCTCTATTTTTGTGGTAGTGCAGTGTGTGGCCATCTGAATTGTGTGTTATTACCCAGCTGGAGACAATATCATTACTACATATTTTCTGTCAAGGGTCTGCAAAGAATGGTACCGCCGTGGGCCTTGGTGATCTAACAAGCTCATACGGTGCTGCTGAATTACCCACTCCTACAGGGAGGAAGTCAAACACTAGCCATTTGAGAAATGACTGAACAAATGAGCGTCTCCATCTCACCCTTTATGTAACTACTTCCTCTCATTTTGTGCAGTCAGACCTAACCCCTATGTGTATAATACATGTTTTGCCTTTAATTGATATCATTCTATCTGTGTAATATTGTTGACTTTATAAAAAAAAAAAAATGGCTTCATTCACAATGACAATTCTAAGATTTCATAATTATAGCTGCACACTTCCCTTATAATGATTTTGATTCATTTGCTACATGAACATGAATTCCCAAGGAATTTTATGCACCAAAAATATTCACACCAAGCACAAAAAAAAAAAACTTAATCTTGAAGAAGAGTTTGCAAACCTGTATGAACATGAAATGCACCCTGATTATTTACAAGCTTAAAAGCAAAATACAAACCATTGCTAAAATCTAATGTTGCCACTCTACCGGAATGAGTGAATGATGGAAGTAATATAGTGTGTTAGCGTTACATAGTAATATACCATATATCAAAGTGTAATGTTCAGTCATTTCTTTCAAATAGTAATCCATTACAGAATACTAAATTTATCTCTAAAATTGTAATCAGATTACTTTTTTCCAATTACTTCATTGGAAAAATAATCACATTACTAATTTTAAATTACTTTCTAAAACACATTTCCAAAACAAGTTTTAACGCTTCATATATTCAAAATAATGTCTATATTATTATGTCTATGCACACCTTTCAGCTGTCACATGAACGCAAACAGACTAACAAATGGACAATAATAAATGTATGTATTCTACATAAAGAATTTTATTAAGAAATATGCATAACCCAAGTTATGCATTTAAAAGTAATTTATTTAATTGGAAGTCAGTATCTGTATTTAATGTAATAACACTGTGTTTTGATTAAAAAATCATTAGAATACAGTTACTAATTACTTTGTAATCAGATTACATTCAACACTGGTAATGTTAAAAACTGAGGTCTACTGTTAGATAGCCACGGCTCCTCCCCTTCCTGGCGAGGGCAGCGGCGAGGGCTCCACGAAAGCACATCCCTCCTCCTTCCCAGGTTTCGGCACCTATGTAATGGGTAAAAGATGGGGAAGAAGGAAGTGGGAATCAACAGAACAGTCAACATAACTTTAATTACATAACTGAACTGAAACATAACATAAAGCACACAAACATGCACACATACAGTGGTCACGTGTGTCTATCTCTCTCTCTCTCTCTCTCTTTCTCTCTCTCTCTCTCTCTCTCTCTCTCTCTCTCTCTCTCTCTCTCTCACTGGTGTCCCTGGCTCCTCTTTATCCCTCTTCTGGCTGATTGGGCTGATTCAGCACCGGACGTCTATCATTACGTTTCGGCCACACCCTCCTCCTCGTCACACCGATTCAGGCCACGTAAACCTCCAGCATGACTTATTCCACTCAGAAAGGTTCTTGTTTTTCTTGTTGTCAGTTAATTCAAAATAGCGCCATTCATTGTTGTCCCTTCATATGAGCATATGAACATATTTCATGTTTTAAGTGTATTTTAAACAAATAATATTGTGGCAGACAGGCCTCTTGCTCATCGTAAAGGAAGAAGCAGGAACCGGGTTTACAACCAAAAGACTTTTAACTCGAAACAACATAAAACTGCTTTTCAGCATAACAAAACCATAATGCACACATAGCACTGTGTGCTCTCTCATTCTGATGACTTTTCAGCCCAACAGGCATAATGCACACTTTTAGCAGCTGTGTGCACCTCCCTCTCTCCCAAACTGGCATCTCCGGCTCCTCTTTATCCCTCCTGGCTGATTGTGGTATCTCAGCGCCAGGTGTCCATCCTAATAGCCCGGCCCCGCCCTCCTCCTCGTCACATACACCCAATGCCCGATTCAGGCCTGGTAACTAACCTGCCTGACTTAATTCCCCCTTCCTTCCTGGTGTGGAGGGGTTGACCTTTCAGCTGTCCTTCCACCGGCTGGTCTTCCCCACCTCCTGGAACATGAGTACGACAAGGGGAGATGCAAGGGTTTAGGAGGAGTTTGAATGAAGCTGCATCCATGCTCCTAGGCATCAGTGCAAGTCCAATATTTGACATACATAAACAATTACTGAGTGTACCTTTAAAAGTAATTTTCTTGATTGAAACTGAGTAACTGTAATCTGATTTCAATCATTTAAATTGTAAACTAATTGTAAACAGTAACTAATTACTTTGTAATTAGATTAAGGTGGCTGTACAGTAAATGGCATATGCTAATATATAAGGTCACATGAGCTAGTTTCATTATACAAAATATTTCAAGCATTAACATTTTTCTTTCATAAAACTAAATTAAATCAAAAAAATTCTGTTTGATCTTCCACACTATGAATAGACATTTGCTGTTCATGTCAATTCAAATTTTTCCTATCCTCTTTCATCATCTGAAATCCATGTGGACCAAACTTCCAATACCAGTCTAATGATATTTTGTAAATTATAAAGAATTAATTCTGTATTCTAGACTCTAATTTTATTATTATTATTATTTTAGATACTTATTTTCAGCTATTTAAAATAATATACGAAAGCCATTGTTTACTCATTATTCATACAGTCTCTTAACAAACAGGAAATGGCTTATTAATTTTTCAAGAGCATTCTGGCCTGATATCATTGCCGAAATCAGATTAACATTCTTTAACCCTAAATAAATGAATTGCAATAAAGAAAGACATCATCGGGATATCAATATAGAAGTGATCTGACAATGTTGAAAATTGCTGCTACCACATTAACCCAATTTTAATGGGATTTCATACCGATAATGGCACACATTAATGTCTCCTTTCAAGTGAATGTACTAACTATGACAAATTGATTCCCTGTTCTCTCCAGAGCTTTTTCTTTTTCGCCACTATTTTAATTTTAGATGAAGCAATAATAGATTAATGGTTGCTATCTCATCTTTTCACATCTAATGAAATTACAAAAGAGGATATGATTAGTTGAACAATGGCATAAGAACCCACTTTATGCAAGCAATCTTGTGTTAAAAGGAGCTGAAAATTGACACAGGCTGAAGAGGAGGGAATTTGGCACTAGATGGTCATGCCTGTGTCTGTGGTCTATGGATTTTTTACTCAGGGATTTTTAATGGAACTATACATGAAAGTCATCTGTAGCCAACAGTGCTACGCAAAACCTTGGAACATTAACTTTGTTATTGTTTAATGGTCATTCATGCTGAAGGTTGGGGATCACAAGCCAACTATATGGCGCTACTGTATGTTTGGAACTAACAAAATGCATAATTGGGTTTTTTAGAGAGGGCCTAAAAACTAAAATGACTCTCTAGACCTCTGACGGCACCAATAAACAGTACAAATGCTCAATGCTTGTTGCTTCTCCTTGTAGTGAATCTCTAAAAGAAATCCATTTTTTTATTAGCCCAGAATGATAATCAAACAGCTACCTCAATCTTGCTTTGTTGTCATAAGGCAACTCCTGAATCCAGAAGGCAGTGAAATGTGCTCTGTCTTAGCATTTACATATGTATTGCATTATAAAATTCACAGACATGGAGGTACAGTCTGTAGCCTATTGATCATGAGCTTTTCTTTGAAATCAGTTCATAATAAATTAACAAACAAATAAATAAATTGGGTAAAAAAACGGTCAAACGGGCCAATTTGTGAACATCAAGTTATTTTCCAGAGTCATATACAGTATTTGTATTTATAGGACGCAACAGGGCTAAAGTTAATTTTAACATATTTTTGGAGACAAAATAGTTATTTGTCATTTTTAGTTTTGTTTAAGGCAATTAAACATAAAAAAAATTCAACTGTTATAATAAGTGAAATTATAGTATTTGGGCTAAAAAGCCCCCTTGTTGCAAGGGATAAAGGCCCCCATAATCACAATGGACATTGATTTGTTTATGGTATACTTGAGATGTTATGAAATGCCAATTCATACAATCTCATATGATTGAAATAAACAGGAAATTATGCACCCATTTCTGAAGTGGTTATTTTGAACCTTTAATTTGATTACCTTTAATTGATTATTTAATTTTTTTTAATTTTGCTTTCTCAAAAGTATTTGCATAAGTTGAAAAATTTTGGTCTATAACCCCTACATACGTATGTCACTATGACTACATAACCCAATTTTGGGGTAAAAGACCCCCTCACCTTGATTAATTTTAATCAAAACAACCTTCCATTATTATTTTTATCATGCAAAGTATGTTGCATTCAATATAAATAAATGCATTTACTCAATCTTGATACACTTTTCCGACAGGAAAATAGCACATTATCCTTAAGGAGTGCCTTTTGCTCCATTAATGCATTAAATCCTGTATATCCAGAATACATTCGACAGTCCAAATTCTCGAATGACCAAAAATAAAATTAGTAAAAATTATGTTAATACTGTGCAAGCATTTAGTATTTAGACTTTTTTTTTCTAAATTAGATTAATACCACTAAAACCTTTAATACAAACCATTATGTTCATGATACAATTCAATCTCCAAATCAAAGGGGTAACTTGAGGCACTTCTTCAAAAAGATCAGCAACCCCTCTTCTAGACCCAAGAGGCTTTCAGGCAGTATTGAGAATCGAAATGCAGAGCTAGAGAGATAAGGTCAACAATGTTATGAAGATAAGTTCAAAACTAAAACTACTGCAGCAGAAGCATTTTTTTTTTTTTTTTTTTTGCAGTTATCGGTGTCATTATGTGTAAATCAGACTCTGTGGCTACAAATCTCACTACAAATCTCACATTGGAAATTTCCTTGAACCCCAAACAATATGACAGACAGATAGGTAGGAAGGTAGGTAGGTAAGTAGTTACGCAGGCAGGCAGGCAGACAGAAAGATAGATATTAATTTAATTCTAGCATGAATTCTTTGTGACAAATAGAAGTGTACGCATCCTCTGCATTGGATTTGAGCTGCTACGAGGAGTCATGCACCTTTATCAGGAATTTCTTCACTAGTATCTACAACTATCAAAAGTGTGCGGCAGTATGTTTAGAGGATGTACAGGAGCATTCATAGGTGCATTTCAAATTCAATTTAGCTATAGAAGACTGACTAAAGGGGTTCTTCCCCCTCTTTTCAAAAAGGTATTTCCTAGAACTCATTTATTTTCAAAACCATGGCACAGCATTTATCCCTGTCCTTCACATATCCTCGACTCTAAATGAGCTATAGTTTTCCTTAGATTCCGGGCAACAGTTCAGATATGGCAAGGGCACAGAGCCAAGTCCTGTGCAACAGATGTCGCTAACAACGCAAGACAAAACCCACAGCAAAATACACATTTGTTGCCGTCTTACTCCAGTCTATGCCTATACGAGATGTTTCCTTTTTTTGCAGGGATCAGGGGTGTTGTTTGGGGTTGAGAACGAAGGTGAGGGTATGGAGGTGCCTGGCGCAGACCTCGACGAGGACGAGCAATCTCCTCATTCAGAGCCTGCCTCCACACAGTTCATATTGTCAGTTTGCCAGTTTAAAGGAACCTTGAGCAGCATCAAAGATCTTTTCAAAGCCTTAATCCTAATAGGTCGTGGTTTGTTCTGTCACATCAAAGAAGCAAGCGAGGGAGGTATAGAGGGGAAGAATGTGTTGGGGGGAGCTGGTAAAGATTCTTATGAGGAAGATTGGCAGAGGATTTGCAGCATGGCAAGCACTAAAATCTGAAATATCGGTCATGGAAAGCCTGCTGTAATAGATATGAAATGGGCCTTCTCAACACCATGAAAGGCTGACATTTGCTGAAAGATTGTCACGAGAAGCCCCTTTATTCCTTGCCATCTATCAAGCGTTTGTACCGCCACCTTGTCCGCACTGGAAATTCGCAAGTGTCACTCTCAGTTGTGGGTACCTGATTGGTCATTTCGAACGTTTCTTTTTCAGTTACTTCATTGAGAGAACTTTCTTGTCAAACCTTTTTTTAAATTGCATGCACAGTAAGCTGTAAAAATAAATATGTTATCTTGGATGTCTCACACACACACACACGTTTGTATGTGCATGTATGTGTTTACTTCTCACCTTTTGACACTTTAATCTGTAGTTCAGTGTCTCATGCATTCAAACTGATACAATTGCCCGACATTAAACCACTCCCTGTAAACCAACATGATACGAGTGCTTCGTTTATTAGCCACCCATGGGAAAGCAGCTATTGATTTTCTGTCAGCACATCAGTGCGGCGTAAAAAGAAGAGGCTCTTTGTCTCTTCGTTCTCCCTCTGTATAAGATAGTGGTGATAAACCATGTCTTTCACTGACAAGAAGATACCAATAAAACAAACCTGGAGAAAAAAAGGGGGGAGGGGGTGGGGAGGGGGGTGGGGGGTTAGATCGCCTATCTCGGTTGAAGACGAGAAGTAAAGATAATAATGATGCTGGGCTCTCTAGCATTTTGAGTCAACATAAAGAAATAATTCACTGAAGTGACTGGGTTTTAACTGAGACAAGCTAGACCGGATCAAAACACCGTCCACGCTGGAGTTTCAGAGGACTGGATGGATGTGAGTTTGTGTGATGATGGCTTGTCTGAAATCCCACTGGTGCTTGTTATTTCACACCCCTGTGGCTACAAGTTTGAAAACAATCCGTTAAAAACTAGCAATGAAACTTAGTGGGGTAACAAGGTTAATCTGAGTCTGAAAAGATAGTTGTTCTTAGCCATCTAAATAGGTCCCTAAAGAGCCACTTAAATGTGTAGGTTTTGTTGACATGGACCAAGAAAATATGGGAGGCCATATTGGATAATGGTGTTACATATGTCTAGCAAAACACATATAACCTTATGAAAGTGATAAATGGTGCGAATTATTGACCACATATGCATGCACATAATTTTCATATTAATGTATATATTCTGGTTTAGCCTTTATTAAAAAAAAAAAAAAATTGTTGCTTCACAGATATTATGAAGGTAATAAGCATAGACATTACTGCATACAGTGTTTTTTCCCTGCTATTCTATTGTAGAAATAATGGAGGTGGAAATTCTTAAGGGTTCATAAAGGGGTTCAATAATGACTAATTAGTCATTTACAAATGCATTATAAATCATTTAAATGAAGTTACAGCAACATGAATACAAAATCACAACTTCCATTCAGTACTTGCTAAATTTTGAGCATTTTAACTTACATGTTATAAATGCTTAATTAATACACTTATGCATCCTCGTAAAATTTCCTTATTCATGATTTATGTCACAATGTAGCAAAACTTTTATACGCCAATAGTGAGATTAAAAGGAGGCATTACGTCATTTTGCTAAAGTCTTCTTTTTGTTTCTATTAATTACTGTAATGTCTTGACTCTCTTGTGTTGCCACTTTGATGTAATGATGTAATAAAAATAGTTTTCTAGTCTTAGTTGCAAAGTCCTTTGCAAAAACACTTTCCAGGTCTTCATTCTCATTCACTGCATATGTCATCAAAGCCTGATGACCATTAAAACATATTAAACTTGATGTACTGTACATGTTTCTAATGTTAGTATGTCAACATGTTTACATGACAAAAATCCAACATTAGGGTTTGTGTGTGTGTGTGCGTGTGTGTTATTGTGTGTGTGTGTGTGTGTGTGTGTGTGTGTGTGTGTGTGTATGGGTTGGTTTGGGTGGTTTATGAGGACATTTCTAGTTTCCCCAAAGTTCAAATCGCTTAAAAAACATACTAAACAAAAAGAAATTGAAAAAGTAAAAATTGCAGAATGTTTTTTGTGAGGGTTAGGTTTAGGGGATATAATCTATAGTTCATACAGTATAAAAATCATTATGTCTATGGATAGTCCTCATAATGATAGCTGCACCAACAATCTGTGTGTGTGTGTGTGTGGGTGGGTGGGTTTGGGTGGTTTATGAGGACATTTCTAGTGTCCCCAAAGTTCAAATCGCTTAAAAAACATACTAAACAAAAAAAAATTGAAAAAGTAAAAATTATATATATACTGTGTGTGTGTGTGTGTGTGTGTGTGTGTGTGTGTGTGTGTGTGTGTGTGTGTGTGTGTGTGTGTGTGCGTAAACTTTATCAATTCCTTTTCCAGTCAATGTATTTCAGGTACATTAGAAAAATAATATATCTTTTCCAGTTAATGTGTGGATGGCTGCATTATTATCAGTTGTTGGAGCCATTGGCTACTCTTGTGGATGGGTCAGATGGACACAGCAGGAATTAGTATTCACACTGCTAAAGCAACAATCAGTGTTGGGAGTGGGGGGTGAAGAGTTTGGGGTTGGGAAATGATTGTTACATATTCAAGATTACACCACAGCAATGATGATGAAAGAGGGAGGACTTATTTTGAGGCCTTTAACAATCCCTTTCCTATCAAATTATCAAATCAAAGCTGCTGATTTATGGTCCTAAGTACACATTTATTAATATTGTGCTCATGAACAACTGTTCCGTTGTTAATTACACACAATAGAGAGAGTGAAAACATGAGAACAATCTCTTGTGACTGATAAAGGCAACAAGTTGAAGGACATTGAATTTCAAGCAGTCTTGTTGAAAACTACAATGTTTGTCAGATAAATGTAGCTTTTGAAATGCGAGGCTGCTAGTTTACGTATAAGTCTATTATTTTCCACAATGAATAAATGAATAGACACATCATTTCCCTGCCTTAACTATTGTACAGTTCAAACCATGTTAAATTTTTCTAGATAAGCCATGGTCTCAAGGCAGGTAATGTTACATTTAAACGAACCCAATTAAGACAGAGATTTTAAGATTACACTTCTACTATCTCATTTACTAAGTGTCTGATGACAAGTTTAATTGGAATCAGATTATAGAGTGAGAAAAACCGAAGATCTATCTGCTCTGTAGCCTTTATTACATATTCAGCACTGAGACCCCTGCCATGCATATGCCCAGAAACACATTCTCTCCATTATAATTATTCCCCTCTCTAATGCTTACTAATTTCACATTGGATTATCTGATCAGATACATCTTTTTTTTTTAGACAGTTTTTTTAATTAAGTGTGTCCATGATTTACTCTAGTCATGTAGGACTGTATTTAAATAATTTTATGTAGCTATGTTTTTTAAGAAAATGGCACAACGACTGCATCCCTCCAACTCGAAAAACACAACAATTATAGCAAAAATACAGGAACTAGATTATTGTTGAACTCTGATATTCCCTCAATCTAATCGTGTCTTTTAGAATAATTTGCTTAATTTAAATGTCTTTGTAAGTGCACCTTATTACAGCTCTCTTTATTAGAGAGATGCACTTCAAAACGCCCCCTGGAGGACAAAATGATTTCTGACAAAGCGATTAGAGAATAATGCATGTATGGTCAAAATGAAAGAAAGGTTGCAGTGTGTGTGTGTGTTCTATACTATAACCAATGAAAATGTAGTGGTAAAAAGTCTGTTTTATTCAATCACATGTAATTTTAGACTTTTCTTTAAATATAAACACTTTATATCCACGATATCCAGGATTTCCCATTTAGAGTTCACATTCATGATGGTGATATTCTGTTTGGAGATGTTCTGTCTGTCATTTGTTATTTTAAAAGCAAAGTCTAACTGCAATATGGCCCCATTATACTCTTAATCTTAATCGGATACGTTTACATTTAATGACACTTTGATTCGGATGAAGGAGAAAATATAACCACACAAAGAGAAAAGTCAAGTATTTCCAAGCTCTTCATGTAAATTTAGTAGAGACAAGTGCTTTCAAGCCGTCCATTAGTGTGGTTTGTAAAACCGAGGGTGTGTATTTATTCGTGGGGTTATCTCGCCACCCAGTGGCCACATTTTTCAGACATTTCAAGTCTTTTTCTAACATTAGACTGAAAGAAGGCTAATAGATTTAAATACGTGGTTTATGTGATAGTACAGTGCTTTGATGATTTTACAGTTGTTAAAATTGTAATTAATTTGATCATTTAAAGACATTTTTAAAAGCTCTTATTTGGTCAAGGTAAAACTTTATTAGTAAGTACTTTATTTTAAGAATGTGAAATGTCAGGATAATAATAGAGATAATGATTTATTTCAGATTTTATTTCTTTCATCACATTCCCAGTGGGTCAGAAGTTTACACACACTTTGTTAGTATTTGGTCGCATTGCCTTTAAATTATTTGACTTGGTTTAAATGTTTTGGGTAGCCTTCCACAAGCTTCTCACAATAAGTTGATGGAAATTTGGCCCATTTCTCCAGACAGAACTGGTGTAACTGAGTCAGGTTTGTAGGCCTCCTTGCTCACACGCGCTTTTTCAGTTCTGCCCACAAATTTTCTATCGGATTGAGGTCAGGGCTTTGTGATGGCCACTCCAATACCTTGACTTTGTTGTCCTTAAGCCATTTTGTCACAATTATGAGGTTTGCTTGGGGTCATTGTCCATTTGGAAGACCCATTTGTGACTGAGCTTTAACTTCCTGGCTGAGTTCTTGAGATGTTGCTTCAATATATCCACATAATTTTCCTTCCTCATGATGTCATATATTTTGTAAAGTGCACCAGTCCCTCCTGCAGCAAAGCACCCCCACAACATGATGCTGCCACCCACATGCTTCATGGTTGGGATGGTGTTCTTCAGCTTGCAAGCACCACCCTTTTTCCTCCAAACATAACAATGGTAATTATGGCCAAACAGTTCAGTTTTTGCTTCATCAGACCAAAGGACATTTCCCCAAAAAGTAAGGTCTTTGTCCCCATGTCCACTTGCAAACTGTAGTCTGGCTTTTTTATGGCAGTTTTGGAGCAGTGGCTTCTTCCTTGCTGAGCAGCCTTTCAGGTTATGTCGATATAGGATTTTACTGTGGATATGTAGATGCTTGTTTACCTGTTTCCTCCAGCATCTTCACAAGGTCCTTTGCTGTTGATCTGGGATTGATTTGCATTTTTCGCACCAAACTACATTCATCTCTAGGAGACAGAATGCGTCTCCTTCCTGAGCGCTATGATGGCTGTGTGGTCCTTGGGTGTTTGTTCTTGCATACTATTGTTTGTACAGATGAACGTGGTACCTTCAGGCATTTGGAAATTGCCCCCAAGGATGAACCAGAGTTATGGAGGTCTTGACTGGTTTCTTTTGATTTTCCCATGATGTCAAGCAAAGAGGCACTGAGTTTGAAAGAAGGCCTTAAAATACATCCACAGGTACACCTCCAATTGACTCCAATTAACCAATCAGAAGCTAATTGGTAAATTTCCTAATGTTTTGACATAATTTTCTGGAATTTTCCAAGCTACTTAAAGGCACAGTTTACTTACTGATCCACTGGAATTGTGATATAGTCAATTAAAAGTGAAACAATCTGTCTGTAAACAGATGTTGGAAAAATTATTTGTGTCACGTGCCTACTATAGTTTGCCAATGTGAAATCGATGGAGTGGATAAAAAAAAAGAATTTGAATGACTTGAACCTAAGTGTATGTAAACTTCTGACTTTTTTGGGGGGGGTGATCTGTCTTTCTTTCAACATCTGTTTACTCAAAGACGCCATCTGCTGTCTGTATTTTTCAGTGTGCATGTCTGTGTCATGAATGACTTTGTACAAATGTTTTACATTTCAATTAACTGTTATTACTCTGTTTAATTCTGGTTAATGGTTTCTCACAGACAAGTGACATTCATTTACATTTCCATAGTTACTGCTCATTACATTAGAATAGCAACATTAGAATCATACATAATGCATTGATATCCTATTTTACAGGAATTAATCTTTGTCTTCATTACATCAGTAAAGGTGGCTTACACAATGTTTAAAATTGTACCACAAAATAATACAGTATATGTTATGCTGTAATAATACAGATGATATTCTTCAGAGATTGAAAAAAGAGTCATTCTTCTTTATGCAGCCAAGCAGATAACATACTGTATGACATAATCTAAAAAGAACAAATATTAATAATTCTGGCATTTTTTTTTTGGTGTCAAATCATCATGCAAATTTGATGACAACCTGTAATGTACTGCTTTAAATGTAACTTTTACTTTTTTTAAAATTGCAGAATAAAAAAATGAAGCATAACCCTAAAGGACATTTCAGCTTTAACTGCATTACCCCCATTGGATCCCTTAACTATCAGCTTTGCCATAGCATTCTCATATTGCAAGTAAATATAATTCCCTCCCTGGTAGATCTAACATTTTTAAACTTCAGTAAATTAAAAAAAAAGTAAAGTTATCTAAAAAAGAATATCAGTTAATATAATTTACATTTACATTTATTCATTTTACATTTACATTTATTCATTTGGCAGACGCTTTTATCCAAAGCGACTTACAAAAGAGGAAAACATAAGCTAATCATCTTAAGAAGACATTTGTACGAAAAGTGCCATACTACAAAGTTTTACTAGCATTAGAATAGCATTCAAAAAAAGATTTAAGTGCAACAAGAATTTATTTTTATTTTTTTTGTGACTGGTTAAGTGCTCTTCGAAATGATATGTTTTTAGCCATTTTTTGAAGACAGAGAGTGAGTCAGCTTCATGAATGGAGTTGGGAAGGTCATTCCATGGTATGTTGAAACTGAGAGTCCGGGAAAGTGTTTTGGTGCCTCTTTGTGTTGGTACAACAAGGAGGAGTTCCTTAGCCGACCGCAGGCTTCTGGCAGGAGTGTAGATCTGCATAAATTATTTTAGGTATGCTGGAGCAGACCCAGTGACTCTTTTGCATGCCAGCATCAGAGCCTTGAATTTAATATGTGCATCAACCGGCAGGCAGTGGAGAGAGACAAAGAGTGATGTAACATGCCTCTCTTTGGTTCATTAAAGACCAGACGTGCTGCTGCATTCTGGATCATTTGCAGAGGTCTAATTGCACATGCAGGAAGGCATGCAATGAGAGAGTTACAGTAGTCCAGTCTAGTTATGACAAGTGACTGAACAAGCAGTTGTGTGGCATGTTCAAAGAGGAAGGGTCTTATTTCCTGATATTGTAGAGTGTAAATCTACATGATCTTGCAGTCTTTGAGATGTGGTCTGTAAAATTTAGCTTGTTATTGATGGTTACCCCTAGATTTCTGACCGTTTTGGAAGGCGATACTGTAGTTGAACCCAGCTGCACGGTGATGTTGTGTTTGACAGCAGGGCTGGCTGGAAAGACAAGGAGTTCGGTCTTGGCTGGGTTGAGTTGCAGGTGGTGTTCCTTCATCCAGGCCGAGATGTCTGCCAGACAGGCAGCGATTCGAGCAGTCACTGCGGTGTTGTTGGGCTGAAAAGACAAGTAGAGTTGTGTGTTATCAGCGTAGCAGTGGTAAGAGAAACCATGTGACTGAATGATGGGTCCCAGTGATGTTGTGTATATGGAGAAGAGAAGTGGCCCAAGCACTGATCCCTGAGGTAACCCAGTAAGTAACTGATGTGGCTTGGAAAGAGAAAAGCTCTGCAGAGAAAGCTCTGCTCTGACACAATGCCCATGTGCAGCTTCCAGCAAAGAGATACATGCACACACGCAACAAACACACCACATGCAGGGAGCACAAATTTGTACACATTTAAAAGTATTGTGTGTGTGTGTGTGTGTGTGTGTGTGTGTGTGTACTCTATACATTAGAACTCTGAAGAGACAGAAGATCTGAAAGGGCAGTGGAAAAACAGGTTTTAATATGAGACACGTGAAAAACAGAATGGACACGACGGAAGGATAGTGGGTGCCTGAAGCTTACTGCCACTGGACTGAGGACCTTAGCAATAGGATATAGCCCAATTTCTTGGCTGGTACCTTGAGAGGCAGGTCCTTGGTGGAGAGCCATACCCTTTGCCCACAAAAGTACCTAGGAGACGGAGTCTGATGACGGTCAGCAGCACCATTAGCATGTGCCCCAACCCGAAGAAGAGCCTCCCTAGCCCTCTTCCATGTGTGTCAGCACTGCTGAATAAAGGCTTGGGCTGAGGGAACAACAACATCAGGCTCCTGTGAAGGAAATAGAGGAGGTTGGAAACCAAGGCAACATTGGAAATGAGAAAGACCAGTGGATGCAACAAGGCCAGAAATTATGGGCATACTTGGCCCATGTGATCTGTTCACACCAGGAGGAGGGGTGGGAGGCCAGGCAGTGGAGCATCCACTCTAGATCTTGATTGACCCTCTCTGACTGCCCATTGGTCTGCGGGTGGAATCCTGACAGCAGACAAACAGAAGCACCCATCTGCTGACAGAATCCCATCCAAAAGTTGTAGACGAACTGGTGCCCCCATCAGAAACCACATCCATCAGAAGTCCATGAATCCGGAAGTCTCTTTGGCAGAAGGGAGTTTGGGAAAGGGAACATAATGGGGTGCTTTGTAAAAGTGATCCACCACTGTCAAGATCACCATGTTGCCACTGGACCGAGGTAGCTCCGTGACAAAGTCCAGGGCAATAAGGGACCAGGGGCAGGAGGGGATGGGATGAAGCAGAACAGGGGGAGGCATGTTGGAAAACTTGCTCTGAGCACAAACTCAACAGGACGCAGCAAACTTCCAAAGACCTCCCAGGTCATGGAAGGCCACCAATATCACTGGTGGATGGAAGCCAGCATCCTCCTCACACCTGGATGGCAAGCGAGCCTAGAAGAGTGACCCCATTGAAGGACAGAAGAACGAGCCAACTTTGGAACAAATAACAGACCCTCTGGGCAATGGAACAGACGAAGGGCCTTCATGACTTGTGTTTTGATGTCCCAAAACAGCAGCCACAAACTTCTCACCAGGAATAATGGGGTTCAGGTGGGGAGCTGTCACCCTGGCTGGGAAACAGACAGGACGTCTGTTTTAGTGTTCTGAGAGCCAGAACGATAGGACAAGGTGAAATTAAAATGGCCAAAAAAAGAGTGCCCAGCAGGCCTGCTGGGAATTGAGTCTTTTGGCTGAACGGATATATTCAAGATTTTTTTAACAACCAGACAAAAAAGGCTCCTTGATCTTCACCAACCAGTGACACCACTCCTCCAAGGCAAGCTGGACTGCCAGCTTTTCTCTGTTCCTGACATCATAGTTCCATTCAGCTGGAGACAGGTGGTGGGATAAGTAGACGGAAGGGTTCACAGCGGGGAACACTGGGAAAGGACCACCCGACCCCGACATCAGAGCCACAATAAACTGCCATTCTGAATCTGAAATAAAGAGAAATGGGCATAACAGAGATATGACTTGAGTTTAGCAAAGGCAGTTTGAGCCACAGACCACCAGAATGGAGTCTTAGTGGAGGTGAGTGCCTTTGAGGGTGCAGCTGTTTGACTGTAAATTGCACACAAAATGGTGATAAAAATTGGCAAAACACAGTAACCACTGTAATGCTTTATGAGAGGCTGATAACATTAGTGGTAGGTGGTACCTATTCTTAATGGTAATGTCATTCAGCCCCCAATAGTGAATGCAGGGGCACAAACATTCATCCCTCTTCTCCACGAAGTAGAATCCTTCACCAGCCGGGGAGGAGGATGGGCGGATGAGACCGGCTACCAAGCTGCCATTTGTCCATAGCCTCCCGTTCAAGAGCAGAGAGAGAGAGTACAGTCACCCCTTGGGAGGACAGGTGCCTGGGAGCATGTCGATGAAACAAATGTAGGGATGGTGAGGAGGGACAGATGCAGCCCGGGACTTACTGAAGACCAGCCGCAGATTGTGGTAAATCACAGGGACCCCAGAAAGATCTGCTGCGTCATCCTGTAAAACATGAGAAACAGAGCCAGGAGACAAGGCAGCACCCAGACAATGCTTTAAACAAAACGGGCTCTAGGACAGAACTGAATTTTCCACCCACATAATGTTTTTTATGGGATTGTGCTTCACCAGCCAAGGGTGGCCCAGAATAATTGGAAGTCCCCACTTGTCTGCCAGCGAGGTATCCATAAAATCACCCCAGCCCCGGAGTCCACAAGTACAGAACATGAGTAAGAGGAAGAAGACCATTGTAAGCAGGTAGGATGGTAGGAGCCCTGGAATGGGGGTAACGCTCACCAGATTAGATTACTCATTAGCACAAATACGAATATCATATTGGGGAAAAAAATTTAAAACATTAAAATCATACTAACCTACATTCAGGAAAGGGCCAACTATATAATCAAGGTAGATTTTAACTGAAAGGTTAAACTGTGCTCTCAGCACAAGAGCAGGCCAACATTATGTCAGGCCAGGGAAGTTGTCAAATTTTTATTGTGGCAAGTTGTCACCTGTGTTTTACAGTAAATGTTGGAAATGTATACTATTTTACTGATTATAAAATGTATTGCAAAACAATGCTTTGCTATTTTTATGTTACCTTTACAGATTATATACAGTATATATAATAATATATATAAAATAGTGAATTTTGAACAAAACACAAAACACAAAAAAAATCACACAAATATAAAATTGTGAAATTCATGTTGGCCTTTTACTCAAATTATTATTGTATTAAATCAATCTAAATGACAGAACTAAACAATTCATAGTGTAATTTACGCCGTAACAGCTACAACGGAACGCAATGTCAAATCTAAGCACTAGATGGCGCGCTGAAATCATCTGATACAAATCAGAATTTAGTGCCAGTTTAGAAGATAAGCTAAACAAAGCATAATGCAGCGGTACACTGGACTGGCTTGGAGTCCTGAAGTCGTTCTTTTTGAATGTATGTCTATGAAGGAGATGCTTAGGGAACAGCTTATCACTTAATGAAATAACCATTACTGGTTAATGATAAAGTTTTACATTATAAAATCATGTTGAAGTGAACTATGTGTGGAGTATTCTACGATAAATTGCAGTTTCATTAAGAGGATGATTTTGCGACAGGTAGGTGCCAGTTAACGGCTCAACCCGTTCATTTGTATGGTTTCCGTAAACGGTTATTTACTGTCGTAATACATTGATTCATTGACGCCAGGGCCTTTATATGATTGGCTTACAAGACCTGGAGGTTGAGATCTTGTATAAAAGAATCTGAAAGCGTAGTCAACGTGATGATGAAAATAAATATAATTACATTACTACATGACACAAGTATATAACCACATATGTCTTGTTATTTTTGATTATGGAACAAGGCAAATAGGAAAAATGTTTAAGTGACTAATTGTATATTTTCCAAGCTCTATAATGAAACATTCAATCAATTCATTTAATATTTAATATAATAATAATAAGATAAATGGGTATATCTGTGAGTGTACTTCACTCACAATGTAACTGTGGTGTAATACTGTTACTTATATTTTGTATGTTAAATACATTCCCGTTACGTGTATTCTGTTGCTCCCCAACCCTGTTTTGGAAGGAAATTGGCACTTTAATTCACTAAAGTGGCATTCTGGTGACCACAAAGTATAGTCCGTAAACGGGAAATATAGATATATAAATATGTATCTGTGGTGTACTTCCGTATTTACACACCCACAAACGGCGGCACGTGTTGCCATATTTGGATAAAACACTCTGTTGCGTTTGTGTTTAAAATGTATTGTCAACAATGCACGTTATGTCTTAAGAGCACACTAGCATGCCTCGTTAAATCACTTATTACCGAAGGCTGAATTAATTTACATTACCGCTTATATATTTTTAATTAAATCCTTTATTGTCAAGAAATAACTATCTGTACAAGAAGACCGCAATTATATGTATTATACATTTCTTGCATCTTTGCTTCATGTTATTTCGCATCTTATTTTTGTAACGTTCATTTTATTAACAGCTTAAAAAGGGAGAGACTACACGTGTACATCCAGTATTGAAACACTGTGAACACTGGCTAAACCTGAAATGTTGTGCACGCAGAAGAGGATATTATCAGTGGATTTGGCGCCCCTTTGGTCAGGCAGTTAGTCAGTCAGTCAGGCTGGCAGCAGCTGCTGTTTTCACATAAATACACAGGCACACAGGTCTGAATGGTAAAAGGAAGGTAAACCCGGCTTCAAAATCGCCTTTTACAGCGGAATGTTCACTCGAAGGGGTTATGGAGACGTCAAGAAATCTACACAGAAAGTTCTGGACCCAAAGAAGGATGTTTTCACTCGTCTGAAGCATCTACGCGCGCTGTTAGGTGAGTGAGACTCTGACAGGACAAAAACATTCATACACATATTCCCTTCAGGAATTGGTTATCCTCATAAAATCAGCTGTTTGTGGGCTTTAAATGTCTCAAAGATGTTCGCAGAGTGTTAAACAGGGGCTGTAATATGTGTGTTGTGCTGTTTGTGATCGATAACGTGTGTTTAAATGGTTAGCGTTAGCTAGCTTATTGTGCTACATCAACAACAGACTTGACAGACTGATATGAGTCAATTTATCCAGGATATTTAACAACAGACCTGACAGACACACTGATAAATGTGTTTATTTATTTATGTATGTATGTATGTATGTATGTATGTATGTATGTATGTGTGTGTGTGTGTGTGTGTGTGTGTGTGTGTGTATATGTATATATATATATATATATATATATATATATATATAAAACAATACATCATATGTATGCTGTATTGTTTATATATTAGGGGTGCACTGGTTGTGAAATTCTGGGCCAATACAAAATTTTGTTTTTGCTGTTATTTAATCCCACTTTTGTGCCAGTGAAACAGAAATCTTCATTATAAAAAATAAATTTGCTGTTTTTTAAGTCTTTCAGCCCTGCATCACACTATCTTTGTATGAGCACAAATTCAATCATACAAATTTATGAAACGACGTTTAATATAACCTTCTTTCAAATAACAAAGATACTTTTTGTGAAAAAATAACTTTTTCAAGAGCCTTTTTAGCCTGCTATACACCTGCTATCCAGCAGAATTTTTCACCAAATCACAGACCGGACAGTAAAATACTCCCACACCACCGACATTTTCGTGCACTTATTTGAAAACAAACCACATGTTCGCATGGCATCCGTTGCCCTCTTACGTCATGCTGTGGGTGGTATTATAGTACCACCTGTTGGATCTTCTCTGAAACTGCAGTCGACTCCAAATAACAGATAAACATCGGCCGCTGCCATCGGTGAATGACATCATATTTACCGATAGGCCGATACATCGGTGCATCCCTAATATAATATATATCCCTAATATATATAGTTAATATATCATATATATACATATCTTCCAGGGTAACCTTGTATGTGGCTTGATTCATGCGTCCTTCACAAAGACCAATCTGCCTGATTCCAGCCTTGATGAAGCACCTCCAGATCATCACTGACCCTCCAACAAATTTCACAGTGTGTGCGAGACACTGTGGCTTGAAGGCCTCTCTAGGTCTCTGTCTAACCATTAAACGACCAGGTGGAGGATCCGTGATGATCTGGGGGTGCTTCAGCAAGGCTGGAGTCGGGCATAACTATGATGCCCAGGAAAGCATCTTACTGGATTTTTTTAAACATTGGCAGAATGTATGTACATTTTCTCAGCCATTATTTCAGTTTGGTGAAGCCCAGAGGTTAAAGACTTAGACTGGTTTGTGAAAGTTTGTAGGTTCAAACCCTGCAAGGGTTCATCCATGATCACAGATGTGTTCTTGATGAAGGCACAAGTTACTGCAGAAGGACTGTACCTGTAATAAGTTGCATTGGCAAAAAGCATCTAAATGACAGATATTAGAGATGCACCGATCGACTGGCCAGGGACCGGAATCAGCCGGTTTTCCGCTTGCTTGGCCCAGACCGGTGACCGGCCGGTCAGTCTCACGTCTTTCCGATTCGGAGCCGGTCTGTTTTGTTGCCAGCAGCAGAGGCAATAACGTCACAGCCGCATGGAAACATGACGTTGGCGTGGAAGATCTTCACTGTGAGTGAAAAATACATAAAGTTCGCAATTTGTAAGGCTAAAGTAAACCGTGGGGGAACCACCACGATAACGTTCGGAACGACAAACCTAATTAGACACTTAAAACACACTCACCCAGCTGAAAATGCCCATTTTAAAAAAAGAAGCTAAAAAAGTTAATCGGCTAAAGTTAGCCAGAGCTCAGAGCCAGCCAGAAGTCAGCAGCCTCTCCTATCTTTCCTTGGTATGAGAAGCGAAAAGACCAAAGGAATTACGAGGAAAATTATGGAATTCATCCATAGTGGAGGACAGAGGGTTCAGAAATCTGATAAATTTCCTCGATACAGAGTAGGCGGTACTTTCCGACGTCGAAATGAGCGGTTGAATCTCGTGTCATGTCACACACGCAGCCTGTTACAAGCATACCTGTCAACATTTGGGTACACAAATCCAGGAGGTGAAGGGAGTGCTGGATGGCAGAGGCAGGCTAAATACATATAAATTGTGCCGTTACACTTTTGCAAAAGGCGCGGGTATTGTTGATATGGCTTCGGGATATGAAATTAAATGCTTTCTTCCAGCTGTTGTCAAATTTACATGTGTGTGTGTGTGTGTGTGTGTGTGTGTGTGTGTATATGTATATATATATATATATATATATATATATATTTTTTTTTTTTTCGCCGGAGCACCAGCTGATTCTCGTCCCATCTACCAGTGATGCTTGATTCAACTTCTCGCATCTACTGCCTGCGCAGATGTCAACAGAGCAGCTGGGTTTTGGTTGCCAGGTTGAGGTCACAAATGATTAGAAATTTGTATGTGTCGATTGTGTGAGTTGGATGCGTTTCATACAAGCTCTGGCAACTGGACAACCTTGGAATAATGTATTGATGTGATTTATTCATATAACGTGGTTTGGGCCATACAAATTACGTGAGTTTCCCGTGAGAAATAACAAAACGGGAGGGGGGGGGGGGGGTTGGGAAGCTCCCGGGGGTGAGTGACGACAGGTATGGTTACAAGCCGATCCTGAAGCAGCAATCAGTTTTACCTCTGATATTTGGTATCTGATGTAAGCTTAATGTCAGTGTTGAGAGTATTGGACACTTCAGTTTTGTTCATAGGCTTGTAATCTTTGGAATTGTTTTGTTAGACGAGTAAAAAATAGAAATAGTTCAATTTATAAAAATAGTGGAAAATGACATCTGTTTTGTTATATAAAGCAACTCATTTGCAGTTAATTGTTATTTCTACCTCTTTCCAGTCACAGAGCACGTTATATTTCAGAAGATCCTGTAACTTTGTTTGGGGGAAATTGTAATGTTTAATAATTTATTTTATTATGAAAATTAAATTTTGCATTGAAGAAAGGTAGATTTTGTTTGTATATGCGGTCAATAGTTCTTAGAAAGAAAATCAGAATCGGAAAAAAAAAAATCGGTATCGGCAGGTCACACTTGGAAAAAAATCGGAATCGGCCAAGGAAATTGCAATCGGTGCATCTCTAACAGATATGTTGGTTTAATAGAAAATCTAAATGTAACAATAAGTGATTTAACTTTGATTTGATGAACCAATCTGGTTTATAAGGTATTTTAATTAGGGCAGTCAATCGCAATTTTTTTTTAATATATTTTTTTAATTAATTACCTGACATGTCAATTAATTAATCAAATGAATTGTGATGAATCACATATATCAATATTTGCTGAGAAAGACCCCCAAATAAAGATAATTCAGTATAATAATACATTCATAATAATCCAAAAGCCTACAGTTGACAGCAATCCATTTTGCGTTTAAATTCATCAATCTGTCCTGTTCTCACAGGATGTGTTCTTACATTCCGTCTGTACTATTTTTAGTTGTTGTCTATGTATATATGCGCCAGGCATATGATTTTGTCTCACTGGTCTTCATTGCCATAAACTGCCTGTTTTTAGGGGGCTGTGTCAAGTAGATAAAAACGTGTCTATTGTTCTTCGTCCAGCTGTCAAGAAGCTCTCGTTCGGTGGCTGCGCTGCTTTTGTTGAGGCACGCTGACTGCCCCCTGCTGACACGGCTCATAAAAACACTTAGTTGCATGTACTTCAACCTTGATTTCCTCCAATGATAGGAACACTAATTTTATTATAAATTGCACATATGGGTCTGGAGGGATGATTAATTTAGTTATTTTTGTTTTTCAAACACATTTTTTTTAATATAGCCTAATTGATCACACTAAATCAACACGTTACATTCTCAGGAAAGTGATTTTATAACCAGTAATGATGTGTTCCTGCCATAATAAAGTTTTAAAGTTGTTGGATGATACCATATGCGATAAGGTAGTCCTATGATGTCGTCATCAGTGCATGGAACATTCGGAACCCTCACCGCTCAAATAAATAAATGTATTGAAATAAAAAAAAAACATTGTTGTCTTTTGTTCCATTTTGCATATAGACTGCCTATAGTACAGTTATACCATTTGCTATGTGGCAGGTGTGTGTGTGTGTGTGTGTATGTGTGTGTGTGTGTGTGTGTGTGTGTGTGTGTATATATATATATATATATATATATATATATATATATATATATATATATATATATATACACACACACACACACACACATATAATTTTTTTTAAATCATATGAATATATGGTTAATAACACCATATTGTGGGATAGGGCTGCACAGTTAATCGAAATAAAATCGAAACCGCGATATGACCTTGTGCGACTATTAAATTGCAAAGGGCTGCGATTTAATTAAATGATGTGTTACTGCCATAATAAAGTTTTAAAGTTGTTGGATGATACCCCTAGTCTGCTCCCTTCAAAGTTTATTTGCGCTGCTCTGTCTGGTCTATATGAAGTCAGAGCATTATTACAGTGTTTTTAGAGTGGTTCTGTGCTCCACAACTCCCTCCCATGCTTAGAGTAACAGAAGTGCTCTGAGTTCGGTTCTGTTTGCTTACGTGCGCTAAACGCTTTATTTACACTAAACTGGCACATCATGCGTGAAGCGTTTTTCATTATTATCTGCGGTAGCAGCATCTCAGTGTCCGCAAGGCACAGGTATCATAATAATAACGCAGAATACAAGATGGGGAATAATTCAAACATCTTTATTAAATGATTGCAGAGCAAACAGTATTAACAGTAACACCTTTAGAGTCCAGAAACATGCGGTCTTCCTCCAGTCTCCTGTTGTTTGTTTCCCTCATGAGAGAGCGTGTAGCACTTATTACACTCCGCGTGGAAACAAGTGAAAGCGGAACTAATATCCAACAAAATTAAAAGGAAGGAACGTACATATAATAAATCTATATCAAATATTTAGTTACTATAATATAGTGCATTGCAAATTTAAATATGATAAAATAATGAATACAAATAATTACATGAAATGGTGACAAACTAATACAAATTTTCACTTTAAATTGAACTGATAACCCATTGGTGTAATTCAACTTCAGTTTGACATTAAGCCACATTCTTTAGGACTATCTTATATACAGTAAAGAACAGTTTGTATAAGCCTACTAGTTAAATGAGTAACATTTATGTTTTAAAATTATATTTTGTGTATTCTGAATTATTGACTTACAGCAACAACAATGGTTTTACTGACAGGGAAATTTAGTTAACAGTGACATTGAGCAGAAAGCTTACATATAACCAGTTTTGACAGAGCTGCTGATAAAAAGTTAAATGATCAGCATCGATTGATGAGATGAAGAGAATTGGAGATCGGTATTGGATGTTAAAATCATGATTGGAGCATCCCTAATATTCAAGTTTATTGTTTCAAAAACTAATGTTGATGATTAGTGTGCTGAGATCCTATCACGAAATGGACAAAAACAGGTACATGGTGGACGGTAACATTTGGATATGAAAAAGATTTTGTTTCACTGTTTACATATTTATTTGTTTGTGGGAGAACTGAAAAAGGTCTCAGTTTGGTTCTTTTTAAGAGGGTTCAAGTGTGAAATCCCCAGTAGCCTTTTTGCAGTTGAACATGTGTAAAACATTACCATCATAATCGCAGTTCAAACCGCAATCGCAATATTTTTAAAAATAATCGCAATATGACTTTTTTTTTTCCAAATCGTGCAGCTCTATTGTGGGATATCCTGAAGTAGTTTGTGTTGTGAAATATTTCATTTTTACATAGTAAGTTTATATTTAATTAGTTCAATGTGGAACTTTTATTTTGAAAAGTGTTGTCCATAAGCACTTGCCGTAGACATTGAGAGGAAGGATTGCTACATAAAATGTTGTTTTGTGTAGCACCATGGTCCTGGAGGAATGTTGTCTCATTTCGCTGTGTACTGTACTAACTGTATATGGTTGAAACGACAATAAAAACCACTTGACTTGATTTCATGGGACAATCCATTAATTGAAACCCATCCTTTGATACAGTATATCTAACATATCCACAGCGGTCAATAAACGAGCAGCGTTTGAGTTTGTGTACCGCTGTCAGGTCTCATTATCTGCACACACAAAGTGAAAGCACAGGACAGTGCAGATTACAGCAACATATAGTATGTTTGTACAAATATGGCGCATAATTTGAGTCGGATGTAGTTTTTGGAGAAACACGATTTTAGTCTCTAAATGTTGTTTTGACGCTTTAATGCTGTCTGTGACAAATTGCGGTAGTTGCTCATTCAAACGTAGCAGGGCACAGCGCTCTCTCTCTCAAACTTATAGGATGAATAAGAGCATGAATGAACATCAGAGGGTATGCTGAAAGATATAGTACAACTTACTGAAATGTGTCTTTTCTCATGTATTCTCACAGTCTGTTAATTTAGAAATTACAATGGAGAATATTAATGGGGAAATCTTGAGCCCCATAGCACTCACGGGATCAGCACCTATGCACACTTCACATACACACCAAGACCCAACCCTATGTATGTTTTGTAATATTCCCTTATCTGTCAAACATATTTTACTAGATTGCCCTGGTCTTAACGCAAGTAGAATGCTCTTTTATGAAGTTACTTCGTTAAAGGACTTATTTAATGAGATTGTGCATGAAAAGGTTTTGGATTTTTTATCATATGTTAATCTTAAAAAAAATATTGTATAATATGACTTGCTGTCTATATTTGTTTTGTTTTTATTGTATTTATATGATATTTGTATTTTTGTAATTGAATTCTTGCCATGAAAATAGCTTTGAATGCTGACATGGCATTAAACAAAACATACTACTACTACTACACACACCAAGCGACAATCATGGGTCTGTTTTTTTTTTTTTTTTTTCGTTTTTGTAAATAATGAATGTAATGTCGCCATGAATGTTACTTTTTAATGTATTAAAATCATTCCGTTATCGTTAGCCCTTGCGATTATGTACATTTGCATTATTTTGATAAATTCACTATATTACGTGCAGCCTTACTGCAAGGTACTATATTTTAATCTTTCATTATAAAATCATTTCACTCACAGAGTCTTACAGAGTTCAGGCTTTATGTGAATAGTTTATCAGTGCCTTTCTTGCTGACTCATTTCGGGTTCAATGTCACAACAAGTGAGCAGAGGTCACAGGCCAAAGGAGCCTGTCTGTGACTTCCCTAGTCTGTATGGTAGGAGCTAGATAAAAACTGGTCCGTTTCGCAAGCAGATGTTATTAGGATCTCTATGTACTCTCACCCGGCTGCAGTGTGACATTGTGCAGTGTTTTCATTAGAGGAAGGATTTCCTTTCAAAGGCAGCTTCCTGTGTGGACAGGAAGTGAGGATGAGTGATGTGAGCTGGAGAGAAGGGCCACTCTTAATTTTTTAAATGCCTGTTACCAGTGTGTTTATATCTCTCTTCTGTTGTTCATTTTCGTTTGCTTAGTTGGTTGCTTGTATTCTTATTGAATATAATTTTACTTTATTGTGTGTGGAGTGATTGTCATTTGAAGTTTAGCTGAGTTAATGAATCACACACAGAAAAACGTGCCTGAGCAAAACCTTCACCAGTGTCATTTTTGCCTACTAAAGGAGCTGGCCGTTTTTAAGCCTTTTGCCAAGCTGCTGATGCCAACAAAAACAGTAACTTTATGCTGTGTTAAATTGTTCCTATATTGGCATAAGTTAAATGCTCTCTTTCTGCCAAGCAGCTTCTCCTTCGATTAAATGAAAGCCTTGCTGTCACTTCTATTAAGTGTGATGCCTGCAAAGTGCTCCCCATTGTTGAATTCTTCATTTGCCCTACTTTGTTACTCATGAGAAAGATAATTTGTTTAAACCTACACTGATGATTTACAAATCTTGAGCATGAACAGTATACCATTAAAACATCTTCACTAACCTGTATTTGCAGGACTGAAGAACAGCCTGGGTAGAATGCAATGATTTCTTTGCTTCTGCCGTGGTAATAGTGGATGTTTGGAAAGACTCAAAAAACAAGAAAACAGATTTGTGAGTTGTGGCAGGGCAGAGGGCTGGGCCGGGTCGTGAGTCTACACACCCGGTCCCTTATTAGGCTAATCAAGCCTCCGAGAGGGATAAAGGCCAACTGCGGATAATGGTGCGGGAGAGAGAGATCGTTTTACGGACATGTCCGTCATGTGTGTGTGTGTGTGTGTTTGTGTCTTTGTTTTAAGTTTATCGTTAAAATATTATTTATATTGTCAAGCCGGTTCTCGCCTCCTCCTTGCCCATCGAAACTGCTTTACATGAGTGTACTGGAGAAATCCACTGAACTTTACAACACCACTATCCCTGGCAGTGTAGTCATAGTGCCTGGCTTTGCTCTGTTGGACTCCACAGATATCCAGGGCATCAGGTTACTGAATCTTAAAACATTTTTATCAAAATGACAAAACAGAAAATGATAAAGACAAAGTTTGGAGAAAAGCTACTTTGTGTTTTGTTAATGATTAGGTACAACTGTACTAGTAGCCTTTACATAATGTGAAATGGAATATATAAAGAATCTTAGGGAATGTATACCTGCTCAAGGTGTTGCATGATGCCTGGATATCCCCTCAGGAAATGGCCAAGGGCTTGCAGAAAATGGTAAATTATATCTAGTTCCTCCAATTCTGGTGTGAATCAGTGGTTTCATATTGATGGCTTGGTACTGTAGCTGCTAATCAGGTTTGCCCAGGTTTACCCTGTGGGCTGGTGTGGTAGAAGATGTACAAGCACATCAACTCTGGTGTAGTAGTTGTTCCTTTTGATGGTATCCTGGAATGTGAGCTCCAGAAGATGGGCTATGCAGTGGACACCCAAGATGTATGACTCTTCCCTGCTAAGCCTTGTTCATGCGCCAGTCATTACTGCTGCACCATCGGTGGCACATGCAACCAGCTTCTCTGTCCACTGATTAGAAATAACCACATTGGCCATTATTGAATTATTAGCCTCTGTGTGCTCTGCATCAGCCTTTTATCTTAATGCCTGCAAACATGGAAATAACCATGAAATACCAAATTTGATTAGTTTAACAAAGTAGGTAAAAAAAAAAAAAGGCCTTAACAGCGTTAAATATATTAATCTTGTGCATTGACATCTGAATACTGAAAGGTCTGTGCAGAAAACCAGAATAAATATGTTTGTAGAACAGTGCCACTATTGTCAAGTCAAGTGGTTTTTATTGTCGTTTCAACCATATACAGTTAGTACAGTACACAGTGAAACGAGACAACGTTCCTCCAGTACCATGGTGCTACATAAAACAACATAGGACAAACACAGAACCACATGAGACTACACAGACTAAATAAAGTACCTTGTGCAGGCAGTGCTGAACGATTATTCAAAATAAAATCTAAATCACGGTATGGTGTAGTGCGATGATCAAACCAAGACTTTGATATAAAGAAATTTCACAATATTTTTCAAAATAATATCGCATGTAGTTTCTTTTTTTGTCCAAATGTTTCATCCCTATATACAAGGGGTAGAATAGTTTTTCATTTGATTCATTTTGGTATTTTCCTCAATTGTTTTGCTCAAATAATTGGTGAAATTTGTCATTTTGACCCCTACCCCCTCTATAAAATTGATACATGGCATTTAAAATTTTGGCTTTCATCATCATTTATGTTTATCTTCCTTTAGAAAAAGTATTAACAAAATACAAAATTGCTGCCAGTGGCATTTCTGAAATGATTGATTTGACATGGAATAACCCCATAGTAGGGCTGCACGATATTGGAAAAAAACTGACATTGCGATATTTTGTTTTTCTGCGATTATATATTGCGATATGAAAAAATACAGGATGACTTCGCCAGATGACTTGAATGGTTCTATTTGAGAAGAATTAATTATTCTAGAATGATTGGGGTGATTTTGTAGGGAACTGCATCTTCATGGAAAATTTTAAATAAATAAAATACAGAAAATGACTTTACTTTTTGACTTATTTTGGGTAGTTTATTTTATTATACACTGTTTAATTCACCATGGTTTGCCATACGTGCAGCAAATAACGTATAATAAACTCTGTACACAGTACTCGATACCATTTTCGGTACCAAAGCAAAACACAAAAACAGGTTACTGAACAACATGCTCTCGTATTAATAAAGCTGCATATTGCCAATTTTCTTCACGAAAAGAAATGCATAGTGACTTATATTATGATTAAATAAATCGCGAGCAATCGCGTTCTAATCTAGGTAATCTAGAGGGATGAGCGTCCCCGAGGCAGAGTCTCTCTCAGCCGGGTGCAGTTTCAATCTCTTCCCCCTTAGATCGGGACATTCGCGCAACTCATTGAAGAGGTAGATGAAAACATTTACCAGCCAGTTAGATTTCTTACCGGCCATTTTATTATTATTTGTTTTATTGCATTTTACAAATGAATAATGCTGTACTCATGTTTAAAAGTGAACTGCCTTTTTAAAGAATTGTATTGTTTTATTAATTATAAAATATTAAATTGCAGATTGTCCATTTAGAATAATTTTTGAGATTATTCACATATTACAACAAAACAAAATGTGTATTTTAAACTACATATTGTCATATGAACGACCAGCAAGTAGCTCTCATGTACCTGCATTTGGTGCTTGGTGGGTGTTAATTCTGGACACAGCCACTATCAGAGTGACAGGACAACAGTCAACACCACAGTCCAGGTCATAGGGATGACCTTCTCTACCGCCTATTCTCTAATCAGCTACACAGGGGAAAATCATATTGCTTATGCTTTACGTTATGCTGTGTTTTCAGGTCTGTTTACCCTGGGATGGAACAGTCTTTGTAAGATTATTCTAGTGTTAGGTCTGCAAACTCTACCCACGTTTGTCTTGCTATTTCCTTTGCTTCTTTAATGCAGATGAGTTCAGTAACTCACAACGTAAGATGGCCTTTGTTATCATTTCAACCAAACACCCACTGTTGGCAATTTGATTCAACATTTCTAAAGCAATGTGTAAAATACTGTAAAAATCTACCAGTAGTTAAAATGCCACATAGCCACATCTGTTAGCATTTTTGAGTGATGATGCAAACTGATTGTTGAATCTGCTTTGAACTGATTCATTGAAATGGACTGTTTAAAAAACAAAATATATATATTATTCACAGAAATTAATCAAACTCTATTTGGATTTTTGCAAATGAGGTTTAAAATCACAGGCATTTAAAATAATATTTTGAGTTCAATGTAAGTTGAGCTCAATTGACAGCATTTGTTGCATAATTGATTACCACAAAAAATATTTTTGACTCGTCCCTCCTTTATTTAAAAAGCATAAATCACGGTATCAAGGCGCTTACTATGGAAGTGAATCGGTCCAGACCATAACCATTAAAATGCATATTGTTTCAAAGATATAGCCACAAGATGTAAACATTATAAACATTAACAATATTTTAGTGTGATAAAATTGTTTACTGATCTTATCAGTGTAAAAATTATATCCAATATTTTATAATATCAACTTTGTTGCTATAACAACACAACGCTGTAAACCCTATAAATGAATATATCACACAGTAATCATGTAAAATAAATTTGTTTATCACACTAGAGATGTGTTAACACGTATAGCCTAATGTTTACGTCTTGTGGCTGTACTTCTGAAACTGTATTTTAATGTTAATGGACTGGCCCTATCCACCTCCATTATAACTTCCTTTAACTGTATCAATTTTAAAATAAACAAGGGACAAGTCTAAAGTATGTTTTTGTAGTAATCAATATTATGCCACAAATGCTGTTGATAGAGCTTAACTTGTATTGAAGTGACATTATTGTAGACTGACAAATCATCATACAAGTAGATGGCCTACTGTTTTTTTTAATTAATTTCCTGATAAAAAGCTAATGAAAACCTTTGTGACATTCACAATGTTGATTAATTTTATATTGCTGACACAATAAGTGTGTTGAGAAAATATATATATATATATATATATATATATATATATATATATATATATATATATATATATATATATATATAAAAATATAAATTCCAGTAGACATACAGAAGTGTAGTTAGCTTGTAAGTGTTGCCACGTTTGGAGGATTTGTGTTGGTGAAAATAGTGTGTTGTCATGAAGTATTCAGTTAAAATGTAATTGATTCTGTTACAGTATATAAGGATAGCTCAGCACTTGACATCAGGCTTCCAGGAAGCTAATCATAAGCTATTTACATGAGTCCTGCATTTGCATGTAGGTTTGAATGACGCAAATCATCGTCTGGCCTCTGTCCTCTCAGGGGCCCGTGCAAACCTCGGGCTGTTAAGGGCAGAGCTCTACAGAAATCCAGTCGTCAGTCTCAAGGTCTCAATTATCACTCCCAAGCATCATATTATTTATCTAGATGATTCTGTTAATTATTTGTGTCACCTATTACTGTAACGTTTCACTTAAATCCCTACAGCAAACCTGTAAATGAAACTGATAATAATGAAATCAGAGAATGTGTTTCTTGTATTTTCATAATTTCCTGGCTAATTATTTTTGTTGATAATTGATAGACCAGAAACAAGTCATTCAAATAATGGTGCATCAATCTCCATGAGCGTTTGTTTAAAAAACTACAAAAAACAAAAACATAATGTTGGAAATGAAATAATTGCATATTTAATATAATTAGTGAATTAATTATTGATGTATTTATGTAGTTGCATATCATGTTTATATGGGTTATTCAGGTTATTTCATAGATTTAGATTGACACCGCCAATCCAGGCCATTATAAAATGCGCTTAACAGGAAGAAATTGCTGGATTTGTGCAAGTTTTGTGAGGTTTGTGAATTAAATCTCTTCAAAGGAAATATCTACAGATTTGCAGATGGTATATTGTAGATGATGTAATTATATTTGCCTTTATGTCATTAGACAAGTCCGTTAACAATTACAGAAAAACTGAGAAGAGAGAGAGAGGATGAAAGGCGCTAACTCTTGAGCTCATATGTCTTTCTGGTATGTGGGACCATTTAATGAAACTGTTGCACACCGGACTATTACTGTGGTAACACAATGGCACATAACAAAATGAACTACGATTGATCATTACTCCAATAGCTCCTTCACTTGTAAGCAGTCAATTATTGGTGCTATTGTGGCTTGAGAAACTAATCGGCCAAATGGGAAAATTTACCAGTTGATAATTTAAAAATACCACTAGTGGGGCTGCACGATTATGACAAAAATTGTCGATTATTGCCCTTGATATTGTAATCACGATTATTTATGATGATTATTTGATGAAATTACTGTGACGTCACTAAGCAGACAACCGCGCTTCATGGTTCTTCAGCATTACATACTGTAATGTTCGGTAATGTTACTAAAGGATATATATATATGTATATGTATATATGTATATATGTATATATGTATATGTGTATATATATATATGTGTGTGTATATGTGTATGTATATGTGTATATGTGTATATATATGTATATGTATATGTGTATGTATATGTATATATATATATATATATATATATGTATATGTTATTGTTCTTTTTTAATAAATTGTACACAAAAATTGAGCAATGCAACAGTATTCAAACTCCCCCATTATAATGACTGAATCTGTCACTCAATGTTTAAGCCCTGCAGTTCAGCGCAAGCTCACTGACACGGAGTTCTGCACTCACATAATAAATAGAACTGTTTAAACAACACATCAACTAAGTTATTTCAACCCTGTCTATACCCTGATCATAATGGTCAGAATCGTTTGAGTTTTTACCTATGGTAAATAAAACGGCGCTACTTGCAACGAATTGAAAAGAATTCAAAATCGCTCACCTTTGTTCTACATTATTCTTTTGGAGTGCCAGATTTTTTTTTTTAGCACTAATTATCATGTGCCATCGCAAGCAGAGATCAAACAATGTAAGCAAGCATCTGGATGTCAGACTATTTAAGGATTGATTGTCATGAGTGATTGGACTGTAGACACACTGCATCTCTGAATGGCTTTTGTCGTTTCATTGCTCAACGCACCACACGTCTGGGATTGGTGAGAAACTCAACCGCTGCAAAAACACGTTCTAAATAGAATCCATTAACGCAAAAGTAGACTTGATGTGAATTGTCTGCACTTATATAGGGCTTTTTTAAACCTTAGAGATTACCAAAAGAGCTTTACACTGTCTCTCATTCACCCATTCACACACCAATGGTGGCAGAGCCGCCATGCAAGGCACTAGCCTGCCATTGGGAGCAACTTGGGGTTCATTGTCTTGCCCAAGGACACTTCGGCAAGTGGAGTCGTGTGGGCCGGGAATCGAACCGCCAACCCTGCGATTGGCAGCCAACCCGCTCTACCACCTGAGCCACGGCCGAGATCTCGTGATATTACAACGTGACAATATTTCTCGTTGAGGTGAAAAGCTGTCTCGCAATATCAGCATGACAGAATTTGAGGGTGAAATTAGGATAGAAGATGTCCCCGCCACATTTAAATCATTTGTGTGGCAGCATTTTGGGTACCCGGTGGAAACAATAAACGGCAGAGACAACAAGACACAAACAATATGTAAGTAATGTAAGAAAATAGTGCCGTGCACTAAAATCCACCAGGTCTGAAGAGACTCATGCAGTACTGCTGATCCCTATAAGTAGACTACGCATTCCTGAGATAATGACAGAAAAACAGCATGTGGAGTTATTCGCACCAAGTAATGACGAACCTAGACATTACATGTATTATAATGGGCTTGTGTGACCATTTTTACAGGCTTATTTAAATTCAGAGTTGTTAAAACATTGATGATCTTTAATCCTCGTTAATAAATAATACCCTCATGAAAACTACTCATGGATTTAATGTACTAATATTGTATTAACCACGACTGTAGTGACCATGTTTATATAGTTATTTTGGCAGTAACCAAGGTTTCGATACAAATAACCATGATTTTGCTACAGCATTACTGTAGTATCCATATGGTAACTTGGGTTTAGTAATAGTAACCATATAATAATATCTATGTTTAATTTTGAGGTTTTATATGTGGCTTATACTAACTCATTTTTAAAAGGAAAATAAAGCAGCCTAATTATTTTCTGCTTAAGCCTATAAATATATTTAAAAATGTAAGTAATGATTTAAGGTAAAAATATTGACCTAAAAGTACTTTGTATTGGATCAAAAAGAAAATGGTAGTATCGCCCATCCCCAAGTCGAATAAAAGACCAGTCATATATATAATGTTAAAATATCGTCTCATTCTCATGAACCCAGTATCGTCTCGTCTCATAAGCTAAGTGTATCGTCACACCCCTAATCATTAGTTTTCACAATCGCATAATCATGACAGCCGTAATCGCAATTGCGATTTAGTTTGATTAATTTTGCAGCCCTAACCACTAGTAAAAACGGCTTTGATTCGCAGTTAACTGTTTGAAAACCTTAACTCCCTGAAATTGTGTCGCAGCCAACCAATCAAAATAGACCTTAACAGTTTTAGAACGTTTTTGCCATTCTAATGTGCAATGT